>OX463226.1:61251144-62501144 GCA_949820135.1 Sylvilagus floridanus | reverse complement strand
TTAGAAAGGAGTACAAGGCTTCAAAAAGCTTGTGGAAATGCCTCCCCACACACACCCTCACACACAGACCTCCCCACACTCCCCACACGCACACCTCCCCACACTCCCCACTCGAACACACCTCCCCACACTCCCCACACACACCATACCACACCCCCCAAACTCACACACCTCACCACAGTCCCCCCGCACACACACCTCACTACACTCCCCACTCATACACACTTTGCCACACTCCCCACAGACACACCTCACAACACTCCCCACTTGCACACATCTCACCACACTCCCCACACACACATGCACACCTCACCATACTCCCCATTTGCACATTCTTCGCCACACTCCCACCCACACACACCTCACCACACTCCCCACACACACCTCGCCACAGATATTTGCCTTTTATGTCAGGCAGTGCTTCGAGGCAGAACGGACAGAATAAGACTCTTGAGGTTACCTTTGCCAATGTGTCTCACTTGGTAAAGCCTCAGTATTTCCAAAAATCGTGCATAAATCAGTTTTTTGCTGCCTTACATTTATATAGTGAGCATAGATGGTTTGTTGTTTTTTCCTGACATCGCTGGGGGAAAGAGGGTCATGATTCTCTCCCTATAGAACAGAAGAGAAACTCTGGGTTAACAAAGGTTTCATGACTGTGAGAAGTGATGGAGATGTTTTTAAAATAATACGGATCGGAGCTGGTGTTGTAGCGCTGGTTCAAGTTCCGGCTGCTCCACTCGGGGATCCAGCTCCCCACTGACGCACAAGATGGAAAAGCAGAAGCTGACGGGCCATGTGCTTGTGCTCTGACACCCCCATGGGAAACCAGGAGGAAGCTCCTGGCACCCACCTGACTCCCGGCTTCAGCCTGGCGCAGCCCCAGCTGTTGGACCATCTGGAAAGCGAACCAGCGGATGGTAGCTCTCTCTCCCTCTCTCTCTGTAACCCTGCCTTTCAAACAAATATTTAAAATAAAATAAAATCGTAGAGATCGACCATATTTACCATATCCTGAGAATTACTGAAAAGACTGAGGTTGCTTTTGCAGAGCTAAGAATTCTCTTGTACAAGCGCACTTCCCCCAGCTGACCCGGTGGGCGATGCTGGACGTCTGCAGCCCGGGAGTGCCCAGTGCCCAGTGCCATTCGCAGCGCTGTGTGTTCCCACACCGAGGTCCACACCCAGCGTCACCAGGCGGTAACGTGAGCCTTCCGGGCCTCCGGGCCAGCTCCTACCACGTTCAGAACCCTGTGTTCCTGGGCGCTGTGTTCACGCCGAGGAATCTGCTAAACAACTCCCTGGCCAGCAATCGGCACGGCGATTTTTCGGCCGCCTTGAGACCTTTCTAACAGCCAAAGCATCTTCAGCGAGGCCATGAATGCTAAACTTTCTGAGTTTAAATCTCACTGCTTGGGTTCTCCCGAAAGGAGCGTGCCGCTTGCTTATGGCAAACATGAGACAGAATCGGAACTTGAGATCTCTGAGTGAGGCAGCCGCCGGGGTGAAAATATCCGACCTTGTGTATTTCCGCACGAAACGGCAGACAGACGCGGGGCCAGGCGGTGGCTGGTGTCGGTGCCTGACTGCGCGTCCAGATGAGACCCCCAAGTGCGCAGCACGGGCAGCCGCGGGCCTGGCCTGGCACCGCCCGGGGTCCCCACCACCAACTGGGGTTCGCAGCACTGATTCCGGGGCTCTCCTAGGTTCAGGGAAAGGCAGCCGATTAATAGCGGGCGTGGCGTTTGAGGGCTGCGCACAGTGCAACAGAGGGGGAAGGCGAAAAAGAAAGAAACGACAAACTAGCCGACAGAACGGCCCGGGCCGAAGTCGGGGGCTAATGAGAGCAGAAGGCGGGGAAAGAGCAAAGGCAGTGGGCGTGGGAGATCAGGGAGAGCCGCACAGTCCCGGGTGTTGGCCCCGGCAGTCCTCCGGCAGGCAGGGGGCGCTCGCCCGGTCCCCGCCGCCGCCGCGGCCCCGCCCCCGCCGCGGCCCCGCCCCCGCCGCGCGCCTGCGCTTCCTGCCCCTCCTCGTCCGGGATGCTGCTGCCGCTGCTGCGGAGTAGCTGCTTCCCTTCCTCCTCCCCCGGCGGCGGCGGTGGTGGCGGCGGCAGTAGCCGTAGCGGCGGTAGCGGCAGCGGGGAGGGGGGCGCAGGAAGCCGCCCGGCAGAACAGCTGCAGCGCGGGCCCCCGGGGCCGCTCGAGCGCGCGGACCTCGAGCCGGGGGCCGACCCCCTGCGCGCGGCTGAGACCGAGGCCAAGGCCGAGGGGGCGCCGGGGCCCGGGGCGCGCGGCCGGGGGGCGGGCGGCGGCGGACGGCGGGCCGAGCGGGAGCCGTATGCGTGCATGGATCCGGGCGCCGCGCTGCAGAGGCGGGCCGCGGGCGGCGGCGGCGGCCTGGGCGCGGGCTCCCCGGCGCTGTCGGGCGGCCAGGCCCGCCGGAGGAAGCAGCCCCCCAGGCCGGCCGACTTCAAGCTGCAGGTTATCATCATCGGCTCCCGCGGCGTGGGCAAGACCAGCCTGATGGAGCGCTTCACCGACGACACCTTCTGCGAGGCCTGCAAGTCCACCGTGGGTAAGGCGCGCGCCGCCGCCCCCGCCCGGGGGGGCCTCCCTTTCCCATCTTGCGGCCCCCGGGGGCTTGCGTTTGGCCGGTGGGCCTCGCGTGGGATCTGCGGCGGGGGGGGGGGGTCTCGGTGGAAGTCCCTCAGTGCCAGTCCCGAAGCTACACGGAGATTTTCGTCGGGTCTCGCCGCGGACGCGTCCTTGGGGCGCCCGGGCCTGTGTCCGGGCCGGAGCCGGGGTCTGGAGCGCGCGCGCCGCGGGCGACCCCTTCTCGCGCGTGAGGCCTGGGGGGACGGGGGTGGGGGGCGACGCATCCACCTGCACGTGGAGGCTCCCGGCTCTGTGCAGACTCAGCCGAGGAGCAAGGCCTGGCCGCGCTGGCCGCTGCTTAGGTGGCCGGCGGGTCCTCTCTTAGCGTTGGGAGGAGGAGGATTTTCGCTGTCGGCGGAGCGTCGGTTCGCCTTTGAACCCGTGTTCAAGGGCGGGCTGAAATGATCAAGTGTAACATTCCCCACGCAGAGAGTTTGAACTATGACTGCACCAAGTGTCTTGAAGTACAGACTTGGAGCAGCTGTGTTTACCGGTGACCTCACCGGTGAGGGCAGCACCGGGCTGCAGGCCGCGAGGTAGGGGTGGCATTCCCAGGACGCGGAACGGAAACTGCAAGGGGGAGTTGTTTCCAAGAAGTCAGGCCCGCCGGACCTGCCGTGGAGGGGTGTCAGGTGGGGGTGAGAATCGTGACCCCGGAAAGCCCCGTGGGAGCAGCGCTCGGGGAAGCCTGGAGCCGGGCTGGTTCTTCAGCTAAAGGGTGTTGACCTCCCGTGGTGGGCAGTGAGGACTTTTCCCAGAAGAGAACCGAGATTTGGCGCACGGAATTAAAAGTGCCAACTCCTGTATTTCCCTACGGGTTTAGAGTCCAAGCCGGTGCTAATTCCAGTGTGCAGATACGTTACTTTTAGGTTGTCCCGGGACAAAACGAGTGCTACATTTCAGAAGTTTTTGTGGAAAATTAAACTTCCAGTATTTGTTTTGTTTCTGAGAACTTTCCTTCCTTCATGCCTTTTTTTTGGGGGGAGATATTATTTGTGCTCTCGATGCTGTTTTTGAAAAGTTGGCCTTGGGAACGTGATATTAAAATTCAGTAGCATAACTGGACCTGTTTCAGATGTCCCTTCTTGGACCGTGCAGAGTGCAGGAGTCATTAAACCATCACATGATGTGTACACTGTTATTTTAGTAGCTGACACAAATCCAGTAGTGTTAAAAACAATGCAGAATTATCGATCCCTCACAGCTACACATGTGGACATCTGAAAATCAGAGATAATGTAGTTGCGCCATGTGATGAAGAAGAACCAGTGCCGCCGCTAAACAGGAGACTGAAGGGCTGGGTAGATGCCGGTGAGATTGGCCATGAGCAGAATTGTGCTTTAGAATAGAGGAGAGGAGGGGGTTTCTAAGCCAGGCCACAGTGGAGCGGCACCCCCCCAAGCTGTGGGAAAGGTTCCTTAGGGAACAGAGGAATGGCTGCTGTGAGACCTTGACCGCCATGCTAGGGAGTGAGGTCCTTGCCCCACAGGCACCTGTGACCATAAAGACTGCCACAGAGACAGTTCAACTGAGTTTGGGATTGTGTGGGCCACTTGGGGCCGAGGAAAGAAACAGGCCAGGCGGTTCTGTGTCCCCCCAACAAACATGAACATGTGGACTTAGCGGAGTGCGTCCCATCGCACACTGAGTGTGGTTGTATTTTTCTCTTGCTCATCTTTTGTTCCCGCATGCACAGCCTATAGTACTGGGTTCAGTGAACGTGTCCAGTGGTGGGAAGTTCTGGGCAGAAGGCACTTGCAGAAAGCCTCCGCGCGGCTCTCCCTGGTGGTGATCGGATCGTTGGTTGAGCACCTACTGGGTGTTGGGCTGTCCACCAGGCTTTTGATGGCAACAGGACATGGGCTCTGTGCAGGAGTGGATCTGAGCTAATGGACACATGGATTGGGGTGGAGGTTGTAGGGGCGGTAACAGAGACTTGTGCGGAGCACCCAGGAAGCACCTCCTATCTGGGGGTGGGGCGTAAGGGCGTGTTGGAGGTGTCCTCTGTTGGAGTGTTGAAGACAAGTTGGTTCTTCAAGTTTAGGAAAATGCTCTTCAAACCTGGCATCAGGTGGTGTGGGATCGGGGCTCCAGGCTCCTTCTGAAGCTGGTTTCATGTCTGTGGCACAATGAGCTTCACATAGAGGAGGATTCCCACACCCCCACCGTCGTGGCAGAAGGCTTCCCCTCCCCTGGCAGGGTTTACAGATGTCTGCTGCTCCTGACCCGAGGCCCCAGGCATGCCCAGTGGGTCGCTGGAGTTACGTCAGGGCAGACTGCAGAGGCTGGGAGTGTCTCCCCAAGCGCCTTTTTAAAGAGACTCACACTCACTTTAACTTTCCATAGAAGATCAAAGTGGAATTCCCTAGGAATTTGAGGTGGTGAAATACTATGTAAAAGTGTAAATGAGGCCGGCTCCGAGGCTCAACAGGCTAATCCTCAACCTTGCGGCGCCGGAACTCCGGATTCTGTCCCGGTTGCCCCTCTTCCAGGCCAGCCCTCTGCTGTGGCCCGGGAGTGCAGTGGAGGATGGCCCAGGTGCTTGGGCCCTGCACCCCATGGGGAGACCAGGAAAAGCACCTGGCTCCTGCCATTGGATGAGCGCGGTGCGCCGGCCGCGGCGGCCATTGGAGGGTGAACCAACGGAAAAGGAAGACCTTTGTCTCTGTCTCTCTCTCAGTGTCCACTCTGCCTGTCAAAAAAAAAAAGTGTAAATGAGCATAATGTTGGTTTTTGTTTTTGTTTTTTTTTTAACTAATGAAATCAAAGTCTGATTGATTGGAAGGAGGCACAGAATTCACAAAGATATAAGAATGTTTTAACAGCGTACCTATTTAAAAATAATCTAGATGGTATATAATTTTCTAATGAATTTTGTATTCATGGACTTGAATTACTTAGTCTAATATAACTTACATAACTTGGCCGGCGCCGTGGCTCAACAGGCTAATCCTCTGCCTTGCGGCGCCGGCACACCGGGTTCTAGTCCCGGTCGGGGCATCGATTCTGTCCCGGTTGCCCCTCTTCCAGGCCAGCCCTCTGCTGTGGCCCAGGAGTGCAGTGGAGGATGGCCCAGGTGCTTGGGCCCTGCACCCCATGGGGAGACCAGGAAAAGCACCTGGCTCCTAGCTCCTGCCATCGGATGAGCGCGGTGCGCCGGCCACAGCGCGCAGTCCGCGGCGGCCATTGGAGGGTGAACCAACGGCAAAAGGAAGACCTTTCTCTCTGTCTCTCTCACTGTCCACTCTGCCTGTAAAAAAAAAAATAAATAAAAAAAATAACTTACATAACTTGACAGGTTCTTAGAGGGTCAGCTTGTTAAATTTTGAGAAATGGAAAAAAACAGTTGGCTATAGATATGGATAACTCTCTTAACTTGTGTGATCCAGTTTTTTTTCTTATAGTGGGGCTAAAGTATTGTGCATATTTGATTACCTACTACAAACGTGAGTGTGCACGTGTGTGTATGCAACTTTATGCCATTACTTTCTGGGTGGAAGTTGCAGAAACCATTTCTGTCTAGCAACACTGACTTCTTGGTTTTTCTTTTTTTTTTTTTTTTAAGATTTATTTATTTATTTGAAAGAGTTACACAGAGAGAGGTTAAGCAGAGAGAGAGAGAGAAGTCTTCCATCCGATGGTTCACTCCCCAGTTGGCCACAACGGCCAGAACTGTGCTGAACCAAAGCCAGGAGCCAGGAGCTTCTTCCGGGTCTCCTACGCGGGTGCAGGGGCCCAAGGACTTGGGCCATCTTCTGCTTTGCCAGGCCATAGCAGAGAGCTGGATTGGAAGAGAAGCAGGCAGGACTCGAACCAGCGCCCATATGGGATGGCAATGCTTTAGGCCAGGGTGTTAACCCACTGCACCACAGTGCTGGCCCCAACTTTTGTTTTTTTTTTCCTCTAGTTTGACTCCTACTGGGGTGAACAAAGGACTGAACTTTTTTTTAACTTTTGGCCGGCGCTGCGGCTCAATAGGTTAATCCTCCACCTGTGGCGCTGGCACCCCAGGTTCTAGTCCTGGTCGGGGTGCCAGATTCTGTCCTGGTTGCTCCTCTTCCAGTCCAGCTCTCTGCTGTGGCCTGGGAGTGCAGTGGAGGATGGCCCAAGTGCTTGGGCCCTGCACCCGCTTGGGAGACCAGGAGAAGCACATGGCTCTGGGCTTTGGATCAGCACAGTGAGCTGGCCATGGCGGCCATTAGGGGGTGAACCAACGGAAAAGGAAGACCTTTCTCTCTGTCTCTCTCTCTCTCACACTGTCTAACTTTGCCTGTCTAAAAAATAAAAATTAAAAGATTCATTTTCAATTATTTTATATACAGAATATCAATTTAGTATATACTAAGTAAAGATTTCAACAGTGTGCACCCATCAGAAACACAAAGTATAAAGTACTGTTTGAGTACTAGTTATACCATTAAATCACATAGTACAACACATTAAGGACAGAGATCCTACAAGAGGAGTAAGGGCACAGTGACTCCTGTTGTTGATTTAACAATTGACACCCTTTTTTATGGTGTCAGTAATCACCCGAGGCTCTTGTCATGAGCTGCCAAGGCTGTGGAAGCTTCTTGAGTTCCCCAACTCCGATCTTATTTAGACAAGGCCATAGTCAAAGTGGAAGTTCTCTCCTCCCTTCAGAAAAAGATACCTCCTTCTTTGGTGGCCCGTAGGACTGAACTTTTTTAAAAGCATATTTCAAAGACTACTTCATAAATAGATATTTGTTAACCTTTGTTTTGTTTCTATGTAACTGTTGAAAGCCCACTATTAATTTTGCTCTGATTCTACTGGTTTCACCAAATAGAACCTCACCCTCCCTCTAACTGCCTTAAGTCTTGGGGGAAACATAATAAAGAGTGAGTGGGGTTCTTGCTGTAGGCTCTGCAGCTGATTGGTTAGTGATTTTGGAGATGTGACTTAGTTGTCTGAGTGCATGAGACACAAGGTTCTATTAGTAGGCACTACCGTTGGGCGAGCTTTTACCTTGTGTGTACCAGCAAAAGGCCTTGCACAATGCCGAAAGGGACTTTACGCACACTTTATGGATGAGGAAGCCGTCACCGAGAGGTAGAACCCAGCCCCATGGTGCAGCTGGTCTGCAGGTAGTCAGGGCCGAAAGTCAGTTCTTTCTGTCTGTCTGTCTGTTCCTTAGCTCTCATTGGTGTTTAAGCTGACTGACTGCTTTGTTGGAAATACTGGTAGCTCACATGCGAGGCTCTTTCCTGGTTTTCTGATCTGGTCCTTGTAACAGCACTACTCATACGATAAGGAACAGTGTTAACTGTTCTGTGCTGTCAGTGAAATTAACCTTCTTTGTGCCCCTGTGATGTATAACACTTACCTTTTGGACACTAAAGTAATACTCCATGAAACTGCATTTCTTATATAGGTTGAGCATCCTTAATCCAAAATGTTCCAGAATCTGAAATTTTGAGCTCTGGCATGACACTGCAGTGGAAAATTCCACAGCTGACTTTGTGTGACAGTCAACGCTTAGGTGCGCTGAAAACATCGCATAAAATTACCCTCCAGCTCTGTGAAACATAAATGAATTTCGTGTTTAGACTTGGGTCCCATTCCCAGAAAATCCGTATATATATATATGGATATATGTATACATATGTGTGTATATATATATTTGTATGTATAAATCAAAATCTGAAACACTTCTGGTCCCAAGCAAAGGGATTTAACCTGGATAATCCTTTTAGCTATCACAAGCCTTTATATATTTCTTTTTTTTAGTAAGATTTTTATTTATTTGAAAGAGAGCAGGATCTTCCGCGCGTTTAACTCCCCAAATGGCCACAACAGCTGGAGCTGAGCCAATCCCAAGCCAGGAGCCAGAAGCTTCTTCCAGGTCTTTCACATGGATGCAGGGGCCCAAAGACTTAGGTCATCTTCTGCTCTCCTAGGCACATTAGCAGGGAGCTGGATCAACAGTAGAGCAGCTGATACTCGAACCAGCACCCATATAGGATGCTGGCACTGTAGGCTGGAGCTTTAACCTGCTGCGCCATAGCGCCAGCCCCATGCTTATATATTTCTAAAAAATTATTTTGAGTTTTTCAGCAAATATTAAAATATGGGAAAGGTTGAAATCAGGTAGTCTAGACCAGAGTTCTGATTTTCATAGACAGTAAAATTTCTTATAGGATGCTGGAGGCAACATAGGATTGTTAATTCTTTTATTATGCTAAAAAGGAGGGTTTTTTTTTCCTTTGTTTTGCTCTGTTTTTGTTGTTGTTGTTTTGTTTTGTTTTTCTCATTGTTTTAAATCCATTGTAGTGTGGGCGTTGTGGTGTGGTGGGTTAAGCCAGTGCTTGGGATACCCATATCCCGTATAGAAGTACATGGGTTTGAGTACCAATTTCATTTCCAGTCCAGTTTCCTGCTAATGTACCTGATTGGCAGATGGCTCAAAGTACTTGGGTCTCTGTCACCCACATGGAGACCCAGATAGAGTTCTAGGCTTCTGGCTCCGGCCGGGCCAGCCTTGGCTGTTGTGACCCTTTTCGGGGTGAACCAGCAAATGGGAGATCTCTGTTACTTTCAGTCATTCTGCCTTTCAAGCAAATGTAAATAATTTTTTTTTTTTTAAGAAAAGAATCTGCCATGGCCAATATTTCAAAAACAGAAGACAGGAGGAAAAAAAAAAACCACTAAGAAGAGTCAGGAAATACAAGATAACAGAAGTGAGAAGCTCCTTAAATTTTGTTCTGAGTCTTGCTACCTGGTCTCCATTTTTCTCCTTCAGCAAGTGTTTGTTAAACTTCACAGCCGAGCCCCCTGAACATGCGGGGTCCTGAAGATGACAGGATTTCAGGGCAGTTGTCACTGCCCACTGCCCCCATGTTGCTCTCACCAGACCCTCCCCTCTAGTCCCTTGGGTCCACATTGAGATGAGGATGTGCTCAGCATGCAGGAGCTGGGGACATGCTTGCATCCAGCAGTTGAGCTAACAGCAGGATTGGGGGCCAGGAAACAGGTGAGTCCCAGCTCTCCGTGAGCCTGCCCTTGAATGTTAGTTGAGGCGCAGGATGAGATGTAGTCAGGAGTGTCTTTGCCTAGAAGCAGTAGGAGGGCCGGCCGGGGACACTGTTTAGCCTTCCTTCTAGACAGACAGCTGGGCTATGTTGGAGTGAACCTATAATGCCGTGTAACGCAGGCCATGACAGATCTGCCCAAGTGTTTGACTTAGAACTGGGGAAAGGCCTCCAGCGTCACTCGCTCCATCTGGAGAGAGCCCTGCGCAGGCTTCCCTGCCAAATGAAGTAACGCGATGACTCAGGGAGATGGGCGTGGGGGAGCTAACACTTGGGTCTTACATTCGTGTGTGCTGGGCACTGTGCGATGAGATTCCTTTGTGAACTTAAACTGCTAGGGTTTGTGTGAAGCATCCTGTTTTGTGGAGTAAGGTAACTGTCAGAGAAAGTATGCAGATTTAGTTGGGGTCAGTTATTTATGTTGAATAAAAATCTATTTAAAGACTTGGCTAGAGTGCATGTGGTGTTTCACTGTTGCTTGTGCTGAAGAAGAGAGGCATCATTATGCATGATAAGGGATCCAGATTCTTAGAGATTGCAGCTTTCTCTCCAGTCTGTGGAATCTGCCAGAAGCAATCTGTTAATAGATCTTGGAAAAGGCTCTGGAAGGCAGTCAGTTCCTTTGAGAACTGATAGGTCCAAATTATTCTGTAGCATTGGGTGCCAGCTATGTCATGCCAGCTAAGCAGTGGATTGAATTTGTCAAGAAAGCATAGCTTTGTGCAGCAGTCACTCAGCAAGCACGTTTGAGAGGCTCTTGGAGTTTTATATAACTTACAAATCTGCTAGCCCTTTTGTAGGGCACAAAGCTAAACCTGCTTACCTTGCTCATACTTTACAGAAAGGGAAGTGAGTCATGCAGGTGGCCAGGAGAAAATGCTGGAGAAGAGGGGAATGCCTTGCACCCAAGTAGAGGAAGGGATCGTTATTTCCCTTTTGCCTTTTGATTGCACATCTTTGACGTTTGGAAAGTACATGGAAAACCAAAACTACAGCCCAAAAATAGTGCCCTTAAGTGAGTGTGATTTTTTTAAAGAAAATTCTTATCCTTTCAGATCACGAAACATAACACAAGCCTCACAGGGCACTGTGTAAATATTCCACAGAAAACATTTTCCCTCCAGTCTGACAGACCCCACTCTTGGGTTTCTGCTGCTTACATAACACTGTCTTAGTTTACAGAACACCCTGCAAGTGCATCTCAGGCAAGCGTGTGATGGAAGTCGCTGCCACAGGCCAGGACCCGCGGAGGAGCGGGCGCCCCTCTCTGGAGGGGGGGGACCTTTCGAGGGGGAGCTTTGTTACTTCTCACAGCCGTCTAATCTCCTCATTCCTGGGGTGTGGTAGAACCTCAGCACTCTCTTGATTGGAGCAGCCGATCCCAGTGCCTGGGTTCCGTCCCTGACACCAGCTTCCTGCTAATTCAGACCCTGGGGAGCAGCTGTGATGGCTCAAGTAGTTAGGTCCCTGCCACCCTTGAGAGAGACCTGGATTGTGTTCCCAGCTCCTGGCCCAACCCCATTTGTTGGGGCATTTGGGATATGAACTAGCAGGTGGACGCTCGCTGTTTCTCTCTATTTATCATACGCTGTCAGTGAGTGCAGAAATAAATGAGGATACAGTACCGTCAGTGCCTGGCCCAGAAAAGGCAATTTACAATTCTCTTCTCCCAGTTTGTTCTGTAGAACCAAAGTTTCTGAAACACTCCACAGAAATTCTCCTTTGAAGATACAGATGTATGTGATTGAACATGCACATCAAAAGGTAGTCACTGGGGCTGGTGAGGCACACGTGGCTAAGTTGCTGCTTAAAACGCTGGCCATCCCCTATCAAAGCGCTGATTCAAGTTCCCAGTGCTCCCCTTTCTATCCAGCTCCCTGCTGATGTGCCTGGGAAGACAGTGGGAGATGACCTAAGTGCTTAGGCCCCTGCTACCCATGTGGGAGACAAGGATGGAGTTCTGGGCTCCTGGCATCAGCCTGGCTACCCCTGGCCATTACAGCCATTTGGGGAGTGAGCCAGCAATTGGAAGATCTCTCTGTCTGTCATTCCTACTTTGCCTTTCAAATAAATAAATCTTTAAAGTGTAATCAATAAAGCCTGTGTTGTGATATAATGAGCCACCCCCTGCATTGCCAGCATCCCATATGGGCGCCAATTCAAGTCCCAGCTGCTCTACTTCCTTCCAATCCACCTCTCTGCTAATGTGCCTGGAAAAGCAGCAGAAATGGCCCGAAGCCTTGGGCCCCTGCACCTATGTAGGTGACCTGGATGAAGCTCCTGGCTCCTGGCTTAGGCTGGCTCAGCCCTGGCTGTTAGGACAATTTGGGTAATGAACCAGCAAATGGAAGGTCTGTCTCTCTGCCTCTGCTTTTCAATTAAATAAATAAATCTTTTAAAAAAGTAATCTCATGGCCTGGCTATAAGATACTTGACAGTCCCAGTGTTTTTAAGGACCTGTTTGAGAGTAGTTAATGGTTCACCTTTTGAATATATGTTTTTTTTTTTTTTTTAATTTCCCCCAATTCCTTCTCCCACTTTAAATAGTCTTTTCCCCTTGTGACCAAGAACTTGAAATGGCAGATAAGCCTGTCTGTGGCCAAGAGTGGAGAAAGCCTCCTGGGGCAGGGATGGAGTCTGTGCCATCCCATGTGCTCACTTGGAGGTGTTTTTTTTTTTTTTTTTTTTTAAAGATTTATTTATTTATCTGAGAGAGAGAGATATAGACAGAGAGGTCTTCCATCTGCTGGTTCACTCCTCAAATGGCCACAACAGCCAGAGCTGGGCCAATCCAAAGGCAGGCGCTGGGAGCTTCCTCCGGGTCTCCCTCATGAGTTGCAGGGGCCCAAGCACTTGGGCCATCTTCCACTGCTTTCCCAAGCCATAAGCAGAGAGCCGGATTGGAAGTGGAGCAGCCGGGACACGAACTAGTGCCCATATGGGATGCTGACACTGCAGGCAGAGGCTTAGGCTGCTACACCACAGCACCAGCCCCTCGCTCTGACTTTTGTTGTATTTGCCAGCATGCAGAGTTCTTGTCCATGTGAAGTTATATGTTCCTACCCTTTTCTGGCCATTCCATCCTTGCCTCATTCATCAGTTGGAGCTGCGCTGTGCATGGGGAAGGTCTCAGGTAGGGCCACACAGCCCACATTCACATCCGTGCCCTCTGACAACCTGCCCATTCAGTGACCTGGGCAGTCCTCCAACCTCTCTGCCTTAGCTTTTCCATCTGTAAAATGGGGACGGCGATCATATCTACCCCCTAAAATTCGTAGGCGCGTACATGAGTTCATGTATCTCGGGCCCTTGTAACACAGCTAACACCAAAAGAGAGTTCTTGGTGTTTTCATCTGTGAAGGGAGTAAACACCTTGCTCTGAAATCCTCTCCTGGGTGACACTGCACTTGCAGAGCAGAGCCATCTGAGTGATGTGAGAAGCACCCCCCCACCCCCCGCACTGTCACTGTGTCCCCTGCTGGCTGCAGCCCATGGCGACACTGTGTTCAGTCCGGTTCAAGGGTGCCCCTTGTGTCCCTGTGTCTGTCAGGACAGAGACTCGGGGAAGATTTACTAAACTTCGGATGGATATTTATGACACATAATAAATTTTACTCCCTAAATAGTACCTGCTTCTGAGATGATCTGGATGCTGTGCAGTTAGTGCTTGGTTTCAGTTCCGAGTCCTCAGTATGTAGGAAAAGGCAGGTCATGGTACACGCCGGAAAGGGGTTTCTCGATACGGGTGTGCTAGCGGCAAGTTCACGGTGTCTCTTCCCTTGTGCAGTAGAAATTCCTTGTGCCCTGTTCTCTGGTGGACGGTGTAGTTTGGGCTGAGAACTGGCCTCCTATTCAGATGACTCGTCTAAGCCTAGGGTTACCACTGTGTACGTGACCTTGACATAATCTTCATTTAGTTTGTTTTGACTCACTGAAGATGCTTGAAATCCTCTCCCGTGGGAACATACGTGCATCATTAGATGACATGGTGTAGTGTACACCCCTGGGAGAAAAGCCTCCATACAGACTTTAGTTATTATAAGCCACTGTTTGGATTGAGACGTGAATCAAGTCTGTAGTCTAGGATAAGCTCCTGCTCCTGGGGAGAAGAGCAGGTGAGCATGGAAGTAGAAAGGGAGAGGGAGGGACACCCAGGCAACCATGGTGAACGTGGTGAACGGGGGCCGCAGGGTTGTTTGTGGGTTTTGCCTGAAGGGAATGTGAAGAAAGAAGTGTCTGTGTGCGCCTGCTGTCTCCTTTCTCTAACTTCTTACAGCACAGCAGAAAGAAACAGTAATGTTTGAGAAATGTTTTTGCCTTCAGGAGAACTTTGAAATCTTATCAGCTAAGATTTGTGAAAGACTGATAGAAAGGAGTGCAGAGTTAAGCTTGTCTTTCACCAGCTGGATTATGGTGATGAGGGGCTGTGTGCAAACCGTTTTGCGCCACCCCCACCCTGCTGACTTTCATTGTGTGCCATGGCATAAACTTGAATTTTGGTTTTGCTGCTCAGATGGCACATGTATCACTGTGGCTCATGTCACTGGGCTGCTGTGAGAACTGGCTGCATTGGGTGTCAGGCAGTATGTTTGACACATTTCCTCTGTGTTGATGGCTAAAGGAAATTCAGATCAAGAACCAGTGGCAATTCTCAGAGCATCTGAGCTCACAGTGAAAGCGACGATTGCCCTGTTACCCACGTCCTTTCTAAAGGTTTGTAAAATATTGGTAGAACTTTGGTGAGAGTGTTGATTGCATAGGCTCTAGCTCCCCAAACTCAGGCAGACATTTATCCCCTGAAGTTGGTTAGAGGCTTAATGATGAGGACTTAAAGGTGGAGACTTGGCTGCTGGGAAGTGGGTGTAGTGTGAAGTCTCCAGGCCCCCTGCCTTCGGAAGGCAGTTTTCTGGGAAGAGCTGGTTATCAGTGTTTCCTGTGCCTCTCTGCCTGGTGGCTCGCCGAGTGATCCTCCCTCCACACTCCTCCAGACACCAGAGGAATGGGCAGGCCGGAACTGCAGGCTGAAGTAAATGTTATTTCCTAAGAAGCGCCTCTCACATACTTGAAAGTAACAAAAGCCTGGGGGTACAGTTTGTAAGAAAGGCAAGCTCATTGTTAGTCCATTTTCCATGACTGCAACAACTGTATTTGAGGCAAGGTACTTAAAAAGAGCAGTTCTGGTTGAAAGGTAAGGGCCTCCTCTGGTGATGGCCTTCCTGCTGGCAGAGTCCTGGGGTGGTGCAGGGCGTTGCATTGCGAATTAGGAAGCCTGAGTGTGTCTGTCTGTACGTCCCCGTCCCCATCCCTATCCCCATTCCCATCCCCTGTCCTCTGATACTTCTTGTAAAGCCAATCATAGAGGCTTTACCTGGTAACCTTACCTAATCCTGCTCACCTCCAGAAGCCCCGCCTTTTAACGCCGCAGTGGGGTGGAGTTTCTATCCTCTTAATACCTCACAGTGGGAGTTAAATTTCAACACATGCACCCTGAGGGACACCCAAACTGTAGCATTCCTTGAAGAGAGGTAAGTTCTTGTGACCAGAAAAATTCACTTAGTGGACCACTTCTCCATCCAAGTGACCGCCAAAATAATGTGTTGTCGTAATAACCCACCAGGGTGAGTGTATGTAAGGAGGGGGTACGAGCACATGTAAAACTGCCCCATCCAGGGCTGCTGCCTGCAATGCTGGCGTCCCCTGTGAGCTCTGCTTTTCTCCAGCTCCCTGCTCATGTGCCTGGGAAAGCAGCAGGAGATGGCCCAAGTACTCGGGCCCCTGCATCATTACGGGGGAGACTCAGATGGCCTCAGCCTAGCCCAGCCCTGACCATTGCAGCTAATTAGGGAGTGAACCAGCGGATGGACGATCTCATTTGTCTCTCCTTTTCTCTCTGACATTCTGTCTTACAAATAAAAGTAATCGGGGGGGGGGGGGGGGGGCTGCCCCATCCATCCTTCAAGGAACTGCAGGAGAAGGCAGTGCTCCGTGTCACACACACCGCGAGTCTTCATGCATCCACTGCTCCCATCGCACAGCTGCCTGTCCTGGCTGCTCAAGTGGGTTTGTTGGTTGGTTGGTTGGTTTTCAGCTCTCAGTCCTGATTGGAGCAAATTTTTCCCAAAAATAGCATTTCTCCTTACATCCTCAGCACTTGGAGGGAAAGAGGGACCCTTGCCAGCTATCGATTCGATTGAGTTGCTGCTGTGTGCCAGCAGTGTTGTGAGATGCCCATTTCCAAGTCCATGAGGGAGGCCGGCTAGGAAGGGGCAGCGTGACGAGGGCCAGAAGAGGGTTCAGGTCCAAGAACAGGGAATACCCCTGAGAGTGAGGGCAGCGTGGGTGTTGTCAGAGAAGGGTTCTGATGGGAAACCCAGGGCCTCGGAGGTTCCTGGGCACGTACAGAGGCTTCTAAGAACAGAAATGACACGTCTTTGCCCCGTGTGTGAAGTGTGGATTTAGCTCACGTGACGGCTTGCAGAGGGCAGGGACAGTTCCTCTGATGGCTGGTACGGGCAGGTGACTGGGTGCTGGAAGTGGATTGCCACCCTCCTTGTCCCTTACTGGCTCCCAAACAGTGAGGAGCCATGGAGCCATGTAAGCTAATTTGCCAAACGTCTGAGGCTCTTGGCGACCTGAGAACTTTCAGGAAGGATTGTAGGCGTTTCTGTGACGTGTTATGCGGATATTAGCACTAGACTGAATTAGGCGATTTTTATTTTTGATGTGAGAAGATTTTTAGAAGTGTTTGTTGTGTACTTTGATACAAAGCCATAAACTGGATTAAGCTTCCTGTCATCATAGGCCACTTTGTGGCTGTCAGAGAAGGCCCAGGATATGTCATTTAAGAATTTTATGAGCTGTTTGTCTTGTATAATCTTCAATTTAGCCGTTGGGTATTTCTCTGTTGGAGCCTTCATTTTGGCTGAACAGATTCTTAATCCTGTCTGCTGTCAGGTACTCTTCGCTTTGTTTTCCTATTAGGATTAGCAATGCACTCCTAATCCATTGTGATAACATTACCACTCCTGTATTTGAGCATCCACATGGTATCCTTTTGTTTTTGTTAACTTTGTGGTTGCAGAGCAGTCCTAGTGTAGGGACTACTGAAGTTGGCAGAGCGGCTCAAGTGTGTTCGGACTCGCAGCTGCCCGCAGAGGCAACAGAGGCATCAGGGCAGAAGCAGTCTGCCCGCCGGGGTCACGCCGTCCTTGCTGTTGAATTGAAGCGGCTCACAGCTGCGATTCTCAGGAAGGTCTTTAAAAAGTTACGGCTTCCTTAAGTAGGATTTTAGAAACAGGCTCCTCCGAGGTAACTGGAAACAGAAGTAGAACAGCCTGGCGTTCGTGACAGCATGCGGGTTTGCTCTGTAAGCTCCCCAGGGAGCAGTAACATGGCCCGGGAGAAACCCTCAGGTGTGTGGGTATCCGGAGGCCAGCCGGGCACCGCCGCTGGTCCTGTAGTCTGGCAGCATATCACTGGGTTCGGCCGTTTCCTCGTGGGTGGGCCCTGGAGGAGCTCTGTTCCAGGATCTTAGTCATGTGCAGCCCGCTTCCCTTTGGAGCCTGTGTCATTTGACTGGGAAGCAAAGCCATCCCAGAACTGAAAGTGAAATCGGGGGCGCCAGCCCCTGTCCAGTGACCTTTGAAGTCTCATCTGCTGGGAGAAATGAAGAGTTGAGATGTGGTAGCGTCTTCTCTGGCTATGATTTCTCCTGACATTTTACGTTCATGCAGCGTCCTCACTGCGTGAGGCTGCCTTGAGTTTGCCTTCCGGCTACACTGCGTTACTAATAATAGAAAGCAGTCACATGTCTTTCTCTTCACCTCAGAACCTCCTCTGGCCAGCGCTGCCTCGGTGCATACAAGTGGAGAGCCACGGGACAGACAGGTTCCCTGTGGCTCAGTGTGGCCACAAGTGCCGGCCTGAGCCGGGGTCGCCGCACGTGGGCCCAGGGAAGCAGGTGGAACACAGTTCTTGCAGGGGGCATGTTTCTCATGCTCAAAATTCAGCCTGAGTCCCTTTCATTTTCTTAGTTGTGAAAATTGCATTTAAGAATTGCCTTGAGATAGTTTAAGTTTTCTCTAACTGAAAAAGCATAAAAGGTAACATACAAATTAAGACTTGGTTTACAGATCTCTCTGGAGCTTTACAGGCTGAATTGAAGCAGAAAGCTGATGTTTAATGAATGGCTTGCTTAGTGGTATTAAGATGAATAAAAATCGCTATGTTAATTTGTATGAGTAAATTTTTAGTAGTAATTCCTCCCTCCCACTATCAATAATATGATAAATGAGTCATTTTTATCCGCACTGAAGTTTTTTGTGAATACAAAAAATTTAATAAAATAATTGCTAAATTCAGAATAAGGTAGTTTGAAATTAAGATTAACTTTCCAGTGTTTGAAATAAAAATTTTTAACACCCTTTGAAAACCATCCATTTGTTACTGTGCTTTGAGGTTTTTTAAACAGCTTGTATGCTGAACTGTGTACTGAATGCAGTAACTTATCTTCTGAACAGCACGAATGCTGTTGGTGGTTCAGATGGAACAGCACATGGGCAGCTTGCCTGGGGGCACGAGGCCTTCAAGGGGCCAGGAAGCTGGAGGTGCTGGTGTGCTCTGGCCTCCCTGGGAACGTCGTGACTGGTGCAGAATCACAAGGGTAGGACTGTCTCTCCTGACAAAGCCCATCTTTATTGTTTGTCCCTTATACTTGTTTGTTTTATTTACAGGTGTTGACTTTAAGATCAAAACTGTAGAGCTAAGAGGAAAGAAAATTAGATTACAGATCTGGTAAGTGCCAGGGTCCCGCCCCCAGTGACGCTCTGTGTGTCTAACAGTCCCCGTGCTTACCTAATAAAATTAACTGTGTGAGCTGGCATGCCCTCTCCTCCTCTTCTGCTCCTGTGCTCATTTTCAAAGCAAACGGCCAGTGCTTCCTTGGAGAGAGCTTGGAAGACCACTCACTGCATTCTGCATTTGCACATGGGGCGTTGTGTTACTTCAGCGGTGGCGATTTGGAACCTTTATGCCTCTGCTTGCAAATCATTTAACACAAGTCGAAGCTGCCATCGCTGTGACGATTGCCCATGTGCCTGTCTTCGTGTCTTTAAATTATTTTGCGTGAGCCATATTTGCAAGCCTGGAAGGCAGGGCTGCACGCTGCGAGAGGTGGACCTACACGTCCAGCTGCGCTCCCGGCACCACGTGGCAGGGCCCTCCGTCAGGCCTCTGGAAACCCGCGAGAGGCCCCTCGTGGAAAAGAAGCCCTTCCTCACCTTGTGGTCACAGGGAGAGGCGCTCACGGCCTTGCCGGCGACCTGTGACGAGGTGAGGTGGTGGTGGTGGAGAGTGGCACCTGCGGGCCATCCCCAGTGCCCCTTGTTCCCGTGACTCCGCGGCAGCGTACTCAGCTCACTAACTCCTCTTGGCAGGTCGCCCCCAGCTCTGTCTGTCCACCATATGTGTGTGTGCTTTCATCCACGTTAATCGCTGCTTCATCCGTGGCGTCACCAGTCACCTAACGCTTGAATGTTAGTGCCATGTCTCCATTCTCCAGCGCGCCCCGCGCCGGGCGCCGCTGCAGCCCTGCAGAGCTGTCTGAGGTAATGTCTGCCTTCGGTCCTCCGGGACTGCTAACCGGCTTGGAGGACTTTTTGGTTTGGGGATTTGGTTTTCGGGTTTCTGTTTTTGGCTTGGGGCTGAAGCACTAGCAGTCTGAGAAGGAGGGGAAGATAAACGAGCTGTTTCCTTTCACAGCCCATGCTCCAAAAGGCAGCAGCGGCCGTCCCATGTGTCACACATAACCGCCCCTGCTCTTCATGCGGCACTGGCGGTAGAGCATCTGTGGCCCAGCTGCCGCTTCCGTCAGCCGCTCCTGCAGGCGAGGAGGGTGGGGGCTCCTGCAGGCGAGGAGGGTGGGGGCGGTGTCCTTCTTCACCCAGCGCCTGGGGGTGAGGTCTTTCTCACCTCTTGGAGGCAGTGCCCCATGGCAGACCTGTGCGAAGCTCGCCGCAGGCCCATCTGAAAACAGCACAGTTAGGGTATCAGTACTTCAGTGTTCCTCGCTGACAGTAGTGAAGTGGACCACGCACAGAAGGAAAAATACCACGTGTCTCTCTCAAAGTGGAAGCTGATGCAGAGAAAGGAAAAGATGCATTGAATGTAGAAAGGGAGGGGTGAGCCTAGAGGGAGGCTGGATAGCCCGTATGAAACATAAGTAGACGAAGCACATTCTGGAGCAGAGGCACAGGGAGGGTTGGGCCTAGAGGGATCCTGGATAACCCGTATGAAGCGTAAGTAAATGAAGCGTGCTCTGGAGTTCTGCAGATCAGGGTGGTGACTGTGGTTCGCAGTAACCTATTACCTGTCTTATGAAGCATGAGAAGCCCCAAGGCCCCAAACTTGGACATGTGAACTCCACCCCCACCCCCTGCCTCTCAAAATGCACATGGTGTCCCATAGATAAGTACATGTAAATCAAAACATGTATAAACCTTGTATGATATGTTTAAAAAACTTTAAAATTATAAAAGTAAAAAAATTTATAAAAGTAAATACGGAGAATGTGTCTTTAAAAAAAAAAGTTATGTCGGAGTGTTGTCTGACTCAGCAGTCCACAGTGCCGCCATCAGAGGCCCTCCCCGAGGAATCCCACTCTGGGAGCCAGGGCGGCCAGGTTCGGGATGGGAAAGTGTTCTCCACAACAACTCTTCTGGCTTCACCTTCACCCTTGCCTTCATCCTCTAAATTTTTCTTTAAAGATTTATTTATTTGAAGGTCAGAATTAGGGAGAGTGGGGGAGGGAGGGAGACCGACCTTCCATCTGCTGGTTCACTGCCCAAATGGCCGCAATAGCCCAGGTTGGGCCAGGCTGCAGCCAGGAGCCAGGAGCTTCTTCCAGGTCTCCCATGTAGGTGCAGGGCCCAGGGACTCGTGCCATCCTCCATTGCTTTCCCAAGCATGTCAGCAAGGAGCTGAATCAGAAATGGAGCAGCCAGGACTTAAACCTGTGCCCATTCGGATGCTGGCATCGCAGGCAGTGGTGTCACTGCTACACCACAGTGCCGGCCACTGTCAATTCTTACGGCACATTTTATGTTGTGACCACATCTTTCAGTTCCTTGATCATCTGTGGACAGAAAAGGGACCATTTTTTTCCTTCTCTGTACTTAAAGCATTTCTACATGAAAGTATGTAAGATCTTTAAGCATAGCTAAAATAAAATCTGTTTTCTAGGTTGTCATTTTATATCCAGATGCTATTCTGAAAATTATTCTCATTGAACTTGGAGTCTAGATGTTGAAATGGACTTGAAGCCATGAAATTTGTCCCCTACTTTTAGGCAAACACAGAACTGAATGCTTCATGCAAAGGCGTCTTCGTGGCGTCCTCTGCCACCTCGCTGTCGGGGAATTTTGTTTAACCAAGTTGACATCTTTTTCTGACCTGCTTGGAAGGTGGAAGAGCACTGATACTGGTTCTTGCTCTGCAAATAAGTTTAGTAGTTGCATCATTTAGATAGATTAAATACAGTAGGCAAAAATCTTTGCATTGTCAAAACATTGTTGTGCTACCAAACTGAGGGAACAGAATTGAAGGAATTTTTTATTTGTACTAAAAGCAGAGAGAGAAATCAGAACAAGGCCACATGCATGCTGTAGTAAGTGATTTAGTTTCTATTAATAGACTTCAAATCTGTAGAAATCAACTCCTTATCATTACAGTGAAATTCAGGTTTACTGATATAAAAAGAGGAAATTTTAGGATCCGCCTCTCCCTGGACGGATCAGCCATGGGATTCCTGTGGTCCTGGTGTGTGAGAAGCATTTAATAAATAGTGAATGAACTCGGTTTTGAGTGTAGGGAAATTAAATGAAGCAAAGGAGCTTTTGTGAGGAGTAGAAAATAAAAACTCTGTCAACCCAGATAGTAGGGGAATATGGAGTAGCCTCTCAAGGTGCAAGCACTCAGAGCAGACACAAAAAGATGGGATTTAAGGGACAGTCTTAAATGGGAAGTAGTGAGCTAATTAATGTTCCCTTGCTGGGATTTTTCTAAACCAAACTTATTTGCTCTTTTATTTTGTTAGAATGATGGCCTCAGGTTTTGCATTTCAGGTTTAATCCTGTTTTCTTCATGTCTGATACAAAACCAGCAAGGATGACTGACTCGCTAGCTAAAGATTCCGAAGTCAGCTACTCACACAGCGTTTTCTCAAACCACATCAGAAGTGTCTTTTTATTGCCCCGAGGCTTTGATTGTGGAGTCTTTATTTAAACTACTTTTATCTATAATTTCTGTTTTTGAGACCCAATTTCTGGATTCTAAATTCATCGAATATATACAAAAATGAATGTGAGTTCATTTAAAAGCCAGATTAAAATTGTTTGCAATAGAGATTTAGTAAAGCATGTAATTCCCAAAATGCTCCAAGAAGCTCTTATGTGTGATTGCTATTTAAATTTGAGGTTCTGCTATATTGTGCTATCCACAGATTTCAGAATAGAAAAATGCGTGATGTTTTTGGCTTTTTAAAGAAATAGGAAGTGTTTCTTAACAGTATTCAGATAGCAGAGGGTATTTCTTTAAACATTGAAAACATTTGATCAAAACCTATGACTGTCTTTTTTCCTGTGAAAATTCTCCTTATTTCCAAAATCCCGGTTTGAAAGAATTTGGGACTTGCTTATGTTTTTGTTTGAATGCAGCTAATTCAAAAAAAGCTACCAGGACTAACAGCAGCTGCGCACTGGTAGCAGTGCAGGAGCTACCTGGCGGCCCTGCTGCAGGTCTCCGCTGACCTAGAGCTGCTGACCTCAGATGAGCCTGCTAAGATTGGAATGGTGCATTTCTGTCCTGCTATTCTCATAGGAAAACTGCCCCACGTAGCCAGCCCCACCGTTAGCTGTGGCTGGTGGTTATTTCTCTGTGGACTCAGAAGGCCTTACATTATTGGGATCCTCACCACATTCTGGGCAGGGCATACCTGCCTGCGTATAGAATGTGAATTCCCTGCACATTGTCAGGTTTTTGTATAGTTGTTTTGTAAATCACCGACAGCATTAGGGGTTTGCTTTGTAAATGGCTGCATTTTAAAAGCTTGCGTCCTTTGTTGTGTTTTGGAAAAAACGTGATCATATGTTTTGATGTATTAACATTTCCGCTGCTGGTTTTCTGTCTTTCAGGGGAAAATGTTGATTGGTCTTGGGTTGCAATCCATCTGCATTCATCCAGTTGAGCATTTAACCTGTGTACAGAGATACAGTGTATCTCCTAATGTTTTCTCAACTGAACCCGTGCCCCTCTGTGCTTACTGTATGTGCAGGATGTGGGATGTGAAGTGGCTTGCATTGGGCTTGGGAACTGATTTTTGCTGCTCTTTCCTAGGGACACAGCAGGTCAGGAGAGATTCAACAGCATTACCTCAGCTTATTATAGAAGTGCCAAGGGGATCATACTCGTGTATGACATCACTAAGAAGGAGACGTTTGATGACTTGCCCAAATGGATGAAGATGATTGACAAGGTGAGTGTCGGGTCCTCCACCAGTGTGACCTCTGGAAAGGAGAGAGGGGAAACACATTTGCTGAGCATGCGCCAAAGCCTGAATGTCCTTTAATCGGTAGCACAGCCCACAAGGCAAAGAGGGATTCAGTTCAACCCAGGACTTAATCTGGTTCCTTGGTCTGTCTGCCGGCAGAGCCCAGGTACTCACTCGTCTGTATCGGCTGCCCCCGTGGAGCTGAGAGGTCACCCAGACACTTGTTTTGTGAGCCTTTCCAGAGTACTGACCTCAGGGGAGACCTTCTCCAAGAGGCCTGTGGGCAGCCCAGGGGCCTCACTCACTGGTCGGCTGCCCTCAACATTGTCGATGGCCTTGAGCCTCTCATTAGTAATAAGAGATTCCCCTCTGGCTTGTGGTTGGATATATATGCCTGTCCTGTGAGTTTACGATTCATGTAAATCGAGGGTTCTCCGAGAAATGTGTGCCACAGGTCCATTCAGAAGGCACAGTGATCGCGGGTGAGATGAGCTGCAGGTGGTATCCCAGGGCCCATGTTTTCAGAGTTCTCTTCCCCTTGGGCAATAATTTGATGTTTTTCCTTTGGGTAACAAGCATGCCTAGCATATATACCAAGTGCACAGCAAGTGTCCCAAGCGGTCTCCGGATCTGTGTAAACCCATCTGTTAGATGCTGTTGGAGAACGTTTGCTTGCCAGTGTGACCGAGCGTGCCACCGCGTGTGCCTGTTGAAGCCGCACTGGGGACCAGGGTTTCCAAGATGAACCAGAGCTGAGGGGAGTCTCTGCTCTGGGTGTGGGCTGTACCAGGCCCAGTAGTGGCTTTCACTGGGTGCTGCTTTCCCCTCGTTGGAGGCCATGAGAAAGGGACAGTCCTTGCTGTTGTCAGTGTTTTGAAACTAACGTGAACCATGTAAAACTGAAAGAAACAGCCCAGATCCTAAGGCTCCATGAAGTACTTGAATTCGTGAATCTGCTGCTCCCCCACTCTGGTTCTTGACTCTTGCTCTGCACTGAGTGCCAGGCGCTGTCCCTGTCACAGTGGATGCTGGCATCGTTGCCACACAGGTTCCTGTTAAGGAAACTGGCTCCCCCTGGCTCAGCGACTTGGTCAAGGCTGCACCAGGCAGGTGCTTTTTGTTGGCATCTCTTCAAAATAACTTTTTTTTAGAAGTATAGATTCTGTCTATGCATTTTTTTAAACTTGAAAAAAATTTTTTTCATATCTTATATTTTGTTCTTTATCCATCTTGTTGGGTCTTTCAGGTTTGTCTCCATTTGACTGTTCTGGATGAATTCCTTAGGGGAGAATCTTAGGAATTGCTGGGTCCAAGGCCAGGAGCACAGAGGTTCCTCGTGGCAACTACCCAGCTGCTCTCTGCAGCACCAAGAGCCCTGTCTCACACGGCCCCGAGGGTGGGCTCTTGGGGGGCAGGGCGGGGCGTGGGCGAGCTAAGGAGAACGCGGTGAAGACGCCGTGTTGGCTTGCCCCTCTCTGTTAGCACACGACAGTACCCGTCTGAAACGCAGCTTCTTTTAAAATTCCACAGTATGCTTCGGAAGACGCAGAGCTTCTCTTAGTGGGAAATAAGTTGGACTGTGAAACAGACAGAGAGATCAGCAGGCAGCAGGGTGAAAAGGTGAGAGCGTGCGGGGAGCCCCACTGCATGGTAGTTGATGTGGTAGACTTTTCCTCTTAGTAGATGACTTGTCTTTAAATTACAGTAATCACTCATTCTTAGTTTTTCTCATTTGTTTGCTTTTTAAAAACTTTCCCTTTGAAAAAGAAGAAGAACTGCATTAGTGTGTAGTGAACTGTTGTCCAACCTGGCGCTTTAAGCCATCAGGTGGATTTTCTGATTTTCTGTAACTCAGATGTTTTTAACCTTCCTTGGATTTTTGCTGAGGACTCGATCATGGAGAAGCAGTGATAATCGCATTTTAAATGTCAGCTGTATTGCGCTTGACTTCACGGTCCTGCTATGCCCTGGGGTTTTGTTGTCTTTTATTTTGCTGTTTACTTACAAATTAAGAATTTGCTGCTCCTGTGAGCTTCCTAGTTGAGTGTAAGTGGGACTTCCAGACCTTCTACCCCAGCCCTTCCCTTAAAGCTGGGGGTTCACCCACCGGAAGCCAGGCCTTCCACACACAGGCTGGGCGGTGCCGTGCCTCACGCAGGACAGACACATTGCTATGCTCTCGTAGTTTGCACAGCAGATAACTGGGATGCGGTTCTGTGAAGCAAGTGCCAAGGATAACTTCAACGTGGACGAGATCTTTCTGAAACTCGTTGATGACATTCTGAAGAAGGTAAGAGAACAGCGTGCATGGTGCAAGCCTTTCGTCTGACACCAGTTGTTGCCTCTGGGAGTTTCTTATTTGAGCTTAGGCTCAAAAACCAGGTGTAGCGATTCGCCCGGCCAAGGCGTCCAGCTTGGTGTAGCGACAGCTGCTGCCCGTCCAGGGCCTTTGGGTGTTGTTATCTTCAGTAGATGCACTAAGCCTGGAAATGCGGTGATAGTGTTTACTGACTGTTTGCTTCTTAACTGTTCTGCAAGGATTAAGTCCCATATAGATGCTGGAGAGTCTGCAAAATACACAGGCTGTCTCAACTAAGGAGTGCCCGAGGCCCCTGCCGTCCCTTCATGCTCTGCCCCTAGGGGGAGCCCCTCGCCTTTGCAGAGGCCGTTCTGTGATGCTGAGTTGCGAGAACAGGACGGCTTCTGTGAGCAATAGCAGATTCTTCAGGTGTCTCTCAAGGGCTTTTAGTGAAAACCCACGTTTATTCATGGAGTCGTCCCTTGGCTTCCCAGAGGGATTGGCTCTAGGTGCTCCCAGAGGATACTGAACGCCGGCAGCTCAAGCCCTCACTATAAAATGGCATGGTGGTTTGCCTGTTACCCATGCACGTCCTCCTGCATGCTTCAGATCACCTCTAGTTGACGTCCGATGCCTAAGACGCTGTCAGTGCCGTGGAAACAAATGGCTGTTACTCTGCATGGCTTCAGGAGGAATGGCAGGAAAAACGTCTGTGCGTGTGGAATACAGACAGTGTATGGAAGCTGCAGCTACAGGGAACTACTCGGTCCACACACGACCCAGAAGCAGCCAGTAAATCGGTTGTTTACATAATTGCCATGAGAGGTTCTCTCTTTCGTGAGCACATAATAGCTTAGAGTACGGACCCCTTTTTCTTCCCCCACTTTTTATTAAGTGTTCATGATATTGAGTTCTGCTTCTTCTGCCCCAGGCTGTTAAAGACTGAGCGATGTGTACCTGACTGAGCCTGGTTTCTGGTTTGGGTTTTGGCCTAAGCCCTTAATGTCTGCTTCGGAGAGCTTTGTTTTTGGAGAGCTGTGCTGTTCACGGAGCGTCTGCCTGTGTGTCTTGTGAGGTTGCAATGTGTGTGTCTTTCCCCTGTGTCCTTCAGATGCCTCTGGATGTCCTAAGGAATGAGTTGTCCAACAGCATCCTCTCGTTACAACCGGAGCCCGAGATCCCACCGGAACTGCCTCCCCCCAGGCCACACGTCCGATGCTGTTGATGTGCTGCTTTGGAGACAAAGTGGAAACAATTCCTGGAAGGGGGGAGAAACGTTCTGTTCCGCACTACAATCATTTTGACAATTTCCTTTCGCACTTTGTAATCCAAGTCAGAGCTATACACTAACTTGTAAATATGCAAATAATGCAATCCTGGGTATGTTTTGGTTATAAATTACATATTTCCCTCCAAATTATTATATTTCATTCATTGCTCCAGTGTCTAGTGTACACACACTGGGAACGTAGTACTTCTAATATGAAGAATGGGAGAAATGAAAGCTATAATGTTTCTTAAATACTTATCCTTGTTAATTATATTATGAGGACAGAAGATATTGTGATAAGAAGAGAGGACGTGGTGCTTTGCTTACTGTTTGAAAGGAAATTTATAAAACGAAGGACTTTTGGGGAAGAAAAGCTAAGCCAAGTGCTTTCTCTTGCTGACACGGCATTTCCCCAGCTGTAGCATCGCTCAGGCGTTGGAGTGTTCCTGCCGCCGTCACAGGTGACTTCCTGAGGTGACCCAGTGGCAGAGTACCGCCAGTGAGAGGGCCGGGTCTGACATGGTCCCGGGGCCGCAGAATCCCCGTGGTTTCCTGATGGACATCCCCCATGCTTTTAAGAACTACAACGATTCCGTAAAGAAAGAAGTGTTTTTGAAACTTTAGAAAGAGATTTTAAAACGACGCTGCTGTCCTAAACAAATCCTGTTTAAAGGAATTTTACAGAGGTTTTACTCTATCAGAGAACACGCGTGTGTTTGCCCAAGCATCCTGTCCCTTTGTAATGACGAGACTTCTCCCCTTTATGATGAGGCTTATTCCTATTAAGCCCAGACTGTGTTCGGTTTTCTTCCTTTATTTTTTTTTGGTCTGATAATGAATTTGTGAACTCTTATCTTTGGTATATCTTTTATTAAACTGCACTGTTTTGTTTAGTCAAGGTAAATAAGTAATTATGTATTTGAATAACTTGGCGTGTCTTGAGTGTTGTGGTATGAGAAGCATTGTGGTCTTTCTACACTAATGAAGTGCAAATAAAATTTTGTATTTATGAATGACCGTTGGGTTGCCGTGTTTATTTATGCAGTTGTGTACATTGTGTGTATGCTGGTATTCTTCATAGAGTGTTTTAGGAACGGAAAACGGTGTTGTGTCCTCCACCGTGGAAAACCATTTGGCAGTTTCTGGAAGGCGTAGAAACATAGAACTGCCATGTGATCCAGCAGCTTGACCCCCTGGGGCATGCTGAGAGGAACAGTGAACAGAGAGCAAGCACGCAGGTCCTTGCACACCCCTCCATGTTCATCACTACCCACAGGAGCCTAAAGGTAGAAACAGCTCACCATCAGCAGAATGATGGGTAAACAAAGGTGGGCCATACAAACAGTGGAGTCATATATTCAGCCCTGAAAAGGAAGGAAGTCCTGCCACGTGCCGCCGTGTGGATGAGCTTTGAAGACCTCAGCGCAGTCACAAAGGACAGCTGGTTTATGATTCTGCTCAGACAGGGTGTGTGGTCAGAGTCCTCGAGACGGGAGGAGCGTTGAGGAGAGGGGGGTGCAGAGTTGTTCCTGGGTACAGAGTTCAGCTGTGCAGATGAGATGTTCTGGAGGTGGGTGGTGGCGATGCTGCACAGCAGGCTGAATGTGCGTGCAGCCCCGGAACTGTACAGATGTGTGTGTGTGTGTGTGTGCGCGCTCATGTGCGCACATGCCTTTATCGTCAGCAGCTGGCCACTGTGCCTGTGATGTACCTGTTTTTTCTCACCTCCAAGGCTACCCTTCTGTGTTACTTTGTGGGATGCTGAGGGTTGGGATTTTCAACTCTTTGCCAAACCCCCTGGTGCTTCTTAATCAGATCTGCTGGGGAGAGGGGACTTCCTTGCCATTTCGCCCTTCCATCAGCCTCCAGCCAGTGACAACAGACCATCGGCTTTTAGCTTCCAGCTTCCCACAGGACCCCAAGCTCCACCCTCACTGTACCTGTCAGAGGCACAGTCCCAGCTGTTGGGCCATCAGACTGCTCTCAGCTGAGCACGCCTTCTCCCCAGTTGTGCCAACACCTCCTCTCTGCAGCCTTGAAGGTAGTAGCTGTTTCTTGTACTGGTCTGTTACTTCAGCATTGTTGGTTTAGATTTCAGCCACTCTAGCTAGTTTCCTGCCCTGGATCCCTCTTTCTGAAAATACCTTGCCTGTCTTTTTATCTTCCTGACTGAGTGCTTGGTGCCAGGAGTAGCTTCAGGAAACATCCTCAAAGAGGAATTAAGGAAAAAGTTTTGTTTCCATGGATGCGGCTAACTCAGCAACCTGCACTCTTTTATATTTGCATCTCCAACTTGGTAGGTGTCCCATGTGGGTGTAGGAGCCCAAGGACTTGGATATCTTCTGCTTTCCCAGGCCATAGTAGAGAGCTGGATGGGAAGTGGAACAGCCAGGACTTGAACCAGCACCCATATGGGATGCCAGCCCCTGCACAGTTTAGAGGCTTGAATATTCAGTATCCATTTTGCAGTCGTTCTCATCTTGTACCCTGAATGGCCCAACAGGCCATGGTGTGATAAATGAATTTGATTTAATCTTGATTTTTAAAGAGAACTGTTCCTTTTCCAGAAACAGTTGCAAGTAGTGTTTTACATTTTTATGCTTCATTACCCTAGATCAATGTCTCATTTGGTTCTCATAGAAACTCTAAAAAATAGGACCAGATGTAAAATGAAGCTTCAGTCACCCGTGCAGAGAGAGTGGAATATAATCCAAGAGAGTAGAAATTAGGATCCTCTGAGAGCATCAGTGGAGTATGTGGTGCTGCAGCCTTGTCCGCAGTTCTGTCAATGGGGAGACAGTAAACCGGGGCGTGGTGGAGCAGCCTCATGGAGAATCAGAGTGAACAGTAAAGCAGCAAGGAAACGTTAATTCTCTGCACCTGCTCCCTTCCTTCCCTCTCTGATTGCACCTTGGAGACTTGAAGGGGCAAATGGGCAGGGGATTAGTTTTATTTAATTATATAAAGTTTTTTAAATGAGAGGTGAATATTAGTAGATGGCATAGCAAAACAAAAGTTAGTCCTCTTTGTTTCCCGCTGTAAAAACAAACTACCTCAAGTTAGCTATGTGTACATTTCAGGAGTGACTGAAGAGAGAAGGTACTTGTCTTACAGGTGTTTTGTTGCCCACAGTGCGCCTGGAGTCAGTGGAGAAGGAGTCAGGGGGCGAGTGTTGAGCACAGTGGTTAAAATGCTGATTGGGACAGCTGCAGCCCACATCAGAGTGTTTGGGTTTGCATCCCAAACTCTACTCCCAATTCAAACTTTCTACTAATGTGCACACTGGGAGGCAGTAATGATGGCTCAAGTGGTTGGATCCCTGCCACTCATTTGAGAGACAATCTGGTTGGGGTTCCCAGCTCCCTAATTTGGCCCAGCCCCAGCCGTTGCAGGCATCTGGGGAGTGAATCAGCAGCTGGGAGGTCTTTGTCTCAAAATAAATAATGTTTAGAAGTGTGGGTCAGGACATGGAGGAGGGACCTGATGTATAAGTTGTAACACCGGTCCACAGTTGATATTTATTGTGCCATTGTAATATGCAAGGCCTAAGTTTGGGCACTGAAGGAGATTCAGACAAAGATAAATGACCTCTAAGGAGTTCTCAGGTGCAACAAGTGGATCCTTTAGTGCAATGCATGGCAGAGTTTCCATTATTCACAAAAAGATAGAGAGTCCTGGGGAAGCCCAGAGCAGGGAGAAGCCAGGTGGGAGGGGAAATGGAGGTATGCCCTTCCTTGGCTTTGAACAGTGAGGTCAACATGAGGGGTGGTGTGCTAAAAACCTGCTAACCAGGGCCTGAGGGGTCTTTGGTGCACATGGTAAACACACTGCCCAGTCATCCCAATTAACCTATAGCTTCCTAGGCATGTGGCTGCTCATGTATACATTTGATTAAGTATGTTCGCATGTTAGAAGGTAATTACTAATTACTAATGCCGTCTTACATGTTAAAATAATCATATAAAGTGTGTAATTGATCATACAGATAGGATTAAGTGTCACATAAATAAGACCAAGTGTGCTAATAACAGTAGATAGAATTTAAAAGAAGAGAATGTTCCAGTATGGGAAGCAGTCCACACAGCAGACTCATAAAATGACAAACATCTTAACAGCACTCTGACCTCAGAATCAGGCATTCGGATCTGACTGAAAAGCCCATGAGAGCATTTCAGGCATGGAAAGCCAAGACACTGGCCAAAAACATGAAGGATCTGTGTGAATGAGAGCCCAGTGGAAAGAAGGGACCATCAAAGAAGGATGTAGTTTTCTCTGAAGGGAGGAGAGAACTTCCACTTTGCTTATGGTCCTGTCTAAATATTCATAGAGTTTGTGGACTCAAAGGCTTCCATAGCCTTAGTAGCTCATGACAAGGGCCTTGGGTGATCACTGACATAAATAAAGAGAGTCAATTGTTAATAACAGGAGTCACTGTGCACTTGTTTTCAAACAGTACTTTATACTTTGTGTTGGGGGGTGCAAACTGGAAGTCTTTACTTAGTATAGAGTTGGTCTTCTGTGTATAAAGATAATTAAAAACGAATCTTAAGAATGGGATGGGAAAGGGAGTAGGAGGTGGGCTATAAGTGGGGGTGGGTATGAGGGGAAGAACCGCTATATTTCTAAAGCTGTGCCTATGAAATTTGTATTCATTAAATAAAAGCTTTATTTAAAAAAGAAGGTAATTGCTGGAAATGTGCTTGAACCACAAGATGGTTTGTGGTCAAGATCCAAAGCTCTACCATGTGGCTTTACAGGACTCATTCTTGACCACTCTGCTACCCTATGGCTCATAAACTAGTCAGCTGGGAGCTACAAGTCGTTTCAGGGGTTACAGGGCCCAGAAGGCTCTCTGGTGCTCAGTGCCATAGAGGCGTCGGGGTTGTTAATGCTAGTCCACTGGCTTTAGCACAAGCAGGTTGGTGGGACTTTGGCCGAAGAGTTGTTTTGAAAGCGGTGGTTCTGTGTGAGACAGCAAGGATCTGAGAAGGAGATGTGAGGAGTAAGCAAGCAAGTGTGGTTGGCTCCTGGGAGAAACCCAGCTGCCCTGGCTGGGGACAAAGGAGAGCTTTTCCACCGTGGAGGAATCTGAGCTAATGGAGGTCAAAGAAGGCAGTTAGCAGAAGGGGAGAACTTGAACCTGTAGGAGAGAGGGGGAGAGATGTGGGGAAGACCAGTGGCCTTGTATCATACTCTAGTCCCACAATCACAGCCAGGACCCCAACATTGCATAAACCCTTGCCCCAGTTTCACTGGCTAACCTCTTTATTCTTTTTCATATGCCTGCTTTCTTTCCAGATCTCTTCTTGGCTTTCATGGTCCTTAGCCTCAGTGCCACAGAATATTCTAAACATCTCTTGCTCTTTTTGTCTTTGTACTCCCTGGCAGTAGGAGCGGCTGGCTTCTATCCAACAGAGTTGACTCATTGCTGCTTTCGCTTTGTTGGTTATCAAGTGCTTCTGGAGAGGATGCACCTGACCGTGGTTATCAGTATGCAGCCACTGTGACAACTCGACCCAGGCCTGCTGCTGTTTGGGGCAGGCCATGTGACCACATCTTGACAGCAAATAGGAGTTCAGTCTACTGAGCTTTCTGGGAAATTATTTCAGTGACCTGTGGCTTAAATAAATAGTGGCGTGTTCCTAATTTTCTTCTTCTTTTTTTTAAAGATTTATTTATTTACTTGAAAGGCAAAGTTAAAGAGAGGCAGAGAGAAAGAGAGGTCTTCCATCCTCTGGTTCACTCCACAGATGGCCAGAACTGCTGGAACTGTGCCAATCTAAAGCCAGGAGCCAGGAGATTCTTCCAGGTCTCCCATGCGGGTGCAGGGGCCCAAAGACTTGGGCAATTTTCCACTGTTTCCCAGGCCATTGCAGAGAGCTGGATTGGAAATGGAGCAGCCGGGACTTGAACCAACGCCCATATGGTGTGCCGGCACTGCAGGTGGTGACTTTATCCACTATGCCACAGTGCTGGCCCCCGCCAATTTACTTCTTAAAACCACTCAGTGAACTACTGACCTTGGCAACCAGAAGATGGCCCCCAAAAGCTTGTGTTGTTATCATTTCATTTTGCAGAAAATCACAAGCATTACCTTTAATGTCTTAAAAGCTAACCTAAATAGGAAACAACTAGCAAAATGACGAATGTAATCCAACCATATCAATACTGTAATTGACTATAAACCGTTTAACATACAAATTCCAGGCAGCGTTACTGCACAGAGGATTAAGCCACCATCTGTGATGCCAGTATTCCATATTGGACCTCTGGCTCAAGTCCAGCTGCTCCGCTTCCTACTCAGCTCCCTGCTAATGCACCTGGAAAGCAGCAGAAGATGGCCTTGGGCCCCTGTCATGTGGGAGACCTGAGTGGAGTGCTGGCATCCTGGTTGTGGGGGCCCCTTTGGAGAGTGAACCAGCAGATGGGAGATTCATGTGTTGATTGATCAGTCTATGTCAGTCTTTCAAACATAAATAAACCTAAACTCCCAAACTCACAGGTACACCTTTACCTGTAAGGACAAAAATAAGCTAAAAGTAAAACAATGGGAAAAGACACATCATGAAAAATACGGGAGGCTGGAGGGATCCCGCAGCCCCACTACTCTGTGTGCATCCAAAGGAAATGAAACCATTGCAGCAGAAAGATCCCCACGCTCATGTTTAATTCAGCACTTTTCTAATAACCAGGATGCAGAATCACTCAGTGTCCGTCAATAGATGAATAAAGAAAATGTGGTATGTACAAAGGTACTTGAAAAAGTTTCCATTAAAATGCAATTAAAAGATGTCTGGAGCAAAAATGTTTTAAATCCATGCTTAGTTTTTTCATAATGTGTCCATGAACTTTTTAAGCTTTTTATTTCATTTACTTTATTTGAAAGATAGAGAATCTTCCATGTGCCAGTTCACTGGCCAAATGCCTGCCACAGCCAGATTCACTTGGGTCTGTCACTGCTAGCATCCTGCAGACCCGGCATGCACCCTGAGTCTGCTGGAGCTGGTGACTGCGACTCCACTGAGATCCATCTCGTGGCAGCCTGGGTGTCCAGGGACCAACTCTACCGTCTCTCCCCCAACCTGGGCAGGCAGCAAGGGGAATAGGGTGGCAAACAGTTTAGGGCTTGAGTGCCAGTGCCAGCCACTGTAGTGAGACCCAGCACCAGGTAACGACCAGAGGCCCCTGTGCTCAGTCCAGACCTCAGACAAAGCTCTAGATCTGCCTAGGCAGCAGGTGGAGACCTGCACCCTGGTAAGACAGACAACTGTTTTCAGCCTGCATCACCCACAGGCTCATGTTATGCATCTGCAAGACAACACAAGGCCCTGTGGTCATAAGACTCAGGTGCAACCCAGCTTAGAGTCAGCTGGGCAGGCAAGGGACTGCCTTCAACCCCCACCCCCCCAACTAGGCAGACAGCAACAAACAAGACTCCAGCCACTGGGGAGCAGGGCACCAAAGTGAGCACAGGACTTTGTCCTGGACCAGTAAAACCATCACCGGAAGATACTAACGGTCCCTGTCCTCGCACCAAGGTCTGAGGATGAATTTACTGGCCATGCCCCAAGCCGTTGAACCGGCATCCTGGCCAGGATCACCTGTGGGTGGCTGCAGAAATCTTGGCCCACAAGTTCATCTCAGCACAGGCAGCACATAGCACAATGGTCCTCAGCCCTACCCCATGCTGCACCAGTCGTGAGCTATGATCTCCAGGCGTGATCCAGCGTTGTGGTGTAGGTGGTCACAGGACTGCTTGCTCCACTCCTCCTCCTGTCCCAGACAGCATAACATGAACAGAGTAATTGCTTTGGGGGAAGAAAAGGTAGGTGGGTGCCAAGATGCTGCCTAGAAAGGTGGGGCTGGCAACAGAAGAAATGTATACGTCTCTGGACACAGTTAATTTACCAAACTGAACTATGAACACAGGAAATCTGAACAGGCCAATTTGAAGAAAGGAGTTTGAATCTGCAGTCAAGCCTCCCAACAAAGAAAAACCCAGGACCAGATTGCTTCATGAATGAATTCTACCCAACTTTCAAGGAAGAAGAATTAACGTCAAGTCTTCTCTCTCTAGTCCGAACAATTGAAAGGGAGGGAACCCTGAGACCAGGAGATTTCAAAGCCAGACAAGGAAACAACAACAACGAAGAATAAAGCCATAGACCAATAAAAGTTTATCACTGATAGCCACAGACAGAAACATTCTCAACAAAAGTCCAGCAAATCAAATCGGACAACACGTCTGAAAAAAAATCATTCGTCAGGACAAGTGAGATTTATCCCAGGGTTGCAAGGATGGTCCAACATTCACAAATCAATAAATCTAATGCACCACATTAACCAAATAAAGGATGAAAACCATATGACCATCTCAATAGATGCATAAAAAACGTTCAATAAAATTCAACCTGTATTCATAATAAAACCCTAAGCAAGTTAGGTATAGGAGGAACAAATCTCTACATAATAAAAACTATATATGACAAGCCCACTACAAAATTTGTATTGAATGTGGAAAAGCTGGGGCTGGCACCATGGTCTAGCAGGTAGAGCCACAGCCTGTGATGCCAGGATCACATATGGGCTTTGGATCCCATATCCAGCTCCCTGCTAATGCTTCTGGGAAAGCAGCAGAAGATGACAGAAGTGTTTGGGCCCCTGCACCCATGTGGGAGACCCGAATGAAACTCCTAGCTCCTGGTTTCGGCCTTGCCCTCCTCCGGCCATTGCAGCCATTTGGGGAGTGAACCAGTGAATAGAAGATCTCTCCCTCCCTCCCTCCCTCCTCTCTCTCTCTCTCTCTCTCTCTCTCTCTCTCTCTCTCTCTCTCTCTCTAACTCTACCAAATAAATAAATCAATCTAAAAAACAATGTGGAGAAGGCAAAAGCATTTTCTGTAAGATCTAGAACCAGCCAGGGATGTTGTGGGCTGCACAGATTAAAAACACAGACTTTTGAGGTCAAATTAGGAGTCTATTAGCCAGCTGGCAAGTGCCCTCTCACAGAGCAAGGCCGCAGTAGAAAGCCCTGAGTTGCAGTGGTGGGGGGTTTTTAAGGCAAAATCTACTTTTTATCAGTCATTTAATTATAGGTGTGGGCTTTTGCAGGCAGAAAGCCGGCATACAGAAGGGAGAAACAGTTAGCAATCAGGCAGTTTCTTTGTAACCTTATTGAAAGATGTAATGATTCAGTTATTCAATTGTTCTGGTCAGGTCTAGCATGGTGCCACTGACCTTGGAGCCACCTGTTATCTTGTGGCTGCAGCTGGGAGAAACCACAGTCTGGTGGCCTTGGCCGTTATCAAGCAAGCAAGGATAGAGAAGCCAGAAATAGGCCAGTTACAGACTAACATTTATTTGTATGAAGAACAGGCTCTGTTTTTAAAACAAACATGCAAGAAAACCTGTAGCCTATAACCACCCGGGCGTGCTATACCTTGTAGGCAGTTTAAACTTTTGAGTCACCTGTCACACAGTGTCTGCTTTCACCACTTACTGGAGGTTTTAGCCAGAGCAATTAGACAAGAGAAAGAAATGAAAGGCACAGAAACCAGAAAGGAGAGAGTCAACTGATCTCTTTTGGCAGATAACGTGGTTTTGTAGATTGAAAATCCTAAAGACTCCACCAAAAGATTATCAGGACCAATATACAAGTGCAGTAAGCAGCAGGACACAAAACACACAAAAAGCAGTAGCATTTCGATACACCACTAGTAAGCTCATTGGGAAAGAAATTATAGGGGGGACGGCGCCGTGGATCACTAAGTTAATCCTCCGCCTGCAGCGCCAGCATCCCATATGGATGCCAGGTTCTAGTCCCAGTTGCTCCTCTTCTGGTCCAGCTCTCTGCTGTGGCCCAGGAGGGCAGTGGAGGATGGCCCAAGTGCTTGGGTGCCTGCACCCACATGGGAGACCTGGACCTGGCTCCTGGCTTTGGATCGGCATAGCTCCAGCCATAGCGGCCATTTGCAGGGTGAACCAAAGGAAGGAAGACCTCTCTCTCTCTCTCTCTCTCTCTCTCTCTAATTCTATCTGTCAAAAAAAAAAAAAGAAAAATTATAGGACCAATTCTATTCCCATTAATTACAAGAACTATCTTGAAATAAGTTTAACCAAGGATATGAAAGACCTCTACAATAAAAATTATGTAACATTAATGAAAGAAATTGAAGAAGAGAACAAAGAAATCGAAAGATCTCCCATTTACATGAATTGGAGAAGTAACATTAGTAAGATATCCATACTAGCCAAAGCAATTTACATGCACAGTGCAATAGCCATCAAAATACCAATGATGTTCTCAGAACTAGGAAAAAGCAGTCCTAACCTTCACAGGGAACCAAAAAAGACCTTAAATAGCCAAAGCAGTCTTGAACAGAGAAAACAAAGCAGGAGACGTCACAGTGGGTTTTTTCCAGAGCTACTATAGAGCTGTTGTAACCCAGTCTCATGGTAATGACATAAAAACAAACACACGGACCAGAATAGAGGCACCAGAAATGAATCTCGGCATCTACAGTCAATGGGTTATTCACAGATGTGCCGGAAACATGCACTGAAGAAAGGACACTCACTTCAATAAATGGAAATGGGGAAATCAGATATCTGTACACAGGAGCTTTAAGCTTGAACCCTGCCTTTCACCCTATATAAAAATCAAATCACAGTGGGTCAAAGCCCTAAGTGTAAAATCTGAAACTGCTAGAGGAAAATAGGGAGAACATTTCAAGTGCACTTAGTCCATCACCTGCTGCCTCCCACATTGCATTTTAGCAGGAAGCTGGATGGAAAATGGAAGGTCTCTGAATAAAATGAAGTCTTTGTGTGGTAATAATTGCTGGAGAGATGTTGCAATAACACAAATCGTCCACTAAGAGGAGCCAAAGCACCAATGATAAAAATACTGCATGTTAAAAAATGGCATCATTGAGAAATTGTAAAATTATTTCTAAATTAGAGTATCATTTTAATGTTGTCTACTATATATAAAAGGAACACATACTTGAAAGGTATTATTTGTACATTTGCTAACATTTAGAAGAGGAATGTGAATTTTTAAAATCATGCTGTACGTTTTGGCAGTAATTAGAACAGGACCTAATGAATTTATTGTGAGCTCCAGGAAACTCTCCTAAGTAGATTGATGATTTTTAAGCATGAGGAAGTGTTGGAACTGAACAGAGCCCAGTGTTCATTTAAAAATCATTCTTTCAGTAAAGGTTATCATTGTGCTTTTCTGCTAGGTGCCGTTTAAGGAAGGCAAAACTGTATTTTATTCATCATGTCTATTGGCATTTGCTATTTAAGTCTCAGTGACTCAGGATCATGGCAGGAGCAGCTGAAGAAAGAATAGGGGCCTGGAAGTGCCCCCAGGGAGGAGGGTCACGGCAAGGGAGCCATGGGAGACTTCAAGGGAGGTGACACAGGGCCAGGCGTCCACACAGCGGTACTGACCCTGCGAGCCTGAGGGTGCAGCCTCAGGTGCAGTGTGGGGAACACTGGGGCTGGAACTAGCCAACCTTTTCTGAGAAGGGGATCGAGGGGATGCCATGACTGTTGTAAGTTTGTGGCCCCGGCAAGGATGCCACAAACAGCTGTGCTGTCAACACACACCAGCTAGAAGTAGTGCACGACTTTGCTCGGATAGTAACAGATGTAGGAGAAAGATGCTGCCTTTGCCCGGGGTGTTTCCCGGGTGACTGAGGTTATACACAGAGTGCGTGGAGATGCATTGTGGGGTAAAGGGAGAGAGGGGTGGAAGAAGAGGCGATCTCCTGTTCTCTTGGCGGGGAGGGGAGTCATGAGCAGGGCTTGTCAGGGGCAGGCTGTCCAGGTTTTTTAATTTGGTTCTGTTCTGGATGGGAAGCTTTTTTATTTTATTTTTCATTATAAAACACATAAAGAAAACACAAGTCGTAAGATGTGCAACTGTTAGGTTTTTCTCAGAATGACTGAACTGTGCCCTGGAGAAGAGGCAGTGAAGGCGCATGTGCAGCGCTCAGACACTCCTGCTTGGCATTCTTCCAGCTTCCAACACCACAGACAGGTTTGCTGGCTTCGCATTTATTAAAAAAATTTTTATTTGAAAGGCAGAGAGACAGAGCTCTCATCTGCTGGCTCATTCTTCAAGTGCCTGCAATGACCGTGGCTGGGTCAAGGCCAAAGAAGGGGGCTGGGAATTCCATCCAAGTCTCCCTCATGGGTGGCAGGGACCCAGGAACTTGAGCGTGTGCATTAGCAGGAGGCTGGAGTGCAGAGCCAAAGCCGGGTCTCCAACTCGGGTAGCGCGATGTGGGATGTGGCATCTTAACTGCCAGGCTAGTGCCCATACCTGAACTTTACGTAATGCATCACACATAAAGTACTCTTCTGCAACAGTGCCCTCACTTCACATGTTTGAGAGGGCATCGGTGTTGCTGCAGGAAGCCCTGGCATGTTCATTATGGGTAGTAACCCAGAGTCTGGACTGCCCACGCTTCATCCATTCCCTGTAAATAGACATGTGGACAATTTGGGGCTATTAAAAATAGGGCTGGGGGGGCTGGCGCTGAGGTGTAGCAGGTAAAGCTGCCACCTGCAGTGCTGACATTCCATATGGGTGCCGGTTCAAGTCCTGGCTGCTCCACTTCAGATCCAGCTCTCTGCTATGGCCTGGGAAAGCAGTAGAAGATGGCCCAAGTCCTTGGGCCCCTGCCACCTGCTTTGGGAGATCCAGAAGAAGCTCCTGGCTCCTGGCTTTGGATCAGCACAGCTCCAGCCATTGCGGCCATCGGGGGAGTGAACCAGCATATGGAAGACCTCTCTCTCTCTCTCTCTCTGCCTCTCCTCTGTATGTGCAACTCTGACTTTCCAAATAAATAAATCTTTAAAAAAAAATAGGGCTGAGGGGTTGATGTTGTAGTGCAGTGGGTTAAGCCACCACAGTGAGAGCCAAGGGCAAGGCAGGTACTCCCTGCAGTGGGCCCCTCTCTCCCCAGGTGCTGAGCCAAGAACACCTGCTGGCCAGCCTGCCCTGACAACAGAGACTGCCTGCTCGAAAGCTGCCCAGCACTCTTGCTTTTGTGCCCAGCGTAATCTGTGGTGACTGAAACTGCCGCTGAAATGAAATCCGTTTTCACTTTCCGAGGAATGAGATACGTGAAGAAGTACATGAAGTGCAAGGCAGTGCAAAAATCCCCAGCCCTTGTCAACACCGAAAAGGATGCTGCTGTGTGCTGCTGGCTGCCAGAGCTGGCGCTCATTCCCCAGACCAGCCCCGCGTTTTCATCACCAGAGTCGCTCCCTGCCCGGGGCTGCAGGTGGAGGGAGGTGCATAGACCCTCTCCTTTTGCCCTTGGCTCAAAAGACCCCCGGGGTTGTTTTTTTCTGCCTTTGCCTTCCTGTTGGGAGGGATTTAAAACTCTGTCAGCAACCTGTTTGCTCACTGTCCCAAGCCTTCATCTGTCGTGCTCAGCAGCTGGTCTCTTTCTGGTTCGCACAGTTTTTCCTTTCTCCACTATTGTGCAATTTTTCTCCATCATCACTATGATGTGTCCTTCATTAGCAAACACATTCTGTAAGCCCTACATATACTTTTGAACCTCTTTCCAGAACCCCTGAGCCCAGCCCCCCACATACTCGGCTCCTCCCCCACCCTGCAGACTTAGCATCTGCCTGGCACTCACCTGGTCTGCCTCTGGAAACCGTCGCGTTACCATGGCTACTACATCCTGCAGAGTCAGTGAGCTCCCGAGCTGCTGGCTGGGGTCCTGGGCACTGGTCCAGCCAGCCAGGCTCCAGAGGCCCCATGCATGCTGGCCGATTTCCACCTGTCTTGGCACAGTGACTCATGAAGCTCACGCCCAGGGAAAAGTCAGCAGAGAGCTCCGTGTGTGTTCCCAGCAAGTGAGCTCAGTCTTCACTCTGCCTTAAGAGCTGGTTAACTTAAGCCTGAAGGCCTTTTACGGAGAGACCATAGTTCTCACTTGCTCTCGGGTCTTCATAAGGACCCTAGGAACTCTAAGACACTGGACAGGAGAAACCCAGCCAGATCTGACGTATCTGTCACACAGGCAGTTGCTATCGCATCTTCAGCTATGTGAGTAGCTCCAGTCATAGGGGACGGTTCCTATGGCAGCCCCAGGTATTTCCTCTCTCAAATGCATCTCCACAACGCAGCTGGAATATGAGGTGGGCCCATACTGATTCAGCAACCACTTGGTAACCAAGAATGAGGGCTGTAGCCCCAGGAGTGAAGGAGCTGCAGAGAGGAAGGGCTCTGCGGACAAGGACAGAGAGATTGATCTTCCATCAGCTGGTTCACTCCCCAAATGACCACAAAGGCTGGATCAGGCCAAAGCCAGGACTCAGGAGCTTCATCCGGGTCTCCCAGGTGGGTACTTGGGCGATCTGCTGCTGCTTTTCCAGGAGCACTAGCAGGGAGCTGGATTGGAAGAGGAGCAACTGGGACTCCATCCAGTGCTCATATGGGATGGCAGTGGCTTCACAGACAGAGGCTTAACCTACTGTGCCACAATGCCAGCCCCTTCTCTTCTTGGACTTCTACAAAACACTGCCTGTGGTGCTGTCAGCTCTGGAGGCCTGTGCACACTCAGAGAACTTAACCTCCCCACATACACTGGTTGAGAGCAACTTCTAAGAGAAGAAACTTTGAAAATGAAAGAAAGGACCAGCTTTAAAAAGACCCAACATATGGGTTCTAGGAGTTCCTGAAGGCATGGAGAGAGAGAGAAAGGATTAGAAGAACCTTTTAGTGAAGTAATAGAAGAAAACTTCCCTGGTATAGCAAGTTAAACCATTGCAAATAGAGTTCTCGGCTTCTGGCTTCAGCTCTTCCCAGCTCTGGTCATTGTGACCATTTGGAGAGTGAACCAGCAGCAGATGGAAGTCTCTCTCTCTCTCTCTCTCTCTCTCTCTCTCTTTCTCTCTCTCTCTCTCACTGTTTCCACCACCAGCTTCTGGTGAGGGCTGCTCTATGTACAGCAGAAAAGCCCAAGGGTGAAGTGTGGCTGTGTAGAAGGGAAGGGCCTCAGGAGAGACTAACCCATGCCCTAGAGAGCTGATGAGTCTCTTGATGAGCTGATGAGAGCTCACCTCCCAACACTGCTAGGTTGGCGACCAAATTTCTGCAGGAGTTGTGGTGGGAATAATCCACAACCAGTCCGTAAAACAGTCATTTCTGAGTGTTGGGCATCCCCTTGCTTTGCAAAATGATGTGCTATCAGTTTGCTTTAAATAGTAAGCTCTCTTTCTGTGTTTTAAAAATAAGATCAAATGAACAACCAATTTTCAGGAACATGCTCATACCAATCACAAGGCATCCCTGAGTGGACCATAGTTTTATCATTCATGCCTCCTGTTTTAGCTGTCAGCCACACAAGAAAGGAGTGAGCTCTGGGCAGTGTGGTTCTGTGGGTGGAAGTAGGGGCAGGACCAGGAACTACGGGTTGATTTAACTGGCTGGTGAAGGCTACTTAGCATGGGAATTACAATTATTTCATGGGTCAGGCATTTGGAACAACAGTTAAGGCAGTACTTGGGAAGCCTGTATCTGTGTTTGAGTCCTGACTATGTCTAATTCCAGTTGCTTGCTAATGCATGCCCTGCAAGGCAACAGGTGATGCCCAAGTACCTGGGTCCCTGCCCTCCTGCATGGGAGACCCAGATTGAGTTCAGGATTCCCAGCTTGGGCCTGGAGCGCCCCCAGCTGTACAGGCATTTCAGGCATGAACCTGTAGTTGGAAGATCTCTCTCTCTCTCTCTCTCTCTCTCTCTCTCTCTGTTTCTTTGACAGACAGAGTTAGACAGTGAGAGAAAAAGAGACAGAGAGAACGGTCTTCCTTCTGTTGATTCACCCTCCAAATGGCCACTATGGCTGGCATGCTGCACTGATCTGAAGCCAAGAGCCAGGTGCTTCCTCCTGGTCTCCCATGTAGGTGCAGGGTCCAAGCACTTGGGCCATCCTCCACTGCCTTCCCGGGCCACAGCAGAGAGCTGAACTGGAAGAGGAGCAACCGGGACAGAATCCAGCGCCCCAACCAAGACTAGAACCCGGGTGCCGGTGCCGTCTCTCTCTTTCTCTCTCTCTTTCTCCCTCTCTCTTAAATAAATAAATAAAATTACTTCTTAAAAAAAAGATTTATTTATTTGAAAGGCAGAGTTACAGCGAGGGAGGGCCAGAGAGAGAGAGAGAGAGAGAAATCTTCCATTCACTAGTTCACTCCCCAAATGGCTGCAAAGAGCTGGGCCAATCCAAAGCCAGCAGCCAGGAGCTTCTTCCAGGTCTTTCATGTGGGTACTTGGGCCATCCTCTTCCCAGATGCATTAGCAGGGAGATAGTTTGGAAGTGTACCAGCTGGGACTCCAACTGGCACCCATATAGGATACCAGCCTTACACGTAGTGGTTTTACCCACTATGCTACAGTGCCAGCCCCAAAATTACTTCTTGATCTATCTCCCCAACTCGATTATGAAGTACATGAAGGCAAAGGACATCTCAGGCATTGCAAATGAACGGGTGACCTGGAGCAAACATTCAGTGAATGAATGTTGGTAAATAAATGTGTCTGCCACAAAAGAGGAAGGAGGGAGGGTAATTGTATGTGGCTGCAGTGTGTCTGGGTAGGCACCTGGATGGGTACCAGACACATTTAAACCTCAGCCTTGCTGAGTAATTTCAGAATTGCTACTTCTCTATCATTCTAAGACACAGAAGCTGAAGTCTTTGCACCTTGCAAACTACTGTAAAATTGTAACCTGAAAATTCAGCATGAATTGCTACATGGGAAGCAAATGTTACTGACTGCTAAAAACATAGATTGTACTGTGCATTGCTTGACCTATTATTAAAAACTGAATAATAGAGCTTTCAAGATGCTGGAGTAGGGCAGGAGCTTACTGCTGTAGTCTAGGAGAAAGTGGAGGCAGTGCAGTCTCAGGGAAGAGTTAGGGAGAAAACAGCAGAAGAAACTCTACGCAAATTAAAGGGACACAGTGGATCTACGTGGAGGGCGTGGATGCCCACAACTCAGGACCCCAGCAGCCGACAGCCTACTTGCCAGCATTGGAGAGTGAGGTGAGAACAGACTGCAGCAGCCCAAGCCATTGGTGATAAAGCTGCAGGAAGAGCCTAGAGGGAACCTGACTTGGAGCCCCTTGGGGGATAGTGTACCTGCCAAACTAGAGGAGGGGAAAAAAAAAAGAGGGACACATTTCTCTTTCCCTGATCAATTTACATTGACAACAGTGTCCTGTAACAAGCCAATAGAGCAGGCACCATTTTGCACATACGTAACAGCTGCACCATCTTATGTCTGCACCCAGCCACTGGCCAAGTAGAGACTCCTGACTGGCAGGGAGAACTAACAGGGAGCTGGATGCTTGTGACTGTGGGAGGCTTGTATGCTGGACTGTGAAAAAAACAGGCTGTGTGGGAGGTCTCATGGTGTGGCTGGGACTTTGGGCAATCACTGTGGGAGACTCCATATGCTCAGAGCTTTCTGGTTACCTGGTGAAGGACATTGCTGGGGAATCAGAACTTACACTGAAGACTGCATAGATCCTTCATGTAGTCTTAGGGGCAGAGCAGACAAAAATATACCCACTGGGGCTAGCACTCAGGCATTGGTCTCCTTTGAGGAAAGGAGCTCAGCTGAGCAGAATAAACCTCTGTCCTGATAAAATGAAAAGAGGAGATTTACCATGCCAAACCTGGATGTGTCACTCTAGACACACCCTTCACCCTGCAGAACTGAACAGATCTCCCTGACCACACCCACCACACACCTCTAGATATTCACTGAATGCAGACACTCCACTTATCTACAGAGGTATAGTACAAAGATAAAAGACACCACATAATAAAAAAGAAAGAAAAGAAAAGAAACCAATGAGTATCTCCACAAATGCCAAATAACAAATGCACCAATTCAAGAAACAAGAATAAGGAAGACGTGACACCCCCAAAAGAACACAACATTTCAATACTAGATTGTAGAGATAATTGCATAGAAGAAATGCCAGAAATAGAATACAAAAAACTGAAAATAAGATTACATAGAAGTAAACAGAAGCAAATGCATGAACTACTGAAATCCATGCATGATATGAAAGGAATTTCTCCCACGACATTGAGATCTTAAAGAGAAACCAAAATAAAATGAAGAATTCAATAGAACAACAACAACAACAAAAAAACACACAGTTGGGAGACTTAAAAACAGAATCAGTGAGGGCTGGCGCCATGGCTCACTTGGTTAATCCTCTGCCTGTGGCACTGGCATCCCATATGGGCGCCGGGTTCTAGTCCTAGTTGCTCCTCTTCCAGTCCAGCTCTCTGCTGTGGCCCGGGAAGGCAGTGGAGGATGGCCCAAGTGCTTGAGCCCTGTACCCGAATGGGAGACCAGGAGGAAGCACCTGGCTCCTGGCTTCAGATTGGTGCAGCGTGCCGGCTGTGGTGGCCATTTAGGGGGTGAATCAATGGAAGGAATACCCTTCTCTCTGTCTCTCTCTCTCACTGTCTAACTCTGCCAGTCCGAAAAAAAACAAATTTAAAAAAGTACAAACAGGGTTTGTGGATTCAGAAAGCTTCCATAGCCCTAGCAGCTCATGTCGGTTGTGACCGGGTGGTCACTGACGTCATACATAAGAATGTTAAGTGTTAAATTAACAGCAGGAGTCACTGTGCACCAACTCCCCATGCAAGACCTGTCTTCAATGAGTTGTATTGAGTTAACTGTAAAATTAGCTCTCAAACAGTTTGTGTGTGTGTGTGCAAATTGTTGAAATCTTTTTTTTAAAGATTTATTTATTTATTTGAAAGTCAGAGTTAACACAGATAGAGGAGGAGAGGCAGAGAGAGAGAGAGAGAGAGAGAGGGGTCTTCCATATGCTGGTTCACTCCCCATTTGGCTGCAACGGTCAGAGCTGTGCTGATCCGAAGCCAGGAGCCAGGAGCTTCTTCTGGGTCTCCCACATGGGTGCAGAAGCCCTAGGACTTGGGCCATCTTCTACTGCTTTCCCAGGCCATAGCAGAGAGCTGGATTGGAAGTGGAGCAGCCAGGACTAGAACCAGCACTCATATGGGATGCCTGTGCTCAGGCCAGGGCGTTAACCTGCTGCGCCACAGCACAGGCCCCAAAATCTTTACTTAGTATAGAGCTGGTCTCCTGTAACAAAGTTAATTGAAAATGAATCTTAATGGAGAATAGGCTGGCAAGGGGAAAGTGAGGAGTAGGAAGGGTGGGGAGGGCAGGTATGGTGGGAAGAATCACTCTATTCCGAAAGTTGTACTTATGAAATTTGTAATCCTTAAAAAATAATTAATTTTAAAAATTCTCACTATAAAACAAATTTTTAAAAATTGAATGTTAACCTGAACAAACTTCCAGCTGAAAGCACGGTTTAGATCTTAGAGAACAGGTGAAAAATACAGTCCTCAATTCTCAGTGACTGCTGGAGCTCAGCTCTAACTAAAGAGGCTTAATTCATCGCTCAGCCTTGTTTTAATTTTCCCTTCCTTCTGCCTGTGAATTTCCCCAGGAAAACAGGGCTGTCTGTCACCTAGGTAACTGGCTGGAAGGGATTGGAAACCACACCCTTTCTCATTACAAATTTGCATTTGCAGCTGGGCTGGGGTGACCTCTCAGGAGGACACAAAGCTAATCCGATCCTGAGCCCGTGACGAATGAGGGCGCTAGGGCACTGCCTGTCCACCTGAGCCGCTGACGACAGATGCCAGGGCCCCGAAGCTGCTGGGAAGGAGGCCGTTTAAGCAGGGACAAGGCCCACCTCTGGCCTCAAAGAGGCTGGAAAATGTGTTCATCTTCAAATGCTTAAATAGCAACGATAATGCTCTGGGGACTGTCACTCCATGCGAGGCCCTGCAGTTTCTAACTTTGCCCACCTTCCCCAGAGAGCCTGCAGCTTAGCATCGAACTGGAGACTGGCTGAGATGGGGACGAAGACCAGCGGCTCCTGGCTTGTTCTGTTAATTAAAACAAAAAGTGCCCACGGAGGAGGTGAGTGAGTGCACCCGGACGACGGGCATTCCAGGAACCTGTTGCACATGAAGCCTTTATCCTGCGCCTCTGACAGCAGCCGCTCCTTTCTTCGCCTCCTCATGGCCCAATGGGCTTGGTGACTTCTGAGAGAGGGACTGAGCTCCAGCTGTATGCAAAGTGTGGAAGTGGGGGCAGGGTGCCCAGGGAGAAGGGCATTGTGTGCCTGGCTGTACTTCTAGGTGACTAGTTTCTGGTTTTTTTGTTTTGTTTTGTTTTGTTTGGATTTAGTTTATTTATTTGAAAGGCAGAGTTACAGACAGAGGTAGAGACAAAGAGAGGTCTTCCATCTGCTGGTTCACTCCCCAAATGGCCACAATGCCTAGGGCTGGGCCAGACAGAAGCCAGGAGCTTCTTGCGTCTCTCCCACTTGGGTGCAGCGGCCCAAGCATGTGGGCCATCTTCCACTGCTTTCTCACTAGCAAGGAGCTAGACTGGAAGTGGAATAGCCAGGACTCGAACCAGCACCTTTATGGGATGCCAGCGCTGCAGGCTGGGGCTTTAACATGCTGTGCCATATCGTTGGACCCTCTCCTTTTCTTTTATTTTAAAATTTATTTATTTGAAAGAGTTACACAGATAGAGAAGGAGAGGCAGAGAAAGAGAGGTCTTCCATCCACTGGTTCACTCCCCAATTGGCCTCAATGGCTGGAGCTGAGCCGATCTGTAGCCAGGAGCCAGGAGCTTCTTCTGGGTCTCCCATGAGGGTGCAGGGGCCCAAGGACTTGGGCCATCTTCTACTGTTTTCCCAGGCCATAGCAGAGCGCTGGATTGGAAGTAGAATAGCCAGGACTTGAACTAGCACCCTTATGGGATGCCGGCGCTGTAGGCAATGGCTTTACCCACTACGCCACAGCGCCAGCTCCCCCTTCTTTTCTTTATATCATAATAACAGCTACCACTTTTGTTGTTGCATGCTCTTCTACACAGTTCACATGAATGCAGTGACTTCGATCTTACAACAACCTGTGAGGCGGGCACATTATTCTGCCCATGTCAGAAAAGGGCATGAACAGACACACAGAGTAGAAGCTACTTGTCCAGGCTCTGCAGCTAGTAACTGGCAGAGCAAGGGTGCCATGTGACAGCAGAGACGAGGGTCTCCAGGCTGCCCCCCAGCGTGCCCACACATGTGGCTTCGGTGACAATGTTGGGCCCAGCGGAAGGAAGATAGTCCAGGCTTTGGGGAGCTGGTGTGGGACCATGGCTTCACCCCACCATGCTGACTACCCGCAATGTCCTCGCCTACTCTCTGGCCCCAGAAGCCACAGTGAGCTCCCCATCTGCCCCTGTGGACTGATGGGACTGGCTCCCGAGGCCTTGCCCCAACTCCTGGTGACCACAGCTGTGTTCAGTCCTCTGGCTTGGTGAGAAATTGCACCGGGCAGAGTAGTCCCTGGGGACAGCCGGAGCCCAAAGGGCAGGAAAGAGAGCTGGGCTGGAGAGCTGATGTCTAGGGAAATGACTTATTGGTTCAGAACTTTAACAGCATTTTCTGAGCACCTGCCAAGTGCCACGCTCTGGGAGACCCAGGGATCCTGTCCCACAGGCTGGCCATCTGACAGGCAGTGAAGATGAGAGGCAGGCTGGGATGCACCTGTGACAGGAGGCTAGCGAGCCAAGGAGAGGCAGGAGGGACCTGCTCTCCAGAGGGAGCTCAGAGGAGGTCCAGAGGAAGGGGCGTGCCAGCAGGGATGTGGGGGAGGAGACCAGGACCGACCCTGGAAGGGCCCCCCAGGATTGATGAGCAGGACCTTCTGGGCAAGCACTGGACAGTGGGGTGGGATGGGGGAGGTGACGCCTCACGCAGCCCCCCCCCCCCCCCGCAGGCCTTGGAGAGAGAGAGGACTACACTTCCTTCCAACCTCAAGTGTTCTCTGAAGAGAAAGGATGGCCACTGGGGTGAGGGCAGGTCCCCTGTGTTGCTCGTTGTGAGATTTAGATGATATGTGTATACCGCATGCTGGACTAAAGGACCGTGGGTGTTACTGCTGAGCACTTCCTGTGGGTCGGGAACCTGATTGGCATCACCCCCTGGGGGGCCTGCCCAGCCACACCCACTCAGCACATGTTGGGCCTGGAGACTCAGCCACTCCCCCAGGCCTAAGGTGGGGCCCGCCAGCTCCCTAGGCACAGGCTGCCTCAACAGGGGGCACCCAGGAGGGCAGAGGGCAGCTGGCTGTTACAGACTTTCCCCAAGGGCCAGGCCTTGCCGAGCCGGTAAATTACACCACATACCTGAGGGAGCGAAGAGGAGCCTGAGTGACTGGAAGAGCAAGGTTAGATTTGAACTTGGGTTTCGTATGGGGCCCAGATGAGGCAGGGGTTAGATGGAGAGTCAATGGACTGCATGATTTTCCCACGGTTTCTGTCTCTAGCCTTGCACCTTTTCTTTTTTCTTTTATTTCTTTTTTTTTTTTTTTTGACAAAGTTAGACAGTGAGAAAGAGACAGAGAAAGGTCTTCCTTCTGGTGGTTCACCCCCCAAATGGCCGCTGCGGCCAGAGCTACACCGATCTGAAGCCAAGAGCCAGGTGCTTCCTCCTGGTCCCCCACGCAGGTACAGGGGCCCAAGCACCTGGGCCATCCTCCACTGTCTTCCCGGGCCACAGCAGAGAGCTAGACTGGAAGAGGAGCAACCGGGACTAGAACTCGGCGCCCATATGGGATGCCGGCACCGAAGGCAGAGGATTAACCAAGTGAGCCATGGCCCCGGCCCTCACTGATTCTGTTTTTAAGGCCCCCAGCCTTGCACCCTAACTCCACCCCCTTACCTGCCAGTCCAGCCTACCCACGTCCCATGATGCACCTGAGTGGGGCGGGCAAGAAACTATCCCAGAAGACCTCACACATGCTAACCCCCACCATGTGTGTACATTCAATTAGGGAACCGCCCCGAGCCCAGAAAGGGGACCACTGAGTGTGGGACAAAGGGTGCTCTGTCCTCATGGGCAGCTCTCTTCTCCGGCCTTCTCATAGACAGCTTCTCCCCATGTGGGGCTGCCCACACTCACACCTCAATGTATACTCACTGTCTCACTTTAAATAAATCCTGCTCTCACTGATGAATTTTGCTTACGTCCCAGCTTTGAATTCCTATCTCATGTGGGGAAAGAGCTCCAGTAGAAATGGCCAGGAAACACGTTCTCACAACACACTGTACTTGCTGAAATCGTCACAGGGCACGTGATCGGTCTTATCCAATCCCCCTTTTATACATGGATGTTACAGCCCCGGGGCTGCACGCTTAGCACGTGGCAAAACCATGCTCAGTCTGGTACGCGTTTTGGTTTGACACAAGAGATGTGTGGCAGACTAGAGCCATGGTATCGGGCCCGTTTGCTGACTGTGGCTATGGACCAAGCCAAAGGGTGGTGAGGAAAAGGCAGGACAGAAGAAAATGGAGAAGTGTGTGAGTGGGTAGGTGTGTGTGTGAGAGTGTGAGTGTGTGTGTGAGTGTGAGTGTGTGTGGGTGTGGTCTAATATTTGAATGTATTTGCAATATTATAATAAAGAAGTGGAAAAATTGGGGGATAAAGAAACATAAGGATTTGGAGTCTCAAGTATTTTGGCAGGGAGAGAGAGAGAGAGAGAGAGAGAGAGAGAGAGAGAGAGAGAGAACTAAAGATAGAAAAGCAAAAAGTGTCAGGGCTGACATTGTGGTATAGCAGATTAAGCTCCCACCTGCAGTGCTGGGGATATGGGTGCTGGTTCGAGTCCTGGCTGTTCCACTTGCAGCTACCTGATAATGTTTCTGGGAAAGCAATGGAGGATGGGCCAAGTGCCTAGGCCCCTGCACCCATGTGGGAAAGCCGGGGGAAGCTCCTGGCTCCTGGCTTCAGCTTGGCCCAGCCCTGGCAGTTGCAGCCATTTGTCATTGTAGATATAATGAAGCAGTGAATGGAAGACCTGCTTCTCTCTCTCTCTCTCCCTTTCTCTGTCTCTCCCCCTCTCTCTGTAACTTTGACTTTTGATTTAATAAAATAAATCTTTTTTTAAAAAAGAAAATGTTTAACAAATTAAGACATTAGGGCTTTGTTTTTACTGTGAAAAGTAATCATTTTTATATTTTTAAAAAAATATTTGTTTATATATTTGAAAGAGAGATCATCCATCTACTGGTTCTCCAAATAGCCACTTGGCTAGGGCTGGGCCAGACCAAAGTCAGGAGCCAGGAGCTTCTTCTGGGTCTGCCACGTGGGTGCAGGGGCCCCAGCACTTGAGCCATCTTGTGCTGCCTCCCAGGTGCATTAGCAGGAAGCTGGATTGGAAACGGAGCAGCCAGGACCCAAGCTAGCATCCATATAAAGCAATGCCTTTACCTGCTATACCACAACGCCAGCCCTCACTTGTTGTCTTCTGTTACCTGTCTCAGAGATAATAAGTTCAAGTCCTGCTCTGAAATTCAAGTACAGTGTCAAAAATCTGAAATATTTTTCATTTTCATTATCTTTGGTAATCAAATTATCTTTGATAATCTTTGATAGAAGTGGGATGTCTGGAATGAAGTTGGACTCCCTACCTCAGACCATATAAAATGGACCATAAACCTAAGTGTAGGAACCAAATAAAGCTTAATAGTAAGTTTTTTGGGCCGGCACTGTGGCATAGCACATAAAGCTGTCGACTGCAGTGCCAGCATCCCATATGGGCGTCGGTTCAAGTCCTCACTGCTCCACTTCTGATCCAGCTCTCTGCTATGGCCTGGGAAAGGAGTAGAAGATGGCCCAAGTCCTTGGGCCCCTGTACCTGCATGCAAAACCTAGAAGAAGCTTCTGACTCCTGGCTTCGGACTGGTGCAGCTCCAGCCATTGTGGCCAACTGGGGAGGGAACCAGTGGATGGAAGAGTTCCCTCTCTCTCTGCCTTTCCTTGTCTCTCTGCGTAACTCTGACTTTCAAGTAAATAAATACATCTTTTTAAAATATCCTATATAGAATATTTTAAAAAATAATGTTTTCATCACTTTGGGTAATGGTTTCTTAGTTATGGTACCAATTGAACAAGCACAAAATAAAAGAAATAAATAAATTGAATTTTATCAAAAGTTAAAAAACTTCTGTAAGCAATGCCATCAAGAAAGTAAAAACAATCCACAAAATGGAGTGATTCATTTCAAAATATTTGTGAATCATGTATTTGACAAAGGAATTATTTCCAGAAAATGTAAAGAACTTTTACAATTCAATATTGAAAAGGAAACTCAGTTAAAAATTGAGCAGTTAAAAACTGAGCTTGGGGCCAGCAGCCAGCACTGTGGTGCAGTGGGTTAAGCTGTCACTTGCGACACCAGCATCCCATATCAGACTGATGGTTCCAGTCCTGGCCACTCCACTTCTGATCCAGCTGCCTGCTAACATGCTTGGGAAATTGGCAGATGGTCCAGTTTACTGGGGCTTCTGGATCTTGGCTCTGGCCTGGCCCAGCCCTGGCTGTTGCAGCCATCTGGGGAGTGAACTAGTAGATGGAAGATCTCTCTCTGTCTCTCCCTCTCTCTCTGAACTCTACCTTTCAAATAAAATAAATAACTCTTAAAAAAAAAGACACTATGCTAATAGAAAGAAACCAACCACAAAACTCATATAATTGAGTGACTGCATTTAGGTGAAATGTCCAGAATGGGCATCCACAGAGACAAAAAGTAGATCAGTGGTCAGCAGGGGCCAGGAGTGAGGGTGGAATGACTGTTACTGGTATGGGGCTTATTTTAGGGTGACAAAAATATTCTGAATTTAAGGTTGTGAATGTACTTAAAATATACTGTGAATATACTTAAAAACTCTACATTGTATACTTTATTTTTAAGATTTCTTTAGTTATTTGAAAGTCAGAGTTACACACAGAGAGAAGGAGAGGCAGAGAGAGAGAGATTGAGAGAGAGATTGAGAGAGGTCCTCTATCTGCTGGCCCACTCCCCACTCCCCAACTGGCTGCAATAGTCAGAGCTGCACTGATCTGAAACCAGGATCCAGGAGCCTCCTCCAGGTCTCCCACATAGGTGTAGGGGCCAAGGATGTGGACCATCCTCCAGTGCTTTCCCAGGCCACAGCAGAGAGCTGGATTGGAAGTGGAGCAACCGAGACATGAACTGGCATCCACTTGGGATGCCGGCACTGCAGGAAGCAGCCCCACCCGCTATGCCACAGCACCAGTCCATTGTATACTTTAAATGAGTGAATTTTTAAAAGATTTTTATTTATTTATCTGAGAGGTAGATTACAGACAGAGAGAGGTAGAGACAGAGAACCATCCACTCCCCAAAAGGCAGCAATGGCTAGAGCTGAGCCTATCTGAAGCCAGGAGCCAGGAGTTTCTTCCTGTCTCCCACATGGGGGCAGGGGCCCAAGGACTTGGGCCATCTTCTACTGCTTTCCTAATAGCAGAGAGCTAGATCGGAAGTGGGGCAGCTAGGACTTGAACTGGCGCCCATATGGGATGCTGGCGCACCGGCAGAGGCTCAGTCTACTGAGCCACAGCACCAACCCCCAGGCAAATTTTTGACATCTGAGTTATAGCTCACAATAACTCTCTTACAACTTGGCAGGAATAAAATTTATAGAAACCATTATTTTGGAAAAGCAATTTTGCATTATCTACTAAAATTATAGCCACAAGAACTGCATTCATATATGCACCAAAGATTGTTGATGGCAGCCTTATTTTTTTTTCCCCATTGGCAAATAAGAATCATGTATATCTACAGGAGCAGCATTATCCTTAGTAGCAGCACCCAAATGCAAACAGTTTCAATAATGGACAAATAACTTGTGGCAGTCACAAAATGAAATTCTATGTAGTGATAAAAAGTAAATGAAATACAGCAATATCCAATAATGTGGATGTATGAAACTCAATAACATGTTGAACAAAAAGAAATGAGACACAAAAGAAAACACACTGAATGGTTCCATTTATAGAACATGCAGGACAGGCAAACCTAACCTGTGACAGAAGTGAGGAAGTCCTCCGGGGTGCCCGCACTGTTCTGGCGCCTGGTGGGTACCTGCCGCCTTCACCAAGCTGTGCGCTTAGGGTCTGTCTTTTTATCTCTCACTGTTGTACTCAATTTAGAAGAAGAGTCCTGCTCATTTACTGCATTCCACGTAAATGACAAAGGACTTGCATACACAATCTATCGATACCCAATACACAAATATAAAACAGAGAAAATTGGCAACCTAGATGAAAAGGGTTTCACAAAAGAGTGACAAGCCAGGCCAGAGACAACAGCTCAGTGGGAGCTTCAGGCTGACCTGTGACCCTTCCAGAGCCTGGCCCCTGGGAAAACAGTGATCCTGAGGACTGAGACAATGGCTCTCCCCACCCCAGGGGAGCTCCCAGGAGGCTGGGGTGCTGTGCTGTGCTGTGCTGTGTGGACAGGGAATCGGTGCCCCAGCTGAGGAATGCTGAGCCCGGAGCTCCTGCTGTGGTTTGAATAAGGGTTGAGTGTGTCCCCCAGGGGTTGGCCTGTTGGAAGCCTCGTCCCCAGTGAGGGGTTGCCAAGGGTGTAGAGAACTTTAATAAAGTCAGGCCAAGTGAGACAGGACTGATGTAGGCTTCTCAGGCTCCTGGTTAGTTCTCTGGAGATGGGTGTTGTTAAAGAGTAAGAAGGGCCGGCGCTGAGGCATAGTGAGTAAAGCCGCCACCTGCAATGCCGGCATCTCATAGGGCACCAGTTTGAGTCCCGGCTGCTCCACTTGCGGTCCAGCTCTCTGCTGTGGCCCAGGAGTGCAGTGGAAGATGGCCCAAGTCCTTGGGCCCCTGCCCCTGCATGGGAAGACCTGGAAGAAATTCCTGGCTCCTGGCTTCGGATCAGCACAGCTCCGGCCGTTGCAGCCAACTAGGGAGTGAACCAGCGGGTGGAAGGCCTCTCTCTCTCTCTCTCTCTCTGCCTCTCCTTCTCTCTCTGTGTAACTCTGACTCTCTGACTTCCAAATAAATAAATAAATCTTAAAAAAAAAAAGACCAAGATCTCCTGCTGTCTGGTTCCTGCCTCGCCACATGGTCTCTCCCTCTCTCCCACGCTCCTGCCATCGCCATGAAGCCCTCACTAGAGGCAAACCGATGCCAGCCCCATGCCCTGGAGCCTCCAGCACTGTGAGCTACAGGAACATCTTTTCCTCATAAAGGTCCCAGCCTCGGGCCTCATGGTGTAGCAACAGAAAACAGACCAAGCAACCCCAACTTCAGAAGCAGCTGCTGGCTATGTAACCGGTCCCTCTCCGGGGAGAAGCATTGCGTTTATCGCCCTACAATGTACACAGATCTCTGGGGAGAATTTTTGTTCTCTGTTTTTCATTTAAAAAACAAATGATGGGGCCAGCCTGGTGGCACAGCAGGTTAAGCCTCTGCCCGTGATGCTGGCGTCCCCTATAAGCGCTGGTTTGAATCCTGGCTGCTCTGTTTCCCATCCAGCTCCCTGCCAGTGCAGCTGAGAGAGCAGCGGAAGCTGGCCCAAGTGCTTGAGCCCCTGTCACCCATGTGGAGACCAGGGTGGAGGTCCAGGCTCCTGACTTGGGCCTGGCCCTGCCGCAGCCATTGGGGCCTTTGGAGAGAGAACCAGGAGACAGATGGAAGCTTTCTCTAACTCTTTCCCTGTAACTCTGCCTTTCAAATAAATAAAATAAAATCTTTTTTAAAATGATGAAATTTTGCCTTTCTCTTTTGCCCTCTTTTTGTCTAATCAACATCAGTGAAAGCATTTTTAGTTATGTATTCCCAAACTGACTTTTTTTTCTGTGTGTCACCCATTGTCGAAAAAGATTACCTCCTTCACACTGTCCTGACTTTCATTTCTGAGCTAAGAAAGCTGTAATGTTGTATATTTCTGTTTGGGGCAGTTGTTTTGCCCTGAGGTTAAGATACTGGTTAAAATGTCCAAACCCCATATCAGAGAACCTGTATTCAAAACTCAGTTGTAGGGCCAGTGCTGTGGCATAACAGGTAAGGATGCCGCCTGCAGTGCCAGCATCCCATATGGGTGCCGGTTCGAGTCTCGGTTGCTCCACTTCCGATCCAGCTCTCTGCAAGGCCTGGGAAAGCAGTGGAAGATGGCCCAAGTCCTTGGGCCCCTGCACCTGTGTAGGAGACCTGGCAGATCCTGGCTTCAGATTGGCGCAGCTCTAGCCGTTGTGGCCAATTGGGGAGCAAACCAGCGGATGGAAGACCTCTCTCTCTCTCTGCCCCTACTTCTCTCTCTGTGCAACTTTGACTTTCAAGTAAAATAAATAAATCTAAAAGAAAACAATAACAACAACAACAAAAAAACACCTCAGTTGTGGCTTCCCAGTCCAGCTTCCTGCAAACACAACTGGTGGGAGGCAACAGGTGATGGCCCAAGTAGTTGGGTGCCTGCCACCCATGTGGGAGACTGGGTGGAGTTCCCAGCCCATCACAAATGACTTTGCAGGCATTAGGGGAGTGAATTGATGGATGGGAGCCCTATCTGTCTTTCTCTGTCTCTCTGCCTCTTGAAGAAAGACATTTTCTTCCCTCCACTGGTAATCACTTCATCATGCATCTCATCTTTGAATGGTTACAGTTTTAATCCAGAAGGTGTAGGTGACAAAGTTCTCAGCTTTAATAAGATTGAGAAAAGAGTGAAATTTTGCACATAGAAATGAGGGATATGTGTTACCAGTTTCTCCAGCTGATGTAAATCTGAAGTGAGACTTTTGTTAACTCAGCTGTTGACTGAACTTCAGGTGGTGGAGGAAATGCCTAGGAAACGTGATAGTCCTCCACTTCGTCTTTATAAATCGGAAGGGGCATTGCAGGATGCACCTCCATTCTGGAACCCAACCCTGGAGTTTCTATTTCTCCTTGAAATTCCCACACAGAGTCATGAGTTCAATAGCAAGTCTTCACTTCTTCCAGAAATTTGCAAGGCTTAGAAATGAAATGAAAACTCACCGAAGCAAGACCTGACTTGTTTGGATAAATAAGTGAGGCATAGCAAGATGTGGTGAGGAGAAAATTGCACGGAGGCCCAGGAGATGGTAGGGGAGTTTTAGAGTGGCGAGATCTGTCTGGGTAGGGGACGCAATGTGAAATCCAAACAAGAGTTTTTACTTATCATTGAGTGAGAACGTAAAGCAGTGAAAGGTATATTTTCATGTCAGATGTACTCCCCTTTTAAGAAGTGTTAAATAGGGCCCTGTGTTGGGGCACCGCAGGTTAAACCACCGCCTGCCACTCCGGCATCCCATATGAGCACAAGTTCAAGTCCTGGCTGCTCCATTGCTGATCCAGCTCCCTGCTAATGCACCTGGGAAAGCTGAGCAAGATGGCCCAAGTCCTTGGGCCCCTATGCTCACATGGGAGACCTGGTTGGGGTTTTGTGGCCATTTGCAGAGTGAACCAAGGAATGAATAGAAGATCACTTGATTTTTCTTTCTCCCCGCCCCCTCTTTCTGTATCTCTGCCTTTCAAATAATAAAATAAAATATTTGGGGCTGGCGTTGTGATGTAGTGGGTTAAGCCTCAGCTTGCAGTGCCATCCCATATGGGCGCCAGTTCAACTCCCGGCTGCTCCTCTTCCGATCCAATCTCTGCTATGGCCTGGGAAAGCAGTGGAAGATGGCCCAAGTCCTTGGGCCCCTGCACCCCCATGGGAGACCCGGAAGAAGCTCCTGGCTCCTGGCTTTGGATCGGCACAGCTACAGCTGTAGCGGCCATCTGGGGAGTGAACCAGCAGATGGAAGACCTTCCTCTGTCTCTCCCTCTCTCTGTAACTCTACCTCTCAAATAAATAAATAAATATTTAATTTTAAAAAAATTTAAATTTTAATATTTAAATATTTTAATATTTATTTTTAAAATATTTAAATATTCATTTATTTGAGAGGTAGAGTTACAGAGAGAGGGAGAGACAAAGGCTCTGCTGCTTCACTTTCAATCCAGCTGGTTCACTCTCCGAATGGCCACTAGGGCTGGGCCAGGCTGAAGCCAGGAACTAGGACCACCATCCAAGTCTCCCTTTTGGATGGCAGGGCCCAAACACTTGAGCAATTCTCCATTGTTTTCCCAGGCTCATTAGTAGGGAACAGATCTGAAGTGGAACAGCCAGAACTCTAACTGTTACTTCAACATGGGACGCCAGCGACATAAGCAGTGGCTTAACTGGTTAGGAATTCCCTCCTGTGGGAATTCCGACTGTTGTTTTTGGGCATGTTCATGTTAGAAGGAGAGACTTTCCCTGAGATCTGCTTCACTGTGCTGACACATGTTAGTGTTGCCTCCTGTTTACAGCAGTGGTTCCTAGACGTATTCAGACAAGCAAACTACCATGAGAAGTTCTCATCAGAAAGCAGCACTTTCTCTTTTAGATTAGCTAAGTTTTCTGTTTGGCCAAGTCATGGAAAATAATATTTTCTCCAGTAGTTATAATTAACATTTGTACGTTTGCTGTAATCTCCTCCACATTCATCTATTCTCTATTTCAGGAAGTAAAGCTTTTATCCAGCATTGTTAAAAAAAAAAAAAAAGGAGAAGAAGAAGAGGAGCAGCCAGGACTCAAACCAGTGCCCAATGGGATGCTGAAACTGCAGGCGGAGGCTTTACCTGCTATACCACTACACCAGCTCCATGAATCTATTTTTTAAAAAAGAATTCCCAAAGGAAGTAACTTTAGCATATTCCTAATTACAATGCCTAATTAGTCAATGGTTGATTAAAAAAGATTTATTTATTTGGGGGTCAGAGAGAGGGAAAGAGAGACATTTTATCCATGGGTTTACTTCCCAAATGGCCACAATGGGCCAGGGTTGGGTCAGGCTGAAGTCAAGAGCCAAGAACTCCATCCTGGTCTCCTGAATGAGTGGCAGGTCCCCAGGCAGGGACCCAGGAACATTAGCAGAGAGCTGGATCTGAAGTGGAGCAGCCAGGACTCAAAGCAGCTTAACCTGCTGGGTGCCACAAGCACCCCTGACAGGCTGGTTTGACATACAGCAAATGACAGCAGTGTAGACCCAAGAAAGAATTCTCTTCTTTTTGGCCTTTGGGAAATAATTACGGCTAAACCAAGGTGTGGTTTTCTCTCTCCTCCAGGTAGAAATGCAAGTGCTTTGATAGGAAACTAAGCCAGATGGCCTCTTCCCATAGGCTAGTCCCCAACACGGTGAGGCCAGGCCTGCACCTGAATGGGCAGGTGTTCCTCCCCCATTGGCACTTACTTGACACTTGAGCAAGGGACACCAAGTGCACAGAGAGACAAGCGCACCCTACATGACCTTTTCCTGTGACCTTGGATTCCCATCTTGTCTTTCAGTGTAACATGGTGCCAAGCCAAAAACACTACCAAGAAAAACGTGACTTCTATTGACAGAAAGTCCTAGAAATATTGGAAAATTTTAAATTCGAAGAGTAGGTAGGCCTTTAGCATAGCGGTTTAGACACTCACACCCTGCGCACTGGAGGACCTGGGTTTTCTTCCTGACTCCACCTTCCTGCTGACGCAGACCTGGAAGGCAGCAGGTGATGGCTGAAGTACCTGGGTCCTTCCACTTACAGAGGAGACTCGGATGGAGTGATGGGCTCCTACAGGGATTCACAAACAGAGCCGAGACAGCAAGGCCAGGAAGCAGTTGCAATTTATTATGCCAGCATAAGGCTCAGTTGGATTCATAGCCAAAAAGTCTGAGCCCCAAACAAAGAAGGGTATTTTTTTATATGTGGTTTTAGCGTCTTTGTCTCCCTTATACGATTACCTGCATACATTGTATGCTATCTGGCACAAGCAGTCACATGCAAGCAGATAAGACCACATTCCATTCTTGGGATAAGTTTTCTTCTCTCTCTCTTTTTTTTTTCTTTTTATTTTGGGAAAGGCCTCCACCACAAGCTCTGACTTTGCTGCCAGTCCAGAACCATTTTGGGCATCTGGGGAGGGAACCAGCTGATGGAAGCACTCTCACTCTCGTGTGTGTGTGTGTGTGTGTGTGTGTGTGTGTGTTTCTGCCTCTCAAATAAGCTTTTAAAAATTTAAAGATATAAAAACCCAGAAGGAAAGAAAAGAAGGGAATGGGACAGGGGTAGGGGAGGAAAGAGCCCTCAGCAAGTGCAGGAGACGAGAGGGTGCGCATTAAATGCACCGGCTGCAAACTCCTTTGAGCAAAGTCTGGAAACCTCCATCTCTGCCGGGATTGCAAGTTTGTTTTCTTCACGGATTGGCACAAATGGCACACAGGCCATGCTGTTCCCATGTTCAAGCCTTCCAGTTTCAGTTACCGGCATGTTTAGACACCTGAGGTCAAGGTACACTTTTACACACCCATCATGCTTCTGTCACCTCTTCTGGGGGAAGAAGCTCTTTCAGGAAGTGGTTACACCTCTGAGGAGTGTGAAGAAGGAGAGAGGTGCACCTGCTCCCTGGACCCCGCCGTCCTGGGGAATAGAGAGGCAAGAACCGCTGAGTGCCATGGCTGTGCCAGTCATGTAGTTCATAGTAGACCCTTGGGGAGCATCCTCCAGAGCCCCTGGCTGCCAGACCCTCCACCTGGCTCCCTCCTAAACCCCTGAGGGATTGGGAGGAAGGAGATTGGGCTGGAGAAGTGACCAGGACTCTGTACTTGACCAAACTTTTTTTAAAGATTCATTTATTTATTTGAAACTCAGAGTTACAGAGAGAAAGAGAGGGAGAGACAGAGAGAGATCTTTCATTCGCTGGTTCACTCCCCAAATGGCGGCAACGGCTGGAGCTAGACTGGTCCGAAGCCACGACCAGGAGCTTCTTCCGGGTCTCCCATGTGGGTGCAGGGGCCCAAGGACTTGGGCCATCTTCTACTGCTTTCCCAGGTGCATTAGCAGGGAGCTGTATTGGAAATGGAACAGCTGGGACTTGAACCAGAGCCTAAATGGATGACGGTGTTGTAGGCAACAGTTTTACCCACTACACCATAGCTCCAGCCCCTTGACCAACCTTTAGTTGGGCCCCTGAAACTTCTCCTGGACCCATCCACGTACATCTAAAATCCAGCTCTGGCAGAGAGCCCTGCTGAGTCAGCATGGCCAGAAGCCCTGACGCTCAGTATCTGTTCACCCTGGAGGTCTGCTCAGACTCTGCTCCCTCCACATGGCCTGGTGATGTCTGATCGCTCTGGGCTGTCTGCAGGAAGGATCCGTCAGGATCCGACTCTGCAGAACCCCCAGCCCCTGTCCTAGTCCTGCTGTGCTTAGCATCGAGCCCCATCTCTGTGCTCCTGCAAAGCTATCTGTCGCATGGTCCCTGTTCCCGTGTCGGTGGTGCTGAATAAAGTATGCCTTATTGTGCTTTAATAACTGTCATTGAATAAGTTTTTCTTTTTGTTTTTTAAGAATTTACTTATTTATTTATTTGAAAGGGAGAGTGAGAGGGAGAGGTGGGGAGAGAGAGAGAGAGGTCTTCCCTCTCTGGTCCACTCCCCAAATACCTGCAGCAGACAGCAGGAATCAGAACTCCATCCAGGTCTCCCATGGAGGTGGCAGGGGCCCAAGTACTTGGACCATCCTCTGCTGCTTTCCTAAGTGTGTTAGCAGGAACCTGGATTAGAAGTGGAGCAGCTGGATCTCTAATCAGATGCTCTGACACCAGTTAGCAGCTCGCAAGCCGCCACTTAACTTTCTTGGGAGTTTTGGCCAACTGGGCCTGGGGAAGGTTCCTGGTTAGCTATGGGGAATGGAGTTGCAACGTCATGTGTGGTCACTGCAGGAGACCCACACCTCAAAGAGAAGGGAAGCCACGAGTGGGCCAGGCCACACAGACTGCAGAGAGGAGCAGAGACCAGGAACTCCATTGCCGCACAGAGGACGGAAGCCTCTGGTTTTCCAGAGCAAGGTGACCACCTGCCACGTCATTTCTTAGAGGCCAGAGAGAGTGCCTGTTGTATCCTTAGATAAACCATCTTGTACTTAATGTTAACGTTAATGGGCTTTTGTTCATGGTGTAAAAAATATACATGTGCCCAAGCAAATCTAGGATAGAATCTGATTTTCTATGATGTAATTCCCAATCATCTGGGAAGAAATTAACTCTTGATTTTTAATTTTTTTTAAGATTTATTTATCTGAAAGGCAGAATTAGAGAGAGAGAGAGAGAGAGAGAAGAGAAGGGAAGAGACAGAAAATCCTCCCTCCACTGGTTCACTCCCCAGATGACTGCAATGGCTGGGGGGCCGCTTCAGGCCGAAGTCAGAACACTGGAACTCCATCTGGGTCTCCCACATGGGCACCGGAGCCCATGTCCTTGGGCCATCTTCAGCTGCTTTCCCAGTCACTTTAGCAGGGAGCTGGATTAGGAGCAGCCGGGACTGGAACTGGCGCTCTTATGGGACACTGCTGTTGCAGGCGGCAGCTTAATGTTCTGAGCCATGACACTGGCTCCCAAAGGAAAAACTGTGATCACAAACGTTAATGGGATGAAGGCTTGTTCTGGAACACCTGTCATGCACCCTGTAGTCAGGCAAGTCCAAGGTGCTCTTAACTCAGACTTCCTCTTCTGATTCTACCTGGTCATGGTCATCTAATCACCTGGGTCGTCTCTGTAAAATGTCCCTGCCCACAATACATTGCTCTACTCCTCTGGAAGACTCTGCCTCGGATGTCAGATTGTAGCAGATCTCACACTTGCTTTAACGAGGACGAGCCATCCTGTCTGAGGAAGAGGTTGTCAGCATGCGGACAACAAGGACTCGGGCTCATATAGTTGCTGACACCTTAAAGGACCAATCCTGGGTTGGGCTGTATGGGAATGAAGGGAACGCATGTGCAATAGTTTTTAATATTTTTCTTGGCCCCAAGTGGCCTCATTCCAACAAATGAATTACCCGCAGTGAGAGGCGATTAGACAGTGACCCAGAGAAAAGCCCACCTACTGTTTACATGGTAGATTGGGACTTTTTTTTGGGGGGGGGGTGGAGGATGAGCGATGCAGCTTCCCTTGGCCCTACATTAACCCCAAGCTGTTGGCCGGCCCTGGCTGCCCATTCAGCAGGAGGTTAATGAGGAGGTTAATTGAGCTCTCCTCACAGGGAACAGGCCCAAGCAAGTCAGAGTGGGAGCCGCTTGCAGTTGTTAGCCACGCCCATCACCCACAGGCAAGCTGTGAGACAATGTCATGTCTGCAGACAGGAGGCCTCTAGACTTGGCAGCTGGCAAGAGCTGGCATTGATTCTGTAGAATGAGAGGCAGGGAAGGAACCCTAGTGGTTGGGCGAACACAACTTTGGAAAACACAGACATGGTTGCTTTTCTTTCTAGATCAGTCCTCATTAGCTCCTCCCACCGTCATTGGGGAAAACTTATTTCATTTTCCTCTCTGCCCAACCGCAGCAGCATCCACCTCCTGAGTGGGGGTCGGCTGCTCCTGAGTGGGGGTCAGCCTCCAGGTCAGTGGTCTTTGTGTGTATTAGTCCATTTCATCTTACTGTAATGAAATACTCGGGGCTGGGTATCTTTATCAAGAAAAGGGGTTTATTTAGCTCACAGTTTGAGAGGTTCAAGAGCACACATCTGGTGATGACCGTCTGGCTGGCAGAGTCCCAGGGTGTGGGAGTGCATCCTATGGTGAGAGACAGGGAGCTGCTGTGTGTGACCTCCAGCCGTCCCCTCTTCCTATGGGGCCACCAGGATTCAATCTTGGGCGCTCCACACTGATGATCTCATCTTTCCCTAGTCACTCATTGTGGGCTGGGTTGGGCCAAGATTAATATCCCAGGCTCTTGCCTTTTACTTAGAGAAGAATTCCAAGTATAAGCACAAACAGGGCGTGCAGCATGGTAAGGTTTATTTACAAAGGGAGAATAAAGCACAGGCACATGAGGGCTTCATAGGGAAAGTGGGCCAGGAAAGGTATAAAGGGCAATTTCATACCTTGCTCTGCTCACCTTGGGTCTAGAAAGCAGAGAGAGAGGAAGGAGAGCCCCCTCCCTTTCACCAGGCTTTTTATTAGCTTCAGAAAGGGGAGTGGTTACATCTTGCTACCCCAGGTCCCAGGTAAGGGCAGGTGCATCATGGGAGGGGTCATCTGGTTGATAATAGGATTACATGGGGGTAGGGTAGGTGTGGCCTCCAGCTCATGAACTTTATCTCTCTGATTTTTCCCACATCAACTGCTTAAAGTCCCCACCTCTGGACACCATAGTTGATTAAGTTTCCACCCTCTTGCTCACCATAAAAGTGAAATCTCAACAAAGAAGCCCTTAGGGGGCACATCCAAACCACTGTGTTTGGCAAAGTAGCTTTTCTGGGTGAAGGAGCCTTCACCAGAACTGGTGTGGATGCTTGGGTGGCAAATGGAGACCCGAGACCCATTCAGTGAGACCTCGCTGAGGACACAGATCTCTGCTGGGCAAACACATTTTCAGTGGTGACTTCGGGTCAGTTAAGCTTCCCTTTCAGTTTAAGAAGCCTCCGATGGCTTTCGGGGCTAAAGGAAACAGTCGCACCTGTCTTCCAGGAAGGCGGAGCGCGACTCAGGAAGCTGGTGAGGAGTGTACTTTGGTGGCCTCTGGGCGCAAAGGTTTGCTAAGGAAATGAGGAGAGTCCACATGCCCTGGCCACTGTTTGCTTAGCTGAGCAGGCAGTGGCACCTTTCTGGGATTTGGACATTTCCATATAAACAGAGCGATTGCAGGGATACCAGGAGCTGGTGCTTGATATGCTAATGACACGTCTGAGGCTGTTCGGAAAGAGAATTTAGAACTGCAGAGAGTTGAAACCCAGTGAGGTTAAGTGACATGCCCAGAGGTCTCACGGCTAATTAGTGGGGAATTTGCTGTGTGTTGTAAGTCTGCAGAGTCTTACATTCAATATCTCATTTAGTTCTCTCAACGATTCTCGGGTGAGAATTTTATTACCGTCATCACTGTGCCCATGGTGGAGAAGAGCGAGCCGCCCGGAGCAAGCTAGGCTGCAGTTTGCCCAGACTGAGTGTGAGTGGAGAGACACTGAGGCCCACTGAGAGTTAGGCTGAGGTCCATCTGGTCCTAAAGAAGGGCATTTGGAGGTCATTCCTGGCTTACGGGGACAGAGCTAAGACTGCTTGAACCAAGCCTTAGGTTGGCAACCTGCTGTTGAGTTCCCACTGTGATTCCACATTTCTTCAATTAGGAAAAAAAGGGCCAGTGCTGTGGCTTTGTGGGTAAAGCCACCACCTGCAGTGCCGGCATCCCATATAGCTGCCAGTCGAGTCCTGGCTGCTCCACTTCCAATCCAGCTCTCTGCTGTGGCCTGGGAAAGCAGTAGAAGATGGCCCAAGTCCTTGGGTCCCGCACCCACGTGGGAGACAGGAAAAAGTGCCTGGTTCCTGGCTTTGAATCAGCTCAGCTCCAGCCATTGTGGCCAACTGGGGAGTGGATGGAAGACCTCTCTGTCTCTGCCTCTCCTTCTCTCTCTGTGTAACTCTGACTTGAAAATAATAAATAAAAAATGTTTTAAAATTATAAAAAAATTAGTCATTCTGTGGATTCCAGTTAGCTTCTAGTTAGTCCTCAACCAAGTTTACCATTACTCACAAGTTGTCTAAAAAGCAGCAAAGGTTGGATCAAGAGAAAAAAAAATAAGAAGAAATTCATGTCTTTTTCTCCATTTCCCCCCTCATTTAAGATTTTCAGTGTTTCTTATAGCGATTGAGATGGTGCGGTCTCTGTCCTTAATTTAAAAATTTTAAAAAGGTGGTGGGGAACAAATCAGGTTGATATTTCTACTTTCACACACACACACACACACACACTTAAGCAAAATACACACAGCTTTCCTTTATTCAAGAAATTTCTCAGCAATTGGCAGTGCAGCTCTGAGACTTACCCACTGTGTTCTGGCTGGGTGTGGAGGATCAGCACAGCCATGCTGGGGTCTGGATGACACAAGCCCTGGCTGGGTGCTCTCTGCCCATGCTGAACATGGCAGCTAGCCAAACTGGCCAGAAATTCAGCGTTGTCGATCCCCCTCAGGGCTTCTGAGAGCTTGGGTGGGCATGCAGGGTGGATCCGAGGCTCACAGACAGAGGAAAGAAGAGCCTGTGGCAACTCTCTCTGCTCCTTCATGTGCGACACCTGCCATGGGAGGCAGGGAGAGGAAAAGGTTTAAATCTTGCACCCACACAAGTGATGCGGGCTCTGAAGCCTCATGCCGCCTGTGACTCATGACGCTGGTGGTGTGACTTTGTATCTGCTAATATTACAGTCAGGGGCCTCCCAAACACTTGCGGAAGCCCACATTTGATCCAATCACACTGGATACCCAAAGCACTGAACCTGAGATACAGTGTTGAAGGCAGTGATCAAGGTCATGGCTATTTGCTCTGTAGTTGTGACAGTTTGATGGTAGTTAGGTCAGGTCCCGGAGGGACAGAGAAAAGAGAGTCACTTTAAAAGTAAAAGATGCAGACTTCTCTCCAGAAGCTGCCTTTAGCAAGACAAAAGTGCCGGTGCCACCCTGCTGAGGTTCTAGTTTTATCATGAGAATAGAAAGAAGTTACCTATCCCGTCCTGATGGCGTTTTTGTTTTATCCTGAGCCAGGCTAGACTAAGCCGCCTCTCCGGGGTTTTGTTCTCCGGGGTTTGGTTGTTCCCTGAACTGTGCTTTAAGGCTCCACTTCAACCAGTTTCTCTCGGGTCTTCTTCTCTTGGAGTTCCCCTCCTGGCTGCTTTGGCAGGAGGTTTCCGACTTCAACAAATCCTACTTGCTCACTGTGCTGTCTGCGTGGAAATTCTTCATCTATGCGAGAACTAAGGCTGCCTCTCTTTGTCATCACTGTCCCCTTAATAATAGCACCAAAGCACAACTGAAGAGCATCTTGGCCAACTGACGCAAGTCCACTTGAAAGACAGAGTTACAGAGAGAGGTAAAGACAGAGAGGTCTTCCATCCGCTGTTCACTCCCCAGATGGCTGCAACTGCCAGAGCTGCGCCAATCCGAAGCCAGGAGCCAGGAGCTTCTTCCAGGTCTCCCAAGTGGGTGCAGGAGCCCAAGGACTTCGGCCATCTTCTACTGCTTTCCCAGGCCATAGCAGATAGCTGGATCAGAAGTGGAGCAGCCAGGTCTCAAACCGGTGCCCATATGGGATGCCGGCACTTCAGGTCAGGGCATTAACCCACTGTGCCACAGTGCAGGCCCCGCATCCACTATTTACTTCCTGATGCAGCCCAAAGGGACACCCGTGCAAACACAGTGTTCCTTCTTGGAGGTTGAGAAATCCCCAGGGAGAGCCCTCACACCTGCAGGGTCTTTGCTTCCCCCAAGTCTCCAAGAATCTGTGTCTGCCTTTACTTCTCTCAAACCATTCTCCTAGGCCTGAATTTAAACTTCTGGAGGGATCTAAAGACAATCAGTCAATTCAGAAGCTGAAGGCCAGGACCAGCATTGTGACCTAGCAGGTAAAACTGCTGCCTGCAATGTCAGCCTCCCAGATGAGCACCGTTTTATGTCCCAGCTGCTCCATTTCCCATCCAGCTCCCAGCCTGGGAAAAACAGTGGAAGGTGGCCCAGGTACTTGGGTCCCTGCTACCCACGTGGGCTCCTACATGGGTGACAGGGACCCAACTATTTGGGCCATCACCTGCCTCCCAGGGTGTGCATTAGCAGGAAGTTGGAATCCGGAGGGGAGCCAGGACTCAAATCCAGGACTCAAATACGGGGCGAAGTCTGGCAAACATGTCAAAGCTTTGCAAGGGAAGACTCCCCCTTTCATGGAAAAAGGTGTCTTCAAATCACTTGGAATCTTTGTATTGCACACAGTCCCCACACTCACCACCTGGGACTGACAGATCTAGGTTCTGCTTTGTATTCCCTGTGGGGCAGAGAGCGTCATCCTGGCACTCGCCACAAGGGGGCGTCCTCCAAGATACCGCTGCTCTTTCAGGAGCTGTGGTTCTTAATCCCATCAGACCCAAGTCCCCCTTTTCTCTCTTTTTTAAAATTTTGTTTATGAGCGAGAGAGAGAGAGAGAGAGAGAGAGAGAGAGCGAGCTCATCCACTGAATCACTCCCCTGATGTTGCAGCAACTAGGGCTGGGCTGGAAACAGTTGCCAAAAGTGCAATGCAGGTCTCCCAGGTGGGTGCTGGGGACCCAACTACTTGAGCCTCCACCACTGCTGCTCAGGGTCTGTGTCAGCAGGAAGCTGGAGGCAGGAGCCAGAATCCGGCATGGAATCCAGGTACTCCGTTGTGGGATGTGGGCATCTTAGCTGCATCTTAACCACCAGGCTGTCTGCCCCCAAGACTCCTCTTAAAAATGTTCCTCACTACAGGCCTGGCGCTATGGGGTAGCGGGTTAAGCCTCCGCCTGAAGCGCCTGCATCCCATATCAGCGCCAGTTCGAGTCCAGGCTGCTCCACTTCCGATCCAGCTCTCTGCTATGGCCTGGGAAAGCAGTAGAAGATGGCTCTAGTCCTTGGGCCCCTGCACCTGCGTGAAAGACCTGGAAGAAAATCCTGGCTCCTGGTTTCGGATCAGCACAGCTCTGGCTGTTGCGGCCAACTGGGGAGTGAACCAGTGGATGGAAGACCTCTCTCTCTCTCTCTCTGCCTCTCCTTCTCTGTGTAATTCTGACTTTCAAGTAAAGAAATAAATCTTTTTAAAAAATGCTCCTTACTAGAAGCATTCATTGTTATGTGTGCGTATGGCTCCCCTAAGTGTACATCTTTAAAAAGTCAATACAAATCTCTAATGGTAATATAAAATAGAACTAATAAGAAAGCAATATATGGCAAAACAGTATGTATTTCAATATGTAAACTTGAGGTACAAATACATTAGAAAATGTAGATGTGGCCGGCGCCGTGGCTCAACAGGCTAATCCTCTGCCTTGCGGCGCCGGCACACCGGGTTCTAGTCCCGGTCGGGGCACCGGATTCTGTCCCGGTTGCCCCTCTTCCAGGCCAGCCCTCTGCTGTGGCCCAAGAGTGCAGTGGAGGATGGCCCAGGTGCTTGGGCCCTGCACCCCATGGGGAGACCAGGAAAAGCACCTAGCTCCTGGCTCCTGCCATCGGACGAGCGCGGTGCGCCGGCCGCAGCGCGCCGACTGCGGCGGCCATTGGAGGGTGAACCAACGGCAAAGGAAGACCTTTCTCTCTGTCTCTCTCTCTCTCAATGTCCACTCTGCCTGTCAAAAAAAAAAAAAAAAAACAAGAAAATGTAGATGTTACTGTATGTAGAGTCAGTGTTAAAATGCAAATACAGGGGTCTTACACTGATGCTATCAGTACTTGGAGTGGCACTGCCTCAATAATGCAGTGATCAAAGATAAAGATCGCACATTGAAAATCTCCAAATACAATGAAATGCCATCTTGATGTCTATTGCAGCTGCATTCCTAAAAATACCTCAGGAGATATTAAAACAACCCTGAAAAAATGCTACTTTTGCTATACACATTTCAAAACATGACATTGTACTCCATAAATAGAACTATGATTTTTCAGTTAAAAATAAGTCATGAAAATATTTTTTAAAATATTGATTTATATGTAAAACATATAACATATTACAGGCTCAGATAATGAACAACAGCTTTGCTTTCATCTTTTCAGTGCTTCAGTGGTCACTGGGGAACCTGGCAGAAGGTGGGCCAATTCTGATTCCAACTGTGAGGACAAAGGACGCCTCGACACACTGCCAAGTACTCACTAGGGGGCGCTCCCACCCTCGTAAAGAACCACTGATCCAAGCAAAGGGGCCTCCTCGTAGCTTCAGGATCTCTTCAATCTTCTCCCAAACTAGACGGCTAAAGCAGGATTTGTCCCCTGTGCAGGTTCAACTGAGTAAACTCTGCTCCGCCATCATTTCTTTCTTCTTATTATTTATTTATTTGAAAGAGATACCAAGAGCGGGAAGAGACAGAGAGATCTTCAATACGCTGGTTCACTCCCCAGATGGCTGCAGTGACTGGGCTGAGCCAGGCTGAAGCAGGAGCTGGGAGTTTCTTCCACGTATCCCCCATGGGTGCAGGGGCCCCAACATTGGGACATCCTCTGCAGCTTTCCCGGGTGCATTAGCAGGGAGCTGGATAACTAGGACTCAACGCAGTACCCTAAACTAGGACTCAACGCAGTACCCTTATGGAATGCCGGCACAGCAGGTGGTGGCTTATCCTGCTGTGGCTCAGTGCTGGTCCCTCTCCCCACAGCTTTTAAGTCAGATCTCAAGGGGAAGCAACCAGAGAAACCGCATTTTACACTCTCACTCACACTCAGGGTCCAAGGGCCCCCAAGGTCATCCCCATTTTCACTGCATACAACTGCTGATCTGGCCATGGTGGGGGGTTGGTGGGGCCCGTGGGGCCCCCTGGAGTGGGTGGGAAGCCCCCTGAGTTTCCTGAGTACCCAAAATCACCCACTCTATTAAAAGGTTTCCCATCTCTCCACTCTTTTTAAACAGGAGAATTTCTCATGACTTAAGCCAGGAACGATTTCACACTCTAAATGTGTCTTTGTGTTAAAATAATAGGAAAACTGGAAAATAGATTCCAGGAGTGTACTGTAGTTCGGGCAATGTTTTATGGGTACAGATCTGCACATAATTATAGCAGGGAGTGTAGGGTATTAAGGGAACTGTAGTCTTGAGTAAGCAATGTGCGTGGTTTTTTTCTCCCATCTCAATGAGTCAAATAAGATTTTAAAAAAATATTTATTTATTTATTTGGAAGTCAGAATTACACACAGAGAGAAGGAGAGGCAGAGAGAGAGAGAGAGAGAGAGAGAGAGAGAGGTCTTCCATTCGCTGGTTCACTCCCCAATTGGCCACACTGGCTGAAACTGAGCGGATCCAGAGCCAGGAGCTTTTTCCAGGTCTCCCAAGTGGGTGCAGGGGCCCAAGGACCTGGGGCATCTTCTACTGCTTTCCCAGGCCACAGCAGAGAGCTGGATTACAAGTGGAGCAGCTGGGACTTGAACCAGCGCAGGCACTGCAGGCGGCAGCTTTAACCGCTACACCACAACACCAGCCCTGAGTTAAATAAGATTTTAGAAATTCATCTCTTCGGGCCAGGGTCGTGACGTAGTAGGTTAACCTGCTGCCTGTGACGCAGCATCCCATGTGAGCATGGGGTCAAATCACAGCTGATCTGCTTCTGATCCAGCTTCCTGCTAATGTGCCTGGGAAAGCTCCAGAAAACGACCCATGTATGAGGGCCCCTGCTACCCACAAGGGAGACCCTGGTGAAGCTCCTGGCTGCTGGCTTGGCTTGGCCTAGCTTGGCCGAGCCCTGGTCATCATGGCCATTTGGGCAGTGAACCAGTGGATTTAAGATTTCTCTCTCTGTCTCTCTGTAACCACCTTTCCAACAACTAAATAAATCTTAGAAAATTCATGTCTCTCTATCTAGCTATACAAAGACCAAATAGATATACATCTCTTTCCCAAAGTCTGGTTTGGCCACATCTTAAAGAGTATTGGAGATAATTCCACTGATACAAAATAATGATGACAGTATTGCTACCAATACCTTACTAACAGTCACAGAGACAGCAAGTGACTCGGGCAGGATCTGAACCCAGAGCAGCCTGGTGGCAGAGCCCCAGTTCTTGCAGTGTGGCACACTGCTCTCTGCAGAGGTCAGGAACACAACACGCAGGCACCACTCACTACATCAACGCCATACATGGTCCCCTGGGCCTGGGCTGTGGCCTCGGCAGTAGAGGGGGCAGGGCATTAGTCACAGAAGTCGTGGAGGGCACAGGGAAGCATCTGGGGATCTCCAAGCACAGGAAGCCATGCCCACCCCAAAGGTGGGGCCAGTGGGCAGATGAAAAATCAGCAGGCATTCCACAAAGGAGATCCAGCCCTGGTGAAGAAGCCGCTGGAGGGTGAGACACGGAGACAGAGAGAGAGAGAGAGGAGAGATACATCAGAGACTCCCTGCGGGGGGTTTCTCCCTTCCTGGTCCATCACACCAATCTCCCCATAGCGCCCCCCAGTGGCCAAATGCAGCAGACCCAGGAAAATCCAGCCAGGCTGGGTTGTTCCCTCCCAGACAGCAGAGTAGAGGAAGGGCGGGGCCTAGTGCTGAGGACAAAGCAGGTACAGCCTCACTGGGTTCTGTTGTTTTACAGAAGGGGCGCTCGGGTCTGCACTGCGGCATTGTGGGTAAGGCCAATGCCTGTGGTGCTGGCCTCCCATATGGGCCCCGATTTGAGTCCTGGCTGCTCCACTTCTGATCCAGCTCTCTGCTATGGCCTGGGAAATCAGTAGAAGATGGCCTAAATGCTTGGGCTCCTGCACCCAAGTGGGAGACCCGGAAGAAACTCCTGGCTCCTGGCTTCGGATCTGCCCAGCTCCGGCTGTTGTGACCATCTGGGGAGTAAACCAAGGGATGGAAGACCTTTCTCTCTCTGCCTCTCTGTAACTCTACTTTTCAAGTAAACAAATAAATCTTCACATGGCTTTAAAAACGATTATACAGGCAGATCTCTTTAGACCCGAAACTCCCAGGATGTTAGAAAGCAAAGCTTATTGAACACCTGCTTACCATGGGCAGCAGTCACGTCTGCCATGATCAGGAGGGTGGGTTCCGTTTGGCTGGTTACCTGTCAGAAAAGAGAGAGCTGGCTGCAGACTTCCTGGTCATCAGCCTGACATTTTGGGAAGACGCCCTTGCTGAAACATGTTTGGGGCGGCCTCGGGCACGCTTGCAGGTGCCATGAGGAGCTGGTAAGCTTGTGCTGAGTCCTGGGCATTGTTGTTCAGGACCCTGAGGGTGTTGGGAGACACCTGGTTTCTGGGGGCATTGCCAGTGAAGGTTGGGGCTGGAGTTTCAGACCCACAGGGGCCGCGAGGGGATGGAGGGGGAGAGACAGGGCACCCTCCCATGGAGGGCAGGCTAGGCAGGCGTGCTGCAGCCACCTCTCAGGTCACCCGCCCCCTCACCAGAGCCAACCAGTGTCCTGCTCCAGCCCCCTGTTGAGAGGGGGCTGAGGTCTTGCAGGTTCTGAATTAGAGATTTTATGGCACAGGTTACATGTTGTATGTGCTGTCTCCCAGTTCCCAGAGAAGCCACCCACAAACACCAGAGACAGCAGCAGAGTAGGCAAGGTTTGGGTGCCCTCAGAGCTCAGTCCAGGGCCAGGCAAGATGACTTCCGTGAGCACTGCTTTCCTGATTTGTAAGACTCTTTTTTTTTTTTTTTTGAAGGAAGTGGCCAGGCTGGGTGATTCTGCGGAATCTGTGCTTTCACTTTCTTTCTTTCTTTTTTAAAAATTTATTTTATTTATTTGAAAGACAGCGTCTTTAGAGAGAGGTAGAGACAGAGAGAGAGAGAGAGAGAGGTCTTCCATCCGCTGGCTCACTCCCCCAGATTGCCGCAACTGCGCCTATCCAAAGCCAGGAGCCAGAAGCTTCTTCCAGGTCTCCCATGTGAGTGCAGGGTCCCAAGCACCTGGGCCATCTTCTACTGCTTTCCCAGGCCATAGCAGAGAGCTGGATCGGAAGAGGAGCAGCCGGGACTAGAACCGGCGCCCATATGGGATGCCAGCACTGCAGGCCAGGGCTTTAATCCGCTGCGCCACAGCACCAACTCCTCCTTTCACTTTCACGAGTCTGTCCTCTTTTCTCTATCCTTATTTCTGCTGTCCCCTCACCTGTGCTTATGGCTACAGCCATGACTGCTCCCCTAGGCTCCAGGATGTGGGGCCCCCACCCTCCAGCCTCACCTGCCTGCCCTCCCACCTACACCAGGCGCTCTCCCCATGCTCTGGACGAGCTGGGCTTCCAGTGGCAAGCCCCAACTGTCCTTCTAGGAAAATGGGACTCCCCTACCCCAGGCTGGTTTAACCTCTGCACACCAGCACATTGAAATGATTGTGTGCCCTCTCCCTCTTGCCATGCCAAGGCTACAGGGCAGCTTGCGCCTTATTCCTTTGGATGTTTATTGCCACCACGCAACACCTGCGCTCAGTGGCAGGCACAAAGCACTTTTCATTCGGCGCAGTGTGTCCTCATATTTGTCCATTTAATCCTCACACACTCGGGTGGACTTATTTTCTGATCACCCAGGGGAAGGAGCTAGGGTTCAGAAGGTCAGGTGCTTTGCCCAGGTGGCTGAACCGGACGCAAAGCTCCAGGCTCTTGGAGCGAAGCGCCTGCAGGACCGAGAACTCCCGTGGATCTGGGTTTGGATCCTGGTTCGGCCCTGGGCCAGCTAAGGCACCTCAGGCGAGGGACCCCATAGCCCATGCCTGTGTCCTCACAAGTCATTCCAGCTCAGGACTGTTGGGAGAGATAACTAAAACAAAGCCTGACTTGCGGCTGGGGGGCTACAAATGCGAGCTCCGTTCCAGACCCCAAGCTTGGCGAACCGCAGCTCCGGCTTCCAACAGCAGCGCCTCCCTCCCGTGGTGCCAGCCGCCCAGCGCCCTGCTCGCGTGGACGCGATCAGCGCATCGGTCCTTAAAGGACAGGCCGCGGAGGGAGGGAACTGCGGGGCCCTGGGCGGGGCCGGAGCGCCAGTGGGGCGTTGGTCAGCCGGGGAAAGCGGGCGCCCATCGCACCCGCCGCAGAGGGCGCAGCCTCGGTGTCCTCTGGAGGCCGACGCTCATCCGCTCGCTCCCCGACGCAGCCCCGCCGCCACCACTCAGGACATCAGAGAGCCGGCAGGGACCCGGGACTGCGAGGCCGCGTGGACTCCTCCGGCGCCCGCCCCGCGGCGCTCAGGCTCCGCCCCCGGCCCGCCCCCGGCCCCGGCGCGGCTGGCGGGAGGCGGGGCATGCGCAGCGGGCAGCGGGCGCGGGGCGCGCGCGTGCAGCCTTTCTCCGCCGGGAGCGGCGCGGGCGGGCGCGGGCCGGAGCGGGCGGGCGCCGTGGGGCGCGGGCTGGCAGTGGGCGGGGAGGCGGGCGCGCGCCAGCAGCGCCGCCGCGGGGCCAGCGCAGGAGTGCGAGGCGGCGGCGGCGGCGGCGCTCCCGCGAGCCCGGAGTCTAGAGGATGCGAGCGACGGTGCCGGGAGAACTGGATCGGCTGTGACCCCGGCGAGGCCAGAGCGAGGCGGGGATCCCCGCGGGGAATCGGGGGTGGGGGACGGCGAGAGCGCGGGGCGCTGCCGGGCGGGGCTGGGGACCAGTGATGAGCGAGCGTGCGAGGAGGCTGCACGCCGCCGCCACTGCCGCCCCGAGCCGCTGCCGGCGGTCCCGGCCCCGGCCATGGAGACGCTGAACGGCCCCTCCGGCGGCGGCGCCCCGGACGCTAAGCCTCAGTCGCCCGGCCAGCACCACCGCCACCACCACCTCCACCCGCTGGCCGAGAGAAGGCGGCTGCACCGCGCACCCTCGCCCGCCAGACCCTTCCTCAAGGACTTGCACACCCGGCCCTCCGCGCCCGGCCCGGCCCCGGCTGCCCCCTCCCCGAGCCGAGTCGCGGTGCCCGCCGCCCCGCGCTCGCCAAGCCTGGCGGGCAAGGCACCGCCCTCGCCGGGGCCCCTGGCTGCTCCCGGCCGCCTCTCCCGGCGCAGCGGCAGCGTCCCCGGTGCGAAGGACAAGCCGCCGCCGGGCGCTGGGGCCAGGGCGGCGGGCGGCGCCAAGGCCGCCCCGGGAACCCGGAGGGCGGCGCGCGCGGGCCCCTCCGAGCCACTGCCTCGGACCGGGAAGCCGCCCGCGGCCGAACTGTCGCCTGCCGCCGCCAAGGGCCGCAAAGCCAAGCGCGGTTCCGGGGCTCCAGCCGTCCGCACCCTCGGCCCCCCGGCCCCGGCCGCTCGCGTTCCCTCCGTGACCCTCTCCGTGACCTCGGTGGCCGGCTCCCCTGCTCCGGGCTCGCGCATCAGCCACACGGACAGCAGCTCCGACCTCTCCGACTGCCCCTCCGAACCCCTGTCCGACGAGCAGCGCCTGCTCCCAGCAGCCAGCAGCGATGCGGAGTCCGGCACCGGCTCCAGCGATCGGGAACCCCTGCGAGGAGCGCCCACGCCAAGCTCTGCAGCCCGGGGGGCGCCGCCGGGCAGCCCCGAGCCCCCAGTGCTCCTCACCGCTCCCCCCACCTCCTCTCTCGGGGGCCGAAGCAGCCCAGGCGGGGTCCCCGTGGGGTCTCCGGGACCGTGTGCGGCGGAGGATGCTGGAGGACGCGTGCCGCCGGAGCGAGCGGTTCCCGGGACACCCAAAGAGCCCAGCCTGGGCGAGCAGCCGCGGCTGGCGCAGGTGCCGGCGGCAGAGGAGGAGGAGCTGCTGCGGGAGATGGAAGAGCTGCGCTCGGAGAACGACTATCTCAAGGTGAGTGGGCGCGGGTGTCCCGGGCGCGCCGCCGGAGTGTTGGCTGCTGCGGGCTGGGTTGCGCGAGCCCTGCGCTTCCCTGCCCCTGCGCTCATTAGGCGCTGGGACTTTCGGCCAAACTTCAGGAGGGAGCCCGAGACCTGTGGGTCGCGCGTTCTCACCCGCTTAGCTTTTCTGGAAGTCTTGCTGTCTTTTGAGCGTGCCTTTTGCTTTTGTGGACAAGTTAGGGAGAGATGGCCGTCATCCCTTTGGCCACGTCAGCCGACCCTCACCTCCGCGCCAGTACCTGCCCCCTCACCTGTGGCAGCAGGCTTTGCCTGGCCGAGCTTTCTGGTCCCCTAGGTGCAGGTGTGTTGCAGTCCTGTGTAGGTTCTGGAAAGCGCAGGGGCCCAAGGCTGCAGAGGCCTGCGGCTTCTCCTGCAGTTGCAGAAGGAGCTGGGGTCCCTCCCGGTCTCCTCTGGGTAGCACAGGCAACAGGGGGCCCTGGTGTTTGTAGTGACACACCTGCAGTTCACAAGGGGTCCTTGGAGTGTGGCCTGGGTGGAGGGACAGCGGTGTTTTGCTGCCAGCCCTTTGCACGCATGCACGAGCAGGTTTTTCTGTGTCAGGACAGGCCCTGCCAGCACTTTCTAAGGAATCAGGGCTTCCACTGCACTGTCTCTCAGTGTTGTCCAGCAGGGCCTGCTAACGTGGCCTCTTAGTCCTGTTAGCACCGTGGTGCTTAATCTGGCTCTGTCCTTTTCCCTGGGGAGGAGGGCTGGGCTGGAGAGGCAGAGGGCGTGGAGGGTGCTGGGGAACCAAGACATTGCTGGTGACTTGAGAGGGAGCAAGGGGACTTGTATCAATCCAACTTGGAGTTATTTAGTCCTCAGGTTAGTAAATGACTCCAGTGGTGTAAGTCAATGCACTTCTCTGTTAACATCTTAATGAACATCCTCCCAGACTGGCTGGGTGGCCCTGCTTTATCAGTAGGTTATGGGAGTTGAGCTGTTTGCTCAGCAAATGATGAACCTGCTGGCTCAAGGCCCAGTTTTCGGCCAGTGTGACTGAGGATTGGGTTTTTAAGGTGAACAGTGTTGAGGGCTTGCAGTGCAAGCTAGAATCACAACACATTAACTGCTGAGCAGTCCTAAAGCTAACCCTCTTATCGGGAGTTATTTTATCTTGTGCAGAGTGAGGCAGAGGAAGAGAAGAGAGGGCAGACTGGGGATGGGAGCACCAAGTAGTGTGCGTGTGTCACCTACTGTTATGTAATAGACTACAGTGCCAAACCCCTAGGTGTTGGGGGAGAAAAGGCAACTCTTCTACCGTGTGGCGTGGCTCTATGGTGAGAGCAGCCCTGGTACAAATCCCAGCAAGTGCGAGCTGAGCTCCCCAGGGTGAGAAAGATCATCTCGTTCCCTGTGTAGCCTCAGCTCAGAGCGCAGTCCCCGACCCACTCCACCCAGCGTTTTCTCATGGAGTCATGTTTTCCTGAATCAGCACTGCTGGGCAATAGCAAACTGATTTTCTTTCAAGAAAGGGTGTTTCTCACAACATGTTTGATGCCAGGGTGGGCGATCCAGCGTCATGTCCGTGGGTGCCTGGTAATTTGCTTTCTCTTTCTGGTGGCTGGATTCTCAGTGACCCCGGGGTCTGTGCTGTTCTGTGTGACTGGCAGTGATTCTTCGCAGCATGCAGGCTGTGACTGCCTCTGTGTTGATCACAACTCCAGTTTCTCAGGAGGCTGAGAACCAGAAAACTTAGAGGGACTTCAGTCGAGGCAACGAGTAAGCAGCGCTGCTTCTGTTTTCTTTCCTCTGCCTTCCGCTGCACCAGGCTTCCAACAGGCCTGGTTTCTCACCTACACCGCTTTGGAGTTGTTGTGTTAGCTCAGTGTGGTTCGAGGCTTTGGCTTCCCGAGGGCTCTTGTGTCTTCTCTCCAGGTGCAGGGTTCTTTTTTTTTTTTTTTTAAGATCTATTTATTTATTTGAAAGTCAGAGTTACACACACACACACACACACACACACACACACACAGAGAGAGAGAGAAAGAGAGAGAGAGATCCTCCATCTGCTGGTTCACTCCCCAATTGGCTGCAACGGCCGGAGCTGCACTGATCTGAAGCCAGGAGCCAGGAGCTTCTTCCTGGTCTCCCACACAGGTGCAGGGGTCCAAGGGCTTGAGCCATCTTCTACTGCTATCCTAGGCCATAGCAGAAAGCTGGATCGGAAGTGGAGCAGCTGGGTCTCGAACTGGCACCCATTATAGGATGCTGGCGCTTCAAGCCAGGGCATTAACCTGCTGTACCACAGCACTGGCCCCCCGGCAAGGTTTAATTTGCAGGAGGTACTCAGTTGCCACTGCCCATGGAGAAGGCGTCATGGCCATCTGTTTGCTACCCTGAGTCCATTCCACACCCTTTCCCCTGACAGCAGGAGAGAGAATTGGATGAAGGGGTGTGAAGGAGACCGGGACTAGAATGATTGCATGTAGGTGAGCATGAGGCACGTGCTTACTTATTCAAAAGCTTTAATTACAGTAGTTCGATTTGGGAAAGAAAAAAGTGTCCTGTTGTCCTTTTCTACACTGTGGTGGCGAGCCGCTGGTGCACAGTGAGGCTGGGAGCTTGGGGTGGGGGTGATGGTCCATGCCTCTGCACGTGGAAGTTGCACTTTATGGTGGGAACTTCTCTTTGGGTTGTTGGTGTTGTATGGGGGTACTTTTTAAAGATAGTAGACAGAAGTGCATCTTTAAGCAGCCCCTTCGGTGGGGAATGCTTCACAGAGCTCTCACAGTTACATACATGTAGCATCCCTCTCTCCCCATGTTACCCAGCAGAGAGAGACTTGGCCCAGAAATGGCTGCTCTCTGGAGTGTTGTGATCACGTAAAGTCTTGGACTCTTGTTACTGGGCACGACTGTCACAGTTTGTGAGCACTAATGACCAAAGCATAATCGAATGGGAAAATAAGGCCAGCAAAACCACAGGAGGATGTCTTACTGCTGGTGAAATTCTCCTGGTCGTTAGCCAGACTGCCTTGTTTTTTGAAACAGCAGGTGTGCGCAGGGAGCTGCACAGTACGCCTGCTTTCTGTCTTCTCCACCTTCGTCAGAGGGCACTGGGGGCACTTGGTGTGGGTAGCTGGCTTTTGCAGGAAACGCAGACACGCACTCTTTGTCCTCCTGTGATTGTGGAAAAGCTCAGAGAGATGTTTGGAAGTGTTCACAGATGAAAGGGAGTGGGTTGAAACATCCAGACGCCTTTGCTTCTTTCTTAAGCAAAACCCAGGTGCCTTTCTCGGTGCTGAGGCCCGACTCCTCCTCTGGCCTGGGCTGCCCCGTGTTTCGCCCCAGCGCTCTGCGACAGTCAGACAGGCTGCAGCGCTCATGGCCAACGTGGTAATTACGCTCTGTCTCCATGGGCTTGTCAGGCTCCGAGTTCACCGGCTCATTCTGGCGATGTGCTCACCACCTGCCCCTGTCCCCTGCCCGGTCCCAGTGGTGGACCCTAACTATGCTGATGTCCGGCAGGGCTGAGCAGGGCTGTTTCTTTTTGCCCTGCTCTCCCAGTTATTTCATGCCAACTGTTTTTGGTTAAAAGGAGACGTATCGCCGCCCCTAGCCTCAAGGGCAGGTAACGGCGGCTTCTTGGAGAGGAACAGTTTCCAGGGGGAGGGCGTTGAGTTTCAGTTGCACTGGTTGCATTGGTGGCCACTGAGCCAGTCTCGCCAACCTCTCTCTCGCTTGCGGTCGAGCTTCAGGCTCTAACATACCTTGACGGAAGGCACTCTGCATGGTGTGGGGGGCCCCTCTGGGACAAGAAGAAGCAGATCTCAGCGGCCCGAGTGTTTGCAGCCCCTCCTTCCCTCTCCTCCCCTTGTATTCAGCCGGGCCGACACGGGATATTCTCTGCTTTTCCTTAACATTCTGCTTTGCACACGCATTTGTCACGCAGCCCGTGCTGAGCGCAGCTGTAGTCGTCTTGGGAGAGCTAATGTGGAACAGGGCGAACAGTCCATCAGCTGCTGGCTGAACTGACACTTGGTAAACAATGGTAGCGGCCCCTGTGCCGCCTTAGCTACAGCTGGGAGCCTGTGGTGAGCATTTCCATTGTCCGGAGGGAAATGGAGTGGATTATTTGTATATTACAAAAGACAATAGTTTCTGTCTGGAACTCCCAGAAGATGGAGTTGTTGCAACAGTAGCCAGATGACTGTGCCTACTGTCCAAATCGGTTCTATTTAAAGGGGAGTATTGAAATAGAATAGATTACTGATGTCGGGTTATTTAAAAGAGATTAAGATTTGAATGCAGTTGTCAGTGTGATCTAGAATTTTCATTGTTTATACTAGGAAACTGTGGATTTCACTTTTATATTATATTCGTAGATAAAACTGTCCGCCTGGAGGTTTTCATTCAAACATTCAGTTTTCTTCTTGGCTTTTTCAGTTGCACACATAGCACCTTATTATTCTTCTCATTTGATCTGTGTTAATAGAGCTTGATCTGTAACCTGTAGGCCAAGGGAATAATTGAACACCTTAATGCTACTTCATTATGTCCTTTTCTATAACAATTTTGAAAAATGTGTTTCATTAAAACTGGATGAGGTAGCCTGACATTTGTGTATCCCATAGGCCTGATGTTACCTCAGTATAAAATCATTGATTAAGGACAGTTTTTTCCCTACTAATTTCTGTGTGTAAAAATACAGCAGCAAGTTTTCCCTTTGATTTATTATCTCTAAGCTATATCTGCCAGAAACACCTTTATGTTCTGCTTGATTTGGTTTCCCTAAACATTTCAAGAGCGGACATCTTTAAGGTCCAGGAATACTGTGTTTTCTAAATCAGAGCATGCCACTAGGCAATCAATGTCATGTTGGTCTGAAAACCACTATCCATCATGAACCTAATCCAAATAATCACAGTTTTTGCTTCTCAAATGGCTGCTGCCAGCTTACATGGCTTATAATTTGCTTCTCTTGTAATTTCTTTCCACCGAGTCTGAAAATTGCCTTCTTCTAGACTCTGGAAAAGAGTTGAGACATCGGCCTCCATCCTGTCTCTGCCACATACCGGTGGTGCAAAGCCATTTAACCTTTTAGGATCTCAGTTTCCTCATTGAAGGAATGAGTCTCTTAGTGCCCTCACTACACAATTTCCTGTTGACCAGTCACTCTAATAGATACACCTGGACGTAGACCAGTGTTAGGCTGTGCGTGTGAGGCTGCTGTTATGGTTTATATGGATGATGGGCTTTTACAAGTACAGTGGGAGGCCTGTTGTTGCATCTGTCCTGGCTGCAGCAAATCATTTGCGGTATTTACTGGAAAGGGCGTGTGTTTGTTCAGACAGCCGTGGGTTTCTGGCTGGCTTCTCTTGCTAGCTCTCAGGCTGTGGGAGCCCCCACCAACCTTGGCTGGGCTTCCTTGCCTGTCAGATGAGGGTGATATGTTCCGGACAGGGTGATGGTAAGGTTAGCCATGAGGGTACGGTGCTTAATAAAGCATGCCGTCGGCTCTATACCTCGAGATAAAACATGGGTTATAAAAGCAGTGCTTCAAATACATGCAATTCTGGTCTCTGCCTCCTTTTCTTTTCAGTGTACCTATGTTGGTGATTATTTATGCCAAAAAATAGTAGCTGTTTACATCCAGCCTGTTCAGTGAGTACATCTCACCCTTAAACTTTTTTTTTAGGTCTGTAATGGTTGTTTATGAATCAATCTGTCATATATTCGGCATGTAGCGTCGGAGTGTGTGAGGCCACTCTGCACAGGCTGAGAGTTAGAGGACATTTGTGCACCTGGAAGTGTGTCTCAGGTCTTCATGTAGTCATTTCACATGTTAAACACTTGGGTTGGAGTAGCAGGTCCTCCCAGGCACTGGTGACTCTGGCTTTGGGAGACAAGCTTCTCACAAGGACGAGCGGTCACCAGCTCTTCCTCCCCGGAAGGAAGAGGCGACTGGCTGTGTGTGTGTGTGTGTGTGTGTGTGTGCGCACAAGCGCGCATGCACATAGGTAGCAGTGTAAGGTTGTATATATGTGTATATACATAGGTAGGGTGTAGTATTGTTGCTTGTTCTGTTGCTTCTTAGTTGCCTTCTGACTGTTCTCAGAAACAAGCATGGGATTAGGCTCTTTCTCAAAGTCTGATCCGTCAGATCAGTGGATAGGATGTGAGTGAAACTTGACCCTGATTTTTGAGGAGTCGGGGCTCACTTTCCGCTCCTTACCCAAAGAATGACGACCACAGGGCCTGGGTTCTAAAGCCCCTGTTGGCCACTGGGGCTCCTCCAGCCTGGCTGGGGTGGCAGGCATGGCTCCCCTGCCTTGGAGGCCTCCGGGTGGGGATTGGAGGCCTCGTACTTCGCCTTTCTGAAACGCTGGGTGTCCTCTCGCGGGGAGAAGGACCCTGCCTGCCGACCCGCTCAGGAGTGCTCGGCTGGCCAGTGCGGCGCTCAGTCCAGCAGCTCCTGCTCCAGGTGGATTTCCCTACAGGGGCGGGAGGTGATGAGAGGCAGCCCCAGAAGAGAAAGGGAGGAGAGCGGGTGACATGTCACATGACCTGCAGCGTGCCGGTTTCCCTTCCTCAACACATCGTGTTGAGGTTCTGGGAAAGAGTGGAATGAAAAGATAAGTTCATTGTGTTTAAACATTTTTGAAGTCTCTCTTTTTTTTTTTTTTTTTAGATTTTTATTTTTATTTATTTGAGAGGCAGAGTAACAGAGAGGACAGACAGAGAGGTCTTCCATCCACTGATTCACTCTCCAAATGGCTGAGCCTATCCGAAGCCAGGAGCCAAGAGCTTCTTCTGCTTCTCCCATGCAGGTACAGGGGCCCAAGCACTTGGGCCATCTTGTACTGCCTTCCCAGGACATAGAAGAGAGCTGGATTGGCTGCGAGCAGATGCTTAACCTGCTACGCCACAGCACCGACCCCTAGTTTTTTAATACACACTTTCCATGAATTTCTTGAAGATTTCCCATGTGCCTAAAAGTCAAATTTTTTTTTTACAGCAAAAGAAACTTATCTTTTACTTCCAGTTTCCACAGACTTCTTGAAGTACTCATTTTTTTTTTTAAGATTTATTTATTTATTTGAAAGGCAGAGAGAGAGAGAGAGAGAGAGAGAGAGAGGGAGATCCCTCTGCTGGTTCACTCCCCAAATGGCCTCAATGGCTGGAACTGGGCTGATCTGAAGCCAGGAGCCAGGAGCTTGTTCAGGGTCTCCCACGTGGGTGCAGGACTTGGGCCATCTTCTGCTGCTTTCCCAAGCATATCAGCAGGGAGCTGGACAGGAAGTGGAGCAGCAGGGACTAGAATGAGTACCTATATAGGATGCTGGCACCACAGGCAGCCCCAGTAGGATCATTTTTCAAATTCAGGTATTTCTGCTGGGAGCCAGGAGCAGCGAGCAGATGGCTCGGCCATCAGCGGTGGGGGCGCTTCTTCAGGCGAGGCCCAGACAGCGGTGGGCAGGATGTCGGCTCATCCTGCCAGTCGTGAGGCTGCTCCAGGGTGCAGCTCCCGGGTCTCGAACCCCTCAGTCACAGCTGCAGCCGAGGCAGGACAGCCACGTTCACCACCGTGCAGCTGCATCGATTCTGCCATCCACATTTCAGCTGTGTGCACGTATCGCATGTGTTATCTCCACTACCCACGCTCTTCACCCTTCCAGCTCTTTATTTATTTATTTTAAATATTGACTTATTTATTTGGGAGGCAGAGCTATAGAGAGGCAGAGAGAGAGAGAGAGAGAGAGAGAAAGGGTCTTCCATCCACTGGTTCATTCCCCAAATGGCCGCAATGGACGGAGCTGTGCCAATTTGAAGCCAGGAGCCAGGAGCTTCTTCCAGGTCTCCTACAGGGTGCAGGGGCCCAAGGATTTGGGCCATCCTTTACTGCTTTCCCAGGCCATAGCAGAGAGCTGGACCGGAAGAGGAGCAGCCGGGACTCAAACTGGCGCCCATATGGGATGCCGGCGCTGCAGGTGGCGGCTTTGTTTGCTAAGCCACAGTGCCAGCCCTGAAGCACGTATTTTTAATGCTGTTTTCATCACTGGTATAGAAAGTCTGTAGGAACACTTGGAAGCTGAGAACATCTTACTCATTTGACTACTGGGAAGTGGGTGAAGCTTCCTTCTTTAACATCTGTTCTTGGTGGTCTGAAACAGGCTGCATTTGGAGTCACAGTTGAGTGGGACACTTCTCTGTTAGGACAGTGTGAGCAGGGTGGAGAGGGATGATCTATGTGTGGGGGCTGGGCAAAGGAGCTGCCATACAGTGCTCTTTCCAGTATGGCCTTGCACGTGAGGGGGCTTCAGAAACTTCGTGGAAAATGCATCTTACAAGAAAACCCTGCATGGATTTTGAACAATTTTTTGCACCAAAGTAAACAACTCTGTTTTTCCTGAGGTTTTTGAAGTACTGGATCCTGGAGCTGCATCTACAGGATGGGAAGAAGTTTTTATAATTAGGCTACAAGCCTGGAATGAGGAGAGGATGCACTTAAGTCCAGTTTTGATCCTCTTTTGATTTGGTCTGAGTCACTGGTATGCATGTGTCTTCCATCCACAAATACTTTTTTTTATGAGGCTTTTTTAAATTAAAAAAAAATTTATTTGGGGTCCAGTGCTGTGGTACAGCAGGTTAAGCTGCCATCTGCAGCACTGACATTCCATAAGGACACCAGTTCGAATCCTAGCTGCTTCGCTTCCGATCCAACTCCCTGCTAATGCACCTGGGAGAGCAGCACAGATTGGCTCAACTGCTTGGGCCACTGCATCTACATGGGAGACCCGGATGAAGCTCCTGGCTCCTGGCTTTGGCCTGCCCCAGCCATTTGGGGAGTGAATCAATGGGTTGGGAAATTTCTCTCTCTCTCTCTCTCTCTCTCTCTCTCTCTCTCTTTCAAATAAATGAATAAATCATTGAAAAAAATTCAAGAGTGATAGACAGAGATCTCCCCTCTGCTGTTTGCTTCCCAAATGCCTGCAATGGCTGGGGCTGGGCCAGGCTGAAGCCAGGAGCCAGGAACTCCTTCCAGGTCTCCCATGGGTGTGGCAGGGGCCCAAGGTCTTGAGCCATTGTGTGCTCCCTCTTGGGTGCATCAGCAAGAAGCTGGATTGGAAGCAGAGGTGGCACTTGATTCCAGGATGGGCGTGTCCTAAGCAGCAGGTTGACCCTCTGTGCTACAGTGCCTGTTCCAGTCTGGAAGTAGTTTTTGAGGGCCTACTGTGTGCCTTGTGCTGCTGTAGCTGCAGGAGGAGCAAGATAGAGGTGTCTGTCTTCTCTGAAGCTTGCCCTGGTGTGTTGGTGACGGAGCCCAAACAGGAATAAAACACTGATCAGAGTGCATTCAGAAAGTTCATGGCAAGTGGGTATTATGAAAAAACTGTGAATGGACTTTGAAATTTTTTGCTCCCAAGTAAGTTTCTCTCTTCCATTTTTCATACAATGTGCTAAGTACCCTGGCTCTATTAGATGGTGATGAGAGGAGGGGACACAGTACAGCCAGGCAGGGACTGGGCGCCAAGAGGTTGCAGAAGCCTGGGAAAGGGCATTTGCAGAGAGGGGGTGGCAGGTGATGCCTGGAGGCCCCCTGGGGTTTGGGTGGGTGGTGAGGAGGAGAATAGACTCTGGCAGGATCAGAGGAGCAGAGAGGAGGCAAGGGACCCAGTATGTGGCAACACTTACACCTGAGAAGGGTGGCTGTGAAGTGGGAGCGACTGGGAAGGCGGGAATCCTGCCTTGGGCTGTCCTGTGCTTCTTCAAATCTAGCCCCTTCCGTAACAGGGCAGGTGTTGGAAGGAAGCAGGTGGGTCATTTCTGAGTTACTGTCCTTGCAAAGCGGGAGCTCCAGCACAGGTTTCTTCAGGTCCCTTGTATTTTTAGGGATTAAAGTTGAGGGGAAACGTCCTTAGGGTGGGAGATGGCCTTCGTGAGAGATGTGCCTGTTCCCTCTCCGCGTTTCTTAGAGAGCCGGCTAACAGCCTGCGCTTTCAGTCGGGTGACGACGAGCTTCAGCATGGGCGACCCTGTTGATGTCTCTAGTTTGGTCCAAAGCCATGGGCTCCTGTCATTTTGGTTGACATCCCGTATTCAGAGTTCCTTCTTGTGGCCAGCAAAGAAGAATGGAAATAAAAGTACAGAGAAATAGGAAGAAGCAAACCCGACGCGTGTCTGAAGTCATGGAAAATGTTTCATCTGCAGACGCAGTCGCTTAATCAACACTGAGGTTCGATTTGTGGGAGAGAATGTTAGGACACTGCAGGCATGTGTGTAACCCCAGGGCAGTGAGACAGGTAGGTCTTACTAAAGCTTATGTTCTTCAAAGGTGAGGTCTGTTTGAGTCATCTCAGTATGTTTGTTGTGCCTCAGAGATGCAGGTTTATTTTTTATTTTTATTTTTAAAATTTATTTATTTATTTGAAAGAGTTACACAGAGAGAGGAGAGGCAGAGAGAGAGGTCTTCCATTCATTGGTTCACTCCCCAATTGGCCACACCAGCTGGAGCTATGCCGATTCGAAGCCAGGAGCCAGGAGATTCTTCCAGGTCTCCCACACAGGTGCAGGGGCCCAAGGACTTGGGCCATCTTCTACTGCTTTCCCAGGCCATAGCAGAGAGCTGGATCGCAAGTGGAGCAGCCAGGTCTTGAACCATTGCTCATATGTGATGCCGGCGATTCAGGCCAGGATGATAATCTGCTGTGTCACAACGCCGCCCCGAGGTACAGGTTTAGATCAGTGTTTGGTTTCAATCTAAAAGTTTAATTATCCACAGAGCTTATTTTATCTATGATTATGTAGGGATATATTGGGAGCAGATGAGTTCCAAGAGACTGCAACACAGAACCGGAGTGGTTTCTAGGTTCGGGTCCTACAAGACCTCAATAGACATGGGGTGATGTTGTCTGCTGTGGGAGCCTCCAGAGGCCAGCCAGGCAAGGGGTCTTCAGCACTCAGGAGCAGGGTGGGGCAAAAGGGCAGATGGTGTCCTTTCTGATGCACTTGGCTCCTACGTCTGCTCTGTGTGCACAGGACGAGCTGGATGAGCTCCGAGCTGAGATGGAAGAGATGAGAGATAGTTATCTGGAGGAAGATGTTTACCAGCTGCAGGAACTCCGGCGAGAACTGGACCGCGCTAATAAAAACTGCCGGATCCTGCAGTACCGTCTCAGGAAAGCCGAGCAGAAGAGCCTGAAGGTGGCCGAGACCGGGCAGGTGGATGGCGAGCTCATCAGAAGCCTGGAGCAGGACTTGAAGGTCAGTCGGGGAGAGGGCCTGATGGTGTGGGCAAAGCCAGGAGGGCTGCCGGGGACCGGGTCCCATTGAAGATACAGCCCCAGACCTCACATACAGAGTGCTTCTGTCTGCCTTAACAAGTCTCAGTGTAGACATTCTTAGTTTACTTTATGACTTATAGATTATATGGGTTTATATGACTTTGACCTGAGATTTGAACTGGTCATAATATAAACTGAAATAAATTTTTTTAAAAAAAATTTATTTTATTTATTTGAAAGAGCTACAGAGAGAGGTAGAGACAGAGAGAGAGAGGTCTTCCATCTGCTAGTTCACTCCCCAAACAGCTGAAATGGCCAGAGCTGAGTTGATCTGAAGCCAGGAGTCAGAAGCTTCTTCTGGGTCTTCTACGTGGGTGCAGGGGCCCAAGGACTTGGGCCATTCTCTGCTGCTTTCTCAGGTGCATTAGCAGGGAGCTGGATTGGAAATAGAGCAGCTGGGACTCAAACCGGGGTCCATATGGGATGCCGGCACTGCAGGCAGGGACTTTAACCCACTGTGCCGCAGCACAGGCCCCTGAAATAAACTTAAAAATAAAAATCAGATTTAATGGATCTATAATAGAAATAATCAATACCTGCCAATTAGTCCGACAGTTGGATAGAAATAGTACTTTCTTTTGTTTGTTTGTTTGAAAGGCAGAGTTACAGAGAGAGAGAGAGAGAGAGAGAGAGGTCTTCCATCCACTGATTCACTCCCCAAATGGCCACAACTGCCTGGGCTGGCCCGGGCTGAAGCCAGGAGCCTGGAACTCCATCCACATCTCCTACATGGGTGCAGGGCCTAGATACTTGGGCTGTCTTCCACCGCTTTCCCAGGGAGCTGGATTGGTTCAGTCGAGGGCCACTTTGTAAAATTGTCCATATCACTCAACATTTTTATTGTTACTTAGTTTTCTAGGATACACAAAACCTGAAATTTTCGGAACCCAAGTGAAACTTGTATAGTGTGACTTAACTGAAGACACAGGATCCTACCCGGTTGTCTCTGAGAGCCACTGGCTGAAATGGGAATGAGGCGATGAAATCCTAGACTTTATGTCCTTTGCTCTCTCCGTGGGGCAGCAAGACTGCTCTTTTTTTTTTTTTTTTTTTTTTTGACAGGCAGAGTGGACAGTGAGAGAGAGAGACAGAGAGAAAGGTCTCCCTTTGCCGTTGGTTCACCCTCCAATGGCCGCCGCAGCCAGCACGCTGCGACTGGCACACCGTGCTCATCCAGGTGCCAGGTGTTTTTCCTGGTCTCCCCATGGGGTGCAGGGCCCAAGCACTTGGGCCATCCTCCACTGCACTCCCGGGCCACAGCAGAGAGCTGGCCTGGAAGAGGGGCAACCGGGACAGAATCCGGTGCCCCAACCGGGACTAGAACCTGGTGTGCCGGCGCCGCAAGGTGGAGGATTAGCCTGTTGAGCCACAGCGCCGGCCAGCAACACTGCTCTTGTGACCTGATTATCAAATCATTTATCTAGAGATTAATTATGCACAGTGTCCTCCTTGTGAAGGGAGTACTTGTGAAGTCTCATCCAGCCTCTCATGATGGGGAAAGAATCTTTGTAATTCTGTCGGTTCTCAGTCACTAACAACATGTCATTTTGTACGATAAAGGGTGATTTATATTTGTCTTTTGTACTTCCTTGCCTCATTTGCCGTCAGAAAGTGAAAATGTTAAACTTGCTTGAACATTCAGACTTTCTGTCACCCTGGAGTAGAGAGTTTAGAACTTGACCGTGCTGAACACCTGCACACAAATTAGCTGACGGTTTTTTTTTTTTTTTTTAAGCAGGCATGTTCAGTATTACTGTAGGGAACAGAAATGTTTATTTGTGTAACATTAAGGTTTTGAATGTATCACTTACAGCCTGTGAGCGTGGGTGTTCTTGTGATTTTCTTTAAAGGGTTATGCAAAGTGGCTCTTTTTTTTTTTTGGTCCAGATGAAAGCTACATTCCCACTTAACAATATTGACTTCTTGTTTTAAACCATGAGTCGAATAGCCCTGATCTGAAATGGAGGGGACCAGAAGAATGTTTGGAATTACAGGCTTTTGGCTTAAGGATGCTCAAGTGGTAACACCCCCTCCTTTTAAGTACAGGTCTGTTAACTACGGCAAGGTCTTAGCTCATCAGCATCACTCTGTAGCTCCCAGTGACTTTGGCCTCTGTGGTTGTCTGATTTACCCTTAGTAGGCACGGCACTTCCCACCCTGATGGTTTGTTTCCATGTGGTGGATGCAGGTAGCCAAAGACGTGTCTGTGAGATTGCACCACGAACTGGAGACTGTGGAGGAAAAGCGTGCGAAGGCTGAGGACGAAAATGAAACTCTGCGGCAGCAGATGATTGAAGTGGAGATATCCAAGCAGGCCCTCCAGAACGAGCTGGAGAGACTGAAGGAGGTAACCCCCCTGCCGCGGGCTAGCCTTCCTCCCTCGGCTGTGCGCCGTTAGCTGCCTGGATGCACAGGGTCCCGTACTTGCTGTGTGCTCTAAAACAGGGCATGGTAGATGACGAAAAGCCTGTTGGGCTCAAGAGCTCAGAATGGGTTTTGCAACTCTGTAGCACTGTAAACAAAGAAACAAAACTGCACCCAAATAAATCCGCCCGCCTCCCCGAGCAAAGAAGACTGGAGGCAAGACTGCATGTTACCTGCAAGGCCTGAAGTGCTTGCCCTTGGTCTAATGATCCCCATTCAGATCGGCTGCTGGTCATTCCCATGAGGTGTCCAATTCTGTGTTATCAGAGCACAGAATTAAGCAGTAGATTTTTCCTCCCGTCCTCCCTCCTTCCCTCCTTCCCTCCCTCCCTCTCTCCCTCTTTTCCTTCCTTCTTTCCTATTTATTTATTTATTACTTCAAGAGACAGAGTGTGCCCACCTATTGGTTCACTCCCCCGATGCCTACATCAACACCGAGATGAGGCCAACACCCAGATCTGGGATCTCAATCCAGGTCTTCTGTGTGGGTGGCTGGAATCACTTGAGCCACCACCTGCTGTCCCCAGGGTCTGCATTAGCAGAAAGCTGGAATTGGGAACAAGAGCCAGGAGTAAAACCCAGGCTGTTTTTTTTTTTTTAATTTTCTTAAATATCTTTTCTTCCAATGAGCCAGAAAGTATACTATGATTGTCTATTAAAGCTGTGAGGAACAATAATTTATGTATGCTACCTATGTATATTATTCATAGATAAGATTTAAGTATAGATCTTTTTACATTTTAGAGTGTGATTGTTCAGCAAAGTGGTCTAGAAAGTGAACATATATACATGTAGATATACTTTTTCATTTGTGTACGGCAGTGCGCATCCTGTTTTCTTGTTGATTTCCATTATGAGATTAGAGTCCAGCGTTTCCTTGGAAAGCGTCCTGCATATCTGTGACAATGACATTAGAAACTCCCGGTGCTGGCAGGAAGACGCTGCTCCCGGCTGGCGTGTCACCTGCTGACGGCCTCACTTAGCAGTTCATTTCTTCTTTGGCTCATTTTCCTGCTTCAGCCAGCCATTCGTTGTCCATCCAGCCGTCCAGTGCCACGCTTGGGGCTGGAGACTGGGGCTGTGCGGTTCAGCCTGGCGCGGCGGGCAGAAGGAATTACGGCAAAGCAGAAAGTGCCGCCACATCGTGGGTTCTCCCTGCCCCGTGCTCACAGCAGCCTTCATTCTTGACCTTCATTCATCCCGTCCTTTCACAGTGCCCTTCTGGAATGCCAAGCCGTGTGGGACAGGGGTGGGGTTTTGGCTGTCTGGTTGGCAGTGGAGTCCCCGTGCCTGGCCCCTACGAGGGAGAGGATGAGAGCCTGGAGGCCAGGTGGCCAGCGCTGGCCTGGGGTGGAAGGAGGCTTCAGGAGGGGAGAGGTTGCCTCTGAGAACTTGCCTCAGTGCCCGGCAATCCCTGGCGCTTAGCCTACAGGTGATTTGCCCCGGGCTGGCACAGACTGCCTGACGGTGGTGGTGAGGTCTCGTCTCGTCGCTCTGCACTCCCAGTGGCTGCTGCTCTGCCCCGTTCCTTTCCCTTTGTCTGCATTTGCCTGGAAAGGGGCCAGGGAGCTTTCCTTCCCAGGATTTCCAGGCTGAGCCCGACCTGGCAGGCGGAGGAAACCTTGTGTGTACAGAAATCTGTATCCTAAGATACATAGCTCAGAAGTGTATTTAGAAGTTTGGCGTGGGTACGTTTGTGTGTAGCTATGTAATATGCGTGTGAAATACGAACATAAATGAGTATACATGAGGGTACTTCATAAAGTATGCAGGAAGATGGAAACATTTATTTTGGTGCAGACATTTTGAAGTGTGTGCATTTGCGGAGTCTTCTAGAAGTTCATGGAAAATGCATATCATGGAAAAGCTATGCTTGGATTTCACATTTTTCTGTGTCAAAATAAACTTTCCTTTTCATTCTACTCTCCTATGAACTTTTTTTTTTTTTTTTTTTTTTTTTTACAGGCAGAGTGGACAGTGAGAGAGAGATACAGAGAGAAAGGTCTTCCTTTGCCGTTGGTTCACCCTCCAATGGCCGCCGCGGTCGGCGCACTGCGGCCGGCGCACTGCGCTCCTCCGATGGCAGGAGCCAGGAGCCAGGTGCTTTTTCCTGGTCTCCCCATGGGGTGCAGGGCCCAAGCACTTGGGCCATCCTCCACTGCACTCCCGGGCCACAGCAGAGGGCTGGCCTGGAAGAGGGGCAACCGGGACAGAATCCGGTGCCCCGACCGGGACTAGAACCCGGTGTGCCGGCGCCGCAAGGCGGAGGATTAGCCTGTTGAGCCACGGCGCCGGCCTTCCTATGAACTTTTAAAAATTACCTATTTATGTAAGAGACAGAGGCAGAGAGCTCTTCCGATCCACGAGTTCACTCCTCCAGGAGCCAGGGCTGAAGCTGGGAGCTGGGAACTTAATCCAGGTCCCCCATGAGGGTAGCAGGAACCTAGTCTTGATCCATCACTGCCGCCTCTCAGGACTACTTTGGCAGGAAGCTGGAGTCAGGACCTGGAGCTAGGAATGGCACCCAGGTATCCAGGTGGGGGACGCAGGCATCTTAAGCATTAGCCTAACTGCCCACCCCTCCTTGAACTCTCTGAGATGCCCTCGTATATATTTAGGCAAGCAGAGATTCTTCTGAGTAGATTCAAATGGATTTGTAGGACCTGGCATCTCTTTGGAGGAAGAAACGATGACTGCTGTTCTTGACGCTGAAGACAAGGCCGGGGTAGGACGAGGGTAGGACAAGGATCTTCAGGAGGCTGATGTGGGCTTGTGGAGATGAGGAAGAGGTAGAGGGGTCACTTCCTCCCACCTTCCACCTCCCACCTCCCACCTCCCGCTGTGGGTTAAAGTTACTCAGAGGGATTACTCAGCCGGGGTAAAATAAGTATTTTACCTCTAGAATTGCAGCCCGACTGGTGGGACTGCATAGCTGAACCGGACTTGTAAATGAGACGTAAAACTGAAGTCTTGGGAGGGTTAGAAGCTGGGAGATTACACGGGAAGCAGAGAGTGGTGGCCCCTAGTGATGCAAGGTTCGGAGGTGGTAGAGGAGGTGTTAATTGGGAGTTGCCAGCTGTTGGCGCTGCGAATGGGCTCCTTCTACAAAAGCCGGAGCAGATGCAGCCAAGGACGATGTCTTCCCTACTCGGAGCCTTGCTCTCCGTTGTTCAGCTCTGGAGTTTTATAAATGAGCATGTGACATCCTGGGAAAGGCGAGGGCCGCGCACGTGTTGTGCGTGTCTCTGAAGAACAGATGTCTGTGTCCCCCTCGGCCTCGGAGGACAGGGGACAAAGCCCTGCAGCTCTTTGGCCTCCACGGGGCCTCCTTTCTTAAGCTGCCTGGTGGGCAAATCCCACACAAACTTTCCCCAGCACTGGAGACGCCGTGTCCGGGACACATTTCACCCCTCTCCCTAGCCTGTGCCGTCCGTCTCTCCTGTTTGTGTAATGGTCCCACATTCTTCTGCCTGCTGTTAGTCCACTTGCTCTTGCTTTAACAGAATACCTGGAGCTGGCTCCTTGCTTGAAAAGCAGAGTCACTTGTATATGGCTCATGGTTTTGGGGTAGCCCCAGCTGTTAGGTCTTTTGTGGGGGGCTCCTTTTCTGCATCACGGTGTGGTGGCCTCACTGTATAACTCGCTCATTCTCAGAAGAACTCAGTGACTCGGCGGGACCAGCATTGATCCCTTCGGAGGGCAGCACCCGTGACCTAGGCACCTTCCCTGAAGTCGCACCTCTTCAGGGTTTCTCTGTCTGCACACTTCCACTGGGGACCGAGCTTCCACGAGAGCTTGAGGCTCTGCTCCTGTGCTTTTGTAGTCTCTTGCTGCTCCATGATGTGGCAGGGATGGACCTTGGAACCCGACGGAGTCCAAGAAGCCAGACACAGTGTGTGATCGCATTTATAGCAAGTACCCGGGCAGGTGTATTCAGATAGAGACAGCACAGATGAGAGATTCCTGGGGTTGGAGAGAAGAGAGAAGAGGGACTACGGACTGTTCAGTGGGGATGAGGTTTGGTTTCCATTGGGTGATGAAAATATTTAGGTACTACATAGAAGTGGTTGCAACCACATTGTGAATGCAGTCAATGCTATAGCATCGTACACTTGACGATGGTTACTTTTATGTTATATGTAACTGTTAATTTTTTAAAAAAGATTTCTATTTATTTATTTGAAAGGTAGAATTGGGGGGGGGGGAGAGAATGATTATCTTCCATCTGTTGTTTTACTTCTTGAATGCCTATAACCACCAGGAACTCCTTCTAAGTCTCCCAGATAGGTGTCAGGGTCTCATGTACTTGAGCCATCAATTGCTACCTCCTAGATGCGTTAGCAGGGAGCTAGATCAGAAGTGGAGTATCCAGGACCGCAGCCAGCACTCCAGTAAGGGCTGCGGGCATCCAAGTGGTGGCTTAACCTGTGTCACACACTGGCCTCTGTTACGTGGATTTTAACCTCAATTAAAAGCCTTTTTTTCTCTCTTATGTTCATACTTTCACCAATCCCCCTCAAATGAATATTTGAGGGCTGGCTCCGTGGACTGATAATATGCATTATATATATGCTGTTTCTAGTTTTTCTTTTTTACCTCTACATCCAAGATTTTGATAGTGTCCTTCTCTGCTTAAGCAGAGGTTTTTAGTGGCCCAACTCTGATGACCTGCGGGACCATTGCTGCCCAGCCTGCCCCATCTCCCTTTTGGATTTCTCACCCCACGCCTGTAAACCCTGGAGCTAAATCAAAGCCCAGTTCAGAAGGGTGTGAGGTGACCATGCCCTCTGGTCCTCTTTGAACTAATGGAGGTATGCAGTGGGAGATGGGTGCCATTTTCTGCTGCTTTCCCAGGCATGTTAGCAGGAAGCTGGATCAGAAGTAGAGCAGCCATCTCTTATTTGGGATACTGGCTCTACCAGCCGAGGGTTGACCCACTGTGCCTCAAGCGCCGGCCCCCTATCATTGTATTTTCTGCTCTTCGTTTTCCATGCTTTTTCTTTGTTTCTTCTATTTTTTTGTTGATTTTCTTTTATTGAGTTTTTTTTTTTTTTTTTTTTTTAAAAGCAGAGAAACAAATAGAGAAAAATCTCCCATCTGCTGGTTCACATCCCACATGCCTGAAACAGCCAGGTCCCAGCCAGGCCAAAGCCAGGAGCTGGGGAACTCAGTCCAGATCCCCTCTGTTGGAAGGCAGGGCCCCAACTACTTGAACCATCACTGCTGTGGCTTGGGGGTGCGTTAGCAGGAAGCTGGAATTTTGAAGTCAGCCTGGCCTCAAACCCAGTCACTCCAGCATGGGCTAGGATGTGGGTGTTCCAGGGGGCAGCGAGCTGCTGCACCAAATGCCTGCTGCCCTGGATTGATTTTTTTTTTTTTTTGACAGGCAGAGTGGACAGTGAGAGAGAGAGACAGAGAGAAAGGTCTTCCTTTGCCGTTGGTTCACCCTCCAATGGCTGCCACGGCTGGCGCACCGCACTGATCCGATGGCAGGAGCCAGGTGCTTCTCCTGGTCTCCCATGGGGTGCAGGGCCCAAGCACTTGGGCCATCCTCCACTGCACTCCCTGGGCCATAGCAGAGAGCTGGCCTGGAAGAGGGGCAACCGGGACAGAATCTGGTGCCCTGACTGGGACTAGAACCTGGTGTGCTGGTGCTGCAGGCGGAGGATTAGCCTATTGAGTCATGGCGCCGGCCATGAATTTTTAATTCGCATGTTTTCTGTCTATTGGCTAGGAAGCTACACATTCTATTTTTTTTTATAAAATTACTCTTACATGTTTAACATGTATGTTTGACTTGAAATGTAAAAGTTACCATCTCTATTCTTTTCCTGAATAATGCAAACATCTAGAAAGCAACTCAATCAACTCCTGTTCCTCATATTACAGTAATCATCCTCCCAGGCCTGAGTTATGGCATAGCAGGTAGAGCCACCACCTGCAATGCTGGCATCCCGTATGGGTGCTGGTTCAAGTCCCAGCTGCTCCACTTCTGACCTAGCTCCCTACTAATGGCCTGGGAAAGCAGTGGAAGATGGCCCAACTGCTTGGGCTCCTGCTACCCATGTGAGACCCGGAAGAAGTTCCTGGCTCCTGGTTTTGTCCTGGCTCATCCCTGCCCATTGTAGCCATTTGGGGAGTCAATCAGCAGGTGGTAGATGAATCTCGCTCTCTCTCTCTCTCTCTCTCTCTTACTCTCTCTCTCTCTCTCTCTCTGTGTAACTCTTTGACTTTCAAAATAAATAAATATTTAAAAACATAAAGAATATACAATAAAATTGCCTTCCCCCGAGTTGATTGATTTTTTTAGAAAACTTATTTAAAAACAACTTTTGGATTATAGCAGTTTTTCCTCCCATAACCTCCCTCCCACCCACAAATCATCCCCCGAGTTGATTGATTTAGCACTCAGTGCTCATTTGTATGCATTTATAGATGTCCCAGTGGGTTGCTTATCGTTGCTTCTTGAGCATTACGTTTTCCTTCTGAGTTCAGTTTCTTTCTTGCTGATCTGTTAATAAACCTCTCAGTAGCTTTTTCCAGTAAGTGGTGTTGTCTGAAAATGCTTTTAGTTCAGACTCAGTCTTGACAGATACATAGCTGGGATAAGAGTCTAGCACTTTGAAGTTCATACTCTGCCGTCCTGTGGTTCGTTTTGCTGTACAGAGGTCTGCAGTCAGGAGACTTTTCATGCTTGTAGATAGTGTCTTCATTCCTGATCACTTTCATGCCTTTTCATGTTAGTCTGTAATTTCAATCAGGTGCATCTGGATGTATTGTTATTTTGCTCAACATGTATTGTCGATGTGAGTGTTAATACTTAGGAAATCTGGACAATTCTCACTCATTGGATTGCATTTAGTGGTGAAATTTTCTCTTTGAGTAGTATTTCTTTCTTATTTTTTGTGTTTCTTCTAGAAACCTATAGTGATCTGGGACCTTTATAGGTTGGCCATTTTTTTTAAGAGTTATTTATTTGAGAGGTAGAGTGACAAAGAAGAGAGATAGATAGAGGTCTTCCATCTGCTGGTTCACTCCCTGCTTCCTCTAACAGTCAAGGCTGCTCCAGGCTGAAATCAGGAGCCGTGAACTTACTCCAGCAGCAGCCCAAGTCCTTTAGCCATGGTTTGCTGAATTGGAAGTGTGGGTGGGCCTCGGTCCTAGGTAGTTGGCTGTGGGATGCCAGTGTGCCACGCTGTCTTAACCTGCTGCACCACAGTGCCCGCCTCGGGTTGGCCCTTTTTATTTCGTCCTCCGTGTCCCTTTGGAATGTTCTTTTTGTTTTCAGATGAACCTTTTCATCTCTGTGTGCTGCATTCTGGGCAGTTTTATGCAGTTCTTATGCAAGTCACCAATTTTGTCTTCTAAAGAAGACAGTCGCTGTTTCATTCATTCAAGAAGTTTTCGCCTCAATGAATTCACCTTCTAGATTTATGAAAAGTTTGCTTGTTTGTTTTCATAGGCTTCCCTTTTTTCCTCCATCATCACTGTTTCTTGTTTCAAGTCTTTAAGCATTTTGAGGTCATATAGCCTCTTTCCGTCTGTTGTGTTATTTCCAGTTCTTGGCATTACTCATCCTTCTATTGGTCAGGTTTGCTCACTCACTCCCAGTGGATTTTGTGATGAGGTCATCTGAGCGGGAATGTCCCGGGGTCTGCTGAGTGTCCCACTGGGGAGATGTCCGCCTGGATCTGCTCCAGGGGCCTGGGCTTGGGCATCTGGTCCTGATGCCACTCTGGAGCTGTGTGTCACATGGCTCGTGTGGTTGTGGCTGTCAGGCCTGCTTGTGCCATTGGCCTAGGGCACTGGTACTCCCCCGGGGTGATCGTCCCCCCCTGGGCTCCTGAGCAGGATTTCTCCCTCCCTCCCCGAGAGATGCTCAGGGGACGCTCTTCTCAGGCCCCCGGCTGGGAGGCTGCTGCCTTCTGCTGCCCCCCACTCTAACCCCTAACAGGTGCCCGGTACTGACTGCTCCGCTTGTTCCCTGACTCATGGCTGACGCTGAGGGAGTCTTCTCTTCTCATTCCTTGGAAAGCTGAGCTGTCTGTGGATGTTTGTTGTATTTCATCTAGCGTTTCCAGCTGCATATTGGGAAGAAGGCTCGGGATAGCTCAGTGTCTTCCCCGCCCCCACCCCCGCCGCCGTCCTCCCTCTGTGCCCTGCTGCTCCCTCTGCCCCCACTCACCTCAGGGCTTCCTGTCGGGGCGTCTTTCTCCGCCTTCCTCCTCCAGCGGGCGAGGATGTGCTGTGTGTCATTACGTTTAAGTAGTCCGCAGCCAGAGCGTCTGGAAATACAGGTGTGCAGACATAATAAATGATTTACTGCTCTCACACTGCAGTGCAGTAAAATACGATGCTCTGTGTTTCCAGGCTTTGTGGTCCCCCTCGTAAGCTGGGGTTTGGCTGCGTGAGCCAGGAGATGCATCCTTGGGCAGCAGTCTCACCCCAGAGGGCGTGGCGGGACACCGGCTGAGTTATAGGCGGCTGCCCTGGGCTCAGGGCCTCACCCCTGGCCCCGCAGCTAGTAGGGCCAGTGGGCCACACGGTGGACAGGCAGGCATTCTGCGTGCTGGTTTGATTTGCTCATCATGGTTTTCATGGAGGTGGGGGGAGTCTAGCAGAGACCAAGAAGGAGAGAGATATCAGTGTCCTAAAAGCATATCCCAGTTTTGTGTCCTGCAAGGTTAATAGTGAGGGAAAATGGAGAGGGGAGGAGGAAGAATTGGGAGCGTCTGGTTAAGCCATTCCTCAAACATACTGAAACTTGAGCAGCATCTGTGTGCGTGTGTGTGTGTGTGTGTGCGCACACGCGTGTGTGAGTGTGCGAAGCCTGGGGTATGGGAGGACATTATCTTCGTTGTCGCTGCTCCTGTGAGCTTTTTTTTTTTTTGCTTCTTTTTTTTTAAATTTTATTTAATGAACATAAATTTCCAAAGTACAGCTTATGGATTACAATAGCTTCCCCCCCATAACTTCCCTCCCACCCACAACACTCCCCTCTCCCACTCCCTTTCCCCTTCCATTCACATCAAGATTAATTTTCAATTAGAGCTATTTTTTTTAAATGCTTATTTTCACCTACTTAAAAGACAGAGCAGTAGGCCGGCGCCGTGGCTCAACAGGCTAATCCTCCGCCTTGCGGCGCCGGCACACCGGGTTCTAGTCCCGGTTGGGGCGCCGGATTCTGTCTCGGTTGCCCCTCTTCCAGGCCAGCCCTCTGCTGTGTCCCAGGAGTGCAGTGGAGGATGGCTCAAGTGCTTGGGCCCTGCACCCCATGGGAGACCAGGAAAAAAGCACCTGGCACCTGGCTCCTGCCATCGGATGAGCGCGGTGCGCCGGCCACAGCGCGCCATCCGCGGCAGCCATTGGAGGGTGAACCAACGGCAAAGGAAGACCTTTCTCTCTGTCTCTCTCTCTCTCACTGTCCACTCTGCCTGTCCAAAAAAAAAAAAAAAAAGACAGAGCAGTAGAGACAGAGACAGAGACACAAAGAGAGAGAAAGAGAGCTCTTCCATCCACTAGTTCACTCCCCAAATGCCTGCAACAGCCCAGGCTGGTCCTGGCCAAAGCCAGGAGCTAGGAGCTCCATCTGGGTCTCCCATGTGGGTGTCTGGGACCCAAGCCCTTGAGCCATCATCTACTGTCTCCCGGCTCCTGCCTGGGAAGCAAAGCAGCTGGGACTTGAACCGGCACTCCCATAGGGAGGGTGGGTGTCCCAAGTGGCAGCTTGACCTGTCCCCCAATGCTGGCCCCATCCTGGAGTCTTATGTTTCTTGTCCCAACCTGAGGGGCAGGGATGGGATGACCAGAGCTGAGTCCAGCAGGGAACTGAAACCTGCCCAGGAAATCCAGCGTTGAGAGGTGCACGGAGCGGAAGGACCAGGGCAGCCACTGCAGCAAGACTTGGTGTAAAGGTTCCTGAGGGCGTCAGCCGTAAGTGGAGCAGTTTCGGTGGCTGGGAAGGAAGGGGGTGTGCGCTCAGTGAAACAACCACGAAGAGCTCTACTGGCTCATTCACCCTTGCTGCTAGCAGGAGCAGATCGCCGTCTGTGCTGGTGGCCAGGGACCCAGTGCTCGCAGCCAGTTCTTGGCAAGATCAAGAGGAAATCGTGTTGAGGTCTCCTGTGGCCTAGCAGAAGTCATGGCCTCTTTGCAGCACCTCCAGATGGTCTCCTGGGGCCGTCTTGTAGGAGCCTTGCTTGTGCAAGGCCAGGGTGGGTTTATTTGCTTGCTAGTGGGTTGCTGTGGCTGAGGCTCCGGGAGGGTGAGGGGCTTGCCCAGGTTCAAGTGTCTGAAATGCTTTGATTTCTTTCTCCTTTTAAAAAAAATATTTATTTATTTTATTTATTTGAAAGAGTTAGAGAGAGAGAGAGAGAGATCTTCTGCCTGCTGGTTCACTCCCCAAATGGCTGCAACAGCCAGGATAGGGCCAGACTGAAGCCAGGAACCAGGAGCTTCATCCGGGTCTCCCACATGGGTTCTGGGGCCCAAAGGCTTGGGCCATCTTCTGCTGCTTTCCCAGGCCACAGCAGAGAGCTGGATCGGAAGTGGAGCAGCCGGGACTAGAACCAGCACCCATATGGGATGCTGGTATTGCAGGTGGTGGCTTTACCCGCTACGCCACAGTGCTGGCTCCTGCTTTGGTTTCTTAAGCTATGCTAGTTAATAGTTATTTTGTTTTCTGAGGGGTATTTTACTACCACTTTGTCCGATGGTGGTTGTGTGGGAAGAAGAGAAAATGGTGGGAAAGAGGAGGAAAGGAGTAGTAAGCATAGCCAAGGTGTGTGTGTGTGTGTGTGTGTGTGTATGCGTGTGTCTGTGTACGTTTGTATTCTGTGTGTGTGTTGTGTGTGTATGTGTGTTCTCTGTGTTTTCTTTGTGTCTCTGTGTTCTTTGTGCATGTTCTATGTGTGTTCTGTGTGTGTGTGTGTGTGTGTGTGTGTGAAGGAGGATGCAGATCCATCAGCTCCCATCTGTGCACACGGCCAGACCCACACCCAGGCTTGAGGCAATGAGCTGAGGGGACCCTCCAGGGTGGTCAGCTCCCCTCATACGTGTGTGAGGAGGCCCCATCAGGGTGGGTGTGAGGCAAGGCAAAGGGCATAGTGACGGCTCTCACCCAGGCCCTGACTGCAGCCACGCCCTCCCTCTTACTCGAGCCCGGCCTTCCCTCTAGAGCCGCCTCCTTGGCTGATAGACTCAGGCTGGAGCTCAAGGTCAATGACTCTGGAGCAGCTTGAAGGCCACGTCCTCCAGGGGGAGCTTCTTAGGTGGCTGCGGGCAGTTGGGGTTCCCGGCCCTGAGGGCTTGGCTAGGACAGGTGCCTGGCATCTTGCTCTGACCCACTCGTGCTTCTCTGTAAAACTAATTTCTACTTTCAGAAGCATTTAGTACACTTCTCCTTTCATCCCTGCTGAGCACATGGTGGGAGGCCAGAGGAGCAGAGGGCTTCACTTTGGGAAGAGTGAATTTGGCCCCTAGCCCACCTCGCCGCTCTGCTCCACCTGAGCCTTGGCCTGGCCCGACTGCCTGCACCGGCTGGTATTCCTCCATTCTTGCAGACCCTCCTGGAAATGCTGCGCCCTCGAAGCCTCTGTGGTGCTCTTTTCAGTGCCCTGAACAGACGTTTCCTCCCAGTGAAAGCGTGACGTGGCTATTGTGGAAACGCGGGAAAAGACAACTAGAGAGGGAGAAGGTGCCCATCATTTGAACTGCCTGGCAGCACGCGAAGCTGGAATCCATGCGATGCTGTTCTGTAGGGTGAAGTAGGACGTGATGGGGGTGTGATCTCCCGGAGCACGTGGCTTAGTGTCATGCATTGTTGGTTGATGATAGAGCAACTAGCACAGACCTCACAGGGAATGCGTGTGATGGGCGGGTGCATTAATCAAGTAGTGAACGGGTTGCAGCGGTACCGAAGTCCAGCCGTTCAGTGTAGAAGCGGGCCTCCGTGGAAAGTGAGGGCTGATTAAAGATTGAGGTGTCACTTTATGAGCGTGCTTCTCAGGAGAGGCAAGCTTGACCACCTCGGTGGAGGCGTGGGAGGACACCCAGGGTAGGGCCCTCCGTGCTAGGAAGCAGAGCCTGTGGCAGAGAGGGTGGAGAGACACACACACTCTAGGCTGATGGACTGGCTGTGCCCTGAGCCCTCCGCCTGGAGAGAGCAGCCTGCCATGGCCTTGCTGTGGGGAAAGGCATCCCAAAATTAGGTTTTGGGGATCAAGAGCCCCAGCTGCTCTTGGAGAGCCCAGGCCAGGTTCTTGTCTTCCTGTGTGTGAGGATACAGCTGGGAGATGTATTGGTGAACAGCTGAGCAGGAATTATGGGAGTGTGGGCAACCTCAAGAGACAGAACTGCCCCGCCCCGCCCAGGCTGGGGTCACCCTTTTTATAGGGAAGGGGTGGAGCTCAGACAGGATTTGGGGCAGGCTGCTGTGCACGTGGTGGTCTCCAGGAAGCTGTCATGGCGTCTGGAGCATGATGGGAAGTGAGGCTCAGCTGCATGATGATGAGGGGTGTGATAGCCAGGAGTCTAGCTGTGTGGAGTCGGCGTGGAAGATGACAGGAGTTGTGTGTTGGCAATCCTCGGTCCTTGTCCCTTGCTGACCCCTTTCCTTGTCCATATCAGCCCAAGCGCTCAAGTGGCCATCTGTGTTTTCCAGTTCAGTAGTTGAAGGCAGCAGCTCACATCTGGGGTCCCCAAAGCTGTGACATTATGAAGGGAGGAGTTTTGCATTCCAAGTTGTGGTCACAGCAAAACCTCTGTCACTAACGTAGCAAATCACATAAATGTTTGGAATCATTTCAAAGCTACCTATCACACATATGGTTTTTTAAGATTTATTTATTTATATGAAAGGCAGAGTTACAGGTAGAGGCAGAGAGAGAGAGAGAGAGAGAGAGAGAGAGAAGGAGAGAGAGAGAGGTCTTCCATCCTCCATTTCACTCCCCAAATGACCACAATGGCTGGAGCTGAGCCAATCCGAAGCCAGGACTCAGGCGTTTCTTCCGGGTCTCCCATGTGGGTGCAGGGGCCCAAGGACCTGGGCCATCTTCTACTGCTTTCCCAGGCCATAGCAGAGAGCTGAATTGGAAACAGAGCAGCCTGGACTTGAACCAACACCAGTATGGGATGCTGGCAATGCAGGCAGTGGCTTTACCTGCTATGCCACAGTGCCGGCCCCATGTATTTTTCTTTGTCTATGGATTTTCATTTTAATTAAGCTTTTTGGTTTTGAAATAATTGTAGATTCTGTCAGAAGATAAAATAGGAAATTTTTAGCTTAATGTTAACTAGCTTCATTTATGATTCCTTTTTTTTTTTTTTTTTTTTTTTTTTTGACAGGCAGAGTAGACAGTGAGAGAGAGAGACAGAGAGAAAGGTCTTCCTTTACTGTTGGTTCACCCTCCAATGGCCGCTGCGGCCAGCACATCGCGCTGATCCAAAGCCAGGAGCCAGGTGCTTATCCCAGTCTCCCATGGGGTACAGGGCCCAAGCACTTGGGCCATCCTCCACTACACTCCCGGCTACAGCAGAGAGCTGGCCTGGAAGAGGGGCAACTGGGACAGAATCCGGCACCCGACCGGGACTAGAACCCGGGGTGCCGGAGCTGCAGGCGGAGGATTAGCCTATCGAGCTGCGGCGCCGGCCCATTTATGATTCTAATATCAAACCCTGCTTCATTCCATAAGAGAATAAATGTTCCAATTGGTAGAGCACAGAGGAAGTTGGTTTTTTAGGCAGAAAAAGGCTAAAGTGTGTTGGTATCCCATATGGGTACTGGTTCATGTCCTGGCTGCTCCACTTCCAAGCCAGCTCTCTGCTAATGGACTGGGAAAGCAGTGGAAGATGGCTGAAGTGCTTGGACCCCTGCTACTCCTGTGAGAGACCTGGAGGAAGCTCCTGGCTCCTGGTTCAGCCTGGCCCAGCCCCAGCCATTGCCACCATTTGGGGAATGAACCACTGGATGGAAGATCTCTCTTTCTCTAACTCTTTCAGATAAATGAATGAATCTTTTTTTTTTTTTAAGGGGTTGAAGAACGCAGAAACAGAACAAAATTAGACTGGTCATTTCAAAGTTACTCTCCTGGTAAAGCAGGAAGTAGGAGCTAGACCAGCAGAGAAAAGACTGATTAGTTAACACTGGAAGCTGGCCTGCTTGGGAATTCGGCTGTTATCTCTCTCCTGGTTTCTGGAAAGGTCAAATAACAACTTAGTTTCAGTTTGTGTTTGGTGACTTGGAACTCCATGTTGACTTTTAGTGTGGTTCATTGGGACTAGTGCAGGAGGCTAGTCCAAAACAGTGGCCTTATTTAATTGTTGTTAACAATCCGGATACCTGTGGTTCTGAGAACTAGTTCAGAGAGTCCCAGTACCCGTGGCCCAGTTTCCCCCAGTGGTGACGTCTTGTAGCACTCTAGGGCACCCTCAGGCTCAGGGCATTGACAGTGACAGTCAAGATGTGAAACATCTCCATCCCCACGGGGACCCCTCCTGCTGCCCTTCCATTGCTCAGCACCCTTCCCTGTCACTCCACCCCCACCCCTCTGCCCAGCAAGCACTTCTGGGTCCTTCATTCCTGTTCTCTTACCATTTCAAGAGTGCTGTAGAAACGGAACCACGCATAAACATACTTATGGCTTGGGGGTCTTCTCTAGAGATTTGGCCAACTGTTGTGTGTAGCCGTAGTTTACTCCTTTTCATTGCTGAGTAATACTCCAGCGCATAGATGTACTACAGTTTCTTTAACCTGTCTTTGATGGACAGCTGAGTTGTTTCTGTTTTGAGGCTATGTGATGTAAGAAAATATCTGCTCGGTCCCATTTCCCCACCCCTTTCCTAGAACACACCTCCTCCAAAGTGGTAAGTGTCTTTTGTTCAGCGAATGAGGTGTGTAGATGGCGGGGGCTCTTGGTAGACTCAAGGTGGCTGTGAGATTAGAGGGTAGGGCCTGTCAGTCCACCTTCTGCCTCTGGGCAGGGAAGAGAGATGGGCTGAGGGTCAAGTTGATCGCCAGTGGCCAGTGATGTAATCTGCCATGCTTTTTAATTTTCTTTTTAGAAAAAGATGTATTTATTTGAAAGGCAGAGTTACAAAGAGGGGTAGAGACAGAGACAGATCTTCCATCTGCTGGTTCACTCTCCAAGTGGTTGCAATGACTGGGGCTGCGTCAAGCTGAAGCCTAGTGCCTGGAACTCCATCTGGGTCTCCCATGTAGGTGACGGGGACCCCAGCTAGGTTTATTTCAGGTTCAGGATATGAATGAGAACTGGATTGATTTAAGGAGATCACAGAAACGGGACTCACTCAAGTGCATGCAGTTAGCGTCCCTCCATGAGGTGAGAGAGGCATCAGGCCCCACCCCTTTTACCCGGTATGGGGGTGGTGCCCTACAGTGTGCAAGTGGGAGGAGTTTGGTTGGGTGCAGTGCACGTGGGGATCTCTTGAGAGCTGTCAGAGTGTCTCCACATGGAGTTTGGCATACAAGAGGTCATCCTGTCATCTTGTGCAAGATGGGGAGTCAGGCTCAGGTGCATCCTGGGAAAGGAGGCGTGCTGAGTCTGCAGCCATGTTGGGATGGCAGGTACTGGGCTGGGATTTAACAGTGTGTGGCTCCTGCAGAGAGACTGCTGGCAGTCTCTCAGTTCTGTTCATTAACAAACCCCCTGCCTCGCCTGCAGGAGCTGTGAACATTTGTGTGTAAGGTCTGTGGGGCCATTACTTCTTTTCTCAGATGCATGCCCAGTAGTTCAGTGTAATAGTTGCATGTTGAGTTTTGTTTTTTTAATGAAAGTGCCAAAGTGTCTTCTAGAGTGGCTGTCTATGTGACGTTGCTGTCAGTCATGTGTGAGCACCCTAATTGCTCTGTCTCTTCACCAGCACTTGGTGGTGTCACTGGTTTTTTGTTTTAGCCATTCTGTCAGGAGACAGATTTTTCACTGTGGTTTTAATCTGTAGTTCCTTAATGGCTGACGATGTTGGACATCTTTTCCTGTGATACTTACCATCCATATCTGCTCTCTTGGTAAAATGTCTCTTCTGTCTTTTGCCCATTCTCTAATTGAATTGCTTGTTGATTGTATTGTTTTTTCTTTCTTGTTAGCAGTTGAGTCTTGCTCGTTCCTTGAGTATTCTACATACTATCCATTGGATGCAAGGTTTGGAATTATTTCCCCCTACTTTGTAGCTTGCCTTTTCATCTTCTTCACAGGGGCTTTCTTAGGGCAAAAGTCAGCAGTTCTAATGAAGTCCTGTGTATGGACATGTCCTTTCATGGTGCCAATATTTTCTCCTGGGTTTCTTCCTGAAATTTTTATCATTTTATGTTTTTCACTTATACCTGCGATCTATTTTTGAAGTTAATTTTTATATAAGGTGTGATATTTCATTTGAGGCTCATTTCTTGCCTCCTGGTGTGCAGTTGCTCCAGTGCTGTTTGCTGAAGGGCTGTGTTTCCTCCACTGAATAGCAGCCTTTGTCCAGAGTCCGTTAGGCACATTTATGAGTCTATTTCTGGGTTTTTTTGTTCTGTCGCGTTGCCCTCTGCCAGTATCACACGGCCTGCCTTCATTACTGGGTGGTATAATGAGTCTAGAAAGTGCCTTCCCGGTGTGGGGTCTCGCTTGGCCCCTCTGCAGCACTGGGAGGTCCTCACGTCTTTGGCTGCATCACGTGTCTACGTAGCTCTGCCTTTATCAGCCACTCAGGAAGTATTTGTTGGGGGAGTAAAGGTTATCTCACTTTTTTTTTCCCACGAGAAGGAGCCACAGCATTATTTAAAAATCCTTTGGTGAGAATTTTTGATTCCGTAAACGATTACCTCGGTACAGTTAATATAAGCCAGTCGCCCTGTTCTAGGTCAAGTGTTTTGTTTGCTTGTTTGTCTTGGGGGTGGTGACTGTAGGTGGTGAATGATCCAGTCTGGTTAGTGATCGGCAAAGTGGCTTCCATTCTCATTCCTGAGCACTCAGCCAGGTGTCCTGAGGATGCTCCAGACGGGGTTGTCCTAGGGATGCGCGAGGCGGGGTTGTCCTAGGGATGCACGAGGCGGGGTTGTCCTAGGGATGCGCGAGGCGGGGTTGTGAGCCTAACAGCCTCCTCTTCTTTGCTGTTTCCCCCATGGGCTTGCCCTGCATTGTGGCACTTCGGCAGCCTGCGTGCGGAGACACGAGTCAGGGCAGATGTTGGTGCCCTGTGGGACGTCAGAAGCAGAGACACTGCACGGACAGCGTTCAGTTTGCAGATGTTCCTTGAGATTACAGATCCATTATTTCTGCATTTCTTTTTTCTTACAAAGATTTAGTTATTTATTATAAAGTTAGAGTTGGGGGAGGGCAGGGGGTAGAGAGAGGGAGAGAGAGAGAGATTGATTTTCCTTTTGTGATTCATTCCTCAGATGGCCACAACGGCCATGGCTGGGCCAGGCCGAAGCCAGGAGCCAGGAGCTGCATCTGGGTCTCCCATGTGGTTGGCAGAAGCCCAAACACTTGGGCCAGCTGCTACCTCAGGCCATTAGCAGGGAGCTGGATTGGAAGTGGAGCAGCTGGGCTGCCGGTGGGTCACAGGTGGCAGCTTTACCCAGCCCCGAGCCTCATCATTCCTCCCCTCCCCTAACACAGCCTTTCTTGCAATAGGAGAAACCTGGAAAATATGGAGGGCAACACTGGGATGTATCTTCAGACACTTACGCATCAGTGTGGGACTTACTAGTTTAGTCAAATAGACTCTGTGTGTACGGTTGATTTTCCTAGTAACAATTAAAATATTGATGGAGCACATACAAAGGTACTTCAAAAAATTGTGGAAAAATGGAGTTAAAAGATAAGTTTATTTTGGTGCAAAGTATTGCAATCATTTAATTGTTTTCCTGAATAATTTAGACTTCCCTAGGCAGTTGACTGCGTCACATTTATAGCATTGTGTGATGGTAATCAATAAATAGAATCTATTTCTCTTATAAACATTTCCATTTCCATTTCCATTTGATTCTTTGAGCTATAATGAATTTAAATGCTGCAGGTCATGTTATTTGATGTATGATTAAGATGACTTTTATCCTCAAAGTGCAGAGACACAAGTAAGAAAAAGAAATGCTTAGAAGATACTCAATGCTGTTGTGTGTTTCCTCAGTGTACTTGCTTGGAATTTCTTTGACTCAAGTGAGCCATCGTACATTGAGTGGTGTGATTAGGAGCCAAATAATCATTTTGTTGATATTTTCCCTCAGTCATCATCACATCACAGATGTGCTTCCTTGAAACCCAAGAGGGAGTGCAGACAAGCGTGGGGTGCGTGCCTGACGGCTGGCATTGGAATGTGGCGTTGCTGCTCCTCTCTGGGTGCTGATGGAGCTGGCTGCCAGACAACGCAATGCTTTCTTATTAAATGCACGTTTGTGTCTATTGTTTGATTCTGAGCGGTTGGAGTACACCCTTGTCAGTCGTTTCTCTTTTGTACTTGGCTTCGTCCCCTCTAGCCGGAAGAGGGGGAGTGAGCAGACTGGGAAAGCTGTGAGGGCAGTTTTGGGGGGACCAGCGAGGGACGCCGACTCTGGGCATCCCTCGTGGGATGGGCCAAACCACCATGGTGGGAGCGGGGACGGGACCAGATGTGATCCTCTGCGTTCATTCCCAAGGATTGCAACGACTTTTCTCATAAATGTCAGAAACAAAATTATTGCTGTAGAATCCTCTGTGTAGTTCTTTTGTAAATCACAGGAAACATGAACATGTAAAGACGAGATAATTTCATGCAACAAATGCCTGTTTTGCTCTAACCACCGCTGCAGAGCGCCCAGCACCCCCCGATGACCAAGCCCTTCCGACAGGGCTGCCGAGAAGTACTGCAGGCACAGCCCCGTGAGTAGGGCAGAGGGGCGCAGCCACGCCACCCTGCACTTTCCAGTTTTCAAGGAGCAGAAGAGCTTTTTGTTTGTGCAAGGGTTCTCTTCATAGGGGGTTTTGGTTGGGCTTGGATTTGCTTATAAACAAGGTTCTTCCCGGGAACACCTAATTCACAAGACCCAGACACCATCCAGCCTTCCAGAAGCATCACATGTGCTGGGGCGGGCTGGGAGGGAATCCCTGCTGGGTGAGCTGCCTGCAGCAGGGTTTCTCAGCCTCTGCACCGCTGACCTTTTGGGCTGGACTGTTCCTTGTTGGGGGAGGCTGCCCTGTGCAGTGTCGGAGTGTGGCGGCGTCCCTGCCTGCCATCCACTGACGGCCAGGAACCACCTCTTCCCCCTGTTTGTGAGAATCAAGCACATTTCCAGATGCCGCCCAGGGCCATTTGGTGGAGAGGGAGGCAGACTCACCCCCAACTGAGAACTGCTGGCCAGACGAGCACGCTCAGAAGCTGAGCCTGGAGTCTCTGCCTCCAGCCGCTTGCTCGGCAGCTTTGGGGGGGAAGAGACGTGATTGGACCCAGATGAACGCATGGTGTTGCCATCGTCTGTACTTGACATTGTCTGTGTTCTTGACAACAGTGTCGGGTTCTTCAGCCTTGACAGGACTGTGAGGTGGCAGCAGATCGCTGCTGCAGCGGGCTGCACGGGGTTGTCCTCATACTTCAGGGAAATTCTCCCGCCTCCCTCCTTATTGCATCCGGGTCCCATCCTGTTGCTCAGCCATCCCACTGAAGCTTGGACTTGGCTAACTGCGTATGTTCTCAAAGGTGGACTGGCCTGCATTTTCTGGATGAGTAGCAGGTGGTGGTCCATGTTCACCTTTGCTCTTGACCTCTTGCAAAACACCCTTTAAGGCGCCCTTGAATGTGACTGTGAAGGTGGCTGGATCCTTCTCTGCAGATGACTGGAGAGCCGCAGTGCTGGGACTGATTCCTGGACATGTTGCCTCTTGTAGCTTTGTTTTATGGAGGTAGTGAAAGAGACTATAGGGATACCTGCCTCTGGCCCAGCCCTGCTCAGCCCTCAGTGCCCATCAGAGCCCCCGGGGAGCTTTGAAGAATCCTGATGTCCAGGCCACACCTGAGCTCTCCCTGCAGAACTTCTGGGGCAGGACTCGGGCCTCTGCGTTCTTGCCAGTTCTCCCATGGTTGGGGTTCAGCAGCGGTGTGCTGCGGAGGTGACGTGTCTGTGGCGCCTCCCTAATTGTAGCTGCGCATTCCCCTCCCAGGAGAGCTGCCGGGGTTGGTTAGGTTAATGAAGGGTAAGAGTTTCCCAAACTGGAGTTTAATGAAGATAAGTGGGTGACTTGTTTGGACAAATGACCTCTTTCCATCAAAGCTGAGGCCCCAGACAATTTAACGACAATACATAATTATCCTAGTGAGTTAGCAAGTGCACAGTCTTGAGTTCTGTATTGCTGTCACTATAGCAGCTGGAAAAGACAATAACTCTGTGGCTTCCTGTCCATTAATTATAGTTTTCCTAGAAGAAACCGGAGGCTGGATTCTGGTCTACAAAGCAAGGTGCCTTTGTCTGTGCTTCATTTGAACCTGCTGCTCATCAGAATCCACTCCAGGCCTCTCTGCAACCTTGGGTTTTCTTTCTTTCTTTCTTTCTTTTTTTTTTTCTCCTCGTTTCTGCCCCTTTCCCCTTTCACTCACTCTTCTAGCTGCTGTGGAAGATTGTGCTGGTGTGGAAGGTGTGTGGCCCTGTAATTAACTCCAGGTCACTGCACACAGAATCTGCTGGGACAGGCATGCTTGGTGGAGGGTGCTCAGCTTCTGAACTGCTTCCCTGCCTCCTCTTCCATCCATCCCATCCAGGGGAGCAGAACAATCTCCAGCTGCATGTTCCTGGGCTCCCAGGACAGTGACCACTGACCCAAGGGCCTCACACATGTCATCCTTCGAGCAACCCAGTGAGCTGGGCAGGGCACAGCCACTTCCAGCTTAGAAAATTGAACCCTGGGGAGCACACAGGGCATTGTGTCCCTGGGTAACATTGATGGGAGAGGAAAGAGCATGTTTGTTTGTTTGTTTGTTTCCTTTTCTTCCTTCCTTCCTTCCTTTCATTTACTTGAAAGTCGCAGTTACACAGAGAGAGGAGAGGCAGAGAGAGAGAGAGAGAGAGAGAGAGAGAGAGAGAGAGAGAGGTCTTCCATCTGCTGGTTCACTCCCCAATTGGCCACAACAGCCTGAGCTGTGCCGATCTAAAGCCAGGAGCCAGGAGCTTCTTCTGGGTCTCCCACGTAATTGCAGGGGCCCAAGGACTTGGGCCATCTTCCATTGCTTTCCTAGGCCACAGTAGAGAGCTGGATCGGAAGCGGAGCAGCCGGGACACAAACCGGAACCCATATGGGATGCCGGCACTGCAGGTGGTGGCTTTTCCTGCTACACCACAGCGCCGGCCCCAATACTTTATTTTTTCAATCATAGTATTTTTCCTTCACTTGCAGAAAAACTCGGGGGAAATTTGGGGGTCTGAGTGTGAAATGTATCCCTGTTTCTACTATCATATATTAAGGCTGCGTGTGTGCAAAATGAAGACTTTAAAGAATCCTTGAATCCTCCTCCACTTTGTTTAATCGTGTGTCCCCAAAGCAGTCTGGAGGTAGCCGCTTCCACTGACAGAGCATATTTCACTGACTCTGTCTTCAGTTCAAAGGCACGCAGTTAAGAGAAAATCAAACACGTTGTCCGTCAGTGGAGACAGGCCACAGACCCACCTGATGGCAGAGGTGTCAGAAGGTGACACTGGGTATCTTAAAATCCATGACACATGGTCTGAGGTATTGTACAAGTCCCCTTGGAGCCACTTTATTACAGCCAAAGCCTAGAATACATCCTGCCTGAGTTAGGAACCTAAGGAAGGGTGAGGGAGGTGGAAACAGCCCTAGAGTGATCCGTCTCTGTGTGAGGCTCGAGAACACTTACCGAGTCCCTAGTGGGGGTGTCACTGGCCTGCAGTGAATCACACCAGTGTCGTCACGTGAGCTCTGCTCATGCCCATCTGCTAGGCAGAGCACTGTCCTGGAAAGCCGGACATTCACACGTGGGATGCCACGGCTGCCCTTTGGTCTCGTCCTAAACGCAGCAAAATGGCGTTCCTTGTAAATGTTTGTTGGGTTCTTACACTAGGCTGTGTTGTGAATATTTAGGAAAGAGCTTAAACAGAACTAGGCAAGTTCACGGAGTTTTAAGGATGGTTTACGGTAAGACGTGGCCCGTGGCAGAGTCTTCTCCTGCCTGGAGTGCTGGGGGTGCTGGGAGCTTGTGGAGCGTCTCCCTCAGCGTCTTCAGAGCCAGAGCGTGACTGAAGGGATTCGGATGCTGAGACTGCGGCCTACAGGATGAGCACTGGCTTGGAGCTCTGAGTCCACAGTCCACAGAGAGGAAGATAGCCCTGGGCTCGCCCCTGCCTGCCTGCCTGCCTGCCTTCCTTCCTTCCTAGATTTATTTATTTATGTGAAGAGTTAGAGAGGAGAGACAGAGACATCTTCCATCCACTGCTTCACTCCCCAAATGACCACAATGGCCCTGGGATGGGCTGAACTGAAGCTAGGAGCCAGGAGCTTTATTTTTCTTTTTTTTAAAAAACTATTTATTTGAAAGGGAGAGTTACAGAGAGATGGAGGGGAGGAGCTGGTGGGGGAGATCTTCCAAATGCTGGTTTGCTCCTTACATGGCCATAGTGGCTGGGGCTGGGCCAGGCCGAAGCCCCGAGCCTGGGACTCCACGCAGGTCTCCCATGTGGGCGTCAGGGCCGCACGTGGATGGTGTTTCCAGGATCCCACGCTGCCCGGGATGATGTTTCCTGTGTTGGTACAAGGGCACTTTGCAGAGATGAGCATCAGCATCGTGTCTCACACAGGGACTCAGGGTTTCATCAGCACCGCCTGCCCGCTCCCCAGGACCCTCCACTCGGAAGGGGGCCCGGGAGTTCCTGTAGGAGAGGGTTGCCACCCACCCAGTGCCAAGGAGGTTGTAAAGAGGAAACGAGAGTCCATTCCTTTTCTCACGGTCATTCAGGCAAGCGCTCTGTCCTTGGAAAACGTGCTGCCGTCTCCTGCAACCCGTTCTGCTGAGTGTAGGGGCCAGTGTCTTAGTCATTAGTGGAATAGTGCTCTTTTTACTCACTTCCTTTCCTCTGGGTTGTTTTCCCAGTAACCACAGTATCCAGGCCGTAGCACCTTCTTACTCATAGGCATTTGGGGAAGCAAGGCCTTAAGCGCTGAGAAATCTTAGAGAAACGAGACGAGATGTCCGTGGGCAGGCATGGGTTTTATTTTCCCCTAACCCTAAGGCCGGCTGACGGACTGTTTATCTCCCCAGGAGACAGTAACCCTCAGGCCTGGAGGCAATTAGGAAAGCTAATCTTAGATGATTCTTTTAGAAAGTGATGCCGCTCTTGGGGCTTTGGCTTCCCTAGGGCAGGGGCTGTGTGGGCTTCCGGGCTGTCTCCCCATCGCCTAAGGTAGACCGGCTTCCTGGCACCAGTGGCTGCTCTTACTTGTTGGACTGAAGTGGAAATGAACAGCAGACTTGATGTTTCCCTTAGGCCTCCTCCCCACCGATTCAGTGTTCTGTCCACGACATCTCCCTTTCCCTAAGAAGTCTCCGAACCTGCCATGGCCAGGATGATCTCACGGGCCCGCTGCCTGCATGCGGTGACTCAGCTCTGGCGAACATTTTGCAGTGGGTCCGGTGAAAGGGGCTTGAGCGCTGTGTGAAGCCAGAGGTTTGGGCTCCAGGCCTCTGGTTAATTGCAGTGGGGAATGACCTGGCTGTCCTTTCCCTGCCTTCCATGTAGAACCAACCGGGACACTCTTGTTTCGGTCATTCTTCACTGTTCTTTGTTTCGGCTTCTGCTTTCCTAACTGCAATAAATTGCTGATAATAGCAAGTAGCTTTTATCCCATTGTTAACATTGGAGAGTTTTTAAAGGATGGGTTTCAGGGGGATTCATTCACAGAAGGAACTGGCTGTTTTTCCAGGGCTACAGCACACTGTGCAACTGAGCGAAGGATTAGAAAGTGGGGAAAACAAATGGAATAAAAGCTAAATAGAAACACGCACAGAGACCGGGAAGGGAAGAGGAGACAAAGCGAGGCACGTTGTGGCAGGCAGTACAGCCAGCGGTCGCTATGGCACATTATCCTGTGCTTACTGCTGGGGAGCTGCTTTCTCAGTGCCCCCGGTGGCCAGCCAGGAGCCCATCCAATCAAGTTAATGGAGAGTTAAGTGGCTTTTGAAGCAAGCTGGTTCCGGGAGGCTGGAAGCTAGGCCAGGGCTCGCTTGGCTGGGCTGGGTCCCTGGGTGGGTGTTTTGGAGGGGAGAGCAGACCCAAGGGGCCGCTGCTGAAAAACAGCCACCCAAGTTATCAGGGCCACTCCTGCCCTCCTTGAGCCTGTGCAGAGCTGCCCGGTTCCTGCAGGTGCCCGCACACACTGCAGAAAACCACCCTGTGCTGCTGAACCTGGCCTGTGAGTGCCAGCAGCCCAGGAGCCGTTTCCAGGAGGGCAGGCGGCCCCACGTTGCGGGGAGTAGCCAGGCAGGCGGGAGCTTCCCTGATGAACATTTTATCCCTGGAAGTTTCCAGCATCACAGCGTGGGAGGGCATGGTTGTGGGAAAATAGACTTGTATGTATACGTCGGTGCCTACAGTTGTTGAAATCATACGTGTTTTTTCAGTTATGTGTTTTCCACGAACCCTTTGAAGATCCTAGGGATTTCAAAAATTTTTGCAACAAAAATCCACTTATTTTTATTTCCTTCCTTCCCTTCTTCCTTCCTTCCTTCCTTATTTATTTATTTATTTGAAAGGCAGAGACAGACAAAAGTCTTCCATCCGCTGGTTCACTCCCCAGTTGGCCACACCAGCTGGAGCTGTACCTATCCGAAGCCAGGAGCCAGGAGCTTCTTCTGGGTCTCACACACGGGTTCAGGGGCCATCTTCTGTTGCTTTCCCAGGCCACAGCAGAGAGCTGGATTGGAAGTAGAGCTACTAGGATTCAAACTGGTGCCCATATGGAATACTGGCACTACAGGCGGTGGCTTTAACCTGCTATGCTACAGCACTGGCCCCCCACTTATTTTTCAGTTTCACTTTTTAATAGTTTCTTTCATTTTATTTGAAAGGCAAAGAGAGCGAGGGAGAGAGGGAGAGATCTTCCATTTGCTGGTTCACTCCCTAATGCCTGTAACAGCCAGCTGTGGGCCAGTTTGAAGTCAGGAGCTGGGAACTCAGTCTGGGTCTCCTGGGTGAGTGGCAGTGACCTGCTGTCTCCCGGGGTGTGCATAAGCAGGAAACTGAGTCAGATGTAGAGCTGGCAAAAAAAAAAAAAAAAAAAGTGTACGGGTGAAATAAATATTTTGAAACTTGATGAATGTTTATTTATTTATTTATTTTTTTAAAGCTTCTTTTTTTAAGATTTATTTATTTATTTGAAAGTCAGAGTTACAGAGAGAGAAGGAGAGGCAGAAAGAGAGAGGTCTTCATCCGCTGATTCACTCCCCAGATGGCCGCAACCACTGGAGCTGCACCAATCTGCATCCAGGAGCCAGGAGCTTGTTCCAGTCTCCCACATGGGCACAGGGGCCCAAGCACTTGGGCCATCTTCTACTGCTTTCTCAGGCCATAGCAGAGAGCTGGGTGGGAAGAGGAGCAGCCGGGACTTGAACTGGAGCCCATGTGGGATGCCGGCACTGCTCTCCGTGAACTGTCTGAAGTCCTCTGGTGTAATGAACCTCCACGCACTTATGACTCAGCTTCACCAGTCTGTTTTATTTTCTGCATCTTCTGTTCTCTCCCCCTTCCTTTATTTTGACTATTTTAAAGTGAGTTTCAAAATATTTACATACATGGCATTTAGTACTGCTGAACATCATATTTTTTTTGGGGGGGAGGGGAGCGTCTACAACAGCAAACCAGAGGAGCCCATAGTTCTTCAGCTTTTGCTTGTGGAGGCTGACCCAGCCTTGACTTCACCGGCAGGAAGTGTGACAGCAACAGCCATACGATGAGTTTTCAAAATGCACTCCCTGCTCATTTTCCAGGGTGCCTCTGATTTTGACTTTGAGGTTGGCAGTAGAAGTTACCAGTAGTATTTTTCGACTTACCACAAAACTGGAGTGCCTTATTGAGTCACAGCCATCTGGGAAATTTGAATGAATGACTTTAACCACTTGGGGAATTTGGCTTTGGGTGGAGCCTGAGCTCAGGGAAGAGAAGTTGGAGAATCTGTCCTGATTCATGGACGTTTTTCTGTTCTTTGGTATAGAACATTGTTCTAGCAGTTTAGTAAGGCTTAACCAATCTTTGAAATAATAAATCCACAAGCAAATATAGAACATACATAAGTGAATTGACGCCATCACATATTGCATTACTTTATAAAAGTTTGCTTTTTAAAAAAATTGTCTTTTCCAGTTTTTTTTTTTTTTTTGGGGTGGGGGACGGACATGATTCACTCCTCCTCAGTGCAGTGCAGGTCCAGTCCTCAATCCAGTAGGTCCACTTACTCCTTAGCAGGTGTAATCCTTTTCTAAAGATACTGTGACAAATTACTATAGGGGCTTAAGACAGCAGATTCATTGTGTCAAGGGATACAGTGCAGAAGTCTGAAAGGTGGGCTCTGGGCTGGAATGAAGCTTCTGCAGGACTGCCCCTCCCTGGAAGCTCTGGGAGGAGTCTATTCCTGCGTGTGGAGCCATCTGCATTTGCTGGCTCAGGCCCTGTTCTGCATCTACTGAGCAGCCCTGGCCGGCTGAGAGTTCTCACCGCCATTTCTCTGGTTCTCTGTCTGGTCTCTTTCTTTCATTTTTAAACCCCCTGTTATGACATTGGGCCCACTTGGTCAATCCATGAGAATTGCCCAGTTTGAAGGTCAGCTGATTAGCACCTTTTATTTCCTTGGCCAGACAGCATAATGCAGTCATGTGCTGTGTGGGCTAGGGACATGGACGTTTGAGGAGGTCATTATCCTGCCTGCCATGGTAGAGAAGCAAACTTTCAGAGCTGGGGGGGTTAGAGTGAGTGTATTCCTTCTTACATTCGCATAGTTCGGGAACTGAATCCGAAGGCATAGCATTTATTTTACACCGCTGTGTGCTGGACACTTCTGTATCGTCATCTGATCTTCACGACAGCCCTTTGCAGTGGGCCTTTTTATATTCCTACTGTAAAACTAGGAAAGTTGAGGCTTGGAGTGGCGAGTAGACCTGGGTCCCTGGCTAGTAAGTGACAGCGAGCTGAGGGTCTCAGGCTGGACTGTCAGCTGCCCAGGCCCAGCCGTGCTCTCTGCAGTACCCGCTGGGCATGTGCTGCGAGCGGCCAGGTCGCCGGTTTCCTGTCTGGTGTTCGTTTTCTGTGCTGCAGCTCACATTTTCTTCCAGTGACGGAATAATGTGTTTTCCAGAAATTCCTTTTTGAAAGAGGCTTCAAGTATCAGGGGTATTTTCAAGCCTTTTAAGTTTTTGTAGCTCTCACTTTCCTTCTTTAAGGGATGCTGGTGTCTTTTTTTTTCACTCTTGGAGTGAAATGTTTTATTGCCAGTTACCCAGTTCAAACACGTTGGGAAATTTATGTGGAAATTCTAAGATGAAAACATCCCCTGGTTTTCATCTTCACTCTGCCTCCTGCCACTTGCTGCTGAATCCCACATTTCTTTCTCTTGGTTTTGTACACATTCCTTTTGTCTGTTTTAATTTTCACTTTAACAAGTTTGGCTACATCTTAAGAGTGCAGGGACCTGATTTGTAACCATCCCATTTATGCCATGGTGGGGCAGCAGCTAGGTTTTGTGAGTAGCCCTGACTGTTCCTTCCTTAAAGACTGGGGCACACATGCCCGTTGTCTGCCTCTGCATCTCCTGCTTCTTGCAAGGATTTGGGCCATGTTGAGCTTCTCTAAGAGTCCCTTGTACCCCCCCCACACACACACCAAGTTCCCTGGTTCTGATGACAGCCAGAGGCTGCACAGCAAAATGTCTGGGGCTGTATGCCCAGAGCAGGGCCAACCCCACTTAGGTCATCCAGCTGTGGTCCTCTGTGGTCTCCATGGATGCTGTGATCCCCAGGAGACTGCCGCTGGGGAGTGGGCTGGCAGTCCACTGATGGCTGCAATGGAGGCTCAGAGGAAGAAATTCACCTCCTGGTATTTGAGAAGGTTTGAGACTTGGAGACTCTGTTATAAACAGACCTTAATATTTTGTGTGAGTGAAAAAATAAAAATATATGAGAAGAATATAAATCTCATGCTTTTTTTTATAAAATATTTATTTTTTTGAAAGGCAGAGTTACAGAGAGAGAGGGAGAGACAGAGACAGGTCCTCCATCTGCTAGATCACTCCACAAATGGCCGCAATGTCCAGAACTGGGCCGGTCCAATGCCAGGAGCCAGGACTTCATCCAGGACTCCTACGTGGGTGCAGGGGCCCAAGGACTTGGGCCATCCTACACTGCTTTTCCAGATGCATTAGCAGAGAGCTGGATCGGAAGTGGGGCAGCCGAGACACGAATTGGTGCCCATATGGGATGCTGGTGCCAGAGGCAGCAACTTTACCCACGTATAGCACAGTGCCAGCCCCAACCTCTCTATAATTTTTTTCTAAAGATTTATTTATTTATTTATTTGAAAGGCAGAGTTACAGAGAGGCAGAGGCAGAGAAAAAAAGAGAGAAAGGCAGAGAGAGAGAGAGGTCTTCCATCTGCTGGTTCACTCCCTGAATGGCTGTGATGGCTGGAGCTGGGCTGATACGAAGCCAGGAGCCAGGAGCTTCTTCCGGGTCTCCCTGGTGGGTGCAGGGGCCCAAAGATTGGGCCATCCTCTACTGCTTTCCCAGACTAAAGCAGAGAGCTGGATCTGAAGTGGAGCGGCCGGTACTTGAGTCGGCACCCATATGAGATGCTGGCACTACAGGCAGTGGCTTTAGCCTCTAGGCCACAGCACCAGCCCCTGCCTGGATCTCATCTATTTTAAGAAGAGTAAGAATAAAACATTATTGATTTATTGGAAGATCCGTGTATGTCTGTCTCCTACCCTGAAGTCACCATGATCTTGAATGGTTTGATTTGTTTTCCTTGCTTTCCTTTATAGTTTACCATTGTTGTCTGTATCCCTAAGATGCATTTTGTCTGGTTTCACTTATTTTTTTTTAAAGCAAGATGTATTAATTTATTGATTTGAATGATAAAGTGAGAGAGAGTGAGAGAGAGAGAGCAAGCGAGCGAGCCTACATATGCTGATTTACTCTCTAAATGCCCCCAATGGCTGGGCCTGGGCCAGGCCGATCTCCCACATAGGTGAGTAGAACCCAGGTACTTGAGCCATCACTGCTTCCCAGGCGCATTAGAAGGGAACTGGATCAGATGCGGAGCAGCTGGGACTTGAGCCGCTGTCCTTATAAAGCACATGGGCACCCCGGGTGGCAGTTTATCACACACTTGCCCCGAGTTTTGCTTATTTCTGATCAAGCAGAGCAGTGCAGTCCTAACATGGGTGTCCCCCGTGGCATGCTTACTCACCAGCAGGACCTCTTTAAACACACCTGTGCTGATGCCTGGAGCTGTAGTCCATTCATCTTTACTCCGTTCCATTACCGCCTCGTCTGGATCCATCACAAATCGCTTCTCTCTTTGGTTGCTTTCATGTATCCGGGCTTTTGTTGTTATAAAACATGCTGGGGCCAGCATGGCGGCGTAAGCCGCTGTCTGTGGTGCCAGCATCCCATATGGGCACTGGTTCAAGACCCGGCTGCCCCATTTCCCATCCAGCTCCCTGCTAATGCAGCTGGGAAAGCAGCAGAAGATGGCCCTAGTGCTTGGGCCCCTGCACCCACGTGGGAGACCTGGAGGAAGCTCCTGGCTCCTGGTTTCAGCCTGGCCCAGCCCTGGCCATTGTGGCTACTTGTGGAGTGACCCAGTAGATGGAAGATCTCTCTTCTCTGTCTCTTCCCTCTCTGTAATTCTGCCTTTCAAGTAATAAACAATAAACCTAAAAAAAAAAAAAAAAAAAAAAGACTACTGCCTGCTCAGTCACTTTGGACTTTATTATTTTTTTTCTGAGATACCATTTTTAAAATAATTTTTAAAAATTATTTATAATATAGGTAGAGTTACAGACAGCAAGAGGGAGAGACAGAGAGAAAGGTCTTCTATTCGCTGATTCACTACCCAAATGGCTGTAATGGCCGGAGTTGAACTGATCCGAAGCCAGGAGCCAGGAGCTTCTTCCCAGTCTTCCATGTGTGTGCAGGGGCCCAGGAGCTTGGCCCATCTTCCACTGCTTTCCCAGGCTGTAGCAGAGAGCTGGATTGAAAGAGGAGCAGCTGGGACTAGAACCAGCACCCATGTGGGATGCTGGCACTGAAGGCGGAAGATTTACCTACTGCACCACAATGCCAGCCCTAACTTTGGATTTTAAAACAAACAATTTCTGTGAACAGGCTTCATTGTCTCCTGGGACTGTGCCGTGTTTTCTCAATGCATGTTCTTACAAGTCGATGGGCTGGACCACATTTTATTTTTTTAGTTGTGGCAAAATACACTTAACCTAGCATCTCACCCATTTTTAAGTGGATAGATCAGTGGCTTTAAGTGCTTGTTGTACAACCATCACTGCCACTCATCTCCAGCACTTTTTCCTGTTTTCAAACTGAAACCCTGTACCCACTGAACAGCTACTCCTTGTTCTCCCCCATCCACAGCCCTTGGCGATGGCCAGTCTGTGTTCTGTCTATATGAATTTGGCTCCTCTGGGTTCTTCATATACTAATAAATGGAATCATACAGTTTTTCTCCTTTTATGTTTGGCTTATTTCACTTAGCATAGTGCCCTTGGTCCATCTTCAGTCCATGTTGTACTGTTTGTCAGAATTTATGCATACAAACACATCACAATTTTGTTCTTTTTTCATCTGTCTGTAGACACTTGGGTTGCTTCTGTCTCTTGGCCATTGTGAATAATGTGGCTGTGAACATGGTTGCACAAATGAGTCCCAGTTTTTTGGGGTATAGACCCAGAAAGTGAATTACTGGATCATATGGTAGCTATACTGTTTTCCACAGTGGCTGCACTTTTATATTCTTACCCATGATGTGTAAGAGTTCCAGTTTCCCTATATCCTTGCCAAAACATGTTTTCTATTATTTTGATAGTAGTCATTTTAGTGAGTGGGAAGTGGTATGTCATAGTGATTTTGATTTGCATTTCCCTAATAACTACTGAGATTGAACATCTTTTTGTGAACCTATTGGCCATTCAAAAATCTTTGGAAAAATATCTACTCAAGTAATTTACATACATTCAATTTTACTAGGTAATATCAAATCATTTTTCAAAGTAGTTGTAATAGTTTATACATATTCATCAGTTTATGAGAAACTGTGTCAACTCTAATATGGCAGATATTGTAACATTGCTAGTGTACTAAATGAAATGATACATGCTTACAGTTTTAGCTTGCATTTCCTTGTTGGCTTATGAAATTGAGAACGTCTTTTTGTTTTAATATTTAATTTTTTTTTGAAAGGCAGAACAATGGAGAGGGAAAGACAGGGACACACACACACACACACACACACACAGAATCTTCCATCTGTTGATTTACTCCTCAAATGGTTGCAGCAGCCAAGGCTCAGAATGCCATCTGGGTTTCCCATGTGGGTGGCAGGGGTTCAAGCACTCAGGCCGTATTCCACTGCTTTCCCGGGTGCATTAGCAGAGAGTTGGATCAGAAATGGGGCAGCCGAGACTTGGAACCATCACTTCATATGGGATGCTGGCATCGTGAGCGTGGCTTAACCCACTGTGCCGTAGCTCTGGCTCCTGAGAGCATCTTTTCATATATACTCATGCTTCCTCTGTGAAAAGTCTGGAACTATATTTTGCCCACTTGAAAACAAAGCAGGGGTCCATGCATAGTTATTTCCTAATACTCATTCTCCTTGACCTTTCTCAGGATCCCTTGTATGCACAGTTTCCGCAACTTTTTGCCCCCAAATAAACTTACCTTTAAACTCCGCTTTCCGTGAACTTTTGGAAGTCTCCTCGTATATTTATAGGGTGCCAAGAATGGCCGAGGTTTCTGCTGTTCTTTCCATCAAAGCTCTTCCTAGGTGTGCTCAGAGCTGCCCGGCAGCCCTCCGGGTGGGATCTGACCACCTTACCTTGTGTTATGCACCTTGTCTGTGCTCCGAGGAAAGAAGGTGCACCACCTGGAGGTTTTTACAGGTTCTGGGAGGCCAGGCATAAGGGGCAGCACCAGTGTGATAGACTGGTTTTCCACCTGCTCAGTGTGGCCTGCCCCTTGGAGACAGAGACACGGCTTTCCAGAAGTCCTGTTTTCGTCTCTGATTGGGGTCACAAATGCCTCCCTTGCTGAGTTGTGACATTGAGGCGTGTCTCTAGTGCACAAAGCGGGTGGAGCCGCTGTTCCCACAGCGGAGAGCCACGCCATTTCCATCCAGAAGCCCCCGGCTGTGTTAAGTGGGCACGGCCTTGTCGTGTTTGGAGTGAAAATAAGGTTGGCAGTGCAGGGGAGCTTTCCCTTCTGGTCAGGAAGCCTTCCTCATGAAGCCTGTTTTTGGCGTCACAGACCTTGCTGAGAGGGTCTCCCGTGCTTGCTCCTTGCCCCTGCCTGTGGTGACGCAGGAGAGCAGGGGTCTCCACAGTGTAACAGAGCCCAGGCCTTGCAGGGACGGGTCTGAGTTACTGATGTGGGATCATGAAGCAGCTCACTATCTCATGGTATTCAATAGTTGTGGGGACACACCTGCCGCTTGGATGGTCCGATGACAGGATTTTTTTTTTCTGACAGGCAGAGTGGACAGTGAGAGAGAGAGACAGAGAGAAAAGTCTTCCTTCCGTTGGTTCACCCCAAATGGCCACTACGGCCAGTGTGCTGTGTTGATCGGAAGCCAGGAGCCAGGTGCTTCCTCCCGGTCTCCCATGCGGGTGCAGGGTCCAAGCACTTGAGCCATCCTTCACTGCCTTCCTGGGCCACAGCAGAGAGCTGGACTGGAAGAGGTGCAACCGGGACAGAATCCGGCACCCCAATGGGGACTAGAACCCGGGGTGCCGGTACTGCAGGTGGAGGATTAGCCTAGTGAGCCTTGCCGCTGGCCAGGATTTTTTTTTTTTTTTATTTGGAAAGCAGAGTTAGAGAGAGAGAGGAAAGGAGAGAGGGAGGGAGGGAGAAAGAGAGAGAGAGAGAGAGAGAGAGAGGGAGGGAGGGAGAAAGAGAGAGAGAGAGGGAGGGAGGGAGAAAGAGAGAGAGAGAGAGAGAGAGATACCTTCATCCACTGATTCATTCCGCAAATGGCCACAGTAATCAGGGCATCATCACAAGGTCAAAGCCAGGAGCCAGGAGCTTGATCCGAGTCTCCTGCATAGGTGGCAGGGCCCAAAGACTTGAACCATGTTCTGCTGCTTTCTTAGGAACATTAGCAGGCAGCTGGCTTGGAAAGTAGAGCATCTAGGACTTATTAGCGCCCATATGGGATGCCGGTGTCTCAGGCGGCGGCTTTATCTGCTACACCAGTATGCCGGCCCCCAGGGATTTGTTTTTAAAATTGGGCTGACGTCCTTGTGCTTCCCATGGGAAAGCTGTGTCCTTCTGTGACTTGAAGTGCAGGGTTCACTGCAGAAGCATGGCGGCATGGGGCGGGTTCTGTTCTCAGAGAGGGGGACAAAAGCTGAATGAGCCTGGGAATCTGGACTCTCTACTTCCCTTTTCTGCACTCACACTGGGCGGCGTCACCTGGTTCTGCCCCAGTGTCCTGTGTTGGCCTGGCTCCTCCAGCAGGTGCCTGCACAACCAGAAACTTCTGTCTCAGGGGCTGGGGCCGGAAGTGAGGTGCGGGGTGTCTGCAGGGTCCTGCTCTCGCCACAGGCTCCAGGAGGCTCCTCTTCCATGCCTCTCTTTTGGCTTCTGGCTTTTGGCTTGTCAACAAGCCACTGGTGCTTGTTCTTCATCCCGCAGCCAGGTCACTTGAGCCTCTACTTCCATGGTCCCATGGCCTGGTCCCCGTTGTGTGTCTGGGCCACCGGGTGGCGTCTCCTCTGTGTCTGTCTCGTCTGCTTATAAGGACACCCACCGGTCATTTTGGGTCAGGGCCCACCCTCCTCCAGCCTGATCTCATCTTAACTTGATTACATCTATCAAGATCGAATTTCCAAATAAGGCTGCATTCGCTGGTGCTGGGGGTTAGGTCTTGAGCACATGTCTCGGAGGATACGGTTCGCCCGTGGCAGGGAGGGAGGCACAGCCAGTGAGAATAAGCTTTCTAAATTCTTGCAGGAGCTTCACACTGCCACTGTGTCCAAGGGCCAGTGAGCTTGTGCCTTCTGTTTCTTTATTGTTGCTATTCTTAGTAGTTCTTTCATATTGTGTTTTTCCTAACTGCCTCCCGGATGGCTGGTGCGGGCAGCACCCCAGGGCTCCCGCCCTCACTGTCTGTGTCCCCCGTGTTGCAGCCGTGCTAGTTGGGGGGGGGAGGTCAGGAGCTGCTTGGGTGTCACCCCCATGGCACGCGAGCTCCACGGGGTTGCTACTGTGTTGTGCTGGTGGTGCTGCTGGCCTCGGGTCCCAGGCCAGACCCCTCCAACCTGCCCTCGGCCTGCTGTCCTGGAACCCTGCACCCCAGTCAGCTCCTTCATTGCACCGGTTCCTGGCCCTGCCCCCTTCTTTTCTACTCCCTCTGTCCCCAGGGAGCCGAGGTGTCCAGAGCCTCCTGGGCTATGGCAGCAGACTCGTGCCTGTGGTGCAGCCCTGCATTGCCCCCTCCCCTCCAGCCGGTTCTGCACAAAGCTGTGAGGGGCCGTTCCCAAAGAGGCCCCTGGTGGGCACTGCAGGGACTCAGAGATCCCCGAGGCCTCGCTCGCTGGTGACTGAAGTTAAACCTCCTTGCCTGCCTTAGGGCTTCACCACTTCGGCCCCAGCTCTTTTCACCCTTGACTTCCACCCTGTTCGCAAGAACCCTGGCCCCCACCCATGGCCATTTGCTAAGCTCGTCGTTCTCTGGCTTCAAGGCTGCTACTTCTCGGGCAGTGTCTTCTCCCTCCCGTCTCTACCTGCCCAGGCTCCCTCATCCCGCTAACAGCAGCCCTGGAAGTGAGTGCCCTTCCTTCTGGAAGCTCGGCCGCTCGCCACGTTCAGCCTCACTTTGTTCCTGTTTGGCCAACGGTCTCGTCTTCTCTGCCAGACCCCTCGGCTCAGGCACTGCCATATATTTTTATTTCCATCACAGTGGGATTTTACTTAACGCTGAGAAAAACTCTAATAAGTATTTGCTTTGTTTTCAATTTTCATTTATTTTATTCAAAAGAGAGAGATACAAAGAATGAGAGAGAGAGGGGGGAAGTGAGAGAGAGAGAGATCTCCATCCACTAGTTCACTCCCCAGATGCCTGCAGCAACTTAACTTGAGTCTCCTGTGTGTGTGTGGCAGAGACTCAAGGCCTTGAGCCCTCGCCTGCTGCCTCCCAGGTGCACATTAGCAGGAAGCTGGAATTAGAAAAGGAACTGGGACTTGAACCCAGGCACTCTGATACGAGATGCAGGCGTCCCAAACTACATCTTAACTGCTGCTCCCAGCACCCACCCATCTGATGAGTGACTGCCTGCATGTAAACTAATGCCGAGAGCTGACACTACCCATGCGGGTGAGGAAGACCTCGGCACACGCATCCCCAGAAGACAGGCCACGGCCCCTCTTCCTCCTTGGCTGAGTACAGGACCTTCACGGCTTCACCAGTAGATCAGCTGCTGGCTCACACACAGGGAGAATTCTTTAGGATTATAGAAACTTCTGCCTTTAGTCTTTTGAAGTTCTTGGTTGCTTTTATTGACAATGAAATATTATATTATGAATATACTAAAATGCTGGTACAGTCTACATATAATGAGCAAGGTATGTCCCATTTGGGAAAACCGTTAAAAAGTTCCTATGAATTTAATGAAACCAAACATTGATAACCAAGCAGAAAAAAGCTAGAATAGTTGATAGAAATGAATCTTCTACCAGCAGAGGAAGGACAGGTCAGCTCCAGGAAAAGGACAGATTCACGTCTTGAGACGCTAAGGTGTGAGATGTATATGGATTTCTGTTCGAGCCAGGGGAATTTGCTGGTTAACCGATTCTTCAGAATGCTTTTTTCTGTTAGTTTGGGGGGTCAAGCACTTCTGTCTCTGGCGTGGAGACACTGGGTTAAGTGCACCCTTGAATGAGGGAGGCCACATGGTCTGTGCTGTGGGAACCGCATAATCCTTGGGTCTTTTAGCCAGGTAGTCAGGATTGCTGCTCAGGGGCTGGCCCTGTCCCCTAGGAGGTTTAATCCTTTCAGACAGCTTCCTGTGCACAAAGACAGACGAGGTGTCCTCGGTTAACACCACTGGCACACGCTATGCCCTCAAAATGGCACACATCATCTCCGCTTTTAGTTCTGTTATAAATGGAGACTGCACCGGCTGTGGACAGCCTTAGGATATGTTTGGCCTCTTACCTAATTTGTTTGACAGCAGATAAAGATGGAGTTTTTCATCAGCCACCAGCTTCTTCAATTCCTGGGATGTTCTTCCTTGTGCAGGATCTCCAAGCTCATTTCGTAAAGACATGGAAGAGCAACCAAAAAATAACAGCTGTACCCACAGCACAGATGTACACAGCTTAAATGCAGTTGCCCTCCCTCATCTTGGGCCTTCCCAGTAATTCCATTATATCAGGGTCCTGGGGCACAGCAGTGAGAGGTTAAGGATCTCATGGCCTGGGGCTGCAGGCCGTGTGGCTCCACTGCAGTGGAGGACACAGGATGTGGAGCAGTTGGAGGTAAGACAGAGGGACCAAGTCAGCCAAGCACAGACCATATGAATCTGGTGTCCCAGCTCCAGGTTTCCAATGCGTTGTACGGGCAGTGGGTGCCATGGCAGAACTGTGAAAAGGAAAGTGACATGGTCAGAATTGCATCTTTGGAAAGTAACTGGCGCTAGAGTGAACAAGGAAAGGGAGGAAAGGGAGGCCAATCGGGAGGCTGCCCGGTGATCTACAAGACAAGGGAAGAGAGTGGAAGCCGAGCAGAGGCAGATGCAGTGGCCGTGGGCCCGAGATGGAACGCGGGGTTTTACCACCTGTAAACCCCTGGAAGCACAGCATTGTCCACTTGTGGTGGCACCGGAACTCAGTGACCACGAGCGTGGCACCGTTCTGTCCTGTTCTGTGCCCCTGGTGACTGTGACTTTGAGCAGATTGCTTATGGACTTGAACTTCAGCCAGCAGCTGTGGAGTGGGGACCTCAGGACCTCTCCTCTGAGCTTGTCAGAATGCCTCAGTGAGATAAAGCCGTGCAGTAAGACCTATCTGTCTTTACCAAGATGAGCATAAAATGACATTCTGAGTTTGTTAATCCCTAGGGAACAGGTAAATGGTTAGCTGGATGGCATTTTATGTCTCCTAGGTTCAGCTGCTGTCCTGCAGAGCGCCTCGGCCCTGAGTGTGCCTTCCTCAAGGCCACCCTCACCTGCCACCTTCATGCTCCAGGAACCCGGGGTGGGGTGGGTTGGCGAGCACCTAGGACCAGGGCGGTGGATGTGCAGAAAGAGGAAGTAACTTTCTGGCTTCTCATCAGGTGGGGGGGGCGAGTGGAACTGCTGAGTGCCACCTGCAACCCAGACCCCACGTGGCTCCATCAGGGAAGGTTGCTCTGCAGAGGGCTTGCGAGCACCTTTGTGGGTGAGGGGAGATGGAAGGAGACCATCGGCATGCTTTCTGCGCGCGTCCTGCTTATGCGAGTGCTTTGTCTTCAGGACCTGGAAGCAGCTTGTTGGTAAAGCTGAGTTTATTTCAGGAGACAGTCATGAGATGATGCCCCTCGGCTTTGCCGGGACTGAGCCCTGCAGCTCCCATCTATTTATATGTTGATAACGTTGGGAAGCCACTGGCCCGCCCGCCCGCCGGGTGCTGGGGTGGGGCAGGGGCAGCAGCTTGGGTAGGCAGGTGCTCTGGGCAGCAGGGCTGCCGTGGACTGAGACAGTGCAGAGACGACGCCTGCCGCCGCTTACAGCCCTATGGTGCCTCTGCCTCCGCACGGGGACTCTGTGTCTGGTTCTGTTGAGAAGGAACTATTTGGGCAGAAAGAAATTTGTAAGATTCAGGCTGCCGCTGCCTCTTCAGTTGCACTTGAGTGTTTATACGGAGTTCCAGCATGTTTGCATGCAGCTGGTGTGTGTTGTGCCCCAAGGGCATTGCATCAGACGCTGAGTTCTCTGCCTTGTTTTGTGCATGTGGATGTTAAACATGTGTCCGCCAGAGCCCACCCGGGAGTGTGATGTGGTGCTTTATCTCTGCCTCTGGGGATGTTAGTGGTGCTGTTTCTACTGTTCCGGGTTGTGCTCACAAAGTTGGCCACGTACATCCTTCCAGAACAGGTCAGCATTGTTTTGGAGCAAGATATCTTGAGTTTTTTTTTTTTTTTAAAGATTTATTTATTCATTTGAAAGTCAGAGTTAGAGAGAAAATGAGAGAGAGAGAGAGAGAGAGGTCTTCCATTCGCTGGTTCATTCCCCAATTGGCTGCAGTGGCTGGAGCTGTGCCTATCCAAAGCCAGGAGCCAGGAGCCTCCTCTGGGTCTACCCACGCGGGTGCAAAGGCCCAACAAGTTGGGCCATTTTCTACTGCTTTCCCAAGCGATAGAAGAGAGCAGCCAGGACTTGAACCAGTGCCCATATGGGATGCCAGCACTGCAGGTGGCAGCTTTACCCGCTACACCACAGTGCCAGTCCCAATACCTTGAATTTTGTGTGATCATTTCTCCCTGGGATGCTGTTGCTATTTGTGTTGCTCATTTCACATATATGAATGCTCCAAAGACAGGCGCTCTTTGTTCATGGGGGTTCTAGCTCCATGGCCTCTGTGGCAGAGGAAGCAGGAGGTGACCTCTCCCGCTGTCCTGTGTCACCCGGGCTTGGGGCGGGGCAGACACAGGGGAGTTGCTGCTGCTGTTTCCAAGGAGGAGGAATCACAGTGAAAATAATGCGCAGTGGGTGGGAGGAGAGATGTCTGGGCCGGGGCAGATGGAGTCGGTGCGAGTCTCTGTGACAGCTGTTTATTAACTGGCGTGAGTGTGAAGCCTCAGCCCAGGACAGTGATGCTGGAATTGAGCAGGAGAGATAAACGTCTCAAACCCAAGTGTTAATGAACCCAGGAGGCAGACGGGGAGGGCCGGGCGGAAGGACTGCAGGGGTTAACACTCGGTTCCCCTGGGACAGAGTGGGGGCCGACTTGGGGAGAAGAGGACCCCGCAGGCTTGACTTGCGAGCGAATGTACGATCCAGTGTTGTGCCCGAGGACTTTCAGGAGTTTCATTTTGACCAAGATGTGTAAATGTCACGACTGTTGGGTGAAAGTCACGTGCGTATTGCAAGCACTGAGCCTCAGCTTTGTAAAACTGGTTGAAATTTTCTTTTTCAATAGTTAAGCCTTTGCATGCTGATTGCATAATAGCTGAAAGAGGGCTGACAGCCGTCTACACAACTTGTAACCACGAGCTTTTTAAAAATGGTTTTCTTTAGTGTTAGTAGCTTGTTTTACCATGTTTGATTGGGAGGAAGGCTTCAGCAACGCTGGCCTGCGTCTTCGTCTGGGAGGAGAGCCGTGAAGCAGCAAGTGGAGGAAGAGGGTAGTTGTTACGCCACAGACCCACCGAGCACTCTGGAGATTCGTGGGAGGAAACTGTTTAAAAATCTTTTCTGCTACTGTCTCCATTATTTTTTTTTTCCAAAATGTATTTGGGAGGCCCAGAAATAGACCAAGGGCAGCTTCCCACCTGCTGGTTCATTCCCCAAATGCTGAAGCCGGGAGCCCTGAACGCCATCTCCTGTGTGGGTGGCCGGAGCCCACGTCCCTGAGCCGTCACTTGCTGTCTCCCAGAGTGCACGTTAGCAGGAAGCTGGAAGCGGGAGGGGAGCTGAAGTTTGAACCTGGCGCTCCGTGCTGGAGTGCCTTCCCCACCAGGTCAGGTACCTACCCTGTCCCAGTTGTTAAATTCAATAAAATGATGCTAAAAATATTGGCCCAATTAAGATCTAGACATAATGGTGATTGAATTTAGTCACCTTCACGTATTATGGAGGCAGAACTGAGGCGCAGACACCCTCGTTGCTGGCTCAAGGATTAATCTGCACACATGGTGCTTTGCCTGCAGGAGGGCTGGGATGGGCTCCACACAATGCGTATAAACCGTGAGCAAGACGTAACCACAGTGTCATAGTGAGCTGGAGGTGGGAAGCTTCAGCAGAGGTGGTGGCCCAGTGGCCGGATGTCTGTCATGCTGCCATGTCTGACGTGGCTGTTCTGACCTCTACTGCAAAGAGAAAGGGTGAAACTGGGCCAGAGTTGGAAACCGACTTTTACTTTTTACCCCTATGCTGTTAAAACCAGTTGCTTTCAGCAGAGCCACAGGAATGAACAAATAAGAGTGGAATGAATGAGCCATCCACTTGTCAGGCAGTAGGGTTGCCTTGCTGGCCCTGTGCATGGCCCAGCCCCTCGTGTGAAGCAACCCGTGTGAATCCACCAAGCACTCGATGCAACCCAGTGATGTCCCAGAGCACGGCCAGCTGAGCCACGTCGTGAGAGTCTATCGAGCACGGTGGCATCTGGAGAAATGTGTCTATTTTTGTGCCGCAGCCACCCAGTTCCCAACAGCTAGCGCACAGCCCCAGTCCTCTGTCCCTTGTATGCTCCCCACTTCTCGGCCCCTGGCTCTCCGAGGTGTGAAATGTGGCAGTGTTAGCGGAAAAGGCGGTTGGAAGGGAAGTAGCTTTCAGGTGTCTGCACCTGCAAATGTCCCCCGGTTCTTTGCTCTCTTCTCCGCCAGAGCATCACAGAGCCGCTGGCTGGGGGCAGCCTGGTGCTTAAGTTCAGATTTGCTGTTCCTGGGGGCGGCCACTTCACTTTACTGACAACTTCACTTCACAGACCCTGGATAGCTTTCTAAGGACACGGCCACCTTGAACATGGCACATGGGAGAGATGTCTCACGGTGCACCAAGTGCACCCCTGCCGTGCTGGCTCCCCACGGTTGCTCTGCAAGTTCAGGGCTAAAGCTGTGGCTCAGGGTGGCCGAGGGACTTGCCTGAGGTCTCACAAGTGCAGGGCAGGATTCAGCACTTCGGATACCAAGCCTGAATTGCACGTGTGCTTTGGGTTCTTTGTTTTGATATGAAAACACCAGGGTTTGCTGCCTGGTTCTCTCCCCTCCTCCAGCTGCAGCTTACTAAGTGATGGGGGTGGTGATGAGGTCACTCTCTCACCCTGGCCTTGTAGCCCGTGCACTTGTTACTCTGTATGGAAAGGACAGCCAGACCCAGCCATCCCCTCTGCCAGTGGCACTTCAAGGACATCACACACACTTCTCCCCCACGTCCTCCCCGGACCACCTCTGTCCCAGAAAACCTTCCTGAGGCCGGGGCGGCATCTGGGAGTTCCAGGACATCTCCCAGGGGCCCCCAGGATAGTCTGCCCTACTTTGTGATAGATCTTGACTATTTTTAATGTCTGAGCCTCCTTTAAGAGCCAACTTCACATCCTCTTGGGGAGTACGCAGCCCTGGGATGTCAGTGGCAGGTGTGATGGCGGTTACAGACTGGGAGCTGACACGTGATGTGCAGGTGACTGGTCTGCTTTGCTAGGTTTGTGCTCACCCTGAGCACCGTGTGTGGAGTGAGGCAGAAGAAACCCCTCCTAAGAGTAAGGCTGTTGAGCTTTGGGGTCTCTTCTGTGAGGGGGCCCAGGCTTTCCGGGAGGTTGTCAGACAGTGGGTGATGTCTAGCCCTTGCCACATCTCCACCTATAGAGCAAAGTGAGATTTCAGCCCTCCCCAGCCATGAGAAAGAAGCATATATGTCAAAGGCAAGAGACTCAAGTTCTCACTCAGCTGGAGGTGCAGGACTATTGAAGTTGATAAGGCAAAGTTTTTGTGAAAAAGAAAAATTGAGAGACTGTAGAGGGGAGAAAGAGAAGGGTGAAAGCTGAGAGTGTGTCTTTGTCTCCTTATATGGCAAAAATCACACTTAGCCAGAGTCCAGACATTGTTAGCTTTATGCATCTGAGTTACAGTCACAACCCTCAGAGGACTGTTTACAAACCCCTGGGTCATCAGGGGGGCTGTGGTAACTCCCAAGTGCTCTATCTGGTAGGTGAGGTCTCCTCTTGCAGCCTTCCATGTCACATTAGCAGGATTTCTGTTTACTTCTCATAGCTGGGGTTTTCCAGTAAACTAGGCCCCCCACTCAATTTGACACTAGAAGGCAAAGGGGAGGCACCAACCAGGGGCTTGTGATAAGTGAAGGGAGTGGCATCAGCCAGCCAGCCAGGGAGCCCCACAGTTGCGTCCCCAGAGGCTGGTAAGGGGAGTTCCAGACACAAGGGGAGGTTGACGCATAGTCTATAAATTCTACCTAAGAAGGCAGGAAACAGCACCATGTCTGTTCAAAGTCGCCAGCAAGTAGTCACACTGGTTCTCTCACGGTCAAGGGCCATGGTGTTCTCAACCTGCATCTAAAACCTCCAGGAGTCCACACCCTCATAGCCATCTATAGTAGTTGACTCTGTTTACTTAATGATTGTTTTAAGTTTTTAAATTCTACAGGGACAAATTGTATTTCCCTGGAAATTTGATTTGGAATTTGTCTTTCCCTAAGGATACCTGGCCAGCAGCAGTCCCTGTGGGAACTACACCTGGCAGCCAAGAAAATCCCAACAGGCTTTGTAACAGGTGGTGCATCTACAAAAGGCTTCTTCCTTTAAGAAAGTTTGCATTGCGCATTTTATACAACATACAGGTCAAAAACAAAAACAGAGAGGGCCAGAGGGGGGGAGCATTGTGTAAGGAGTTGCCAGGAAGACCAGTCAGAAGCAACAAGACATCCCTCGGAGTCCCAGTGGGGATGTGGAATAGGAGAGCGGCACACCTGCCTCCAGGTGTTTAAGCCTTGTCACCTTGCGGAAGCACAGCTCAGCAAGCTCAAAGGCATGTTTGCAGATACACACAGAAAAAGGAGATTTCTTGCATTTTTCATTTTTTTAAGAGGAACATTCTAATAGGTGATTGGATACACTTTCATGATTCTTTAAAAAACAGTGCATTTGTACGGGCAGGTGTTTGGCACAGTGGTTAAGACGCAGCTTGGGCTGCCCATATCTCATACTGGAGGACCTGGGTTCAAGTCCTGGCTCTGCTGTTAGTTGCAGCTTCCTGCTAATGCACATCCTGGGAAACAGCAGGTGACGGCTCAAGTAGTTGGGTCCCGGCCACCCACATAGGAGAGCTGGCTTGGGTACCAGGCTCCTGACTTCAGCCAGGTCCAGCTTCAGCCCGTGTGAGCACCTGGAGCGTGAACCAGCAGATAGATCTCTCTGTCTCCCTCTGCCTTTCAAATAAAATAAGCAACAGCTTTTAAAAAATAGTAACTCAACTTAAAATGCAGTGAGCTTTTATGGAGAGGGTTAAATATTATTGTCTTCTTTTATGAGTGTTGGAATGGTTAAATGCGTGTTCTTTTAACATGTACATTTTTCTTCACATAACTAGTTTTACAACTATGGATTTGGCTAAAAAGGGTTTTAAAGTCTGGCTTGTCAGCTTTTTATCCACAAAAGAGAAAATGAAATAGCACGACTGCTCTTGGGTCAAGTGTTTGCAGTAGTGACTCAGGAAGCTGAAGGCCTGGACCCACACTTCTGATCCTGTCTCTGATGTACCACTGTGTACCTAACTGTGGCTCCCGTTGTTTCTTGGGGAGAGCTTGTCCCACTCCACTTGAAGATTGTAGCAGTGGCCTTCCTGCTGTAGCGGGTAACTTTTCCATGTTGGTCAGTCTTCCCTTTGATAAGTGTGGTGCTTCTGTAAATCTAAAAGTCTGGTCTTATAAGATCCATGACCAGGTTTGTCTGTGCTGTTGAGGTTTGCCTGAGATTGGTTGGGCTTATGACATCATCCGGTGTCTCTCAAGACTGGGGGACCTTAATGCATTGGGAGTTCTCAGGTGTTTGTCATCGGACAATAGAAAATAATCTTAACTTCTTGGCCTTAAAAGGAGAGAGAGGGAAATGTATAGTGATATTCATGGAAAGTACAATCAATCATGGATCATATAGTTCTATAAACATGGGAAGTGCAATAAATCATGAGATCCAAAAATGTAAGCTCTGGCAATCGATAGGTAGAGTTTTGTTGAGGGTGCTATTTTGTTGAGGGTGCTATTCGGGACTCTAAAAATATACTACTATGGTTGTTATTGGTTTTGGAAACAAAAGTATGTTTGCTGCAAATTGTGCTGATGGGGAAACTAGTGCCTGGGTTTTCAAAACAGAGATGAAGAGGACCAAGTATATCAATGGTGTGGCTACCTCTAAAAAAATTCCTCCCCCTTTTCATCTGCTTTTTACAACTAGGAAAATGTGGTTGAAATCCCTCTGCCAAAACATCAGTCTAGGACAGTAGCAGTAAAGGGACGGAGGAATCAAAGGCCAGGGAAATGGGAGAAGTTGTTGTCTTAGATTGTGCATGTGGGGTCATTTGTGAGGAAAATTGCCCGAGTGGAAAGACTTAGCCAGCAGACCACACATACACATAAGCCGTCATAGCAGGCACCAACCCTGCTCTCTGAAAAAAAAAAAAAAAAAAAAAAGTGCATCCGAATGTCTTCATGTCTGCAAGTGAATGCATCTTCTCCACGCAGAAGGAAATTCTGAGTGTCGGTAGGCTCTCTCCTGGAGCTCAGTACGGTCATCCGTTCTTAGGCCCCCGCTGGCAACTAGCTGTACCCACGGGCTGAGTTCAGGGGACTTCGGGAGGAATGCCGTTGATTTCAAAGGCTGCACTGGATCATTGGCTCTTTGAAGTTGCAGCTCGGCTTAAGGATTTCTTCCATACGCTAGCAGTACACAGCTTAAGCCTTTCCCTCCGTTCGTGGTTCCTTCGGGGATTGTTTCCCCCAAGGGCACTCCGAGACCCTTCTAGCAGGGAAGTGGAAGAGATTTTCGTTTGTTGAAAACAACCCGAAAGCAGTCCCGTGGGAAGAGAACACGTTTCAAAGAGCAGAATGCCGTAATGAGGCCATTATGACAAGGGACTTGCCCTCCCAAGGACTCTTGGAGAAGTGTGTAATTGGCATAAATTTCTAGAGAACAGTGCAGTGACCATAAATGACCAACAGTTACAATAGGTTTCCTATTTCTGCCAGTAACCCAGAAAACACTTAGACCTGTGTCTGTGGGGCCCCGAGCTGGGAGAGGCTAGAGCGCGAGGCATGTGTGTGCGTCCCGAGAGGAGGGTAGTGTGGTTTGGGGTTTCAGCTTTCCCAGTGGAATGTTTGCTTGTGGGGCCTCAGCATCCTGGAGGGTCAGATCTGCTCTGTGGGTGCCAGTGCCATGAAGGGGCTCAAGGCTCCACATTCGTAGTGTGAAATCCATTATAAAAAAACAGCTGTGCAGTGACTCTGGGTGCACAGAGAGTGCCTTGCCTCCTTGGCTACCCTCGCACCACACCTGGCACGTGAGAGCCATTGCTGGCCTGAACAGCCAGCTGCCTCTCCGTGATGGAGAGCCTCGGAGACCTGGTGTGCGCAAATCCTGGGTGGGTGAGCTCCTTCCCATGAGGCTGTTCTCTCCCTTGTAAAGCGAGAGTAACAGCGCCCACCTCCAGGAGGTGTCGTTAGGATGAGAGATCTTGCGGAGAAAGTGTTCGACTGTGACGGAGCAAGTTGTGAGATACAAAATGCAGCCGGTGCCTCAGCTCACTAGGCTAATCCTCCGCCTTGCAGCACCAGGCACCCCGGGTTCTAGTCCCAGTCAGGGCGCCAGATTCTGTCCCGGTCAGGGCGCCAGATTCTGTCCCGGTTGCCCCTCTTCCAGGCCAGCTCTCTGCTGTGGCCAAGGAGTGCAGTGGAGGATGGCCCAAGTGCTTGGGCCCTGCACCCCATGGGAGGCCAGGATAAACACCTGGCTCCTGCCTTCGGATCAGTGCAGTGCGCCGGCCACAGCGCGCTGGCCGCGGCGGCCATTGGAGGGTGAACCAACGGCAAAGGAAGACCTTTCTCTCTGTCTCTCTCTCTCTCAATGTCCACTCTGCCTGTCAAAAAAAAAAAAAAAAAAAAAAAGAAAGAAAGAAAAGAAAAAAGAGATACAAAATGCAGGCAAAGTGTGTGCCAGCCGGCCCGCTGTTGTTTCCAAAGAGCCATTGTCGTGTCATCTGGGCTGTGCCTCAGCCCACTAGAGAGCACCTGCTGGGCACCTGGCTGGACATTGGGCTCTCAGTGGCCACCGAGGACAGGGAGGCAGTCAGCTGGAGCTGTGTCCACGACTAGAGTGTCATGTTGGAGTTTTTCCTCTCCTACGTCTCTTTCCTTATCGCCATTCCTTCCAATTTCCTTTATTCCTTTCATTCTTTTTTCTTCCCAGATTTCCATAAGAAACAGTGATTTGTGTGTGTGTGCACATAAAACAAATAAAGTGTAGCAGGTCTTTATTACTTCCAACACGGTTTCAGATTTTAAAACTATAAATAAATCAAAGTTTCTCCCACTGTTATTTTCTGGCAAGTTTAGACACAAATAAGTTAAGGAAGGAAATATTTAATTTTTTCTAAAAAATTATTAATTTTTTTGACAGGCAAAGTGGACAGTGAGAGAGAGACAGAGAGAAAGGTCTTCCTTTTGCTGTTGGTTCACCCACCAATGGCCGCCATGGCCAGCGCGCTGTGGCTGGCGCACCGCGCTGATCCGATAGCAGGAGCCAGGTGCTTCTCCTGGTCTCCCATGCGGGTGCAGGGCCCAAGCACTTGGGCCATCCTCCACTGCACTCCCTGGCCACAGCAGAGAGCTGGCCTGGAAAGGGCAACTGGGACAGAATCCGGCGCCCTGACCAGGACTAGAACCTGGTGTGCCGGCGCCGCAAGGTGGAGGATTAGCCAGCTGAGCCTCGGTGCCGGCCTTTATTGATTTCAAAGAGTTACAGAGAGAGAGAGAGAAAGAGAGAGGTCTTCCATCCAATGATTCACTCCCCAAATGACTGCAATGTCCAGAGCTGAGCTAATCCAAAGCCAGGAACCAGGAGCTTCTTATGGGTCTCCCACATGGGTTCAGGGGCCCGAAGACTAGGGCCATCTTTTACTGCTTTCCCAGGCTACAACAGAGGGCTGGATCGGAAGTGGAGCAGCTGGGTCTCCAACCAGCACCCATATGGGATGCCAGTGCTGCAGGCTGGGGCTTTAACCCACTGTGCCACAGTGCTGCCCAGAAGTATTATTTAATTCTTATGAAGAAAGAATGCATGTAATGGCTGATTAAAACAGACTGACTCGACTTGTCACTAGAGGAGAAACTGCCTTTAGAGGTATAATAAAATCAGCATTTAAAATGTGTGCTGTCATTAAAAAATGGAAGATCTTTGGGGGAAAAAAAAGCTTGCTAAAACCCTTGGTCTCTGTTTAAAAGCTGCCTTCAAACCATTTATAAACAGTGTGGCTCCATCTGAATGTGTATTTTACAGATTAAAAACAGTGTCAGCTAATCTTAGCTTCTTGGCCTTAAAAGGAGAGAGGGGAGAATGTATAGTGATATACATGGAAAGTGCAATCGATCATGGGCCATATAGTTCTGTATACATGGGAAGTGCGATAAATCATGGGGTCCAGAAGCAGAAGCTCTGGCAATCCATAGGTGGAGCTTTGTTGAGGGTGCTGTTCGCGACTCTAAAAATAGACTGGTTGTTACTGGTGTTTTTCTTACTGTGGTTAATATCCATGTCAGAAAGGGTACCATTTTAACCCTTGTTAAACTTACAGTTCAGTGGCATAAAGTGTCCAAAATGTACCATGTTGGGCAGCCTCACCGGTATCTATTTCAAGAAGCTGTCCATCATCCCAGCAGTAGCCCCTCCCCTTCAAGCAGTACTCCATAGCTCCCCAGCCACTGCCTCCCGCCCCAGCCCCTGGTAACTTCCTTTCTATTTTCTATCCCTAGGAATTTGCTTATTCTTGGTATCTCGTCTAAGTGGATTCATACAGTATTTGTTTTCTCTGGTTTATTTTATCTAGTGTAATATTTTCTCAAGGTTTTCATTGTTCTTTATGTCCAAGGAGGATTCCATCGTGTGTCCATACCGTATTGTGTTTGTCCACTCATCTGTTGATGTTCACCTGGATCGCTTTCACTTTTTGGCTGCTAGGAACACTGGTACACAGGTATCTGAGTCTGCGATGACTTGTGCGTGCAGGTTGAAGTTTAGGGAGAAACTGTAATGGGACACCGATGAATGGCATCTCTTTGCTGTGAGGAAGACAAGCTCATAGCATCGTGTTGTGCCAGCTTCCTGGTTAACACCTTGTGCGCATGAACGTGCACGATGCAGAACCCACTGCGCAGCAGCTGGAGAGGCTTTGTGCTGCAGGTGCACAGTGCATCTGAACTAAATGGAGATGGCTCTGTGGCTCCCCCCGTCCTCAGACTATGGGTCAAGAAGACCAACCCCAGGCCGTCATGTGCTGGAGGCTCACAATAGGATAGCCAAGGTCTTCTGGCCACAGGCTGGAGTGGATGATGACTGTGCCGTGTCTGTTCTCGAGGGCGGACAGCCAACTGCCAAGAGGCCATAGAGATGACGCTGGGTGGAAGAATGAGAAGACAGCACATGGATGGGAAGGATGGCGTATGGGTGACGGCTTAGCAGGAGACAGAAAGAAGGAGATACACATGAGAAAATAGATGGGAGGGCATTAGGGGGATGCCAGGGAGAACGGCCCCTCCCCAGCTCCGCCCGGGGCCCGCCTGCACCACCCTGGCTGCCCCCACCTTGTTCCCTCTCTGTTTCTGTGTATTCCTTTTCCTCCTCATCTTCTTGATGGTTTTTTGGTAGCTGGAAAATTATCTACACAGCGTGTAGCCTGGAAATCACCTGGCGGCTGCACAAAACGTCCTCCACCCCAGAGCGCTCGCTCACAACGTGGCCCATTCAGCACGCCCTCCTTGAGAACAAAGCATCCAATTTCTGTCTCGAGCAAAGGAGGCTTTGTAACGAGAGGTGCCGCATTGTTCCCGGCTATTTTCAGTTGTGTGGAAGGAAACAGAACCCAAGCGACCAGGGATTAGAAAGAAAGGGGGGGTGGGGAGTGTGTCCATGAAAGGAGGAGTGCCGCGGGAGGGGTCAGTCCGGGACAGGCAGCAGGCAGGCTGGCCCGGGGCAGGGTCACTGGAGCCCCGACGTGGGGCGCGTCCCGAGCCTTCCCTCGTCTCTCCCAGCTGGATGTCAGTGCCTGTCAAGATGAGGTTTGGTTATTTGTTCACCTGTCTGATGTCACTGCCTACAGAGACTCCTGGCTCCGTGTCACACTGTGTGCTTCTGAGCCTTCATATAAAGCCAGAGGCAGAAGCCGTAGCACGGACGAGGTTTCCTGCTCTCTTCCAGTCTCCCTTCCCTCTGCTTTTGCTTTTACTCACCCTTTGGTACGGAGCCCATCTCTCTCAGCTTCGATATTCATTTCTTTAAAGATTCATTTTATTTATTTGAAAGGCAGAGTTACAGAGAGAGAGAGAGACAGGCAGACTGACCATCCACAGGTTTACTCCCGAAAATGGCCATAACAGCTGGGCTGGGCCAGGCTGCAACCAGGAGTCTGGAACTCCATCCAGGTCTCGCACCCAGGCAGCAGGGACCCAAGCACTTGGGCCATCTTCCACTGCTTTCCCAGGCACACTAGCAGGGAGCTGGACTAGAAGTGAAGCAGCCAGGACTCAAACTGGCACCCATATGGGATGCCAGCATTGCAAGAGATGGCTTCGCCTGCTGTGTCACAACGCTGGCCCCTATTCTTAATTTTTTTTAATATGTCAAAGAAAAACCTCATCTTTCCTGCAAAGGAGTGTTTCTTCTGTGACACCTGAGATTCATGGGAGCATGTCTGTGAAGCCGTCTCTGCCACTGGCTCTTGGTATACTTAAGTTGCATTGTGGAAAATCTGTCCCACTTATCTCCCTGAAATGATAAAAATAGCACCCTCTTACTGTGGGAGAGAATTTTTGTTTTTGTTGTTTCACTAAAATTTCTCCTATGACTTACTAAGAGGCCACGGTAAGGCATTTTTACGACAGACATTTGATAAGCCGTGATGTGAGGTTAGGGTTTGAAATCATCTGACTTTTGTTCCCTGTACAGAAAATACGCGGAAACCACCCCGTTGAAAAAGTCTGTGCTCCAAACACCCATTTCCTGGGCACAGTGAGAAAGACTTTTTTTAAACATTGGTTTTCTGCTAGAGAGGAGAAAGCTAGAATGATTAATAATTGCTCTTTTTTCTCTACTTTGCAAAAAAGAAGTTAGAAAGGATGAAGAACACTTGAGAATGTCAACAAGGAAAGGCCCAGGTGTGTTATTGGTGGGTATCACTTACTAAGCATGACGTCATGTAGTTCCTAGAGGAATTTCTTTTTTTTTTTTTTTTTTTTTTGACAGGCAGAGTGGACAGTGAGAGAGAGAGACAGAGAGAAAGGTCTTCCTTTGCCATTGGTTCACCCTCCAATGGCCACCGTGGCCGGCGCGCTGTGGCCGGCGCACCGCGCTCATCCGATGGCAGGAGCCAGGTACTAGGTGCTTTTCCTGGTCTCCCATGGGGTGCAGGGCCCAAGCACTTGGGCCATCCTCCACTGCACTCCTGGGCCACAGCAGAGAGCTGGCCTGGAAGAGGGGCAACCGGGACAGAATCCGGCGCCCCAACCAGGACTAGAACCCGGTGTGCCGGTGCCGCAAGGCAGAGGATTAGCCTGTTGAGCCACAGCGCCGGCCTAGAGGAATTTCTTATATGCAGCACATATTGTTATCATTCCAACTTTTACTTCTTTATTCTTAATTTGTTTGAGAGACACACACACAGAGAAAGCCCTGTCCGCTGGTTCGTTCTCCGAATGCCTGTAATGGCTCAGAGCCCAAAAGCAGGAGCCAGGGGCCAGGAGATCCATTCAGGTCACCTGTGTGCATGGCAGGGACCCACATCCTTCATCCATCATCTCAGTGTGTCAGGGTCTGTGTTAGCAGGAAGCTGGAGTCAGGAGCGAGAGGCGGGCATCAAACCAGGGCCCCCCAGTGTGGGACACGGGCGCCTTAACCACTAAGCTCAGTGCCCATGCCGGTTGCTACTTAAATTTTTTGTTTTAATTCAAGAAGCAGAGAGAGCATTCCCACCTGCTGATCTGCCTCCCAGATACTTGGAAGAGCAGGGGCTGGGCCAGGGCCGAATCCAGAAGCTGGGACCGAAATCCAGGTTTCCCATATGGGTAGCAGGAACGCTATTAGTGGAACCATTAAGACTGGCTCCCAGGGTCTACACTGGTGGGAAGCTGGAGTTGGGAGTTGAACCCAGGTCCTTCTGATATGGGTTGCAAGTGTCTCCACCATCATCTTTAGCACTAGGTCAAACTTTGGCCTGTATTCCTACTTTTCAATAAGGAAGTTGAGGCTCCAGGAGCTCAGGAAGCAGCCCAAGGCCATAGACTGAGTGATAACACCTAGAATGGGACACGAGGCCCATGTTCTTAGTTCTGTTTACCCGAGTAACTGACACGTTCGTGTGCTGGCTGGAAAACGGAACATTTTGAGACGACATTGGGTCAGTTTGGGAATACAGTTTGTTATCTAAGCAAAATAAAGAATAATTTCAGTTTTCAAAGCTTTTTTTTTAAAGGGATAATATGGAGGTTTTTTTTTTTTTTTCATTATTATTTGGCAGGTAGAGTTACAGACAGTGAGAGAGACAGAGAGAAAGGCCTTCCTTCCATTGGTTCACTCCCCAAATGGTCGCTCCGGCTGCGCTGCACCGATCCAAAGGCAGGAGCCAGACACTTCTTCCTGGGCTCCCATGTAGGTGCAGGAGCCCAAGCACTTGTGCCATCCTCCACTGCACTCCCGGGCCACAGCAGAGAGCTGGCCTGGAAGAGGAGCAGCTGGGACCAGAACTGGCGCCCATATGGGATGCCGGCGCCACAGGCAGAGGATTAACCAAGTGAGCCACGGCACCGGCCCCAGTATGGAGGTTTTAAAAACCCAGTCCAATTTTGAGATGAAATATCACAGTAGCGGGGCTGGTGCTGTGTGGCGCAGTGAGTTGATGCCCTGGCCTGAAGCGCCGGCATCCCATGTGGGTGCCGGTTCGAGTCCCTACTGTTCCACTTCCCATCCAGCTCTCTGTTGTGGACTGGGAAAGCAGTAGAAGCTGGCTCGAGTTCTTGGGCCCCTGCACCTGCATGGGAGACCCAGAGGAAGCTCTTGGCTCCTGGCTTCAGACTGGCACAGCTTCGGCTGTTGCGGTCTCTTGGAGAGTGAACCATCAGCTGGAAGACCACCCTCCCGCCGCCTCTCCTCTTCTCTGTGTAACTCTGACTTTCAAATAAATAAATCTTAAAAAAAAAAAAAAGATCACAGTAGCTGTTACTCAAAGAGCTTTAGAAAAAGAACAAGAAGTCAGGTGCGCAAGAGAAGAGTCAAAGCAGAAGGATGGTGGACAGAGGCGTGCGGCCAACGCACTGGAGCTGGTGCGAAGCTCAAGCTGAGAGGCAGGAAGGAAAAGGGAACCAACCTCCAGCGCATGCAAGAGGCATTTTCCTGTCTGCAGGCCATGGACGATTGCAATCTCTTTCTGTAAATGCCAGTTTTCTGAAGCCTGTGTGCATCCCCCAGTGCATGTGGCAGCCCTTGAGCAGGTGCACTGAGTCAGGTGGACCCAGAGAAGGTGCAGTCTGGGGCTGTGACTGCTGCCTGGGACCACCTGTGAAAGCTGGAGGTGCAAGAATGATGGAAACGTGCGCCGACCGCAACCAAGACTCGTCCATGCTTCTGCTCTCCCACCGAGGGCCCGAGAAATGACTGCACAGAGGACTGGTTGGCCAACCATGGACCCTCAGATGCTAAGTTGCTGCACTGTGGGTGGTCACAAGTGCTTCAGCGGCAGCTGTGACGTGGGGCAGAACACCCTGGGTTCCTCCTGCTGATCCTTGGGCAGGGCAGTGGACCCCTGCAAACCCCAGTTTTCTCCTGGTTCAGTGGGGAAGGAGCTGCAATCCCCATGGGGCATAGGGGCTAAAGGAATGGTGGGAAAGCAAGTCTTCTCCTACACTCCCTCCAAGGGAAGCCTCAGGCTTCCGTTCTGGGTGTGAGTGGCCCGACAGAACCGTACAAGCAGAGAATCGAAAGGGGTGGAAGGACCTAGCACTGTGCTTTTGTCTTTGGCCGGTGATAGCACAGAAGTTGGCGTGTGGGCTCATCAGGGACGGGCTCTGTCCCAGCAGGGCACGGCTGCTTCAGCTCCATCTGAGAAGGAGGCAAATGAGATTTCGGGTAGACAGTGCTTCCTGGTCAAGCCGCTCCCCTCCTGTTGCCTTAGAAACCATTAAGATCCGGCTCGAGCACAGAAGTGGATTTACATGCATTCCTAGGAGGAGACGCTGCTAAGGCGCTACCTCGAGTCTGGATGATGCACACCCTTGCCCTTCTAGACTCCCTCGAGACCTTCCGGATTTCGGTTCCTTGTGGAAAAAGGAGCCAGCACATTGGATTTTCTCAAGCCAGAATCTGCTGTGAGAAGTTAGTTGTAGGTCTGGTGTCATTGAGATGACAAAAATCAGACCAGTGTGGGTGGTGGAGCAGATGCCACGTGAGAAAGGTGCAGCCCAGGGGCACTGCAGCCCTGCATCTCAGCAGGTGCGTCTCATGGCTGATGCCTGTGAGGTCCCTGTCCTGGGCGCTGATGCACATGCTCAGCAAGGCATGCGTGTTGGAGCTCTCTGGGAGAGTGGAGCGGCTGTCTCCTGACAGGCTGCTGAGGGGCACTCCGCAGGCTCTGGGCCTGACCACCACCGCCTGCGAGAGAGGCTGGGCCAGTGGGCCTGAGTCAGGGCTTGGAGACAACTGTAGCTCCAATGATTGTGGCTGTCTGCTACAGCTGCTGCCTGGCCTGGCAAGCGATCGTGCTTTTGAACACTGTCTGCAGCGTTCCGATTCCTAAATACGATATGCCAGCAGTGGTGTCCGTCTCCTTAGACTGCGCTTGCTGAAGAACGCAATGCCAGAGATAATAAAACTGGTGTATTTGGTGTTCATCCCGCGAAACTAGGGCTGTTTGCGGTCTCCTGCAGAATGTCTGCGCCCAGCCCCCGCCGCCTTCCAAGGCGAGGGCTCGGCAGGACACTGCTGTGGTTGAGCAGGTGCCAGCCCGGGCAGCCCCTCCCTCTTCCTGCTCTGTGCCCGACCTGGGCCCCAGGGCCAGGCATTGTTCTTCTGCTCCCAGGTTACCTTTTCTTGGAAGCCAGGTTATTTCCAGCGCTCCCTGCCTGGCTCTAGAAGGCCAGGAGCAGCCAGATCCTTGCACGGCATCAGAACAGCTCTCTGGCCTCCGTGGGCTTCTCAGGCTGCACCAACAGGGAGCGCCGGCCCCTCCCCCTGCAGCGCTGTTGCTATGCTGGCCTCACTGAAATCACCGGGCAGTTCCCCAGGGCAGCGGGCATGGAGCTGCTGGAGACTGGAGGAAGAGCTTTTGCCCCTTAGGAATAGGAAACCGTGGACCCAACCCCCTCCCCCCAGCCCCTTCCCTTCAGTCACTAAGCGAGTGCCCTGGTGGTGCCCTGTGGTAGGAAACCAGGCGGCTGTTACTTGGGGGTGAGAACTGCCTAAGATTTACCCGAGGGCCGTGGCTGCTCTTCTGCAGGATGCCAGCCAGGGGCACGCTGGAGACCTCACTGCAGCTTGGTGGATGATTAATGGAATGAGCAGTGGCTCCAGACAAGGATCTTAGGCAGATACAGGTCAGGAAGGCAGATGGGGGATGATTAGGCCTCCCCTGGTGGGAGGGCTCCTTAGATAGAAGCCTTCAGCCTGGGGACGTAATTAGGTCTCAGGGATCCATTTGCTGTCTGCGAGTGGCCATTAGGCCCTGCCTTGTGGGCTGCACAGACATGTGTTTGATGATTGCCAGTAGCACAGAGCTAATCCTGCCCAGGGCTGGTGCTCCAGCATACTTTCCTCTTCATTTCTATCTCGGCTGAGCGCCCAGGGCCATCCATCTGGTCCCCACTTCCAGGTGAGTGGGTGGGGCAGAGGTGTTAGGGAGTTTGCCAGTTTTAGTGCCCTTAAAAAGTCATATCCTTGCTGATTTGAAAAAACAAAAGGTAATACAGATTAAATTTTACTATTTGGGATACTACAAAAGAATCTATAAAGAAAAACAGTCACCTGTCATTGTACAGCCCACTGATTAGATCTGTTGGTATTTTAGCGTATTTGCTTCTTTCTTTTTTTTAAGCATTCATTTAGTTGTTTCTTTTTTAAAGATTTATTTATTTATTTGAAAGTCAGAATTATACAGATAGAAGGAGAGGCAGAGAGAGAGAGAGACAGAGAGAGAGAGAGGCTTCCCAATTGGCCACAATGGCTGGAGCTACACCTCTCTTAAGCCAGGAGCCAGGAGCTTCTTCCAGGTCTCTCACATGGATGCAGGGGCCCAAAGACTTGAGACATCTTCTGTTGCTTTCCCAGGCCATAGCAGAGAGCTGGGTTGGAAGTGGAGCAACTGAGACTCAAGCCAGCGTCCCTATGGGATGCCGGCACTGCAGGCGACAGCTTTACCCGCTACGCCATAGCTCCGGCCCCCAAGCATTTCTAAGATAAAAATATTTGGCAGCGGGCTCGGGGGCAGCGGTTGGGCTCGTGGCGAGTGGACCGGGTCGAGTCAGTGCATTCGCGCGAGTTGGAATCGAAACTTCTTAAAATGGCAGATGATTTGGACTTCAAGACAGGAGATGCAGGGGCCTCAGCCACCTTCCCAATGCAGTGCTCAGCATTATGTAAGAATGGCTTTGTGGTGCTCAAAGGCCGGCCATGTAAGATCGTCGAGATTTTACTTCGAAGACTGGCAAGCATGGCCATGCCAAGGGCCACCTGGTCGGTATTGACATCTTTACTGGGAAGAAATATGAAGATATCTGCCCGTCAACTCATAATATGGATGTCCCCAACATTAAAAGGAATGACTTCCAGCTGATTGGCATCCAGGATGGGTACCTATCCCTGCTCCAGGACAGTGCGGGGGTGCGAGAGGACCTCCGTCTGCCTGAGGGAGACCTCAGCAAGGAGATCGAGCAGAAGTACGACTGTGGAGAAGAGATCCTGATCCCGGTGCTGTCTGCCATGACAGAGGAGGCAGCTGTTGCAATCAAGGCCATGGCAAAAAACTGGCTCCCAGGGTGGGGGTGGTGGCAGCAACGATCCTCGAGCCTGCAGAGGCCCCTCCCCCAGCCTGGCCCAACTCTGGCCTGGCCCTCGGCTGGACTCCTACACAATTTATTTGACGTGTTATTTTGGTTTTCCTCCACCCCTTCAATCTGTCGGGGAGCCCCTGCCCTTCCCTCAGCTCCCTTGGCCAAGAGCTCGTGAGCAGTGGCCTTGGCACTACAGCCCTGGTGGGGGAAAGGGGGTGGGTGCTGCTTGTGGTTTAGTTTTTTTTTTTTTTTTTTTTTTTTTAATTCAATCTGGAATCAGAAAGCTGTGGATTCTGGCAAATGGTCCTTGTGCCCGTCCCCTCCTCATCCCTGGTCTGGTCTCCTGTTCCTCGTAGCCTTTACCCTAAGCACCTTCCCCACAGACTGGGGACCAGCCCCTCCCCCGCCTGGGTCTCTCCTCAAACCCCTTCAGATGGGGAGGGAAGGGGAGGGGAGGGGACCTGCCCCCTTCTTCAGGCATCTGGGAGGCCCTGCCCCCATGGGCTTCACCCTTTTCCTGCGGGCTCCCTTCCCCGACACATTTGTTAAAAATCAAACCTGAATAAAACTACAAGTTTAATATGAAAAAAAAATTTAACCTTGTTGAGGTTATATTAAGTTTATGATTTTTATCCTATGTTTTAAAGGTTGGCATTTTATGAAAAATTTCCAATGTCAAGAGAATTTTTAGTAATTATCATTTTTAATGGCTATACAATATTATATTAACTGTGATTCAGTGAAATTGAGAAGTTACATGCATAATGTTTTCTCAGCATCTTATTATGAATATTTTAAGCATACAAGTATAGCAAAGTTTAAAGAATCATGGCATGACGATTAAGACACTGCATCCCCTATCAGAGCGCCTCGGTTCAAGTCCCAGCTCCACTCCTGATTCCAGCTTCCTGCTAACGCAGGTCCTGGGAGGCGCTGGTGATGGCTCAACTCCGTGGATCCCTGTCACCCATGTGGAAGATCCAGACTGAGTTCTGGGCTTCTCTTTAGCCTGGCCCAACCCTGGTTGTTGTGGACTTTGGGGAATAAACTAGCTGATGGGACAGTGGAAGATCTCTCTCTTCTCTCCCTCTCTCTCTCCCCTTTGGTGTGTGTGTATGTGTGTGTCTATCTCTGTCTCTGTGCCTTTCAAAATTAAATAAATAAATATTTTAAAATTATAAAACAATTATAGTGACTACACATATGCCTATAACCTAAATCTGTTCTGACACCTTACTGTACCTGAGGTATCACATATCTGTTCGTCTGTCCATCTATTTGTCTATTAACTCAGCTTCCTTGTTTGATTTATTTGAAAATAAACCACCTGATTGCTTTGCCCAAAATACACAATGTTAACTACAGCTCAGTTTTTTTTTTTTTACATTTTTCTCAAGTTAATTTATGTGTACTGAAAGACACAGATCTTAAGTTTACATTCACTGAGTTTTGACAAATGTGTAACATAAACTTTTACGACTGTCACCAACATAGCCTGTTATTTATGATACTCAGAGTCCATAGGGTGTCACGGCAGAGTATTATGAAGCGGCATCAGCAGTAACTCAGAACTACTCCATTTGCAATGTTCTTCAAAAATAAAAGTACTAAACATCTTTTTCACATTACATGAGCATGAAAAAAATGTGGTGAGTTTTCTCTGAAAGGAGAAAACATCTTCATCTAAATGTCTGTGATTTTTCAGGTTTGTTTTATTTTCAAACAGCTTTTTACTCCTTTGTATTGTTTCATCAGACTTGGAAATTATTGTCCTGTTGGATGGTGTTTCCTTACAGTAGACCATAGTTAGCCAGGTTGTTTTTTAAAAGATCCACGCTTTATCTTCGGTTCTAACCAGCAAGTAGCATGCATTCCTGTAATTTTTGAACTAATATGAATGCCCCAGGGCCATTTATTGGTCAGCAGCTTAGTGAGTCCGTGGGTCTGGTTCCGTACTTCCTATAATGCTTGTGTTGCCATATGAGGGAGCTGTTGCTGAGAGCTCCCATGTGTGTGCACACGCAGAGGTGGGATCCTCACAGCCTGGAGAGAGGTAGTTTCTTTTTGGTGCGGTCATCATTGTAGTTTGGCAGAGGTCATGAGTCTTACCTTTTTTTTTTTTTTGTAGGTGAATTATAATTTGTTTTACTTTATCATCTTCAGTATTTTGTGACATTTGGTTCAGGGGTATATTTTAGCTAGCAATTTTCTGATAACTCAGCTTCAACATACATTTCTTTTCAAAAAAATTCTAAAAATTTACTTATTTATTTGAAAGGCAGAGTTACACATGGAAAGGGAGAAGGAGAGGGAGAGAGAAAGTGAGATATCTTTATCCACTGGTTCACTCCCCAAATGTCCACGACAACCACAGCTGAGCCAGGCCAAAGCCTGGCTTATGTGGGTGTCTGGGGCCCAAACACTTAGGTCATATTCTACTGCATTCTCAAGCCATTAGCAGGGAGCTGGATCGGAAGTGGAGCAGCCGAGACTCAAACCCATTCCCATATGCAGGCATTAGTTTAACCCACTATGCCACAATGCCTCCCCCCCCGCCCAGGATTCTTATATATTTATTTTACTTGAAAAGCAGCAGGACAAGAAACCTACTGTCTGTTGGGTTACTCCCCAGATAGCAAGGATACAAAGGTTTACAGTGAATCAGCTAGCTTGCGTTACAAAGCAAGTGTGCGTTCTGTCCCCAGTGTTCATCATCGTGTTCTTTTCCCAGGAGAAAGAGGCGTTTGCTAGGCGGGTGTGTGGGGGATTCCCTGTTGGGCCAAGCAGGCCCTGACGGTGTGGCTTGCTGGCTGGGCTGCTGGCCCCTGGCTGGCGCCTCTCATCTCGAGTGTGGGAAACCCAGAGCCCAAGCCCCCTTGTGTAGCTGCACCTCCTGCATCCAAAGGGTCTGCAGGGTTTTCCTCATCGGCTTTGTGGTGTTCTGCCTCTGAGGATCGTTTCTGCCTGTCTCACTTTTCCAAATAAGGACTCCTGCAGTCTGCCGCCTCAGCTCCCTTCAGGAGTCACCAGAGTGCCAGAAAATGCTATTCCGCAGCCATGAGGACAGAGTCGTTTGCAGCCATTCCCGCAATAATTCTCTGTGCTCTTGTGCTAAAGAAAGGCAGGGTTTTTTGCTTTTTTTTTTGGGGGTGGTGTTGGTTTTCAGCTATATCAAGAGCTCAGACACCCAGAGAATGAAAAGAAAAGCAGCCCAAATTTGGGCGCTTGGGCTGTGAGCACCCTGGGAGGCAGCTTTGAGGGTCTGAGTGCTGGCACCGGGAGCACGGGCTCGGGGATGGGCTCGGGTTGGGGCCCCTGGGAACGTCACCTGCGTGCTTGCTGTGTCTGAGTCCGTGGTCTGTTCTTCAGTCATCACGCTATGTGAGTGATCCTCTCCAGGTCAGCGTTAACACAGGTACTGCCCTAGCTTTGGCCCCAGCGACAGAATTCCAAGGCGTGGCTTCAGCAGCAGACTTCTCAGGGTTCTGGAGGCCACGTCATCCCAGCTCAGGTCGAGCACAGCCGGCTCTGGTGAGGGCCTTCCGTCCTGCTGCTTCCCACCGACTGCCCCACCCCGGGTGGAGAGAGGACGCTTTGCATTCTCTCTTCCACGGAGGCCATCAAGGGGCTCCTCCAAACCTGATGACCTCCCCAAAGCCTCACCTGAATCCCACCACGGTGGGCGAGGGCTTAGCATAGGCCTTTTGGTCCCTAACAGATGTGCAAAGGCAGAGGTGAACGCTGGTTGTTAGCATGGTGCTGGCCACCCAGAGGGCCTTGGAGAATGGGTTTCCTTTACTTTCTGCCTGGGAGGGTTTTCCATGGACCCTCAGGAGGATTTAGGGGCGTGGGCGTTGGCTGCGGGAGGAGCAGGGAGGGACCTGGTCTCCTGGGGGCCGTTCAAGGGCAGGGAGGAGGCGCCTTCCAGCCAGGACTTGGTGCTCACAGCTCAGGGAGGAGCTAATTCTCCTGTAGCACCTCAGTGAGCACTTCAATTCAGACAGCAGACTCGCTCACTTCCTCCCCGGTGCGAAAACACCAGTGCGCTTTCATTTCCTTAATCGGATTTGATACAAAATCCTGAATCGGCCCAAAATCAGCCCGAAAAGCACCACACTTTCTGAATACTTAAAACCTGTCAGAATGCTGAAAATGGCCAGCCTGCACCTGTGCCCTCTTTCCCTTACCGATCTGCCACTTTTTATTGCCAGGCTAACTTCTAAGTCCAAAGTCTGTCTCAGACACTTCAGCCATGGAAAGCCTGCCAGTTTTCCTGAAACTATCTACCTTCAAACAAGAAGCATTAGGAATTGGCGTGGAAGGCCAAAGAATCATCTAGCTGCATGTTTTATTTAATCACATTCAATACTTCAGCCAGTGCATTGGCCTTAGGTGGATTCAATCACTTACATTTTTTTCCTCTTATTTTCTGTAGCGGTGTAGAGTTGATTGGCTGGCAGTTGACCAGACTATAAAGTAAGGGCAGAATTAACCCACAGGCAAGTCCTACCTTCTAGGTTCAGGTGATCTGATAGCCTACACTTACCCTTTCCTTTTGGTGTTGCTTGGAGGAGGCTCTCCACTGGACACCTGACTCATCCAAAGAATAAACTGGGTGTGAGTGATGCCCACACAGATTGTCCTGCACCCAGCTTCCCCCCACCCAGCCTTCCTTGGCACTGGACCAGACTCCTGACAGGTGAGCCATGCCCGGAGCACAGCAGTTGCCGCTCAGGACTGCTGGGCACGTGGCCATGGACCATATGCTTGATACCTGCCCCACAGCAGGGTCCTGGCCAGTTTTCCCAGCCCTCAGGTCTTTTAACCAACCATGTGTGTATAGATGATACCTGAAAGACCATGCTAATAAAAATCAACACCAGCAGATGGGAGGAGTCCCACAAAACTGGTGCCCCACATCCAGGGCTTTAACCCACTTCGCCACAGTGCCGGCCCCAAGTTAGCAAACTTAAATTATGCTGTAGTGTATGCAACTCCCATTAAGAACCTTGGTTCTAGATTGTGTTGATACAGTGTGGCAGCGGAGGGACACAGGTGAGACCCGGACTCTGAGCCTTTAAGATTGGCCTTAAGAGTCGGGGTGGGGTGGGGTAGGGCCCACAGGAGGAGAGAATTTGTTCCCCTTTCTAGGCTGAGCACTGTCTGAGTGCTGGCCCGTGGGGCTCCACTTCATCCCTGCTTTCTTTAGACTTTCCTTAGGATTAACTTAATCTCTTCCTGTTAAAGGGATGCAGATCTCTTCAGACTCCTCTCAGATGCTTCTGTTCTTATAGTCTTTTCTTTTTGTGCTCTGACTTGATCTTAGTAGAAACCATCCTGGCTCCCTGTTAGTCTATTTCAGGCATCCCTGGGTCTTTTATTCCTACTCAGTTTCTGGATTTAACACATGTTGGCAATTTCCTGCCCAGAGGAGGCCAAGGTGCACCTGTCATGGCACTAAGCAGCCCTGGCTGTGACATTTGCACAGTAGAGCTGGCCCTCTGCTTGAAAGGGTTCTGCAGCTACCTGTGGATTGAAAGTCCTCAGGAAAAAACCATGTACTGAACAAGTACAGACTTTTTTCATTATTCCCTAAATGATACAGTACCATAACTATTTACATAGTACTTAACATTGTTTTAGGTATTATCCATGAGCTAGAGACGGTCTACAGTTTCTAGGAGGTTCTATGTTTGATATAAGGGGCTTGTGTGTCCACAGGAGGAGAGGGAGGCTTGGAAACAGTCCCTCACTGATAGTCAGGGACAGCTGTCTGCACAACTAGGCAGGGACTCAGCCCTTAGAAAGACATGGCCAAGGTCATTTAATATAGAAATAAATCATGAGCTCTATCAAACCTTTAAGATGTTAGTTTAATCACAAGCTGGAGTATATTTTGTTAGAATTTTGCATTAAGTATTTTTCAATAGACAAGGGGCATCTTTCTCTCAGTTCCTACTCTCTTTGTCTTTCATAACACAGAGTTGGGGGTGGGGGACTTTCATCTGCTGATTCACTCCCCAAATGGCTGAGGACTGGGCCAGGCTGAAGCCAGGAGCCATGAGCCTCATCTGGATCTCCTGTGTGGGTGGCAGGTACCCAAATAGCCAGACCATCTTCAGCTGCTTTCCCAGGCACATTAGCAGGGAGCTGGATAGGAAACAGAGCAGCTGGGACTTGAATTAGCACTCATACGGGTGCTAGCACTGCAGGCAGTGACTTAACCTGCTGTGTGATGCACGGGCCCCATGACCACTTTTTTTTTTTTTTTTTAAGATTTTATGTATTTTATTTGAAAGGTAAAGTTATAGACAGTGACAGGGAGAGACAGAGAAAGGTCTCTCTTCCGTTGGTTCACTCTCCAAATGACAGTGATGGCTGGAGCTGCGCTGATCCAAAGCCAGGAACCAGGAGATTTCTCTGGGTCTCCCACGCAGGTGCAGCGCCCAAGGACTTGGGCCATCCTCCACTGCCCTCCTGGGCCACAGCAGAGAGCTGGACTGGAAGTGGAGCAGCTGGGACTGGAACCAGCAGCCATATGGGATGCTGGTGCTGCAGACGGAGGATTAACTTACTGTGCCATAGTGCTAGCCCGCATGACCACTTTTTGATCTGATCATTCAGGAAACATGAATTTATTTCATAGCCCAAAGAAAACATACCCAGGAAAGTCAGGCAGCTCCAGCAAGGCCTTGCGTCTAGCTCTAGAACTCTCTGGGCTTTCTCCTGGTCTTCTTGCCACTCTTAGAGATAACCAGAGTCAGCCTCCTTTTTGATTAAACTGAAGTATTGAGGAATCCATTCCAAAATACGATAATTAAGAGAGAAAACCTCTTCTGATTCACAGCCCTGGACTCTGACTTGTCTCTCGATTCCAGCAGGACAAATGGCCTCCGCCTGTTGGGCACACCCCAACAGTACGTGGGGTATACCATGGGGCCAGTACCGGCTGGCATTGATGACCCTCAGTAACTGAATGTCACTTGGATCTGTTTCAGAGCTCCCTGAAAAGAAGAGGCAGTCGGGAAATGTACAAGGAGAAGAAGGCCTTGAACCAGGTAAGAGGAGATTTTCATTCTAATGCTATGTCTCCTGAAGAGGAGGCCACCACGCCCATCAAACATTCGAGGGAACATTAGCTGCCCACATATTGGGACTTGGACTCATTCCAGATTTTCTTCTTGAACCCCAGCTCCCTCATTTTGTTTCTCTGATCAGCTGGGGGACAGAGGAGGGCTGAGCTGCTCTGTGTGGGTAGTAACCAGGTGGGGTCCAGGCCCGGCAGTGCTCAGCACTGCCCTTCCAAATCACTCCCACAGGAAAACTGCACAAGCCACTGCTTTCAGTGTTGTTGTTGTTAAACTGCAAGCGAACAGTATCTTCGATTGTCGGAGGTGAAAGTAGAACATTCCAGCCCAAGGTGGTAGAAGCTGAGCCCCTTCTGTGTACAAGATGCTCTTCAAGACTTTTCTAGCTTTTCCGAAAAGTTCTCCTGGATTCCTGTCTTTTTTCAATCGATGCTGGGTCTAGGTGTGGGAGAGAACACCGTGTTACAGGGGTGGCAGCTCCCTCGTCCCTGAGAGTGGGTTATCCATCATCAGAGGGGCAGGGGTGCTGAGGCCCCGCCCCACTCCGCTAGTTAACCATCCCGCCGGCAACTCTGTCCTCTGGGCTCGCTGGTCCTTAGGGGGTCGTTCAAGGTGGGCCAGGCTCCCCGAGTGTAGCATCCACCTGCTCTGAGCCCCCAACATTTCACTTTGGAGTCCCGCCACGGGGTGCTGTTTCCAGCTCACTGGCTCCTGACCTGAAAGAGGCCCGACCACCCCGGGATGGGACGCTCAGCCCATGGCCGCATCTGCCAGTGGGTGAAACAGGCCCCGGCGCGCGGCAGGGAGCCGGCTGCTGTCGGCCCCCTCAGGCTGCGGGATGATTGAGAAAGGAGTTTCTGTTCAGCAGAATGGTGGACTGGAGCGCCCTGGGAGCTGCAGGTCGGCCACCAAATCTCAAAGGAAGCTGGCGCCGCGGCGCAAGGTAGGCACGCGCGCACTGGGCCGCGCTGGTGCCGGCCGGCGGCCTTGCAAGCCAGAGAATATATTCCACGGGCGATATATTCCTGTTGCTTGGCAAGCCCTCTCCGGCTGGTGGTGACGGTGGTGGCCCCGTGTGTGTCTCCCTCTGTGCTGTGCTTTTCTTTCCTGCCCGCAGCAGGCGCGGTCTCTTGCGCAGAGTCCGACCGCGCCCTCTGCTTCCATGCTGCCCTCCTGGGCGGGCCGACGAGCTTCCGCGGTCCCTGAGCCCCCCGGAGTCTCGGCAAAGCCTTAGAAAGCCTACACTTACAAGATGGGCCTCCCGCTGGCAAGGCTGAAACTGTACTCCCCCATCGTCCCAAGAGGGGCGCCCCCTACTCAGAGCGGGCCCAGCTCGGCCTCCCCCTCCCACCTGTATAGCCTGCTCCAGCTGTCCACCTCCGCCGAGGGAAGTCGGACCCCTTTCCTTAGCACACACGCCCCTGCGGCGTCCAGGGTTCTCCTTTCAAAAGCTGCTTTAGTCTTGGTGGCAGGCCTGGTAGTGCATGCACGGGTGTTGAGTGGAAGCCCCAGCATGCTTTGTCGTGCGTCAGATCTCCTGGTGTTTGAGTGGTTTCTTTCTTTAAGGGACAAGAAGACTTTTTGGACGTTTTGTCAACCCTCAGGTAACCTGCAAAATGGACCTTCGTCAGGGTGCATCCCTGAGCCGGGTCTAGGACTGTTCCGGTGTGGCAGAGGGGACATGGTGGAAGGTTCAGGGTTTCAGAAATCAAGACAATTAGCGGGCTCCAGAGGATCTCTGCCCACACAAAGAGGTGCACATGGGCACTTAGAGCCGCCCGTGCCCACCTTCCTCAGAGCTGATGAGTTCTCATTCCCCTTGGGAGGGAAGCCCCTCGGGAGAGACAGCCTGAGTCCCTGATGCACACCCTTGGTTCCTGCACTGTGCAGGCCACTCTGTCCCCATCCGCCCCTCCCTGGCCTGGCCTCCATCCCGTTGGTCCTATTCGCCCCTCGATCTGGCCCTGGCTTGTGGTGGGCAGAGGGTGGGGCCGTTGCCTGGTGCTGGGCCACAGTCTCCTCTGGGATCTCTGAGCCAGGGGCTGCTGTGTCTCAGAGGGGCTGGGACGACTCTGGGTGGTGCACAGACACCCACCGTCCGTGCATGTGTGGCCAGCGCATCCCCTGCCTCCCAAGCGAGTCCCTCTGCACAGAATGTGAGTCTGTCAGCATCGATAGGGTTTACAGCTTCATCCAAACTCCACTCTTTCATGCAAGCAACCAAGACCTAGCTGTGGATTTGGGCTTATTGGAAATCTTTGTTTAACCAAAGATTGAAAAGGTGCTTTGGATTGTTCTACTTTTGCCAGTTCTAAGGAGCTGAGGTTGTTTAAAGGTAGCAAGCATGCCAGGGGCGGGCGTCCAGCCTAGCAGTTGAGATGCCTGCATTCCACATCACTTGTGAGCTCTGGCTCCTGCTTCCAGCTTCCAGCCGATAGGCACCCTGGGAGGCAATGGTGATGGTTCAAGTGGTTAGGTCCTTGCCACTCAGCTCCCAGCTTCAGCCCCAGTCTAGCCCCAGCCCCAGCCCCAGCCTCAGCCTCTGGCCATTGCAGGCATTCAGGGAGTGCTCTCTTGTTCTCTCTCTCTCTCTACCTCTCAAATAAATAAATAAAAGTGAAAGCATAAAACAAAAATAGAAGGAGCATGGCACTTTCTAGTGGACAGCAGATATTCAATAAGTGTTTACTGAAAGAATGAGTGAAAAAAATAAGCATGCATTTCCTTTAGTATTAGGATTAAACACAACATCTGTCTTTTACAGCTCATACATAGTTCTTTTTTTTTTGTTTAAAAAAAAAGTGTGATTACTCCGGTGGCATTGATGACCCATTCTGTTGTGTGGTTGTGAGGGGGGGAGAACCTTCCACCGGCTACTCACAGAAATCCCATAACTGTGTCTCCCTCACCAAAAAACAAACCAAATCATTAATGTGATAAATCCTCAGAACTTGAAGACCGTGTGGCATTTACATGTTACTCCCCTAATAGGCAAAGGAGGGGAAAAGCAGAGTTGCTGGCTCATTTCTCCAATGTTCATTGTGTTCTGGACCAAGTAGGAATCCAGTTTCGGAGTGCTGGGATGTGGTGGTTTACTGTTTACACACCGCCTTGCAGTGCGTTATTACATTTAGTCTTTCTGGTCTCATCATTCTTCTCCCTTCGCTGGCTTTATGGAGAGGAAGGGGTCCAGGCGAGGGGGAAGGAGGGGAATGGGGAGGCAGCGAGGGAGGTTTTCCTCTAACCTCTTCCAGGCAGAGGGTGAACCGTGCATGTTTGCCTGCTGTGGCATCTTCATTGGCTCTACCAGACCATCTGAGCACAGATGATGACCTGTGTGAAGGAGGCTGTGCTCTCCATGAGGGCTGGCCACTTGCAGGGCCCTCCCTGCCCTGGGGATCCCACAGAGCTGTCGGGCCACAGCGCTTCTGCCACGGGGGAAGAAGCCTCGCTGATGTCCTGGTCCCAGGCATCAGCCTTTCGAAACCTGAGAGCCAGTCCGGGAGGAACCACTGGTGAAACCGGTCTTTTCCCGCTTGCTGAGTGTGGATGGTAGAGCATCATTGGAAGGACCAGCACGGAGAGTTTGTGCCTCATAAAGGCATGGAGACCCACGCTGGCACAGCAGAGTGCCTTCCGGACCTCAGCCGAGCGGCGTGGGCCCTTGGCACCTGCTTCGCAGGGTCTGAAACACCAGGTGCTCTCCGGCAGCTCGCCCTTGTCTTGGAGCTCTGAGTCTGCCTTCCGCTGCATGACTGCAGCAGCGGGGAAAGGAGCAAAGTGTGGGTTCTGCCTGGAGCGACCCAGGGGACCCAGGGTGGCGGTGTCCCATGTGTCCAGAGCGCCGGCGCTTGGTTCTGACTCTGCAGCTTTGCGCCGGTCACTCATGTATTTGTCCTCATGTCAGTGTTGATGCCGTGGGGAAGGGGAGAGGTGAACCTGGGCAAATCAGTCGAAAGCCAGGCTCTGGTTTGGGGTCACCTGACGTCCTTGGCGTGAGAGTGCCTGGTGGTTGGATGAGGGCTCCGCCCTGGCTGGAAGTGAGTGGCCCCAGGCAGAGCCCTGCTTGCCACACCAGGCGTCGGCAAGCATTCTGGCATCGCTGGGACGGGTTCTAGTGATGAACCAGACACGATCCACAAAGCAATGTGGGCTCACCACGTCACCCATAGGTGCCAGGCTTCATTTCATTTTCATCCTCGATGTCCATAACCTAGATGACAGCTTCAATGCATGTTTCGTTCCAAACTAATTTTTTGGTCTCTTTTGTTTCTGTGATACAACAACGCACTGCAGGCTGTTGCCTGGTCCCTTCTGGGGAGCTCCTGGGCGCAGCCCTGCTTGGTTGAGGCCCCCTTCTCCGCACAGCTCCCGGCACTGTTGGGATGACCTGTGGGGGCGGTGAGGGAGTAGGGGGAGTTGTTGCAGGAGCACCTGGTACTTCCCGTAACCTCCTCCCGGGCTGTTCTCTCTCCTGGCAGGATGACAGTGCCGACCTGAAATGCCAGCTCCAGTTTGCCAAAGAGGAAGCCTCCCTGATGCGCAAAAAGATGGCCAAGCTGGGGCGGGAGAAGGACGAGGCGGAGCAGGAGCTGCAGAAGTACAAGGCCCTGTACGGCGACGTGGACAGCCCCCTCCCCACGGGGGAGGCCGGGGGGCCCCCCAGCACCAGGGAGGCTGAGCTGAAGCTGCGGCTCAAGCTGGTGGAGGAAGAAGCCAACATCTTGGGCCGGAAGATCGTGGAGCTGGAGGTGGAGAACCGAGGCCTCAAGGCAGAGATGGAGGACATGCGGGTGCAGCAGGAGCGGGAGGGAGCGGGCCGGGACCACGTGCCAGCCATTCCTACCTCACCCTTCGGCGACTCTCTGGAGTCGTCCACGGAGCTTCGCCGGCACCTGCAGTTTGTGGAGGAGGAAGCGGAGTTGCTGCGGAGGTCCATCTCCGAGATCGAAGACCACAACCGGCAGTTGACCCACGAGCTGAGCAAGTTCAAGTTTGAGCCTCCCCAGGAGCCAGGGTGGCTGGGGGACAGCGCGGGCAAGGGTCCCGGAGGTGGGGCTCCCCTGCAGGAGGAGCTCAAGTCGGCCAGGCTGCAGATCAATGAGCTGAGCGGGAAGGTGCTGAAGCTGCAGTATGAGAACCGGGTGCTGCTGTCCAACGTCCAGCGCTGCGACCTCGCAGCCCACCTGGGGCTGCGTGCCCCGAGCCCTCGCGACAGCGATGCCGAGAGCGACCTGGGCAAGAAGGAGAGCGATGGGGAGGAGGCCCGCCTGTCCCAGCCCAAGCGGGAAGGGCCCGTGGGTGGAGAGAGCGACTCGGAAGAGACGTTCGAGAAGACATCGGGCTTCGGGAGCGGGAAGCCCTCGGAGGTGAGCGAGCCGTGTCCGGCGGAGCTCCTGCGGGCCCGCGAGGACTCTGAGTGCCTGGTGACCATAAAGCAGGAGGCACAGCGGCTCGAGCGGACCGTGGAGCGCCTCATCACAGACACCGATGGCTTCCTACACGATGCGGGGCTGCCGGTTGGCGGCGGCACAGCCTCCCCCTGGGGGCCAGGGGGTCAGGACGAGGGTGAGGGGGGCAAGAAGGAGTCCCACCTGCTGGGCGCCATCAATGCCAGGATGAAGGCTTTCAGGAAGGAGCTGCAAGCCTTCCTGGAGCAGGTGACCCGGATTGGGGACGGCCTGTCCCCCTCGTCCCACCTCACTGAGTCGTCCAGCTTCCTCTCGACCGTGACCTCCGTGTCCCGGGACTCCCCCATCGGGAACCTGGGCAAGGAGCTGGGCCCAGACTTGCAGGTAAGGGGGCTCCTGGCCTCGCCTCCCTGCCGCGCCTTGCCCTTCCTCCTTCTCGCTGGCATTGCTGCACTTCTTGGGCTTGTGGTACTCACGGCTGCTTGGTTGTGATTTCAAAGCTGCATTGCACCAAAGCCTCCGGCGTCCGCCCCCCACCCAGTCTCTGGGTTGGGGTTCCTTTTTTGTTTTTTTTAAGTTCCCTTTCTCGTTCCTCGTTTTCTTTTTCCTTTTTCTCCTCTTATTTTTAACCGCACCCCTACTCGGGGTCTAGAGGCCCCGGCCCCCAGGGAACCAAGGCTGAGCCGAGTCAGGGGCTCAGCGCAGTCCGTCCTCGCTTCTTGCTTGGTGTCTCACACAACCAGCCGTCCCGGTGAAGAAGCCACGAGGAGTCTCAGCCGAGGTGCCAGCTCCTGTCACAGTCAGGATAAGTGGCAGACTCACTCATGAGCACGCCAATCCCTCCTTGGGTCGTTACCAAAGGGACACAGTGCAGCTCGGACAGCCCCTAGGCAGCCAGGCCCACCCACTCCCTCACTGGAAGATAAGCCGGGCTGGGGAGAGGCTCACGGTCCCCCGAGAAGGCTGTTTTTGATGGAAAGTCGCCAAGGTGGGGGCCGAGAGGAGTGGCCTCCGAGGACTGCTCTCCTGTGCCTCGCCCTGGGGTGCATGACCCGGCTGCCGGCCCTGGATTGTGGTCTTTGCTGCTCGACCCTCAAGTAAGGAAGGAAGAGCCTTGTGTCGTGTATCCTTCACGGGTGGTGTGCTCGCGGTGGACTTGGGACTCACGCATCGCCATTGCATGCGCCCCCTGCCCCTTCTCTGGCTCTGCAGATGCCGCGGCCTCTCTTCTCGCTCATCCTCATTCTGCGCCTGCGCGCCTGTGCGCCCCGCGCGCGCGTCCGCCGCTCTCTGAAGTTGGTTTCTCTTGTCCCGTGCTTCTCTCGGCCTGGCAGCCCTGCCTTGACTCCTCTCGGTGTCTTTATCCTCCCGCCCCACCCAACTCTCTCGTCCTTTGTATTTTGTTTAAAAACGAACAAACGAATCCCTCCCGTGCACCTAACAGTCCAAGCTGAGGGACCAGCTGGAGTGGCCGTTCAGCCAGGACCGAGGGGACGAGCGCGAGAGCCCGCGCCCGCGAGCCACCTGGGAGCTGCACCGGCACGCCGACGGCGACGCCGGGAGCTGCAGGCCGGGAGGCCAGAGCTGCTTCAACCTCCAGGTGAGCGCCCAGACCCAGCCGTGGTCCTCGCGCCCCTCCTTTTGCATGTGGCTGCCTGTGTGACTCGTCCTGCCTGGGCCAGGGCCCTCAGCGAGCGTGGCAGGAGGATGCGCCCTCAGCGGCCTCTTGTCCCTAAGCAGAGAAAAGGGCTGAGCTAGTCCAGGGGAGAGCTCCCGTTGGGTCTTCGTTGCCTGTGTCCTGTGTGCCTGTCCCGTGGGCTCTGAGCCCCTGTTGCAGCAGGTTGGCAGAATCAGAGAGGTCCTCTCGCTCCTGCCTTGGGAACCCTGGGAGCCTGCGCAGGCTCGGTTGCCATGGTAACCCATGGACACCCAGTGACAGGTGCCTCTCAGTGGCCTTGTAAGAGGGCAGCTCAGGGATACAGGTCACCCCATGCAGGAAGGAAAGACAGGTGCTCCCTAAGGACTGAACCGCCGGCGCAGGTCCCCTCCTGGCTGTTAGGCTGCTGGCTGGGCTGGAGTCACGTGAACTGGGTCGGGGAAGAGCTGTACCCCCTCAGTCCCCAGGGGGATGTTTCCACTGAGCTCTGAGGCATGGGAGCAGCAGGGGCCAGGAGACAAGACTTCCGGGCTCCTAACCCGGAAGTGAGCGACAGCTTTGCTCAGCAGAACGTCGGGTGGGGTGATGAGGAAGCGAAGCTGACAGGTAGGCAGTGCCCGAGCCTTTGGCTCCACACAGCGAGGCCGACGGTCCCCTCACTGGAAAGGGGTGTGGCAGGGCTGCTGCCTCACCCAGCCAAGTCCCAGGTTGTGCTAATTTGCAGCTGTGTCCCCTAGCCCTGGAGGAGGGAGCATGTCATGTACAAATGTAGAAACTGCCTCTAGCCAGCTGCACTAAAAACAGAAAAGGTTTCCAGAACCCCTGCACAGTCCTTCTGTCCTCATGTTACGTAGGGAGGCCAGACCCACCTGTGCAAGCGGCAGCCCGGCACACGCTCCGAGGGGAGGCAATGTGGGCCGTGCGGAGGGGTGACAGGGAGGTGATCCACATGCCGCAGGGCGACACCCATGCTGGTGCCAGGCCCCCAGACACCAGCAGAACCCAGTGTGCTGGGTGGGCGGGGCAGGGAGCGGCAGGGGGACCCCGGCCCTCCCAGTGAGAGTGCCCACAACAAGCTTTTGTCATTTTTCTGAACGCTGGCTTTGGACATGGAGCCAGACGACTATCACAGTGTCACGTCAGCTTCTATGCGCTCTCATTCCTTCACTGTGACAAAGCTGTTCCCTGGGTTTATACCAAAAGTGAAACTGGGCAGCTTCCGTTCTCCCCGGGGATGCTGTACCTAATGGCACGTGCTTGGTCAGCCTGTGCCGCACACACGCAGGGTCTTCCTCTGAGAACGCTGGCTGCTTGGGCTGCTGCAAGCCTGCAGCCACGTGCACTCACGGCTCGAGTGAGCGTTGCCTGGGGTTTCCCAGCCTTGGGTCACACTGCAGCACTCAACTGCTCCTAGCAGGGACGCGCTGCAGCACTGGAACCCGTCCTGGCATGGACTTTGGTTCCGGGCTATCGCCCAGCTGCATCCACTACCAGCTCAATATCTCAAGCAGGTCTCTGGGCCTCTGTTTTCTCATCTGTCAAATGGGAGTAAGAGACACTGTCAGCTGCTTCGTGTGGTTGTATCTGGACCATTCTGAAAGTCAGTGAGCTGCTGAATGAGGGGGGTGAGAGCAGTCTGTCTCGCACGCAGCTCCCTCGTTAGGGCACGGCTGGCCCCTGCCCACCTTGGCCCTTTCGCTTCCCACAGGACGTCCCAAACCCGGGCCAGGACCGCAGCTCCCTTCCATGTGCTGCTTTGCGAGAAGTGCATCCCCCGGGACAGGAGCTCACGATTCGGGGCAGGTCCCACGCAGCCTGGCCTTGCTGAGTGACGCCCTCCTCCTGCTGGGCCCTCTCTATGTCCTCACTGAACCCTGGTGCCATGATCAGGCACCTGTTCACAAACACAGCTTCTGAAACCCGCAGTGACTTGGAGGGAGAGAAACAGAACTTGGCTGGACCAAACTGGATATCGAAGGGCCACCAAGCCTCTGTAAGAGGTGGGTCAGCAATGAGTTAGTGCCATGTGGCAACATAGGGTCACCCAACAGTGTAGCTCAGCTGGGAGGAACAGAGCTTCAGACAGATTCTGCCTGGTAGGTGTGGCTGCCAGGAAGCTCCTGGTGGGTGGGTGCAGGAGGCGGCGGAGAGCAGTGTCCTAGGCTGCCGGCCGGCCTGATCCCTGGCTCCCTCCTGCCTCCTGCCGGGTTTTCTGAGCACAGCCCTGCAGGTGACTGCACCCTGGGCATGACTCAGATTCTCAAACGTCTGTCCACTTCCCTTTGATGTTGTGCATTTTAATGATAAATGGGAAAAAATACTCAGTCATGAAAGACGAAGTTTAGGGAGCATCATTTCTCATTAGGGGACAGCATGCCCAGCTCCTGAGAGTCAGCGGGACAGCCCCACCAGAGAGGGCCCACTGTGTGGAGGTCATTGCGAAGAAGACAGACATGACACGCCCATTCAAAGGAGGCCAATCGCAAGGCTGGAGGAGGTGCTGGCAGCTTTCTCTGTCCCTCTTACACTGTCCTTTTTATTTTATTAATTTTTATTTTTTAAAAGATTTTTATTTGAGAAGTGCAAAGTTACAGAGAGAGAGAGGGAGAGGCAAAGAGATCTTCCATCTGCTGGTTCACTCCCCAAATGGCCACAGTGGCCAGAGCTGGCAGATCTAAAGCCAGGAGCCAGGATTTTCTTCTGGGTCTCCCATGTGGGTACAGGGCCCAAGCACTTGGGGCATCCTCCACTGCTTTTCCAGGCCACAGCAGAGAGCTGAGTGGGAAAAGGAGCAGCTGGGAAGCAAACTGGCGCCCATATGGGATGCTGGCGCTGCAGGTGGAGGCTTAGCTCACAGCGTCGGCCTTTTGCATTGTCCTTTAAGAAGCCACTAATTTTGTCTTCACACCTGTGAGCGCCTCTGCTGATAGGACACCGGCTAGCAGCGGCATAGAGAAGAAATAACTTTCTGAGGCAGACATTTTTACAAACCTCTCCAGTTCCTTTTGTGAAATGCCTTGTGTGCTTTTATTTAGCTTTGTAGATCTTTCATATCTGGGGAAAGGGAAAGGAAAATGAGTTGTTACTTTGGTAGATTAGTGTACTTTATTTAAAAATATGACTTACTGTTAGCGCCAGTGCCAGCAGTGACAACAGCAAGGAGAAGGGGAAAAGGAAAGCCCGCTCCACACATCACACATTTCTCCAGCAGATAATAAACCCACATCGTGTAGGAGGCCTACTGCTCCAGGGTCACAATCCGCTAAACCTAGGAGAAGAATGGTATATCCAATCTCAGACTTCCTAAAAACAGCCATGGCTAGAGAATACAGAAGTCAGAACCCACAGACACCCACTAGCCCATGAATGCAGCCACAGAAAAACCAGCCACACAGCACCGAAACAGACTTCAGCAGGACGAGTGTCCCCGCGGCCTGTTGGTCCCAGTGGATATTAGCAAGATGTTACACTGTGCCCCGAGGCTCCCCTGACGTTGCTCCCCACAGTTGCCACCCAATCTGCAGAGAGATTGGCATTTGCTGTTGAGAGGACGGTGTATGGAATATTCGGTTTGGAATGTGCAAGGCACCTTAAAAATAGTTCTGAATGAGCAGTAGGGGGGCACGGGCACTGGTCAGATTTCACATCTGAGCGAAACCAGGCCTGTGCCCAGAGGATTGGGTTTCTCGCTCAGAAATCTCAAAGCGCTCTTTTCCCCAGCCCCTCCTTTCATCCTTCAATCAACCAAGCACGCAACGCACTTGTGGTCCCTTAGGCCTCAGCTGTGAAGCACCGGTCCCAGCAGAACAGCGAGGGGTTGTACACATGCGCTGAGCTCATATGCTGCTTTTGAAAGAAGTAGTAGCAAACGTGGCCGGGACAGAATGGAAGTTACCACCAGAACTGAAGTGGTGATGGAGGTCCATTGCCAGGCATAACAGTGACGCTAACTGGAAGCATTCTCCTTTGTTCCTGGAAACCATGGAGTCATGGTCTGAGGTGTGCAAAGCAGTGTATAGGCCACCGTCTCTGGAGATGTGCAGGGAATCAGCGTGACTCACGGGAGGACACAGCCTCTGGGAAGGAACCTGGGGGCTCTGGGTGTTCAGTGCTAATACAGGGGGAAGGCTGCTTGTGATGTCAAGATCAGTGTCTGGACAGCTTTGGAAACACGGGAGCGTGGTGTTGGTTAAGCAACCTGCCCTAATAGAGAGTTCAAGATGAATTTGACATGTATGTAATCAGTGCATGAGCCAGGCATGGATTCTGGAACCCAGCTTCTGGGGACTTGGTGTTAGAGGGAGATACTTCTTTTTCTACAGGGCGTGTGTGTGTGTCCTATGAAAACGTCCCCCAGTGTACGTGATCGCATGCAGTTGTGTGTCCGAAGACTCCTAGATGGAAACGTTTGCCATCGCATGCTTGTATTTCATTCTTTGTAACACTGGAGTGACACTGGCGTCCTGGCTGGCAGCACTCGTCCACGGGAGTTGTTAATAGTCCATTAGCAAAACTGGGCAGTAACGGGTTTAACACAGCTTTTGCTGCTACCCAGGTGACAGCCTGCAGAGAGAGCACTGGGCCACCGGGGATCAGCCCCGTGCTCCAGTTGCCCCACGTGGGACCCCCAGGGTCCTCCCTTCTCCCTTCAGAAGTGTGGCACAAGCAGAGGAGATGACGTCAAAGTGTGAAGCTCGTGGATTTGCTTGAAAGGAAAACGACATATTCTTAAGACGAAAATCACATAAAATGGTCTGTTTAATACAAGTTGAGCATCCCTAATCCAACCACCCCAAATGCTCCAAGGCTCAAAACTTTGTAATCACTGAAGTGGTCACCATGAGTGGAAAATTTCACACCATGGTACTTGTTTCATGCACCAAATTATTTACAATGCTGTACAAAATGTGCCTTCAGGCTATGCGTATAAGGTATATATGAAACGTAAATGCATTTGTTTAGTCTTGGGTCCCATCTCAAAGCTGTTTCATTATGTGTATGCAAATATTCCAGAAAAAGTTTTTAAGGCTCCAAAATCTGAAACCCTTCTGTTCTAAAGCATTTCAGATAAGGAATACTCAATCTGTAAATAGGAACTAAATAGATTTTTTTTTAAAAAAGTATTCATTTGAAAAGCAGTTAGAGAAAGGCAGAGAAAGTGAGGCCTTCTGTCTGCTGGTTCACTCCCCAAATGACTGCAACTGCCTGGACTGGTCCATCTAGCCGAAGTCAGGAGACAGGAGTCATGTCTGAGTCTCCCACGTGGGTGGCAGGGGCCCAAGGACCTGAGCCATCCTCCACTGTTTTCCCAGGTCCATCAGCAGGGAGCTGCATCGGAAGTGGAGTAGCCAGGACTCGAACTGGCACTCATATGGGATGGGTGGTGCAGGTGGTTGCCTAACCTACTGCACCACAACATCAGCCCCAGTGATTAGATCTTGGGTCTTCTTAAACGATCCGCTTGATTAGGAAGTACACTTCAACGTCGAGTAACACTTCAACGTCGAGTAACATAAAGCTTTTGGGTAGTTTATAATGTGTTAGCATATGGAGGGTTTTTACGGAATGATGTCTACCTGAGTGGGGGTGGGGAGGGACTTGCAAGCCTCACAAAGGGAACACCTGAGCTGCAGGAAGCCCAGAGGTGGGGGTTGGGCTCCTTTACCCTCTGCTGGATCCCCAGTACCTGGATAGTACTGTAGGCGCTCTAGCTGTGTTTGTTGAATGAAATAGGAAATGTCCTTTTAAATAGGTAGCTGAATTCCCAAAAAAGTTAGAGAAATCTACAAGGGTTGGGACTGTTTTAAGAACTGAGATCCAGAGCAGGTGGATGAGTGAGGGAGATGCTTGCCAGGGTTGGTAACCAGAAAGGTCAGAGTTCAGCGGTTCCAAGGGAGTAGGAGACAGAGCCTTAGGCACGACGCTGGCCGGGAAAGAAATTAGCCTGTGAGAAATCAGTGAACAGAAGACACAGCTCCCTGCTTGTTCCCAGGAAAGGGAGGCACTTGGCCACCCACCCAACTTGGGCTGTGGGTCAGGAGGAGGAGGAGGAGCTACAGTGACCCTTAAACAGGATCAGATGCCACCTGTGTGGTCCAGGAAACCCCAAGGAGAGGAATTTGGGTCATTTTGCTGCCTTTTGAAAACTCAAAACCAATCTGGAGGCATGTTCACATGCCAGGCAACATTCAGGACCCATAGATAATGGCCCCTCGAAGATGCACACAGCACGCAGACGCAAGCATGCAAGTGAAAAACACCATCAGAAGTGAGAGTCGGCCAGTATTCAACCCAGAGACCGTCAGATTATAGGATTAACAGACAGACACGACACGGTGCTCGTGTTCAAAATGACGACAGGCAGACAGACGCGAGAGGAGTGAGACACCGTCACAGAAGACCAGAGAGCTAAAACATTAAGTAGAACTTTGGAAAATGAAAAACTGGTCATTGCCTCTTAACGATAGCAAAGCAGGGAAGCAGCTGATGTTCTCAGAAGCCGGGTTTCTTTCACATTTGTATCCCAGAGTTGGCAGATTCCCCAGTGGCTCTGACTTTCCCTGTGAACCCCGCCCTGGGCAAGCACTCTGCTCTCCCAGCTCGGGCTGTGTCATGCAGGACAGCCCACGAAACCTCAGAGGAGGAGGCGCAGTGTGACAGAGGAGTTCCAAGCTGATCAGAAGGAAGCAGCGAAGTAGCATGTGTTTTCACAGCTGCAATCCACTCAGATCTCCAGTGTCGCGCATCCTCGTCTACAGGTGTTGTAACTCGTGGGTGGAACATCTTGCTTAAAAGTGAATGAGCCCTGAGCTCTTTGGTGGGACAGTGTTTGCACCTCTGAACAAGCACTGTGTTTCCCAGTAGTGGCTCCAGCTCTCTGTCATCTGCATGACAGGGGTCTTCAAAAGGTTCATGGCAGATGTGTGTTACCGGAAAACTACACGTGGATTTCAGGGCTTTGTTGCACCGAAACAAAGGTTAATTCCATTTTATGTGAACTTCTTGAAGCCCTCTCCTCCCCAGTGAAAGACATAAGTGCAGGCTTTACCAACAAGTAAAAATACAGCTTCCTGCACCCATTGTGAGCCTGAAATGCAGTAAGTGGGTCTGTGTGTGATTTGGGGGGGGTGCTGGCAGTATGCTCCTGCAGGAGCCCCACCCCATCACCCTGCCTGCTGGGGTCGGACAGAAGCATCCTTGCTGGGGCAGGATAGAAGAGTACATGAACATGGACATTCAGCAACTCAGAGAAAGACTCCCTGTAACTCAGAGAGAATCCGACAGGCTGACTGTTCTGTGGTCATCACCAAGCTCTGAGCACCCCCAGCTTGTGTGAAAACTGTCGAGAAGCCACTGTGGTTGCTAGGACAGCCCCCGGGGTTCCCAGACTCCCTTTTCTTGGCCTGGCTCACAACTGTTGTGATGGCTCAAGTTCAGTGCCAGGGAGGAAGGCAGGTGGGATTGTCCATTGGCAGGCACCTGTGAGCCCAGAAGCCCAGGGAAGTTGCCACAGAGTCACTCCACTGCTGCAACCAGCGTGCGCCATCTCTCTGTGTGTCCCTGCCTTGTGCAGATGTCTGTCCCTCGTCGTCCCCTCAGGCAGTGTTCTCGTCCCCACTAAACCCCTTCCTTTATCCCACCGATCAGCTCAGGGGCCCCCCCGTTTTACCCGAGCAGAGTGTATCGATAGAGGAGCTACAGGGTCAGCTCGCGCAGGCGGCCAGACTGCATCAAGAGGAGACAGAGACATTTGCAAACAGGATCCGCAAGGTAAATATGGACTGGGAATACCAGCATGGCTCCTTCCGGGACCACAGAGCCCCTCTGGGAAATAGTTTAATTTATACATCAGGCACAGAAAGGGGTTAGTAATAATAACTGATGATAATCTAGAACAGTTGTACCAGTGTACCATAATAAAAGTCAAAAGCTTGAATCCATTGCTTCCGGAATTTTCCATGTGATATTTTGGGACTGTGATGGAGCACCGGTTACTGAAATTGTGGATAAGGGAGGACAAATGTACTTAACATCGTGGTCTCAGGAAGGTCTCCTCGTAGCCAGCCTGCACCTTCGGCAGCACTGGCCAGCAGACACATAAAATAAGGGCCTGCTGTGTGGCCACGTAGGAAGGTGTATCTGCCCCTTGGGTGATGGTTGGTGGCTTCTCTGATAGGAATGTCAACTCATCTAAACCACTGCCTCTCGCTGAGCTGCGGTCTGATCAGCATCCGGTTATTTTAGAATAACCCGTGACTGGCCAATTTATCCTATTTGTGCCGTCCTTTCCCAGAGTTCCCCTGAAGGGGATATGCAGATGCAGGCACTCCAGGCTCCAGGCCTCCCTGGCTCAGCCTCCACTGCGTGCCACACCACACTTAATTAGGCTGTAATGAAATATCTAGGTTCAGAACTTGCTGTAGCTGATCTAACTTCCTCGTATTTGTTCTTGAAAGAAGCTGTAGCTTTAAAATGAAACAAATTATCTTGATCAGAGCACTATGGTATCTAAAATGCATATTCTGTGCAAAATTACGTTCTGGGTGCATTCAGGAACTTACTATGGAAAAGGATGTGTACTACACATAAGCCCCACATCTAAACAGGCTGCAAACTGATTAAGGGAGTGCCTTCCGCACCTTTCAGCTTAGGAGGGCAGAGCTGAGTGCCAAGGTCTCAATTTCCCCTGTCCACCTCTCCCGGGAGGTGCACACCCCTCTTTAAATGTGTCATTTATAAGTCAAGTTTCATGTATCATTACCAAAGGAAAGTAGTTTCGTTACTTGAAAGTTCCTAAGTCATTTTTAAAAGGAATATTTGGTGTTGCACCCAAAGAGAGTTTGCAAAGTGAATTTGCCACCAGAGATTTCGATAGCAGAATAGTGGGGGTCCCAGTTGCAAATGGTACTTGGCTTTGCCATACAGCAGTGTGTAGAGGAAGGTGGAGTGATCTCTTCCAGGCCTGTTCAGAAGGGAAGAGAAGGTGCCCCCACGTCCCCAGGGAACAGAGAACCAGCCTCTGAGATGCTGGGAGCACTTCGTGTCATAGAACTTCAGACAGAATCAGCAAAGGCAGTGGAGGAAAAGCAGAGAGAGAGAGAGTGTCTGGAGGGCATGGGGGGTGCTGCAGGCGAAGGGGTAGGAGACACCCCGGCCTGTGTGGGGGCATTGTCTCCATTCCTCCCATCCCAGCAGCGATAGGAAGCAGCTCACGTCATCCTCATGTTGCCCTGGGGAGGCTGCAGTGCCCCGGAGCCAGCAGGGAGGCTAAGAGCACTGCAGGGCAGCAGAATGCTCAGCTCCCCACCTCTGTGCACTGTTCCCTGTTTTGTTTTGAAATTTTTTTTAAGACTTACTTTAATTTGAAAGGCAGAGAGAGCGAGAGCGAGATCTCCCATCCACTGGTTCATTCCCCCAAATGACCACAATAGCCAGGGCTGGGCCAGGCCAAAGCCAGGAGCCCAGAACTCCATCTGGGTCTCCCATGTGGGTGGCAAGGGTGTGAGTACTTGGGCCGTCTTCTGCTGCTCTCAGGCACATGAGCAGGGAGCTGGATGAGAAGTGGAGCAGCCGAGGCTCAGACCAGCCTGCAGGTACGGGATGCCAGCGTCTGGCGTCGGGGTGCAGGTGCGTTAACTCTACACCGCAATGCTGACCCATGCTCTGTAGTCAGAAGGACGTGAAAGATGAGGTGTATAACCGTGGCCATGTGAGTCGGGGTACACACCCATAGACCTTTCCAGAGCTACTTCTTGCTCCTCTCTGGCCTTTAGCATGTCCACTGTAGTGGGGTCGGCCTCTGCAGACATAGCCCTGACCCAGGGCTCCTGAGAATTAATGGCTCCTGAGAATTAATCTGGTCCTTGAGGAAAAAAAAGTAAGTGCCTTGGCTGTTGGCATCAGAGGGAGGGTTAAATTAGGAGAGGACAGCTGGTCACCACAGGGCCGGCATTCTAAACCTTCTGGCCTTAGGACGCACAGCTTTGATCCCGCAAATCTTGTTAGCTGCTCTATAGCTGCTATATATAGCTCTTATCTGCAAAATAAGGTTTCATTCCCATCCTTTTGCTTAGTCAGTATTGATACACAATAATTGTTTATTTCTTGGAAGAATGCCAATGCCAGTGTTTGAACAAGAAAAACAAAGCAAGAACACGGGGTGGCGTTGGGCCTCACAGTTAGGACAACCACAGTCCATGTCAGAGCGCCTGGGTGTCTGCTCCTGGCTCCAGCTTCTTGTTCATGCAGACCCTGGGAGGCAGCACTGAGGGCTCTCAAGATTGGGTTCCAGGCAGGATCATTGTAGGCATTTGGGGAGTGAACCAGTGGATGGCGGCTCGCTCGCTCTCTGTGTGTCTCCCTGCCTGTCAAACAAAAATGTTCAAAAACTGAAAATACCAAACAGGATCTCAGTGTTGAGATGGAAGACGTTTCTTTTTCAGGAGACTTATTTTCCCAAGAGACGTGCCTATTAACAGGAATTGAAGCCTTGAGTGTGGAAGTTGGTTAGCACCTTCCTGTTTGCTCGCTAGTGTGCAGCTGAGCATGCTGGGAAGAGTTTCTCCTAGCCCAGACTCTTCTCCTCCACTCCCTTTCTCTGTTGGGGGTGAGGGGGGCCAAGGACGTCATGGGGAAGGACTTTCCCTTCTTTTCATATGGGCTTCTGAATGTTGAGTCCAGGTACTGGGGGGAAATGGAATCTACTCTAGAGTGCAGTCCCTTCCTTTGATTCAGTAGACGAAGGAACCTCTGAGCTAAAGCCAGCCCAGTCCCTTCCTTTGAAATAGCACCTGCCTGAGCCCCAGCGCTCCTGAGGTTTGATAAGTAGTCGGCATCTCCGATCACGAGTGCCCTGAGCGTCTCAGGGTTTCCAAGTGTCACATCCCACCTGCAACACAGCGGAGACCCCCTGGGTTGTCAGGGCGGCAGGTCGGAGTAGCTGCTCGTCACACTCTTCTCTGATTCCGTTCAAGATGGAGGAGGAGCACCTGTACGCCTTGCGGTGGAAAGAGCTGGAGATGCATAGCCTGGCTCTGCAGAACACCCTGCACGAGCGCTCCTGGAGTGATGAGAAGAACCTGCTGCAGCAGGAGCTGCGGGCCTTGAAGCAGAACATTTTCCTCTTCTACGTCAAACTCCGGTGGCTGCTGAAACACTGGCGGCAAAGGAAGCAGATGGAGGAGGAGGGAGAGGACTTTTCGGAGGTAACGCCTGCTCCAGCGCCGCTTCTATTTGCGGGGTTTGTCCTTGACCCCCTGGTGCCGCTGCCCTTCACTCTCCAGTCCGCCCGTTAAGTCATTGGGTCGATTTGAATCCATGCAACAGGACTGCCGTGGCTAGTCCACTGTGTGTGAAGCCAGGAGGTCCAGCGGGACGCCTGGTCTGTGGCCACGTTCTGCACAACCTTGGCTGCCACCTGCTTGCCGCTGAGTGATTCACTCACTCAGGTTCTCGCCCTCGGAACCTTTGCCCTCTCACTCAGTCTGGCTGGTTTCTAAAAGCTGCTCCTAAAATGTTTGCTCTTCCCCCTGTTCCCACTGCTGCCCCCAGATGCCAGCGCACGCTGTGCTCCTGAGGTTTTCTAAGGGTCGGTTCCAAGTTTCAGATGGGTTGCAAGGCCAGCCCTGAGTTCTCCCTCTTCGGTCTGAATTCCCAGATGTGTAGCAGACACAGAGCAGAGCTGTTTGCTTTCTGATTGAGTTCCTCCTGGTGAAGTTGGGGTGACCTCCAGCCGCACAGGCTGTGCCTGGCCTTGCTTTCTGGTGAGCACAGGGCTGTAGGCACAGGTGTTCTGCTCTGTCTGTCCATCCACACCCGGCTACTTGGTCGGCTGCTTAGGGCACCCTGAATCCTTTGTTGTTGTTGTCTGCTCTTTACTCTAGTGGACAGTGCTTGCAGTTTTAAGTCATCCAAACAGAGATTCTCTTTCCTCAGAATGATGAAAGTTCAAAAGTTAACTCAGCTTCCAAGTGCCCACAACTTGGAAGACCCTCCTTCAGCAGACCCTGGACATAGTGGTCAGGTGTCCTGTTGGCCAGCACTCTGGGGTCCTGCTCTTCTGATTTATGGAGCCGTGGCTGTAGGCAATGCTAACTTAGAGCATTTCTCATTCATCTTCTGATACACTGAGCAGCCACCCTGTGCCGTTTAACTGGAGGAAGTGCCATGAGTGGAAGAGCAAAACGAGCATATCTGGGGCCATGACTAAGAGAGAGAGCACTTGATAAGCCACCGAGAGCATCATTATTCTCAAACGGTAGAAACCAGGCTGTACCACAAAGGGGTGCAGGCAAAGCTGTGATCACCTTCTCTTGCTGGTTTCAGGGCGACCATCCAGAGACCTTCCCTGGGCTCAATGACCTTGGACTTCAGGGGGGTCACCAGGTGGATGGACCAGACCTAGATGACAGTGACCGAGGCTGTGGCTTTCCCATGGGGGAGCTCCCCCAACACGTTCCAGGGCAGAATGGCCAGCATGGATTGAGGCTGCAGACGGCAGATGGGGTGCAGGTGCACAAGCAGGTGGGTGCTCAGATCCATGCCCGTTGTCCCACCTGAACCTCTTGGCCATCCTCAAGTTCCAGGTAGCAGAATCCCCTCCTCTCCCACCACCTGCCACCTGGCTGGCTACCTGTTGCTGTGTGTGATGTCGGAGTTTTGCTGGAAATCGTATCGTTTTGCTTTAATGTCAACCCCTTCATGTCATTCATTTGCCTTGCCTCTATAAATAAGAATCGTAGTATGAGCTGACTAACTGAGTGTGTCCTCTTTGGAGCCAGCAGATTTACCCCGGAAAGAAAATTCCATGTATGTGTTCTGCAGAGTCACCCTTGGCTTTTTAATGTTGACCATTCTTCCAAGGAAGAGGGAAATGCCCAGTCTGATGAAGTCATCATGACCAAATGCGGAACTTAGGGGGCTTTTTGGTTGATGTTTAGCTAAATGGCCATTGGCAACATCACTAATTTGGCAAACATAAGTGAGGCTATGGAAAAAATGGAATTAAAAGGTGTTTATGTTGGTACAAATAATTTTGAAATCCATGTGTAGTTTTTTTTCACAATATGCATTTTCTGTGAACTTTCTGAAGACCTCTCATATGCCCAAATTTCACAGATTTTTACACCAAAATAAAGTTACCTTTTAATCTCATTTTCCATGAACTTTTTGAAATGTTCTCACGTCCTATTATCAATTATAAGGAGAGAAAAACATCCACATTTTTGCTTAAGATTCCCAAACACATATGTAGAAAGCATTTCGGGTTCTCTTGGCTCCAAATAAAAATATTTGCTGATGCCTTAAAAACGGTTGAGGCATGTGTAGAGAAAGGTGGGATTCCAGTGTTAGGAAGTAATTATTGGTGTTGACAAGCGGAAATAGACCCTGCTTATTAAACCAAAAGATGTTACTGGCAACATCCAAACCCTTTGCCTTTTTGTACGAGGTGGTCACTGTGGTGGACATGGAGACTTGAGATCCTGAGCAGGACCCTGTATTAAGCTTTCTTTCTCTTCTGAGCCCCCTCTGACCCCACTTGGCTTCCGGGAGGCTCCTGCAGCAAAGCTTGGGATGCATGCGTTCTCGGAGGGCGGGGGAGCGAGTAGGGAGTGGCGCTGGGCCAGCAGACCCTGGGCGTAGCCGCAGCCTCTCGGCCACAGGCATTCTGGGCACTCCCTGCGGGCCGGGCTCCACAGCTGTTGCCCTCCCCTGTCCCAAGCGCCTTCAGCTCAGAGCCCAGGTCCTGTGGGAGAGGTTGTCCTCGGAGCTTGGGCTCAGATCCAAATGAAGGAAAGCAGCGAAGTTCTGAATGCAGGCTAGGAGGACATTTGAGGTTTGCCCTATGCCTTCTGTCTGCACGTAGGTAGATCAGATTCTGATACCTAAACTGCTGCCTTCTGTGGACACCCATCCACCCTTCAGCTTCCCTGAATAATGGCACTCACGAAGGAGCTCTCACCCTCAAAAAGCCTGTTCCCTACCGTCGTCAGGAAGTGCGTCATTAGGGCAGAGTCCGTGGGGGTGATTTTAGGTCATGGGATGAATCTTCCAGCAGTGGGCTAGCTAGAAACTATAAGGTGATTTTGCAATTTAATGGTTTCAAATGTATGGATTGTAGAAGAGGTGTTGTCAGTGAATCCTCTCAAGGGTCTGTGATCCACTCAAATAGTGTCCTTGGCTGCCACGTCACAACCTGCTAGGTCTCCCACGCCTGCATCCAGATGTGTTGGAGAAGGAAAAAAAGATGTCCCATGTCTGGTTCTCTAAGCAACATTCATGAAGAACATTGCCTGCTGGGTGGGATAGAAGAATAGCCGCTCAGCCGGCTCCTCTTATTCCACCTATCTTCTTCTCTCTCTCTCTCTCTCTTTTTTTTTTTTTTTTTTTGAGTGGACAGTGAGAGAGAGAGACAGAGAGAAAGGTCTTCCTTTTGCCGTTGGTTCACCCTCCAATGGCCACCGTGGCTGGTGCACCGCGCTGATCTGATAGCAGGAGCCAGGTGCTTTTCCTGGTCTCCCATGGGGTGCAGGGCCCAAGCACTTGGGCCATCCTCCACTGCACTCCCGGGCCACAGCAGAGAGCTGGCCTGGAAGAGGGGCAACCGGGACAGAATCCGGCGCCCCTACCGGGACTAGAACCCGGTGTGCCAGCGCCACTAGGTTATTCCACCTATCTTAATGCCGTCTGCTTGTGCCTCCTCCTAACACTGATTGTTAGCAATGACCATTTAAAGTGGAGATGGACACGGGAGTTAGCAGCCCGTGGATGAGCTGACAGGGTCCACTGCAGACATTCGTCATCAGGCCTGGCTTTTAAGGGCCTGTCTGTCTGCAGCAGTTAAAGCAAAACTCTGTGCCCGTGCCAGGCCTCTGAGGCCAGAAGATTAATGGGCTCTACTGTAAGCGACAGCTGGTGCGTTCTCTGTTAGAAGATTTGTCTGTCTGTGAGTGGCATGGGTATTAGTGGGGCAGCCCGGATACCAGATCCAGCACACGTGTCTTCGAGGGCTGCCGTGCAGAGCCAGGGCCTTTTTCAGCCACTCTGCAAGCCGCACAGGTGACAACAGCATGGGAAATGTGGCCAAACCGCATTCCCAAGGGTAAATGGGCAAGTGGCAGTTCTCAGGCGCTGGTCTTGGCTCTGAGTCATATTGTACATTCTCACTCCAGAACACAGTGGATGGCAACATTTATCATGTCCAAAGAGGTTTCAAAAAAAAAAAAAATTACACGTCCTGAGCAGCCTTGGGAACAGCTCATGAGAAGATGTCAGGTTGTATGCTGTGTGGCCCTGCGAATGTTTCCTGTCCACGGCAGCGACCCCAGTGCCATAAGCACTTCAGCTGAGCCAGCCGTTGGCTGAAAAGGGGCCAAAGTGAGCTATGTAGCTCTCAGCCACAGGACGCTTGCCACTGAGCCAAGCAGGCGAGGCCCACAGCCCCAAGACTGTGCATGTTAGACTTGTTAGACTTTTTAACACTCGGTGATTCATGGAGCTGGAGTTGTGGCCCAGCGGGGTTCCAACAGCTGGTCTCCCAGCGCTGGATTAGTTTATTAAAAGAGAAGTTACGTTTTCATTCAGGGATGCAACATAAGGCTCTTTATTAAAACAACTGAGTGCAAATGTAAAGAACCCAGTGGAAAATTCATAGCAAGAGCTAAAGGAGTTGTTTCGTATTCGCCTGTAAATCTTCACCTGCTACCGGTCACTGAAAAGTCACCCAGCCCGGGCTTCTCCGCCTTCTCCCCCGGGTCTCAGTGCTCGCCCAGAGCATCTGCAGTGTCAGGGCCTCCGGGGGCTGTCCTGAAAGCCAGCCTTTCTCCTGCAGACAAAGAGCCTTCGGCTCCCTGGACTTCCTGCTCTTTGAGTCTCCCAGCGTGATTTCTGGCTGTCTAGGTGCCCACCTTTCTGCTTGGCCCAAGATGCAAAAACTTCTGGAAAGAGCACTCTTGTTAGACGAGGCTTGTGAGTTATAAGCGAGCCACCTGATACTCTTTTCTTTTTGTTTCAAATATCTATTTATGTGAAAGTCAGAGAGAAAGGAAGAGGCATTAGAGAGATCTCCCATTGATTCCCTCCCCAGATACCCACAACAGCCAGGTTTGGACCAGGCTGAAGTCAGGAGCCGGGAACTCCATCCCAGTCTCCCACATGGGTGCCAGGGACCCACGCACTTGCGTCATCTGCTGCCTTCCCAGGTGCATTACCAGGAAGCTGGATCAGAAGTGGGACAACTGGGGCTCTAGTTGGCACTGCAGGATGGGATGCACGTGTCACAAGCAGCTACATCACAGCGCCGGCCCCTTGACTATTTTTCCCCCAAATTAAGAAGGTTCTCCTCTTAAGCCAAGATGGCTTTTGTATTTTGCTTTTGCACGTCACACCGTGCTTCATTCTTTGGGCTCTATAGCTTTACAGCCTCACCCATGAGGCAGGCTACTCATGTCAAAGGAACCAGACGGGAGCTCACGACAGTGAAACATCTACTGTTAGCTGTATATTTGTGGTTGTTCTTACTCTGAAAGCAGCTTGTGTGTGAGGTAAAATTCACAGGCACTGAAGAATACTCAACGAAAGGCTCCATCTGCCCCATTCCTGCCTCTGTGTCAGCCATGGTCAGCAGGTGCAAAACACCTCCAAAGTGGTAACCACTCTACACACTCAAGGATTCAGTCTCAAGTGGCCATCTCTTGTTTTATTGTTTTTGTAAAAAAAAATTATTTGAAAGGCAGAATGACAGAAAGAGGAAGAGACAAAGAGAAGATCTTCCATCCACTGGTTCACTCTCCAATGGCTGTGATGTTTGGGGGTGGGGTCAGGAGTGCCATCCATGTCTCCCATTTGGGTGGCAGGGATGCCAGCACTTGGACCATCCTCCACTGCCTTCCCAGGAGCATTATCAAGGAGCTGGATCAGAAGTGGAGCAGCCAGGATCCAAACCAGCACTTATATGAGATGTCAGAGTTGCAGGCTGTGGCTTAACCGGCTATGCCACAACACTGGCCCCAGAAGTGGTCCTCTGCCACCATTAAGTCTTTGGGCTGAAGACTCTGTGCTTATCCTTTACTAAATAACTCTAAGTGCCTCATTAATTCTTTCTTTTTTTTTTAAAGATTTTATTTTTATTATATGACAGGCAGAGAGAGAGAGAGAGGTCTTCCTTCTGTTGGTTCACTCCCCAAGTGGCTGCAATGGCCGGCGCTGCGCTGATCCTAAGCCAGGTGCTTCCTCCTGGTCTCCCATGTGGGTGTAGGGCCCAAGGACTTGGGCCATCCTTCACTGCCCTCCGGGCTACAGCAGAGAGCTGGACTGGAGGAGGAGCAACCAGGACTAGAACCGACACCCATATGGGATGCTGGCGCCACAGGTGGAGGATTAACTTAGTACACCACAGCGCCGGCCCCTCCTTAATTCTTTCATACACATGTACTTATTCTTGGTTAACCCTGAGTGAAAATGATGGAAGCCTTGGGTGCAGAGCCCTCCCTCCTAGGCATGGTCGCCTGGCTTCCTCCCAGCTGGAGGGCACAGGACTTCCCGTGTGTAAATGGTCTTTCATTCCGGTCAGTTTCCATGGAAGCGTATATTTCCAGGGCCAGTCCTCAGTGGCCCCTTCTCTTCTATCTGGAAGCACCGTCCTGGTTGCAGAGAAGCATCTTGAAATGAACCTGAATGTAACGGAAGGTGAGACTGACAAGTGGCTTATTTACAGACCTGTTGCTGGGTGTGCAGACATTTCATTTCTGGCTCATCTCAGTCAGGGACGAGGCGGGGGGCTCCTGCTGAGCCAGGAGTTACTTTGAATGCTGTGTGAGGGTCTCCTCTTTGTGTGGAAGAAGAGCTGTGCCAGCCTTCGGTGGGGTCAAGGACAGGTTGCTGTATCTTTTCCAAGTTTAGATCAAAGCTGTCTCCAAAGTGAACGGCTCAGAGGCAAGGCAAGCAGTAGATGGTGGTTCAGTGCTTCACAGAGTTCCACCTCACCCCACGCACAGGCCTTAGAAATCTTCTTAGGGAAGAATGGTCTTGAAAAATAGCTGGCATGGCATCACAAATATCTTGGCATTTTTCTTACCCTGTCTATAGACTTCGTTTTCACTGTCTCTGAATACTATTTTGTGTATACATCAGTAGCAGTCTGATTTGCTGAAGGTCAGCCTGACTGTTACAAAGTTTGACGTTATAGCACAGTCAAGTTCCTCGTCCCAATTTTGGGATTATTTTAAGCCTCACCCCAGAGACATGAGCTAGGAGGGGCTTTGAAATGCTTTTAGACTAAAGAGAAAGCAGCAACGGAGCTCTTTTATCGTACTCCTTTCCTGGAAGACAAACCAACTGATCTTCGAAGAGATTGAAAACTCAGATGTTTGTTTAATTTCTTAATTAATTTGCAAGACAGACGGTGACTGACAGAGGTCCCACCCACAAATGCCTGTAATGGCCAGGGCTGGGGTGTGGCCCATGCTTGGAGCTGGGAATTGATCCAGATCTCCTACATGGTGGCAGGGACCCAGCGACTTGAACCATCCACTGCTGTCTCCCAGGGTGCGCACTATCAGGAAGCTGGAGTCAGAGTCAGATCCGATATGGGACATGGTGTCTTAACCACTAGAACAAATGCCTGCTGAGTTTTGGGACTTGAAACTGATGTGTATAAGGTTGCATGGCTGGGCCCTTGCACAAAACTCTTAGAAAACTGAGCCCAAGATGACTTTCAGCATAAAGACTGCTAAATGGGACACAGTATTAATTTGATTCTAGACTTGGATCACCTTTTAACCAAAAACATAGCCCAACAGTGGTCACAACCAGGAGGAAGAGTGAGAGAGTGATGTCCCTGATACAGGAAGAGTGAGAGAGTGACGTCCCTGCTATAGGAGGCACAAGGATCTTTTAAAGATTCATTCATTTATTTGAAAGGCAGGTTTACACACAGAGAGACATAGAGATGGATCTTCTGCTGGTTCACTCCCCAAATGGCTACAAAGGCAAGGGCTGGGCCAAGCCATAACCAGGAGCCTGGAACTCCATCAGGGTCTCCCACGTGGGTGCAGGGATCCCAGCACCAGGGCCATCTTCTACTGCTTTCCCGGAGGCACTAGCGGAGAGCTGGATCAGAAGAGGAACAGCCAGGAGTAGAACTGGCACCTATATGGGATACCTGTGTTGCAGGCCGCAGCTTAACCCGCTGTGTCTCAACACCAGCTCCAAATTAAGGTGAAGTTTAAAAACAGAAAAAAGAAAAAGGCTGAGCAGGCTAAACTGTGAGGATTGCAGTTTTCCTCTGTGGTGTGTCCAGCCTTGCAGGCACCGGGCCTGCCTTGCCATCGAGGCTCTCGCTTCCTTTACCGCAGGACTGCGCAGCCCTGAGCAGCTGCACCCTGCAGAATGGGGCTGTAACCCTGGGCACCAGGATTGACATCAGATATGGTCTTACAGACAATTTAGCACGCCCCTTGCCTGCAGGAGGTCGCGATAGTGACAATCGCTGTTGGTGTGTGTGTGTGTGTGTGTGTGTGTGTGTAAAAGTCATCTAGAAGAATCATGGCCGTGCATGGCTTTTTCCGAATCTTTAGGAATTCTGACGCTTCTGGCCCCTGTGCACTTGTGGCAGGAGCTGCCTGGCTTCCGCTGAGTCACACCGACCCTGGGTGTCGTGACAATGGTAGAAGTAGCATTAACTCCGAAGGCTCTCCTGCCCTTCTTGGCCACCTTTACCCCAAAGCAATTCCAGAGCTCATTCCACGACGATTAATTTTATTCTGGTATAATAGAGCATTACGTTGATTGCTCTGACCCAAATGTGCATGAAAACATTAAGGCTTAATTTTAGTGAATCTAATATCTGCCAGTGCCCCGAAGTACGTGCTTTGCTTCCAGAGAAACCAAATTTCTCATCTCTAAGAGGACTGTGACGTTCTGATTCTAGTCTTACTAACATTCCTGTGGCGCATGGGCTAAGGGCAGCACAGGCAATGTCATGTGTGCCTTCGTGTCACAGAAAGCTATCCATTATACCTACGAAGGTGTTACGTGGTTCTCTGCTCTCTCTTCGTCGAGAATTAGAGGACTGCTCTAAAGATTGAACCAAAAAAAGCCCTGCTGTCACTTTAAGCTTGAAATTCTTTTGCCTCAAAAAGTAGCGATTTATGTGAATTCCAGAGATGAAAATACGAAATAACATCTCTAAACTAAATACTAAATAACATACATAATTTTTCAGCAAATAAACCCAATGCCAAGACATATTTTTTTAAGATTTCTTTTTGTTTATTTGAAAGGCAGAGTGTCAGAGAGAGAGAGAGAGAGAGAGAGAGAGAGAGAGAGAATCTTCCATCTACTGATTCTCTCCCCAAATGGCTACAACAGCCAGGGCTGAGCCAAGCTGAAGCCAGGAGCCTGTACTCTATCCAGGTCTCCCATATGGGTTGCAGGGGCCCTAGCACTTAGACCATTTTCTGCTACTTTCCCAGGCACATTAGCAAGGAGCTGGATTGGAAGCAGAGCAGCTGGGACTTGAACCAGCACTAGCATAGGATGTTGGCATCGCAGGTGTAACACGCCTTTCTCAACTGCACTCATGAATTTTTAGATATTCTTGGTGTAGTTTTAAGAAACCGTTCCGCATTTGTTACACCTTCATACATTTCATAAGCATCTCTCTGAGTGTAGTTCAACTACTTAAATTTAACTGACTTAAATTCGGATGTGTGGAAAACATGTAGGATTTTTCAAAGGTTTTTCTCTCTGCTGAATTTTCCAATTTTAATTGACTTTTATTCTTAACGCCTTTTGTCCTGAACTTAGTAACGTAAAAGTTGGTGTTCAAGGTAAGAAAAAGCAAAGTGCAATAAATGCTAACTTATGGGTCTTTCTGCTCCATCAGAAGTCTGTTTTGTCTATGGAGTGAGTGTTTGGCTCCATGGTGAAGATGTTGCTTGGGACACCTGCATTTCATAGCAGACTGCCTGGGTTCTAAGCCCTGCTCTGTTCCATTCCCAGGTCCAGCTACCTGTTATTGCACCCCTGGGGGTGGCAGGTGATGGTTGAAGTACTTGGATCACTGCTGCCCATATGGAATGGAGTTCCAGGCTCATGGCTTTAACTGGGCCTGGCCCCAGCTGTTGTAGGCATTTGAGTGAACCAGTGGTTAGGAGTTGTCTCTCTCTCTCTTTCTCTCTCTCTCTCTCTGTCAAGTAAGTTTTAAAAAGTAGACACTTTTTTTTAAGATTTTATTTATTTATTTGAAGGTCAGAGTTACACAGAGAGAGGAAAGGCAGAGAGAGAGAGAGAGAAAGGTCTTCCTTCTGTTGGTTCACTCCCCAAATGGCCGCAATAGCCAGAGCTGTGCCAATCCGAAGCCAGGAGCCAGGAGCTTCCTCCCGGTCTCCTGTGATGGGTGCAGGGGCCCAAGGCCTTGGGCCATCTTCTACTGCTTTCCCAGGCCATAGCAGAGAGCTGGATTGGATGAGGAGCAACCAGGACTAGAACTGGCGCCCGTATGGGATGCCAGCGCCACAGGCGCAGGATTAATCTACTGTACCACAGCACCGGCCCCAAAAGTATACACTTTTTAAAAAGTCTACCACATCTAACAATCTCAATTAAATTATGGAGACAGCTGTTGTATTTTCGGTTATCTGCTCATATTAAAGAGTTTCTCTTTTCTAATTCAACATATATTCATAGTGTCTTAAATTCTCTTTGTATATGCTTAGCCATTTATTTTTGTGTATGTATGTGTGTGTGTGTGTCCAGTGGGTTAGCTAGATGATTCTAGAAGCAAGATTGTGTGTGCAGGACGTCTGCACGAGCCCCAGTGCACTTGCTGCATCAGACAGGAGAGGTTTACCAAGTACAGGGGCCATGTCCAAGAGTGGGGGGTGCTTTCTTCCTGTTTTGTGCAGAATTTTATCTGCATCCAGGAGACGTAGCCCTTACTCCTCCTGCTTCGTCCGCATGCCTTGCAAATGCCCCCAGTCATAGCCTGTGGTGCACCGTGTGATTGGAAGAGAGGGCTCACGTGGCTGCTGTTAGCCCCGGTTCCCGAATCTGTTCACTGTGCCCATCGTCCGTATGCAGGTTTCTGAAGCAGTGCCCTTGCAGGAATGGACTCAGGCAGAAACCGTGGTTTGAACATTGTCCTGAGCGGGCTGGGCAGGTTTTAGAAAACGCAGAGATTGTTAAGTTACATCTGTGTGAGCAGATTACTAAGAAACCCGCTTTTCATTGGGCAGATGTGTTTGCTTGCTTAAGTAACATGAGCTAGTAGTTGTGCTGAACCCTGCCGGTGTGGGGGTGGGGGAGGGTTGTCTTGCCCACTGACACCTACGGTGGGGATGGGCAGCACAAAGTAAGTGAGCTGGTGCTGGTGCTGTCTCGGGGCCAGGCCACGGCCTCCAGGAACAGCCCAAGCCTTTCGCCTTGGCCTTGCAGCACTTGAAGTCCCCACCCCTAGTGGCCTTGCTTGAGCACCCTGTGTCTGAGAGAGTCGCCAGGCCCTCATTCCCCTCTCTGGCGTGTCAGTGTGGATGCTAGTGGGTGTAGCTGGAGCTGCACAGTCCACTGGCCCAGCTCCCAGCTGTGGGCATCTGAAGTCAGGCGGGGTGTCCCAGCAGCCTTATCTCTGGGGGCTCCATATGGCCTGCCACAGCCCCGAGGTCCAGAACATCACCTGCAGGTGCCCCGAGCCCGAGGTCCAGGCCTGAAGGCACCACCTGGTGGCCAGGAGACAGTGCCCCTCGCCTTCCTCCCCATCCTGCAGATCCCATCTCAGCCCCAGGAGCCTGACTGTGAGCCTCGGGGTCCTGCTCCCTCTCCTCTGCTGCAGACCCCTGCACCCTCAGCCCATGGCACCTGCGAGGCAGCCCCGGCACTGCCTTCATTGCCAGAGTCTCTCCTCTTCCTGCCTGGATGAGGTGGCAGAGCTGGGCTTGGTGTCCCCACAGGTGGTGGAAAACCAGCAGCTGTTCGGCGCCCTCAAGGTGCTCCTGGAAGACCTGCGGGAGGAGCTGCGGGAGGAGGCGAGGGCGCGACGGCGCCTGCAGCAGCAGCACGCCAGCGACAAGGCTGCCTGGGACGTGGAGTGGGCCGGGCTCAAGTGCCGCCTGGAGCAGGTATCTGCGTGGCGGGCCCCGGGCCCCTTACCTGGGGCCTCCGCTGTCCAGGGTGGGTGGGGAGAGGATACCGTTGGATTCAGCTCCTTGTGTGGGAGAAAGGAGAGGAGTGGCTGCTCGTGTAGCTCCTGGAGGTGTCTGGGCTTCCCAGGGCCCCTGAGTTCCCTTTCCAATGTGGGAAATGTGGCCCCCACCCAGCAACCATTCTTCATAGAGTCGTGTGGTCCTGAGCCCATCCCGGATGGCCTCTGTGCCGCTGTCAGCAGGCTGAGCCGACCCTATCCCAGCAGCCACACGCGAGAGCAGACTGTGGCTTAGGCTCCCCAAATAGGACGAACACAGGCCAACCATTGGATTTTCCAAAATCCTGGGAAGAACTTAGGTGACCTGAGCCAGTTTCTAAATGTTTCCTCTTTGTTTTAGAGGAACCCAGTATGTGCCCAGGCAACAAAATCTTACTGTATTCAAACTGATAAAAATCAAAGAGAAAATCTTAAAGGCAGACAGAGGAGGAAAAAAAAAGATACATTAGATAAAGTAGCACAAATATGGGAATTATAGAGAATTTCTTATCGGAGAGTATGCAGTCAAAAGACGATGGAGTGCTGAAGAAAGGTACCGAGCCACATAGAATTCTATACCCAGCAATGGTAGCTTTCAAAAGTCAAAGAGAAACACTTTCAACAAACAAAGCTAGAAGAAAAATCATTGCCAGAGGACCTACATTTGGCAGTGCTTCAGGCAGAAGAAACAGGATAATAACAGATTCTTCAATCCACAGCAAAAAAATGAACAATGGAAACTGAATAGATATAAATATAAAACACACTTTTTTCTATGTTTGACTGTTTTTAAATACCAATGGCTGTTGAAAAATAGTTGCAGTGTAGTGTGTGTTCATAGACTATGCAGACATAAAGGATGAGCAACAGGTCAGTGTGTGAAGTGGGAATTGGGTGTGTTTTGTCACAAGACTCCCATACAGCATGTGTAGTAGCTTAATATAATTTCAATGTAGACTCTGAATAATTAAATATATATAGTTTGTGAACCCTATGACAACCACTAAAATTACAAAAATAGCTCACTATTCTGTGCCTTGTTTCTATCCTGATTAATGAACAACCTCTTGTATTGTTAAGTGCAATAGTTTAACAATGTTTGCTTTTACCAAAGAAAGGTCTCCCATATGAATTACTTCATTTCTTTTCTAAACCATGTTTTAAAGACAAACTTTCTTATTCTGAATTCATTGATAAAGAAATGGCAGCTCCGAGTGCTTTAGGGTTTTACCTAAGTACATGATCAGTTAACAACAGAACTGGGGCTAGAAACCAAATAGGTTTTCTTTTAACTACCATTAACTATGAATTAATGTCACCAGAAAGGACCCTGCAAAGTGCACTGACTTCATTATTTCTATCTAGAGTTCAGTTAATTTTCTTTGAGTTATTCAAAGACCCACTAAAATCCTTCACAGTTGATCCACATGTAAGCAGATGCTTTTAACTATTTTTTAAACCAGTTGCACAAAGACTAAAAAGCAGCCAGTATTATTTAGAAAGCACATCTGTATGTCTGCCGACGCCTTCCAGAAATCCAGGTCCTCCTCTCCCTGGAGTCCCTGCCAGCAGCTTCTTCCCTTTCTTGGAGGCAAATGACCTTCTGTCTGTCTTCAAGGTCTTCTCTTTGGTTTTTTATCAGTTTGAATATACAGGATGTGAGGTTTTGTTGGGTTTTGGTATATGACCTCCTGGGCATTTGAAAAATGTTTAAATTACTAGGTTCCATTGCGAGATTCCATGTCGAGGCTAAGGATGTAGGGATAGACAGTGTGCCTGCTTCAGGAAGGTGTGGAGAGTGCAGACCAGACCTGGTGCTGACCAGGAGGTTGGAGCTGAGAAGTTGACTGTGGAGGGCCAAGTGGATTTGCAGCTTAACCTTCTGTAGGACTCTCTCTGAGTCAGATGGTCTTTATTCTTACTTTAAAAATGAAATTTGTTTCTGCCATGGCCCAGCCTTGTTTTAAGCACGTTTACAGGGACTGCGTATAAAGGTGCTGAGGTTATCTTCATCCTCTAATAGATGGAGTGAATTTGGAGGGGGTTCCTGAGTTGTTTCTCTCTGACAGCTGGAAGAGAAGACGGAAAAAAACTTGGGAGAACTAGGCTCCTCCTCGGAGAGCAAAGGGGCCTTGAAGAAGGAGAGAGAAGTGCACCAGAAGCTGCTGGCTGACAGCCACGGCCTGGTCATGGACCTGCGCTGGCAGATCCAGCACAGCGAGAAGAACTGGAACCGAGAGAAGGTGGAGCTCCTTGAGCGCCTGGACCGAGACCGGCGAGAGTGGGAGCAGCAGAAGAGGGAGCTCCTGTGGAGAATAGAGCAGGTGAGGGGGCGCGCCAGCCCCGGGAGACCCCAGGCCCTGGCGCACAGTGTGGACTACTGCGCCATCTGGCCATCAGAAGAAACGCCAGACTGCCTCGTGATTCTTGTTGCCGCAGCCTCCCAGCCCCAGAGGGCTAAGGAGAGATACGGACTTTCTAGTATCGGAGACCTGGGCTCGTGGCCTCCCATTACACAGATCTTTTCATTGCAGGGTTTATAAGGAACTCTGTGTGTGTGTGTGTGTGTGTGTGTGTGTGTGTGTGTGTGTTGAGGGTCAGGGGAACAGGTAACTTTTTAAAGTACTTCAAAGACTAAACTTGAAAAAGGAGGTCATTTCAGGTCTTATTCAATGATCTCTGCCAAAAAACAAACTAACTTTTAAGTTTACCAATAAAGATGCAGTCACAGTGACTGCTCCAGTTTGAATGGAATTGTTCTCATTAGTAAATAAATGGCTGAATTAAGTTGGAAGTCAGGCTGCTCGCTGATGATTGCACCTGCTGTGGCCATTGTGGCGCCACGATTAGCTAGGACTACGGTCAAGGGTGGGAGCTGGTAGCTCATCATCTTCAGCTAAACAAATGAATCAGAAACCCAGAAGAATGTGAGGGAGGAGGGGGAGCTGTTTGTCTTCTTCCCAGAGGCTCATTCTCTGCATTGCACCAGACTTAGAACAGTTTGCACAGATGCAGAGGTTCCTGGGTGATACACGGATGAAAATTTCACATTAAATTGACAAAGCTTCGGAGTTCCTCCCCAGCTGGATTTTTACGTAGCATACATTTTGTTTATTACAGCCTGCACACTTAGAAATTCACAAGGCCTCCGGGAAATATGTTAGTCAATAAGAAGCTGAGGTCAGGACATCTAACCATATTACTCTATTGCCGATGCCCAGATTGCCTGCATTTATGTGGGAGCCTCATGGAAACATGTGCTTTGTTATCTGCAAATATGAGGGGACTTCAAAAATCCATGGAGAAATGAAATTAAAAGATCAGTTTGTTTTGGTACAAAAGTTTTTTGAAATCTGTTCACATTTTGCAGACTTGTGCATGGATTTCAGAATTTTTTTTAAAGATTAATTTATTTGAAAGGCAGATCCACCCAAAAGAGAGGGAGGGAGGGACAGACAGAGAGGAAGAGAGAGAGAGATATCTTCCATCTGCTGGTTCACTCCCTAAGTGGTCACAACAGCTAGGTCTGGGCCTGTCCAAAGCCAAGAGCCAGGAACTCCATCCAGCTCTCCTACATCGGTGGCAGGGGGCCAATCACTTGGGCTATCCTCTGCTGCCCTCTTAGGCACATTAGCAGGAAGGAGCTGGATCGGAAGTGGAGCAGCCGGGACTCGGACCGGCGTTCTGATATGGGGTGCCAGTTGCAAGTGGTGGCAGGTTGAGTGTTGGGTAGGCGGAGAGGGGGAAGAGTGAAGGGATGACAGTGAGACCAGGAGCCTTTGGGTCAAAAGCCACTGAGACAAAGAAAATATGCCGCAGATAGGAAGGAGCCAGAGTTCCTCCTGGCCTAGGGCACTCGCAGTGAGTCACCATGGCAGTGTTTGATGTGGCTGAGTTTCAGAATTCCCCAAATCCTATCAGGAGGAAAGTTGGCCATTTCCTGTTTGACTTGGAAGCACAGCCCTTGTAAATTAGTCTCTCATTTTTAATCGTGTGTGTGTGTGTGTGTGTGTGTGCGTGCTCTATTAACTGGGTCAGTTGTTTGGTGGAAATTTTAGGAGTAAAATTAGCATGTGTTCTTATGGAAGTGGTCAGCCATTGATACCTGACTTCAATTGGCCAGTATCACAGTGAATCCTGGACACTCGTTAGCAGGGGCCTTCCTTCCTGCCTTCTCTCCAGGGTCACGTGTTTTGTTTGTCCCTCCTCTGCGACCCCTGCTGTGCCCTTTTAGGGTCCCTTAACCTGTGAGCCGTGGTGGCTTATTGACCTCCGCACGAGCTTCATTTGTTCTGGAGGGCACACGTTGGATATAAGTGAAGCAAGGCTTTTAGGTTTCCATTTTACTGCTGGGAATGAGGAATTTGTAGTAAAGGAAAAGTTAGTAAGACATAGCCCATGATAGAGTTTGAAGTCAGTGACCTAGGGATGACCTGTCGCCTCTGTTTTGAGACCATGTTTTGCAAAGGTAGGAGGGGTGGGGAGCTGAACTCCCTGTCCAGCTCGTCAGGATCCCAGCAGGTCTGCAAGACCGTCAGCTTCAGAGCTTCAGGGCTCGAGTTGTCATCGCTGCACGCTCCGGGCGTCTACCTGTTCCTGCCCGGGTGGCGGACCCCACAGTTTCTGCACCAGGATTTCACCACTGTCTTTAGAAGAGGAGAGGTTGACAGTGAACTCATGCTTCAGACATGCACCAGTGGCTTTCAAAAATAAAGCTGGCCTTTTCCCAAAAAACACTCAGCATTTTAAAGAAAACTTTTAACATTTTGGTGCCCAATCCTAAAAATGAGGTTAAGCAGTGACAGGCATTCTGGAGAGGAAATTGACTCCGGCACGTATGAGTGTGTATGGATGTTGTTTATTGGTTACTGGGTTGTTTATTCATTTAACTTTGGCCTATGCATTCCATAGATAACCAAGAGATGTAACTGAACATTCTTTACGGTGTATCCTCTCTATTTGACTCCGGGGTAAGCCGTGTAACCTTGACTGAGAACCTAATACACGTGGTGAGAGAAGTCACACTAAATCCATTTTCCACTTTGCAAACACATGCTTCATGCCTGTCCAGTGTCATTCAATTCCTACATAATTTCTGCGCCGCACGAGGCGTTTTATGTGATGAATGACTGTGGGAGCATGGGTAGGTCAAGTAACACTTCATCTCCCTTATCTGCGTCTCTTGTTTCCATCCAAGTTGGATTGGGGGATAATTAACTTTTATGGAGTCACACTACGTTTCTCCTTAGAATAGTTGAGTTCCCAGTTAACATGCGGGTGACGTAGCTTGCTGCTGTCCTCGCTGTACCTACAGAGCTAAAAGGAAAGCGCCTCTGTCTTCTGTCCTCCTTCCAGTAATTTTCTTACATCAGCAGTCTTTCCAACACCTAGGGCCAGTCTCACCTGCCTACAAAGTAACCTTTTCTTTCCGCCGGCTTGGGAAGGTGACGCTCTTGAGAGTTCATTGTTCCCTGCGTTCTTGGCCATGCAAACCTCTGCAATGTTCTGTTTGCATGAGAAGTTGTTCTGCCAGTGCAAGTACAGTAGGAGCTGGAAACCGCGTCCTCGTAAGGACCCGTTCCATGACCACACTTCAGAGGCATCTTCGCAGCAGACAGCCCCAGCGACAACCCTGCCAAGTGCGTTTTTGGGAAAGCTAACACCGGCGGCTTTGGTGCAAGTTGCTCCTGGCTGCCTGGCTCTATTTTGGGAAGCCCACTTTACTGAGTTAGGACACGCGTGTTCATAGCTCTCCTCCTTAGTCATTCTTTTCCCCTCTTCACTCACACCCTCGGTGTACATTTCCAGCTTCAAGTGTGATGCTTGCATCTTAATTCCATGCCCAAAATAGCTTGGAGACGATCATGTGTTGGAGCTGAGTGGTGCTGACATGCATTGGAGGAACGTAATCAAAAGCTTTCCTTTTTTCTTTTTTGAAAGAAAGCAGTTAGCGTCTTGAAGAGAACTGCAAAGAAGTGTGTTGCTATTGCCTGGAGTGATTTGCTTGTTCCCTGATTTGACTGTGAACTTGCCCCAAGCCCCTACGTTGGAGATCTGGTTGCTTGAACCTCCCCCTTGCCCCCAGAAATAAAGATAACACTCTGAAACTTTGCTCCCCACCTCAGAAGTGACTCAGATTAGGAGTCTTTTGTCCCCCAGTGCCCCTCACACTTTCTTCCTGACACTGCGCTGGCCAGACTCACATCCAGCTGTGGATGAAGGTGGAAACTGGGCCCAAAGATGCCGTTCGTGAAGACGCTTTCTTAGAAATTCCACTGATCTGTGTTCAGGAGCCTTAGGATGCCCTGGCACCATCTCAGCACCTGAAAATCTTAATCTGGCCACCGCTCTGAGGTCAAACCTCGGGGTGCCTCCCTTCCTTTATAGCTTGTCCTCCTTCACATTGCAGCAAATCCAGGAGCCTTTCTGAGCTTGTTATCCGGCAAAGAGCCCGCTAAAGATTCAGGGAGGGGCAGTAGCTGCCGGTCGCAGGTGTGCTTTGTGTGCAAGTGTGGACCAGGAGGCAGTAGGGCAGTGTGGGGGGATTGCAGGAGAAGCCCTCTGCCTGCCTGTCTTGGCAGTTCTCAGGGATTCTGCAGTCTCATTTCCTGAATGGCCTCTACCAGGTCTACTCCTAATGCAGGAGGCAGAGGGGTATTTATGTGCAGAATGGGTGGCTTGAGCCTGCTGGCTCAGGTGCATATGCCCATTTTACAGATGAGGAAACTGAGCTGAGAACCTGTCCCTGTCAGCCAACCAGTAAGGGCACAGATCAGTGGCTCAAGGGATCCTGTGCTCCCAGTATTGTTTCTTGAGTTTACCAGTCAGGCAAAAAAAAGAAAAAAAATTAGTGTGTGTAGGAAGTAGGTGAGTTTTCTTCCCTGGGTCATACCACATCTTTCCTTACCTTCCTAGCTACATTGGAATCCTCTCAAGCAAAGGATACATTGTTTTTAACACAAAATGACTAGAGCTCACTATGCTCCATGAGATTGAACAAGAGAAATTCAAAAAGTTTGCGAGAAATGGAATTAAAAGATAAGTTTATATTGGTATGAAACATTTTTGAAAACCATGCATCATTTTCTTGTAATATACATTTTCTTTTTTCCCATAATATGTATTTTCTAGAAACTGCATGTATTTTGGCCGGCGCCGTGGCTCAACAGGCTAATCCTCCGCCTTGCGGCGCCGGCACACCGGGTTCTAGTCCCGGTCGGGGCACCGGATTCTGTCCCGGTTGCCCCTCTTCCAGGCCAGCCCTCTGCTGTGGCCCAGGAGTGCAGTGGAGGATGGCCCAGGTGCTTGGGCCCTGCACCCCATGGGGAGACCAGGAAAAGCACCTGGCTCCTGGCTCCTGCCATTGGACGAGCGCGGTGCGCGGGCCGCAGCGCGCCGACCGCGGCGGCCATTGGAGGGTGAACCAACGGCAAAAGGAAGACCTTTCTCTCTGTCTCTCTCTCTCACTGTCCACTCTGCCTGTAAAAAAAAAAAAAAAAAAAAAAAAAAGAAACTGCATGTATTTCAAAAATTTTTTTGCACCAAAATTAACTTATCTTTTGAAAAACATATTATGTATTTGAGAGAGGGATAAGAGTACCCATCCATTGGCTCATTCCCCAAATACCCACAACAGACGAGATGGGGCCAGGCCTGGAGCCAGGAACCAGGAACACAATCCGGGTCTCCCAGAGAGACCCCACTCCTGGAGCCACCACCACTGCCTCCCAGGATCTGAGTTGGCAGGAAGCTGGAGTCAGGAGCGAGAGCCAGGAACTGAACCCAGGTATCCAGCGTGGAGCGCAGTCTTAGATGCTAGGCTCAATGCCTGCTCCCAAATAAACTTTATGTTTTCATTTCTTTTTTCATTTCCACAAACTTTTGGTAAATATCCTCATCCATAACAAAGTGTTCCCAATGATTTTAGGCTGGTTAGGAAAATCAGATTCTCCCGCAAGTTTGTGATCACTGATGGTATTCTGTCAAGCGTGTCTACAGGTCTGACGGTAACTCCAAAAGACAGTTGTACACACATTGTTTAACCGCATAAACTGTTTTTGAAAAGTCTGATTTCCTGCGTGCCCAGTGCTCAGTTGTCTACAATAGTGTCTTTGCATCAGACAGAAAAGCAAGGCCAATTTTCTTTGTTTTTAAATTCTCAAGCTGCAGAAAGAGAGCAGTCCCGGGCGGCGAGGTGGGAGCTTCCTCTGCGATCCAAAGGAAGGCGGCGTGCGCCCCTCTCCCCACCAGGGAGGCCTGCGCCTGCCCCGGCCCGTGGCCATGTGGCCTTGCGCAGACGCCGACTCCCTCCCATTCGAAGACCGGCCGCTGTCCAAGCTGAAGGAGTCGGACAGGTGCTCGGCCAGCGAGAACCTCTACTTGGATGCGCTGTCCCTGGACGACGAGCCGGAGGAGCCTCCGCCCCACAGGCCTGAGAGAGACTTCAGGAACTGTGGCCACGAGGTCAGCCTGCGGGACGGGACAAGGGGCTGGCTGGTGGTGGGTGCCCCCAGCGTCTCAGAGCTGGCAGATCCCCGTGGCTTTTGCATGTGGCAGTGGTGAACTGAGTATAAGTGACCTCTTCACGTGGCTGAGGGGGTGGTGTGGTGGCCCTGACCCTACTCTGCTAGCCGGCCCCGCGGTCCCTTTAACTTTGCCGCTTTGTTCTGGGTTCTGAAACCCTGGCCTTGGGTGCTGTGTCACAGAAGGTGTCCAACAGCATGCAGAATGGGACCTAAATGGTTCTGGGAAGTATCTATTTGCAATGTGTTTTTGGAAAACATAGTAAAATCTTCTGGTTGCGGCAAACTAATAACTGCAAAAAATCTCTCTTAAATTTGCTAGCTTTTGGAAATAGCAAATATCACTAAACAATGATATATTATACATATCGTATTCTGGGCAAAGGGAAAAAAAAAAACAACCTGGCACTTGGAAACCTTACATAAATCACACCACCAAATGGGTGGGTTAAGCTCTGTGCTGACATTGGATATGGCCCAGCGTGTGTTGCATTTCCTCGTTCAGCCATTTGCTTTAAAAATTGATTCTAGAATCATTCGCTGCCTGTGAACCAATTTCACAGTTTGCTGGACCTGTCATTTGGTCTCCAGACACGTCTGGTTTTAACTTGAAATAGTATTGTTGAAGTATGGGACAGTCATACAGATCAAATATCCCATACTCAAAATGCTTGCGACCGGAAGTGTGTCGGATTTCAGGTGGCTGTAACTTTGGAAGAGCTGCATATATACAAGGAGATATCCTGAGGATGGGGCCCACGCCTGAATAGGAAACATACGTGTGTTTCAAATACACCTGAAGATAACATCATCCAATGTCTTTAATAATTTTGTGCGTGAAACAAAATTTCACGGTGTGGAACTTTGCACTCCTGGTGTCGTGGGGGTGCTCAGAGGCCGCTCAGATTTGGAAGCATGTCAGACTTCAGACTTTCAGATGAAGGCATACTCAGCCCGCACGGCCATTGCAGGCCAGCGAGGCCAAGCGCCCCGGCAGCAGCAATTGCATCAGGTCGGTGCGACATCACCGCCTGTCTCCTGTGATCTGGGGGTGGCCCATGAGGGAGCACATGGGGACCGGCTCAGGAGACTGCGTGCGAATTCCAGCTCCCTGGCGGCTGGGAATCCACACTTCCCTGCAAGGCAGAGATGAGGGAGGGATGTGCTCACCAGGGGAAGCGCCCTGGCTGTGCGCTGTCCAAGGAATGGACTTCCATCACTGTCGAAGGTGCCACCTGCCAAGCCGTGACAGCCCCTGGAGGCTGCTCAAGGGGCAAATCTTGCCGCAGCCACGCGTCTTCCTATGGAGGAGTCCCTGCTACTTCACCTCTGATTCCCAAGTGGGAGTGTTTAAAACCAAGCAAGGGCCCCCGCCTGAGGAGGAGCTCACACTTTTTTAAAAATATTTTATTTATTTATTTGAAAGGTAGAGTTACAGACAGTGAGAGGGAGAGACAAAAGAGAAAGCTCTTCCTTCCGTTGATCTACTCCCCAAATGGCTGCAACAGCCGGAGCTACAATGGTCCGAAGCCAGGAGCCAGGTGCTTCCTCCTGGCCTCCCATGCAGGTGGAAGGGCCCAAGCACTTGGACCATCTTCTACTGCTTTCTCAGGCCACAGCAGAGAGCTGGATTGGAAGAAGAGCAGATGGGACTAGAACCATCGCCCATATATGGGATGGTGGCACCACAGGCAGAGGATTAACTGCACCAGGGCACCTGCCCCAAACTTTTTTTTTTTTAAATTTACTTATGGGGCCAGCGCTGTGGCACTGCCGCTTGCAGTGCCAGCATCCCATGTGAGCTCCTGGCTCCTGGCTGCGGATCGGCGCAGCTCTGGCCGTTGTGGCCATCTGGGGAGTGAACCGGGGGTGGAAGATCTCTCTCTCTCTCTCTCTCTCTCTCTCTCTCTCTCTGCCTCTGCCTCTCTGTAACTCTGCCTTTCAAATAAATAAATAAATAAATCTTTAAAAAATGCATTTGTTTAAGATTTTATTTTTTTAAAAGATTTATTTATTTATGTGAAAGAGTTACACAGGGAGAGGAGAGGCAGAGAGAGAGAGAGAGAGAGAGGTCTTCCATCTGATGGTCACTCCCCAAATGGCCAAAATGGCCAGAGCTACACCAATCTGAAGCCAGGAGCCAGGAGCTTCTTCCGGGTCTCCCACATGGGTGCAGGGGCCCAAGGCCTTGGGCCATCTTCTACTGCTTTTCCAGGCCATACCAGAGAGCTGGAGTGGAAGAGGAGCAGTCGGGTCTCAAATCGGCACCCATAAAAGGCCAGGGCATTACCCCACTGTGCCATAGCTCCAGCCCCTAAATTTTATTTATTTATTTGAGAGGTAGAGTTAACAGACAGACAGAGGGAGAGACAGACATAAAGGTCTTCCCTCCCCTGGTTCACTCTCTAACTGGCCACAATGGCCAGAGCTGGGCCGATCTGAAGCCAGGAACCAGGAGCTTCTTCTGGGTCTCCCACGTGGGTGCAGGGGCCCAAGCACTTGGAGCATCCTCCACAGCTTTCCTAGGCACATTAGCAGAGAGCTGGATTGGAAGAGGAGCAGCCAGGACTCGAACTAGCCACAGCGCCGGCCCCCTCACTAACATCTAAAGTGAGACTTGCACCAAGGGACTCCAGTGTCCCAACCTGCCTGTCTTCTATCACCTCCCCCACCCCCTGGCCTGCACATCCCCGCACTCACTCACTCTCCTACTCAGACTTGCTCAGGTCATCACAAAAGCCAGCTTTGAAATCCCTGCCGCCGGCGAGGCCTCCCTCCCTGCCCAGGTCCAGAGTCAGGCTTTCCCAGTGCCGTGGGCGCCTGCCTGACTGCAGAAGCGCAGCCCCCTCCCTCGTGAGGCCGTGGATCCTGCTTTGATTCTGGGACTTCAAATGCCTTCGGGGCAGCAGCACTCCTGACCCACACCTGGCCTCTGCCTACGTTTTTCAGTGGTGTTTTCCTAGGCGAGCATGCAGAGAGACAGCACTGAAGCCCAGTCCCAGCTCCCAGGCCACCAAAATGAAGCAACTCACCACGTTCTTTCTTCTTTCTAGGAAGAAGACAACCACAAGGGGAATCTTCAAAGGTGCGTAAGCTTGATGGGATGATAGATGACTGAAATGCACTCCTCTCAGTCCTGCCGCTGTAGTCCGCTCTCACACCCTCTTTGAAATGTCTTAACGTGAAGAGCGCTGCAGAAGTCTTGCTTTGTTATTTGTGCATTCCATACATATGGCAATTTTGGTGATGAACAGCCGAAAGGCCAGACAGTACTGCGTGCATGCGTGCGTGGATCATTCTCTGGCAGGCCCCTCCTTGCCAGTCGTAGCTGTGAGCTATACACACAGGGGAGCGTGTGTCCAGTGGGCTTTGTAAAGTCCACAGAAACCTCCCTGCTGATTTTAAGTCTGGAAAACTCCTTCAAATGCCCCGAGCCTGCTCCAGGAGGGTTTATTGAAAACTTCCTGGTGGCCAGTGTTGTGGGCAGCTGGTAAAGCCGCCACCTGTGATGCATCCCGTGAGGGCTCCAGTTCAAGTCCTGGCTGCTCCACTTCTGATCCAGCTCTCTGCTATGGCCTGGGGAAAGCAGCAGAAGATGGCCCAAATGCTTGGGTGACTCTGAGACTTGTTCCTCTGTGGGCCAAGTGGGAGTTGGCTGAGCTGTATGCAGAGCACCATGGCAGGGGTCAGGGCGTCAGCCAGTGCAGAGCCCTCACGTGCTCCGTGATCAGTGTCTGCAGCTGAGTCGTAATTCAGCAACTCCCGGGACTGACAGATGCAAGCAGAGGAAAATCATACTTGCCCAGAAGCTCAGGACCTAACGACATTTCCAGCATGGGTGACAGCCGGCTTGCTGTGCTCCCGGGAACTTTAGCCAGATGGAAGGCCAAGCAGTGGCACTCTTGGCCTGCTCTAAACCCCACGGCGGCCCTCAGAGCACAGGCCCCGTCCCCTGGGTGAAGGCAGTTGTCTGCAGGCCAGCCAGGGCTTGGCTGGTTCAGCATGCTGGCCCGTGCAGTGCACAGACTTGCTCAGAGCAGGCTTCTGAAGCCACTCCCGGCCTCTTCATCATGGATGGGCGTCCTACAGGGGAGTGGCCAAGCATTGCCTCTGGGACCCCACTGACCAGACCTCAGCTGGTGTAGAACTAGAGGGCTGGGTGTGCGTGTGTGTGTGTGTGTGTGTGTGGCAGGAATTTTTAATATAACTGACCAGAAATGGGTTTAGCTCCAGAGACAGAGACATGCTCACTTCCCTTCTGCAACGCCCCCACCCCTGCCCCGACCCGAGCTGGAAGGAGTCCAGGCCACAGCAGCTCCATTGCTGGGGCCGGTGGACACAGCCAGGGCCCAGCCTCCCCCCGACCCCACCTCCTTTGCTGTAGTGGGTGGACACCCTGTGTGAGCACCCCAGCACCCTTTGTCATAGCAGACATGTATTTCCAATGCCTCTGCTTGGGCACAGGGGAGGCACTCTGTGTATGCGTGTCGAGTCGATGTGTCCAGTGAAAGGGCCAGGAATCTGCACCCGAGTCCTTGTCCGTCATGCAGGAGCTTAGCAGGAACTAAGCCTTGGCTCCCGTGTCTTCACCTCCAGCCATGTTCCCATGTCTGGGGAGGTTTTTTTCCCTCTCTCTTCAGAACAGAGGAGGAGGACATAGACAAAGAGGAAGGCTTGGCCGTGGAGAAGGGGCTTAGGGAGAGCCCTGGGGTGGACACTGCACAGAAGGCCAGAGGGAATTTTTATTTGTAACAGAGTAAAGGAAACCATGTGCCGGTCTGATGGCGGTTCCCTTGCCCTTCCTCCCTTTGTCACCCCCCTCGTGGCCTTTGGAGGTTGTCAGGGCGTCAAGCCAGTGGAAGATGAGGCTGTGTGGTGGGACCGCAGCTACATCACTGGGTCTCTCTCCCTGGGGGCCATGAGCATGTGGTGGGCAGGGCCTGGGGGTGCTCTGCAACATGAGCACCTGCTGTGACGCCTTGCAGGAGGGTTGGCACTGGGGGTGCCCACTGGTGAGGGCCATGCCAAGCCACGGCTGGGAGTTGAGCTGCATTGACTGCAGGTGGCCCCACCCTCCCGCTTGTTTGCAGTATTTGAGGGTTGGCACTATTCGGTTCTGATCAGAGCAAGGCTCCAGCAACAGTCCCACAGCCACAGACGTCCAATGAACACCCACAGGGCCAGCTCGTAACAGGGAGCCTGAAGCAGCTGCAGAGTGTTCCAATGGCTTAGGGGAGGCTCCGCCCCCACTACCCAGGCAGGGCAGGGCAGAGCAGGGCGCAGGGCTGCGGTGTGCAGGGCGCGTGCTGACCTCCTCTCTCTGCCTCTCCAGGGCGGTGTCTGTGTCCTCCATGTCGGAGTTCCAGCGCCTGATGGACGTGTCCCCCTTCCTGCCTGAGAAAGGCCTGCCGTCTGCCAGCAGCAAGGAAGACGTCACCCCGCCCCTGTCCCCTGACGACCTGAAGTACATCGAGGAGTTCAACACCAGGAGCTGGGACTACACATCCCCCAGGTCCCCCGGCGGGGCTGGGGCCGAGAGGCCTACGGACCTCTGGGCAGACAGGACCGAGGCGGGGCGGGCAGGGTGCGAAGCCAGCGCGGAGCCCTTCTCGGACTCCTCCTGGTACCTGACCACGAGCGTCACCATGACCACGGACACCATGACCAGCCCAGAGCACTGCCAGAAGCAGCCACTGCGCAGCCACGTCCTCACCGAGCAGTCCGGCGTGCGTGTGCTGCACAGCCCGCCCGCTGTCCGCAGGATGGATGGCATCGTGCAGGGGGGCGGCGAGGGCAGGGGCCGGCTGGACCCCGAGGGGCCCTTTCCCACCAGCAGGGCCAGAGCAAGCCTGGGCGACGCCAAGGGGGGACCGCTGGAACCCATGCTTGGAAGGTGGCCTTGTGCCCCCTGCAAACACCCCCGAGACTACATGGAGGGGGCCCTGCGCCCCCTCGAGAGCCCCCTGTGTACCCCCCTGGGCTTCGCTTCCCCCTTGCACAGCCTAGAGATGTCCAAGAACATGAGTGATGACATGAAGGAGGTGGCTTTCTCCGTCAGGAGCGCCATCTGCTCCAGCCCGCCCGAGCCACAAGTTAAGGACATGGCCTGCCAAACCAACGGGTCCCGGACCACGGGCACACAGACCGTACAGACCATCAGCGTGGGCCTGCAGACGGAAGCCCTCCGGGGCGGTGGCGGCGTCACCAGCAGCCCCCACAAGTGTCTCACACCAAAGGCAGGGGGCGGCACCACACCCGTGTCGTCTCCTTCCCGCAGCCTTAGGAGCAGGCAGGTGGCCCCTGCCATCGAGAAGGTGCAGGCCAAGTTTGAACGCACATGCTGCTCCCCCAAGTACGGGTCTCCCAAGCTGCAGCGGAAGCCCCTCCCCAAAGTGGACCAGCCAAATAGCAGGACCTCACCGGGTGTGGCCCAGAAGGGGTACAGCGAGTCGGCCTGGGCACGCTCCACTACCACGAGGGAGAGCCCCGTGCACACCACTATCAACGACGGCCTCTCCAGCCTCTTCAACATCATCGACCACAGCCCCGTGGTGCAGGACCCCTTCCAGAAGGGGGCGCGGGCTGTGAGTCGGTCCCGCTCAGCAGAACCCCGCCCCGAGCTGGGCCCAGGCCAGGAGACGGGCACCAGTTCCCGGGGAAGGTCGCCCAGCCCCCTTGGTGTAGGCGCTGAGACGTCTAGGGAGGAAGGGGGAGAGGGCACGCCAGTGAGGCAGGACCTAGCCGCTCCCCCTGGCTACACGCTCGCCGAGAATGTGGCCCGGATTCTCAACAGGAAGCTGATGGAGCACGCCTTAAGGGAGGAGGCGAGGCAGGCTGCCCACGGCCCCCCGAGTCTCAGTGACAACCACACGGCAGACGCAGCCACAGCTGAGCCAGGGCCCATGGAGGTAATGGCACCCTGACCCGCCAGCTCTTCCATTTAGGTGGGGGGGTGAGAGGGCACCTGGCCAGGCTGTTGGGTCGCAGGAAGTAGCGTTTTTGTCTGTAATTGGCTGTGGTGAGCAGGGGCTGAGTTGGGTTTTGGGGAAGATAGCACAGGCAGAAAGGGTTCTGGCCTCTGGGCTCAGTGATGGATCTGTATCTACACCCCCAGGCTCGGCGTGCTGGGTCATGATTCGCCCTTTCTGTGTGTGGGTGCATGTCACGGCATGTCCGAGTGTGCAGCATGGAAGGGGGCCGGGGGGGGGGGGTGAGGACCACGGGGACACGTGCTTGTCACGTGCTCATCAAGGACTACAAACACAAGGTCGGTATCCCCGCTGGCCTCCCTGCAAACCAGCAGTTTGGCCTCTCAGGAGCGGCTTCCCCTCTCTGTGCGTGAATCCCCCAGCAGCAAACCCAGGTGAAACAAATGGGTAAACCCTGAACCCTGCCTCTGTACAGGAGGAGGTGGCACCGCCGCCCTGACATTGCTCACCCATCAGTCAGCCTGGAGTTCTGTTCCAGGACACATCCCCCGGGATGCATTTTGCACCTTGCACTTGAGCCAGCAGCTCCCATTTCCAGGCCTAGAATGAGCAAATGAAATAAGCCCTGTGATCCTGCTGGTGCTGACGGCCATGGGGAGGCCGGCCTCTCGCTTCGTGCAGCCCTGAGCAGGTGTGAACGCCTTGTCGCCCAGTGAGCATTCTGCAGGCCGGGCCTCTCCCCAGGGTTGGGGAAGAGGAGGGGAGCAGATTTTTTTCTGGGCTGCCCTGGCCCCAGGGCAAGGAGAGGAGGAGGGTGTGTGCCCTGTGTCACAGGGCCGACATTTCCCAGGGGGAGAAATGCCAGCGCAGTTAGAGGGCCAGACTGACCCACCGAGAAGTGCTTACCTGAGAATACAGAGGTGAAATCTGACACGGCGAGCTGAGTGCAGGTGCCAGTGACCTACAGAAATGGGATTGCTGTGCTTCAGCCCAGCGCAAATGCTGGCAGCACGGGGCCCGAAGAGCCCAGCGTTTGTGAAAAGGTTGTTCCCAGGCTCCAGGATGGGCAGACACTGCTGGCTGAGTGTTCCCAGCTGACCAATGGTGTCACCCCCGTCCCTCAGGGCCCCTCAGGTAAGTCCTGTCTGCTGGGGAGATGGTGGATATTGGACTCTAGATCGGTTGAAATGAGGGCTTTGTCCCAAAGCATGAGCTGGCTGTGCCTGCAGTGTCCGAGTCACAGTCAGCCCTCAAGTTCCACCCTACTGTGGGTTGAAAATACCAGGAGGAAAACTGTATTGAGCATGCAGACTTCTTCACTTGCCCTCAACCCCTACACGGCAGCACATAACAGCTGTTTGCAAAGCATTTACATTGCACTGGGTATCTAAGTCATACAGGTGATTTCCAGTACACAGGAGGATGTCATGGGGCTGTGCAAATCTGCACCACTGCAAGGTGCACTAAGGGACTGGAGCATTTCCAGGGGTGTTACCCCCCTTTTTTGAAATATGTATTTATTTTATTTGAAAGAGTGACACACAGAAATCTTTCATCTGTTGGTTCACTCCCCACTGTCCACAACAGCCAGGGCTGGGCCAGGTTGAAGCCAAGAGCCAGGAACTCCATCCTGATCTATGTGAGTGGCAGGGGCCCAAACACTCGGACCATTGTTCGCTGCTCTCCCAGGCACATTTGCAGGAAGCTGGATTGGAAGTGGAGTGGCCATGACTCGAACCAGCACTCCAACAGGGGATGTCGGTGTGTAAGTGGCAACTGAACCCACTGTGCCACAGTGCCCCCAATCTGCAGGATTTGATATCTGCAGTGGGTCCTGGGACTAAGCCCCATGAATACTGAGGGACAACTATTAGAGAAACAGAAAAATAATTTTTTTAAATGTATTTACTTATATATTTGAAAGGCAGAGTGAGTGACAGAGAAAGGGAGACACACAGAGAGACAGAAATCTGCCATCACTGGTTCACTCCCCCAGATGGCTACAACAGCCAGGGTTGATCCAGGCCAAAGCCAGGAGCCTAGAACTCCATCCAGGTCTACAGTGTGGAGGCAGGGGCTCAAATACCTGGGCCATCTGCTGCTGCTTTCCCAGGAGCATTAGCAGGGAGCTGCATCAGCAGAGGAGCCAGGACTCGAACCTGTTCCTCCATACAGGAAGTGCCAGCATTGCGAATGGACCTAAGCTGTTGGGCTAACAGTGCTGCAGGCAGCATGAGAGAGAAAATGGCTGACTGTCGGACTTCCAGAAGTACCTGCGGAAATGGCTTTATCCGTTCACAGCTGCATCCTTCCCATCCCTAGAAAGTGTGTGTTTGGATGCTCTCCTGTGGTGTGTCTGCTACCAGCAGCAGAGCATTGGAGGGGAGGACAGAGTTTCAGGGACCCAGAAGCCCCACGGAACATTCGCTGACAGCATTTCAGTGCCATGGGCCCTTTGTTCCTGTTCTGGGATTTTGCTCTTCCTCGATTCCAATGGAATTATCCGTTGTTTGAGTTGGCTTATCTGTTGGGCCCATGGGAGACGCCTTCCTGTCTAATTATGTCAGCTCTCGATGTAGTTTCCCACGTCACCAGGGCTGCACCTGCTCTCCCAGCCCGCGCGGGGCGACCAGCCGCAGAGTCACTCCCTGGGCCATCCAGACCTGGGCGCCGTGGGCACCGGGTAGCCTCGCCTGCGAAAGCTGCATGGGCCTCCTTTTCTCCTCACGCCACGGCACCAGCCCAGTGGCGCAGAGAGCAGCTGTGGAGGAGGAGGAGGAGGAGGAGGCGGGCAGTGGGGGGAAGAGGAACAATATGGAAATGCAGCCCTCTTGTCTCCCACTCCCAAGTGGAAAATGGGGGCGGGAGGGGGGTGAGTGTCAGGACGAGCAGCGGCAGCTTGATCGCTGGCCACCAAAACAAGCTGCGCTGTGGAATATTCTATATCAGATACCTACCAAACGCTGTGTGAAAGGTCAGCGGCGAGAGGGCGGTTCCTCCTGAAACCGGAAGCCTGGGAACCGGAAGGGAGGTGCACTGTCCCTGGCGGGCGCGCCTGCACTGTGCAACAGGTGGAGGAGGGCGTGGCGCGGGGGCTTCCTGACAACACCGCGCCCTGGCCTGTTGACCTGGAGGCTTTACTGTTCTCTTGCTTTAAACTTGCTTTCCACCCACTTGCTTTTCTTTTCTTTGTTCCGTCCAGAACCAAACTGTCTTACTAACTGCCCCGTGGGGACTCTAGCCCTGCCTGCCTCTCGCTGTAAGTGCTTCCTCCCTCGTTGCAAACCACCTGGAGAAGTCGTGCGTGTAACCCATGGGGACGCCTCCCACCCCCACACATCATCTGAAGGCACCCACCTGGGTCCTGGCGAGCTAGCTCTGCCCCACGTGAGGGCTCACCGCTTGCGGTGAAGGGAGGTCTCTAGGCGCTGGAGGTGGTGCCCAGAGCTCCCCTCGCTGGTGGAGTTTGCGGCCCATGGGCTTTCAGGGGAGTGAGGACACACTGGCCAGGAGGGGACAGCTCGGGGACAGGGGTCTTTGAGCCCAGCCAATGACTGCCCTGTAGCCTTAGTCGTCCACTCCTACTCAGGGTAGATGACCCTTCCATCTTGTACTCGTGTCGCAGTCAGCTGAAATGGGGTGTGACTATGATGGGAAAAGGCTTTTCTCATTTTGTCTTTCAACAACAACCTTGTCAGAAAGAAAAAGCCCAAATGCGCCTTGTCCTTCCAAGGGAGCATCGCGGGTGACACAGTAAGTGCTCGATAAATATTTATTGAACGAATGGACAAGGCCATCGATGCTCCAGATGTGTTGACAGCTTCTCCCAGAATGGCCTTCAGATCCTGAATGGAGGCACAAGAGAAAAATAAAGACTTTGTTTTTAATCGAGGATGTAGCCACCCACCCGCCTTATTGGAGGGCCGTAACGCCAGGTCTTAGGTACAGAAAGATTGCAAGCTGTCAAAGAAAATGATGGCCATGTCCCTGTGAAAAAGTGGCAACACATGGGGGAGGCCATTTGCAGCACAGGTGCTGCAGGGGGGCCATCACGGACACAAGGCCCACGTAGCACACGCCACAGTGGCTTCTTGGGAAAGCCCACCATTGTGGGCTTGCGTGTGCTGCGGGGATACTAGGGAAATGTCCGTGGCCTTGGACTCGTGGTCACACAGCATTTCTTTATTCTCGAGCAGGTGCTAGTGAGGAGGTACTGCAGGCTGCTCCCTTAAAGAGCCCGTTCTTAGCATCAGCCAGGTGGAAGCAGGGGCTGATCAAACCACTGGCAGCAGCCTTGTTTACACACAGCATACACAACACACACTGCCCTCGGTGGGAATGGACACATGCAACAGTGCAGATGTCAAGTCTGGCTGGTGCTGTGTGCCCCCGGGGAGGTGCCGTCTGGCTGCCGTGGTGCCTATTAGCACAGAGGAAAGTGATCGCTAGCCTTACAGCGCCTTTTCTGCAGACCTCATAGAGGGGCAGGGAAACCGCCTCATCCCATTACTTCATTGCTGTCCTGGAAACTGTGGGTCCCACGCCATCCTCGGGCTGTGCCGCCTCCACCTGCCACCACCATGCATCTTACACCCCGTTCTCATCCGCTCCCGGGAGTGGCCTTGCCCACTGGATACCACCATCGGTGTCCTTCAGCTCCTGTGCTGGTTAATCACCCCTCACCCTGGTCTGTTCACTTGCTCATCGTTTCTTCTCTGTGGGGTCGTCCTTGTGCCATCCATCTAGGGGTTTGTGGCCTCAGCTTTTTTTTCTTCCGTGTTTAGTGTCACTTGGGTGGGCTGGGTTCTGTGTTTCTCACCATTCCCTCATCTCCGCTCCTTCTATTTCTGTGCATCAGCTAAACCCACGTTTGGGCTTCCTTGTTTCTGCACGTGAAGACTTAAGACAAATAGCTCAGCATTCTTTAAAAGCAAAAATGATCTCTTCTGTATAAATGCCCTGGGGCGCCCGCATTGTCCTCAGACAGAATCGCAAGCACTCCCCATCCCACTTTGAGCCAATGCTGCCACACGGAAGAATCATTCGAGACAACGAGACCTCAATTAAAAGTTCTCCCGGCAGCATTTTTCCCATGTCGTGGGAGTTTGTTTAACCTACTGCCAGTCAGTGGGGAAATAAACAGTCGACCAGCCTCCTTGCTAATCAGTCGGATGAAATCACAGGGCTTCCAGTGGCTCATTGCAGCCAGATAGATGATTCCAGGGGGCCAATGACAGGACCCACTGGGTGGGGACTCGAGGAGCAGCCCCAGTCACTCCCCCTGCCTGCCATGTTCCTGTAGAATTCAGAAGGAGCTTTGTGTGCACACCCATCTCACCGTATTGCCAGCTTGTGACCATTGTTCAATATCTTCATATTCATATCACTGCGCATTCTTGTGGAACTCTTTGCTGATCATTTTAAGTTGTTCCCCATAAGCAACATAACAGCACTCTGAAGCTGCCCACTGCCCACCGTGAGTCTGTTGGAGTGTGTTGGGGGGAATTAACCACTGGGGAGCCGCTGGTCTGAGTAACCGTGTCTTTTCTTGACCCCCAAGGAACTACCTTGTTCTGCACTAGCTCCGTCCCTAGAGCCCTGCTTCTCCAGGCCCGAGAGACCAGCAAACCGTCGGCCTCCGTCCCGGTGGGCCCCACCGTCCCCCACTGCCTCACAGTCTCAGTCCCCTGGAGACCCGACGTCCTTGGAGGAGCGTGGCGACGAGGAGCTGCTGGAGGAGAAGCCACGCCGGGATGCAAGCTTGCATGGATTATCACAGAATAATTCATTGTGATTTGCATAACCACACCATCGTCACGAACCAACCTCTGCCCTAAAGGAGAGCTCTGGTTTTCTCAAGGTTAAAGAATGTTTAACAAAACAAAACAAAACAAAACACAGCTGCTGAATGTTCAACCTGTGAAACTGAGATGTTTCTAGAATGAAACAGTAAATGTGCCTGTAATAACTTAATTTTTTTCATAGCTCAGAAAACTATTTTTGTCTCCATCTTTTTTACACACAATATATTAAATGAAAAAAGTAAATAAGGTATAAATAGATTTAAAAAAATAAAAATTTTAAAAATGTACATTTTAAGAGATGCCAACACCCTCTCGCTCAAACTGCCTGCCTCTCTGTTAGATTTGCACTGTTACTTTTTGGTTAGGTTTATTTCCATGTTGAATGAGCGTGGTTTAAGTTAATTTTATTTTGTCAGTGTTACTGTTTTTTAATAATTTTTTTTAAATGCTTCAGACTGTCTGATTCTGTGAACTTTTTGTACTGAAAAAGCCGCGGAGCCAGGAGAGCAGACAGGTGGTCTGTAGACTGGAGGAGAGGCGCTGAGCCCTCTGGTGCGCCTGGAGCGCTCGCCGGCTGTGTAATCCACCTGCTCTCCTCCGGGCGCACGTCCGGTTTCAGGTGCATGTACGTGACTGCGCTGTGTCCCCGCCCTCGCCGCCACGAGAGTCGGCCCGGCCCAATGTTGTCCGTCGTGACGCCCCTCGCCTTGCACTTTTAGCCTCCAGCCTCTGGCATTGACGAGACCACAGCGGCCACCTTTTTAAGATGATTGTTAAAAAGATGAACCGGCATTATACAGAAGTGTTCGCAAAAGTTTCTTGTGAAGGGAAAGCGCTACACACAGGCACCAGGATACCAAATGGAAACACGACAGTGCCTCGGCATCTGTGTGAGGCCGCGATGAAGTAGAAATAAAGCCTTTGCGAGCCAGCAGCGTGTCTGGGCTCTCACGTTTCAAACGCCCTCCACCTCTCTTCCTGAGGGCTCGGGCAGAAAGTTTTCCCTAGCGGAGGAATGAGGGGAGGGGATCGGTAAGAGGCAGCAGCTGCTGGCATCGCAGGAACGCACTCCACTGCACCAGTGGGTTGCGGTTCTCCGTGACTCACTGGAGGGATCTGGAATAAAGCAACTTTGTTCTTGCTGGAAAAAAAAAAAAAAAAATGGGGTAGGAGCTTGGGTGCGAGAAAACTGCTCAGCTACAGGTCCACTGTGCCCGGCCTCTGCCCCCTCCCCTCACCAGCAGAGGGAGGGGCCTAGCAGAGGTGGCTCCCTGGGACATCAAGGTGTAGGCCAGCCTGTGAGTGTCTGAAGTAGTGGGGTTGACAGGGAAACGGTGCGCAAGAAAAGTGCACGAGAAAAGCTTTCAGACTGAAGCTTCTGGCTTCCATGTGTCTTTCGTTATCCCGACAGTCTTATTTACATGAGCTAATGGAGTAAGTTCCATTCCTAGCATTATCACAGCTCCATCTTTGGACTTAAGTTTATTTTTAAAAAGAATTATTTTATTTATTTAAAAGAGTTACACAGAGGGAGAAGGAGAGGCAGAGAGAAAGAGAGGTCTTCCATCTGCTGGTTCACTCCCCAGTTGGCCGCAATGGCAGAAACTGAGCCGATCAGGAGCCTCTGCCAGGTCTGTCTCACAAGCGGATGCAGAGGCCCACGGACTCAGGCCATCTTCTACTGCTTTCCCAGGCCATAGCAGAAAGCGGAAGAAGTGGAGCAGCCAGGACTCAAACCGGCACCCATAAGGGATGCTGGACTGCAGGCGGCAACTTTACCTGCTAAGCCACAGCACCGACCCCAACTAAAATATTTTTCAAAAAAGAAAACAGTTAAGTGTCGATGAGAAGCTGGAGCAGTTGGAGCCCTTGTGCACTGTTGCTGGGGATGCAGAATGGCTCAGCTACTGTGGGGGACCATGTGGCTGCTCCTCAGCAACGTGAAGCAGTTGCCATGGGAGCAGCAGTTCTGCCCCATCCCTGCCCCCAGGAATCGAAAGCTGGGATCAGGCAGGGATGTGGGCGCCCATGTTCACAGCAGCCAAAACGGTCCACTGACAGTGAATGGACGTACAAAATGGGCTGTTCCTCAGCCTTAACATGGAAGCACATTTGCACAAGAAACCTTGAGAACATCGTGCTAAGTGACGTACCCCAATCACAAACAGGCAATTATTTGATTGTCCTCGATGAGATACCCAGAGTTGTCAAGTTCATAGACACAGAAAGTAAAGTGGTGGTAGGAGGGCTGAGGAAGGGAGGATGTGTAATGGGTGTAGCGTTTTGCTTTGAGATGGTGAAAACGTCCTGGAAAGAGGGTGAAACGTACTTCATGGCACTGCATTGCACACTTGGAAATGGTTACAACAGCAGACTTTGCGTGTCAGCACTACTGGAACTTTTAATGCAAAAAAAAAAAAAAAAAAGGGATATATCATTGAACCACCCAGACATAACTATAAGCAAGTGATCAACAAGTCAGTCATGGTGACTTTGTGCCCATGGTAAATGCCAAGAGGTCCCTTCGTGTTTCTCGGTTGGCGACAAGGAAGGAAGTGGGTAGTGGTCAGTGAGACCCTCAGACCCTCAGCCTTCGGGACTCTGCTCACGCCCTGGCCTGCCCTCCCCCATGTGGTTTATTCCCAGACAAACACCCCACACGTGGGCAGTGATGGTGCGCAGCGTCCTCTCCTAGGTTAACACCTCCTAGGGAAAGGTCTCCTACCAGGAGCTCCAGCAAAGCCCAGAGCCAGTGAGTCTCACTGGTCCCAATTAAGTCACACGTGTCCCTGACAGATTGGCCAAGAAACATCAAGGCGCTGTTCAAATAGAGGGGAGAGGGTATCTGGGAAGCATCAAAGTCTCCACACCTATGGGAGACACCCCAAAACTGCAAGGAGGAGCTCTGGCCATTAGAGAACTTGCTATCTGGTGAGAAAGCATAAAATTCCCAGGCAGGAAGAACAATTGCGTGGACCGTGTGTAGAAATCCCAAGTGCAGCAGGGCTGGCGCTGGGCCTGGTAGGACAGTGTTTCAGGGTGAGGGAGGCAGCCATGCAGGGAGGAAGTAATGGATGCCGGTTGCTTCAGGCAGCTCTAACTGGGCTGGGAGCAGAACCTTCCATGAGCAGGGCCAGTGCCTTGAAAGCTAGGCTGGAACCTCTCCCGTGAACACATTTTCTGGTAGCTGGGCATGTGTGTTGTTGAGTCTGCTAACTGGAGCCACACAATCTTCAAAGGCAGGGCAAGGCAGTGGCATGAATGCCAGGCAGTTCCGTGGGTCACGTGTAGAGAGCAGCTGTCTGCTGGAATTCATGTCTCTGTGAGCAGCATTAGGGCGCCAGTTGCTGTCACATCCTGAGACAGAGGCTCACAGGGCAGGCATGCCCTGCGCCCTGCGGGGAGCCCAGCGCCAGCAGCCCGAGACATTGCTCAGCAAACGACCCTCACACTGGGCGGGGGGGCCACAGTGTACCCACTCCTTTTTGCTCCTTAGCAAGAGGTGACATCCAAGAAATCCTGAAATAGATGCATATTGGGGGAACCTATTCATGGACTCCAGGGTTTTTGGCACCAAAATAAACATCTTTTAGTTCCATTTTCTACCAACTTTTTGAAACTCCCTCACATTAGTCGCTTCTTAGCCTTTTGGCTAAGATCAAATGTATTTTTTCTTATCAGCTTGAAATTTCCTCCTATTAGGTTCAAGTTTTCAATATTATAAGCCTTTTTGATATGCATGCATCATCTAATTCATATTTAATACTTTTGCTTCATCTTTTTTTCCCTAGAATGACCTTTATAAGGTTTTACACATACCTAATTTTATTTTTGTTAATTTTTTCTTATTGTTTATATTTAAGATGTACAGCACGATCTGATATCCATATACTCAGATGCAGTGAAACGGTGGTAGTCAGGCAGAAGGACATGCATCGCCTCCCAGTTACCTGCCCCCCTTTTTTGTGGCAAGAGCACCTAAAATCTACTCTATTAGCAAAACTCCCATGTTAACCATAGTCCTCATGTCGCACATTAGATTTCAGAATTGTATTATGCTTGACTGTCATGTTCAAAAAGCAACTAAGAGGTACAACAGCCATTTTCTATTTTATCATGTATCGATTTTTTAAAATTGTGGCAAAGTACATTTAACATAAAATTTGCCATGTTAACCACTTTAAAGCGTACAGTTCAGTGGCACCTAGTTTATTCTCAGCGTTGTGCAACCACTGCCAACATCTGCTTCTAGAACATTGTCCTCACCCCAAAGGAAACCCCATAGGCACCCCCAAGTCTCTGGCACCCACTCATCTGCTTTCTGTCTCCACAGATCTGCCTAGTCAGGGTATTTCATAAGGGGAATCATATGCTTTGTGGTCTTTGGAGTCTGACTTCTTTCACTTAGCACAGAGTTTTTCAGGTTCATCCAGTTGTAGCATGAATTAGTGTTACAGGGGTGATTCTGGCTAGGCTTGGTCCAAGTTCTTGTCTCCACACAAGAAAGAATGCAAGGAAGAAATGTAGACAATGGTGAATAGGAAAGGAGGATACATTTAAAGCACAAATACACACTCAAGAATAAGTGGACAAACTCAGGAGAGAATGAAATGCAGTGAACAAGGTTCAGGGCAGAGTTTTCATTACCCTTTGGAGGTATAGGGTAGTGTCTGGGACAGCGCTTAATTGAATATTCAAATAGGCTAGGTTTCTAGGCAGGGCTTGAGTCCCGCCTATTTCTGTGTACTTTTCAGGAAATCTTGGAAATGCAGTGGCATCAGATGCATGATGGGAATGGGAGTGTCAGCTATGGGTAATTTCATTATGATGACCTAACAGTCATCACAGTGACACGGTCTGCAGCCATATTGGCTATTTCTGGTGGCACTTGTTCTACTCAGTAGCTGCAGTCTGCATGGGAGGTGATGGGGTTTGGATGGTACTCAGGCAGGGGCGCACATGTGGCCGCAGTACAGATGCTGGCACTGCTCAGCTCCTCTGATAGCTGCCTCCCTACCCACATCATTAATTCTTCACTCCTTCCTATGGCTGGTAATATTCCACTGTAAGGTATTCCACAGTGGTTTCGCAGGTGATGGTGTGTGTCTGTTTTCAAAACAAAGAAAACCTCTGGCTACCTTACCTTAGACAGCCCCGAGCATCCTCCCCCATGCTCCAGAGACCCAAATCACAATGAATAACCAGGACGCTCATCCATCAACTTACACAACTGCAGCACTTTGGTGTCTTTCATCTTCATTGTCTCAAGAGGCCGCCAGTAGATGCACTTGTCATACTTTTCTTTGATTGCGCTGAGGCCTTTCAGCGTCTGTCTCTGAAAGCAGTGAGCACAAGAATCCAGTGTAGCAAGAAATGGGGCTGTGAGTCCTAAACAGGTTGGTTACTGGGGCAGATGTGGTGACACGGCATCTTCCTTACACTCTCGGTCCCTACGCCACTGTGGCGCGGAGAGTGAGAAATCTGGATTTGAGCCCTGAGAAACAGCAACCATAATGCCTCCTTCCCAGGGTTATCTTAGGGTTAAGATGTGTTGTGTCCCCACTGTATTCAAGGAACTCTGAGTTGCAAACAGCAGCATTGAACTAAAAGACAAGCACCCGGCTACCCTGGAGCTTATGTACTAGTGATGGAAGACACACAGCAAACAGTGGGGTAGAGAGCAGCGGAGACACCTCCCCACACACCCACCCACATGCACTAGCCACGCGCTCTGAGGTCTATTGGCCAGGCAGAGGGAAAGGCTGGGGCAGACTTGGGCTGGGGAGATGGGTATGGACCTGGTGCATGCCAGGGAGCAAAGAAGGCCCTTGTGGCCAGATCAAGGTGGGCAAGGCCCTGTGGAGGAGCAGGAGGGAGGTCAGGGACCTGCTGGCAGTCCACAGCAAAGGGTCTGGATTTTATTGCAGGTGAGTTAAAGAAGCTGCTGGAAGATGCTGAGCAAGCAAGTCACAAAAATGCTTTGCACAATTAGATTACTGTGTTGGAAGAATGAGAAAGAGCAAGACTGGAAGGCTTCCAGATCAAAGTGTGACCCAGGGAAGCCCTGCCAGTGACCTGGGCAGTCTTTTGCTCCCACTGGGGACGTGCTGCCCGGCAAAGACTGGGCTACAGGATGAGCTTCTGCTAAGGCTGCGGGACCCCAGAATCCACCTCGCTCTTTCATTTGGGAGCTGAAGGAGACCCTTATTTATTCCACAGGCCAGACCAGGCTTCCTGCCCATGGCCTTGGGCCAAGAAGAACCTGGCTCCCCCTCCCTTCAGGGCACAAGATTACCCAACAAGATTCTCAGGCCTTTTGTGCTGTTTTGTTTGTTTGTTTGTTTAAGGTAAGCTCCTTTTCCAAAAGGAAGTTAGCAATTCTAATCCACTATCAATCAGCTGTAATTTAGTCTAAGTGGCTTTCTGCTCTTTAAAAATGTGTTGATAAGGGGACAACTGCAGCTGTGGGAGAGGGGCTGGCAGGGAGGTGCTGGGGAGACGTAGCTCTAGGCGCTGCCCCAGCCAGACCAAGAGAGCACAGAACACGGAAGAGCTCTGACTGTTTATTTTCCCTAGGCTCAGCTCTGCCGGCTAGCTTGTAATAACCCGTCCTTTTTCAAAGATAACAACCCTCTGTAACTTCCCAGTGTGCTAATAAATTTCTGTGGGCTCCAGGAACCCAAATAAAATCTTGTAATTCCCATGGCCAACCTGGAATGAGTTTGTCCCTCATCAGTGACCCAGGTCTGCAGTCCAACCTCGGCCCACCCTGGTCTCCTAAAATGACATTTTTAAAGAAGTAAAGTAAACACGCATTCCTGCAGATACGACGATGAAATGGGGGCACCTAAAGGTAGCTCTCGGAATTCTAAATTCTAAATTTCTGGAAGTTGATTAAGAAATAGGAAATGGGGGCCGGCGCCGTGGCTCACTGGGTTAATCCTCCGTCTGTGACTCCGGCATCCCATATGGGCGCCAGTTCTAGTTCCAGTTGCTCCTCTTCCAGTCCAGCTCTCTGCTGTGGCCTGGGAGGACGGTGGAAGATGGCCCAAGTGCTTGGGCCCCTGCACCCGCATGGGAGACCGGGAGGAAGTACCCGGCTCCTGGCTTCGGATGGGCGCAGTGCCAGCCATGGCAGCCATTTGGGAATGAACCAACAGAGGGAAGACCTTTCTGTCTCTCTCTCTCTCACTGTCTATAACTCTACCTCTCAAATAAAAAAAAAATAGGAAATGATTTAGACCACTGTTTATACTTTTTGAATCATTTCATTTAGGGGAATTTACCGCCAGAATTACCCCTGGAGAAATCAAAGTCATTTGAACAGATTTGTAGCAGCACAAGTCATACGGTGAGATCTGGAACCAGGCTAATTAAGTTGTGGTTCGTCAATTGGTGTAACTCTTGTGTTCACTCACCTAATACACATTTCCAACTTTCTGAGTTAGCCTTGGAGCCCAGAGTTAGCCCTGGAGCACAAAGCTCGATTAGGTTTACAGCTAATGACCACACCCTACAGCAGAGGGCTCTAGCTCCTGACTCCAGCTTCCTGCTAATACAGATTCTGAGAGGCAGCAGTGGTGGCTCAAGTAATCAGGACCCTGTCACCCAAGAGGGAGACATGCATTGCATTTTCAGCTCCCAGCTTTAGTTCAGGCCCAACCATTGTGGACATTCGGGAAGTGAACCAGTGAATGGGATTCCCCCTCTCTCTCTTTCTCCCAGTCCCCCTCTGCCTCTCAGGAAAAACAAAAAATGTGATCACACCCAACCCCAGAGGCTCCCAAGATAGGAGGTCCAAATCCCTGGGCTTGTTGTGCCTGAGCTAGTGCTGACAGAGGAGTGCCACACACTGAGAAAGTTTTAAAGCCCTTTATTGTCAGCAGCTGAGAGTGGGCTCATGCACCAAAGAACTCTCGACCCCAAAGCCCAATGCAACAGGGTTTATAAAGGCAAAAACCACAAAATTGGGAGGGGAATACATGGTTGCTAAGATCATGGGGAGTACATGGTTACTGGGGTCAAGTTAACCTAAAACCTATTCAAAATTAATATCAATTACAGTGTTGACAGTACCAGTTACAATCTTAACAATGATCGATTATAATCTTGACATTAATCCAACTATTGGTTTTAATTATATGTAGGACAGAGACAAATCACATTTTTATCATTAACCCAGGTATAGCCTTTCTACTTCCAAGCTTGAGTGATCATGCTGGAGGTCTCTATGCTCTGCCAAGTGTGATGTAGTGGACTGCTGTTGTCTGACTGGTTTAGATCATAGTTTCAGACCAGAGTCTCACGGTGTGGGGGGGCCTTCCCAGAATGGAGCCTCAGGTGCTCCAAGATGGGGTCCCTACTGTCAAGGTGCTACTTCAGGCTCAGCTCTTGTCCCTGTGTTTTCTCACTGAATGTGTTTTCTCACTGAATGACCTTGGAGAAGTACTTGCGCCCTCCACGCCTGTATTGTCTTGTAAGAAATACTAACAGCAGTCACCTCAAAGGCAAGCTATGAGGATTAAACAAGATCATACTGGGTTAGCACTAAGAATAATATTTGCTTAAAACTTGCTTAAAACTTGCTTAATCCAAGTTTTGTTAAATAAAATGATTATGTAAATGAAATATTACAATGCTACATGGTTAAGTGCTTAAGGGTACTTCAAAAAGTTCATGGGAAAATAGAATTAAAATTACATTGATGTTACAGACAGGGAGAGGCAGAGACAGAGAGAGAGGTCTTCCATCTGCTGGTTCACTTCCCAAATGGCTGAAACAGCCAGAGTTGGGCCAGGCTGAAGCCAGGAGCCAGGAGCTTTATCCGGGTCTCCCATGTGGGTGGCAGGGACCCAAGCACTCCCCTGTTTTCCCAGGAGCATTAGAGGGACCTGGATCAGAAGTGGAGCAGCCATATAGGATGCCAGCAACTCAGGCAGCGACTTAACCCACTGCACCACAGCACCGGCCCCTGTGTTCTTTTTTATGTACAATCTTTTAAATTCAATATAGTGCATGGACACAATTCTAAGAATATAATAATTTTCCTTCCCCCCCCCCAGAAGATAATTTAAAGTTACAGTTAATGTTTTCTTAACGAGGTTTTTTGCTTTGTTTTTGTTTTACTTCGTAGCAAGAGAAGCTTCCAGTTCCTTTAGCTCCAAGGGTAGATAAAAGTAGACTGAGCTCTCCCTAACGGCTGCGTGCGTGAAGCACGCGGACCGAGCCCAGTATTCCGAGGATGTCGCTCCCCGTTCCTGCCTCTCAGCACCTTGCTGGAGAAACACAGCCTGAGCTCCTCCCCAGACCCAGTGACCAGAGGCTCAGATGAGGAGGGGGCTTCCTCAGGAAGCCCCCAGGTGAGTTGGAAGGGGCCTTCCGAACACCTACCAAGCCTCTGCTCACGTGCGGTGCCAAAGACGGCAACCATTCCCTGGCTGCTTCCTGGGGCTGGGGGCTCTCCCTGGAGTATTCTCACTCCGGGCTGTGCCTTAGAACCTCCCAGAGTGATGTCAGGCCCCACCCCAGACCCATCAGCACTTCTTGGGTGTGGCCACTGCCGTATTTTTAATGTGCCTCCTGGCCAGTCGAATGGGCAGCCAGGACTGAGAACCGCCAGGAGACCCTCACTGGTGAGCTCAGCTTTCTCCTTCTGTGAGATGGAGCAGTAAGAGTGCCGGCTTCTCAGGGCTGCTGTAGGCCCTGAATGAGGTGGTGAGTAGATGTAGGGACCTGTTGCAGGATCATTGCTCCATCAACATAAGCTATTGCCGTCTCAATCAATTCTCTTATCCATCAATCAAGGGGACTGTCTCAATTTTATAGCTAAAGGAACTGGAGATCAGAAAGGAGGTTGGCTGTCGCAAGAGGACACAGTAATGAACAAAGCAAGGATTCATGACACTGGCAGCTGTTCCCAAACCCACTCCATCCACTGTTGCAGTGGCCCCATGGAGGGAGACATTTGGGTTGTCAGCGTGGACCTGGGCCATCTTGGCTCACCTGCTTCTGCCCTGGAGCTTGACAGACTGAATCATGTCTTGAATCTCATTGACTTCATTTCATCATGCAGAAGGTTGTAGAATACTCTCAAATGCTCTGTGTGGCCAGAGTCCTTTCTCAGTGAGTTTTAGAAAAACAATGTTACTGACACCTGTTTCTGTTATTAAGATGGCACCGTTTCTAAAGCAATCATGGCCTAGGACGCCCTCACCTAGCTCCTGAGGGAGGATGCAGACACTGGCTGCATCTTATTTGTATTTGCTAAGTGGATTCCAGGGAAGACAGGGACTTTGCTGACATCATGTCTACACCTTGATGGGTAACACTGATGTGGGGTAGACAGGCCGGCAGCTCCATAGGTCTGCATGAGCTGGAAGTCCCTACAGTCCAGGGGTAATGTTATCCCTGTACTTGTCAATCAAAATGCCCCCTTTCCTGGGATGCATCTGCTTCATCTTGGACCCCCGTGTGGAATTTATGGAGGTACCGTAAAATTCCCCGGTGACTTTATGCCTGTAGAGGCACCCCCCCAACCCCACACACACCCTCATTAAAGAGGCAGCAACTCAGGGGAGCCCCTTCTCTCTCTCGATCTCATTCATGGGGGAGGGGGAGCGGCTGTAGCAGGAGGTGCTACTCAGGTGGTGTCTCCCTCCCCCGCCCTTCTACCTCCAGGCAATCCATGGCCCACTCATGACGGGTATATCTCCATGTGGGGCAGCCCACACTCACGTGTGAAATAAATCCTCTCTCACTGTTCCATAAACCCTGCTCCTATGTGTGCACCTGTGCAGATGTCTGTGTGTGAGACAAGAACCTGGAGCTACACGAATACCCTCGTGCCCACATCAGTACTGGGCATTGACCCAACATGTGGAGAAGCATCAGCCACGGGACCAGACGAAGCACCTCAGAGAGGAGCATGGTCATCACTAAGGAGTTGTCAGCAGAGCCTTGCCCCAGGCACGCTCTCCAAACCCCTCCTGGTGCCACGGCCGAAACCTTAGTTTTGCTGGGGTGGGCCAGGGCGGGGGGCTAGGCGTGTAGCCCACCTCCTCTCATCTCCGTTGGCCCCTCTCTCTCCTGTATTTGGGAGCACCCAAGTGTGTCTAGAGCCTTGAGCAAAGGAGAGCTGTGGCTGGGCTTGAGAAAGTCACTGATGGGGAGAAGCTGCCACACTCAGGGCTCCAAGTGCTAAATGCGACCAAAGAAGGATGTGTGTAACAGCGATTTGCAAAGCACTCAGCTGGGATACAAGGGTACTTCAAAAAGTTCGTGGAAAATGGAATTAAGTTTATTTTTTAATTCCAGGATAGTTTTTTCCTAACACCTGACCCCTCACGTGATACCTACCTTTCTGTGCCTGGCTTCTTTCCCTTGGCACAATATTCAGCAGGTCCATCCATGCTGTCAAAATGAGAGGATTTCCTTCTTTATATACATACATATATATGTATATATATTCATTGAATTTTTAATGCAATCCTTTCATTTCCCCCCCCTCCAAAGCCCCACAAAACCATTGAAAACTAAAGTATTAAAACAAGCATTATTGAGGGTCCACTAAATTTGTGCAGAATGCAGGGAAGAGATGTCCCTGCTATTGTGAGGGCGCACAACCCAGTGAGCCTGCAGAACTATAATTGATTACTGCGTGGCTCCAAAGAGCCTATACGTCGTCTTAGCTTTCTTCTTACTGCTTGTGGCAGAGCAGAATTAGATGGAAGGAAGCTGGGAAGAGAAACCAGCCTTCCCTGGCCAGTGCACGGCACCTGCTAGGCTGTGCCACCTGCCTGGACACATACAAGGCACTCTGCTGCATGGAGGAGAGGAGAGCCTGTCATTTTCGATGCCGAGGCAGACGTAGGGGTTTCATCCTCCGATGCACACATCTTGTTGGCAGCATTTCATCTCCCACCTGGAGCTGCGATTTAAATTGCATTTTATGTTTCGTTGAAAGGCCTTAGTGACGTCTGCCCTGGCGTCACTAGGCAACGAGGCGGCCCCTGTGCATCACGGGGCAGCTGTGTGCGTCACCGCCCTGCCCACAGAGCTCCTGGCTCTGACGCTGTGCTCCCCTCAACCACTTCAGACCACACTTTGCTGGCCATCTGATCTCACATGCGGCGACTTAATATTGCACTGAGACTCGAAGATGGTCACCAGCTACTTCATGGGACATCCGCACCTTGAATACAGTGCCCCAGATTTCACCGTGCAAAGATCTGCTTGGTTCTGGCTCCTCCCATAAGTGGGTCAGGGTAAATTTAGACAAGATCTTCAGTGGCTCTAAGAATTCAATTCAATTTGGACTTGACTTTTAAGGACGCAGTGTTCTCAGCGGGAGAGAGGATGCTCCTGCCTTGTTATTTGAAGTTTTTTTCTTTTACCAGTATGTTCTGGGCATGACCTCACTCAGGCATGAGGTGGAGTCAACACAGCAAGAAGTGACCGGCGAGGTGCCTCTGGCTGGGGGAGCGAGGCTTTGTGGACACAGATGTCCCTTCTGCATCCTCGGGCTTCGCCTGCACAGGCGGCTACCCCCGCAGTCCTGCAGCCCGCCCATTGCCTCACCAGGGAACATTGCCTTGACAAGATCACAGCTGCTCCAGCATAGGCTCACTAGCTGCTCCCCAACGAGGCTCTCAGAGGCCACGCCTTCCCCACCAGGCTCCCTGGAGAGGTGTCCAGGACACACTGACCCAGGCCTGGAGCTCTTCCGGCTCAGGGGAAAGCAATGACAAGAAGAGAGAGCACGCCAGCCGTGGCAGCCATTTGGGGGGTGAACCAATGGAAGGAAGACCTTTACCTCTGTCTCTCTCTCACTGTCTAACTCTGTCAAAAGAGAGAGAGAGAGAGAGAGAGAGAGAGAGAGAGAGAGAGAGACTTCCAGTGGGGTCAGAATTGTGGTGCAGTGGGTTAAGCCATGGCCTGCGATGTCAGCGTCCCTTCTGAGCACTGGTTTGAGTCCCAGTTGCTCCGCTTCTGAACCAGCTGCCTGCTAATGGGCCCAGGAAGACAACAAAAGATGGCTGTAGTGCTTGGGCCTTTGCCACCCACCTGAGAGACCCAAATGGAGTTCCAGGCTCCTGGCTTTGGCCTGGCCCAGCCCCAGCCATTGCAGTAATTTGGGGAGTTAACCAGCAGATGAAAGATCTGTCTCTCACTCTCCTTGTAACTGCGCATTTCAAATAAACAAATAAATCTCTTTTTAATAAGATTTATTAATTTATTTGAAAGGCAGTTGCAGAGAGGCAGAGGCAGAGAGATGGCTGCAACAGCCAGAGCTGCGCCGATCCAAAGCCAGGAGCCAGCAGCTTCTTGCAGGTCTCCCACGTGGGTGCAGGGGCCCAAGCATGTGGGTCATCTTCCACTGCTTTCCCAAAGCATAGCAGAGAGCTGGATCAGAAGTGGAGCAGCCAGGACTCGAACTGGTGCCCATACAGGATGCTGACACTGCAACTTTATCTGCTATGCCACAGCGCCAGCCCCTAAATAAATAGATTGAGAGAGAGAGAGAGAGTGAGAGAGGTCTCTCTCCAGTGCATTTGAGTCCCAGCACCTATTCCGATTCCAGCTTCTACTGATGCACACCCTGAGAGGCAGCATTTGATGACACAGGTGCTTGGGTCCCTGCCACCCACGTGGGAAATCCAGATTGAGGTTCCAGCTTCCACTTTGGGCATGGCCCCTTCCCCAGCTGTTGTAGTCACAAGAGAGCTCCCCAGTGCATTCTCCTGGCTCAGACTTAGAGATAACTTGGGTAGAAAGGAGAGGGTGTTGTGAAGAAGTTTGCCTGGGAAGCCCTGTCTGATAACAGACCTGTGGCTCTCACAGAAGAACAGCCACTTGGTAAACCTGCGCCTGACACTGGCAGTTGTCCTCCATCTAAGATGTCCTCAGAACAAAGTGTCACCCCACCACCACCACCAAAGTCACAATTCCCCACTAAGTGGACCAGCCCTGCCTTTGAGGGAGTCACGGCTGTGGCCACACAGTCACCCTAAGCCAAGTAGCTGAGGACAAGGTGCCTCCTCCCTCCAAGGCACCTCCTGCTCATGGGTGGAACATCAAGATCCCAGGGGCGGGATGGCTGCTGTTTTGTACCACTTGCTCTTTCTCATATGCATGAAGTGCACAAGAGGTAAGAACCATTCATGTTGGGGGCCAGTGCTCTGGCGCAGCAGGTTAAAGCCTCAGCCTGCAGCTCCAGAATCCCATATGGGCGCCGGTTCAAGTCCCAGCTGCTCCTCTTCCAATCCAGCTCTCTGCTATGGTCTGGGAAAGCAGTACAAGTTGGCCCACGTCCTTGGGCCCCTGCACCCATGTGGGAGACCCAGAAGAACCTCCTGGCTCCTGGCTTCTGATTAGCTCAGCTCTGGTCGTTGCGGTCATTTACAGAGTGAATCAGCAGAATGAAAGAACTCTCTTTCTGGCTCTACCTCTCTCTGTAACTCTGTCTTTCAAATAAGTAAAATAATAATGGAACTGTTCATGCAAGCCTGTTGTGTCATCTCCAACTCTACACGGAACAGAGATCCAACCATATCCTACTTCCCTTCCAACTTCTGATTACACACTGTTGCAAAATGACCCCCAGGAGACTTGCACCACAGCAGGCATCCCTCTTGGATGTGTGCAGCCTCACTTTTCAATCAATCCAGCTACTCTATCATTATGTGATAGTGTTTGCAGTTTAAAGTCTAGCTACAGATCCACACTGTGTCCAAAATTCACTCAGTTATCGTTAATTGTCAGCCAAACAGCAAGTATTTATTAACCATCTGCTACATTCCACTCTGTTCCAGTGATACGGAGATGACTAAATTCTTGTCTCAAGCAGCTCCTGAGAGTCCAGTGGAAGAGAAAGGCATACTTTCCCATTCATCATGGCTGAAGCTCCTGTGTGTGCACAGAGAGGGACATTTTTTCCTTGGGGGCAGAAAATTCAAACAAAAGTGAACCAAATGAAGACGTCATTTTCTCGGGGAAGTTAACCCATCTAGTCTTCACTGGGGCACAAGTGTTGACTCAGTGTAACTCTTCTCATCCATTCTTTCCCTATGAATCTTTCTTTTCTTTCTTTCTTTCTTTCCCTTTTCTTTCTTTCTTTCTTTCTTTCTTTCTTTCTTTCTTTCTTTCTTTCTTTCTTTCTTTCTTTCTTTCTTTCTTTCTTTCTTTCTTTCTTTCTTTCTTTCTTTCTTTCTTTCTTTCCAGGCAGAGTTAGACAGCGAGCGAGAGAGAGACAGAGAGGAAGGTCTTCCTTTTTCATTGGTTCACCCCTTACGTGGCTGCTACGGATGGTGCACTGGGGCCGGCGCACTGTGCTGATGCGAAGCCAGGAGCCAGGTGCTTCCTTCTGGTCTCCCATGGGGTGCAGGGCCCAAGGACCTGGGCCATCCTCCACTGCACTCCTGGGCCACAGCAGAGAGCTGGACTGGAAGAGGAGCAACTGGGACAGAATCTGGTGCCCCGACCGGGACTAGAACCCAGGGTGCCGGTGCCGCAGGCGGAGGGTTAGCCTATTGAGAAACCTTTAATCCAGAGCTTTCTGAAGGTGACAGAATGATTTGTTGAGATTGAATTTGTATCTAAATGAGGAGGCACCCCTAGGAGTCAGTGAGTGCATCGGAAACTCTGGCTGCACATCACAGCCTCCATCTCACCTAGGCAGTGTGGCAGAGGGCAGCCTGTGACCCCCCACCCCCAGTCTCAGCCCCTCTTCCCCATCAGTTCTGGTTTCTTGGAGCCTTCTCTTGGTGCAACAACTGGAAAACCATCTTTGTCCCTTGATCTCTTCGAGCTCACGTGCACGCCTTCTGTCGCTGCACCGGACACCGGCTGCAGAGCCGCAGCTGAGTGCTCTACCTGCTGTCATGACTCCCCTGCAGAGTCAGCGGGCTTGGGAAACCAGTGCTCTCTGGCCTGTAGCCGCAGTGATGAGAGAAGCAGAGCATCCCTTGGGAATCTGATCTGCAAAGACTGTTCATCACAGCGGATAATTTCCCCGTATCGTGGGGAATAACAGGTCTCCATGTGAGTCTGGATCACTTCATGATGTGTATTGCATGGGCCACAGATGCTGGAAAGAAAGCATGGACAGAGAAGGAAACGACACCAAAGGAGAATACGGAAGAAATAGGCTGAGGCCTCAGTGCGGTTGAAATGCCAACCAAACAAGGAAATAGTGCTTGATTGAAGTGGGTGTGAACATTAGGGTGGAGATTATCTGTGAGGGACAGGAAGCCAGAAAGTCTTAGTCAAGATTGGGGCTTATTTCTTCCCACAGAAATGTAGGCAATGCAGGTCTGCTATAGCGTGCCACGATCATGAGGAACCCAGGTCCCTCCTATATGCATATTGTAGCTCCCCACTCCCAATGTGATCGCTTTAACTCATGGCCCAAAATGGCTGCTCAACCCTCCGTCATCACATCCTTATTCCACCCAGCAAGAGGGAGGTGGGAGTAAAGAATGAATTGCCCACTTTCTATGAGGACGGTTCAGAAGCTGTGTGCGTCACTTCTGCCTATGTCCCATTAAACTAGAACTTAGCACATCACCACACCCAGCTACAGGCGAGGCTGGGAAATGCAGGCTCTATATTCTGGACAATTCTATGCCCTTTGATGACAACTGAGGGCTTTCTAGCAGTCTCTGCAAGTGACCTGAGGAAAACAATGACGTTTGAGATCTCGGCGCTGACACACGCTCAGATGATGACCCAGTGAAGAAAAGGGCCTCAGGGGTAGGTGGCTGACCAGGGTCAGCGTGAAGGTCATCGACATTTTGAAGTCAAGCGAAGGTGAGGCTTACCGACTGGACGGGGGTTAACACTGCAGAAGGTGAAGCCGCACAGGCTGACGGGAGAGTTATGGAGAAGAGGGAGATGCCGAGGCCACAGAGGAGACGGTAGCTGCAGGGACATCTCGAAGCCACACAGACCGCTGACTTAACCCTCTAAGTCCCAAGGCTTCAACTCTGCAACTACTTCATGGATAGAGTATTCATTGCAAAGTTGCCATCACCACTATGTATTGCTCACTTTAAGTCTTTTTTTTTTTTTCTTTTGACAGGCAGAGTGGACAGTGAGAGAGAGAGACAGAGAGAAAGGTCTTCCTTTGCCGTTGGTTCACCCTCCAATGGCTGCCGTGGCCGGCGCACCACGCTGATCCGAAGCCAGGAGCCATGTGCTTTTCCTGGTCTCCCATGGGGTGCAGGGCCCAAGGACTTGGGCCATCCTCCACTGCACTCCCGGGCCACAGCAGAGAGCTGGCCTGGAAGAGGGGCAACCAGGACAGAATCTGGTACCTCGACTGGGACTAGAACCCTGGGTGCTGGTGCCGCAGGCGGAGGATTAGTCTATTAAGCCGCGGCCCTGGCCCTCATCCTGTATTCATTACTAGATCCCAGAAAGAATTTGCTGCCTTGGAGAGAGAGGGAAAAAGCAATTCTTAAAAAAAAGGAAAAAAAGAAAGGCAGAGTGACAGAGAGAAAGAGAGAGATCATCCATCTGCTAGTTCACTTCCCAGATGCCTGCCACAGCCAGGGCAGGGCCAGGCTGAAGCCAGGAGACTAGAACTCCAGCAGGGTTTCCCACATTAGTGGCAGGGGCCCAAGATCTTGCACCATCATTTGCTGCCTTCCCAGGCACATTAGCAGGAAGTTGGATCAAAACCGGAGCAGCTGGGTATTGAACTGGTGCTCTTGACAAAGGGATGCCAATACCACAAGCAGCGGCTGTACCACCAGGCCGTGTGAAGATGTAAAGCAAACCTGCTGGCTCCCACATGAGCAGTGCGTGTAAAAGGCCCTCATCCAAGCAGCCCGGAGGGTCCGAGGGGCCCCTGGGTGCCCACACATCGTGTCTTGGATGAGCCACAGCGGCAGCCTCACTGCAACTTGTTTTTCTCTGCCTCCCTCCCTCCAACAGCTGGCTGCCCTCTCCCCCACTCCAGGCAGCATTGATCTGCTCAGTGCAAGGGTGAGGAAGACAAGCAGGTGAAGTGTGGCCAGCTGGGATGCAGTCAGAATCCTGACCCGGCCTCCTCTGGGTCTAAACGGGACTTCGGCTGGCAAGGGTGTGGTCTAACAGGACTACTGCAAGGCTGGAGAAGAGATTTCCACTGCGCTCGTGGTGCGGAGACGCCACCTGTGCCTGGGAGCTCTTGTTCTCTTCTTCTCTCTTTCCCTCCCTCCCATCCTTCCATCCTTCTCTCTTCTTTTCCTTTTCAGATGAGACTTGTGGGTATCTGTGTCAAGCTTATATGCATAGCAGGACAGGAAACAAGTCTTTAGTTCTTCTGAGCTTAAATTCCAAAGCAAATTTTATTTCTTTTCTTTATCAACAACAAAATCTAGATAAGAACGAAATAATAGGAGCCGGTGCTGTGGCATAGAGGGTTAACACCCTGGCCTGAAGCGTCGGCATCCCATATGGACGCCAGTTCAAGACCCGGCTGCTCCTCTTCCAATCCAGCTCTCTGCTATGGCCTGGGAAAGCAGTAGAAGATGGTCCAAGTCCTTGGGACCCTGCACCCACCTGGAAGAAGCTCCTGGCCCCTGGCTTTGGATCAGCTCAGCTCCTGCCATTGCAGCCAATTGAAGAGTGAACCATCGGATGGAAGACCTCTCTCTGTCTCTGCTTCTCCTCTCTCTGTGTAACTCTTTCAAATAAATAAATAAATCTTTTTTAAAAAAAAAATAATAAAAGCACTTGTGTATCCATCATTCGAAATACAGAGCTCACATCTGTCAACATTTATATGCCCTATAAATTACAGTTGATTTCATTTCTTACAGTGGTTATGGTCTTTTATTGCTATTTATGTTTTTAGTTCATAATCATCACTTTAACCTCTGCAATCCCACTAGGCATGGAGGGTAGGGGGAGTTAGGAGAACATAGAACTGGAAGACTCCAGTGACAGCACAGTTAGAGGATGTCCCGAGCAGATGGGACGGCCAGGTGCTCTCCTGAGCTACAGAAGGAATGATCTGGTGGTTGAGATAAAACAAATCAATTGTGGGCTGGCTCTGTGGTGTAGTAAATTAAGCCGCTGCCTGTGGCACTGGCATCCCATATGGGCGCCGGTTCATGTCCCAGCAGCTCCTCTTCTGATCCTCTCTGCTTTGGCCTGGGAAAGCAGTGAAGATGGCCTGAGTGCTTGGGGCCCTGCACCTGTGTGGGAGACCCAGAAGAAGCTCCTGGTTCCTGGCTTCGACTCATGCAGCGCCAGCCTCTGCAGCCATTTGGGGAGTGAACCAGCGGATGAAGACCCTTTCTTTCTATCTCTCCAACTCTCAAATAAATAAATAAAATAATAAAAAAAAAAGATGAACTGTATGGGAGTTGTCCCCAGTTGGCAATGGCCATCTTCTTGCTGCTCTTGCCATTCTCAGACCCCCAGTGCACCATGCTTCCACGATACCATCCCCTCCTTCACTCTGCCAAGCGCACACGCTTGCCACCCCAGCATTCCATCTGGGAACCCTTTGTGTTGGGCCCAGCATTTGCCATGGCCAAGACGTCAGGACCTGCGTGCTTCGGGACGAAGTTCTCATCCTCGAATTTCTCTCCACAGATGGACTAGCCCCCAGTGCCATTACAGCATGTCAAGTCCCCGCCCTGGCACACAAACCCAGGAATAATCCTGGGACAGCAGCAACCCTTATAACCAAATCCATTTTCTCCGGTGCTCAGAGCACGGACGTCTTCTGCTGCCTTTGGAACTTTGCCTGCAAGCAGCCCAAAGGCGACGCAGCCCAAAGGCTCGCTGTCACTGATAGCAATGCCGGTAGAATTAACCATGGCTGATGGCAAGCAGGGGCAGGCGACAACAGCATGTGCAAAGCAGTGTTTATGTTCTGTAGAGTTTTCATGAACACTAGAGTAGCAAATACTGAATCAGTGCTCCCGGGGGAAATGCAGGGTGAGTTCCCTGGGAACCTCTGGGTCTGTGTCCGTGAATAGAATGTGGATATGGTTTTGTAGGGTTTACAAAGGTTTTACATAAGCAATGTTGTACTGTTCTGATGTTCCACAACTTGCTTTATCCACTTAATTGTATGTTTACAACAGCCAGAGCTAGGCTAGGCTGAGACCAGGAGCCTGGAACCCCCTCTGGGTCTCCGACATGGGTGGCAGGGGCCCGACACTTGGGCCATCCTCTGCTGTTCTCCCAGGTATGTTAGCAGGGAGCTGGACCAGAAGTGGAGCATCTGGAGCCTTATGGGCTTCCTTAGAGGATGCTAGCGACACAGACAGTGGCTTAACCCGACGTGCCACAACGCTGGCACCCCCTTTGCTGCCCTTGCTGCTGGAAGGCCCTCCTCCACCAGCCCCACACAGCCTTCCAGAACCATCTATGCTCTGACTTCTCAGAAGCCATTCCCGAGTCTTCCCAAATGTCCCAGCTTTCATTTCTCCCTCAGCTCTGCAACCAAAATGATAACCACCACTGCAAGTACGTGTGTTGTTTTCCTTATTTTAAACATCTGAGTGATTACTGAACTATGCATAAACTGTCCGTATGTTCCTCTGACGAATCCTAGCTTTCCCACAACTCACTAGAAAGTGTTAGTGCTTCATATTTCAAGTCATCCTTTTATCTTGTGTGCCCAAGATTGAGCTGCATTCTGGAAGAAAAAATATGACATTGTTACGTGCACAAGAGGCAAGGAGTCAGACACTAGCAAAAGGCAGAACCAAAACACATTTGAAAGCACTTCCCATGGGAAAGAATGTCACATTGGAAAACAGATGCCTCTGTTGTTCCCTTGGTTTAACCGGAAATTACTTGCTCTGAGGCCTGCAATTCGTCCTGGCATTGCAGAGCAAGCGACTCCTTATCCTCCTTCTGCCGTCAGTAGTGTGTCTGAAGCAGGCTCAAATAGAATCTGAGATCATTCAAAATTCATACAGTGAATGCAGCAATCAAAGTGTCACTGGGACAGAGGACTGAATGAATAATTCAGCTCACTAAAAGTTAACATTTAGAAAAGACCTGACTTGCAAATTCCAGGAGGTAGTGACCGCCTGGAGTAAGACGGCCCCCTCTCTCCCACCAAAACCAAACCAGCTGACCAGGGGATCTGTAGGTTGACCTTCCGTGCACCCCACTTATTTTGGCAGGAGTACATTCACACCTGAGAGGCAGTAGCCACGGCGTGGTCCCATCTCCCCAGCAGGGCACCAGCAACAGCACTGGCTTGCAGTTCACGCAATACTTCCTGAGCGTCTACCACGCTAGGCACCGGGCTGGTGCTGGGTGGGAGAGTGGAGATGCATCCTATCATCACCACCCTGCAAGAGCTGGCGGCCTGTGCACCGTGGGAGTGTGTAACAGAGCTAGGGCAAGGACAGCAGGGGGTCCACGAGGCCGCCTTGCCCATGCTTGTGTTTATTGTCCGGGACCTGCCAGTAGGAAACCGAAATAACTGAATGGCATCTGCAAGAGGCCTCAGGTTCCTAGACACCTGGTGACCGCCATGGAGCTTCAGCAGCCAGCAGCAAACTTGGGGTTCAGGGCCAGGATCCCATAAGAACAGCTCTGCTCTTTCATCTCACGGTGACAACAGGTGTGGTGCTCTCCCTCCTTCCTCCATACGGAAGGCTCCATTCCTCTGCAAGGAGGCAGTGCCAGCTTCGCTCCCCAGGTGAATGCAGCCTCCTTGGCTGCCCCACGGACCCCGGTGCCGGATGGCCCTCCCTACAGCAGTGATCACATCCCACTGCAGCTGCTCGTTCTGAGCGGCTCAACTGGCAGCCACAAAGCCCATGTTGCATCTTGGTGCGTGCAGCACCTGGCCGCTGGGGCACTCAGCTCTTGTTTGTTAAATGAGGCTGACTTTTGCTTTGCTGAGCAAGAGAATGAGGTGCCCACCCTAACCAGAAGGAAAAAGCCTTGGGTTCTAGAATATCATGGCTTTTGTTGAATGCATCTGAGAGGTGAGGCATGAGACCATGAAGGGACCCTAACTACAAGGAGTGATAAGCCCCTCGGAGAAATAGCAGAGGGGAAGACAGGACTGTCCCAAGAGGGAGTGGAGGAAGAAAGTGGCCAAAATTGTAACAAATTCTTCAGGGTGACCAGAGCAGGGCAGTTTGGAGACGCTGGAGCCCCAGACCCAGGGAGAGGCACCTGCACTCACATGAGAGATCTTTCTTGAGTGCTTCCGACCCCAGCACCTGAGCAGACTGGGGCCAAGCAGGAGAGCCTGCCTGACACTGGGGCAGGACCAGGAGCATGGAGACCTCCCCCCAGTCCACCCACCATAAGCCTGGTGCACAGTAACCAGCAACACTCATGGAGAGACCCCGGCAGTGCCGGGTGTGCTGGTCCTGATGAATGCCGCACAAGCACTAGGCCCAGCATCTTGCTGTGGGGAGAAAAGGCCCATGGTGTTCTGAGGGTCAAACTCAAGCAACCAAACTCAAACTCCAGCAGAAGCTGATTGGATAGACTCCACCCCACGGAGGGGAGGGGAACGCCCACTTCCGGGTCACTTCCCAGTCACTTCCTGGTTCCTCAGTAACACTTTCCTGTCTGCATCCTGCCTTGGAAAATCTAGCTGCTTGACCTCCCAGAATCCTCTGTTGCGACTCCTTGGCTCAGGAGTCCCCAAGTCTCCCCTCTGGGAGGTGCAGCTTGGAGAGGCCCCAGGGAATCAACTGGAGCTGCCATAGAATCTTCCTCACTCAGCTGTCTTCTTATTAGGGATGACTTTCTGTGCTGCCTTTTGTCCAATGTCAAAATTATTGTCTCATCAATTTCCCAGGTTTTTAGTGTTTTCAGCCTCATTCATAAATCTGTTCCCTGTCATACCATCTTGACAAGGAGCAAAAATTCATTTGGTATTCAACAAAGGTACAAAAGCAATATAATAAAGAAAGGAAAGCCTTTGCAACAAATGGTGTGGAAACAACTGGATGCTCACACGACTAGAAATGAACCTCAATACTATTTTCTGTCATACAAAAAGTGCTACTTGAAATAGGGCATAACAGCATAAATGTAATAAAGCTTTTCAGAAGAACATATCTTTATGACACAAGAGTGGAAAAATATTTTTTGGGAAACATTTAGAAAAATAACAACCATAATGGGAAAACATGATAAATTAGATTTCAACAAAATTTAAAACTTTTGCTCAAGTGACTTAAGAAAATGAATAGGCAAGCCACAGACTTAGATGAAACACAAAACTAAAAACTAGTATCCACAATGAATAAAGAATTGCTTATAACTCAGTATTAAAAAGACAAACACCCAAAGATATGATCAGATATGTTACAAAGAAGGCATACAAATGGCCAATAAGCACGTGTAAAATTTCTCAGTGTCATTTGACATCAGGAAGGTGCAAATAATTAAAACAACAACAAAAATCACTGCACAGCCACCGGAATGGCTAACATTAAAAGCACTGGCATCTGGGAGTGGGTGTTCAGCCTAGCCTATGCCGGAGTACCTGGGTTTGATTCCCAGTTCCAGCTCCTCACTCCAGATCTCTACTAATGCAGACCCCAGGAGGCAGCAGTGATGGCTCAACTGACCGCCCATGTGAGATGCCTGGATTGAGTTCTCAGCTCCTAACTTTGACCCCAGCCTGCTTTTTATAGGCATTTGAAGAGTGAACCAGTTGAGAGCTCACTCTCTCTCTCTCTCTCCCCCTCGCTGAAAGAAAGAAAGAAAGAAAGAAAGAAAGAAAGAAAGAAAGAAAGAAAGAAAGAAAGAATCACCAACAATACCAAATACTGATGGACGTGAAGTTGATGACTATTTATTGGCATCTCACAGTTTCCTATGAGACTAAAGATATACTTACCCTATGACCCAGAAATTCCATCCTAGACTTTTATCCATGTGAAATGAAAGAAATGCCCACGATTATATTTATAATGTCCAAGATAGGAAACAGTTGTCTACCAATAGGGAACTGGATATACAAATCTTGTTATATAGGACAGAGTACTAGGACACTCTGGCACCTGGGTTAAAGGATAGGACCAGTTAAGTAATCACAGAGGAATAATCATAATCACCCTCATGTATTGGGTACTTATTAATAGACTACAAATGGGGCACATCTCAAAATTCAGCTTGCTTAAACCTCCCAATAAACCCATTTTACAAGTAAGACACTCCCTGAAGCTTGGAGAACTTAGGTAAGTAATTGTAACCCCCAGCCCATAGCTAGTGCATTGGTGAGTGAAGATTCTAACCCTGGGTTTTGTGATCCCAAAAGGCTCATCCACCATGCTGTTCCTTCTTTGCTACACTTCAAAGCAAAGATGAAGAGCAAGCCCAGCAGGTAAGCCACCACTTGGGATCCCACAACCCATATAAGAAGTCCCAGCTCCTCTGCTTCCAATTCACCTTCCTGCTGATGTGCACCCTGGGAGGCGACAGATGAGGGCTCAAGTAGCTTGGACCCCTGCCACCCACGTGGGAGACCTGAATTGAGTGCCAGGCTCCTGACTTTGCCTGACCTGGCCCTGGCTGATGCTGTCATTTGGGGGAGTGAACCAGCAGTGGATGATCTTTGTCATCTGTCTCTCTGCCTCTCTCTCTCTCTCTCTCTCTCTCTCTCTCTCTCTCAATTTCTCTGCCTTTCAAATAAAGTGAAAACAAGTAAGTAAAAATATAAAATAAAAACCCATAGAAGACAGGAGCCTGCTTACTCCAGCTGGCATTCCAGCTTAGAACAGGACAGATATGATGAACCAACTAGATATTATAATATTTTAAATTCCTTCTGATTGGGCACAGGGCAGATTCTAGAATTTTGGAGAGTGCTGGAAACTGAGGTTCCTCAGGGTCAGCTCTGTGGGGCCGGGACTGTGTTTCTCCCATGGGTCTGCTGCAACCTCACAGGCACAGTGCCTGGCGTGGGAGCTCCATAAATATTTACTGAGTGAATGAATGAATGACTACAGAAATAGGAAACCAGGCTGGGCAAGATAAATTCACAAACAGGAATGTGACGACATGAATAAGAACAACCATCTTTCTAGATCAATCTTACTCCTCTCAGAATGTACTCTGATATTGCCCAAAAGAATGTAATTTCTTTTTTAAAAGATTTATTTTATTTATTTGAAAGAGTTACAGAGAGAGGTAGAGACACAGAGAGAGGTCTTCCATCCACTTGTTCACTCCCTAGTTGGCCACAACGGCCAGAGCTGAGCTGATCCAAAGCCAGGAGCCAGGAGCTTCCTCCAGGTCTTCCACACAGGTGCAGGGGCCCAAGCATGTAGGCCATCTTCTACTGCTTTCCCAGGTCATAGCAGAGAGCTGGATTGGAAGAGGAGCAGCTGGGACTAGAACCAGTGCTCGTATAGGATGCCAGGGCTTTTAACCCACTGTGCCACAGCGCCGGCCCCAAGAATGTAATTTCTTATGAGTGACTCATTCTTGGAAGAATCTCTGCCTGACATTGGAGGTATTCTTTGCACACTCTAATGTATACCAGGAGATCTGTAAGGTTCTGAAGCAGTCTCAGAATGGTGACTTTTGGATGATCTTTCAAGGTTGCTCACACTAGCAGCTCAGCAGATAAAAGCAAAGGGTCTTATAATCACGTTTCTCCTTCTTTTCTGGCCACAGAGCAAAGACTAATGAGACAGGAACTCAGCTTCCTCAAAATGCTCTTCAACAGTTCACAAGCTGTGAGGAGAAAGTGCTGAGGTGAGCTTTGGCGAGGCCGGGGCAGGGTCAGGATGTGGGCTGTGGGCGCTCAGTGGAGGCAGGATTCCTGAGCCACCTCTTGGCGCCCTCAAAACAGTGCTATTGGGTGGGTGAGTCATGGAGAAGAATGGCCCCTCTGAAGATGCACTCACAGTGAACTAAGCCCATTCTGTTCAGTTCGCTCAATGCTCCAAAACTGCTCTCTCAGTGAGATCTAAGCCTCGGAGCAAGAGGAACGAGATCCTTTGTGGTACTTAATTGAGGGCTTCTTGGTCTTCATAGATTCTTCTACAGGCCTGGAACGCCTCAGGTGGCCCTGGAGTTTATGCGCTTCAGAACTGGAGGTGATTCTCCCCAAATCCCTGGGATGGGGTGTGGGTCCGTCCTGAGCTGCAGAGACTCAGATTGGTTAAGTGATTTATCCAAGGCATCCAGCTGGTACGGGGAGGAATAAGAGGAGGCAGGACTGACTCCCATGCCCAGGTGAGGTGTCCTGACTGTTAGCTTGGTCTTTTCACGACCATCTTTGGCTTTCTATTTGGCCCAGGTACCAGCCGTTCAAGCCCTCCTCCTGCCACACACCAGGCGAATAGCCTGGGGCACTCTGCTCAGCATTTTAGGCCGTTGCTACTTCGATCTGTGACGCCAGAGATCTGACCTGAGATATTTCATGCAGGAGAACCATGCCCGGTCTCCTGAATGTTCCCTGGGGTTGGGTGGGGTAGAGGTTGTGGCTTCCTACATCTTCACCAAGTTCTCAGTATTTTCAGAACGGTCCACTCTCCATCACTGTTACAAAGGTGATGTAGGATTACCAGGAAAGGGGGACCACTATGCAGGCAGAGGGGAGAGCAGGAGTGAGACAGGCCTTCGTTTTCCTTGTCTCGTGCATCTTTATTCATGTGTCAAGGTCATAGTGCTGACCAGGTAGAAACCCATAGCAGGAGAACTCAAAAAGGCCAAACAAAAGTAGCTTTAAAAAGCAAACAAGCTAGAATTAACTTGACAAAGCCTGGAAAGCATACGGATAAACAGACTAAAATAGCAAACAGGGGAGGGGCAGAAAGAGATCCTAACCTTCTAGAAAACTCGATCATAGCTGGCAAGACTGCAGTTTCTAATGCTGGAGGATGATAAATTATTCAAAAGGAATAATCCCAGCTCCCTCTCACCGCAGCACAGGAGTATTGATTCTGCCGTTACCAGCCCGCCGAGGCCTGCTTCGTAAGATGCCAATGTGAAATGGAGGAGAGACAGCGTCTCCGCTTTGGATATTTTTACCCCTCATTTACTTTGAGATTTCGTTTGCTCTTCAGAAGGTCTCCCGAAATGAACTGTTCTTCCGGTCATGTCAAACAGTAACATGAAGATCCATTATCCACGTATGTTTTGTTGGTACTGTATTTGTTGTGCTTAGGATTGCAGATAATAGAAGATTGATTCAGAACCCCTGCCCACACCCAAGAGCACTCTCCAGTAGCTAACTGTTAGGCCAGTGCTTTTTAAATTCCCATGCATGTAAGAATGACCGGGTGGGGCCGCTTTGTGGCTCCGTGTGTGACGCGGAATGCTTGCAATGCCGCCTGGATGCTCTGCTTCTGTCCCAGCTCCCTGCTAATGCACCTGGTGAAGCAGGGGATGATGCCAAAGTATTCCGGCCCTTGGGGACCACATGGGATTCCGGGCTCCTGTCTTTGGCCTGGCCCTGCCCTGACCTTTGCAGATACCACAGATGGAAGATCTTTGTGTGTGTGTGTGCGTGTGTGTGTGTGTGTGTGTGTGTGTGTCTCATCTCTGTCACTCTGCCTTTCAAATATTTTCTTTACAATGAGTTGGGGATCTTGTTAAAGTGAAATTCTGGTTCAGGAGGCAATCTGCCTTTCTTACAGTCTGATGACAGTGCCCCCGCTGCACAGACCTCTCTTTGGATGGTAAGACACTGGATGACTGTACAAACCAGCCCCACCCTCCAGACTCTCCCTACCCGAGTTTAATGGACCCATCGCACCAAGTCACGTCTCTGCTCAAACCTCCTCTGTAACCTACTAATAAAATCCAAGCTCTTCTGTCTAACATCCAAGATCCTGTACAAACTGACCCTGCTTGTTTTCTTTTGCTTTTTAGTAAATGATTGATTGATTGATTGATTGATTTTGAAAAGTAGAGTTACAGAGAGAGAGGGAGACACAGATAGATCTTCCATCTGCTGGTTTACTCCCCAGATAGCTGCAAGGGCCAGGCCTGGGCCAGGCTGAAGCCAGGAGCCAGGAGCATTAAAATCCCACTTCTCTATTGGAGTGTCTAGGTTCAAGTCCTCACTCTGCTTCTAACTCCAGTTTCCTGCTAATGTACACCCTGGGAGACAGCAATGAGGGCTCAAGGGGTTATGTCCTTTTGCACCCATGTGGGTACAGGGGCCCAAGAACTTGGGCCATCCTCTGCTGCTTTCCCAAGCGCATTAGCAGGGAGCTGGATCCGAAGTGGAGCAGCCGGGACACAAACTGATGCCCATTTGGGATGCAGCTATTGCAGGTGGTGGCTTTACCTGCGACATCACAATGCTGGCCATGACTTTGCTTGTTTTCTAATCTCTTTTTTTTTTTACTACTCATTTCTCATGACCTGCATCTCGACCAAATTAAAATTAGAGTATCTACTGCTTTTGAGCCATGATGCCCTCCTGCCTTCATTCTGTGGTTTCTTCTGGCTGGACTGGTCTTGGGGGCTTGCGCAAGCCTAGGCAGCTTTTCTAGTTAGAAGCCGTTGTCCTTCCTCTGCCCTAGTATCACTGTTCACCTCTCTGTCTTGGGGGCATTACTGCTGTCTATCTTCAGTTATGACTTTAGGACCGTGTCTTTTACCTTGTCTATGCTGTTACCCCTTCTGCACCTCCTCAGGGCAAGTTCTAGTTGGTTTGTGCTGGTAGCTTATGGACCTAATCACAATGCTCTAAGTAGTCATTCCTTGTTATCTGTGAGGGATTGGTTCCAGGGCCCCCAAGGACACAAAAATATGTGACTGCTCAAATCCCTTCCATAAAATGGTTTTGTTGGGGGTGGCACTGTGGTGCAGTAGGCTAAGCTTCTGCCTGTGGTGCCGGCATCTCATATAGGTGCTGACTCAAGTCCTGGCTTCTCCTCCTCTGAGCAAGCTCCCTGCTTGTGGCCCGGGAAAGCAGAAGTTGGCCTACATGCTTGGGCCCCTGCACACAGTGGGAGAGCCGGAAGAAGCTCCTGCCTCCTGGCTTCAGCTCAGCTCCAGCCATTGCGGCCATTTGGGGAGTGAACCAGCAGATGGAAGACCTCTCTCTATATATATCTCCCTTTCTGTTTGTAACTCTACCTCTCAAATAAATAAATAAATAAATAAAATCTTTTTAAAAAATAAAATAAAGTAAAATGGTATTGTATTTGCATGCACATCCTCTCATATATTTAAAAATCATCCCCAGATTACTTATAACAGCTAATACAATGCAAATGCTATGTAAATAGTTGCTGTATTTTCAGGGCGTAATGAAAAAGCCTATACATGTTTAGTATAGACACATTTTTCTCAACATTTTTGACTTGCATTTGGGTAAAGACATGGGTATAGAAGCCACTGACGTACAGGGCCAAGCATACATAGCAGGCACCTAGAAGGACTCGTCTGTTAATTTAATTGGAGTATAATTTAAATGAGTAAAATGCGTAGATTGTAAGTGCACTGTTCATTGAGTTTCAGAGCCAGGAAGCCACTACATAGTAGAGACAAAGCATTTTCATCACCCCAGAACCTGCGTCCAGCCAGTCCCCACCAGCAGCTCCCCTCCCTGGCTGGAAAATAACCATTCAAGTTTCCACCAACAGACACTGGTTTTGTCTTTTCTTGAACTTTTTTTTTTTTTTTTTTTTTGACAGGCAAAGTGGACAGTGAGAGAGAGAGACAGAGAGAAAGGTCTTCCTTTGCTGTTGGTTCACCCTTCAATGGCCGCCACGGCCAGCGAGCTGCGGCCGGCACACCGCGCTGATCAGAAGCCAGGAGCCAGGTGCTTCTCCTGGTCTCCCATGCGGGTGCAGGGCCCAAGCACTCGGGCCATCCTCCACTGCACTCCTGGGCCACAGCAGAGAGCTGGCCTGGAAGAGGGGCAACCGGGACAGAATCTAGCGCCCCTACCGGGACTAGAACCCGGTGTGCCGGCGCCGCAGGCGGAGGATTAGCCTAGTGAGCTGCGGTGCCAGCCATCTTGAATTTTTGTAAATGGAATTATACAGATGCACTCTTTGGTCTGGCTCTTTCCACTCTACGGAATACCCATATTGCCACAGGTTGGATATTGCCTCTTAAAGAATTCACAGAGAGTAAGCATTAAAATCCCACTTCTCTATTGGAGTGTCTAGGTTCAAGTCCTCACTCTGCTTCTAACTCCAGTTTCCTGCTAATGTACACCCTGGGAGACAGCAATGAGGGCTTAAGGGGCTGGGTCCTCTGCCTCCAGGTTCGGGTTCCCGGCTCCTGACTTCGCTTCTGGAGATGGAAGATCTCTATCTTTGTCTCTGTCTCTTGGTCTTTCTGCCTTTTAAATACATAAAAAGGTTCTTAAAAAGAATTTACCCAGGAGGCAAATGTTTTAACAATGCCCATGTCCTGCATTAGATTGACTGGGTTTGAGTCCCGACTCTACCTCTGACTCCAGGTTCCTGCTCACGCGGAGCCTGGGAGGCAGCAGTTGAAGGCTCAAGTGGCTGGGTTCCTGCCACTCCCACAGGAGACCTGGATTGAGTTCCTGGCTCTTGGCTCTAGCCTGGCCCAGCCCCGGGCACGGCAGGAATCTGGGGAGTGAGCCAGCAGATGGGAGCTTTCTGTGCCTCTATATTTCTCTGCCTCTGAAAATAAAAAAAAAAAATAAAAATTTTTTTTTGATAGGCAGAGTTAGCCAGTGAGAGAGAGAGAGACAGAGAGAAAGGTCTTCCTTCCATTGGTTCACTCCCCAAATGGCCGCTCTGGACGGCGCGCTGCACCGAACCAAAGCCAGGAGCCAGGTGCTTCTCCTGGTCTCCCATGCGGGTGCAGGGCCCAAGCACTTGGGCCATCCTCCACTGCACTCCCGGGCCACAGCAGAGAGCTGGCCTGGAAGAGGGGCAACCAGGACAGAATCCAGCACCCCAACCAGGACTAGAACCTGGTGTGCCGGCACCACAGGCAGAGGATTAGCCTATTGAGCCGTGGCTCCAGCCAATAATAATAATTTTTTAAAAGCAAAAAAAAAAAAAAAATTGCTGCAGCTGGAAATGGGAGTCCTGGTTTGGTGGGATCAGACTGGCCAGCGAGTTCCCAGAGTCCAAGGCCACCCTGGGCTTCCTGAGCTTGCTCCCCTCCCATCAAATAGCTCCCAAACTCACTGAAGAACCTTGAAGCTTTGTCGCTCTTTGCTGGTACGTCGCCTCCTCCCTGGTGTCCTCCCATGATCGTTTGCAAGGGCTTTGTCCCCTCTCTACACCCCTCGCCACCTCCCCAAAACCATGTCTCCAGGCTCCAAAGGACTATAATGCCAGGGAGAGGCTCTGTCTTTCAGGAGAAGATATGACTCCACCCTTTCTCTGCAAATCGGCCTTTGTTCTTTGAGAACAGGTCTGGGTCCTCCTTGGAGGTTCAGCTAGGGCCCCTACCCCATGTCCTCCTCCTTATACCATGTCCTGCCATGGCTGGTGCTGTTTCTCTTCCTGCAGACAAGAATGAGCAGAGCAGCCAGAGCCAGAGAGGCTGCTGGCCCATGTGTTCTCTTAGCTGCAACTTGGGAATCCTCACCGGGCTTCGCTTGACTGAGTGGGGCTGCCTCCACCTGCCAGGCCACAGGGAGCAGCTGTGGTGGTGGCCATGGACCAACTCACGCTCAGTCTGGGTCTCGGTGCACATCTGGGCTGATAAGGACACACCCTGCCTCCTCCCCATCACAGTAGCCACAAAGGGTTGTTGGCATTGCTTCTGTTAACTCTACCATGGTCTGTGGCACGTGATAGTTGATCGCTGCTCCAGAAAAGGAGAGCAGGCAAGCTGGCACCTCCCCTGTGTTCTAACATGGGAGGGGGAGTCGGGTGCCTTCTCCAGAGGTGAATCTTCATCTGGGAAGAACAAGGAAAGCAGCCACAGATTTAGTGTCATTTTTGGAGAGTGCTTCAAGGACACTTTTTTAAAAAAGGTTTATTTATTTATTTGAAAGTCAGAGTTACACACAGGGAGAAGGAGAGGCAGAGAGGTCTTCCATCCGCTGGTTCACTTCTCAATTGGCTGCAATAGTCGGAACTGCGCCAACCCGAAGCCAGGAGCCAGAAGCCCCCTCCAGGTCTCCTACGTGAGTGCAGGGGTCCAAGGACTTGGGCCATCTTCCACTGCCTTCCCAGGCCATAGCAGAGAGCTGGATTAGAAGTGGAGCAGCCAGGATGTAAAACAGCGCACAGATGGGATGCTGGCACTGTAGGCAGTGGCTTTACCCGCTCTGCCACAGCACCAGCCCCAAATGGCAGATCTTGCACAGCACAAATGGGGTGGGCATTTGGCTTAGCAGTTAAGATGCCAAGGGGTTCCTGGGTATGATTCCCATCTCTGGCCCCGACTCCAGCTTCCAGACCATGCAGATCCTGGGAGGCTGCAAGCGACGCCTCCAGTGGTTGGTTTCTGTCCCCATGTGGAAGACCTGCATTGACCTCCTGGTTCCCAACTTCAACCACGACCCAGTCCCAGCCATCGCAGGCCTTTGGGGAGTGAATTAAGTATGGGAACTTTCTGTCTGTCTCCCTCTCTCTGTGTCTGTTAAATAATATGAGAGTACTTCAAAAAGTTCATGGGAAAATGGAATTAAAAGATGAGTTAATTTTTGTATACAAATCTGAAAGTCATGCATAGTTTTTTTCCTAATTCACATTTTTGCACACTTTTTGCGGTTCCCCTCATGGGCTGGGCCCAGGTGTTTCTATGCTGCATCATGCTGCCTGTCTGCCCTGCTCCTTGAAGGTGACTACAATGTCTCTGAGCTCATATTTCCCACCAAAGTGCTTAGAGTGCCGGCCACACAGCCCTTGCTGGCTCTTTCCAGCGCTTACTGAGAAGGACGCAGGTAGGAGACAGGGCCCTTCTCCTCCCCGCCACCCGGTTCAGCGGCCTTGCTGTCCCCAGCCCGTATGCATTGGCTCTGTCATGTGCTCTGAGACTGGAAGGATGTTGATGAAGTCTAGCGTGCGGTCACAGCAGGACTAGTTTCTTCCGGGGTCCCTGTCTTTGGCTTGCGGTTGCTGTCTTCTCCCTGTGTCTCCATGTTTTCGTGCCTCTGTGCCTGTCTGTGTGCTAAGCCCCCCTCCTGTAAGGACAGCAGTCATGTCGGATTAGGGCCCTTCCTAAGGACTCTTCCAAGCTTATTTGCCTCTATAAGTAAAAATATAGCTGCATCCTTGGGTCCTGGGGTTGCAAGAACATCATTTAGCCCCTAACACTTGCCAAAAATATGCTCCCTTCGAGGTCACTATGTACTTCAACTTCCTGCCATTGGTCCTCTGAGCTGGAGTTTTGTTATACTGCAAGTATTTTAATCAAAGGGAAGGCTATGGAGTCATTATCTCCCATTACTAGTGCTGCCAGTTTGCCTTGTGAGCACCTAGCCCAGGGCCGAGCCTACCCTTAGGACAAATGATTTGAGAATGAGGGAGAAATTAAGGAATGAACTACAGTTGGGACTCCACCCCAGTGCCCAGGACAAAATGCAGTACTGCTGTGAATTGTGGCTTATGGCCAGAGTGCAGAGGGAAGAAAAATGCTGAAAGCGACACAGATGAGGTTTATCTACTCGGAATTTTGCTGGGCACTGCCTAGAACATGGATTTTGGAATCAGGCCAAACAAGGTTTGCCTGTTGCTACGGTCTGGATGTGGGTTGAGTGTGTTTGTGTTGAGATAGCAGAACCTTTAAGAGATGGGGTCCAGGGAGGAGAGGTTAGGTCACTGTAGGCACTGACCTTGGAAGAGATTAATGTTGTTTGGGAACCCTCAATTATAGATTCCTGTCTTGTCATGTGATGTCTTCCTCTTGCGTACACTCTGGCCGTGACGCCATCTGCCATGTGGTAGACAGAGGAGCCTGGTGGATGTCAGCTCCATGCTGTGACTGCCAAAATCGTGAGCCACATAAACCTCTCTTTTTTGCATTAGTAACCCAGTCTCAGGTACTTTGTTACAGCAAAAGAAAACTGATAGGCCAGTCAGTTTGAGCTACCCGGATTTTTGTGTCCACTGACCACAGCTGAGATATTCAAGGCCGACCATCTGGGGATTGTGAAGGTGAAACACCTTCATGTAGGTGAATCACAGTGATGGCATGTGGAGGTGTTCAAGAAATGGTACCATGTGCACTTCCCAAAATCCCATTAAGAGGTCTGTGGACGCTGGAGATGAAGAAGAATGGCAGAGGCCCAGCTCTTGCTCTCTCTCTCTCTCTCTCTCTTTCCATCTCTCTCTTTTTGGAGCCCAGGGAGTGAGAGACTTGGTCAGCTCTTTCTTTGGCTTCCCCAGCAGCTCTGGAGGTAGACAATGTGTGTGGTAGAAGGTCTACTCACATAGCATTGGCAGAAATACTTACAGACTTTCAGTGTGGAAAACTGTAGTTCATGGGTGCTTGGTCTGGTTTGCTATTGTAAACCAGTGACAAGAAGACCATGGAAAATCTCTCCCTAGGAGAAACCAGAGCAATGTGCCAATCAACCCAGAGAAGCCCAAGGCGGTCACTGGGTACAGGACCAAGGAGTCTTCCTTGAAGAGCCAAGTGTAAGCTTAACAAGTGAACACACTTGGGTAAATCAGCAACATGGGGAACTTAGAATCGAGAGTGTGTTTTTCAGAGACTCAGTGATGAGCATCCAGAGGAGAGTGAAGCCGGTAGCTTCAGGGTCTGCCCATGGCAACCTGGACCACAGAAGATGCTGCAGAAGTGAATCGGAAGTTCCCTTCCTTCCTTAGGGAGGGTCGGGGTGTCCCGGAGCACCAGCTGCCCAGCCACAGTCACAATCTCCCAAGCAACACCCAGGGCCAATCTGGGAAGCAGATCCCAGAACAAGAACATTCCAGGGTGTGATCTCGCTCTCCAGTGGATAACAAGAACCCTGGGAGGAGGGGACCTGGCACATGCAAGGGTGGGAGTGCAAGGCGAGCACTCCCATTTGGAACCTGAGCCCCACAGACCAGCAGGTCTAGCTGTGAGGTTAATCCAAAGGCAAACTCAGCCTCAAAAGACAACACAAGAATGACAGAGTTCCAAGAATCCAGAAGGCAGATCACTGGGTGCAGTTAATACAAGAGAAGCGCCAAGGCCAAAAGGCCACGCTGTGGTCAGAAAGTCAAGGCAGTCACAGCTAACAGAGCCTGAAGAGGAGCGAGGCAGTAGGAGCAGCCCAGGAGTGATTCTGGAACGAGCAGAACCAGCAGCTGCACAGTTGCCCGTGTTACAGTGGAACTACATTATGTGCCCTTTCACACACGCCAGTTCCCACCTACGGGAGTGAGAGCACAGTTTCTTTGAGCTGCTGCCCACCTCCTGCTCCCAGTGAGTGTACCCTGGAACAAGCAGGGGCCAGGACTGGGGCTCTGCTGTGCCCAAGGACAATCAGAGCACCTGGGGCAGCACACTGCAAGATCTTGCCACCCAAAGGTGAATTTGTTGATACAGATCCATATTTCTCATATAAAATGCCCCTATGTGCAGGCCAACCAATACATCTGACACTCAACTCAGGGAATAGAAAGAAACAGCGGTCATTTCCAACACACAAGGAAACTGGTGATGACTGACACACTGAGAAGTGGCACTCGATATGAATTCGGGGTGATTTAAGGATTTTTCTTTTTACATTTTTACTGACTTTGTTTGAAAGGCAGAGAGACAGACAGAGAGACAGATCTCTCATCCACTGGTTCATTCTCCAAATGCCCACAATAATCAGGTTTGAGCTGAGCCAAAGATAGATAGGAACCAGGAGTTCACTGCAGGTCTCTCCCATGGGAGGCAGAGGCCCAAGTATTTGAGCTGCCACTGCTGCCTCCCAGGGTCTGCATCAGCAGGAAGCTGGAGTCAGCAGCAGAGCAGGCGCTCCAACTCTAACCCAGGCACTCTGACGCAGGCTGACTGCCGTGCCGAACACCAAGCCCTGCGCTAAGGGTTTTTAAGGGTAATTTTGATTACGTGGCTTCTTTGCGTGCAGTCGGTGGTGTGGATCCAGGAGGTGAAGCACAATCAACCCTGCACACCTGACTCTACTTGAGCGACATGGGATGTGGAGGGGTTGGGAAAGCAAAACCAGAGATCTAAAGGTGAGCATTACCCTCAGTGGGGCAGGGGCAGTCTTTGCAACACATGGCTATTTGAGAAAACACAGGCAAAGAATGAAGTCAGACTCTTGCCTGACATCCTATACCCAAAAAACTCAAAATGGATAAAAGAGCTAAACATGATTTAAAACTGTACAACTCTTCAAAGAAATCATAGAGGAAAGCCTCATTGCATTGGGCTTGAACATTGTTTCTTATATAAGACATCAAATGCACGGGCAGCAAAAGACAAAATAGATGGATTTGACTTGATTAAAATTTTTAACTTGTGTGTGTCAAAGAGCAGGACCAACAGAGTGAAAAGGTAACTCACAGAATGGAAAAAAATTATTTGCAAATTATCTAATTGTTTTCCAGAATATATGAGTCAACAACAACAAACAATCTGCTTTTAAAAATGAACAAAAAGATTTAAGTAAACATTTGTCCAAAAACACACAGGTGGCCAAGAAGCACATAAAAATATCCTCAACATTGTCAGTCATTATGGAGATGCAAATGAGATAACACTTCACACCCATTTGGATGGCTATCATTTTCTTTTTCTTCCTTTTTTTAAATTAGTTTATTTGAAGGCAGAGTTACTGAGAGAGAGAGAGACAGAGGGAGGGAGGGAGGGAGGGAGGGAGGGAGGGAGGGTCTTCCATCACTGGTTCACTTCCGCAACAGCCAGATCTGTTCCAATCCGAAGCCAAGAGCCAGGAACTTCTTCTGGGTTTCTCATGTGGGTACAGGGGCCCAAGGACTTGGGCATCTCCTACTGCTTTCCCAGGCCATAGCAGAGAGCTGGATCGGGAGTGGAGGAGCTGGGACTCGAACAGGCACCCATATGAGATGCCAGCACTGCAGGCAGCAACTTCACCTGCTATGCCACAGTGCTGACCCCTATCATTATTTTTTCCTTTATTTATTTTTTAAAGAGTTATTTATTTATTTGGAAGGCAGAGTTATACAGAAAGATGAGAGAGAGAGAGAGAGAGAGAGAGAGAGAGAGAGAGAGAGAGAGAGAGAAGTCTTCCATCTGCTGGTTCACTCCCCAGTTGGCCACAACGGCCGGAGCTGCGTTGACCCGAAGCCAGGAGCTAGGAGCTTCTTCTGGGTCTCCCACATGGGGGCAGGGACCCAAGCATTTGGGCCATCTTCTGCTGCTTTCTCAGGCCATAGAAGAGAGCTGGATTGGAAGTGGAGCAGCCAGGACTTGAACTGGCACCCATATGGGATGCCAGCATTGCAGGCAGCGGCTTTACCTGCTTTGTCACAGCACTGGCCTCTCTTGGGTAAAGACCCAAGAGACTGTAGACCACCAGTGGGGCCATGGTTGCCCTGCTTCTAGCATACTACTGAGCTCTGGGACGCATCATGGCCCAAACAGAGGGTGAGGCAGCCTGGGGAGCGGGGCTTCAGTCTGCAAGTGAGCTCCCTTCCATCCCATGCACCAGACTCCGGAGCGCGTGCTGGAAGACAGCCCATGCTGGAAGGGCAGAAGCTGATGTGGGGAGGACTGTGCCACATGCAAGCAGGACACCCTGGCTGGGAGGAGGCAGCAAATAGTTCCAGCACGGTGGATGTGTTGCCTGTTGCCGAATCACAATGACCTCACGCTTCCTAGCTCACGGCCACCTTGTTTATTATCCCACAGGCTTCCCTGGCTGAGCAGTCGGGGAGGTCAGCTTAGTTGGGTCGTGGGCTCAGGATCTCACAGGCTGCATTCCTGCTGCTGGGCAGACAGAGGCATCACCCTGGAGCTCTGCGTCCTCACGCAGCTCAGTGGGTGTGGGCAGAATTCAGGTCCTTGTGGTTGCTGGGCTGCGGCCCTCAGCTTACACAGGGAACCCCCAATTCCCCACCCAGGGCCTCCCCATAGCCCTGCGGCTGCTCCTTCTCCCTACGTCCCTCTCCCACCTGCATGTCCTCATTCCCCATGTGATGCCTTCCAATGTGGTATGGCACTGGTGCCATGCTGAGAGCCATGAGCCCAGTCAGCCTCCATTCCTGGCCCCAGGTATTTTGTTACAGCAGCAGACCGTGGACTAGGGGGACAGATTTGCAGGAAGGCACAAAGTCATGGACGAAGCCAATTTGGCTGCAGAGAGCACATCTCGCCTGGGGCTCTTGCTGGCACCACTGGAGCCAGGACCACAGCCAAGGAGAATGGAGATGAGAGAGCGAGTGAGCAGGGGAGGGCTTAGGGCTCTGCATGCAAGGCCAGTGACGTAACCCTGCATGGCACCAGGTCAGGGTTACAGGCTAGGTTGGAATGCAGCGAGGACGGAATTCTGAGGGTTGCAGGCGAGGCCTGGTGTAGAAGGGGTGGGCACAGCAGAGGTCTTTCCTCTCCATCCTGCTCCTCTCATGCTCCCCGTCCCACTGGCCTTGCGCTGCTAACGCTCCAGGCTGCTCAGGTCGTCAAGATGCCACTTGTCAGCACGGACTTCGTCCCTGCACTTGTTTGCTCCCGACAGAGGCTCCTGTTGAAAGGGTTCCAGCCGCAGCCTGGACCACGCCCTGGCAGCCCCGCCACGGGGCTCCTGTCTCCGCATCCTTCTCGTAAACCATCCCCGAAGGGGCTCAGTCTGCGCATGAGATCAATGGTGCTGACGGCTTCTGGTCCATTAGCGGCGGAAGCTATCCAGCCTGCTGCAGCCCACAGCAAATTGCTGATCAGCCCCGGCAGGCAGAGGTTCTGGGAATGTGCCAGGGTGACGCCCTGCACACTCAGGGCGGGCCGCAGTAGAAGCAGAAGCCGCGGCACCAGGCCCTCTGATGGCCGGATCTGTCCTCTGCCACATCCCTCAGCCTTCCAAGTTCAAGGGACACAACCCCGGGGAGAGCAGTCCCAGGAGGCGGCCTCCTTGGTTGTCTCTGGAAGTAGAACAGTCTGTGTAGACAGTTAGCCATCTCCAGAAGCCTGCACGCTCCTCCATGAATTCTCTGCCCAGAGCTCTTCAAGCTGGGGCAGTCCAAGGACAAGGGCTGGAGGAAGCACGTGGCTGCAAACATCCGTGCTGCCGCCAGTGTGGCTCCAAGGTCATGGATCTTGGGAATCCCGTGGAGATGGCTTACTCCAGAAAATAAGCCTCATGGTAAGCAAAGATGGCTGCTTCCTCCTCGTGGGTGGGTACCCCTGGAAGGCCAAGTGTCCCTGGACTTGCTGACTGGGCCACTTCCGTAGTGAGACTGTCTCAGCACAGTTTCACCTGGGGACACCTTGTCGCACCCAGGCAACAAGATCCTGTTAGTCGTGCAGTGTTTGTGTAAGGCCACCTGTTGGCAGCTGCGACTCAGGCAAAACCTCATCTCTCCCGGTATCAGAATCCAAGATTTAATGTGTGCAGTGATTAGAATTTCCCCACCCTGTGGGCACCAAATTTTGGGAACAATGACAAAATACACAGGAAAGCTGTCGGGTTCTATTTGCATCTTAAAAGCAGCAGCTGACTGAAGCCCTGACTTCCCATTTTGATGTACTGCTAGGTTTTATTTATGCTGGTGCATGCCCCATCTGTCAGGTATAATGGTGGGGTTGTGAATAGTTCAATTGAATTGTAGTCGAAGGATTAAAACCCAGCTAAGTAACTCCGTGTTGAGTTAAGGCATGCCCACAACAAAGAGACTGTTCTTGTCTGTCCGCACTGGAGCGGAGCCAGCTGTTTCTGCTGATGCTGTCTCCTACCTGCAGATCTGGTGCTAACAGAGAAAGCAGCCCTTCTCCTGTTTGCTCTCTGTAAGCCTCATCCCTAACGTAAGTAACTTCACACCTCCAGAAATTTAGGATTAAAGTGACATCATTGAAATCTGCCATACATTGGGCGAGCATGTTTTTGCAAATGATCTGGATTCTGGACAGGATGATAAAGCAACAGCACAGGCCCCTTCCATTCCTAACTAATTCTATCTGAGATCACTTTCTCTTCATTCCATTCCAGGGTCTCTCAATCTCTCCTACTTGAAATGCAAAGCAGAACTCTTCGGACTTGGAACTCCAGAGTCAGACAAACCTTCAATCCAGTTCTGAAATCCAGCTGTGAGGTGTGGCAATTCTAAAACACGTTGTCAAAGTTTGAACACTCCTACCACCAAGAGTTGGGGTCTGCGTTCCCTACCTGACTGATAAAATGCAACAGATATAACGGTACCATTTTCACACCTAGATCATAAGAAACTAGTAGTTTTTGCTTCCTATGTGTTGGTATGCTCCAGCTCTTTCTTGGAGCCCAGGTCCCAGGCTGGGAGGGAGCCTAACAGCTCATGGAGTGTTCCATGGAAAGAAAACCCGGTTCTCAAGCCCACAGCCCTTGCTGGGCTCCTAGTCAATGCCCAGCACCAACATACCCACCTTGCGGGTGAGCCATCTTGGAAGTGGTCATCCAGCCCTTGTGACTCTAACGCTGCCATGATCACTCACGTACAGGTTTCTGTGCAAATGTGTGTTTTTTCTTCCCTTGTGTCTAGTCCCAGGAGTGGACTGCTGGGTGGTATGGTAACTTTGACCACTTAGGGAACTGCCAACGGCCTCCTCAGCAGCTGCCACTTGAAGTTGGCAGACCCTTTGAGGAACTGCTATCTCTACAGGGCAGCTGCACCATTTTACCTTCCCACCACCAACCAACCGGGATTCCAATTCTCTCTCTCCCAGCCAACACTTTTTATTACCTGTCATTGTGATTATAGCTGTCCTAGTATGTGTGAAGTGCCAACTCCTTGTGTTCTGATTTGCATTTCCCTGATGGCTAATGAGGTAAAGGATCTTTTCATATGCTTATTGCTCATTTGCATATTTTCTTTGGAGACTGTCTCATCAGAGCCTTTGCCCATTTTTAGATTGGGTTACATGTCTTTTTTATTGAGTTGTAACAGTCTTTTATATTCTTTAGAAATCAATCCCTTACAAGACACATAACTTGTAAATTGTTCTTCCTATTGCGTGAATTGTCATTTTTTTAAACTTTGAATTAAAAAAGGTTTAAATTTTAATGAAGTCCAATTCACCTTCAGTTTCTTGGGCTTTAGATGTTGTGTCTAAGAAACCATTGCCTAATCCGATCTCATGAAGCTTTACATGTCTATTTTTTTCCTAAGAGAATTACAACTTTTACAGTTAGATCTTTGATTCATTTCAATTCATTTTGTCTGGGTATGATGTAAGGCATCCAATTTCATTCTTTTAAAGATACCCACTTGTCCCGGAACCATTTGTTGTAAAGATGATTCTTTTCCCCCACGGAATGGTCTAGGCACCTTTGTTGAAAATCAATTGATGCTAATGTCAAGGTTTATTTCTGAACTCCGGATTCTATTGCATTGATCTATATATCTGTCTTTATGCCAGTAACACAGTGTCTTGATTTCTATAGCTTTATTGTAAGTCTTGCTATCAGGAAATTGAGTCCTCCAACTTTGTTCTTCCTATTTCAAAATTATTTGTGCTTTTCTGAGTCTCTTGTATCTCCATAAGAATTTTGGATGATCTTTTCAACAACTGCGAAGAACCCAGCTGGAAACTGAAGAAGTGATTGCCCTGAGTGACTGCAAATCCTGACAGTACGAAGTCCTCTGATCCTTGAACAGGAGATGTCTGTCCTTACTTGGGTCGTCTTTCATCTCTGTCGTAATGTTTTATAGTCTTCAGAGTACAGGTTTTGCACTTCTTTTGTTAAATTTAGATCCAAGTGGTTTATTCCCTTGGAGGCTGTTGTAGTGGACAGTTCTGTTCTTTTTGCTGCATGGAGAAGCCCTTCCTTGCTAATAGCTCTGCGTGTGCAGGTATTTAAATTGTCTGGGTGTTTCAGGCTTCTCGGCTTAAGTACTAGCTATTTCACAACCAATCAGCAGGAAATAAACCTATAATGAAGAGTTTCCTTTTCCCTGTTCTAATAGGGTCTTGCAAATTAATATTTTCAAGGGGCTTTTTTTTTTTTTTAAAGATTTACTTATTATTTGAAAGACAGAGTCACAGAGACTCAGAAGCAGAGAAAGACAGAAAGAGAGAGAGGTCTTCCATCCGCTGGTTCACTCCCTAAATGGCCACAATGGCCGGAGCTGTGCTGATCTGAAGCCAGGAGCAAGGAGCTTCTTTCAGGTCTCCCATGTGGGTGCAGGGGCCCAAGCACTTCGGCCATCTTCTGCTGCTTTCCCAGGCCATGGCAGAGAGTTGGATCGGAAGTGGGGCAGCCTGGACTCAAACCGGCGCCCATATGGGATGCCGGCACTGCAGTCGGCAGCTTTACCCACTATGCCACAGCGCCAGCCCTCCACAGGGGCTCTTATTTTTTAATTTTAGAAAATGCTTACGTACTTCTGTTTCTCAGCTCCAGTGCAATTAACAGGAAAATGAAATGTGGCTCAGCACGCTTTTCCTCAGGCCTGTCTTAAATAACCTTATTTTAAAGAAAAATAAGGCAGCAATGCTTCCCCAGCTGCCTGCTTGGGAAGAGTTGGACTCCTTGGGCTATTTCTGTCCTCCCTTCTGCAGTAAGATTTTTAGTCGCAACATATGTGAATTCCAAGTTTCTCCTTTCTTGGGAGTAGCTGGGAGAAGCACGCAATGGAGTTCCGAAATAGAAGGGAGAGACGAGAGAAAAGGAGAGCAGTGGGAATTTTGCCAGGAACCCTGGAGAGGAATGGAGGGAGCTGAGGACAAGGCCTTCACAGAGGAACCTGGAGCCCCACAGGACGGGGCCCGGCTGGGGTTTTACCATCAGCCTCGGAAAGGAGCCACAGTGGCCTTCTCTTTTGTTTTAGTGAAAAATGTGAAACATATAAAGTGAAAAGGACGTATTTGTCATGATGCACAAATACAATGAAGTGCATGTGTCCGGTACCCCACATTCAGCCATATCCATACGTGACCAATCCAGCTCTGAATCTACCGATTTCCACTCCCACACCAACTAACAGACACCATTTCACCTACCGACGTTTCATGCTCCCTGGGTAAGGGTACTTCAAAAGGTTTGTGGGGAAACATAATTAAAATACAAGTCTTTTTCTGGTGCAACAAATTTTTTGAAATCCATTCATAATTTCTCCATAACACACATTTCTCATGTGTTTTGAAAGATACCATTTACTTTGACTACCACAGGACTTCTAAAATCATTATTTCTTTATTTGAGAGAGAAGGCCACCTCTGCTGCCCACTCTCCAGAGGCCCTCAGTGGCCTTGGGCTAAGGCTGAAGCTGGGAGCTAGGAATCCAATCCAGGTCTCCCACGTGGATGACAGGAAGCCAGTCACTCAGAACCATCACCAGTGACTCCCAGAGTTCAAACCAGGAGGAAGCTGGACTTGAACTTGGCTGCTCCAGTGTGGACACAAATGTCCCAACTGGTCTCCCAACCACTAGGCTAAATGCCTATCTTTCCATGAGCTTTTTGAAGACCTCTTGTATGTGTGGATTTCAGGCACTTTTGCACCAAAATAAACATTGTTTAAAATTCCATTTCTCATGAACTTCTTGAACAACCTTGGTATATTCATATCCATGTATGTGTATGTATTCGAGATACATGGAATATATGTGCTGTATATGTGTACATGTACAGATGCATGTATGCACAGTTGTTCAGTATCTGGGCAGATTGCATCAGGACTCGTGCAGATATCAAAATCCTCAGATGTTCAAGTTCCTTATGTAAAATGGTGTAATATTTGCATATAACCCATGGACATTCCCACATATATATCATCTCTAAATAACTCACTATACATGGTACATAAATGCTATGAAATAGCTCTTATACCATATTGTTTAGGGAGAAAAAAGTCTGTACATGGTCAGTTCAGACACAGTTTTTAAAAAATAGTTTAGATCTGAAATTGGTTGAATCCATGGACCTGTGGCTATTGGGGACTGACACATCTGTGAAAATTAGCAGTAATTTTTTTGTTTTAAGATTTACTCATTTATTTTGAAAGTCTGAATCACACAGAGAGACAGAGAGGGAGACGGCGCCTCCAACTGCTGGCTCACTCTCCAGATGGACATAGTGGCCAGAGCTGGACCAGGCCATTCCAGGAGCCAGGAGCTCCATCTTGGGCCCCACATGGATAGCAGGGGCCCAAACACCCGGCCCCAGCCTTCCTCTTCTGCCCCACCCTGGCCATCAGCTGGACCCTAAGTGGAGCAGCCAGAATCCTGGAACACAAACTGGCACCCGTGATAGATGCCAGCATTGCAGGCAGCAGCCTAACCCTCTGCACCATGACGCAGGCCCTACAATCATTTATTAACATTAGAAATAGTTAACCAAGTTCATATTTCCCCACTATCTCAAAATTTTTTTCTTGCTAATTTGTTGGAATCAGGATCCAAGAAGTCCATGTGTTGCAGCTGGTAGATGTTTCTCTTAGCCTTTTCATCCCTGTCTCCACGATGATGCAGGCCCAGGGGAAATGCATGAGGACCGCGTGCAGCAAGACAAACTAGCAAGCAGTAGCACAGGACATTCTTAAATGCTTAGCCACCACTTTCACAGGTCAGAGCCTCACACCTGTAGGAATGTAACTTCATTCTGTTAACTTTTCATCTGAGTTCTCCATTCTGTCTCTTGTTAAAAACTCAACCTAGTGACTTCCAGATAAATTTAGTGCAAGTCAGTGAGCTTCCCATTTTAGCTGCAGAACATATCTTTTCTTTCTTCCTGGAGCTGATGTATGTCAAGTGAACCCCCTTAGATGCAGCTTGTGTCTCTGGGAGACTTACCTGAGCCCCTCCCTTGGCCTTTGCCCCTCTGCACTGTTTTTCCTTTTTTCTTTCTTTCTTTCTTTAAAGATTTATTTGATATGCAGCGTTACAGAGAGAGAAGAGAGACAAAAGGATCTTCCACCTACTGGCTCACTCCCCAAATGGTCAAAAAAGCCAGGGCTGGGCCAGACTGAAACCAGGAGCTTCTTCTGGGCCTGCCACATGGGTGCAGGGGCCCAGGCACTTGGGGCATCCTCCACTGCTTTCCCAGGCCATCAGCACGGAGCTGGATTGGAAGTAGAGCAACCAGGACTTGAACTACAGGCAGTGACTTTAACCTGCTGAGCTGCAGCACCAGCCCTTCTGTGCTGGTTTTCTATTGTGTTGCAAGCTGCCCAAAGTGGAGCAGCCTGGAGCAACATTCATTTATCAGCACCCTGTTCTGTGTGACAGAAATCCAGCGTGGCCTGCTTGGGCTTCCTGCTCAGGTGGCTGGAAGCAAGGGCTCAGACAGGTGGAGTTCTTGTCTGGAGGCTCTAGGGAAAGACCTGCTTCCAAGCTCATTCTTGCTGGCAGAACTCAATTCCTTTTGGTTATGGGACCAAGTTCCGATTCCTTTGTTGGCTCTTAGCTGAGAGCTGCTCTCAGAACACAGAGGTTGCCTTCATCCTTGGCACATGACTTCCTCCTCTCCAGGCCAGCAAGGATGCATGTATGCATCAAGTTCTCCAAGGTCTTCCCATTGCTCGCTTCCTTATCTGTAAGTGGTGGAGAGAGTCAGCTGCATTTGGTGCAGCGCTTGGGATGCCCACATCCTGTATTGGAGTGCTGGATTGCAGTCCTGACTCAGTTCCAATTCCAGCTTCTTGCTAAAGAAGACTCTGGAAGGCAGTAGGGTCAAGTACTTGGGTCCTGGCCACAGGCGTGGGAAACCCAGGTTGAGTTCTGGCCTCCTGGCTTCCGCCTAGCTCAGCCACAGATGTTGAAGGCGTTTAGTGAATGAACCAGTAGATGGAAGATCTCTCTTTCTGTCTCTGTCTCTCTGCCTTTTTTTTTTTCTGACAGGCAGAGTGGACAGTGAGAGAGAGAGAGAAAGAGAGAGAGAGAGAGAGAAAGGTCTTCCTTTTTCTGTTGGTTCACCCACCAAAGGCCACTGCCGCTGGCATGCTGCCTCCGGCGCACCTCACTAATCCAAAGCCAGGAGCCAGGTGCTTCTCCTGGTCTCCCATGCGTGTGCTGGGCCCAAGGACTTGGGCCACCCTCCACTGCCCTCCCGGGCCACAGCAGAGAGCTGGACTGGAAGAGGGGCAACTGGGACAGGATCCGGCGCCCCAGCTGGGACTAGAACCCGGGGTGCTGGTACCGCAGGTGGAGGATTAGCCTAGTGAGTCACGTTGCCGGCCTCTCTGCCTTTCAAATTAATTAATTACTATTTTAAATAAAGAAAAAGGATCGTATCTCCCCCAAGAGAATCTTCTTGTCTTCAAACCAACTGATTTGTGAACCTAGTCACTTCTGAAACATACATAGGAGACGGTGTACACACACCAGAGACCAGGGAGTGGGGAAAGAGAGCAGACTCAGACTTCTGCCTCCCAAGCCCTCCACGAGGCACAGCTGTATCCTGAGCTGTGAGCTATGTACCCTGATGCCGAGCCTCCTCATCTTGCCTTGAGCCCTGGGAAGGTCCTTGGCCTTGGCACAGATCTCTTCCCCCACCCCACTCCTCTCTCCTTAACCTCCAGTTATGAAAAAGGCAGGGCGGGGGCTCCAGGAGAAGCTGACCCCCAGTGTATTGAGAGCTGAAGCCTCTGCCTCTCCTAAGAGGCCCAGGGATGGCCCCTCGGGGTCAGAGCCCACATCAGCCAGCCACTGGCTACAGCCTGGGGGAAGGGGATGGTGCCTAATCTTGGGGGAGAGTGCAGCTCCCTGTGGCCAAGGGCAATGTCCAGTGAGGCCCCCAGGTGTGAGGCATCTGCTGGTCCCATCTGCCAGGAAATGGGAGCCTCAGCCTGGAAGAGGTGGCCCTAGAGAATGCTCCACGTCCACTCCTCCCAGCTTTTCCCCTCTGCACTCACTCCTGCTCTCCGCTGGGCCTTTCCTTTGACTCTGTAGCCGAGAACATTGGACATTCACGCTGTGGCTTGGCGATACCTGGTCTAGCAAAAGGGCTACGTATTTTATGAATCATTCAGCCACAGGAAGAAAACAGAGGTTCAGACGCATTCTGTCCATTGTTGGTAATTTAATGCATAATAACACTTTATTGATGTTTTTATTTGTAAGCAAAATATTGGGTGTTTTTTTGTCAATAAAAATTATAAGACACCTGAAATCCTTTCTGGAACAGCAAAATAAAGAACATCAAATATTTATGGATTCTTGTGGGTTCACTGACAGCCTGAGTTCTGCCAACTCAGTTCTTCCCATAAAACATGACAGTTGTTTTCCGAATGCTTGGTCCCCACTGGTCTCGCCAGGCCAATCACAGGCTTCGTGATGTCTGAGGTCCTGTGTGTCTCTCTGTCTCCCACTCTGACGCTAGCACGTGGTGTTCGACTTACAGTAGATGATCAGCAGAGCACAAATCTGATCTTTGAAATAAATACATGGGGCCGACGCTGTGGTGTAGTGGGGGAGCTGCCGCCTGCAGCACTGGCATCCCATATGGGCACCGGTTCTAGTCCCAACTTCCTATCCAGTTCTCTGCTATGGCCTGGGAAAGCAGTAGAAGATGGCCCAAGTCCTTGGACCCCTGCACTCATGAGGGAGACCCGGAGCAAGCTCCTGGCTCCTGGCTTCAGATCAGCATAGCTCCAGCCATTGCAGCCACTTTGGGAGTGGAAGACCTCCCTCTCTCTGCCTCTCCTCTCTCTGTGTCTTTCAAATAAATTAATAAAAAAATCTTTAAAAAATACATAGAGCATAATACATATAACACAGTGCATACATGCAGCATACGTATGTAAGACCACTATAGTTTTCTATGGAAGAACAAATACCATGGCCTTTAAACCTTAACAGGTGGGGCCAGCTCTGAGACATAGCAGGTAAAGCTGCCACCAACTGTGCTGGCATCCCACATGGGTGCCGGTTAGAGTCCCTGCTGCTCCACTTCTGATCCAGCTCCCTGCTAATGCACCTGGGAGGGCAGTTGAGGATGGCCCAAGTCCTTTGGACCTTCCACCCACGTGGGAGACAAGATGAAGCTCTTGGCTCCAGGTTCAGCCTGGTCTATCCCTGGCTTTTTGGGTAGTGAACCAGCAGATGGAGGCCTTTCTCTCTCTCTCTCTCTCTGCCTGCCTCTGCCTCTCCCTCTCTGTAACTCCAGCTTTCAAATAAAAATAAAATAAATCTTTAAAAAACATCTTAACAGGTACAGAAATAAATGATAAATACTTGAGGTGGTAGATAAGCCAGTTACCTGCATCTGATCAGTATACAGCATATACATGTGTTGGGATATCATACTGTAGGCCTTAAACATGTGTGATTGTTATGTGCTAATGAACATTTTTAAGAATCTTGATGTATAGGGGCTGGTGCTGTGGTGTAGCAGGTAAAACCTCCGCCACCAGTGCCAGCATCCCATATGGATGCCAGTTTGAGTCTCAGCTCCTCTACTTCTGATCCAGCTCTGTGCTATGGCCTAGGAAGGCAGTAGAAGATGGTCCAGGCCCTTGGGCCCCTGCACCCATGTGGGAGAACCGGAGGAAGCTCCTGGCTCTTGGCTTTGGATCAGCCTAGCTCTGGCCACTGAGGCCATTTGGGGAATGAACCAGCAGATGGAAGATCTCCCTCTCTCTCTCTCTCTCCCTCTGCCTCTTTGTAACTCTGCCTTTCATATAAATAAATAAATCTCTCTCTTTTTTTTTTAGCGAATTGTGATGTATGTAAAAGCGGAACAGGATGGAGAGATCGGAGAAGGCAGGCATTCTGACATGGCTGATGAGTGACTCCTAACGCTCACCCAGGTAGGTCGTGCAGCTGTACTGTGTAGGATTTATACTCTGTTCACAGACAGGCTGACCAAGCTACACTATGTCACCTGCAACAGCCACAAATATGTGGTCTCCTTAGCCCAATTGGAAAGACAAGTCCAATACGAAGATAATGATCTCTCCCAGAGTTGACAACCAGAAAACCAGATTCTTCCAGCACTGAGCCTGGGCTGAGCCGGCTGCTTGCCTCCCTCCTGGCTGGGAGCAGAGGGTGGCCTTGTTGGCTCTGTCGGGGGAAAGTGAGTGACTGAGCCATAGGTCAAGATGGACAGAGGGTGGGCACCAGGGAAAGTGTGCAAACAACTCATTCATCAGCTCCCCATTAAGGCCGGACACGGCCGGACACCTGCCATGCTCCTGTCCAGATGAGGAGAGCAGGCACTGCGTTTGGCTAGGCTATTATTCCCAAAGCAGCGAAAAATGTCCATTGGATTCTGAACAACTTCTTACAAAAGCAAATGCACAGAGTACAGTGTTGTGAGTTCCTGTCCATCTTGGCTTATAAAGTAAGCGGATTGCTTAGAAACGATTCCTGTTCCTAGCTACTAAGGAGCCCACCACTCAGATCGATAGAATGTTCTGGACAGCTGCTCTTGTGTTATGTCTCCAGCTCTTGTTACTTCGTTTTAAATCCAGCTTCAAAACTATGTTTTTAAAAAAGTTTAAGAGATTTACTGCTAATACTCATTTGAAGTTACAAATGATAAAACCACAATAATTAAAACCATGTGGGATGCACACATGAAACACGGATCAATGAAATGTGCTAAGCAGTTTAGAAATAGATCCACGTACACACAGAAATTTATGATAAGGTTGATGTTTCAATCAGTGGAGGGAAAATAGGTTGTTCAATGAGCGCTTTGGGGACAAGTTGCATTGGAATTCACTTTTTTTTTTTTTTTTTTTTTTTTACAGGCAGAGTGGACAGTGAGAGAGAGAGACAGAGAGAAAGGTCTTCCTTTTGCCGTTGGTTCACCCTCCAATGGCCGCCGCGGTCGGCGCGCTGCGGCCGGCGCACCGCGCTTGTCCGATGGCAGGAGCCAGGAGCCAGGTGCTTTTCCTGGTCTCCCCATGGGGTGCAGGGCCCAAGCACCTGGGCCATCCTCCACTGCACTCCCGGGCCACAGCAGAGGGCTGGCCTGGAAGAGGGGCAACCGGGACAGAATCCGGCGCCCCAACCGGGACTAGAACCCGGTGTGCCGGCGCCGCAAGGCGGAGGATTAGCCTGTTGAGCCACGGCGCCGGCCTGGAATTCACATTTTAAAGTAGGATGAGTTCCAGATGGACTAGAAATGTTATGCTGGAAAAAAACAGTCACTCAGGTGTGAGAGGTTTCGGTGGGACAGTTTGTTTCTGTAATAATCTCCAAAGAAGGGAAGAAATCTGCGTGTGTGATTCAAAATCCAGACTCTGCCTTCTGCCACGAAGAATTTTGCTGGCCTTTGTCCCAGTTCCTGGGAGGCAACTTCTACATCTTTGGAACTTCCCTGAGTGACAGGGACATCTTTGTCATTGGTGGTGGGCCCGAGGGGTGCGTGCTAGCCAAGTGACTCATCGCGGGCCTTCAGATGGTTCAGGTCACAGAGCTGACTCAGTGTGGCGGCAGGTGGTGACACAAAGACCAACATATGATGACAGGGGCACAGCTTTGAGCCCAGGGATGTCCACCCAGACTCCAAGGAGGGGAAATGGGGAGCCGGAGTGAGGGCAACACTGCCAATGTGCAGATAAACCGTGCCCACGGAGTGAAACCCAGGAACTTGGACAGAGAAGCTTAGGTGGGCGCGGCTGGAGTGCAGGGCACGTGGAGGGGCCAGTGGGGTACCGTGCCTGTCCTGCAGGGAGAGCACCCCCGACCCCTTGACCTTAAGACAGGCCTCACCCCCTGAGTCCCTTCTGGAAGCTTCTGACTTGTGTAGTTTTTGCTATGATGAAACTGAAATGTAAAAACTGTAGAGCTGTTTCCTGAGTTTCGCTCATTGTCCTAGTGAATTACAGAACCTCAGAGGTGCGGGGAACCCCTGACCTTGCATCCAGCAGGTCGGAAAGGAAGGTGGCCTAGTCCCGTTGACCTTACAGCGGTGTCCCCAAAGAGAGCTGAGCCCTTCGCTGTCAAAATGTTACTGCACATGCATTAAACCCACGATACTGATCTGGAAATTGGTCCTATTGATATACCTATCCACATGTAGAATTATTTATGTAAAGATATTGGCAATGTTGTTTCTAATTGTAAAAATTAGGAATAATTCAAATGTTCTTCGGTGGGAGAATGGTCACTTAATTATCCTACATCCCCATAACCACAAGAATCCACAGAAGCAGGTGTCTGGTGCAGCCATGAAGTCACAGGTAAGGATACCCACACCACATATCAAAGTGCCTGGGTTCAAGTCCCAGCTCTGCTCCCTGTTTGAGCTCCCTGCTAATGTGGGCCCTGGGAGACCAAGGCAGACAGACTGCCAGACACATAGGCGACTTAGATTAAGTTCCTGACTCCTGGCTTCGGCTTGGCTCAACCCTGGCTGTTGTGGGTCTTTGGGGAGCGAACCTGCAGACAGGAGCTCACTCTGTTTGTCCACCTGTCTGTCTCTATCTCTGTCTCTCAGATAAGTAGATAAAATGCAGAAAAAAATCCATACATCCATAACCACAAACGAAGCAGGAAGCTCTCATGCACGATACAGTGAGAAGGAGGATTGTCACGAAGCAGGCACTGCACGCTGTCTATGTAGAAGGAGGGCAGGTTTGCTGCGGCTGCCACAACACATACCACAGGCAGGGCAGCTTTAACAGCATCTATTCTCCCAGGGCTCTGCAGGCTGAAGTCCAAGGTCAAGGTGTGGGCAGGGCTGCTTGCTCCAGAGCGCTCTCTCCTCCTCCCTGCGTCTCCACAGGTCTTCTTCCCTGTGGCTCTGTCCTAGCTCCTCCTGCCATAAGGACACCTGTCGTCCTGGTAGCGGCCCTTTATCTCTTCAAGGCCCAGTCACGTTCAGAGGTGCGAGGGTTAGGTGAGTCGTATGTGAAGTGGGGGAGGAAGACACAGATCATCAACCCACAACAGCACAGAAAGGGCAATAGATGTGGAGGTCTGTGCAGGGGACAGCCGTGGGATCTACACGAGAAACCATGCACGGCACATGTTTCAAAGGCGGGGGTCTCAGGCTGCGGAAGGGAGGGGCATTTTGGCATATACCCTTCAGGGTCTTCGGAATTGTGTGTCATTATTCATATTCTGTCTTTAAAAACATAGAATTTGGGCTGGCGCTGCAGCTCACTTGGCTAATCCTCTGTCTGCGGCACCAGCACCCCGGGTTCTAGTCCCGGTTGGGGTGCCGGATTCTGTTCTGGTTGCTCTTTTTCCTGTCCAGCTCTCTGCTGCAGCCTGGGAAGGCAGTGGAGGATGGCCCAAGTCCTTGGGCCCTGCACCCACATGGGAGACCAAGAGGAAGCTTCTGGCTCCTGGCTTCGGATCGGCGTAGTGCGCCGGCCGTAGCTGCCATTGGGGGGGGGTGTGTGAACCAATGGAAAAGGAAGACCTTTCTCTGTCTCTCTCACTGTCTAACTCTGCTGTCAAAAAAAAAAAAAAAAACCATAGAATTTGACAATTTTAGAAATCAAGAAGTTGAATCTGAGTCCTGGACTTCAGACCAGACCTGGTATTTGATGGGGAGCCTGTGTATCCTTGCATTCTTCCAGAACAAGGATTCCCTGCCTGGAGCACACCGAATGGAAGTAAAGCTGCTGGAAGCCAATGCTGTCACAAGACGAATGCTCCCTATTTAAAAAATAAGCACCTGAACGTTTATCTCTTTTCAGAATCCAATTTTCTGTGGCAATAGCATTTTTTTCATCACTACCTTCCACAAGTAGGATAAGGTATTTATAGCTGGCAACTATTTTACCAACAGCAAAGTCTGTAGCATAGTGATGCATGATGGCTTAGGCTAAGACATGTGTAATTGAACATCTTTATAAGTTACCTGGAGCTGAAACCGCACATCCCTTGTTGCCACAAGATGGGGAAATAATAGCTGTGTCTTTGAGAGAAATCTCAATGTTAAGAGTGAATTTCCCAGTATCTCTTGAAAAGTTGAAGGATGTAGCCTGCAGAGATAGCAAGGCGAGAACACTCCCCAGGGACATTTTTAGGGATAATAATAGGAACGAGTTAAAGCGTGAAATTGTTTTGTGTTACATATTTGTAAAATGCTTTCACACATAGCTCACTTATGCCTTGCAGCTACCTTCTGGAGCCTCAATGTTGACTCTTTTTTTTTTTTAAAGATTTTATTTATTGGCCAGCGCCGTGGCTCAACAGGCTAATCCTCCGCCTTGCGGCGCCGGCACACCGGGTTCTAGTGCCGGTTGGGGCGCCGGATTCTGTCCCGGTTGCCCCTCTTCCAGGCCAGCTCTCTGCTGTGGCCCGGGAGTGCAGTGGAGGATGTCCCAAGTGCTTGGGCCCTGCACCCCATGGGAGACCAGGAAAAGCACCTGGCACCTGGCTCCTGCCATCGGATGAGCGCGGTGCGCCGGCCGCAGCGCGCCGACCGCGGCGGCCATTGGAGGGTGAACCAACGGCAAAGGAAGACCTTTCTCTCTGTCTCTCTCTCTCACTGTCCACTCTGCCTGTCCAAAAAAAAAAAAAAAAGATTTTATTTATTTATTTGAGAGGTAGAGTTACAGACAGTGAGAGAGAGAGAGAGACAGAGAGAAAGGTCTTCCTTCCGCTGGTTCACACTCCAAATCGCGGCAATGGCTGGAAATGGGCTGATCCAAAGCCAGGAGCCAGGTGCTTCCTCCTGGTCTCCCATGCGGGTGCAGGGGCCCAAAGACTTGGGCCATCTTCTGCTGCTTTCAAAGACCATAGCAGAGAGCTGGATCTGAAGAGGAGCGGGCAGGACTAGAACCCAGCGCCCATATGGGATGCCAGCAACGCAGGCGGAGGATTACCCCACTGCGCCACTGATCTTTTATTTATTTATTTATTTTAATACCACTACCCATGTTTTGTGGCTTAAGAATGTGGTGCAGAGTCGCAGGAAGCCGGCCAGCATCTAGTCTGAGTCCTCGTCCAATTCAAGGGCTGTTTGTATGGCATTTGTATCCCAAGCCATTGGGAATTCACAGACACCAGACCATCTTCAAATTGCCCAGTGGGTCTGCCTGGGTATCAAGAAAGCTTGAGTCAGGACCAGAAACTCGGAGGTCCCTATCACACAAGGGAGGGCGGGGCTTCCTACACAGCGCAAGGTCTTGGATGGAGCAGTGATTATCTGTGACAATCACAGTCTCTGATGCATTTTCACGTCTCTCATTTGATCCTCCCCACGGGAAACAGGCAGAACAACTCATCACAGGCTCTGCAAGACGCATATGGTAATCATAGAACACCTTTAATGACACGAAGCCTCTGCTGGTTTCTGCCGACAGCGCGGAATACTCCAATATGTAGGATATGTCTATACTATCCACAGATGACGCCAAAACGCCACAGAGCACAGAACCGCAGTGGATGCTAGGCTTCCAAAGGCAGGAAAGCCACGGAGCAAGAAAATCTGCCTTCTCCCCTTTCTCCAGGCCACGGCCTCCCCCGGCCTCGTGGCCAGGGCTTGATGATGTCATCTCTTCCCGGGACAAGCCAGACCTAGATTGGGGCAGAGGTTCGCGTTCCTCTGTAACAATACCGGTGAATTTCCATCACCGATTCTCATCCCTGCTCACCAGACTATGAGCAACTCAGGGACGGACACTCTATTTCGCTTTTGTGCCTTAGGCACTGTGGATAGCGTTGGGCACGCTGAATGTTTGTTGAATAAATCTACCCTGCAGAATACAGGCAAGGTTGGAAGGCTTCCCGGAGGGGGCGCCAGACAGAGTAGGGAACAAGGCTGTCATAACTGTTCTGGATCTGGTCACCAGGAGCCTCCTCCCTCCCTGGCGGGGGTGGTGGGGTGGGGGCGGGGTGGGGGGGGACACACCCAGGGGGCAGGAGAAAGAAACCCTGGGTTTGAAGCAGAGAGAGGGTCTCACCAGTCAAGACAGGCCTAAGCCACTACTGCTCACTGTCATATGCTAATGACACGGGGACGCTGCCCATCTGCCACCAGAGCCGAAACAGCTGCCCAGGAGCTCTGTGTACCGAGAGCCTGGAGGGGAAGCTTGGGGTCTAAGAAATGCCGAGAATAAAGCCAGGCAGGGGGGAGCAATGGAGGCCTGCATGATGGATGAAGATAACCTCGTAGGCTGTGTGTGTACTGTGTGCGTTGCTGCAGAGTCTTCAAACAACACTCCGCAGGAGATATTATTATTAATCCCAATTGACAACGGGGAAAATGAGCTTCGTAGAGTTCCTTATTTTTCCAGAGACAGAGCTAGCAAGTGGGACCTGGGCAGTCTTGACTGTGCCCTGCGGGGGAGCAGAATATGCAGCCCCCCACAGCAGGAAGGGTCGGGCGAGGGTCAAAGACAAAGAAGGAGCAGCAGGTGCGGGGACAGCTCTCTGCCCTCCCGCTGCTTGCCGGAAAGCGGGATGCAGATTTACCAAGACAAAAGGTGCCTTGTCCCCGCCTCTCGCTACCAAGGACAGGGGTTAACCGCGGACGACAGCTTTGAGAGGGCAGCACGGGGACCCAGGGTAACCAGCTTTGCTCACTGGCCTTTATCAGCCATCTACTCGCCGTCCCCCAAGTTGCCGCCCCTAAAGACCAGAGCTCCTTGGTTCTTTTAATGCTCTAAAAATGTGTACAGATGCCCTGTAGCAGGATGTGAAGTTCCTGAGAACTGCTCCTTCCCTGGGCCTCTCCCCTGCACAGTCACGCCCACCCCTCATAATGGGGGTGGCTTCTGACGCAAGCACTGTTAGGTGATTTTGTCACTGTGCAAACATCTTGGGGTTCCCTTTTGCTCATGCACACACACACACACATACACACACACACCTCTAGGTGGCCTAGCCTGCTACACGCCCCAACTGTAGGTGCAGCTTGTGACCCTGGGCCACAACTTTCCGCAGCTAGTTAGCGAAGCAAATGTTGGAGGCACTTGTAACGCGGTGGTGAGCACCCCTGTACCTAGACATCGCTGCACACACAAAAGGTACAGTGAAAATACTAAGTGGTTAGCAGTTTTCAGCTCATATACCTGGTCTGTTGTGGCCCCAAGTGTCATATTGCAGTCTGTGACTGTCACCAGAATGCACGTGGCAACAAGCTTCTGTTTGTTTTATTTCTTATTCTATCTTGTGCAGCAGGTGTCTCATTCAACTAAAATCCCTGGGGGGAGTGTCACGGCTGCTCCCAGCATCACCGGGGCCAGGCACCCACCCGCCGAGGCAGGCACACCAGCCTCAGGATGCTCCCCAATCCAGACCTAACCCTGTGTCTTGTCTTTCTGCCAGACCGGAAGTTGCGACATCTTCTCTTCATAGCACTCCTCCCTCCTCTGCAGGCACTGTGCCTGTGTAAACCCCTCGGATTAAATCAGCTTGGAGGGGGCTTTGGGAGGGGGAGGTGCTGCCAGGACCCCAGTCCAGTGGTCACCCTCAGGGCAGCTCACTGGTCAGAATTTGTTTTCCTGCCAGACAAGACTAGATGACCCCCAAGAGCTTCTGACCCTAACAGTGATTCAGCGACTTGCTGCCTCCTGTCAGTCATTCCGCAGGACAGCCTCTGTGGCCACTATCAGCCTTCAACTCAGCTCTGCCCCAGAACCCCACACTGGAAAGGTGTCCTTAGGAAGGAGATGAGTGGGGCTGACCTTGTGGTGGGTTAAGCCACCACTGTAACACTAGCATCCTATAGGAGCACTGGTTCAAGTCCTGGCTGCTCCACTTCCGATCAAGCTCTCTGCTTATGTTCCTGGGAAAGCACCAGAAGATGGCCCAAGTACTTGGGCCCCTGCACACACGTGGGAGACCTGGATGGGGTTCCAGGCTCCTGGCTTTGGGCTGGCCCAGCTGGGCTGTTGCTGCCATTTGGGGAGAGAGCAGCCAGTGGATGGAAGACACCCCCCCCCCATCTCTTTCTCTCTATATATCATCTCTATCTCTATTTCTGCTCTCTCAGTCACTGTTGCAAGGTGTCCGGCGCATAACAAATCTTCCCAGGTAGATGAATCAATTAATTCACAGGCTTTTATTGGGGTTCAGCTCCTGGGCCAGGTTCCCCGGTCCCAACAGAGCAAAGGGGTGGGGGGGAGTCACACAGCATCAGAGATTGGGAGGGCTCCTTTTGTAGATACACGGCGTGGGGGTTAAAGGTTGAGGCAGGTCTGGTCCTCATTGGTTGACCTTTAGGCACCTGAGGGGACCTTGACAAAGACTTTTCTTCCCCGGAAGTACAGGTAGAGATTCTCCATTCCCGGAAGTGTAGGCCTTTCCTCCATGCGATTCCCAAAGCTACCAACTGTGCCTTTCAAATAAATAAATCTTTTAAAAAAAAAAAAAAACCTGCACATACTTTTGTTGTTTAAATCGATGCTCTAAGCATCTAGCTCTAGAATGAGTCAGATCCTAAGGAAAGTCAGAAGCCAAGCCAGATGTTCTGGTCAAATTCTTAGATTTCAGCAGAGCAGCAAGATTTTGGACAAGACCTGTGGAAATTACTCACCAGCCTAGACCTAGAGGACAAACTTGGACGACGTCTAGGTAAATAATCAGGTGTCTGGGAGGTGCTTTTCCTCCAGGCAGGCACAGGACCTGCTGGTCAGCAGCCTGGTTCTCATTCATCACCTCCCAGGTGCTCCTCCGTCATCAGCCAGTTTTCCAGCCCTGTGGCAGCGCCTGTCTGGTGATCTGGGCTGATGTGCCAGCTGCTGGCCTGTCCTTGCTGAGCACAGGGACAGCCTTGTGCCAGCCCATGCCCTCCTCCTTCTTGCACACACGTGCACACACACACACACACACTCCTCTGGAGACAAATGAGCAGTCAATTTAATTTCACCACACTCAGAGAGCGCACACACCAGATGGAAGGCCGCAGACAGCGCCCAGCCAGCGCCTTCGGCAGGGGAGGGGTGGGGGTGGGCTGTCTTGGGGGAGGGGAGGCAGGCTGTCACTGTAACAACAGGAAAAGCACTGCTAAAATTTCTATTTTGTGCTGCCACTAATTACTAAGAGGATCTCATTGGGCCCTGTGATCAGCCATCCCCAAAGCAGCAGCTCCGGGCAGATGGCCTGTTGTCATCCCCCTGGAAAGTTAGCCAAACACCATGGTTCTGTTTGGCTGTTTTGCTCTTTTTTAAAAACACTGACTTAAGAATGTTTTGTTTTCTATTTTCTTCTAAAAGCTCAGATGTCTCTAGATTCCCTGCAAACAAACACTATTCTGGGAAATACAAGACATGCCCAGTAGCATCCACTAATTCTGCGCTTAAACATAGGTACGGGGCGGGGGGGGGGTGGGGAAGGCACATACAGCACTTTTGACGAGAAACACTTGGTGGCTCTCTCTACTGGCCTCTCTGAGCAGGAGAGTGACATGAGGTTATTTTTGCAGGTCTGATTTCCCATATTTATATATTAGAAGTTCTATTTCCTAAGATTCTTCCCAGAAGAGTTTGGGGTTGATAGGTAATCAGTTTTCTTTTTTTTTTTTCTTTTCTTTTTTTTGACAGGCAGAGTTAGAAAGTGAGAGAGAGAGAGAGAGAAAGGTCTTCCTTTTCCGTTGGTTCACCCCACAAATGGCTGCTACAGCCGGCGCGCTGTGCTGATCCGAAGCCAGGAGCCAGGTGCTTCTCCTGGTCTCCCATGGGGTGCAGGGCCCAAGCACTTGAGCCATCCTCCACTGCACTCCCGGACCACAGCAGAGAGCTGGCCTGGAAGAGGGGCAACCAGGACAGAATCCAGCGCCCCAACCGGGACTAGAACCCGGGGTGCCGGCACCGCAGGCAGAGGATTAGCCTAGTGAGCCGCAGTACCAGCCAGGTAATCAGTTTTCAAACTGATACGGGGCTGGGTGGGTTCACTGTGGCTCCAGAGGGCAGCATGAGACTCAGTGTTAATGAGGATGACCACAACTCAATTTATCTTTATAATGTATTCATATTAACGATGTGCCATAAAAGTTTGAGGCAGCTTCCCTAGAACACATAATTGTTAAAGACACATTCTCGAGGGAATGCATGTCAGGAAAACCTGGTTATGACAAACACGTGCAAGTGAGGCTAGCACGGGGAAACGCGTGCTGTCGAGTTGTGCGTTGGCTGGAGGAAGGGCTAGGCTGCAGGTAGCTATCCCTTCTAGAAGCTGAAGTGAACCAGAACCCCCGCTTTCCCTGTTTCTGGGACCCGAGTGGAAGGTGTCGAGGTGACCTTCTGAATGGAACAGCCCCTGCAGAGAATCACTGTGTCACTCAGAACCAAAGCGTTGCCACTTTAGGAGCTGATTCATTATTACGATAGGATTTTCTTTACCAGAGAGGTGCCCATGTTGTGGTGCAATGGGTGGAGCCCACTTTGGAATGCAGGCATCTTGGATCAGAGCGCCCATTCGAGTCAAGTCCTGCCTGCTCTGTTTACTTTCCAGCTCCCTGCTAATGCGCCAGGGAAAGCAGCAGCAGATGGCCCAGCTGCGTGGGCCCCTGCCACTCATGGCGGGAGACGTGGATGGAGTTTCTGGCTCCTGGCTTCAGCCTGGTCTGGCTGTGGCCATCATTTGGGGGTAAAGCAGTGATATGGGCAGATAAGGAGTGTTAACAAGAGGACCACGGCGGGCACCTCTACGGCCGCCATGCACCTGATACTATCATACTTCCGATATTTCCAAGAAAAGGCATGGAAATGGGCAGTATGCAAGCCTCACTGCAAAGTCTGCCCCCTTTGAATATTCAATGAAGCCCCACCCCAGACACTAGCCCCATGCCTCCTGATCGCATAAAAGGATGTTGGAATTTTGGTGAGGTATGTGTTGTGTGTGGTTTTTGTTCATCCTCTCTCTGAATCCCTGTTGGGGGTCTGGGGGGAGGGGATCATTCTCTCTCTCCTCAGCTTGCCTGTACTTATTTCTTGAGTATGTTCTTTTCCTTTCAGTACATCTCTGGAGACAGAAGGCGTTGATTCTCAGCCACGAGGGAGTAGTGAGATCTCTGGGTGCTAAGAGACACAATGACAACAAATCTGGCTTTGCAGACCTTAATTAACCTTCCCTGCAACCCTGGAGTCCAGCAAAATCTGGACCAAAACTGGTTCAGAATGTCCTGCCCACCACATGGGCAGGGTACACAAAATCACTTCAAAAAATTTGTGGAGGGTAAAGGTGCCAGCTATGACGCCGGCATCCCATATGGACGTCAGAGTACCGGCTGCTCCACTTCCTACCCAGCTCCCTGCTAAATGCACCTGGGAAAGCAGTAGGAGATGGCCCAAGTGCTTAGGCCCTGCACTCACATGGGAGACCTAGAGGAAGCCCCTGGCTCTGGGTTCAGCCTGGCCCCACCCCAGCCTTCGCAACTCTCTGGGAAGTGAACCAGCTAATGAATGATCTCTTTGTCTCTGTGTGTCTCTCCCTCTCTCACTGTAAATCTTTCAAATAAATAAATAATTATTTAAAAAATAATGAAGTTTGTGGAAACATTGAATTAAAATGTAAGCTTGGGGCTGGGGTTGTGGTGTAGCAGATGTAGCTGCCACTTGTAACACCAGCATCCCGCATGGGCAATGATTCAAGTCCTGGCTGCTCCACTTCTAATCCAGCTCCCTGTTATGCGCCTAGGAAGGCAGTAGAAGATGGCCCAAGTACTTTGGCCCCTGCACCCAAGTGGGAGACCTGGAAGAAGTTCCTGGCTTCTGGCTTCAGTCTAGCCCAGCCCCAGCCATTGTAGCCATTTGGGGAGTGAAACATCAGATGGAAGATCTCTCTCTCCCTCTCTCTCTGTAACTGCCTTTCAAATAAAATAACTAAATTTTTAAAGAAAGGTAAGTTTGTGTTGGTGTAAAACATTTTTTTGAAATCCATTTACTTTTTTTTCTAATGAAATTTTTGAAGTCACATTGAATGTGATTTTAAATGTTTTTACACCAAAATGAGTTTCTTTTAATCCCACTTTCCAGGAAGCTTTTGAGGCCCCTCATATTTATCATCAGAGGACAGGAAGTGATGTACAGATGAAGTCAGGTGCCAGTTATAGCTCATGCTGTCTTATTTGAATGTGGTTTGAGCAGTTGGCCACTCGGATTGCCCGAGAGGAGCCTACTTGTTCTGAGAGTAGGTGACAATATTTTTATACATCAAGTTAGGTTCCGTTCACTATGTATGGGGCAACCTTTAGGCCAAACTTAAAATATGTATGGAGGCAGAATAGGCCAAACTCAGTCCAACGGAACAGGGACATGTGCAATTTCCTCATGAATCAAAAGGATGCGGAACCAAACAATGAAGTAGACTGCTGATCTTCACCTAGGGACGTTCCTACAACAAAAGACAGATTAGCAAGAGAAAAGCATGATGCATTCTTTACCAAAGTTTTCTGTGACCTGGGAGGCGTCAGAAATGAAAACCAAGACCCAAGGAAACCTGTATTTTTATGCAGATACTCAATGAAGAACGCACAGCAGGGGCTAGGGGCGTTGTGACCCAGAGCTCAAAGCCTGCAGGGATGCAGCGCACAGCAGGGCCTGCTTCTTCCGAAGGCTTTGCCCGCTTTGTTCCGTGTTCCAGTGGAGGACACCTGTCACACCAGGGCCTGCCGGGTATTTCCAGGGAAGGAAGGCCAGGGAATTCCGTGATGACAGACTCTCACACAGAAATGGGGTGCTGTTGGTGTAGGGCAAACTTCCTGCTTCTGAGGTCCTTCAGTTCAAAGTCCTTTGGGGTAGCATTTTCTGAGCCCTGACAATGATTTTGTGGCGAGAATTCAAAACATCAAACCAAAGCTGATCTTCTGAATACTGGAAAGCACTCTAGGAATTGTGCCATTAAAACCCGCCCTAGGGACCGGTGCTGTGGAGCACTAGGTTAGTCCTCCGCCTGCAGCGCTGGCATCCCCTGTGGGTGCTGGTTCTAGTCCCGGTTGCCCCTCTTCCAGTCCAGCTCTCTGCTGTGGCCCGGGAGTGCAGTGGAGGATGGCCCAAGTGCTTGGGCCCTGCACCCCATGGGAGACCAGGAGAAGCACCTGGCTCCTGCCTTCGGATTGGCGCAGCACTCAGGCCATAGCGGCCATTTGGGAAGTGAACCAGCGGAAGGAAGACCTTTCTCTCTGTCTCTCTCTCTCTCATTGTCTAACTCTACCTGTCAAATAAATAAATAAAATCTTAAAAAAAAAAAAAACTCCCCCTAAAATCCACACAGAAGCACAAGGGACATGTACTAGCCAAAACAATCTTGAAAAAGCAGAATGATGTTGGAGGACTCACATTTCCTCATTTTGATATTTACTACAAAGCTACAGTAATCCCAGTAAGGAATTGGTATACAGACACATGGACTGATAGTATAGAATAGAGAGCCCACCTGGTGCTGTGGCATAGCAGGTAAAGCCACTGCCTGCAGTGCTGGCAACCCATATGGGCACTGGTTCAAGTCCCAGCTGCTCCACTTCCAATCCAGCTCTCTGCTATGGTCTGGGAAAGCAGTAGAGGATGGCCCAAGTCCTTGGGCCCCAATACCCACGTGGGAGACCTGGAAGAAGCTCCTGGCTCCTGGCTTCAGATTGACACAGCTCCGGCCATTGCAGACCTTTAGGGAGTAAACCAGTAGATAGAAGACCTCTCTCTCCCTCCTTCTCCCTCTCCCTCTCCCTCTCCCTCTCCCTCTCCCTCTCCCTCTCCCTCTCCCTCTCCCCTCCCCGTACCCTGGTATCTTTCCCTTTCTTTCTGTAACTCTGCTTTTCACATAAATAAATACATTGATAAATTTATTCTGGTGCCAAAATATTTTGAAATACATGAGCATGAGCAATTTTTCATGATGTACATTTTCCTTGAACTTTGTGAAGTACCCTCATAGGCACAGAGCTGCACCCCCAGAAGGGATTCGTGGAGTTCTCTGGGGCTGAGTTCTCATGAGAGCAGGTTGATATAAACAAGGCCACTCCATGCATGTGGTCCCTCTGCACATATCCCGTTCCCTTTCTGCTTCTCCGCCAAACTACAATGCAGCCAGGGCTCCTCACTGAGACACGGGCACCATGCAGGGTAGACCTCCCAACCACCAAGATCATGAGCCAAATACGCCTCCCTTTTCTTTATAAAGTACATGGCCTCGGGCATTTAGTTATAGCAACAGAAAACAGGCTCCAGCATTGCCCAGAGCGAACAGTCCCCTTCTGCTAACAGCCGGTGGCATCCTCCCAGCAGTTCCTCGGGACCTTGGGATGCTGCGACCTCTGAAGTCACCCATAAACCACAGCTCTTCTGCCAAGAAACACAGCTCTGAGCTTCTGTTTTGGATTTCAGCAATGTTTGCTTTTCCCAAAGCACTCATGACCTTTCAGAATGTTGGAAATGTGATATTCCCAGAGGACATCCTCACCCTCCCCGCCTCCCACTTGTAGGGAAATAGCGCAAGAGCAACGTGCTACTTCCACTGTAATGCGCTTTCTCTGTTGGTTCAAGGATACACAACTTCTCTTGTGTGTTTGCTATAGGAGGGTACTTCACACAGTTCGTGAGAAATGGAATTAAAAGATAAGTTTATTTGGGGGCAGAAATTTTTGAAATATGAGGGGATCTTATAAAGTTCACAGGAAATGTACATTATGAAAAAACTATGCACCGATTTCAAACATTTTTTTTGCACCAAAAATACATGTATCATTCAATCCTGTTTCTCCATGAATTTTTGGAACTGTGCTCCTAAACCAGTGGTTCTGCATTTGGCAGTGGGTGAGAGGCTCCTGCCCCCAGAGGACAAAACACTTGTGGCAGTCCTGATATGTGGGTTAGAGGGAAGCAGGCACTATGAGCTTGTCGTGGGGTGAAGGCCAGGACACGGGTGAACATCCCACAGAGCACAGGGCAGCCCTGCCCGGCAAGGAATTCCCTGGCTCGAAGCATCCACAGCATGCAGCTGAGTACCCCTTGCCTCTCTGTCCCGGCCCCAGAAATGTGGCCTTGGCAGGTTGTTTAGAATGGACTTGCAGGAGCTTTAACGTGCGTGTGATCACCCGGGATCACGTACAAATGTCAACTCTGATGTAGGCTCAGTACTGAGACTTATGACAAGCTGTCAGGTGAGGCCGGTCAGTACTGCTTGCTTATGAACTTTTTTTAGAAAAGGCATTTATTTATTTATTTTATTTATGTGAAAGACAAAGACAGATAGACATGTCCCATCTGCTGGTTCACCCCCCAAATGCCTGCAACAGCTAGGGTTAGGCCAGCTGAATCCAGGAGCCAGGAACTCAATTGGATCTCCCATGGGAATGGCAGGAATCCATTGACTTGGGCCATCACCATGCCTCCCAGGGCATGTATTAATAGGAAGCTGAAATCAGAGGCAGGACTGGGATTTGAACCTAGGCTTTCCGATATAGAATGCAGGCATCCCCAGAAGCCATCTTTACTGCTAGGCTCAATATTCACCCTTATAGACCACTTTGAGTAGCAGGAGTTAGAGAGAGGAAATTTCTTTATTAGCAGATGAGGAAAACAGACACAAAAGCTATAAATAGGTGTGGTTACAGAGCTCTCTGATTTCTTGAGCTGAGAAATAAGCATTTGCAACTCTGCAAACATGGGGAGCATAAACATTTGCAAGACATGGTACAGGGACTTCCCCCAGCACACCCAGGGGAGAAGGGAGGATGCTGGAAAGGGCTCCAGAAAAAAACAGAGGGAGGGGAAGATAGAGTTTCTTTTTTTCCCCAAGATTTATTTATTTTACTTGAAAGTCAGAGTTACACAGAGAGAGGGAGAGGCAGAGAGAGAAAAAGAGAGGTCTCCCATCCATCTGCTGGTTCACTCCCAATTGGCCGTAATGGCTGGAGCTTCACCGATCTGAAGCCAAGAGCCTGGAGCTTCCTCCAGGTCTCCCATTTGGGTGCAGGGGCCAAAGGACTTGAGCCATCTTCTACTGCTTTCCCAGGCCATGGCAGAGAGCTGGATAGGAAGTAGAGCAGCCAGGACTCAAACCGGCGCCCATATGGGATGCTGCCACTGCAGGCAGTGGCTTTATCCGCTGCGCCACAGCACCGGCCCCAAAGATAGAGTTTCCTTCTGGGCAGAGGTGCAGGCAGCAGCCCGGCCTGGGGAATCCCGCTTCTCTTTGCAGAGCATGGGAGCACGGAGGGAGACCAGACGCAGGGTCCAGCTTTGGGACAACCACTCCCTCTCCTCGGGAAACAAGCGTGCGCCTTCTCTGGGGAACAGAAGTGGTGGGCAGTGTTCACAGCAGAGGCGGGAGTCCCACTCTGTGTCTCATGGCACTGCTGGGGGCCTATCAGTATCCAAGAGACTCCCTGCACACAAGGGCTCCGCTACAGGAAAGAGGATGACTGCTCCACCTGCTTTCCCCATGCGATTTTCCTCATCCCAGAAGCAGGGAAGAGGCCGCCTCCTGCCTTGTGTTAAGGGAGAAAATCAGCCAGAATCTAGACTTGCAGGCCCTAATTGGCTTTGTTTGAAATTCTACCATCAGGGAGTAGCCTACCCCAAAAATGGTTCCCAGGGCTCCCCCCGCCACATGGCCAGGTTCAATTTGTAGAGGAAAGGAAGTGGCCACAGGAAACAGAAATGAGGTACAGAGACAGCCCGATGGGTTACAGCTCACGTCTGTCTGATTTGAATGTGGTTTGAACAGTTGGCCACTTGTGATTGGCTGAGACCCAGCTGTTTATTCCAAGAGTAGGTTACAGTTTGTTTATACATCAAGTTAGGTTACGGTTCACTGTGTACAGAGAAATCATGAACTATGCACAGAGGCAGCTTCAGGCTAAGCTTCGTTCAGGTAACCATTTCCCTCCACACTTTGAGCATTGGCCTTACTCTCGGTCATCATCGCGGATGGGCTTATCTCAAGTCTCAGCTCCCACTGGGTAACAGCAAAACAGTGCATTTAAAGTGGGAACAAGGGAATAGAACAAGCAAGAAAACACAACAACTGGTCAACCTCAGGTTCCTGCAGGTTAATGCTGTGTAAAGGTTAAAACAGAGGACTTCCTCAGGCAGACAGGACTCTCCTGTTGGGGCACAGGTACTGATCTGTTTCTGGGAGTTTTGTCTGCTTCCTTAAAGCTGCAGTCTGATTATGTGGCATTTAGCATGAGTAACTCCATTTTGTTCTGGTCTCGTCTTTTGTGGCCTAGCGCAGGAGCTCAGACCAAAACAAGGGCCTCCTGTTATTGTGTTCAATACCTGGCTGCTCACTGCTGCCACTGTTGTGAGCTGAAGGCAGGCTAAGGCGCTCTGGAGGCCAGGGTAGGATTATATTCCTATTTGACACTTCAGGCATCCAATCAGAAGCTACACACTGGGCTTGGCCCCAAACCAGAGAATCCATGCCCCTTGTAATATACTCATATTTTATTCTGGAGGAGCAATGTACGGTCTTTGTTTGCTCTATATTATAATTTCTTTTAAGGAATGTAACTTGATTACTTGCAAGTGCGAGCAGTAATTGGCTTCACTGAGTGTTGCCTAATTCCAAGAACCTGCTTTATTTTAATGCATAGATAAAAATGACTGGTTGGCACAACCACCTGTGAGTGAAAGAATGTGTCCCTGATACATGAAAACAATGTCTCATCTCACAGAACCATCTTGTCTCACAATCATTCCACTCCTTGCCTTAGCAATCCCTTGCCTCCCAGACAAAATAAAATTTTAGATACAAACTTTGTTTCACTCTTCCTAGATGACAATTCACACCAAATCAGTGAGTTACAAATCGGTGGGTGTTCACCAGGTTGCTATCGATGTTGGAAAGGGGCGTTTTTAGCAAGGACACTGAGTGTGAACTAATGAAACTCTATGTGTGCACAGTGTGAATGTAGCGGCACCCAGCTATTGGGAGCTTGTGTCCCCTCAATCAGCGCCTTCCCAGTTTAAATATGCAAAACCTCCTTTTTATCTGGGCACATCCCCAGAGTAAAGGTAGCCAGATTCTCCCAGCTGCAATAAGCGAGGAGTTCACACCGCAAGGGATGTAGTGTGATAGGGAGGGCTGGGACAGCCTGGAAACAAGACGGTGAGGCGTCATTCTCCGCAAGCCTGCTCCGTCCGTCTGATTAGAGTTAGGAATGGGGCAAATGATCCAGCATTGGGTGTGTTGGGGCTCAGAATTTGATACCCCAAGATGTGATGCATTTTTAAAAAACATTTATTTAGTTAGTTATTTGAAAGAATTACTGAAAGAGAGAGACAGAGAGAAAGAGAGATCTTCCATTCATTCGTTCACTCCCTAGATGGCTGCAACAGCCAGTGCTGGACCAAGCAGAAGCCAGAGGAGTCAGAAATTTTATCCAGTCTCCCACTTGGGCTATCCTCTGCTTCTGTCTCAAGGCCATCATGTGGGAGTTGGGTCGAAGAAGAGCATCTGGGGAACGAACTGGCATCCAGATGGGATGAGGGTGTCACAGGCCGCGGTTTTACCCACTACGCCCCAGCACCGGCCCCCGTACTGAATATTTTTAAGTTGAAAAAACTGCAGAAGCAGGAAGGTCACTCTCTGACTTCTCCTGCTTTACTTCTCTGATGTAGCTCATAAGAAAATTCTCTGTCCTCCTGAAAACAAGGCCAAAAACCCTCATTCCAAAGGGGTCTATGCTATACCTGGAGGCCAGGAGGAATCTGAACACAAAAGCCTGGCTAAGTCCTCGGTCCCAGTTTATTACCATAAATCTCATCGTTTTGTTCTCCAATCACATGTCTCAATGACTGTTCAAAAAATACACTGTTTTCCCTGAATCATTGGGTCTCCATTTCAGAATTTGTCTTCTCCTATAAAATGTACATTAATGCATTCACTTGGGGCTGGTGTTGTGGCACAGCAGGTTAAGCCAGCGCTTGCAACACTGGCATCCCCTATTGGAGTGCTGGTTCGAGTCCCAGCTGCTCCACTTCCAATCCAGCTCCCTGCTAATGTACCTGGGAAGGAAGCAGAAGATGACCCAAGTGCATGGGAGATCTGGATGGAGTTCCTGACTCCTGGCTTCAGCTTGGCCCAAACCTGGCTGTTGTGGTCATTTGGGGAGTGAACCAGTGGATGGAAAATCCATCCTTCCTCCCTCCCTTTCTCTCTCTCTCTCTCCCGCTTTTCAAATAAATAAATAATTTTTTTAAAAAACAGGCATTATGCTTTTCTCTTATTACTGCACTTTTTTCTATAAGAGTCTGAGCCATGAACCTTGAGAAGGATACTACAGTCTCTCCCCTACAAGAATGTTTTCTGAAAAAATTAATTTCCCTCCAGTGGGCCTGGAGGTCTCTAATCAGAAATACTACCAAAACACGACAGTGGACGTCTCTGCTTTGCTTTTCATTTCAGCTCATTGTCAGAGTTGAAACACAGGGACTTTTCTCCGAAATATCTGGATTTATAGGTTCTCTGGAAGACTGGTGAGAATCAAGCCCAGAGGGCCAGTGTTCCTGACAGCCATGGCCATGGACGTGAGCACAGCTGCCCCTCACATGGTGCCTCCCTGCACATGGACACCCACCTCCCCGGCACTAGGCAAAGGTCAACTTAATTATTAGCAAAACGGAATAATGTGGGTACCCACAGCTCGACAGACACTAAACATAGACTGAACTTCCCAAACTGGGCTGGGGGCAGGAAAGGGGAGCTCATGTTTCTGTGTAAGTGACTGCAAGGCTGTGGCTCCAGGGTGCCGGTGGACGCCAACATCTGGATGCCTGAGTCCCTTACATGAAACTGCGTGGGGCGTGCACACCCTCCTGTGTCTCTTAAGTCATTTCTGCATTACACAGGAGCCCTAATACTGTGTCAATACCATGCATGTAGCTATTATACTGTTTGTTTAGGAAATGCTGACAAGAAGGAAGTCTGGACATGCTCAATACAGATGCAATTTCTTCCAAATATTTTAAATCTGCAGTTGACTGAACCTAAGGTTGTGGAACCCAGGATGTCTACTGTACTCAGATTTCTAGGTGTTTAATACACAAATAATGTCTGTAAGTACAGGATACGATTATTTTTATACCCACTTCACTCATTTACAGCTACTTCCTGACTTACATAAGTATTTGAGTTTTGATCCCTGATGTCAACCTAATACAAGAAAATATTTTTTTTATTCAAAAGGACCCCCTGACACATCAACTACATGCAATACACAGCTCTCATTTCAAGTATGATTCAAACCAGCCAACCCTAATGAGACAGTTTTGGGACAACCTTAAACATAGCTTGAAGTTTAGATGATATTAAAGAATTATTTATAGGTGAAAAACATGATTTATAAGATTTGTCCCTAAATACTCTCAAGAATGTGTACTTCTGAAATTTTTCCATAATAAATGTTTTTTTTTCTTTTTTTCACTTTTATTTAATAAATATAAATTTCCAAAGTACAGCTTATGGATTACAATGGCTTCCCCCCCTCCTATAACTTCCCTCCCACCCACACCCCTCCCATCTCCCACTCTTTCTCCCATTCCATTCACATCAAGATTCATTTCCAATTCTCTTTATATACAGGAGATCAATTCAGTATATATTAAGTAAATAATAAATGGTTTTAAAAGCAATGTCTAGCCATAAAAAGGAATGGAGTGGAGCCAGTGCTATGGCATAGCAGGTAAAACTGCTGCCTGAGTGCTGGAATTCCATATGGGCACCAATTCGAGTCCTGGCTGCTCCACTTCTGATCCAGCTTTCTGCAGTGGCTGGGGAAAGCAGTGGAAGATGGCACAAATGCTTGAGCCCCTGTACTTGTGTGGGAGATCCAGAAGAAGCTCCTGGCTCCTGGCTTCAGGTAAGCACAGCTCCGGCCATTGCAGCCATCTGGAGAGTGAATCAGCAGATGGAAGACCTCTTTCTCTCTCTCTGCCTCTGCCTCTCTGTAACTCTGCCTTTCAAATAAATAAATCTTAAAAAAAAAAGAAGTAATGGAGTAGTGACATGCTAAAACATGGGTGAACCTTGAAAGCATGAAGCTAAGTGAAGGAACCCAGGTACAAAAGGCCACATACTACATGATTCCATTCACTCCATTCCTTTTTGTGGCTAAATAATATTCCATTGAATGAATGTGCATCACATTTTGCTTATCCATTCACTGTTTGTTTATTTATTTATTTATTTGAAAGATATTTTATTTGAAAGAGTTACAGGGAGAGAGGGAGAGGCAGAGAGACAAAGATCTTCCATCTGCTGGTTCACTCCCCCAATGGCTCCAACAGCCAAGACTGGGCCAGGCCAAAGCCAGGATCCAGAAGCTTCATCTGGGTCTCCCACATGGGTGGCAGGGGCTCAAACACTTAGGCCATCTTTCACTGCTTTTCCCAGGCCATTAGCAGGGAGCTAGATCAGAAGTAGAGCAGCCAGGACACAGAGCAGCACCCATATGGGATGGACCCACTATGCATTATGGCCTGCCCCTACCATTAATTGTTCGATGGACAGGAACAATCACTTTTTAAGTATTAAAACTGTAAGTTCAACATTAGTGTATTTATGATTATCATTGACAATGTCAAGATCATACATGGTGTAAACAGAGTGCTGTGCAGAAATGATATGAAAATTATTTGTCAGCATTTCATGGAAATGTGATTATTTACTAAGGCCCCTTCTAGCTCTGGTTTTATGAAATACATGAATGTAGTATTTTCATCAATAAACTTATGCATTAAATATTAGTTTAAACTTGGAGAACAAAGTTAGGAAGTTATTTACCACATATCGTAATGATCACATTTTGAATTTATTTCAACATACAGTATATGAAAAATGACATGGGGGCTGGTGCTATGGTACAGTAGATTAATCCTCCACCTGCTGCACTGGCATCCCATATAGACACCGGTTCTAGTCCCGGAACTAGATCCAGCTCTCTGATCCAGCTCTCTGCTATGGCCTGGGAAAGAAGTAGAAGATGGCCTAAGCACTGGGGCCCTTACACTCCCATGGAAGACCCAGAACAATCTCCTGGCTCCTGGCTTCAGATCAGTCCAGCTCTGGTCGTTGCAGCCATTTGGGTAGTGAACCAGCAGATGGAAGATCTCCCTCTCTGTCTCTGCCTCTCACTGTCTGTAAACTCTATCTCAGAAAAGAAAGAAAGAAAGAAAGAAAGAAAGAAAGAAAGAAAGAAAGAAAGAAAGAAAGAAAGGAAGGAAGGAAGGAAGGAAGGAAGGAAGGAAGGAAGGAAGGAAGAGAAAGGAAGGAGAGAAGGGAGGGAGGGAGGGAGGTGGCAAGACATAAAGGAAAGGAAATAAGTATACTTGAATCAATATATTTTAAGTAATTTTTATAATTTAGCACACATTGCACCTTAATATGTCACTATTAAAATGTGTCTTTATTAAAGTAAATAAATAGATAAAAGCAATGTCTTACCACTGCCTGTCTAGAGGTTGTGGGTTCATTTTCATGAAAAGCAGCATTTGTTCTCTTTGATCCCCCAAGACTGCTACAAACCCACTCTCTGCAATATTACCCACTTCGTTATGCTGGACAACTCCCTTCAAATAGCACAATTCATTTAACTGTGCTAATAGGTTAACTGGTAATATTTTCCATTTAACATTGTAATTTCGGGGCCGGTGTGGATCAGTGGGTTAAATTGCAGCTTGGAACACCCACATCCCGTATCTGACTGCAGGTTCAGATTCTACCTACTCTGCTTCTTATCCAGCTTCCTGCTAATGCACCTGGGAAAGCAGCAGATAACAGCCCAGCTGCTTGTGTTTCTTGTATGTGTGTGGGAGATCCAAAAGGAGTTTCTAGCTCCTGGCTGTTACAGCATCTGGGGAGTGAACCAGTGGACAGATCTCTCTCTCTCTCTCTCTCTCTCTCTCTCTCTCTCTCTCTGTCTCTCCCTCTCTCTGTGCATGTGGGAATAGAGTGTCTTAACTCCCAGGCCAAATATCCACTCCAGAATGCTGGTAGTTCTGGAGGTGTTTTAGCTCCATTAGAACTTAATCCAGGAGCCAGCGCTGTGGCACAGCGGGTTAAAGCCCTGGGGCACCGGCATCCCATATAGGCAACGGTTCTGGTCCCAACTGCTCCACTTCTGATCCAGCTCTCTGCTGTGGCCTGGGATAGCGGTGGAGGATGGCCCAAGTCCTTGGGCCCCTGTACCCAATGGGAGAGTGGGAGGAGGCTCCTGGCTTCAGATTGGCACAGCTCCGGCTGTTGCGGCCATCTGGGGAGTGAACCAGCAGATGGAAGCCCTCTCTCTCTGTCTCTATCTCTCTCTGTAACTCTTTCAAATAAGTAAAATAAATCTTTAAAAACAAACCAAAAAAAAAAAACAACTTAACCCAACCAGACCAGGCTGCGGTTGCCGGGGCCTGTGTCCGGGGCAGCTGCCGAGAAGCCAGCTCCGCAGGTCCTGGAGCGTCTTCTCCCTCCACGCCTTTTCTGCTCCTCACTGAGCACTGGAAGGCAGCCCACGGGTGGACGTGGCGAGGGCTGGTCCAGGGCAGCCTCCCGCAGGGCCTCCCAGGTACCTGTGGATGATAAGCGCAGAGACTCAGATTTTCAGCCAACCCAGTCCCAGACCAGAGTTTCCTGGAGACAATTCCCTGAAGCTGAAAGTGAACCTTCCTAAATCCACTAATTACAGGGCTCCCTTCCTGCATCTGATACTAGTACCTTCCTGAGAACCTGAATCGGCCAGCCTGCCCTCTGCACTTGAACGAGCTGCTCCGCACCCTCCCCACTGCGTGGGGGAAGTCAAAGCTGGTGCCCTTGTCTGTCTGTCCATCCGGGGAAGACGTGGAGCTTCCCTTACAGCGGGGCCAGCGATCAGCCTCAGCTCCATAGTCTGACCTTACAGCCTCTTCTCAGTCTCCTTCAGGTTCTCCGCCCATGGGACAGAACTTCATTGTGCATCTTGTAGGTGAGTGGGAGGGGGTGGTAGGATAAGGAGCGCAATGGTTTCCCCTGATCCGAAAGAGGATACCTTCCAAGATGTTCCGCGAGTTTCTGAAACAGCAGTAGGACCAAACTCTGCACTGCATTTTTTGCTTGTACATTGTACATACTTACGATAAAGTTTAATTTAAAAATTAGGCAAAATAAGAGATGAACAGTTGGCCAGCGTCACAGCTAACTAGGCTAATCCTCTGCTTGCAGAGCTGATACTACAGGTTCTAGTCCTGATTGGGATGCAGGTTCTGTCCCGGTTGCCCCTCTTCCAGGCCAGCTCTCTGCTGTGGCCCGGGAGTGCAGTGGAGGATGGCCAAGTGCTTGGGCCCTGCACCCCATGGGAGACCAGGAGAAGCACCTGGCTTCTGGCTTCGGATAGGCACAGCGTGCCAGCTGTGGCGGCCATTTGGGGGTGAACCAACGGAAAAGGAAGACTTTTCTCTCTGTCTCTCTCTCACTGTCTAACTCTGCCTATCAAAAAAAAAAAAAAAAAAGAGATGACCAATAACTAATGATAGAATAGAAAAATCATAACTATGCAGTAATAGTTATTTGTAGAAAAATGATAACAGTATACTGTTCTGAAAGTTATTTTAAACTTATGAGTTGCCTGTTTCTGGAATTTTCCATTTAATATTTTTGGATTGCCGTTGACCACAGGTACCTGAAACTATGGAAAGCGAAACCTCAGGCAGCGGGACCACTGCACACTGCTAGATAGAAGTCCCACTCTGGACCTGAGCGAGCTGTGTGCACCTGGGGGCATCTCTTCCTACTCTGGGACTGCCTTCCCTGTAGGTACGAATATGGACAAAGGAACAAATGGACAACAGCCAGACCACACTTAAAATAGGAGTTGACCCGCAATCTACAGCAACCAGTCCAGGAAGCCACTCTACTGTCTGTCAGTCAGATGGGAATTCAACACACAGTCCAGGAGACCAAACAGTATCCTCCACAACAATCAGCTCCCAATGTCCAGGGCTGAAGACTGACAGCTTCCCTAATTTTTGTTTCTGTTTTTAACTTAGAACCAATCAGAGGAAGCTAAATATAGCTCCCCCAACCAATCACACAGGGCACTCCAATTCTAGTTGGCCCACTTACAGCTTTCCCAGGCCAACAACTCCCATCAGAATATACCCAAAGTCTTTCTTTTCCCACGAAAATAAATGCTTTTCCACGTCTTTACCCGCCTTCGAGTCTCTGCCAAAATGCACATGTCAGAGGGTGACCCCCTTGCAAGCCCTGACTGCAAGGCCCTGCCTTGTTCTCCATTGAGTGGTCTGCATTTATTGCCGTATGAGAGAGAGTGTGGCCCACATGATCCGTCTACGGCCCTAATGTTTTTGGATTCTGTGACAACAACAAAATACATTTCTTCCACAGGGGTTCACTGAGCAGTTAGGCAATGCCAATCACTGTGTTAGAAGCTCGAGAGATTTGTTGCAGTTCTCGTCTAGCAGGGAGCATGTTACACACCAAATCATAGCACATTCCAGACCCAGGGCAAGCAGGGGCCACGTCCCCAATAAGCAGGAAGCAGCTACAGAAGAGACGGTGATTCTGCACCCTTCAGCATCCCTTAAGATTAAGATCTGGAACCTCTGAGCAAGAAATGATTAGGCAGCAGATAGGATTACATTGATTAGATTTGTGAGCTGGAGACCACGCCTTCACGCTGCCCCCATCTGACCTCACCTGTCCTGTCAATCAGGCTACGTAACCACTCCCCTTTTGAAGTGAATAAAAGGCCTGGAGCATGGTGGGCCATTCCCTTGTTGTCCTGTGCCTTCTGGCCACTGAGCTTCCTGTGGCTGAACCTAATTACACGCTTTGCCGCATGTGGCTCCTGGCCTGCTCTCTGCCTGTCATGGACCCAACTTTTTCCTCCCCTAAATAAAGCTCTCACTTTCCTACTTTTTTCTCTCACTGAATAAATGCTAAAAACTGTTTAAAAATCATAATACAAGCATACATGTGCAACGCAGAGCTATGCACCAAGCTAGGAGACCCAGAAGCAGTGACATAGGCAAGGAGACCAGGAAGTGATAAGTATTAAGGAGAGAGAAGCAAGGTCATGGATAGCAGGAAACAGTACGAGGGTCTGGAGGCTGGCAGGTTCAGACAGCTCGCAGCGCAAGGCCAGCAATAAGTCAGAGAGGGCAAGGCCAGGTCACATGTGCTCTCACGGCCATCCTTAAGGACTTTGGTCTCTGTCTCCAACTAGCAACAGCAGTGTAATGACTGACACTGGTCCAGAGTTAACTGTGTATCAGGCTTGCTTCTGCAGGCTTTAGAAACATGTCATAGTTACAATAACATCTGTTGTTTGTTAAACATAAGAAACTAGTAATAGAGGCGGGTAAGACTGGTAGACATGGAAGAAAACGGACCTACAGGTGAAATTCTGGAAGCAAAAGTCAGAGGACTTAGCCACGAAAAGGGAGTAGGAAGTGAGGAAGGGGGAGATTTCGCAGACGGCTTTGGACTCTCAGCTTCTGAAGCAGGTGGGCGACGTCCTTACGAGCAGAGCAATTCCAGGAGAGGACAGATTGTGGCTGGATTGCATCAGAAGAGCTTGAGACGTCCGTGAGAGATGTCAAGGGGGCGCTGGCTGTGGACACCTCCTAGGTGTCCGCACCCCAGTCCCTGGGCCCTGGGAAGATGCTACCTGACATGGCGAAAGGGACTTTGCAGGTACGACTAGGATTAGGGGCCCTAAGAGGTGTTCTTGAGTTATCTAAATGGGCAAAATACAATCACACGAGCCCTTAAGAAGCAGAAAACTGTTCTTAACTGTGATAGCAAAGCCACAGGCAACCTCAGGGAGAATAGGTGCAAGGGACTTAACCAGAGCTAAAAGCACCTGTGCATCACGGGACTCAATGTCAGGAAAGAAAATTCAACCCAGAGAGGGGAGGAGCCCTTTGCGAACCATGTATCTGACAAAGGTTTATACATTCGGGATATACGAGGAGTGCTGGCAACTCAACAATGGAAAGACCAAACCTGAATCTAAGATGCAGCAAAGAACTTGGATAGACATCTCCCCAGAGATTTATGAATGGTCAGAAGGCTGGTGGAAAGATGTAACTGTTACTAGTCATCTGGGAAGTGCACATTAAAACCGCAATGAGATGCTACCAGGATGACTGATTTTTTTAGAACGGTGGTATCAGGGATGAGGAGAAATTGGAACACCCATATACTGGTGTTAAGAATGTAAAAGGGGGGCCAGCGCTGTGGCGTAGTAGGTTAAGCCTCCGCCTAGGGTGCTGGTGTCTCATATGAGCACCAGTTCAAGTCCTGGCTCCTCCACTTCTGATCCAGCTCCCTACTAATGCACCCAGGAAAGCAGTGGAGGATGGCCCAAGTGTTTGGACCCCTGCACACATGTGGGAGACCGGGAGGAAGCTCCTGGCTCCTCTCTCCTGGTTACACATCAACACAGCTCCAGCTGTTGCAGCCATTTGGGGAATGAACCAGCAGATGGAAGACCTTTTTCTCTGTCTCTACCACTCTCTGTAACTCTGTCTTTCAAATAAATAAAATAAATCTTAAAAAAAGAAAAGAAAAGGAGTGGAGGTTTATAAATGCTGCAACATAGATGAACTTTGAAAATATTAGGCCAAGTAACAAAGGCTACACACTAAAGATTTCATATGATATGATAATGTTCAAAGTGGGCAAATCCATAGACAGAAGACAGTTTAGTAATTGATGGGGAACAGAGAGAGAGACAATGGGAATGACTACTCACAGGTACTTGGCTCTCATTTAGGGGCACAGAAATGTCCTGAAAATACATGGTGTTGATAGTTACTGTGCATATACTAAAAGCCGCTGGGTTGTGCACTTTAAATTGGTGAATTTTGTTATATGAACTATGCTTAGCAAGTAATTGCCGAAAAATGTGATGGTGGTGGGGGGCAGGGAGCAGAGAACTTTCCCTGAATGCAATCTAACACTGCGACTGAAGGAGAAGGCAGAAAGCTTGGAGCCTTGACAGCACCGCAGCTCACTAGGCTAATCCTCCGCCTGCGGCGCCAGCACCCCAGGTTCTAGTCCTGGTTGGGGCGCCAGATTCTGTCCCGGTTGCTCCTCTTCCAGTCCAGCTCTCTGCTGTAGCCTGGGAAGGCAGTGGAGGATGGCCCAAGTCCTTGGGCCCTAAAAAAAAAAAAGCTTGGAGCCTGAGAAGGACGCCACGCACCGTTGCTGGTCTGAGAAGGAGGGGACACTGTGACAAGGCTTCAAGGAACCGGGCCAGGAAGCAGGGAGCTCAGCCCTACAGCCACAGGGAACTGAGGTCTACCAGTTAGCTGAATGAATGTGGCGGCAGGGTCTTCCCCAGAGGGTCTCTGTCAGCTCCTTTGGTCACAAAAGGAACGACGCTGCTCGCAGCTAATCGGTCTTCAAAAGACTTTTACTTAGAAGGAGTGGGAAAGAGAGTGGGGGACCGGGAGAAGGGGAAGAGATGGCTCGCACGTTCCTTAAGGGGGAAAGCTGGCGTGCCCCCTTCTCTCTCTCGCTCTCCGCTTATATCCAGAATTCAACCAATCACAGTCAATCAATTACAGTCCATGCACAGAGCTCTCCAATCCGGCACTTGATCACGATCAGCTGTGGAGTCACGCAGCAGGCAGGGCATCAACGCCATCTTGTTGTTTACCACGATCCTCAGCTAGATGGAAAATTCAATCAGCTGCTACATTCGCATTACTGCTATAAGCCAAGCCCAGCATGGGGGGTCTCATGGCAAGCCTATCCGTGGGTCCCCACAGGTCTCAATGGAATGCTACTTGGCGACACCTGGATTTCCACCTTGGGAATTTCTTTTTTTTTTTTTTTTGACAGGCAGAGTGGACAGTGAGAGAGAGACAGAGAGAAAGGTCTTCCGTTGCCGTTGGTTCACCCTCCAATGGCCGCCGCAGACGGCGCGCTGCGGCCGGCGCACCTAGCTCATCCGATGGCAGGAGCCAGGTGCCAGGTGCTTTTTCCTGGTCTCCCATGGGGTGCAGGGCCCAAGCACCTGGGCCATCCTCTACTGCACTCCCGGGCCACAGCAGAGGGCTGGCCTGGAAGAGGGGCAACCGGGACAGAATCCGGCGCCCCGACCGGGACTAGAACCCGGTGTGCCGGCGCCGCAAGGCGGAGGATTAGCCTGTTGAGCCACGGCGCCGGCCACCTTGGGAATTTCTAAGCAGAGGCCCCCAGCTGAGCCACACCTCCCCGCTTCCCACCAACAGAACTGTGGATACTGTTTTAAGCCAGCAGTAATCTGTTAGTGCAGCATCAGAACATGAAGACCTTGGTTATACACAGACTGCTGGTTGGGCAGACATCATCTGTCGGTGCCTCCTTGTTTGTATGTGCCGACTGCTGCCACAAACCTGGACGAGCGCCGAGGGAGTGGGACAGGCACCAGGGTGCAGCAGCCAGGACTGAGGCTGGGGGCACTTCATCCACAGCCTAAAGGAAGCCCGCATGCAAGGCACGAGGGGTGTACAGGGCACAGGGAAGCCCAGGACAGTGCGGGATGCCCACTGTTCTTTCCACCACCATCCTTCGTCTCAGGCAGCAGAATCCACTACAGCTCCTTAAAATGAAAGATTTTATTATACGCCACTAGAAGCTTAAAGGATTGTTGGGAAAGGCAAGAAACAGACACTAGGATGAGTTTTCCAGGAAGAACTCCTAGGAGAGCAATTGCTCCGCCATCATCAGGGAGCTGTTGATCTGGAAGCTACCACCAGCTACAGGCTTCAAACCTTCCTGTTGCCATGGCAACATGCACCTGCAAAAAGAACACCTGTAGGCCAGCGTTGCGGCTCACTAGGCTAATCCTCTGCCTGCAGCACCAGCACCCCGGGTTCTAGTCCCCGTTGGGGCGCCGGGTACTGGTCCCAGTTGCTCCTCTTCCAGTCCAGCTCTCTGCTGTGGCCCGGGAAGACAGTGGAGGATGGCCCAAGTGCTTGGGCCCTGCACCAGCATGGGAGACCGGAAGGAAATACCCGGCTCCTGGCTTCAGATCGGCTCAGCGCCGGCCACAGCGGCCACTGGGGAGTGAACCAATGGAAAAAAGGAAGACCTTTCTCTCTGTCTCTCTCTCACTGTCTAACTCTGCCTGGCAAAAAAACAAAACCAAAAAACACTCGCAAGGGCAGGCATTTAGTGCAGCCATTAAGACACAACCTGGGACCCACATCCTATACCCCAAGTACCTGGGTTTGAGTCCTGCTTCTGCTTCCAACTCCAGCTTCTGCTAATGCGCACCCTGGGAGGCAACCATGAGGGCTCGAGCACTTGGCTCCCTGCCACTCATTTGGGAGGCCTAGGTTGACTCCTGGTTCCCAGCTTTGACCTGGCCCACCTTCAGCTGTTGTAGGCACTTGGAAAGTGAAGCAGTGGAGGGGAGCTCTCTGTCTTTGACATGGAAACCGTGGCAAGGGAACCTGGAAAATGCTGTTCTTAGCTCTCTCCCTCTGCCAGGAAGGTGGGCCAAGAGGGCAATGGAAAAAATGGTGAATGAGCTGACCTGCACGGCCAGGCAGGGCAGTGTGTCAAGGAGGGAGTGGTTTGGTTGGCAGCGCAGGTGAGGCGTGCGAGAGAGGATGGTGAAAACCGACAATCGCACACGTGTTGAACTGAGGGCTCACAGGACACCTAACCAGCGCTGACCCAGGGCCTTCACAGACCTGGAGAGTGCATGCAGGCCAGAAGAGGGAGACACAAGCACATCAGGTGTTTTGAGAAACGTGACCGTGAGGAGACAGAAAGAAATGGGGCAGCGGCTGCAAAGCGACTGGGGGAGCAGGGGCAGCTGAAAGTTGTTTTCATTTCTTTTCTTTTGGCTTGGTTGGTTTGGTTTGCAGATTTTTTTTAAAAGATTTATTTATTTGAAAGTCAAAGCTGCGGAGAAAGATAGAGATAGAAAGAGACAGAGAAGTCTTGCATCCACTGGTTCATTCCCCAAATGGCCTCAATGGCCACAATGGCCAGGGCTGAGCCAGGTCGGAGCCAGGAGCTTCTTCTGGGTCTCCCGCATGGGTGGCAGGGGCCCAGTCACTTGGGTCATTCTCTGCTGCTTTTCCCAGGCCTTTAGCAGGGAGCTAGATCAGAAGGGAGGCAGCCGGGATGTGAATCGGTGCCCATATGGGATGCCAGCCTTGCAGGTGGCAGCTTTACCTGCTACACCACGACACCAGCCCTTGATACGTTATAAAGGAAGGAAAATTCCTTTGCGAGGGAGGGGTTGAATAGAAAAGATAAAAGAGATAAATCAACAGAAGAAGACAGTGATCACAGTGCGGAGTTCTGAAGTCAGCAGGGGTGAGGGAGGGGCGAGCACCAGGGCAGAGTGGACCCTGGAGTGGAGAGGGCCAGAGAGGGGGTGGCTGGAGTGGACTCCAGACTGTAGGGAAAGTGCAGACTGTGTCCGTCTTGTGATCAGTCCTCGGCCACAAGAGGGAGGGACAGGGGGTTCTGAGACCAAGGGGAGAGGTCATGTTTGAAGTGGTCATCAAGGGCTGCGTTTGGCCTCGTGGTTAAAATGCCCACATCCCATGCTGGGGGACCTGGGTTCAAGTCCTGCCTCCTGCTCCTGACTCAAGCTTCCTGTGCATGTGCTCCCTAGGAGGCACAGGCGATAGCTCAAGTACCTGGGTCCTCGCTACCAAATGGGAGACCTCGACTGAGTTCCTGGCTCCCAGGTTTGGCCTGGCACAGCCTTGGTGGTTGTGGGCATTTGGGGAGTGAACCACTTGGAGAGAGAGGGAGCAAGGTGACCAGAGAGATGTTGTGGTGCACAAGGCAGCCCTAGACTCTCATAGGATGATCACCAGCGTGTGGTGAAACCAGCAGGCACTGACGTGGAACCCCTCCTGAGCAGAGAGAGAGCATACATATGTGTGCACGTATGTACATATGCATTTCTTGTCTCACTTATGATAGAGACTTTGTCAGACACCCAACAAAACAAAACAAAAAACAAGCTAGGGAATTAGTTCCATGAAAGCCTGTCTGGTTTGAGAGGAAGTAAAGGAAGAGGGTTGGTGCAATGGGAGTGCCAGGGCACAAAGAGGTCAGCTGAGCCCAAAGAGGCTCTGTGGCGAGGAGCAAGCAAAGGGTGAGGCATGAGCTCGGCCCAGGGGCCCCTGCTGGTGTAAGGATGTGCAATATTTTTGAGTGCCTGCAATTTCCCAGGCCCTGTAATCAACTGAAAGACAAACAAGCCCAGAGAAAAATCTAGTAACGAGAGAAGGACCCTGGGGGGGAGGTTTTCCATGAAGCCATGAAACCTGAGCCTCAGGACTTTCCCCCTAAAGGCCGTGGGAGAGGCCTAGCAGGTTTTTTGTTTTGTTTTGTTTTGTTTTCCGCATTGCTGTGCAAGGTTCAGGGCCCACAAAACGTAGTCCCACCCATGGGACCTTCCCAGGGCCTTGGATGAAGTCATGCAAATGAGAAACCCCAATGTCATTGCTTCCTTGGGCATCACAATATCTCTAATCCCCTTCCCCCACCGTGTCCTAACTATAACAAATTGGTTATGTCTAGAGGCAAGAAGGCAGCCTTTGGGTTCAGTGAGAACGGCTTAGAAGGCTGGCACCTGCCCCTTACCAACCTGGCTGTGTATAAGCTCCTATATGCATAGACTGTTGGGTGACCCCATGATCCCTGAGAGTCTATGGCTCCTACCCGATAGCATATGAGGAGGAGGATGGGACATCGCTCTTATGATCTATGATGCACACAGGACTTGGCTTGTCAACAGGCTTGATGTAGAGTCTTGTCACCACCCTTCAAAGGGTTGAAGAAGCCAGCAACTGAGACTGCTCCATATGCAAAGAACTAAATTCTGCCCACAATCTGAGTCTGCAAGCAGATCCCTCCCCACTGGAGAACTCAGCCCTGGGCAAGGATTGCAGCTTTGCTGAGAACCCAACGAGGCTGGACCCAGATCTCTGAGCCACAGAAGCTGAGGTTATCAATGTGTGTAATTCTAAGCCATGAAGTGTGTGGTCATTTGTTATGTGCATAATAAGTTAATACAACAGGCAAGCATAAAGATAATAATAGCATTTGCTTTGCAGGGTTGAGCTGAGAATGACACAAGATACACAAAACTGCTGTCATTAGAATGTTCCCCTCCAAAATGCCTTTGCTGGAACCCAATATACAACAGGGCGGCAACAGAGGTGGGGCCTTTGGCGAAGGGATTGTGTGATGAGGGCAGAGCCTTGTGAATGGGCCAGCACTCCTGTTGAAGGGGTTGCAGGAATCCCATGTTAGTCAACAATGAAATTCCCAAGACAAGCTCCTTAGGGAAGGAGACACTTACATAGCTCATGGTTTTGGAGGTTGGTAATCCCAACAGCTTGATGTGTGCTCTGGCAAAGACTCCCCTGGAAGATGGCAGGGTGCATGTGGAGGAAAGACTAAGTGGCAAGCCAGGGAGCAGAGAGAGATTAGACCCAACTCGGGCTTTTAGAACCAAGCCTCCGGTGACAACTACCTTCTGACAGCGCACCTCTGCGACAAAGGAGCTCCCACTAGGCTGCACCTCCAACACTGCCATTGGATTAAGTCTTGGGTTAAGTCCCCGCTTGTCTTAGTACCTGTTGCCTTAGGGCATTGGAGTTAAATGTCTTTCGTGAGTTTGGGAACCAAATCAAACCGAAAGCATTGCAAACTCCCCCTCGCTCCTTTGGCCCCTCTGGCACACGGGGACACTGTCTTGGAGCAGAGAGCAGCCCTCGCCAGACACGGCTTTGATCTTGACCTTTCGGCCTCCAGAGATGGGAGCAATGCATTTCCGTTCTTTAGCAGTGACCGGGTTCTGGCAATGAACCAAGACACATTCCAGCTGCCCTGGGGGTGTGTGTCCTCAGCACCCTCGCCCTCAAGAGCATCCTAGGCAGGGCCAGTGCTGTGGCCTGCAGTGCCAATATCCCATATGGACAGGTTCAAGTCCCGGCTGCTCCGTTTCTGATCCAGCTCTCTGCTATGGCCTGGGAAAACAGTAGAAGATGGCCTAAGTCCTTGCGCCCCTGCTCCAGCATGGGAGAACTGGAAGAAGCTCGTGGCTCCTGGCTTCGAATCGGCCCAGCTTCAACCATTGCAGCCAATTAGGGAGTGAACCAGGGGATGGAAGACCTCCCCTCCCCACTCTCTTTCTGCTTCTCTGTACCTCTGCCTTTTCAAATAAATAAATAAATCCATATATATATATATATATATATTTTAAAGAGCATCCCAAGGAGAAGTGCTCGTCTACCTCCGGTCACAGAAGCGAGACAGCAGCATCCTATGCAGTCCCTGAATAACAGGTGCGATTTGCTCTGTGGGGACTATGGGGAATGGCCCTCCGCATGGAAGGAACAGCAGAGCCAAGAGTCACGAACATGAATGATGTGGTCTGTAACCAAGAGTAAGGGCAGGTGGCCTGAGTCAAGAGTCCGCACCGGTAAATGTCATGGGGAAACTGACCAGGAGCCCTTGGACGTCTAGAAAAGGATATTTTAATGTTAAGTGTTTTTAATTCATCACCTGCCCGTTTTTTTCCCAAATTGAATTTGAAACTAGGGGGTCTATTCATATGTAAATGCCAACTTAGCAGCTTAGAGTACATTATAAAACCTTATATCTGATGCTTTTTACTAGAGTAAAAAGGATATTAAATGGCAGCAAGAAATTTAGAACTCTTCTTACATGTCCATCTATCCATTGTGAGGCTGTGTGTACAAGTGTGTGGCACTGTTGTGTGTTTGTGCATGAGTGTTTGTGTGCACGTGTCTGTATTTTGTGCTGTGTATAGTGTGAATGCACCCATGTGTTTGGTGTCTGTGTTTCTTTGTGTATGTGCAGTGTGGTAAGTGTGTTGTCTATGTGTGTGCTTCTGTGTGTGTGGTGTGTATGTGTATGCACGGTGCTTCTGTGTGTGCATCTGTGGTGTGTGTGTGTGTGTGTGGCTGCTGCGGGAAGGTGTCTCTTGGGTCTGTTGGCACGTGGCTCAGCTAGGGACCCAGCTGCTGCTCTCTGAACTCCACTGCTGTGTCTACCCCAAGACTTCTTTTGAAGAAATGCTGTCTTCGATACGAGGGCAGCAGGGCCTTCCAGGGAGTCTGATGGGCAGATCTGATGTGAGGATTCAGCAACAGCCTGGGCCAGCTTCCCTGAGCCCTGCACACGGACTGGGGGCTCCCCGTCTTCACACCTATCCCTCTCTCCTTCCTTCCTCCACTCGCCATCACGCTGGCCCTGAGATCCGATGGCTCGTCTGTTCTCCCCCAGGCCCCTTTCCCTTGTCTGTCACAGCCCCCCAATAAACCCCTCATAGTGTTCATCCTGCCCTGATGTCTGCTTCTCAGAGGGCCCAGAATGTCCCAGGTTGAGGCAGGAACAGGCGACAGTTGGGGACTGGGAAAGGGCCCGCAGGTGGAGAGGCTGCCGTCCAGCTTGGTAGCTGGGGCTCTGAGAGTCCCTAGCATGAGGCAGCGGCTCCGTTGCTCAAGAAGATGTCACCAGCAGTGACCTGGAGAATGTTCTGGCAAAGGGAAATGATGTGTTAAAGTGCCATGATGCAGGTGCGCCAAGGACACAGGTGGGAAACTGCCTGCCGGAGTGGAAGAGGGGCTGGATGCCACCACGCTGTTAACACAGGCTTCTGTGATGCTTACAAAGGGGCTTTCATTGCCTGCCGGGGGAGTTGGGGAGGAGACACGGGCTGAATGTCCGATTGTCAGGGTCGTGGAGTCCCAGGGGGCCTTAAACTCTCAGTGAAGCATTTAAGCTTTTGCTATACCAAGGGCAGGGTCCTTGTGGGGCACTTCTGGAATCCTAAATATGGAGCAGGGGCCCATCGATGTTTGCTCCTGAGAATGTTGAATCTACGGCCCCAGGACCTGCAGGGCTTGCAGGGGAGGCCTATCCCTCCCTAAGAAGGCCTCGAACGTCCGCCAAGTCGGCAGGTGCAGCAGACTTCACTCCTCCTATAAAGCAACAGGTGCCCCCAAGGAGCCAGCCTTCCTTCCTGGCCTCAAGGAGGTGCATTAGGGAAAACTCTCAGCGTTAGAAAAGAAAAGGCAGGGATGGAATCTGATAGCGAGAACTCCTCTGCCACCTGCGCCAGGAAATTCTCACTCCCAGAAGATAAAACTGTGAACCGAGTGACTCATTTACAAAACCCACACCTTGCTTATCAAGGCCCTCACCTCCTAGCACTCTCCATCTCAAACGTACTGTGTCTTAGCTTTGCCTGATATCATTCCACTTCTTGCCTGATAAGACACACCCTAAAAACTACCCAAATCAGGCCATAGCACTCTCCAGGTCTCCAATGTAAGATAATTTGAAGTTTCTGACAATACCCCTTATTAGCTTTGTTTGGTCAGTACCCTTTTCTGATGACCTCTTTGAGAAGACAACAATCGACACAAGGTAGATGTAATCATAATATGGAAGAAAGTTCGCCCATGAGGCAATGTTCATGATGGTGTTGACCACACCACTCACCTGTGATGTGTCTGACCCGAGCCAGTTCTAGCCCAGCCCCTTTCTCAACAGTCACAATGTAGGAAACACTGAAGAAATGAGAATTGGTCTGGGAATGGACTCTAATCGGGGAATACATACGGAATGAATACTGTTCACATTTCAGGTTCAAGGCCACAGCTGGTGCCCTCACCTGACTCAGAGAGGAAAGAATGTCTCTGGAGTAAATGATTCTTTTACCTCAGTGAGAGTTTCCGGTTTATTGACTTAAAATCTCCTGTACTTTGTCTGTACCTGTTGGGTTGCCTGAGATTTATCTTGGTTAGTTAATGGCTAACTTTCGGCCGGCCTTTTCCGGTTCTCAGATAGTTGCCAGATCTATAATGCAAGTGCTGGTGACAGAGAGAACAATGCTCAGTACACCTGGTCACGTGGGCACTTACTGGAAGGATCGGATTTCCAGGGGAATGTCCTTTGGGTGCATACAGACCCTGGGCCCATTCATGAGAGTCTCCATGGTCCAAGTTGGCAGTTTGAGAATCCTTGCAAGTATTCTGGCGAATCAAACAGGCAAACCTGTCAAAAGATTTATGTATCTGGTGCTGTTAATCACGATCAGATTCTAAAATGCGCTTTCATAGGTTTAAAAATATGTTCACAATACACTCGTGGAGGGTGTTAAAAGAAACAGAAGTTTTCACACATAGTGTTTCTGTCTCAAGTACAAATTCTGTACAAATGCATGCAAATTCTGCACAGATTCCTCCCTGTTTTGGAGATACTCCCTTGACATTGAGTACCAACAAAGTGTTCACAAATCCTGTTTTTTTCCCACACTCACAAATCTGGCTTTTTTCCATGATAGTTTCCAGTCTTGTCATCATTGCTAATAAGTAATATGTCCTGAACATTTAGCCTTCCTTGTCTACTGAATCCATAGCAATGCCAAATGAGCAGCCAGTCAATAAGGGTTCTAGTAGTCGTTGCTAACCCTTTAGCTTTGAATATTTGCCTCTTTCCTGCTGACCCCAGCCTTTCTCCCAAATAATCTATAAATAAATATTTAAATATATTCAGGGTGTTCCTGCACTATTTTCATTCTATTGCTTCCCTGATTAAAACCTTCTACTGACTACTGCTCCAAGTCCAAAGCCATTAGGCTGAAATGCCAGGTGCTCTCAAATCAGATCCCTACTTAACCTTTCCGTTTTCTATCATGCCCTTCCGCAATCCAGAAACTCCAGCCCAAATGAAGCAGCCAATCCACCCTGCACACAGCCAGCACTTTGCTGCCCCCAAGCCTTGGCTTAACCCTTTCACTATTTCAACATCATTCTTCCTGCCCGGAGGGGCTCAGTCCAGTGTAAAGTTTAGGAGAACCTGCAGAAGTTGAGGTGAGGCGAGAGAGGAGGTGACATAATTCACACTGAGACGCATCACTCTCGAAGACTGCTTCCCCCGCTTGTCTTACCTTCCAGATTTCTTACTGTTTCTCTTCACACACTTTTATCATGATTTTAACAGTGGCTGGCTGAGCATAACTTTGAAACTGGGTGTGCTTAGGGGGAGTAACTGCTCCTCTTGCTTCCCTCCCTCAAACACCGCATGGGTGTTTGTTCTATCTCTGCCCACTGGTGGCCCACCCTCGCCCACCCTAGCCCCTGCCCACCGCTGGATTCCCACAGGCTTCCTTTGTCATCAGTAATAGGTTAATACGTGCACACGTGCAGACTTTCTGCAGCTGTTTGGGTTCCAGTTCCATCTGTTCGTGGAGAGCTGATTCCTGCCTTCCCAGCACCTCTCTCCCCACATCTCCTAGCAGAGGGCTTTGCTTAGAGTACATAGCATGGAATCGACCCTAGAAAAGAAATATAAGAGCACAATATTTTTGCAATCTACAGAACCCATGTGTAATGAGAATCACCATTCCTAGGTACCTGTAGCATGTTAAGCACTGTTGAAGCAAAGCCACGTGCATGGATGAGCAAACTGCCTTCCTGTCCATTCACTCACTCTCTCAATTTTTACCTACGTTTGGAAGAAGACAAGTGTCCAGTTTGGAAGTGTAAGACGGGGTCTGTAATTCATTTATTTTGTCTATATAGTACCAAACAATTTGTAGGACTTGCTTTAATTATTGAATTCACTTAAGCAAGCAATAATTTGAGTATCTCAAAATATCTTGAATCTGACCAACGAGAAAGGATTAAAAAATAAAGAAATTCCATGTAGCAAATGAAGTTTTACCTTTGAACTGGAAGGTTTCCATGATTTCAAGGCGAAAGGACTGACAGCAGCAACACAGTCTTACGCTCATTCTAACCCTGAAGTTCTTGGACCGTCAAAGGAGCCCTGTGCTGAGTCTCCTCCGTGTCCAGGAGGTGCTGGGAGCAGGTGCCAGCAGGTCGCCATCTTGTGACTCTTCTGTCCTCAGAAGCTTGCACGAGCAGACGGCATGATGATGATCCAGTCCTCACGAGGAACAGGCCAGGAGACAGTAAATGGCTTGTTTGCTTCCCGCACCTGTTTTTGTTACCTTCCAAGGCCCCGGGGAACCAAGGGCAGCCTTTCTGCCACTCTGAGAAATTATTCTGTCTAGATTATTGGATCCCACCCCAGAACAGGTGCCAAATGGAATATCGCATGCCAGATGCCCATCCAGGCAGCAGGAAGCTGGCCGACGCGCGGCTTCTCCCCACTTGATCCCAAACCTCACTTGAACCCTGAGCCAGTCTTCTCTCTCCCACTGTTCACAGACTGTAGAACCTTAGTGTGATGAGCAAACTTAGAAATTCTGCAGTTGGTTGCACTTATTGTTCAGAATGAGATTCAGCCTGAGACCCTTTTAGATTTAACAATGTCCCAATTAGATACAGCTGACTACTGGAATATCCAGTTTTAGATGGGATCCAGGTATTGTACCTGCACACCGTAATAAGAGTGATCTCTAGTCATTAGAATAGTCTGTGTTGTTTTGGTGCCTTGTATGAAGATATTTCACTTTAGCAACCTTGACCGACTGCCAGGTAATTTCAATAGAAAACAGAGAGATGACTTAAACCAGCTAAGTCTACTGTGGAGAAATATATAGTAACTGTTAAACCCAGGAAATTGAATACTCCTTAAGCCAGATTTCAAGTTTTTCACCCCAAGAAACTAGTTGAGAAAAAAGGTTCACAATTTTTTTGTTATGAGTCCCAGAAATGTCCATGAAAATAACACCTTAAAGATTACTTGGATATCTTTTTAAAAATATTTATTTATTTATTTGAAAGTCTGAGTTACACAGAGTGAAGGAGAGGTAGCGAGAGAGAGGTCTTCCATCCACTGGTTCACTCCCCAGTTGGCCGCAACAATCGGAGCTGCGCCGATCCAAAGCCAGGAGCCAGGAGCTTCTTCAAGGTCTCCCATGTGGGTGTAGGGGCCCAAGGACTTGGGCCATCTTCTACTGCTTTCCCAGGCCATAGCAGAGAGCTGGAGGGAAGTGGAGCAGCTGGGACTCGAACTGGTGCCCATATTTGATGCTGGCACTGGAGGCAGTGGCTTTACCTGCTATGCCACAGCGCCGGCCTCTACTTGGATATCTTTAAGGAGGTTAAGTATATGAGCAAGTTTCAATAACTAGTTTTATTTTCCCCCCCAAATTCAGTTGTAAGCTATAAGTTTAGTGTGCCTTTAAAAAAATAAAAGATTGATTGATTGATTGATTTGAAACACATAGTTACAGAAAGAGAGAAAGAAAGAGCAAGCAAGCAAGAGAGACAGATTGATCTTCCATCTGATTCACTCCCCAGATGGCTGCAATGGCCAGGGCTGGACCAGGCTGACACCAGGGGCCAGGAATTCCATCCCAGTCTCCAATGTGGATGGCGGGTGCCCAGACACTTGGTCGTCTTCTGCTGCTGTCCCAGGCATGTTAGCAGGGAGCTGGATTGGAAGTGGAGCAGCTGGGATTTGAAGTAGAGCAGCCAGGACTTTAACTGGTTTATATGGGAGGCTGGCACTGTAGGAGGTGATTTAAACCCACTGTGCCACAGCACTAGCCCCTCTGTGTGCCTTGGGCCATAGGAAATGTATCAACAGTAGAAGGAAGATTTTGGAGCTGGTGCATTGTGGCCCATTTGACTACAAGAGCCAAAAACTCTAGTCCCTACAGGCCTGTCCTGAGGCCTCTCTGGACACCAGGAGGCCAAGATTGCAGGACTGAGGGGGAAGCCAGTGACCAGAACGAAGATGGCACCAAGGAAAGAGAATGCGGCCTTCAATTGCTGCTCTCGTTCTTACCAGCCCTGTTAGGAACTGAATGTTTGTATCCCTCCCCGAATTCAAGGATTCAGTCCTCACCTGCAGTGTGGTGGTGTAAGGACACGGGGCCTTTGGGATGTGATTAGGTCATGAGGGCAGATCCTTCACGAATGAGATGGTGCCTTTATAAAAAGAGACTCAGAGCTTGCTTGCATGTGAAGACACACAGGAAGGTGTTACCTGCAAACCAGGAGGCGCCCCTCAGCGGAACCACCTCTGCTGGCTCCTTGATCTCTGACTGCTCAGTATTCAGAAAAGGGAGAAACAAATACCTGTTATTTAGGCATTCTGTTATAGCAGTTCAAAGTAAGACCAAGTGCGAGGCCTTGGAACGAGCTCCAGCTCCGTATCATTCTCTGTGGATGAAGGTAATAAAAACTAACCCCTTGGGCTGTTGGCAGAATAAAATGAGTTGGATGTATGTGAACACCCTAGCATTGTGCCTGGCCCTTAATACTACTCAATAAACCAGCCCCCTAACTTCCTCCCATCTCCTAGCTTCCTAGGAACAGGCAGTCCTCGATAAAGCCCTGAAGGGTTTGCTCTTCCCCTGGGTCTGTTATTCCTTTGTCAGGGTCCTCAGCCTGCTAACAGTACCCAGACAGTCTTGCTCAATCCCTATCCCCAAGTTCAGCTGGGTGTTAGAAAGCAGACTGTATTGTCGAATATGTCTACACGGAACGGCCATTGGCTTCAGCATCCTCTGGGCAGTGTGGATGCTTTTGAAAGAAGATGCTCAATAAGAGGAATCTCAACTCAGCTGAATTTCAGGCATGATAACAAAACGAAAAAGCAGCATGGAGGAGCCATCCCAACAGAAAGATCCAGCCAAGCCTCAGAGCCTACCAGAAATCATCAACAGGGTCTCCTTGCTTTCCACCTTTTTCCTCTTTTCTTTGGAACATCCCTGGGAATACGTCATCCCATGCCCACCTTTGGTTGCCAGGGCTCAGGAGTGGGGCTCTGGAAGATACTCACTGAATGAAGGAGCAATTGCCAAGTCCTTTGGTGCAGGGTCATCTGAAATTCTTATGTCTGCCTGTCAGGAGCTCTCTGGTCTGAGACTCCCTCTTAACCATCATTCTCTTTCATCATTCTCCATCTTTTAGGAGAGAGATAGTCCAAGCCATGTACACAATTGTTTGTGGGTGTTCAGAGTCTCAAATCCCGACTTTCCCAGGCTGAGACACAGTATCTTCTTGCTTTTGATGACAATGTATTTTATATGGGTCCATATTTACCATGAGGTCTATAATCCCATTTGGCACAGGTTCATTATGTGAATGAATGAATGAATGAATGCATAAAATATTGAAATCAGACAGTATCACTAGTGCTCACCCTCCAATTTTCTTCTCCAGGCACGTGAACAAGTACATCTCAAGCCTCCCCTGCCCCTAAATGGGGCCCTGAGAGTGATCCCGGAGCCTGGACTGCAGTAGAAGTGATGTGTGTTGCTTGTGGGGTGGACCATTAAGGGAGCACTCCATGAAGGCTCCTCTCTTGCTTAGGCCACTGCCACATCACGGAAAGCAAACCCTTTGTTAGCCTGGGTTCCCGAGTGACTACGTGGAGCATAGAGTACCTCCCCTCTCCCCCATCACCATCACCACCACCTTGGACTCCGCCTTTTCTGACAAATACAAGCCATGACCTCTCACAGGTGAAGGTGAAGAGGCTGCGTATTTTATAGAATTTGTAAATGCTCTTGTGTAAATATTTCCTTGTCTGCGTTTTGGTCATTGTATGGCTTCACTCTAACATGCAGGGTCTGAAGTTTAAGGCCGCTCTGGCTGCAGAGTCTCGCGTGTAGGAGCTGAAGTGCCTGGTGTCGTTCAGCCGCAGGGAGTCTAGTCCCTCTGTGGCGCTGCCAGCTGGAACAAGGCCGATTGTCAGGGGTTTGCAGTACTCACCTACAACAGCGCCGTGGCACCACGCGCACACGCTTGGAACCACATTCTCGGTGGATCTGGCGTAAATGTTTAAAAACACACTCGATTTCATTTTTAGGTTTTGAAACGAGGAGCTGACATTTGCAGGAACGTGCACCATATGTGCCTTGTCATGTCTGCTCAGAGGGGCCAGCCGAGCGCCGCTGCATGGCGCCATCGCTCCAGGAGCCTCCTGTGACACCCGGTTTCCCTTCTGTGGACAGCTTCTGGCCAGAGACAGCAGGAAGTAGCGGCAGGGACAGGAAGTGTCCACTTGTGGCCATGTCTCCAAGTTTACCTCATCAAAAATTGCGATTGTTGCTGGCTGTGGTGCTGGTGGCGCATTTCACTAAGAAGACACCATATGCCGCGGCCATTCTGGAGCCATCCCAGTCTGTAATGTGCTGCTTGTCTCTGTAATCCATCAAAATGCCCTGGAAATTCCAATGTTTTAGTATACAAACGGTATCTATCAGACAACTTCTCACACCAGGAAGCAACACAGAAATTCATTTTGAGAGCCTGTGCCTCAACTTCTGGTAGAAATGAATTCGCTTTACTCATATACTCTACACGGATAAGGTTGATTTCTGTCCCCAGGAAATTCTGGCCCATGGGGCAGTGCATTGAGTCACTTCAGTCTGCAGTATCCAATTCAGATTGTGATCTCCCTGGGTCATTTGGTGGCAGAAGGGGTTTGGCCCAGCTTGCCATGAATTAGCATAGCTAATTCAGAGGGTTGGGGAGATGAGCATTTCAAGCATGGAAATACACTTTGGCTCTGAGCAGTTGGGTCAGAAATGAGTTGTCAGCTCTCAGTTTCCACCCCCTGAACTGGATATGTTCAGAGCTTCAGGCTGACTGTCCTGTCCATGCCAGCACCATTCTCAGCCTGGGAAGAGGAGGCAAAGAGGCTCAGAGCTGGATCAGAAGTGCAAAGTGAAGTTAAACCACTCAGATACCACTGGAGGGTCTGTCCCAAGTGTCAAAGCAATGTCATTACAAGTTCATGTTTATGTAGAACACTGGAGCCCCGTGAAAGCCCAAGTGTCCTGGGAGCCCCACAGATGAAATGATGAGCGAGTAACCCCTCGGCATGGGCCCCTTTCCAAACGACATCTCCTGACAAGGAGCCCTGGAAAGAATGGCAAGGGACCAAGGCAGGTGGGTTTTCTGGAGCAGATTGGAAAAGGGCAGAATGTTGTGGGATTGCAGCAAGAGGGGAGGAAGGACAGCCAGGTGGAGAGGACGTGGCTGTGCAAAACACAGCAAAATCCAGGCATTAACCTTGGTGAGCCCTTCTCCTCCACCAAGCACTGCAGGAAATGCTTTCTGTCTATTTTTATCTTTAATTTCCTCCCAGGTCTTGGGAGAGTACACAGTTCTTCTTACTTTACGAGTGAGGAAAGCATCCGTCATGATGGTTGAGTGGCTTCCTGGGGAATGCAGAGGAGGGGTGGAGCAGAGCCATGATCTGAACAACAGTCTACATCCACAACACTTGTTCCCCACTCTCTAGGCTGCCCTGGGCCCCTAAGTCAATTCCAACAGTGGCCAAGCAACCCCTGTGACCCAATCTTACTTGCTCAGACTCCGAAATGGTAGTTTTAAAAATTAGCATCTGGGGCTGGTGCTGTGGTGAAGTAGGTGAAGCCTCTGTCTACATCACCGGCATCTTAACAGGGCACCAGTTCAAGTCCTGGCTGCTCCACTTCTGATCCAGCTCTCTGCTTATGGCCTGGGAAAGCGATGGAGTTTGGCGCAAGTGCTTGGGCCCCTGCTACCCAATGGGAGAGCTGGAGGAGGCTCCTGGTTCCTGGCTTCAGACCAGCCCAGCTTTGGCCATTGAGGCCATTTGGGGAATGAACCAATGGATAGAGGACCTCTCTCTCTGTCTCTCCCTCTCTCTATCTATAACTCTGCCTCTCAAAATAATAACTTTTTTAAAAACATTAGAATATAAAAAAATAGCCCATTACTTCCTCAAAAAATTAAGCATATAGGTAGCATACAATCCAGCAATTTCACTTCCGGGTGTATACCTGAAAGAATTGGAAGTAGAGAGTCAGATCCTTGCACATCAATGTTCACAACAGCATTATTCACAATAGCCAAAAAAGGTAAAACAATCCAAATGCCCTTTGGCCTATTCACACAGTGGAACATTGTTCAGCCTCAAAAAGGAATGAAATCAGGGGGCAGAGTTGTGCCATAGCAAGTTGAGCCTGCAACACCTGCATTGCATATGGGCACTGGTTCACACCACAGCTGCTCCGCTTCTGATCCAGCTCCTTGTTAGTGTGTCTTGAAGGCAGTAGATGATGGCCCAGCTCCTTGGGTCCCTGACATCACATGGGAGACTCTGATGATGCTCCTGACTTCAGCTTGACCCTGCCTTGGCCTTTGTGGTCATTTGAGGAGTGAACCAGTGGATGGAAGATTGCTCTCTCTCTCTGTAACTCTGCCCTTCAAGTAAATAAATTTTTTTTATAAGAAGGAAAGAAGTCCTAGCACCTTCTACAACATAAATAATCCTAATATGGTGATAAATGAAATAAGCTAGTTATAAAGGATGAATATGATATGAACCCACTTATATGAGGTACCTGGGTTTGTCAGTTTCTCAGAGACAGAAAGAGAAAGGAGATTACCAGAGGCTGGGAGAAGGAATAAATGGAAAATTATTGCTTCTGGGTAGAATTTCAGTTTGGGATTTTGAAAAAGTTCAGAAATGCATAATGGTTGCCTGACAACATAAATGCATTATGCCATTGAATTATACCTTTTAAAATATGGTCAAAATGATAAAGTGTATGTTATATATGTTTCCCTATAATGAAGAACAAGTGTTTGAATTAGAATCCTAACCTTCTGTGAACAAATATGGCTGGTGTTACAGTTCTTGGCATTCTCATGAATTCCAGTACCAGCATTTTTAGACATGGAGACCCATCTGCAAGTCCCAGATTCTCTATCTAGCACTTTGAATATGAGTTACTTGGCAGATGGGTGCCCCAGCCTATTTGAGTTGAACCCTTCCTAGAAACCAAAAAAAAAAAAAAAAAAAACAAAAAAAAAAAACAACCCACCTGACTGAGCAGCAGGGCACACACACCTTGCAAGTACCCTGAGTTCTGGGCACTGGTCGGGGAGTGCTGAAGTCCACTAAGCACTCATGAATTAGAGGCTCGGTCTCAATGCGATGATTTTAAGAGGTGGTAGAACCTTTAAGAGGTGGGACGTACTGGAAAGTGGGCAGATCATTTGGGTGCCACCCTTGGAAGGGATCCACGCTGATCTTGTGGAGTAAGTTCTCTCCAGAGGGGGTTGTTATAAGGTGAGTCACCCCGTGTGTGCTTGCCCCCCCCCCCCCCCCCCCGTAGCTTAGCCAGTTGCCTTTCCACTTCGCTGTCATGATGTGGTTCAGCCACAGGGATGGATCCTCACCAGAGGCCAGACTGATGGAGCCACCTGATCTTGGACTTCCAGCTTCCGATCCTGCGAGCTAAATAAACCTTTCTTTATGAAGTTCTTAGCTGTGAGTATTTTGTTAAAGCAACAGCAAATGGACTCATTACGTAAAGATATGAAAAATATCGACCAATGCTGACCCATGAAAGAGAAACTGTGACATTTGCAAGACGAGCTTTCTCTGCTGTGGGACCTGTAAAGACTGGAGCACCGTCTCTGATAGCCACTCCTCCAGCTGGCCTGGCGAGACTGCTGTCCCGAGCTCTCATCCCAAGACCCTCCAAAGCTGGGTCCCGCAGTGCCATCTGACTGGTCCAAGAGCACTCACAACGTCTCTACCACCTCCCCCAGATTGCTTCGCTCTCTGGTCCCAGCCCCACCAGCTCTGGGGTTTCCTTGGTAGCAGCTGCTAAGGGGTCCTCTGAGTGATGTTCTCGCTTTCTCTCCCATAGTGTCCACAGCATCTCTCTGTGGCCTCTTTTCCCATCAAGAGCTGCTAACAGTGACCCACATCAGGTGAAGGGAGTCTGGAATGGACCAGAGTTCCAGCTGAGACCCCACTCACCACTTGGGCCATGGTTTTCACACTCACTGTTTGGTGCCTCAGAGGCCTGGGAGCCACTTGCAGAGCATCAGAGGTGGTCCTGGTGCCCACATCTGCAAAATGAACTCCCCAGAGGAATTCTGATGTCAGAGGCCTTATTTTTAGAAACAAAACATTTGAACCTATTCTTCTGGCTTGGAAATGAGAATAGTCATCCTTTAATGAGAGAATTCCTTCAGATAATATATGTGACAGCATCTAGCATAGTACTTGGCCCAAAACATGCATTCACATATTCATTTAAATTTGAAATGGCATCTAGAAATAACAGTGTTGCACAAAGCATGTGTCTTTGACAGGAGGATTAAGACTAACAACAAATCACCAAAGGATAAGGCTTGGTAGCACTGGTTCTAATGAAATGTAAGTATAAATGAACTTGACTCCCAATTCCATTGGCTGAGAGTAGAGCACCCAGCTTTTATCCAAATCTACTATGTTGTACAGTCACAAATTGTCATGGCCCACACAATGACTAATCGTTCAGGAGAAGGCGAGCTTGTGACCAAGAAGATTGTTCTAGTAAAGACGAAAACTGGGAGCTACAGCCAATCTGATACAGTGTGAGCAACGCCTATCCAACTGAGTTCCAGAAAGCTGTGGTCTACCTGTCCTTGACTTCTCAGCTGTGCTTGGCTCTGGAATTGTATGAATACCATGGAATTTTTAAAAACTATTTTGTTTATTTATTTGAGAGGTCATTTGGTTCACTACCCCAAATGGCCGCAACAGCCAGAACTGAGCTGATCTGAAGCCAGGAGCCAGGAGTTTCTTCCAAGTCTCCCATGTGGGTGCAGGGGCCCAAGCTCTTCAGTCTTCTTCCCCTGCTTTCCCAGGCCATAGCAGAGAGCTGGGTCGGAAGAGGAGCCTCCGGGACTTGAAATGGTACCCATATGGGATGCTGGCACCACAGGCAGAGGCTTAGCCCATTATACCACAGCGCCAGCCCCATCCACAGAATTTTAAAAAGAAAGACTTACTTCATATCTATTGGAATGGTGATGCTCAAAGAAACAAAAAAATAAATGCTGGGATGGATGTGGACAAATGGGAACTCTCATATGTTGCTAGTGGGAATGCAAAATGGTTCTACACCACTGTGGAATGGGGATTCCTTCAAAAATTAAGCATCATATTATCATAGGATCCGGCCATCCTAACTCAGGGTATATACCAAAAAGAACTGACGGCGGATACTCAAACAAGTATTTGCACATTCACATGCATAGCAGCACCGTGCATGTCAGCCAAAAGGGGTAAGTGACTCGAGTGTCCATCGACAGAAGAATGATAATGAAAATGTGGTGTATACACACAACAGAACACAAGGGGATTCAAAAATGTCATGGGAAGCAGAATTAAAAGACAAGTCTATTGTGGTACAAACAATTTTGAAATCCTTGCACCAGCTTTTTCATAACACCCAGTTTCCATGAGCCTTTGGGAGACTCTCATATTGTATGACGGGCACTCTACTAGCCCAGGAACGACAGCTGAGAACAGATTGAATGCAGTCTCTGCTTGCATGGAGCGCCGTCCTGAGACAACTAAACAGGACATCACTTTCAGTGAAGGTTCAAGAGCTAGAGGAACATCCGGGAACTAGAGGAAACTGCAGCCCCGTGTTGGGAGGTTGTGATGGGGAACAATGAAGAGTGAAGGGGCAGATGGCACGGTGTGTCAGGGTTCAATCAGAGAACAAGAGCCACTCTGAGATAGGCAGGGACGTAGGTAGGCAACTACGCAAGTAGCAGCACAGGTGGGTGGCTGGGTGGACGGGCGGATGGATGTTTGAAGAGACAGACAGACGGACAGCCTGATAGATTTAGGCCAAATTGTCATAGGGATTTGTCTGATGAAACCACCAGAGCTGTGTAAGTGGCCTTTGTGAACTTGCTACCTTCAGATCTGAGGCTGAAGCCTGAAGTTCCCAGGGCCTCTGGGGAAGGAAAGATGGCCAGAGAGTGGGGACATGAAGAACAAGCCAGAACACACAAGACCAGCTGGGGTCCGTAAGGAAGGACCGAGGACAGCCAGCAGGTGGGAGACCACACGCGCCAACCCCAGAGTGGCTGCTGCTCCAGCTCCGCCCACCTGCCCACCCACAGGAATATTTTGTGACTCGCCCTGGCTAGAACCATGCAGGGAAGGGAACGCTGAGAAATGCAGCCTCCCCAGCCATGCTGGCTCCACAGATGGCGACCTGACCTGGGCTGAGGCGTTGGAGGAGGTCTCCACGGCGAAGCGACAGCTAAGCCCAGGCCAAAAGATGGGCAGAAGTCGGCCACGCGGGGGGACAGGAGGCTCGGCCAGAGTGCTGGGATCACGCTGGAAAGCAGATGCTGTCTGGGAAGCACTGTGTTTCTGGAAGGAAAAGGGAAAAGATGTGCCTCCAGAGAATGAGCTTGTTGAAAACCAGGAATAGAGCACGTTTATTTAGCATCTGTGTGAGCGGAGAGCAGCCGCTTTCCCAGCCTGCCAGTGCCTCCCCCCCCCGCCCCGCCTCGCTTCAGCCCTCCCTTCCCTGTTCTTCCTCTCCTTCCAGCCCCGTCCCGTCCTCATTCCCCTCCTCCTTACGGCCCAGGACATTGCTGATCACACCGACGCCTTGGCTCAGTACTCCAGACCCTATCCGGCAGTGAGGCAGTCACCAGGAAAAACCCCACAGCTGGGGGTCGCAGGCTAGTTCCTCCATCATCTTAGCATGGGGGTGTCAAAATGCCATGATGTAAGAGACACCCCGCCTCCCTTTCCTGCAGAGTCGGAGCGTGCACCTCACCCCCCTGCAAAGAAAACAATCTCATGTTTGCAGCCTTGGCTCAGGGCTTGCCTCATGGTCAAATACAATCTATCCTCCTAATTCAATTGAGTCCATTTCCTGACCTGAAGTCAAGCATGAAGGCAGAAAGGCAGGCCTCCGGCTCTCCTAGCCCAGCACCCCGCCTTGGCAAAGCAATGCCTCCTAGGGAAGCCACCCTCTCAGGGCTGCATCTCAGACTCGCTGCTTCCAGTCTGACACCGGGGCATTGGTGGAGGCCAGGAGGGGGAGTGGGGGCAGAGTGAGGAGAGGGGAGGGGACTGGATACTGAAGACAGAGGCAGGTGTTTCCAAACAGAAATGCGACATCGGACTGGTTTGAGTCCCAGGTGTTCCAGATAGCTCTCTGCTATGGCCTGGGAAAACAGCAGATGGCCCAAGTGCTTGGGCCCCTCCTACCCATGTGGGAGACCCAGATAAAGCTCCTGTTTCCTAGCTTCAGCCTGGCCTAGCCCTGGCCATTGCAGCCATTTGGGGAGTGAACCAGCAAATGGAAGATCTCTCCCTCCACCCCCTGCCTTGCTCCCTCTAGAACTCTGTCTTTGAAAATAAATAAATCTTAAAAAAAAAAGAAAGAAACGTGGCATCCAATGCCAGGTCTTTGGTCTCTGTCCCCAGGAGCCAGTCCTCAGTTCTCCTTGGATGGATCTGGATCCAATATTCATTGCAGTGAAAGGATGCGGGTTCCAACCAGCCAAGGAAAAGGTGCCTTGAGCAGAGCCCAAGGCTGAACTTCCTGCTGCTGCTCCCATGGAGTCCCCAGGCCGTGCTTAATTCTCCCAGCATTCTGGGGGACACCGTGCACAAGCTATTACCAACCAAGGAAGTTCCCACCCCACTTGATGTCCAGGGGTTTCACTGAGGCCTCTCATATAGGCAAGGGTGCCTTTGTGACCGACCTCAGTAACTCAGTCAAAATGATACAGAGCAGCTTAATGGCCTCCCCCAGACCCACCCTGTCATAAAGGACTCCATGAGCAGAGACTCATGGGGCCCAAGCTCCCGGGGTGACAAAGGCATTCCGTCGCAAAGGCACCGAGCTTGTCTCCCATGCTAGACCTTTCTTTGCAACGTGCAGAGTTTGGCCACCCCAAGCCTGCTGGGTCAGCCCTCGACTGCTGAGCCACGCCTTCTTGCTCCTCAGTTGTCCAGTCTCCAAGGCAGAGTCTGAGAGTGAAGACCCAAGGTCTCAAGCGGGCAGCACTGCACAAGAGGGTTCCCGGACCAACTGGCTGGGTGCCCCCAGCTTAGGCCCGTAGGGAAGCCCTTGGTTGCCTTACAGGGAGATGAATCCCGTCAGGTTATGAGACTCAAACGTCGCAGCCGATGGCTAACGAGCCCCGTGCACCTGCATGGGCTTAGGCGGGTGGAAGTCCAGTAGTGGCTCTAGGACTCTGTGTCTCTGTAACAGCTGTCTCCTCCCCCACACCCCTCCTACCCAAGGTAGACCTACTATGTGCCACGCACTGTGTCTGGTGCTGATGTGGACTTCTTATCTAACCCTCCAGTAATTCTTTTATTTTTTATTTTTTGCCGGGCAGAGTTAGACAGTGAGAGAGAGAGGCAGAGAGAAAGGTCTTCCTTCCGTTGGTTCACTCCCCGATTGGCTGCTACAGCCGGCGCTGTGCCAATCCAAAGCCAGGAGCCGGGTACTTCCTCCCAGTCTCCCATGCCGATGCAGGGACCCAAGCACTTGGGCCATCCTCCGCTGCCCTCCTGGGCCACAGAAGAGAGCTGGACTGGAAGAGGAGCAACGGGGACTAGTACCTGGCACCCCAACCAGGTCTAGAACCCGGGGTGCCAGCACTACAGATGGAGGATTAGCCTAGTGAGCCACGGCGCCAGCTCCTCCAGTAATTCTTTCAACCGGTATTTTTATCATCCCCATCAGAGAGGACGGAGGCCTAACCAGCTCACCTAAAGTGGATAGCAGAGACAGCTTTGAAACCGCGCCAAGACAGCCAGAGCTAGAGGAGCAAGGCAAGCTGATTGCGAGCTGCACTAGGGAGATATTCTATCCCTCAAAGAGCGTCCACAAGTGTCTCATTTATAAGAGAAAGGCTAGAAATGCAGTACCAAGAGAAGGCTGTGTGGGGCTGGTGTTAGTGGCGCAGTGGGTTAAGCCACTGCGTGAGACTACTACATTCTACAGAGCACCAGTTCAAGTCCAGGCTGCTCCGCTTCCCTTCCAGCTCCCTGCTAATGCACCTGGGAATGCAGCAGAAGGTGGCCCAAGTACTTGGGCCTCTGCTACTCACATGGGTGACCCGGATGGAGTTCCTGGTCCAGCCTCAGCTTTTGTAGCCACTTGAGGAATGAACCAGCATGTAGAAGATCTCTGTCTCCCCTCTCTCTAGCATTCTGCCTTTCATGTAAATACATCTTTTTTTTTTTTTTTTTTTTTTTACTTTTTTTTTTTGACAGGCAGAGTTAGACAGTGAGAGAGACAGAGAGAAAGGTCTTCCTTCCGTTGGTTCACTCCCCTAATGGCTGCTACGGCCGGCATGCTGCATGGATCTGAAGCCAGGAGCCAGGGGCTTCCTCCTGGTCTCCCATTCGGGTGCAGGGCCCAAGCACTCCGCTGCCTTCCTGGGCCACAGCAGAAAGCTAGACTGGAAGAGGGGCAACCGGGACAGAATCCAGCGTCCCGACTGGGACTAGAACCCAGTGTGCCGGTGCCACAGGCGGAGGATTAGCCTAGTGAGCCGCAGCTGGTCATTGTTTTGGGTTTTGCCGCAAAAGTGCTATCATCCAGCAGGTCCAGATGGGTTGCCCAGTGAAGGAAGGCTAAGAGGCTCGGGTCCCAGGGCAGGCAGGTCTGGATGTGCACAAGGATCGGGGACATTGTCCTGCAGCAGAGCTGAGGTGTGTGTCTCCAGGGGCACCACTGTGTGTGACCTCCTTTGCTCTGTGTCTCCTGTCCCTGCATCCTCCCCACCAGCCCCCAGCCCTGTCCCCTTAGAGCTGAACCCAGGGAACCCAGCCCAGCTTTCCAATGCACACTGTCAGTTTTCAGTAACCATCATCGTCTTCAAAGAAAGTCTCCTTTCAATTCAAGAACTGCAGAAGTGCACACCGCCCCCCGCCGCCCACCCGTCACCAGTGATTTCCTCTCCCTCTGCATGGGCTCCTACCGCTGCTTCTGCAAGATAAATCTGGAAGATGAAACTGTCACATTGCTGCAAATCACGGGAACACTCTAGGGGGAAAAGGCTCCATAAAGGACTTCAGGAACGACAGCTGTCTTCAGGCAGGATTTAGGGGGAGGTAGGAGCCATGCGTGGATGCAGTGGAAGGCGGAGGGCTCGGAGGAATGGCAGGAAGCTGCCGAGAGCAGACCCGAAGCTCTGTAGAAAGAGCGGGGTAGGGGCAGGCGAGCAGGTGTCCTGGCACAGCCGGGTAAGCCACCCACATCCCACATCGCTGTTCCACTTCCTAATCCAGCTTCTGGCTAATGAGCCTCGGGGGCAGCAGCTGATGGCCCAATGACTTGGGCCCCTGACATCCTACATGGGAGACCCCATGGGAAGTTCCTCACTCCAAGCCTCAGCCTGGCCCAGCCCTGCTTGTTACAGGCATTTGGGGAGTGAACCAACAGATGGAAGCACTCGCTCTCTTTCTCTCTCTCTTTGTCTCTCTCCCTCCCTTTCTGCCACTCCACTTTTCAAAAAAAAAAAAATGTTAAAAAAAAAAAATAACAGCACCAGTTAGGGTAGAGGATGTCCATAGGCGATAGGTGTCACCTCGTCCTGACAGTGTCTGGGCTTGATGGAAGTAGTGAGGTCTCCAAGAGGATAAGGAGGTGCAATGGGGGGGGGGGGGGCTCTTAAGGGTGGCCAGGAGGCAGGGTGTCTTTGGTAAAGGAATTTGCTTTTGAGAGGAGACAGCCTACAAGGAGGGGGTGGGGAGCCTTTTTTCTGCCAAGGGCCATTTGGATATTTAAGACATCATTCGCGGGCCATACAGAATCACCAACTGAATAAGGAGCCTGCTGTAAGTATACTGGATTTCAGCCTGTGGTGGGCTTGGCAAGGCCAGACCAGATTACTTTGAAGGCCATATGCTGGATGTTACTCACCTATAGAGCCTTAGAAGGACCCCAAATGCCCAGGAAAAACAAGAATTGTTCAAAATACGAGGGCTGAGGGCACTTTCAAATGTTTGTGGAAGATGGAATTAAAATATATTTATTTTGGTGCAAAATATTTTTTGAAATTCATGCATTCAAAGGTTCTACAGATAGTTCCTGCAAATGACATACTATGAAAAAATTAAGGCACAGATTGCAAAAATTGCTTGTGGCAAAATACATTTCTCCCTTAACTTCACTTTTCCACACATTTTTGTAGGGTACCTTCATACAATCCACTTTCAATAAGCCACTTCATGGAGTTTCTGGAATGCTTATTATCAGTGATATTATATTTAATCCCAGAAAAAATTAATGTGTGTTCACATTACATCCAGACAAAAATGGAAAACTAAACCAAGATGCCGTCCTAAGTTCAGTGTTCCTTCTCCCCGCCTGCCCCACCCCCTCACCGCCACTCATGGAAATTTCCAGGAAGAGCCTCTCTGTCCTGGTCCAGAGAAGATAAGGACGTGATGCTGCGGGATTTGCATTTCCGACTGAAACGTGGCCTATTTTCCTTGCCGCTGTCACCTGGCACCTGGCACCAGGGCTGTTTCCTTTTCTGTGACAGTCTAGTCAGCCAGGCAGTGACTCATCCCGTGACAACGATGGGTGACATCCCAGTTCACATGTGACACAGACCACCTGCCATCAGCAGAAGCCCACAGGGACAGGTGCTGTCGCCAGGACTACCCTTACTGCAGATACCAGGGGCAAACCGGGGCTTCCCCGGCCACCTGCACCTGTAACTGACCCGCTATGTGTCCAGAATCTGCACAACTCCTGCATTTTCAATAATTCACTAGAATGACTCACAGAACCCAGGACAGGGCTGTGCTTTGGATGACAGTTGTATTGCAAAGGATTGAATTCAGGAGCAGGCAAGCGAAGCGATACCAGGCTCAGGCGTGCAGAGCTCCCCTGCCTTCTCTCTTGAGGATCCGGATGCATCAGCCTCCTGGACCAACCCTGGGGCAATTTCAGGTGCGCAAAGTCTGTGTCGGTGTCTCCTTATGTAATTGATTGACTCATTGACCATGTGACTGGACTCGATCTCCAGCATCGCTCCCCAGAGGTGGGGAGGACAGTTGATACTCCGTGGGCTCTAATCACATGGTGAGTTTCTCCACATGACCGGCCCCCATCTTGGGTGTCCTCATTTCGTTATCACAAACTCAGGTGTAGTATAAGGCCCCAGCAGGCCTAACAAGGACACTCCTATCACCCCAGAGATTCCAAAGGCTTAGAAGCTCTGTCCCAGGGGAGAACTAGACAAACTCTTCTTCCTTTTTAAAGATTTATTGTTTGAAAGGCAGAGTCAGAGAGAGAGGGAGAGAGCGCTTCCCCCCAAAGGCCCTAGTAGCCCAGGCTGGGAGAAGCCAGAGCCAGAAGCTGGAAACTCTCGGTAGGGGCCCAGATACTTGGGCCAAACTCTGCTGCTTGCCCTGGTGCAGTAGCAGGACGCTGGATCGAAAGCGGAGCAGCTGGGACTCGAGCCAGTGCCCAGAGAGGGGATGGCAGTGTGCAGGTGGCACTGGGCCACGACTCCGCCCCCCACCTCAGTTTTTATTGAGCAAACACAACAACAACCGACATTTCCCGAGGACTTCCTGGGTGCTAAGTCCCATGCGGGGCACTTTATAGACCACTCACTCAATCCTCAAAACAATTCGATGTGCTAGTACATTACCATCCTTGTTTGTCCCATAACAAGGCACGGGAAAGGGACAGCAGCTCTCCTGAAATCACACGATGCATACGCGGCAGAACACAGTTTTGAACTCATCCCTGCAATGTGTTCCAGTATGTTATCCTTCTAGACCTGCGTCAGTGACCTTTGCCTTATTAAAACAAAAAGCCCGAGGCAGCTGACTTACAAGTAGCAAAGGTTTATTTAGGTCACGGTGTTGGAGGTTAAAGTTCCAAATGGCCTGGCGTAGGCTCTGACCCTGGCAAAGGGCCCATGGTGGGTGATGGTGGATGAGGACCCATGTGGATGCAGGATTACATGATGAGCCAGGAAGCAGAGAGAGAGAGAGAGAGAGAGAGAGAGAGGAAGAGGGAGGGGGAGAGGAAGAGAGACGGAGGGAGGGAGGCTGGGTCACAACTCAGGCTTTTATAACAACTCTCTCATGAGAACTAACTTCCAAGGGCACACTGCCACTCCCGATATCCTAAGAACCACCTCCTGTCACCTCCCAGTAACACCACCCTGAGGACCAAGCCTTTAACACACAGGCCCTTGGGTGATATTCAACATACAAGCTAACAGCCAAACCCTAGCAAGAGCCTTCTCTGAGAAAAAGGAGCAAATACCGGTGGGCCTGGCCATTTTCACTCCAGAAGAACAACACAGACGTGACTCCAGGGCCCAGGCTTCCTTAGCATTCTCAGGGACAAAATGGTCCAGCTCAGTCCTTCAATTCAGAAGAGCAGCTTTAAATCCTGGCTCTGCCGATTGCTAGGTGAAGGCAAAGAAGCATTGAACTCTGATACGTGACATCTTTATCCATTAATTAGAGCTTTTGCTAACACCTAATCTCACAAGTTTGGTCCGAGGAATAAGGGAAAATTTATGTGAAAGTGAAAAACACACCCGTGTAAGGTGTTTTGTTTTCTCTTTTTCAGTCTGTGGTTGGCCTTACACTCTCAGGACTTCAGCTTCCTCCACCTGTTCTGCTGTTATTCCCCAAGTCCCTCGTGATGCCTTCAAGCCTCTCTGATCGCCTTGGATTAAATTTCTGTTCCCCTGGCTTGGTTACGTTTGTACAGTTTACATGGACCATTGCTTCAGTTTCAGGAAACACCAGCTTTAGAACATATTTATTGAGCACCTGATTGTGCACTTGAAATACACCCACCCAAAGGGAGGCCAGGCCCAGGAGGAGCCAGAGGGGCACAGCAGGGAAAGGCAAGGAACACGGCCTCTGTTTTGCCTCTTATTTGTTCGTTCCCTTAGAAAGAACGCGTAGGGGCAGGCATTTTGGCACAGTGAGTTAAGCCACTGTTTGGGGCACCCAAAACCCATACCTGAATGTCTGGGATACAGTCCACCTCCACATGCACTTGGCTTCTGCTGATGAGCCCCATGGGAGGCAGCAGATGACGGCGGTCCCTGCCACACATGCAGTGGGAGACCTGGACAGAGCTTCAGGCTCCTGGCTCCAGGCTGGCCCAACCTCAGCTGTTGCAGGTATTTGGGGAGTAAACTAGTGGATGGAAGAGTGCTCGCTCTCTCTCTCTCTCTCTCTCTCTCTCTCTCGATTTTATTTAATAAATATAAATTTTTAGGTACAATTTTTGGATTATGTGGTTCTTCCCCCTATATCCTCCCTCCTCCACAACCATCCCACCTCCTACTCCCTCTCCCATCCCATTCTTCATTGATTCATTTTTAATTATCTTTATATACAAAAGGTCAACTCTATACTAAGATTTCAACAGTTTGCACCCACACAGACACACAAAGTATAAAGTACTGTTTGAAGACTAGTTTTGCCATTAATTCGCATAGTACAACACATTAAGGACAGAGGTCCTACATGGGAAGCAAGTACACAGTGACTCCTGTTGTTGATTTTACAATTGACACTATTATTTATGACGTCAGTAATCACCCGAGGCTCTTGTCATGAGCTGCCAAGGCTATGGAAGCCTCTTGAGTTCACAGAATCTGACCTTATTTAGACAAGGCCATAGTCAAAGTGGAAGTTCTCTCCTCCCTTCAGAGAAAGGAACCTCCTTCTTTGATGGCCCGTTCTTTCCACCAGGATCTCACAGAGGGAAGATCTCTCTCTAAAAGCTCTCTCTAAAAGCTCTCTCTCTCCCTCTCTCTCTCTCTCTCCCTCTCTCTCCTTCTCTCTCTGCCACTCTGCCTTTCAAATAAGTAAATCATAAAAAAAAGGAAAGAAAAAGAAAGGATACTTAGGGATCAGACATTCGGCGTAGCAGTTAAGACACCTGCAGCCACATTGGGGTTCCTAGGTTCAGCTCCTGGCTCCAGTTCCAGACTCTAGCTTCCTGTTGTGCAGATCCTGGGAGACAGCTGTGATGGCTCAAGTAATTGGGTTCCCACCATCATGTGGGAGACCTGAATTAATCTCTCTGCCCCCTACTCCTGGCTTCATCCCTGGCCCAACCCCAGCCATTGTGGGCATCTGGAGGGTGAATCAATGGATGGGAGTGAGCTCTATCTCTCACAATTAAGAAAGAAAATGAGAGAGAGAGAGAGAGAGAGAGAGAGAGAGAGAGAGAGAAAGGAGAGAAGGGAGAAAAAAGGGAGAGAGAAAGAAAAAGGAGAGGAAAGAGAAATAAAGAAAAAGAGAGGAAGAAAGAAAGAAGAAAGAAAATTTATATTTATTTTATATTTATTAAATAAAACTTTATTAAAAAAAGAAGAAAGAGAGAGAGAGAGGGAGAGAAAGGAAGAAAGAGACTTGCCTCCCTGTCTCAGACAACTCATTGGTAAACTATTCCCAATAAGGATACCTGTCTTGCCAACCTCATGGGCAGGTGGGAAGGTTGTATGAGAGAATGTGCGTGGAATTTTTTTGAAACTAAAAATGTGAATAGAAGACTACATGAGTAGAAGAAATAATGGTGCAGGAAGCATTGAAGGAGACACAGGCTCCCATAGACAGAGATCTAGAAACATCTAGAACACCATCTAAGGAGCATCCAGAAAAAATGGCACAAGATGTGCACACTAATAAACACGTGTTCAAATCAGAGTCAGGTCCATTTTGGAAGTCAGACGGCAGGGAGGGGTGGAACAGAGGTGAGAGATGTGTGTGTTGCTTACCAATGTGACTACTGTGAAGCAGAAATAGACAAGCGGTCTTTAGAAAGTTCACGGAAAATGTATATTATAAAGAGAATAAGCATGGACCTCAATTTTTTTCTTGCACCAAAATTCCTGTGATTCCCAAGTGGCACTAATGTGTTCCCTACCACGTCCAAGAAACTCAACTCACGTATCGTTGTGGATTTCCCCAGATACAAGCAACAGAAAACTCCTGTGTGCAAGCTGGATGGAGAGAAACCCGAAGCTGCCCCGGGAGCTGCAGCACATGAGGTTCCCACGCTCGCCTCGACGGCATAACATCCCCAAACACTGCTTCCTTGTAGGATGCGAGAGATGGCTTAAGCATCTTTCTAAAACACAAAGCAGACAGTTAGAAGACTTTGGATGATACCTAACTTGGTGCTAAAGTTGGGGTGAGGTGACCTCATTTAAAATCTCCCCTTGGCGACTTTTCTGCATCCATTTCACAAATGTTTATTCAGCATCTCCTGGGCGCCAGGTTTTGTTCAATGCCATGGGGATGTCCCAGGGAGCTCACAAAAGTCTGCTTCTGTGGAGTAGGTAGATTCTCGTTGGGGTTGGGAAGGGGAGGGGAATGGATTACATGCAGTAAAATTAACCAAAAAGATGCTATGGAGGAGGGGTGTGGCACTGTTGTGTAGCAGGTAAAGCCTCGGGCTGCAGTGCCAGCATCCCATATGGGTGCTGCTTCAAGTCCCAGCTGCTCCACTTCCCATCCAGCTCTCTGCTATGGCCTAGGAAAGCAGTAGAAGATGGCCCAGATCCTTGGGCCCCTGCACCCGCGTGGGAGACCCAGAGGAATCTCCTGGTTCCTGGCTTTGGATCAGCGCAGTTCCAGCTATTGTGGCTATTTGGGGAGTGAACCAGCAGAAGGAAGACCTCTCTCTCTCTCTCTCTCTGCCTCTGCCTCTCTGTAACTCTCCCTTTCAAATAAATAAATAAGTATATGTTTTTTAAAAAGATGCTAGAGGGGACAGGTGTTGTGGTACAGCAGGTTAAGCTACCGTGTGAGACACCCATGTACCACATTTGAGTGATGGGTTCGAGTCCCAGCTACTCCACTCTTCCCATCCAACTCCCTGCTAATGCACCTGGGAGGTAGCGGATGATGGCCCAAAGTATTTAAGTTCCTGCCATCCATGTAGAGTACCCCAATGGAGTTCCTGGTTCCTGGTTTTGACCTGGCTCAATCCTGGTTATTTCAGGCATCTATAAAATGAAGCAGTGGATGGAAGATCTCTCTCCACCCCACCCTGCCCCAACATTCTGCCTTTCAAATAATCCAACCTTTCTTAAAAAATTAAAGATCCATAAAAGAAATGAAACAATTATCCATGCTACAGAGAAGCATGACTTAAAGAGAATTAGAAGTGCAGGCTGGGTAGATGCAATTTTCAATCCTGGGGCCATCCTGGGTATCTCATTTAACTTCACTCACTAGGCCTCACTTCCTTTCCCACAAAATGGGACAAATACCTGCCCGGTTGGACAAGCACCAGGATGGAACAAGGGCTGATCCAGAGTAACACCCCAAAGTCATCAGCATGGCCATCCTCCACTCGAACTTTGTCCACTGGATCCCATCCACGTGAGAGAGGGAGTGACTGTGGGTTCGTGGAGCTCACATTAGCTCTTCCACCAGCACCCTGATATGAAACAACTTGAACAGAAAGCAAAGGACATTTTGATCCATGGTGTTAGGGAAGATTTTCAAAGCAGATGTCCTTGAGAGAGAATGCAGAGAGCTCACTCCCATTCGTCTCCTCATAGCAGCCAGAGTGGGTGGAGGAGGGCGAGGCTGAGAGATGGCGATGAGACTGAGAAGGAGCTCGGGGACCAGGGCTGAAGGACGAGGTGACTCCTACAGGGGCCGGGTGGAAAGAAAAGGCTCGAAGCGTCAGCTGCCTTCCTGACCGCACCTCCGATGCTCAGAGACGGTTTGAACGAAATGCTTCACAGAGGCCGACTGAGAGTTCAGGGAGCAGGACCCAGCTGAGACAACCTGTGAAGGTCAAGGGCGCGCCTGGTCTCCTGCACTGCACGGGAAGTAGGAGAAAAAGCTTGCATTGGCAATAAGAAATTCAGCCAACAGCAGGCAGAACAAGGAGTTAGTTATTCATGCTTGGTCTGCAGTGGTAGGATACAAGTGATGGATCAGCGGCCTTGACCCTCTTGTCCAGGCCGGTTTACACGTTACAGAATCCACCTGCCACAGGCTAGCACTGATTCTAGTTCCCATAGCAATTGAGGCCCACAGCTAGTGCATTTCTGTTCCTTTTTGCCAGCTGTTTACTTCTCACAAGTACCATCGGGGGCTCATCAATCAACTTTGAACATAGAAATATATCTCAGTTTCTGTGATAAATGATATAAATCTAGTCCTTAAAAAACTACGCTCTTCATAGCTTGCCCGGGCCTGGAAGAGGATTTAGATCTGTCTGATGCCACCTGCCCGGTGCTAAGGAACCAGCTGAGTAGACGAAAACTCAAGGAGTGGCTTATCTTGTCCTAATAATAGGTGGTGAGGGCAGCAAACAGGCTCCACCTCATTCCAGAAGCCACCTCAGCTAGACATTGACGGTATGAAAGCCTCCCAGCTTTCAAGTATAAGATGCCACTGGAATATCCAAACATTTCTCACTCCCATTAGTAGTCCTTGCATGGTTTATTTTAGCCACCCTTGCCGACAGGAGGTGCAGGGCTGATGCTGAGGCAGAGCAGGTGGAGACACTGCATCCCCCATGGCCAGGTTCATGTCCCAGCTGCAGCGCTTCCAATCCAGCTCCCTGTTAGTGCAGCTGGGAAGGCAGCAGCAGATGGCCCATGTGGGAGACCCGGATGGAGTTCCAGGCACCTGGCTTCAGCCTGGCCCAGCCCTAGCTATTGTGGCCATCTGGGGAGTGAACCAGAAGATGAAAGATACCTCTCTCTCTCTCTCTCTTTCTCTCTGTCTCTCTCTCTTTCTTTCTGTAACTGCCTTTCAAGTAAATAAATAAATGGTTTTTTTTTTTAAATACTAAAAAAAAAAAAGAGGGACATGCAATGAATCTGGCATCATTTTAAAGCTGACTGTTCTACAGGAGGCAGCGGTGTCCTGATCGACCTCCCGCCGTTCAGCGAATAGACAGTGCCTCGTGAGTTTATCTGTGTGATGAGCCGCACAGGGGCGTTCAGACGCAGGCCTGGCTAAGTGCACTGGGGTTGTTCTAAAGGAGCTGTGGGAACGAACAAACTGCTGCCGCCAGCAACGAACACAAACACCCACGGAAACTGTACCGGCGTTCGGCTGTGGCTGGGTCCTGGCCTTGGCCTATCCTGGTGCTGACCTTGAGCTGCGATTTGTTTTGTTGGGCTCCTTTCTTTTTGTTCCCTTTTTGCCTGCAACCTGAGCTGTCTCTTTCTGCCTCCCACTGCTTGGCACGAATGGACCTGAATTCTGACGAGCTCATTGCAGAGAACACTCAGTCACTCTGCGTGGATCAAAGCTGAGTTCCCAAGGCTTTCCTCCCGAACTGAGCAGAGCAGCCATCAGCTGTTCTCATCCCGCCCTCCCCTCGCTCCTGCGGGTCCAGATCCATCAGCCAGGGCTCTCAGGAGCCGCCCCTCTGCTGGGTTTCTTCTGAGGATGGTTTTCACGCAGGAGGGGCGTGGACTTCAGGCTCCCTGGAAAATTCTCCTCCCTTCTTCAATGACACCCCTGCTGGGCTCCCTCTGCCAATGGCTGCGCCAGTCCCCGCTGAGAGTCTCAACCTGAGTGAAGCCAGAGTGTGTAGCTCCCAACCCAGGACCCCTTGTGGCCCAGGCAGATCCGGAGGGGAGGTCAGTGCCAAGGGCGGGAGGAGGGGGCAGCCTCGCTGCAGGAGTGTGGGCCTGAGTTTCTGGGATGCCTGCCGAGGATGAAGGAGAATCCTGATCAGAGGGGAGCGCAGAACTCTGGGGAGCCGCTTCAGGACCAGTGAGGGGAGTCGAGATGGCAATGGGGCCATTGCTGAGACAGGACCCTGGTGACAGTCTCAAGGGGCTTCAACCAAAGTTGTAGATGACAGAAGCATTTTACATGCTTTTAAATTTTGTTTTCACTTTCACTTGAAATGCGGGGAGATCGAACCAGAGGGACCCATGGAAAGAGAGAGAGACAGAGAGAGAGAGAGAGAGAGAGAGAGAGAGAGAGAGAAAGAGAGATGTTCCATCTACTGGTTTACTCCCCAAATGGCAGCAACAGCCTCGGGTGGACCAGGTTGAAGCCAGAAGCCCAGAGCTCTGTTCAGGTACCCACGTAGGGGGCAGGGGCCCAGGTCCTTGAGGCATCTCCTGCTGCTTCCCAGGGCTCACCTTAGCAGGGAGCTTGATTGGAAGTGGAGAAGCTGGGTCTCCCATCAGGCACTCGGATAGGGATGCAAGTGTTCCAAGGGGATCCCAACTGCTGTGCCAAAAGCCCTCCCCAAGGAAAAGGGTTTAAGATTTCTCTCTTCAGCATTTCAGGCATGGAAAGCCAAGACATTGTGGCCCCCCCCCAAAAAAAAAGTCCTACACGAAGGACCTCTGTGGGTAAGACCCCAGTGGGAAAAAGTGGTCATCAAAGAAGGAGTCACTTTTCTCTACAGGGAGGAGAGAACTTCCATGTTGCTTATGGCATTGTCCAGATACTGATGGAGTTTGTGGATTCAAAAGGCTTCCATAGCCTAGGCAGCTCATGTCAAGAGCCTCGGGTGGTCACTGACATCATACATAAGAGTGTTAATGGTTAAATTAACAATAGGAGTCACTGTGCACTAAATTCTAATGCAGGACTTCTGTCCTCAGAGAGTTGTATTATTCGAGTTAACAGTAAAACTTGTTCTCAAGATTTATTTCATTTTAGTGTATTAAGTGGAGAATATTCTTATGTCTCATAAGTTTTAGTTATGCCTAAGTGTCCAACTCCACTGCTTGTTTTCTTAGGTTCTTCCTTAATTAATGATAAAAAATGTTCTCAAGGACTTACTTTCTTTTAATTTATTAAGTGGAGAATATTCTTATGTCTCATAAGTTATAGTTATGTCTAATTGCTCCCAAAAGATGCATAATTCTTGGGTGTTTCCTTAAAGTTAACCAAGTTTCTAAAAAAAAGGGGGGGGGAGTGAAATTAACTTCAAGATGCAATGACTTTGAGCAGCCCTTTTCTTGACTGTTGAAGAACAGTTTTGTTTTGTTTTTTGGTGCAAATTATTGAACTCTTTACTTAGTATGGAGCTGGTCTTCTGTGTATAAAGTTATTTGAAAATGGATTTTAGTGGAGAATGGGACTGGGAATAGGAGAGGAAGGAGAGGAAGGAGGTGGAGGAGTGGAGGTGTGGGTAGGAGGGTGGGTATGGTGGGAAGAATCACTATATTCCTAAAGTTGTACTTATGAAATGCATGAAGTTTGTATTCCTTAAATAAAAGGTTTCTTTGGGAAAAAATAAAATAAAATATCCATTAAAAAAAAGATTTCTCTTTTCAAAGCTGCAAGGAGAAGGGGGAGAGAAAGATACACAGAGGCATCCTGCAAGAAGAACAGGCCCCTAAGATGTTCTCCTAAACAAACAAAAGCTCAGGCTCCTCGCTCCCTCCTCTCACACTGACAACACCTGTGCTGTGGACCCTTAAGATCAAAGACTAAGACCTGGATCCAGTGAGCCACAGTGATGGGGCAAGAGTGAGGAAATTTTGCGACCCATCCCATTTAGTGAAAATTTCCACCCTAACCTGTTTCTGGGAAGCAGTCGACTTAAAGGTGGGAAGAAGTTGAAAGTGGCAGCGACCAGTGGTGCATGCAAATCCCAGCTGCATCACTTACAGTAATCAGAACCAGGCAAGGCCCCTAGCCTCCTTTTGGCTTGATTTCTATAAAAATGATAGCGTCTCCTTATGGGGGAAAGAGGCCTATGAAGAAATTGGGGTGGAATTTTAAAGTGATTGGGGGGTACAGTTTCACAAGTTTGATTCCACACATACACAAAGTATGTTCTTGATAAATATCAATGCATGTCATGGTCAATATTAAGTTCATTAATACCACTAATAGATTCTTCCAGAGAAATGGCTGGAGAAGTGGCCCATGAGTGATATACATTGAGTGCAGTGTTCTGAGTGGTATAAATGCTGATACTTTGTGAGCTGGGGAGGCCCTGTGTCTTCCACAGAGGAGACATTTCAGAAGAGAAAGGAGGCGGCACCCAGAAGTGGCCATAGGCCCCAGATATCGAAATTCTACTGCCAGTGCTGCCTTTCGTTTGCTGTGTGGCATTGAACAAACCCACCCTGGACGCGCGATTTTTTAACTTGTAAACCAAAGAAGTTGGGCCAGATGATGCCAAATGTTCATTTCCATTCAGAATTGGTCTCTGCTGGTTCTGTGGGAAAAGCAGATTGTAACTCAAGTCAGAAGTGCTTTAGGGGGTGGGGCACAGACCCATGAGGGTGCTTCAAGAGGCTCATGGGAAAATGGAATGAACAGATAAGTGCATCTGGGTACAAAACGTCTTTGAGATCCATGCAGTTTCTTCATATGACGAATTTCCCATGGACGCTCCTCCACTGAGATATGCGCCTGATTTGAATAAAACCATCACCCTCGTCATTGCCATTACTTCCTGTCTACTGGGCGCCTGACTCAGCTCCACAGCTGAGTGGACTTCATTCAATCCTCTCAACAATTCTTAGCATTTCACGCGATTCATTCAAACAAGAGGAGATTGGTATTTCCTGAAAGACTAGCAAACAAAACAAAGCAAAAAGCAGGATAATTTCATCTATGTTACTTAAAGCTGCTGTCCATCAGTAATCTCCTCTGTGCCAGGTACTTCACAAAGCTCACAGCGAGCTTGCAAAGTCGGTGGCACAAGCCCTGGGTTCATTTTCCGTTGCTGTGGAGCAAACTTCGCTGGGTCCTTGGCTTGGTTTCGGCAGAGGCTCTGGTCTGGGTGCCAGTTTGGCTGTGCCCTCATCTCAGCTCATTTCAGGCTTCAGCCCAGCCCCCCAAGACGACCTGGCCCCTGGAGTGGCAGCCAAAGATCCTTATAGATCTTATGCTCTCTATCCACAGTGCTGCCCCCAAGCCCCTCGGGGCCACCTGTGCTCTCTGACATGCGAGCTTCTCCACACCATGGCTTCTCGAATATTCTCGATTTTTGTCTTGGACTCTAGACCCTCTTCCAAAGGTTGACCTGACTTAGACCAGGCCCACCCAGGGTAATCTCTCTCTTCTTACCTTAAAGTCAGCTGAGGACTTGAAGCGCTTCTGCAGATCCCTTCGCGGTTGCCATTCAAGGTGAGGTAGTGAGGAGTGTGACATCCCACGGCATCCACAGGTCCCACCGCACACAGGGAGGAGGTTAGTTGGGGCGTGATTCTTGAGGGCCAGCCTGGAGCTCTGCCAGCCACCTGCCCTGTTTTGGAAGCCATTGATGTTTGTCTGACGTCCCAATAAAGGTAACAGAGTGACACTGGACTTGCAGTCAATGTGAGCCCAAGCCGCTTCTTATACATCATACCCTTGCTCTGAAAACAAACTCCACAGGGCTGGAGCTGTGGCACAGCAAGTAAAGCCACCACCTGCAGTGCCGGCATCCCATATGGGAGCCAGTTCGAGTCCCAGCTGTTCCACTTCCAATCCAGCTCTCTGCTATGTCCTGGTAAAGCAGAGGAAGATGGCCCAAGTCCTTGGGCCCCTGCACTCACATGGGAGACCCGGAAGAAGCTCCTGGCTCCTGGCTTTGGATTGGCACAGCTCCGGCCGTTGCAGCCATTTGGGAAGTGAACCAGCGGATGGAAGATTTTCTCTCTCTCTCTTTCTTTCTCTCTCTGCCTCTTCCTCTCTGTGACTCTGCCTTTTGAATACATAAATAAATCTTTAAAAAAAAAACTCCACAAGCCCCAACTAAACCCTTATGGAGGCCACTGGAACACCTGCCCTTCATAAAACAGTTCACTGCACTCATTGTGATGAAGTCCACTACAAGAGCCCCCCAGAGACCTCAACGCCCATGTCAATCAACGCCAGACTCTAATCACCCAGAAAGCGGCCTACATAAAGTATTAATAAGGTCAGATGACACAGGGGAACAGAGATCCTCGCTTAGCACTCATTCTCACACCCTCCACCCCCGTAGTTGCCCACGCATCCCTGCTGCCCACGAAGCCTCCCCACTGGGACACTCTGGCCTTTCCGGACCTACGCTGCACAGACTGAGCACTCAAGAAATATCTGTCGGACAAAAGTTGTCTCTGCACCTGGTAATAAGTTATCTCTCAGAACACCTTGACTTGCCACCCTCGAGTTTCCCCTGTCTAAGTGACATTCCCTGGGCCAAGCTGGGAGTGTTAACAGAGGCGGTGCCTTCAGCCCATCAGTCGTCTTGCTGGTCCCACCTTGGCTCAAATACTTCCCTCCTTTCTCTGCACAGGTAGTGAGAGGCTGTTCTCTTCCTACCAGAGAGCAGAGTGTAAGGAACTCACACCAGCTGGGCCCCCACTAGATGCTATCTTCTGTGTCCATACAATAATCTACCATCTTTTTTTGCTGCAGAACCTGCGGCTCCAAGGGATCCAACAACTTTTCTGTTGAATGCTCCAGCTCAGAGTCGAACCCACGTCTGTGTGATGGCAAAGCCACACTCTTCCCCCACGACCCTGTTGAACTGGTTGTTTTTTCAAATTGTGATGTAACTATTTTCACTTTATTTGAGAGAGAGTGAGAGAGAGCTTCCATCTGCTGGTTCACTCTCCAAAGGCACACAACAGCCAGAGCTGGGTCAGGTGGCAGCCAGGGGTCCAGGACTCCAAGCCAGAGCCCCCTCTATGGGTGGTGGGGACCCACGTTCTTGGGCCATCACTGCTATCCCAGGATGCCCATTAGCAGGGAGCAGGATCTGAAGTGGGGTAGCCAGGGCTCAAATCAGGCACTCCAGTAAGGGATGTGGGCAACTTAACCTCTCACCAGCCCCGGGATTTTTAATTGGTTGGTTGTTTGGTTTTGTTTCTTCTTGATGTTGTCTCTCAAGTACAATCCCAGACACTCTGAACAGCGCTGAGGTGGGTATGAATTTTCAGGGAAATTTCCAGAGTCCTGATGGGAGTTCTTAACAGGTACGCCTCTCTCAAATGTGATGACCTAACAGACGCATACTACGCACAGGACTTGATACAGTTCACATGTCTGCTCCTTAGTGCATGTACAAGTCAGGGACGTGGTAGTCTTTTGGGAAATATTTGAAGAGAAAAAGGCAGGAAGGGTCATGAGGGTGAGGGGTGCAGCTCCAAGATGCAGAGCAGGTGCGCAGGGCAGCCTGCGGGCTGCAGAGTCAGGCTTGGATAGGAACATTCTCCCGCTCTGAAGGGCCTCTGTCGCCATCTAGCCTCCATGGGGAGAAATGCAAGTCTGTGCTTCCCGCGGGTGTCTGACAGGTGGGCACCCTTAGATGCCACGTTTGCCAGCAGTCCTTCTTCCCACAGGGTGTGCCTTCGAGCTTTTTCTTTCTTTCTTTTTTTTCCTGGAAGCTTTATTTAGGAGGCTTTTCCAAGGCCTGTGATGTATTTAAAGGAATTTTAGAAAAACGATCGCCCCTGGAAACTGGCATCACTAAGTGTTCTTGGGCCAAAACATCCCTTGTTGACCTCTGATTCTCCAGCACAGCCCTGGACACTCCATGTGCCGTGTCCACATCCTTCCTTGGCTTCCGGCACACAGCAAATCCTCCAGGACTCCCTGAAATGTGCAAAACCATAGCTCCCATGCGTTGCACATTGACCGCATGCCAAGGACTTTCCTTTCCTTTCCTTTTTTTTTTTTTTTTCCTGACAGGCAGAATTAGACAGTGAGGGAGAGAGACAGAGAGAGGTCTTCCTTCCATTGCTTCACCCCCCAAATAGTCTCTATGGCTGGCGTGCTGCACCTACTGAAGCCAGGAGCCAGGTGCTTCTCCTGGTCTCCCATGGGGTGCAGGGCCCAAGCACCTGGGCCATCCTCCACTGCACTCCCAGGCCACAGCAGAGAGCTGGACTGGAAGAGGGGCAACCGGGACAGAATCCAGCGCCCCAACCGGGACTAGAACCCGGGGGTGCCGGCGCTGCAGGCAGAGGATTAGCCTAGTGAGCCACGGCGCCGGCCGCCAGGGACTTTCTGAGCATAGTCTCCCATCACTCTCCTGGCCCTCCTATGCGGCACATATGATTATTTCCATCTTGGAGTAAGAAAAGGGAATCGAGGTAGAGAGGTTAGCCTTCACTGAGGCTGGGAGTCAAACCCCCTTAGCCTCTGTCCCAAGCCTACAAGCCCCCTGCTCTCTTCAGACGTCCCTTGATTTCTGAGGCAGAGTGACAGCTCTGTCCCCTAGGCTTGTTCTGAGTTTCTCTCGTAACGCTGGGTGTTAGTGCCCCCATCAGCGGTCATCATCTCTTTCCCTAAAGCGGAAGCTCAGAGTCCATGAGGACAATGTCCTGTGCTGCGTCAGCCTTGAGCCTGCAGCTTCCCCCCCACTCCCCCTTCCCCCGCCCCGCCCCAGCCATGGGTCCTCAGCAAAGCTGTGTTCATGCATGCAGCAAGTGGTGAAATTGCAACCCTATTGATGAGCAAAGGGCGGCTGGTCCTGAGTTCACATGTCCTAAGGCAAGACCTAAGGGGCCCTGGTGTCAGAGAGTGGCTGGGGAGGGAGTGCTGATTATTTGCAAGGATGGTGGATAGGAGCTGGCCAACATGAGATTCAGAAGCCAGGGGAACGGAGGGGGAGGGGCAACAGTCCACGGGACGCCGCTCCGTCTGGGTACAGTCACCTTTGCCAAACTGATCAGTAGGCAGGGAGCAAAGAGGCCAGTCAGTTCCACCCTTGAGCAGGCTGGGTAGAGGCATCAAGGAAAACAACACCCATGGTTCACCGATGCTCAAAAGCTCTTGGGAGGCTGACTACAGCACTAGGGGCGGGCTGGGCGCACTCCTCGGCTTCCGGCAGGCGGGGCGGTGCCGTCTGAGCACAGGAAGACATTGGCAGGACCGGACCAGGGAAGGCAGGACCCGCAGCTTTGCTGGGGCAAGGTGAAGAGTAAGGCATGGGAAAGTCTGAGAAAGGCCTGGGGGTGTCTGAGGGTGGCATGAGACAAATGGGGAGCCCAGAGCAGAGTTCAGGGTGAGCAGGCAGGAAATTAAGGATCAGTGGGAGAGAGGGAAGGACAGAAGTAATAGACAGACAGATAGGCCACATAGGGAACAACCATGTGGGGTGGACCCAGGTCAGTCAGGCAAGGGGGCCACCTTGGAGAGGCGGCTGACAGCAGTGGGCACGCAGGGGGTCCTGGCTGGGGTGGGGCTGCTTTGTGTGGTGAGGACCTACCTTAGGACATGCATGGGTTGCGTGTCTGCGTAGAGGAGAGAAAAGCGAATATCTGAGCTCATAAGAGGACCTGGGGCCAATGACAAAGGGGCACTGGCACAGCATGGAGAAGCTGCCCTTCAGGTCAGATCAGGCTCCATATCGTGGCGGGTCTGGTGTCCCCTGCAGCCATCACTGCTGACCCTCTGCTACCGGGCAGGCAGCCCTGCACCGGGCATCTGTCCTGAGTGACAGCCCAGATGTCCACGGGAGGGTGACCAGCTGGTCGGTTGGGCCGGAGCCCAGAGCCCTGAGCTTCCAGTGTGGTCTTGGCAGTCACTATGCCATCATGTCAGGCCTGCAGCCCACAGGTGGCTCCTGTCCACATGCCACGGGAGGTCCAGAACCTGCCACCTGAGGAGGGGCAGCCTAGCCTTCACCCCTGGCTCTCCTGCCACGCGTGATTCTGGTCTCCCTGTCCTCCCTAGAATTGCTGTGGGAGACTCAGAGCCTCTGACTTTCCAAGCAAGAACTCAGTGCCCGTCCCGGTTCCAGAGCCAGCTCCTCAGTTCACGTTGCAAGACCACAGCTAGTGCTCCGGATGTCCGGAATGTCACATGCAGCCACTGTTCCCATAAGTCCTGAGTAAGCCTTGGTGGCTGTTTCTAATTATTCCACGCTCAGGGAGCTCGTTTGCATCACGGTGTTACTTTGGGCCATCTATAACTATTTCCGTCCCCCCCATATGTGTTTGGCTATCACTAATTGGGAGAAGTTATTTTTAGTGTTTCCTCTTCTTTCCATCTTTGCAGATCTGGCCTATTTAGGACAAAAATCTGGAAAAGAACAGTTTTGGCTTTCTTAGAGACATAGCAGAAATGCTTTTAAAGTTCTGCATGCATCATTTCCTTTCTTTTAAAAAAATTTTTAAATTTATTTGAAAGAGTTACAGAGAGAAAGAGGGAGACACACACACACACACACACACACAGAGGGAGAGAGAGAGAGAGAGAGAGAGAGAGAGAGAGGTCTTCCATCTGCTGGTTCACTCCCCAGATGGCTGCAATGGCCAGGGTTGGGCCAGGTTGAAGCCAGGAGCCAGGAGCTTCATCAGGGTCCCCATGTGGGTGGCATTTGGGCCATCTTCCACTGCTTTCCCAGACACATTAGTAGGAAGCTGGATCAGAAGAGGAGCAGCTGGGACACAAGCCAGTACCAATATGATGCTGGTGTCACAGGTAGATGTTTAGCCTGCTACTCCAACTACCTGTAAGAAAACAGCTTAAAGAGTTAGCATTTGGTACTATTAATATTACTATTACATGTTGGTTATTGCTATTCTAGTTTCTCTCACTATCCCATATATCCAAGAAGCTACCTACAAAGGGAGAGGGAAAGTTCTTATGTTCATGTGCTGATGGGACATTCTGGAATCACCGTGTCTGAATAGAAGCTTTAAAATTATAGACTAGTGGTGGGGCCGGTGTCATGGCACAGTAGGTTAATCCTCCGCCTGCGGCACCAGCATCCCATATGGGCGCCAGTTCGAGCCCCGGCTGCCCCTTTTCCAATCCAGCTCTCTGCTATGGCCTGGGAAAGCAGTAGAAGATGGCCCAAGTGCTTGGGGCCCTGCACTGCCATGGGAGACCTGGAAGAAGCTTTTGGCTCATAGCTTCAGATCAGCTCAGCTCAGCCATTGCGGCCATCTGGGGAGTGAACCAACGGAAGGAAGACCTTTCTCTCTGTCTCTCCTTCTCACTGTCTGTAACTCTATCTCTCAAATAAATAAATAAATAAAGATCTTTCTAAATGCATTATAGACTAGTGGTGAGGGCTCTGCTATTACTGAAAAGCAATAGAGTCACCTTTGCTTTTTAAGAGCTGATGAGGGCCAGCGCCACAGCTCACTAGGCTAATCTTCCACCTTGCAGCGCCGGCACACCGGGTTCTAGTCCCAGCCAGGGCGCCAAATTCTGTCCCAGTTGCCCCTCTTCCAGGCCAGCTCTCTGCTGTGGCCCGGGAGTGCAGTGGAGGATGGCCCAAGTGCTTGGGCCCTGCACCCCATGGGAGACCAGGAGAAGCAACTGGCTCCTGCCTTCGGATCAGTGCAGTGTGCCGGCTGCAGTGGCCATTGGAGGGTGAACCAACGGCAAAGGAAGACCTTTCTCTCTGTCTCTCTCTCTCACTGTCCACTGTGCCTGTCAGGAAAAAAAAAAAAAAAAAAGAGCTGATGAGTAGAGAACACAGCAAGTTCAGAGCAGCCTCAACCGGTGCTGCTCACAGCTGAATGTGCACACAGACCAGCTGGAGTCCCGTGAAAATGTAGATTCTGGGGCCGGTGCTGTAGCATAGTGGGGAAAGTTGCCACTGCAATGCCCACATCCCATTTGGGCGCCAGTTTGAGTCCCAGCTGCTCCACTTCCAATCCAGCTCCCTGCTAATGGCCTGGAAAAAGCAGTGGAAGATGGTCCAAATGTTGAAGCTCTTGGCTTCTGGCTCCTGGCTCCTGGCGTTAGCCTGGTCCAACCCTGGCCATTTTGTCCATTTGGGCAGTGAGCCAGTGGATGGAAGATCCCTCTCTGTCTCTCTATCTTTATCTCTGTAACTCTGATTTTCAAAATCAATCAATCCATCAATAAATCTTTTTTAGAAATGAAGCTTCTGATATAGTTGGTCTGGGACAGGGCCACAAATTCTGCATTTCTACAAAGCTCCCAAGTGGCATCCGTGCTGCTTGGCCCAGGCTCAAAAGTATTTGGCCTTCGTGAGAGTTGCAAAGAGGCCAGCAAATAGAAGTTCTAAAAAGCCACCATTACAAAAGTGCTCACCACTTGGCCCATATCTACTTCCTTTTCATAGGAATGGTAGAAACAAAGGGCCTGGTGTGACGAGCAGATTACCTGGAAGGATTCTGGAAAGTGAGCATGATAAGGACCTGCACTAATGAATCAGAAAAAGATGTCCTTTCCTGGGGCCAGTTTCCACACTGCTTTGCACACGGAGCTGTGGCGAACAACTCCAGACACTGAATCCACCTGCACCGGCCTAATGATTTTCTTAAAATTGTTCAATTCTAAAGAATCAGTAGCGTGCAAGGCCTTTCACCAGCAGGCTGGGGCATTGTTTAGAAACCCACTGAGGATTATTTAATCCTCTACAAAATCTCTGTGCTTTCCTTTGGTATTTGCTATCTAAATAGAGCCCAGATATTGGAGTTATGAGTGTACTTCAGAAAGTTTGTGGAGAATGAATTGTAGCAATTTATTCTGTCCAAGTATAATTTTCAAAAAGCTGAAAACTTGGCTCTGTATCTCACATGTCATCATTTATTTTATTTTTTTGGAAGGCAGAGAGACAGAGATAGAGAGAGGTCGTTCATCTGCTGGTTCATTCCTCAAACGCCTGCAATGTTCAGGCATGGGCCCCAGGGGGAAGCAGGGAGCCCTGAACTCAATCTGCATCTCATATGTGGGTTGCAGGGACTCGTACTTGCGCCATTCCCTGCTGCCTCCAAGGGTGTGCGTTAGAGGGATGCTGGACTGGAAGCAGAGCTGGGACTTGGACACAGGCAGTCTGATGGAGGGTGCAGGTATTCCGTGCAACATCTTAACTGCTGCACCGCGTTCCCTCCCCCTTACGTGTCTTCAGGTGAAAAGCAACTGATCTGGATTTCCTTGGCCGCATCTGAGGCACCTCGCCCGCGCATGGAACTGGTTTAGAGGTCAGCATCCTGGATTTTGACCAGGTGCTCTGTAGGGAGGAGACTTTGGGGCGATGTTGGCAGGTGCTGAGTGTAGGAGCGTTCTTCAAAAAGTTTGTGGGAAGTGGAATTAAAAGATGTTTATTTTGGCACAAAAACAAAATTTGAAATGCATGCCCAGCTTTTTCTTAATATGCATTTTCTGCGAGCTTTCTGAAGTACCCTTATATTGTGAATATAAGGGGAATATTAGTCGTTTGTGATCAGTGGGCAAACTGAGGTAGTTTTTATAATTGCCCACAAATTGCTTATCTAATTCCCATCCCCCTTGAGTGTGGGCGGAACTTTGTAACTCATTTCCTGATGGGAATGTGGCCTAAAGGCTAGCTCAGAGAGCACTGTGACTTCCATCCTGTCTCTTGGGTCACTCCTCTGAGGGATTCCCTGCCTCGGTGACACTGAAGCAGCCTTGTGGAGAGACCCATGTCGCAAAGCCGAGGCCCCTGCCAATAGCCATTGCGGAAGCGAGGCCTCTTGCCAATAGCTGTGAGAATGCACCAAACCGGAAGCAGCTCTGCCCGTCCAGTGCAGCCTTCAGGGGACCACAGCCCCCAGCGACTTCTCGGCTGCAGCCTTGGGAGAAACCCTGAGCTAGAGCAGCCCAGCAACGCTGTCCTGAAATGCTGCAGAAACCGTGAGCAAATACATGCTTACTGTCTTCAGCTACTACCTTTTGGGGAATTTGTTACGGCAATAGTAATTAAGGCAACTGGTTTATGAGGCACATATATTTTAGGGCTTTTCATTTGTAATGCAAAATTGCCTTCCTGCAACATGCTAATTGATATTCCCACCAGAGATTACTTAACAGTACTCATTTTCCCAATCCGCACTCTTGGTGAGCTCTACTATTTTTCTCTGTCCATTCTGAAGTACCAGTACGCAATGGCATCTCATTGTTTTCATATTACTTTAATATAATTTAAAGACCAATGAACTTCAAGATTTTTTCATGTATTTATTGTTTATTTTGTAAATTTCTTGATCAGCTACTATATATGTGTGTGTGAATACACACACACACACACACTAAATTGCATTGATTTTGTTTGTTCTTTGATTCTTAAAGTCTCTCTGGCTCTTAAGTATATTAACCCTGCAGCTGTTCATATCTTGCAAATATTTCTCACGGTTTGCCTCCAAGTATGTCCATATCCTTGCACTGCCCACAGTCATGTCAATGACTTTTTTACTCCTTGTTGCAATTGTCTCTTGCCCCAGAGAGCTGCTTTGCCCAACTGTAAGCTTTTTCTGGTATGATCCCTAGCTCCTGAGCAGTTGTGGTAAGAGGTGAAGGTCCAGCTATCTCAGCCCAACATGGGACCACGCTGAGCAGCCATTTATATTCCAGAGCTCTGCGCTGGGTGAGGACCGCTGGTCTATACTGCAGTCCTAGAGAAACCTTGTGTACCTTGCTTCGTTCCACAGGTATTGCTCTCTAAGGACTACCTTGCCCACCAAATTCCAACTTAGCACAGTTTCTGGAAAACCCAACTGCTGACATTTTGGAACTCGATTTCGTAACAAATAACTGATGTAATACATACAGTTGTCCTTCTGTATCTTCAAGTCTGGCATCCACAGACTCAACTAACTGCTCACTGCAGATCAAAAATATTGGGGAAGAATTGCATCTGTACTAAACCTGTATAGACTTTTTTCTTTGTCATTATTTTAAAGTACGTGAGAAGATGTTACATGTCAATATTACCCCATTTTACTTAAAGGACTTGAATTTCTACAGATTTTGGCATCTTTGGCAGTGGGGTGATGGTGGTGGTTCTGGAACCAATCCCATGTGTCAATCAAGAGGCAAACTCTACACATAAAAACATTATCTCTGAAAATAGTGCATTTCAGTGGCTGGTACTGTGACATAGTAGGTAAAGCCAAAGCCTGCAGTGCTGGCATCCCATATGGGTACCAATTCCAATCCAGCTCCCTGCTAATGGCCTGGGAAAAACAATGGAAGATGGTCCAAGTGGTTGAGCCCCTGCCACCTACAAAGGAGACCTAGATGAAGCTCCTGGCTCTTGGCTTCAGCCTGGCCCAGCCCTGGCTGATGCGGCCATTTTTGGAATGAAGCAACAGATGGAAGATCTCTCTGCCTCTCCCTCACTCTCTGAAACTCTGGCTTTCAAATAAATGTTTTGTTTTTTGTTTGACAGGCAGAGTTAGACAGTGAGAGAGAGACAGAGATGGAAAGAAAGGTCTTCCTTCTGTTGAAATGGCTGCCATGGCTGGAGCTGCGCCGATCCGAAGGCAGGAGCCAGGTGCTTCCTCCTGGTCTCCCATGGGGTGCAGGGCCCAAGCACTTGGGCCATCCTCCACTGCACTCCCGGGCCACAGCAAAGAGCTGGCCTGGAAGAGGAGCAGCCGGGACAGAATCCGGTGCCCCGACCGGGACTAGAACCTGGGTTCTGGTGCCGCAGGCAGAGGATTAGCCTAGTGAGCCGCAGCGCCAGCCTGAATATATATATATTTTTGAAAGGCAGAGTGGACAGTGAGATAGAGAGACAGAGAGAAAGGTCTTCCTTTTTTCCATTGGTTCACTCCCCAGTGGCCTCTGTGGCCGGCGCACTGAACTGATCTGAAGGCAGGAGCCAGGTGCTTCTCCTGGTCTCCCATGGGGTGCAGGGCCCAAGCACTTGGGCCATCCTCCACTGCACACTCGGGCCACAGCAGAGAGCTGGCCTGGAAGAGGAGCAACTGGGACAGAATCCAGCGCCCCAACCAGGACTAGAACCCAAGGTGCCAGCACCACAGGTGGAGGATTAGCCTAGTGAGCCGCAGCGCCAGCCTGAATATTTTTAATGTCTATATCTACCTCTTCAACAGCTAGAGTGGAGCATGACATATAGTAGGTGGTAAACAAATACGGGATGGATGAATAGACCAAGAAATGAGTAAGACACTTTCAACCAAAGGCAAATAAGAGCAAACAGACCATTAACCCCTTGGCCTCCCTCTCTAGGAGAATGAAGCATAGCCTTGAGTAGCCGCGTATAAAAATGACCCAGAATATTCATCGTATCTGCAGGGATGGCTCCAGATCACTCTGGAAACCACTCTTTCTTCGCTCTGTGTTTTCCCCCAGCCTCCCTCCATTTTGTGGGCTGTGTATTGATGGCTCAAAGGGACAGATTGCATTCAGGTGATGAAGAGTGGCAATAGACAACCAGAAACCCTCATTCTGCGATGCCTGTAGCTGTGCTGCTAAAAAGCATTGTAAGCGGTAGGGGGCAACATGTATTATCTTTTGGCTGCAATCCAAATCCCAAGTTAGTGCCCAGACTCCAAACCTCCCAGCCGTGTCCGCTGTGACGGCTTCTGATGCATCTGTCAATCCTGGACGCTTGCAGAGGCCAGTGCTTCTGCTTCATTGTATGAAGGGACTCAAGAAGTTGATGGAAAAATGAATTAAAGGGTAAGTTTATTTTGGTACAAAAATATTTGAAATACATGCATGCTTTTATCCTGATACACATTGTTATGAATCTTTTTTTGGATTTGCATGGATTTCAAAACTTTTTCACACCAAAATCCAGCATCTTTTTAATTCCCTTTTTTACTAGCTTTTTGAAGTAGTTTATTCTCTTGTCTAGGGCCAAATTTTTTCCAGTGTTAGCTCTTCGGATTGGAATCTGGTTGGCTCATATTGTTTGTCAGACTATTTAAAGACAAGCAGATAAACTTGGGGAGGGTAAGTAAAGGTGATGAAGAGCTGAGACGGATGTATCGATCCTCATTGTCAAGGCCATCACCAGCCTTGACGTTTTCTATGGCAGGTGTCCCTACAACAGAGAGCAGCCACTTGCTACAATTCTTCTGTGTAAAGAGCTGACCTGAGGATAAAACTCAAATCCACAGAATGTCACAAAGGCACAGTCCACGTTCAGATTCAAGTGCACCTTGCAACGTTTTTGTCTCTTCCACTGTAGTGCCTTTATGCCTGTTACTACCCAATAGTTTCCTAGCTCAAAGGAAGGGGTGTCTGTTAGGCTAAGTAATTAAGCAGCAGAATCTATCTTGGTTTCTAAAGGAACCTTTTCCGGTTTCTATAAGATGCAGGAGAAAGGTCATCTCTTTTATTTTTTTTTCTCCCCCTGCAGAAGGACTTGATTATTCAGCCACAGGAGACCCCAAATGTTGAAATCAGCAGGAGACCATTAAATGGCACAGAATCAGATTTCTTAAAGCCCAATTCTACCTGTGTTGCAGAAAATAGAGCTGAGCAAGGCGTTGGCTCTTGGCCTTTCTCTCATTTTTTATAATTACTGTTGATCTCTTTGGATGCAAATCCCAGGGAGAGCTGTGTCTCTATCATGATCAGCTCACTGGTGCTGTCAGCGCAAGCCTCCTGGGGGACCCCAGAAAAGAAAGGCAGGGTGGACTGGAAACTGTGTGAGCAGTGGGTGTTGCCACTCCTGCTATACCCAAGGCTTAACCTACATATGTCAGGATTCTCTGGACCTACAAAAACATCTCAGACAGGACACTCAGCTTTGGGTGTCTTTTTCAGCCTTCCCCCACTCCTCCCACCCCTGGAGACTTGATCAGCCACACTTTAATGGCCATGGAGGGAACAAAACCCGTTTCCTCCAGGGACAATGCTTTCCATTGGACTTGTCACTTTAAGATAACGGATGTGGAAAACAAACACAAAAAAGACCCACAACACTCATTTCTGCAAAGAAGGCAGGTGGGGGAGGGGCCTGAGCAATCTTTCTAAGGAGGAGAAGGAGATGGAAGGTAAAACTACTGCCATGTCTACCGAATACGCTACGACTTAAAGGCGTCTCTCAGTTAGGAAGCAGAGAATTCCAGGCTGAGTATCCCTTCTCCAAAATGTTTGAGACCAAAAGTGCTCTGGATTTCGAGTGTTTTCAGATTTTTGCAATATTTGCATATACGCAACGAGATAGCATGGGGACAGGACTCACAGTCTGAACTCAAAATTCATTTATGTTCCGTATCCACCTTACACACGCAACCTGAAAGTAACGTTATGCAATGCTTTTTCATGCTCCTGCACTTCTCGCTGTGACCCATCACAGGAGGTCAAGTGTGGAGCTTCCCACAAGGTTCAGATTTTTATTTTTGGATTAGGGGTGCTCGATCTGCCTTGAGTTGTACAAGTGACAACACGAGCTTTGACACTGATGGGCAGCTACTGGCCACTGCCGAGGATGAGTGAAGACACTCAGGTTTTCCAGAATTAGGATCTGGGGTCAGCATAGTGAGCTAAGTGGACAGGGAAGAGGGTCATGGCCTGCTTTCACCATCTTCCTCCAAACACGTAAACCTTTGGGTTTAAATGCACAGCCCAGCTCATACGTCTAAGGAAGAGCACCCAGATACAAAGGGAAGCCAGGCCAGAGAAGGATTTATGAGCTGAAACAGCATGGCCTGGGTTGGGGGGAGGGGTATTATAACCAAAGAATGGTCCCATGGCTGGGGACTTGGTGCTTTGACACATGCACACGGGGACAGGTGGGTCAGTCCCAGGGCCATGGGGAAGGTGGCTCTCCCACAACATCAGAAGTTTCAAATCCCATCCCTTTCATGAATGTGTGAGCTGAGAAAGTTCTCCTGCTACCCCAGGAACGAGACTAGAAGCTGCCTCTCTACCCTGGTCCCTGGAAAAAAAGAGCCATTACAATAAAATCCAAGTGGAGGGATGAGGTCTGAATTTACAATTTCGATATGGTGAGAAAACTCCTAAGCTCAGAAACTGATCTAAAAACTCTTCTGGAATGGGTGAAACCACTGTAAATACAACAGAGGTACGTGCAAAACCATTGCACAGAGACACTCATGCCCCTTGTTATGAACCGAATTGTGTCACCCCTCTACCCCCACTAAATTCCTGTGTTGACGCTACAGCCTGAAAAGTGACTGTATTTGGAGACAAGGACTTTCTGGAGGGAATTAGGGTTAAATGAGGTCATAGTGACTGGTGTCCTCAAAACATGAGGGAGAGATACAGGGCGGTGCGGGCTCAGAGGAAAGGCCATGGGAGGACACAGCAAGCAAGCAGCTGTCTGTGAGCCACAGAGAGAGGCCGCAGAAGCCAGTCATGCTCACACCTTGCCCTTGACTTCAGCCTGCAGAACCTCGAGAAAATACAGTGCTGTTGCTTAAGCTCCCCAGTCTGTGGCACTCTATCATGGCAGCTCTTGGAAGCTAACACACAACACCTGAGACCCTGTATCACGCATGGGAGCCTGGATGCCCTCCCTGAAGATAAATTCACCAGGACCAGCAGGAGCTGTCAAACCACTGCCCACCCCTGCTGCCTCAGTTTCCCCTGGCAGAGGAGGGCTGGGCTTCCACATGAACGTGACCCCCAGAACATCCACCATGGGTAGGATCACAGCTCTGGCCCCCGGGTGTGAGCCAGACACCCCCTGAGGCTCTGATGTCCTGGGGGATGCCAGAGGGGCTGGGTAACACCCTCAGAAACATGGGGCCAGCGTCCCATGGAGCAAGCCTTGACCAGTGAGCGTCAGGAGAGGGGAAGGAGCTGCCACATAAAGTGCTCCCTCGTTCTCCTGCTACCAATGCTCCATCCCTAGAGCAATGGTTCCACCCGAGCCTTGCAAATGTCCAGGTACACCTGCTGTCTTCTCTGTGAGTCTCAGCCCACTTTGTGTCACACCACCTCCATTTGCTTTCCCTCCTTCCCAACCTCATGACCCTCCCCCTTACCCTGGAAGATTTCTCTCTCTCTCTCTCTCTCAAATAAGTAAAAATAAAACTTTTTTAAAAGAGAAAAGATAAACAACTGGGTCCTTACAGAAGTGTTTTTGAGGATACTCAAAGAGAAAGTGATTTGTTGGGGCTGGCGCTGTGGTGTAGCGGGTTAAGCTGTCGCCTGCAGTGCTAGCATCCCATAAGTGTGCCAGTTCAAATCCAGGCTGTTCCACTTCTGATCCAGCTCTCTGCTATGGTCTGGGGAAGCAGTAGAAGATGTCCCAAGTCCTTGGGCCCCTGCACCACGTGGGAGATCCAGAAGAAACTCCTGGCTCCTGGCTTCGGATCGGCGCAGCTCTGGCTGTTGTGGCCAACTGGGGAGTGAACCAGCAGATGGAAGACATCCCCACCCCGCCTCCCCTTCTCTCTCTGTGTAACGCTGACTTTCAACCACTCATATTTCCTTCTGGTGCCTCCAGTTCTTCAAAATCCTCCCTTCCCAAGCTTTCTCCCACTAAACTCAAACTATTCTCTTTTTTAAAAAAGTTTATTTATTTATTTATTCAAAAGGCAGAGTAACTTGAATATATATATATGTGCGTGTATATATATATAATGCATATATGTGTGTTTGTGTGTGTGTGTGTGTGTGTGTATGAGAGAGAGAAAGAGAGAGAGAGAGAGAATCTTCCCATAAACTGGTTCACTCCCCAACTGGTTGCAATAGCCAGAGGTGGGCCGGGCTGAAGCCAGGAGCCTGGAACTCCATCTGGGTCTTCTACTTGGGTGGCAGGGGCCCAAGGACTCGGGCTATCATCTACTGCATTTTCAGGAATGTTAGCAGGGAGCTGGATTGCAAGTAGAGCAGCCAGAACTCAACCCGGTGTTCATATGGGATGTGGCTGTGGCAAGTGGCAGCTTAACCCGCTGTGCCACCATGCTGGCCCCACCATTCTCTTTCCCTGCCTCTCCCAGTCTAGTTTCCCTGTGCAACACACATTTCTCATTAGAACTACAGTAGACCTCCTCCTTATCTTTTGGTCAACGATTTACCACATATTCTTGTGTGTGAGATTGGTCCCGTAAGACATAGTCCCTGGGCCGGTGCTGTGGCGCAGCAGGTTAAAGCCCTGGCCTGAATTGCTGGCATCATATGGGCAGCGGTTCTAGTCCCAGCTGCTCCTCTTCTGATCCAGCTCTCTACTATTGCCTGGGAAAGCAGTATATGATGGACCAAGTCCTTGGGCCCCTGCACCCATGTGGGAGACCCAGAAGCTCCTGGCTTTGGATGGGCGCAGCTCCAGCCTTTGCAGCCATCTGGGGAGTGAACCAGCGGATACAAGACTTTTTCTCTGTCTCTACCTCACTCTGTAACTCTGTCTTTCAAATAAACAAAATAAATCTTTAAAAAAAAAAAAAAAGACATACCCCCAAGTGACTTTGCAGCCCTCTTAGTTTGTGTAAGTACACTCTGTGGTGGTCACATACAACGAAATCTCCTAATAAGACATTTCTCAGCATCTCCTTGTCATTCTGCGATACCTATTTTTTCTGTCTTCTCCTATACATACTTACTTAAGGGAGAGAGAGAGAGAGAGAGAGAGGTCTTCTGTCTGCTGGTTCACTCCCCAGTTGGCTGCAACGGTTGGAGCTGCGCTGATCCAAAGCCAGGAGCCATGAGCTTCCTCCGAGTCTCCCACATGGGTGCAGTGGCGAGGCCAGGCAAGAATCCGCTCAGCGATCACCTATGGAAGCAGGAAAACCTCCCACGTCACACGTGCCCATATGTAGCTCCACATCTGTTTCCCCACCGTTCCTGTACCAGTGCCATGCAGACTGGGGCACGCCGCCTTGCCAATTATCCTCAGGGGAAGATTTCTCCCCGTGGCTTGGGGTGTGGGGTCAGGGCTGGCTCAAGCAGACTCCCCAGCAACCCCATTGACTGACATGCTGTGAGGACCAAGAATGCATCCCCTCCCCGCCAGTCCGGAAACCTGGGTCAAACACACTTCCATTTATGCAAGAGGGAAGGCTGCTGATAAAAGTGGTCCTAGCAGAGGGGAGTGGCTGCAACAAATCCTAAAACACTGGGGGCAGAAGCAACCCCCCCCCCCCCCCGAGTCAGGCAACCTGTCACATCATGACCCAAGCTGTTCCAGAACTGTCCCTTAGAAAACACTGGTTGTGGGGCCAGCATTGTGGCGTAGTGGGTAAAGCTGCCGCCTGCAGTGCCAGCATCTCATCTGGGCACCGGTTAGAGTCCTGGCTGCTCCACTTCCAGTCCAGCTCTCTGCTGTGGCCTGGGAAAGCAGTGGAAGATGGTCCAAGTGCTTGGGCCCCTGCACCCGCGTGGGAAGACCTGGAAGAAGCTCCTGGCTCCTGGCTTCAGATCAGCACAGGTCTGGCCATTGTGGCCAACTGGGGAGTGAACCAGAGGATGGAAGACCTCTCTCACTCTCTCTCTCCCTCTGCCTCTCCTTCTCTCTCTGTGTAACTCAGACTTTCAAATAAATAAATAAATCTTAAAAAGAAAGAAAGAAAGAAAGAAAGAAAGAAAGAAAGAAAGAAAGAAAGAAAGAAAGAAAGAAAGAAAGAAAGAAAGAAAGAAAGAAAGAAAGAAAGAAAGAAAGACACTGGTTGTTACCATTTCCTCAGCGAGAATGAACGGAAGGGAAACTTCCAGAACTTTCTATACAAATAGTCAGCCTTCCATATCTTCTCACTCCACATCTTTGAATTCAATCAATGACAGACAAAAAAATACCTGGGGAAGAAAAATCATGCATTTGTACTAAACATGTATAGAATTTTCTTCCTATATGTACATATCTTCCTATATATATATATATATATATATATTCCCCAAACAATACAGTTTGACAACTATTACATAGCATATACATTGTATTAGGTACATTTACAGAGTATTAAGTATCATAAGTAGTCTAGAGACGACTTGAAGTATATGGGAAGGTGTGTTCTATGTAAACATCATGCCATTTTATAAAAGGGACTTGAGCATCCACAGATTTAAGTATCCCCAAGTGTCCTGGAACCAATTCCACGAGGCTACTGAGACAGAACTTGTAATTTGCAGTTCATGGCAGGTAAATAATGTTATGATTGTGACTTCGTAGTTGACTCAGCCATTTTGGAAAAATTATGTTGCTATCCCCATTAAATTCCGAGTGCACAAAAATCTAGGTAACCCCAGCTAGGGACACCTGTAACTAAGCAGGCCCTACCCATGACATCATCATTATTAATTTTATTACTGAGTAGATAAGATATGAAGATATTCAGATGTCAAATCCATGTAAAATAATACATCTTAAGAATTCTGCCTAATACGTTCAAAATAGAGGAAGCTGGATGTGGAGTATATGGGGCTCTGTACAACTCTGCAGTTTTTGTTTTGTAAATTTAAAACTATTCTGAAATTAAAGAGTCATGATAAATAAACAATTCTGGCTGTCCCTCTGCCCTCCTAGGTAATACTTTCATGGCTTTCTTACATGTGTTTACAGTGTATCATTACGTAAATATAAACAAACAAAATGTTCACATTCTAATCTCTCAGAGCACAACAGGGGCTTTGCAGATATAAATGGGCTGATGATCTTGAGGTGGGAGATTATTCTGGATTATCCAGAGGGTCCAGTGTAATCACAGGGGTCCTGATGAGGAGGAGGCAGGTGGATCAGAGCCAGAGAACAGATACTGGAAGATGCCCTGTGCTGCTGGCTGGCTTTGAAGCTGGGGGAGAGGCTACAAGCCAGGGCAGTAGGCAGCTTCTAGAAGATGGGAAAATGCAAGGAATAAGCTCTTCCCCAGAGTCGAGGAATGCAGTCTGCTGACCCACGATGGACCTCTGATCTCCAGGACTCACAGAGAACAAACGAGGCTGTTCAAGTATGTGGTGATTTGTTACAGAAACAAATACCAATTATTTTTTTTACATATTCATTTGAAAGAGTAACAGAGAGAGAGAAGGAGAGAGACAGAGAGAAATCTTCCATCTGCTAGTTCACCACCCAGATGGCCTCAGTGGCCAGGCTGAAGCCAAGAGCCAGGAGCCAGGAGCCAGGAGCTTTCTCCAGGTCTCCCATGTGGGTGGCAGGGTCCCAAGAACTTGAGCCATTCTTCACTGCTTTTCCCAGGCCATTAGCAGGGAGCTGGATTGGAAGTGCAACAGCTGAGACTCGAATCAGCCACCTATGTGATATGCCAGCATTGCAGGCAGTGGATTAACCCAATACGCCATATTTCTGTTCTTTTTTTAAGCTGTATAGGTGTATAAGGGTATCCCAAAAGTATTGATGAGCTTTAGATATTAATAACTTTAAATTACAAGTGCTATTAACATATAAACAACATCCCTTGAAAGTCTTATTATTTAAATCTATTTTATACTTATTTGGTTATATGAGTTAAATTAATACATTTTATTTAACTCATTTCCATATCTCTGAAGTTACCAAACACTGATGAGGGAAAAATATTAAAATCAAAACTTATTATCCCCAAATCACAAGACTAAATACGTGAATGAATAAGAGACACATAGAATTTCCAAATCATGTCTGTGTGTGTGTGTTTGTAACATTTCTGCTTCTGACATCATGAAAGTTTAAGACTCCATAAGACTTCCTGGACACGGTGTACAATGTTCATGGCTTCCATCTTTGGCAGTGAACAATGTACTCTCCAGAACCTTCTGTGAGGATACATCAGGGCTTCCTAATTCCTTTTACAGCCACGAAACGCATAGTGTCCTGTCCTGTGAGTGTGCCCTGTCTTACTTAACCAGTTCCCTACTAATGGGCACTTGGCTTATTTCTATTTATGAAGAGTGTTACAACGAATCATTGTGCATATATATGACTGTGTATGTGTGCAGGTGGGTCTGTGAATTATTGATTATATTGGGTTAAAACCTACTTGTTAGGAACAAGAACAGGGTGCTATAGATTGAGGTGGGGATGTGGTATAGATCATTGGCCAAGATGGCTACAGTAATTCCTCTGTCCCTGCAGCCCCTGCTTTATGCTGTGACTTTGCTGCTTCTTTCTCAAGAGAGCCACTTGACTTCCCCATTCCTGGAGTCTGGGCTGGCTGGTGCCTGGCTTTGACTTTGACAGGTGGGGAAGGCTATCTTGCACTCCCCAGCCTCACTGGAGCAAAGAGGCAACAGTAGCCATGTGTGATCCCAGGCTCAGCCCAACCCAATCACCAGCTCCCAGCCTGCTTATTTGAAGTTCCTGTGTTTGGAGATGCTTTGAGATGGCTGCTACCGCAGACAAGTAGTTTCTCCTAATAAGACTTATTAGGAAAGGAAATACAATGTTGGGCGCCCCGTGTCAAGGACGACTTCTAGCTGTCTCTGGAGGCTCAGAAATCTTCTGTGCACTTCCAATTCCACCGGGCTTGAGTTTAATGGTGGGTGTTGTACCTGTTGATCTACACCCCAAGCTTGAACAAGTGGGAAAACTAGCTGGCCCGGCAAGCTGTGTCACTTTCCAAAAGAGACCACAGCAGCCTGGGGGAGGAGGGCCTGGGTTAGGGGATTTCTCCGTGTGAGGTATCACATTCCCTGTTGGGCAACTTCCATCGTGAGAGGGTAACCACACCAGACCTAACACACACTGAATCCCTTCTCAGTCCAAGCAACAAGGAAACAGGACCCTAATACCCAGCCTGGCCCAAAGGGAAGAGTCTATCTCCCTTCATTTGATGAACTAACATACCTTTATTCTTCCTAGTCAAGAAAAATGTCTGGAGTCACAATTAGCTTTTTAAAATCCCATTCGCACAACCATGTTCATAGCAGTTTTTTTCACAACAGCCGAAAGGCAGAAGCAACCAAAGTGTTCACCAGTGGATAAATGCAGTACTGTACATTCTTAGCACGGAATACTACTCAACCTTAAAAGGAAGGAAATTCTGGGGGGCCGACGCTGTGCTGCAGCAGCTAGGGTTACCATCTTGTAACCATCTTGTAGCCATCTTGGCCGATGATCTCCATCACATCCCCACCACAATCTACAGCACCCTGTTCTTTCCTGTGGCGCTGGCATCCCATATGAGCGCTAGTTTGAATCTTGGCTGCTCCTCTTCCTATTCAGTTCTCTATTATAGCCTGAGAAAGCAGTGGAAGATGGCCCAAGTCCTTGGGCCCCTGCACCCACATGGGGGACCCAAAAGAGGCTTCTGGCTCCTGGCTTTAGATCAGCGCAGTTCCGGCTGTTGCAGCCATCTGGGGAGTGAACCAGCAGATGGAAGCCTTTCTCTCTCTCTCTCTTCCTCCCTCTCTCTCTCTTCCCCTTTGCCTTTCAAATAAATAAATCTTTAAAAAAGAAGAAGAAGAAGATTCTGACACCTGCGACCACATGAAGACTTGATAAAAAGTGAAATAAGCCAGCCACACAAGGAAAGCGTGGTACGATTGCGCTCAGGTGAGATACCAGAGTAGTCAAACTCGCAGAGACAGGAGGGGCGGGGAACCATGGCGCTCTCGCTCAGCGAGTGCAGAATTTCAGTCTGGGAAGATGGACGGTGTTCTGAAGAAGGATGGTGGCCATGCTTATCCCACAAAAGACGAGTGTGCGTAATGCCACTGAACTTTAAAAATGTGAAAATGGTAAAATTTATGCTATGTGCATTTTACCACAAAACAAAGCACTAACAAGAAAACAAAACAGAATAAAATAGAGGTTACATGAACATGTGTGCTGGGTGAAATTCATCAAACTCAGAAGCTCACTTATAGTCATGTACAATTCTGCATATTTGCTATGCTTCAGTGAAATAAGTAATTAAAAACTAGAATAGAATAGAAAATGTCAGAGTACATTGCCCATAATAAAGTCAGTTTGCATGCGTGCGTGAAATTTTGTCCCAGTTAAATGTGTATGTGCTGAATCATGATGTAAAGTATATTTCAAATTGCGGTTTGCAAAAAAAAATTGAAAACACAGTGTGCTGGTCTCCATTTCCCATCATGCAGCTGCCTCCTTCCTGAATTGGATTTGCTTTTCCCAGTGGGAGTGATTTAATTTTGCCACTCCTTTACTCGAGCGGAACAATCCTTTCCCCGGGGTCTTTTCACCATCCTCATTTTTCTCCATCTGACTGCTTGTGGAAACTAAATTCTCTATGCTAGATTAGCCAGTAGGTTCATGTACAGGCGTCCTGTCACTGCACTCCCCAGTCCGCTCATGAAAATATCAGCACATGATGACACGGCTCTCTGCCTCCATTCAGGAAACCTACCGTTCCTTTTAATCACACAGCGGTTGTATTTTAAAATCCCTTGATGCTTACGGCTTCTAAGCCTCTTACATGCACAGGAATCCTCTCCATGATCTCCAAAACGGTAGGCAGTGCATCTTACGCCTGAACGTGTCTGAGGACAACAAGGCGTCCAGGCAGTGTTGGGAAGCATGAAAGAATGCAAACGGGGTGATGGCAGAGCTGGCTGGTGCCTCACTCTGGAGCCTGCAGGGGACACCTCTGATCAGCCAAGCCCTGGTCAAGTCACCAGGCGCCTGGAGCGCGTTCATTACGCAAACATCGCCTTATGGGGGGCGGTGGGGGGAGAGTGCTAATCTGAGGGCATGCACTCTGATTTCCACGTGTTTTAACAGCAAGCCCAGGTACTTCTAGAACAGAAAAGGTGAAATTTCTTGGGTCTTGTGGACAAGGAAGGACCAGCGACTGACCACTAGTCATTCCTTTCTGCCCTTGCGGTCCAGTAGGGAGAGACTGTTATGACCCGGGTGATCTTCCTCCAGGAGCATGCAGTATTTGTTCCCCATACCCTTTCTGTTACACGACCAGCGGGGAGAGGGGCACCATGGGATGTTCCAGCAACACTCGTGACTGATAAGTATGGCTGATTCCACAGATCGCTATTTGGAAGTCTGCTTATTGATTATATAAGCTACAATCTCCAATATCAAGTTTATCTTCTGTAAGAAAAGTAGTATTTTAGGGTTGGCACTGTGGCAGTGTGGATAAAGCCTCTACCTGCAGCACCAGCATCTCATAGAGGCACAAGGTTGAGTCCAGGCTGTTCTACTTCTGATCCAGCCCCTTGCTAATGTTTATGGGAAAGCAGCAGAAATGGACCACATCCTTGGGCCCCTGCACCCTCATGGGGGATCAGCACAAAGCTCCTGACTCCTGGCTTCAGACGGGCCCAGCCCTGGCTGTTGTAGCCATTTGGGAAATGAACCAGCAGATGGAAGACCTCTCTCTCTCTCTCTCTCTCTCTCTCTCTCTCTCTCTAGCTCCTCTCTCCCTCTCCTTTTCAAATAAAATAAAATAAAAAGAAAGAAAGACAAGTGGTATTTTGGCCCTCTTTTGTCTTATTTTCCTGTTACTCATTAAGCCCTCGAACACTCCAACAATGTGGATTTCTATACTCAAACAGCTAATGAACGTTGCATTAAGGTGTAGATTTGTGAAACTACAAGTAAGACCCTGACCTTCTAGGGCTACTTACTCCTGAGCCGTTTTACCTGATTTTGACCAATTTCTCTTGTCATCCTCCTCATCAGTTATTGCAAATCTTCCCCCATCATCAAGCCCCTCCCAGCCTCCTTCCCACCAGGACACAGCCTCCTCCCTCCAACCTCAGAGGCAGAAGCACAGACAAGGGCAGAAATAGTTCTCCTCTGTGAAAGCGACTCCTGGGAAAAATGGAGATGATTGCAATGCCCCAGAGTTTTTGAAATTGTTATCTTTATAGACAGGAGGGGGGAAAAACTTGAGTGATGATCTGCCATTACCAGTACACTGTGCAAGAAAAATTACTTGAGACTGTAGACAAAACAGAAACCTGGATGGAAGAAAAGAAATAAAGAAAGAGTGCCCCCTACTCAGCCCTGAAAAAAAAAGTACAATTACACTCACCTCTCAATATCCACAGTGCACTGATTCCAGAATTTTCTCACAGATACTGAAATCCAAGGATATTCAAGTCCCTCATACAAGATGGTATTGGCATAGAATCTTGCATACATCCTCCCTTATTTTTTAAAAGAGATTTATTCATTTATTTGAAAGTCAGAGTTACACAGAGAGAGAGACAGAGAGGCAGAGAGAGAGAGAGAGAGGTCGTCCATCCGCTGGTTCACTCCCCAATTGGCTGCAATGGCTGGAGTTGCACTAATCCGAAGCCAGAAGCCAGGAGTTTCTTCCAGGTGTCTCATATGGATGCAGGGCCCTTGGGCCATATTCTACTGCTTTCCCAGGCCACAGCAGAGAGCTGGATCAGAAAAGGAGCAGCCGGGTCTCGAACCGCGCCCATATGGGATGCTTGCGCTTCAGGCCAGGGCATTAACTCGCTATGCCATAGCGCTGGCCCCACATCCTCCCTTATATTTTAAATCATCTCTAGATGACTCATAATACCTAATGCCATGTAAATTCTCTGTAAATAAGTGTACTCTGTGCTGTTTATGGTATAATGACCAGAAAGAGTTTGTATCTATTTAATCCAGATGCAATTTTTAAAAATTTTATTTATTTGTCCTTTTTGGTTTGTAAAGCACACACACACACACACACACACGTTGTGGGGGTGGAGAGATCTCATCTGCTGGTTCTCTCCCCAAATGCCTACAACAGCCAGAGCTGGGCCAGGTCAAAGCCAGGAGCCAAGAACTCAATCTGAGTCCCACCTGTGGGACCCAAGCAGGTGAGCCATCACCCACCACCTCCAAGAGTGAACATTTAACAGGAAGCTGGAATCCAAAGCAGTTAGACTTGACCCAAGGGACTATCTATCTATCTATCTATCTATCTATCTTTGGGTCTTTCTGCCTCTCAAATAAACCAATAAAAAGTTTTAAAATAAAATAAAAAGAATTTATGATAGAGAGACATCAGAAATATTTATGTACTTCTGATATAGGAAAAGAATAAAGAAACTATGAGACAAAATACTGATCTCCAGTATAAAGACAGTTGATTTTGATGTTCCATAACATAGTCGAATAAGATTTATTGGAGGCTAATTCACACCACTATAGACACTCCACTGGCCAGAACTACACTGGAGTGGAGGTTTCCTGGTGGTTACCCCTGTATGTCCATGGGGGTTGGCTCCTGGAGACACTCATCCCTTCTTTCTGACTGCATGTTGATGTCCATGGCAGAACCTCTCTCTATTCCCACCACCATTTTCTGAATCCCTACATCTACAGAAAAATGATCTTCAACAAGGGGCAGACTCTTCAATAAATGGTGCTGGGAAAACTGGATACTCATTTATAGGAGAATGAAATAGACCTGCATGTCCTCCTATGGACAAAAATCAACTCAAACTGCATCAAAGACCGAAATGTAAGACCTGAAACTATGAAAACCCTGGAAGAAGACATGGGAAATGCCTCAAGACACCAGTATAGTAAACAACTTTTTGGATGACAAGACTCCAAAAGCAACAATAGACAAGTGGGACTGTATCAAACCAAGCAGCTTTTGTACAGTAAAGGAAACAATCAGCAGAGGGAAGAGATAACTTGAAGAACAGTAAAAAAATATTTGAAAACTGTATATTGGACAAATAATTAATATCCAGAATCTATAAGGAATTCAAAAAACTCAACAAAAAATTAGATTTAAAAATGAGTAAATGATCTAGAAATATATTTCTCAAAAGAATATATACAAATTGTCAAAAAATTTTGAAGAAAATGCTCCCTATCACTAGTCATCAGAGAAATGCAAATCAAAGCCAAATGAAATATCAACTCACCCCAGTGAGAATGGCTACAATCAAAAGAGTTTTTAAAAGGAATGTTATTGAGGATACAGAGAAAGGGGAATGCTTGCACACTGTTGGTGGGAATTTAAATCAGTACATCCATTATGGAAAGTAGTATGGAGATTCCTCAAAAAACTAAAAAATGGCATCATTATATGACCCAGCTGTCCCATTTCTAGGTATGTCTCCAACGGAAATGAAATCAATATATCAAAGAAATAGCTGCATGCCCATGTTTATTGCAACATTATTCACAATAGCCAAGATAGGGTATCAATCATGGTGTCCATCAATGAATGATTGTAGTAAATGTACACAATGTAATTTATGCAGCCATAAAAAAATGAAATGTTTTCATTTACAGCAACGTGGGACTAGTGGACATTACATTAATAAGCCAGGCATAGAAAGACAAATATTACATGTTCCCAATCATATGTGAACACTAAAAAGGTTGTTCTCAGAAAACTGTATACATTCATAAACATTTATGCAAAAGTGTGATTGGAGGACAAAAGGACTTTAGTGGCAACAAAGGGGAAAGGGAGCTGCCCAAGGCTTGTTTTCAGATTATTCACGATCCCTGGATTTAGGGAAAGACCTTCTAGAATGGAGGTCCTCCAGCCAGTTCAGGGAGGTAAGTTGAAGAATTTTTTTTTTTCAAGATTCAGTTATTTGTTCATTTGAAAATCAGAGTGACAGAGAGAAGGACAGAAAGACAGAGAAAGAGAGACCATCCATCTACTTACTGATTCACTCAGAGCCAAGAGTAAGGCAGCCTGAAGCCAGGAGCCTGGAGCCCGGCATTCCATCCAAATCTCCCACACAGAGGGGAAACACCCAACCACTTGGGCCATAATCCACTGCTTTCTCAGGTGCAGCAGCAGGGAGCTGGACGGAAGCAGAGCAGCTGGGACTGGAACCAGCACTATGATATGGAATATTGGTGTCAGAAGTGGTGGCTTAACCTGCTGCGCCACAATGCCAGCCAGCACCTGGAGAATTTTTTTAAAGCCTGTTTCAGGGGAGAAGGCAGCAGAAAGTTGGAGTGATTTTTCCTGCTTTTGCAAATTTCCCAGTTTCCTGCAATTCAGAAAACTCAGTGTGCCAAGAGCCACATTTGGGAGTATCATCTTCTAGTCTCAACACTAAGAAAAGCAATAAAATATGTTTACTGGGGCAGGCATTTAGCGCAGTGTTAAGACACTGCTTGGGACACCACATCTCATATCAGAATGCCTGGGTTCAAATCCTCACTCTGCTTTTCCAATCCAGGTTCCTGCCAATGCACACCCTGGAAAGTAGCATATGATGACCCAGGTACTTGGGTCCCTGACACTAGTGTGGAAGACCTGAATTGAGTTCCTGACTCTTGGTTTCAACCTGGCCCCATTCTGGATGTTGTAGACATTTGGGGAATGAGCTAATGGATGGACGGGATCTCTCTGTCTTTCCCTCTCAGTGTGTGTGTGTATTGCTCTACTTTTCAAATAAATAAATGTTTATTTACTTTAAAATATTAAAAGACATAGTAGAGACCAATATGGTCCAAGTCTCTCATTTTACAAATGAGATTTCTTTTTTTATTCCAAAAGCAAGTACAATTGTAAAGGTTTTTTAAAAATTTTTAAAGCCTTTATTTTTAAATTGAAGTCCACTTTCCAAACTAAGTATCAGTGAAGAAACTTCCAGTCCAAGTACTTGGGTCCCTGACACTGGTGTGGAAGACCTGAACTGAGTTTTGACTTGGTTTCAGCCTGGCCCCATTCTGGGTGTTGTAGGCATCTGGGGAATGAGCTGATGGATGGAATGTCTGACATACATTACCATGCTCTGGGAAAAGATGATCCAATATTATCAACAGGCCAATTTCCTCCCAAAGTGGTCCATACCTTCAACATAGTTTCAGTCAAAATCCCTATGATTGCTTTGAAAGAAACTGATAAGCTAATTCTAAAATTTGGAAAAAAAAATGCAAAGTACCTGGAATAGACAGAATTGTTCAGAAAATATAATATACACTAAGGGACTTACCTGATTTCAAGACTGGAAATTATAGTACTTAAGACAGTGTGGAATTATTATAGTAGGAAAGAAACAAGAATTAATGGATAGATATAAATCGATGGAAAGGAATAGAAGTCTGGAAACAGATGCTCATATATAAATAGATACATACACATGGAATACTGTGAAGCCACAAAAAGAAAGACATTTCATCATTTGCAACAATAAAAAAGAACCTGGAAGACACTGTGTTAAGTAAAATAAATGAAGTACAGAAAGCAAATCTGTGTGACTTCAATCATATATAGAATCTATAAAAAGTTGATCTCGGGGCCAGCCCTGTGGCACAGCAGGTTAAGCTGCCAACTGCAATGCTGGCATACCGTATGAGCTCCAATTTGAGTCCTTGTTGTTCCACTTCCAATACAGCTCCTTACTAATTAATGCACCTGGGAAAGCAGAATATGATAGCCTAAGTGCCTGGGTCCCTGCCACCCACGTGGGAGACCTAGACATTTAGTCTAGGCACTCTGATGTTGGCATCTTAACCGGCAGGTCAACAACAAGGCCAAACACCCACTCTGACTGGACCCTTCTTTAAATTCTATTTTGAGTTTTATTACATTAAGAACTCTTAACACATTTTTCTGTGTGCAGATAACATGAGTCATGTTGTATGGCAGGTCCCTAGAACTCATTCATCTCTTGTGACTGAAGGGTGACCCTAGCAAAGAGCTCTCTTGATCATGTGGCACAGTGGGAATGGCACTGTGGGAGAGAAAGGAACACATCAAACTCCTATGAAAATGTGAGGGACCAGACTAGCTGGAACAATCACTAAAAATAACAAGTCCCCAGACTTCCTGTTTATAAACTTACATTGCAGAAGTTCAGCCAAGCAGCTAAGATTCCCAAAACATGGTGCATTCATATGTTTTGGCCATAAAAAGGAATCAAATACTGATACATTCTACAATGTGGATGAACCTTTAAAACATTCTGCTAAATCAAAGAAACCAGGTACAAAAAGCACATATTATGTAATCCCATTTAAATGAAATTTCCAGATTAGGCAAACCTATATAGACAGAAAGAAAGTTAGTGCTTATTTCCATTTGGGGATGAATGGGCCATTAGGAGAGTGAGAGCCAAAATGTATGGGATTTTTAAAATGCTTTTAAAGACTCATTTGCTTATTTATTTGAAAGGCAGAAAGACAGAAGGAAAGGGGAGAGATAGAGAGCAAGAGATCTTCCATCCACTGGCTCACTCCCTAAATGGCCACAACAGCTGGGCTGTTTATTTCTCAATAAAACTATTTTTTAAAATAAGAATTAATAGGGGCTGGCACTGTGGCATAGCAGGTTAAAGCCCTGGCCTGAAATGCAGGCATCCCAGATGGATGCCAGTTAGAGTTCCGGCTGCTCCACTTCTGATCCAGCTCTCTGCTGTGGCCTGGGAAAGCAATGGAAGATGGCCCAAGTCCTTGGGCCCCTGCAGCTGCATGGAAAGACCCAGAGGAAGCTCCTGGCTCCTGGCTCCTGGCTTCGGATCGGTGCAGCTTTGGCCATTGCAGCCAATTGGGGAGTTGAACCAGCAGATGGAAGACCTCTCTCTCTCTCTCTCTCTCTCTCTCTCTCTCTCTTCCTCTCCTTTTCTCTTTGTGTAACTCTTTCAAATAAATAAATAAATCTTTAAAAAAATAATTAATAGAGCTTTGAAGACCCAATCAGGGCACTCCCAGCACCCTCTTGAGATTTTACTAATGACCCTGGTTCTTGTGGATCTGCCTGTGCTTGACAAATGAACACCTGATGCATTATATTAACTTCAGTTTCTGTTCTGTATTAGTCAGCTTTTTATCACTTTGACAAATATCTAAGAAGAGCTGCTTGGGAGGGGAAGAAGTTTTTCAGCCCACAGTTTTGGAGATTCCCAGGCCAAGATCTGACACCCAGTTAGTTTGGCGTGTGATGAGGGTGGGTGCTGTCCATGGTGGAATGTGTACAAATCGAGTAGGGAGCCAGAAAGCAGAGACAGAGAGCTCACTCATCCATGTGGTCTCTCCTTATAAAGCCACCAGGATTTGATGATGGGGCTCTACCCTAGCAACATAATCCATCTCAATTACTCCTCAGATACCACAACAGGATTAATTTCTCACCCTCTCAACACCAGTCACGTAAGACTTCGGAGGTTAAACATTTGCAGGACTTGGAGCCAAACCTTGTTCAAATTACAGCATATTCTGCCTATGGGGTATTCTTATTGAGAGTTCAGTTTCATATGAACCAGTATTTCTAAATGTCAGAGGTCATGTCCCAATATCATGTTCTATCCAAAGAAAGCTTTCTTTTACCTTTACATCAAAAGAAGTAGAAAGTAATGGTAGTGCATCTGGAGAAACATCTCGAGGGCCAGTGGAAAAGAAAAATTCAACATGTCCAGTAGAAATTTTTTGGACTCATCCAGGGCCATCATTTGTGAAGGAACTAAGCTATAAATTCTGGTGGTTAAGGCAACCTTATTAATACTGGAACTCTGACTATCTAAGGATTTCACTACTTCTTAGAAGTTGGACTAATGTCTGAGGATACCATCTTTTTAATGTTCTTATAAAATGAATTTGTGCTGCTGTATACCATTATGAATTCTTTGGGTGGAAGGCAAAGGAGCTTTCTGAAACTTTTAAACTTGCAATAAAGGCAATTTAAAAAAAATTACAGCATATTCCAAAGAAATGAGCATCTGGCATATCTATAGTTAGGGACAAAAAAAAAAAAAAAAAAACCTGAACACTTCTTTCCTCTTCAAAGATGTCCAGAGGTCAAACCTCTGGAGAATACCTCCTGACCAGAGAAGATGAACTCAAACCTAAGACACTGATAACAAACTCAGCCAATATTGTGTTATACATTTTCACATCACCCTAGCAGAGATATTATCTGCAAAATTTGCATCTATGACAAGGCGATTTAATGCCTAATAACATTAATTTGAGGATTAAGTAAGATTTTGTATGAAATTCCTCAGCAAAATACTGACAACAGAGTAAGTCTCCAATAAATGGGAATTATTACTATTATTATCCTGTACAAGAAAACTCTTAGAAACATCTTTATTCATGGATCTGCTATCCAAACAAATACCAGATAACAAATTGTACTCATTTCCACTCATTTCCATTTCTTGCACTTTCTGATTTGAAATGAATTATTTAAGCAATGTAGTTAACAAAAAACCATTTGTTGAAAATTTGCTAATGATTGAGGGAGATAGACTTGTGACACTTTAATGTCTTTGGGTTTAAATGCAGAGGGAGATCCAATTTTACAAGTATCTAGATGGTAAAGGGGCTTTCCAGTGCCATGGCCACGTTCACCTAATTATTTGGTCACAGCTGCAACCTCATATAGCCCCTTTATGAAAGTTCCATACAAAGTACAAGTCTGAAAATATAGGTTTTACATGGGTAGAAAAGATTTGAGAAAGAAAGGGCTTTGCTTTACCATATGCTAAAGGAAGGCGCCAACCTTGACTGTTTTACTTCAAAATACTGAAGAGGAAAAAATACTGAATGGGATTCAGAGGAGTGTGTTTTTATTGGGAGCCTGCACTACAGGTAGTAACCACTGCCATGCAACCAGACCCGGGATGGCCTGCAGAGGAAGCTCTCTGGACCAGCTGCCTGGATAGAGGGAGGGCAGCTGCACTATTCCTCTGCCCTCGTTTGCATCTCTGTCATCAAAGCTGCTTCCAAAATGTTTCCAGACCATTGAACTTCAATCTCATGAAACTGAATTATGACCTCCTCTCTGTTTCTATCCCACAACCAACTCCTGACTCAGCAAAACCAACAGCTTTGCTCCATCCTCCATGTCCCCATTCCACCATGATGAACCAGTGACCACCAATAGACTTGGGTCCAGCCCTTTTGTATCCTAAAAAATGATCCTGAGAAGAGATTCATTCAAATGTTTAATCTTAATACATTGCTCCCCAACTGTTGAAACTAAGGCCAGTCCTCAGAGAATGGAAGAAGTAAAGAATAATAGTTAGACTCTTAGACCCAGCACTTACATATGCCTGGTGTCAAAGGTCAGGCTCCCCTGGTGTCTCATCTCCCATCCCCTCAACCTCCCCCCCACCGCAGGCCCCTGTGACCTTCTTCATGGGAAAAGACTCTGAGGCAGAGGTCTTTATGCAGGTGTCTACTGGGGAATGCCATCTGGAAGAGGAAGAGGAAGCGGGAGTGGACAGAGGGAGTTTGACAGCAATCTGCTTGTGATTGAGGCTCCATCGACTCCTAGGGAGTCACAAAGCTCTACAGTCCAACACGGCTGATCAGTGTTTACTTTAGCTTTGGGGTCTGTTATGGTTTGAGCAGAATTTGGCTCCCAAATTCATGAAGATGTCTAAACCCCCAAGTCAGATGTTAATGAATAATGGATTAGTGTTAATGGTTGATGGATTAAGGATGGAGACTGTCTGATTATGGCCTCTGGTTTAGGTCACGGGGGACTGGCCCTCAGGAGGACTGTTTATCTAAGCAACACAGGTCCCTGTGTCTGCTTCCTGGCTCACTGTATGATTGTCCCTCCAGCATCCTCTGGCCTCTGAACCAAAGAAGCCACCTGATATTGGACAGTGAGCCTCCAAACTATAGCTGAATCAATCACAGCCATCTTAAGTAGCTCTTCTAGGGGGTTTTAGTTAAAGTAGCAAAAAGCAGTGTGGACTCAGCAGACATGGCCTCGGGTCTTTCCCCAGGGATTGCTGGGTTTAATCTCCCTTCCTCCTCCTGCCTCGAGGAGAGAGTGCAACAACCAAAGCACCTCTCAATTCTTGCCCCTCAGCCTCTGAACATCCACGGAGGCTTAGGAGAGGGAGACCCCTGTTCCCCACCTACTACCACGTGGGAAAGAACATCCCCTAACCCAATCCATGAGACTTTTTCCACTGCCCTTCCAGAAAGCCATGACTCTATTTGCATCCTATCTTCATCAACAGAACTGTTGACAGTTGGGAAGGGGCCAAGGTTTTACCCTGATGGCAAGCCAACAAGTTAGCCTGTTACTATTGCACGGATGCTGGAAAAAGACATGAGACTCCTAGGACAGAGACCAAGGATTTTATTACTCACAGCACAGCAGGAAGCTAGAGCTTCAGGTTAGAGCTGTGAGCAAACCTACCTAAACATTGCCCCAGAGTGAAACATGTTTATTATACTGAAAAATCAACCACCCTGCCCTCTGCTCTGTCTTCCAAGATCGTTGAAAGAATCATCTAGAAGAAAAGTTATCAGTGCTCATGCTCACACGACCTTGAGAAGTGGGAGAGATCCGTGGAGAGCTGTCTCCCAGTCAGTACACACTCCACCTTTTGACAAGGAGATGGCAAATTTCTGGAAGAGCATGTGTGATGGGGAGTACACTTGCAGTCATTTCTGGGAAATTTTATCTGCTGTGTGACCTTGGGCAATTAATCTTTCAATGTCTTTGCTTCCCCATCCTTAAAAACATAGATTTAAGAATACACACATTATGGGTGGTAGCATGCTCAGTAGATAGGCCAAAAAGCGAAGTTTGTGTAGAAGAAAGAGCACTGTGTGCAGAGTGTGGTAAGTTCGGGTTATAATTTGGCTCTGCTCCTAACTCACTCTGACTTTGGACAAGTCCCTTTACCACACAGGGCTACTGCTACATCTGAACTGCACAGATGATGTTTAAAGTTCCTGTCAACTCTAAATTCTGTATTGCTATCTAAAAATTGTCTTGTAGCAAATGAGCTTAGTTCTAAGGTATGTGTCTCTGAATTATCAAGGGGAAGCCACCCTAAATGTGACAAAGATGGCTGTAATCTTATCATAAATGTTGACTTCTCAGTGTTGTTGGGAAGATTCTTTAATATATGTAAGGAATTTGAAGAGTGTATACCATATGGTAAGGGTTCAGTAGATAGTTATTCTTTAACTGTTTTTTTTTTAAGATTAAGATTACTTATAGCTCATTCATTCATCTTAGTATTTCTGAAGGATAGATTCAGTGAGGTGAGATTACTGGGTCATAGGATATACGCCTATTCAATTTTTTGTTAGATGGTGCTAAATTGCTCTCTTAAATTGTTGTCCTCTACATTCCCAACAGTGTTTAAGAATACAGATCTAGGGGCTGGCACTGTGGTGCGGCGGGTTAAAGCCCCAGCCTACACTGCTGGCATCCCATATGGGGGCCGGTTTGGGTCCCAGCTGCTCCTCTTCCGATCCAGCTCTCTGCTATGGCCTGAGAAAGCAGTGGAAGATTGTCCAAGTCCTTGGGCCCCTGCACCTGCATGGAAAGACCCAGAGGAAGCTCCTGGCTCCTGGCTTTGGATCCTCGCAGCTCCATGGGAGACCTGGAAGAAGATCCTGGCTCCTGGCTTCCAATCAGCTCAGCTCTGGCCATTGCAGTCATTTGGGGTGTGCACCAGTGGAATGGAAGACTTCTCTCTCTCTCTCTCTGCCTCTCTTTCTCTCTCTGTGTAACTCTGACTTTCAAATAAATAAAATAATTCTTTTAAAAGAAAAGGAATGCAGATCTAGCCTCTCTTTTTTTGTTCTTTTGCTATTGATTACAGAGGTATTTATTAAAATGTGAAAAAAGGCCAATGACAATTGAAATCTATATGTTTTCTGTGAAAGCAATGTTTATCTTAGAAATAACCAAAACATACAGTAAAAGCATTAACATAACTCTTTCCGTTTCAAATCTGTGTGGGCCCTGTTCAAGTAATCAAGCTGTAGAGGATGGGGAGAAGGGAACATGGACATCATTCTTTTTTTTTTTGTTTTTTTTTTTTTTGGACAGGCAGAGTTAGACAGTGAGAGAGAGAGAGAGAGACAGAGAGAATGTTATAGACAGTGAGAGAGAGAGACAGAGAGAAAGGTCTTCCTTCTGTTGGTTCACTCCCCTAATGGCCGCTAGGCCAGCACTGCTCCGATCCAAAGCCAGGAGCCGGGTACTTTCCTCCCGGTCTCCCACGCGGGTGCAGGGCCCAAGCACTTGGGCCATCCTCCACTGCACTCCCGGGCCACAGCAGAGAGCTGGACTGGAAGAGGAGCAACCAGGACAGAATCTGGCGCCCTGACCGGGACTAGAACCCTGGGTGCTGGCGCCGCAGGCAGAGGATTAGCCTAGTGAGCCGTGGCACCGGCCCACAGACATCATTCTCTAGGGAAAGTTTTCCTAACAATCCCCAAATCAGTACCACTTTAGGGCACACACATGATGTTGCAGCTAGCAAAGGGAAACGAAAACATAAAGGCAGTTTTAATCAGCAGTCCTTATTCACACTGACTGCAGATTTTGTAAAGTGGTGATGGGTATGTGGGTAACCTAGCACAGAGCTTGCCTGGTGAACATTTATCCCCGTTATTTCTGGACAATCTCACGTGGATTTGTGTTCTAAAACCACAGATTATGAGTGATAGGCCTGGTTGCTTTCTGCCCCAAACTTCAGTTTCTTCAGCCTTAAAATGGAGGCAGGCTGCCCTGTGAGATCACAGTGAGGAACCCCTGAATTAATCGACAAGATGGGCCATGGCTGTGGAGTACTGGGTTAAGCTTCTGCTTGTGGCACCAGCATGCCATACGGGCACCCGTTCAAGTCCCGGCTGCTCCATTTCTGATCCAGCTCTCTGCTATGGCCTGGGGAAGCTGTAGAAGATAGCCCAAGTCTTGGGCCCTGCACTCACATGGGAGACCCAGAGGAAGCTTCTGGCTCCTGGCTTTGGATTAGCCCAGCTAAGGCCATCGCAGCCACTTGGGGAGTGAGCCAGCAGACAGAAGACATCTCTCTCTCTTCCTGTCTCTGCTTCTCTCTGTAACTCTGCCTCTCAAATAAATAAATCTTTTTTTAAAAAAAATGGACATGACAGCATGTGATAAAGTGGAAAGACAATATTTCTAAAGGGGGTCTAAATCTTCCCATAACCAGGTTTACAATATGGAGCTGTGCAAGAACATCATGGCTAAGCACCCAGACTCCAGAGGCAGAAAGCTTGGGTTTTAGTCCCATGTTTCCCATCTTGTCAGCCGTGTGACCTTGGACAAGTTAACAAACAGCTGTATGACCCATTTCCTTTCCTGTAAAACAGAGATGATCATATCCTTTCACAGGGATACAGGGAGCATGACAGGAGTTAATCCATTCAAAGAGGCTCAAAAAGGCTCTAGCACTCAATAAGTCTTAGTTACTACTATATGAGTTGCTTATCAATGATTTTTTAAAACTTTTTAAAATTTATTTGAAGGAGTGACAGAGAGAAAGAGGAAGGGGGAGAGAAGGAGAGGGAGAGATCAATCTTCCATCCACTGGCCCACTCCTCAAATGTCTGCAGCATCCAGGGCTGGGCCAGGCCAAAGCCAGGAGCCAGGAGCTCTACCCAGGTCTCCCACATGGGTGGCAGAGGCCCAAGCACTTAGGACCTCCTCCCCAGGCTCCATAGACTCATTAGCAGGGAGCTGGTTTGGAAGCAGGGCAGCTTGGACTAGAACCAGCATTCTAATAGAGGATGACTGCATCAAAAGGTTTAACCTGCTGTAGCATGATGCTGGTCCTTGAGTAAATGGTTTAAACAATAGTTCACATGGAACATGTAAATCAAATAAATATTTATTCCTAGAGGAATAGGATATTTGTAGAAGTTCGATAATTTATTTCCTCCTACTGGTCAAGTAAAAATAATGGTAGAAACACATGCATGCCTTCTTAATAAGAAGGAAGAAGGTTTTACATTGAGTGAGTGCCTGCTTGCTAGGTACAGGGTAGAGACAGTATCACCTTATTCTCACAATCGGCCTACAAATTGGATATTTTCCCCTACATTTTGTTAGCATGAAACTTGCCCAAAGTTGAGCAACTCGCTCCAAATCACAGTGCACTAGACATGAATTCAGCTCCATCTGATTACAGCACACGATATATCAACACACATGCCCCCAGGTTTGCCCCCTGATTTCAAATAGTCACCTAAAAGGGGGGTAAACTAAAATCATTTTTTAAGGAGTTCAGTGTCAGTAGGAGCCGAGTTATTTGTTAGCTAGGGCAGACTGTATGGTTTTCTATTTAAACAGGGCATCTGGCTCAGGTGTAATACCCTAGATAACTGAATTTTTGCTTTAATTATTAAGTAATCTTCTGTATAAGAAAGGAAAGTTATAAAAGAAAAACTGAGAGTCAGAGGATAAGGTAATACAGTTGTCTCAGAAGAGATGGAAAGATATGTTGTGGGGTAACAATTTTTGGAAATACATGACCAAGAAATAATCTAACACTACTGCTGAATTTTACTTTTGTCTAATGCTGTCTTGGCATGTACAGACATGAGCTACCATTTGGTGAAACCTACAGGTCTCTCATGTGGGACATATCATGGAGATGTCACTGCTTAAAATGTTCAGGAAAAAAAAAAAACCAACCAGTGCTATAAAAATAAACCAAGTGAGGAAAAAGAAGAGAAATGTCTTGTATTCTTTTGCAGTAGATGCTTCTGTATCAGTACTGCATTAAAGAAGATCAGGATCTATTTTATTTATTTGCTTATGTAACCTTTACTCACTATTGTCACTCGTGGTAAGGGAAAAATAGAGTAAGAACAAGATGGTCTTTCCAATTTGCCCAAAAACAAAAAACAGGAAGAGGGAGAATGCCATCTTTTGGTTACACAATATAACAATTTTACCCCTGCCTTTAGCAGCCAGAAGGATGCTGTTAGTCACCACCAGATGAACAGCCACCGACTTAACTGGCATGAGTCAGTTCTTTAGGCCTTCTCCTCATGGTATCTTTGCAAACGCAACCCCGGAGGCTCCACAATCCCAGTGGAAAAAATCTCAGAAAGAAAGTGCAGGTAACTGATGTAGAATTATCTTCAGCTGCTGACAGTTAATATTTATATCTAATACATAATACCTTATAGTAGATATAAATATTATATCTAATATATAAATATTACATCTAATATATAATATTATATCTACTGCTTCCAAAGCATGCAGTGTGGACAGAGTTAGAGAGGAAGTGAAGAACCTTTATGTCCAAACACTACAGTCAAGTTCTCAATCTGTACAAAGACCAAGAACTTGACCTGAAGCCTGGACTCCCTCAGACCCAGCAGATGCAATGGCCAAGACCATCAGAGCCCCTGGACAAGGCCTCAGTTACACCAAGCAAGAGAGAAAGGTGTAGCAAAGACTCAGCCCTTCAGGAAGTCTGGGCGAAGAACAGGAACATGACAAGAATGTTCCATTCTTTAAGGAAACACGGGGCTTCTATAGCAGGAAACTCTGAAGGAGTTGACCGGAGGGGGCTGTGGGTGACGGCTCTCAACTGAGTCACCTGCAGGGAGGCCATAGACATGGGGGCCGAATGACGTGGGTTTCACCTCAATCCTGAGGGCAAGACTGGGAATAGGCAGAGAATTTTATTTGAAAAAGAGGGGGGGCCGGTGCTGTGGCGCAGTAGGTTAACACCCTGGCCTGAGGTGCTGGCATCCCATATGAATGCCAGTTCGGGGCCTTCTCCACTTCCAATCCAGCTCTCTGCTATGGCCTGGGATAGTAGTGGAAGATGGTCTGAGTCCTTGGGCCCTTGCACCTGTGTGGGAGATCCGGAAGAAGCTCCTGGCTCCTGGCTTCAGATCAGAGCAGCTCCGGCCATTGCGGCCAATTAGGGAGTGAACCAGCAAATAGAGGACCTCTCTCTCTCTCTCTCTTTCTCTGCTTCTCCTCTCTCTGTGTGGCTCTGACTTTCAAATAAATAAATAAATCTTTAAAAGAAAGAAAAAGAGGGAACTCTGTAAAGGAAATAAAGTCCCCTCATATCACGTTTGGATCCAGAGAGGCAGATATCAAAATGATATCAGAGTGATAGGAAAGTGAACATAAAACCTGAAGGAAGACCTAAGGCTACTTGGGATGAAGAGGGACACATGGAAATGTCATTGTATGAGTTGACATTCATTCAGACACACTTTTCCACAGACACGTTTTCCCTACACTGACATGTTTTCAGAGACGGAAGAGTGGAATTCGCTTTTCCTGTTATGAAAAATATTTCCATAGCATATCAGAGATGAGCCTGTGAGAGGGGGCCTGGGTTCCTGTCATACCACAGATCTTTTTTTTTTTAAGATTTTATTTATTTATTTGAAAGGTAGTGTTACAGACAGTGAGAGGGAGAGACAGAGAGAGAGGTATTCCGTCTGCTGGTTCACTCCCCAAATGGCAGCATCGGCTGGAGCTGCATTGATCCAAAGCCAGGAGCAAGGAGCTTCTTCTGGGTCTCCCATGTGGGTGCAAGGGCCCAAGGACTAGGGCCATCTTCTACTGCCACAGCTGAGAGCTGGACTGGAAGAGGAGCAGCCAGGACTCGAACCAGCACCCATGTGGGATGAGGACTAACCTACTGTGCCACAGCACCAGCCTCAATATACCATAGATCTTTATAGTCCATGGATGGGGCTGGCACTGTGGAATAGTGAGTAAAGCTGCCGCCTGCAGTGCCAGTATCCCATATGGGCACTCGTTCGAGTCCCAGCTGCTCCACTTATATTCCAGCTCTCTGCTATGGCCTGGGAAAGCAGGAGAGGATGGCCCAAGTCCTTGGGCCCCTGCACCCACCAGGTCTCTCATGTGAGATCTCTTTTTCTATCGTCCTGAATTTCTAGAGCAGTACCTTCCAGTAGAAATACATTTAATTTAAAATTTTCTAGCAGCCAGTAAAAAGAAACAGATGAAATTAATTTAAATAATGTATTTTATTTAACTTTATCTATCCAAGATACTATCATGTCAAACATAATTGATGTCAAAATTAACTACTTCAAAGTCCATTTTATACAGTAGTACACAATGGATACAGTAGTCCCCCTTGGAAGATGCTCCAAGGTCCCCTGTGGATCCTTTATGTACATGTAGCAATCCTTTATGTACCATGTTTTTTTTTACCCTGTACATACACACCTATGATAAAGTTAAACTTATAGAGGCTGGTGCCATGGCTTACTTGGTTAGTCATCCGCCTGCAGCGCTGGCATCCCATATGGGCACCAGTTCTAGTCCCGGTTGCTCCTCTTCCAGTCCAGCTTTCTGCTATGGCCCAGGAGGGCAATGGAAGATGGCCCAAGTGCTTGGGTCCCTGCACCCGCTTGGGAGACCAGGAGGAAGCACCTGGCTCCTGGCTTCCGTCACTGTCTAACTCTATCTGTCAAATAAATAAATAAAAGTTAAATTTATAAATTAGGCAGAGTAAGAGATTACACAATAACTAACAATAAAATAGAAAACCTATAACAATATATTGTAATAAGGAATACATGAATGCAGTCTCTTTTTCTCTCTGAAAATCTCTTATTGTGGGGCCAGCGATGTGGTGTAGCGGGTAAGACTGCCGCCTACAGTGCCAACATACCATATGGGTACCTGTCCAAGTCCCAGCTGCTCTGCTTCTGATCCAGCTCCCTGCTGGTGTACCTGGGAAAGCAGGAGAGGATGGCCTGGGTGCTTTGGCCCCTGCAACTGGAGGAGGCTCCTGGCTCCTGGCTTCAGATCTGCCCAGCTCCAAGCCATTGGGGCCATTTGGGGAGTGAATCTGAGTATGGAAGAAATCTCTCTGTCTTTGCCTCTGCCTCTCTGTAACTCTGTCTTTCAAATAAATAAAAAATAAATCTAAAAATAAATAAATAAAACATACAAATTGTTTGCTTCTGGAATTTTCCATTGAATATTTTCAGCCCATGGTTGACTGAGAACTGGAGAGAGCAAGCCTGTGGATAAAGGTACTGCCGTGTTTTACGTTCACAACGTATCTCAATTCAAACCAGCACACTTGTAGTGCTTAACAGTCACATGTGGCTGGTGCTGGAAGACCCTAAGTCAGGCACGGCCAGGCCATGACTCCAGCCTGCTGATGGAGAGCTGACGCTCTGCCTGTTGACTACTCTGAAATGGGGTCTGTGAGACTCGCAGTACCAGCTTCTACGAAAGGTCCAAAATCCACAGAAAGGGCTCAGAAGCTGAACGAATCCTCTCCCTACTCAAAACTCTGCAAGGCAAGCGCCTCCTTCCTCAGACCATCAGCCCACCCCTTCCCAGAACACCTAGGAAGTGCTACGTCTTTCCAACCCTAATGCAATGCAGTTAAAAGTGTTGTTCTCGATAGGCCGCTGCCCAGAGAAGATGGTATCTGTCTTTGGCAGAAGGATAGTGATCACCCACAACGATCCCCGCTGTCGAAGGAGCAGCGTTTGTGGTAGCGTCCTTCCCTGTTTAAATGGTGCAGAAACTTCCTTGAACTCATCAGCCCCATGACAGGAGCCCCTGATTCAGAGGAGGTTGGCAATTAATGTATTTCATGTTTGAACGACACAAGAGCAAAAGAGGATGGCAATAATTAGAATCTAATTTGGAAGTTGGTGATGTAGATTTCAGTTTGAGATAGCACGCCTGTCCTTTTATAGAAACACTTAGAGCAGCGAGTAAAAGGAGTAATAAGAAATTTTGCAAATTAAGGTGAGGCAGACTATTTTGTGTGGGGGCAGATAAAGAATTTTTGAATTTAGCCAACACACTCTGTAGAATAAAAATACCACATGTGTGCACAAGTACAGCGCCTCCTGCTGTCAGGCGTCCTGAAATTCCATCATCTTCCCATTCTCTTGTCTTCCTATTTGGGATGGCAGCGTAGTTCAGAAAGAGAAGTATGGGGTCTAAGTCTTTGCTCCCCTCTAGAGGAGGCAGGGGGAGCAAGGACAGACTACTCAGGCCAACATCAGCTCCCTGATGTATCACTGCTGAGAGTGAGCCATTGCTAATCCTGCCTTTCTTTTGTCTAAGAGCAGATTTGTCAAGGAAGGTCTGGAGAAGCTGGAGGGGGCACGGGTAAGCCATTAATGTAGTCCCTGACAGGAAAATGAGACTTTACAATATCTCACTCAAACTGTTTGCTGCAATATGGATTAATCCGTGCGATCTCTGTGTGGATGGCGCCAAACAAGCTCCATCACATGCTTACCTCTTTGTCATTGCTATCAACTCAAGAGAGATGGATCCTACCAGAAGGCAGGGAGGTTAAGTTGCATGAACTATAAATGAGAAATCTGTAATAGTTCATGGATTAAGGACACTACTGAATTTCTACTGTACCCTCTTAAAAGGCTGCTGCTTCCTGTGGTGTTGTCTTTTCCCATGTGTCTTTAGATAACCAATAGCTCCTCTCAATCTTCAACATCCCCCAGCACTCCTGAGGGCACCTGCAGGCCGGCCCCTCGCTCAGCATTGGTTCCACAGAGGAGGGAAGAGGACTCAGTGTGATGGGAGAGTTCAGCCTCTGCTGGCCCAGCCAGTCTCGGTTTCTTCAAAGCTCGGTAGTTCCCTGTTATCCACACTTCTGCTTTGCACAGTTTCAGTCACCTGAGTGGAAAGAAAGTTCCAGAAATAAAAAATATGTACATTTTAAATAACTTTGATTGAAGTATATTATTATCATTATTCTATGTTATGGCTGTTGTTCTTAACCTCTTAGTGTGTCTAATTTACCAACTGAACTGCATTTCTAAGTATGCGTGTGTAGGAGAAGCATTGCATACAGAGCGTTTGCTGCCATCCATGATCTCAGGCCTCTGAGGGACATCCGGGAATGTGTCCGTCATGGAGAAGAGGCACTACTCTCAATAGCAACTGGATTCTCTTTACAAAATAAAGGTCCTCCTTGTTTTGTGGCCTAGCTACCTGTCCATCCCCAAGCCAAAAAGACCGGAACTTCTTTCATTTCAGCTTATTTTACTCTAAAAATGCAATTTCCACCTGTCCCTGCCCGCCAGTCCTAAGTGGTTAAACAAAGCCCTCACATTTACCCCTGTATTGTGAGTAAAGGAGCACCCACAAATTGGAAACCAGCTTCACCTCTTCGGTTGCAGGTAGTCAGTTTCCCTCATCATGCCCCCTCAAGTACTTCACTCAGAAACACAGTCCCCCATGGCCGGTGCCGTGGCTCACTTGGCTAATCCTCTGTCTGCAATGCTGGCACCCCAGGTTCTAGTCCCTGTTCGGGCTCCAGTTCTGTCCTGGTTGCTCCTCTTCCAGTCCAGCTCTCTGATGTGGCCCAGGAGGGCAGTGGAGGATGGCCCAAGTGCTTGGGTCCCTGCACCCACTTGGGAGACCAGGAGGAAGCACCTGGCTCCTGGCTTCGTTTTGGCGCAGCCCCGGCCATTAAAGGAGTGAATCAACAGAAGGAAGACCTTTCTCTCTGTCTCTCTCTCACTGTCTATAACTCTACCTGTCAAATAAAAAAAAAAAAAAACACAACTGTCCCCAGGAGGGAGGGGACTCTCACCAAGCTAGACCATCTGGCCTGACACCGTTCACCCCAAGCTACCTCTCAATCCCAGAAGAGAACGTTAGATAACTCCTTTGAGAGAGGTGAGGACTGTCAAGAATTACAGAAGGTTGGAGCTGGGGCTGTGGCACAGCGGGTAAAGCCTCTGCCTGCAACACCAGCAACCCATATAGGCACCTGTTCTAGTCCCGGCTGCTCCACTTCCTATCCAGCTCCCTGCTAATGGCCTGGGAAAGCAGTAGAAGATGGCCCAAGTGCTTGGACCCCTGCACCTGCATGGGAGACCGGGAAGAAGCTTCTAGTTTCAGATTGGCCCAGCCCCAGCCATTATAGCCATTTGGGGAGTGAACCAGCAGATGAAAGATCTCTCTCTCTCTCTCTCTCTCTCTCTCTCTCTAACTCTGCCTTTCAAATAAAATAAGCAAACCTTTAAAAATAAATATCATTTAGGAAACAAAAAGAAGTATAAACTGTGAAACTTTACCCAAGGCACAGTTAGTGTTTCATTAATGCTGGTAAAAGACACAAGATTCTTGGGTCAGAGACAAAGGCCCAATTCTAAACCCAGCAAACAGCCTCAGCATATTTGCATTGGTTCCCTTGTCCCTACATTACACAGAGATAAAATGATGATCCCAGATGCCACCCGCACAGGCAGTGGGTTGCCTTACAGGACAGGAGCCAGGGCCAAAGGCTCAGCCCCTATACAGGCAGCAATCATTGTAGCAAGCAGCAAGCAAGCCAGCTTCCCTCCACTGTGACCTACATACTTGTCGTTGTAACTAAACAGAGGAACTTCAGTGTCTGAAGACAGATAGGCCTAACAGTCTGCAGTCTCAGCAAGAGCACTCGGGGACGTCGCAGGCCCAGGGGACTGTCTCTCCCAAGAGGGCCCACCCTCTTGGCATCATTCCAAGCTTTCCTTCCGTTACCTTAATTCAAGGGCCCAGCACACTGCCCACTGGTGCAGACAGCATTCAAAGTCCTATTCGTTGCAGAAGGAAAGTGGGCTGCTGTGTGAGCGCTCAATTCCAGATACCATCATCCTGAAAAAGAAACACCATTTACTCTCGAAATTGGATGGACATGTCGACAAAATAAGAAAGGTATGTCTAATAAGCAACTTAATCTGTCCAAAACCGCACTTCTGGTCTTTTCCAAGCCCACTTTTCCGGCATCTTTCCCTCCGCAGAGAAGGCAGGGCCTTCCTCCCAGCTGCCTTGAGTTAGGCTCACTTCTCTGCAGCTCCCACTTCGCAGCCTGCTCAGCTGACATGGCTTGCAGAGTCCGAGCAGCTCGCTGCCTGCAGGGGGCAGCCTCCACCGTCTCTGGCCTGGATTAACTATCACATTCACCTCTGAATTGTTTCTCCTCCAGACATTTCTTTCTCATGCTGATTCTTAACCCAGCAGCCAGCAAGATCCTTTCACACTGGAAAGTCAGCTCACCGTGCCTCTCCGCTCAAAACCTCCCCTTGGCTCCCAACTTGTTCAGAATAAAGGGTCAAGTTCAATATTCCGGTGAACTTGCAAAGTCCAAGAGGATCTGCAGATACAGATACTCAGATACAGGCTGCCAATTTCCTGTCTGATCTGACTGCTCCCTTCTCGCTGCATCTTCTGCACAGTCACCCTGTCCTGCCCCACCCAGGGCACTCCAGCTGCGACTCCCTCCACTCGCTGGGTGCCGGGCTCACTCCTTCTCTTTCCTGTCTCTGCTCACCTTCTCCACCCATCCCTCTTTGTGTGCTTTTTACCCACCACACTGATCACTACTTGCCATACTGCAGATGACTGTTTCTTTGTTATTCTTTTTCCTCTGACCAGAAGCAAAGCTCCATGAAGTCAAGGATTCGTTATGCCATTTGGTTGATTGCTATGTTCCCAAAGCCTATACAGTTCCAGCTGTGCTCGGTTGTTGAATTCATTAATCCAATAAATATTTGTCATCTGCCTTTTCCATTCATAGCTGGAGGAAAAGATACCACAACAGGTATCTGCTATAGGGTGGGTATATTAGTCAGGTTTTTGTTACTACAATAAAGTAACTATGGGACAACTAACTGTATAAAAAATATTTAGTTAGCCTACACTTTGGAGGGCTCAAGACCCTGATCAGGGAAATCAGTGGAAAATGGCTCCAGTCCTTGGGCCCCTGCAACCGCATGGGAGACCCGGAGGAAGCTCCTGGCTTCTGGCTTCAGCTTGGCTCTGATGAGGGTGGCAGGTGCCATGGCAGAGTGCTTACAGAGGAAGGATCTGGTAGTGAGCCAGAAAGCGGAGAGGCTGGGTGTAGACTCCAGCTTTTACAACCCTCTCTGCAGAATCAAGAATTTTGAAAGCAATCGGCTTATCAACATTTCTGAAATTAATGAGCTGTGTGGGTTCTTGCCATGAATTCAGAGAAGAATTCTGAATACTGGATCAAATAGAATCAGGCAGCAGAGTACATTTTTAAAGCTTTTTACTTAGTGAGAGAAATGCATAGGGGAGTGAGGGCTTTATGTAAGGGAGAAGGAAAAGTCTAGAAACTAAGTTGGGGTCCACACTGAGCAGAGAGCAGGCCAGGAGCCATGGGTGGTGAGCATTTGGTTATGAGCAGCCACAGCAGTTTAGCACAAGCAGGGAAGCGAAGGCAGAGAGAGTGCAGGTGGCCAGAAGGCAATGTGCCCCGAAGGCACGGGGCAGCAAGGGGACCCAGGGCAGCGAGGGACAATAAGGGGAAAGAGGGCCAGGCCCACCAGGTTTCAGGCCTTTTTATCCACTTCCAAAGGGGCGTGGTCACGTAGCCTGATTGGCAGGTGGGCACACAGATGGGATCAGGTAGGGGGATGAGATCACACAGGGGCGTGGTGAAGGCGTGGCCTTCCAGCTCACAAATCTAATCAAATTATCCTATTTGCCTGCCTACATCAAGCTCATATGAGAACCACCTTCCCAGAGCACACTCACAGTGCTCTAAGATCTCCCGCCAGGTCAACATGTCCTGAAGATTCTACCGTCTCCTGATAGTGCCACTCTGGGGACCAAGCCTTTCACACACAGCATAACAGTGGATGAGAGCTGCATCCGGGGAGTGTAGGGCATTGTGGGATCATGAGGGAGGGCGGCTATGCTGGGGGAAGCCAGGCAGAAGTTCTTAAAGACCCTCAGGGAACTCCTTCTGACACCCTGCATGCTTCAACCTGGTGTATCCAGGGTTGTATCCCACCCAGAGAGAGGGATAATTTTGCTTTAAGTGTGATTTTATTTTTTTTCTTTTTAAAGGCTTATTTATTTCAAAGACAGTTACAGAGAGAGGGAGAGACAGACAGATCTTTCATCTGCTACTTCATTCTCCAAATGGCTGCAATAGCCAGAGCTGGGTCCGGAACTTCTAGATCTCCAACACTTGTGTTATTCTCCGTCGTTTCTCAGGCACATTAGTGAGGAACTGGATCGGAAGTGGAGCAGCCGGGACTCAAACCAGCACTCATATGGGATGCCGGTGTTGCAGGCAGCAGCTTAACTTCCTCCACCTTAGTTTTGGCCCCTTCATTGTGATTTTAAATGCATCGCTACTTGCCTTTATAGGTAATAGCAAAATGAAGAGGCGTTACCTTATCAAGTGATCACCCAGCTGGGACTGGCATTTGTAGTACAGTGGATTAAGCCACTGCTTCCAATGCTGGCATCCATATCAGAGCAGCAGTTTGAGTCCTGGCTACTCTGCTTTCAATCCAGCTCCCTGCTAATATACCTGGGGAGGCAGAGGAAGATGGCCCAAGTACTTGGGTTCCTGTCAGCCATGTGGGAGACCCAGATGGAGTTTCTGGCTTCAGCCTGGCCAAGATCTGGTTGTTGCAGCCATTTGGGGAGTGAACCAATGGATGGAAGATATTTCTTTCTCTCCCTTTCCCTCTCCCTCTTGCTCTACCTTGCAAATAATAAATAAATTTGTTTTTAAAAAAAGTGATAGCGAGGCTGGCGCTGTGGCATAGTGGGTAAAGCCACCGCCTTCAGTGCCAGCATCCCACATGGGCACCAGTTCGAGTCCTGGCTGTTCCACTTCTGATCCAGCTCTCTGCTATGGCCTGGGAAAGCAGTAGAAGATGGCCCAAGTCCTTGGGACCCTGCACCTTCATAGGAGACCCAGAGGAAGCTCCTGGCTCCTGGCTTCAGATCAGCACAGCTCCAGCCATTACGGCCAGTTGGGGAGTGAACCAGCGGATGAAAGACTTCTCTCTCTCTGCCTCTCCTTCTCTGTGTAACTCTGATTTTCAAATAAATAAATCTTTTTTTTTTTAAAAAAAGTGATAGCCTGGGCATCAATAGAAGCATGTTCCCATGTAAAAATTATTTTTAATTACTTCAGAGTGTTTTTAGACTTTTTATACAAGTGTAAGTATATTTAATACTTTACTGAACAACATATCTTAATTATCACAAGTTCTTTTCTAATTATTAACGATTTGGATACATATTTCACAAAATTCTAAACACATACAAACCTTTCAAAAATCTGTACCTCTCCGTGGAAGAGTGCATTATCCGTACACACGTCTCCATCTCATGGCCAGTCTCACATTCCTTCCTTCACTCCATCCTTCCTGTTCTTCCTGGTGCTTTCTCCTTCAAGCGGCATTTACTTAAATAAGCCAGCAAAATACTTGCAGGTGGGCCCAGCACTGTGGCGTACAGGTAAAGACTCCACCTGAGATGCCAGCATCCCAGTGTGTGTCCCAGCTGTTCCACTTCCAACCCAGCTCCCTGCTGGATTTCCCCGCCTGGGAAAAGCAGTGGAGGACAGCCCAGGCGTTTGGAGCCCTGCACCCACGTGAAGGACTTGGATAAAGCTCCCGGTTCCAGGTTTTGGCCTGGCCTAGTCCTGGCTATTGCAGCCATGTGAGGAGTGTACCAGCAGATGGATGGTCCTCCCCCTGACACCCGGACCCTCTCTGTAACTCTGCCTTTCAAATAAATAAGTAAAGCTTTAAAAAAAAATTAAAATATCCCTGTGAGTAGCAGGTACTATTTCCAAAATTTCAGCTGAGTTCATGGAAGCTTTAAAAGGCTTCAGAGGGTCACCTTTGGCCTAGTAGTTAGGCCACTGGTTGAGACACCTGCCACCTGGCTCTGTTTCCCCAGTTCTAGCTTCCTGCTGGTGCTCCCTCTGGGATGCAGATGGTGATGGCTCCCTGCCATCACATTGGAGACCCAAAGGAGTTCCTGGCTCCTCGGAATGTTTAGGGGTTGGAAGAGATTTTCTTTCCCATCTGTTTCATTGCCATTTATCTTTCTTCCAGAGTCACTAGGGAATAGGAGGCAGGGAGGGCCAATTCTCCTGCAGTGATTCTGGCACAGCAGGTCCTCAGCCCATCTCTAGCCCGGAGGAAAGAGACGCCTCTGACAGCTCCTCCCTGCGAATGCGGGAGGTGGGGGTGCCTGGAGCGAAGTGAGAGAGCAGGCAACTCCCGTTAGAAGATCCTCAGTAATAATGAAGAGAGGGGGCCGGCACTGTGGCATAGCAGGCAAAGCTACCGCCTGCGAGGCAGGCATCTCATAGGGTCGCCGGTTCTAGTCCCAGATGCTGCACTTCCGATCCAGCTCCCTGCTAATGCGCCTGGGGAAATAGTGGCCCCTGCACCCACGTGGGAGACCTGGAAGAAGTTCCTGGATCCCCCACCGCCAACCCCACCCCCGCAGCATCCGACAGGACCCAGACTGCGCCGGGGACGCCCCGACGGCCCCTTCTGGAAGTCCTGGGTGACAGCACCGAAGAGAGGGTATTTTACGCGATCTCCGTCCCCGCCTCGCCGGTCGCGCTCTCAGCCACAGACCCGGTGCCGGGAGCCGCTGAGGCGCCGGGCAGTGCTGAGCGCGCCAGCCGGCGAGGGCCCCGTCGCTTTGCTCCCCTGAGCCTGGAGAGGGGCTCGCTGGCGAGGGATGCGGCGGCGGCGCAGGTGCTAGGCGCCCGGCCGGGCCCCGGTGACGGCCGCTCTGCCGGAGTCCGGGCCACGCAGGAGACCGCGGGCTGCGGGATGAACGGGAGGAGGGGGCGGCGGGAGGCTGCGTCTGTCCACGTGGGCGCCCGGACCTTGGCCTCGCCCCTCCGCGGGGCCCCGGGCGAACCGAAGGCGCCCGAGGTAAATCCCGTTTCTCTAGGCAGAGCGAGCGCTCCGGGAGCTGCGGGGCCGGGGCTGCGGGCACAGGAGCGGCTGGGGCTGGGTTCGCCTGTACGATGAGGTGACCCAGAGCCGTTCTCGGGATCAGAATCGCCCTGGCGAGGGGTGCCCGGAGAGGACGCTCGGGGCGCCTGTCCTTTGGGATTGGGAAGGGGCATGCGGCAGATCCCACGCGCCCTGATGCCTTCTGGGCTCCTGGGACCTCGGGTCAAACCCACGCCTTCCTAGGAGCAGAGAAAGGAGCGTGCTGGTTCCAAGAGTCCCAGGTCTGTTCTAGAAAACGTCGGAACTGCCCTGAGGGCTGTTGTGAAAAAGATTAACTTAGACATCTAAAATCTCATGCCTGGCACAGAGCGGCCTGGGCTTATTCCCCCCCCCCCCCCCCCAAGCTTTCCCTTTAAGCTGTAGCTGTGGCTTAGCGGGTGAAGCCGCCGCCTGAGGTGCTAGCATCCCATTCGGACACCGGTTCGAGACCCTGCTGCTCCACTTTCCAATCCAGCTCTGTGCTATGGCCCGGGAAAGCAGTAGAAGATGGCCCAAGTCTTTGGGCCCCTGCACCCGCGTGGGAGACCTGGAGGAAGCTCCTGGCTCCTGGCTTCGGATTGGCACAGCTCCGGCCATTGTGGCCATCTGGGGAGTGAACAAGCAGATGGAAGACTCCCTCTCTTGCTCGCTGCGTCTCCTCTCTCTGTGTAACTCTGACTTCTAAATAAATAAATAAATCTTTTAAAAAATATTTTATTTGAAAAGCAAAGAGAGAGAGAGAGAGAGAGAGAGAGAGAGAGAGAGAGATCTTCCATCTGCTGGTTTATACCCCAAATGCCCGCAACAGCCAAGACTGGCCACGCTGAGGCCAGGAGCCTGGAACTCAATCTGGTCTCCCACAAGGGTGGCAGGGACCCGAAGACCTGAACCATCACTTGCTGCCTCCCAGGATATGTGTTAGGGGGAAGCTGGGATTGGAAGTGGAGCTGGGCCTTAAACTAGGGATGCAGACCAAGGGGTGATTTAAACCCTGCCAAACTCTTCCTCTTCTCCAGGCGCTTGCGACAGTGGCTTCCAGTCTCTGAGTCCAGCTACAGGATCTGTTGCCGATGCCACCGAAAGCATGAGAGACAGCATTGGTGGTGGTGGTGGGGGGGGGGGGGTCACTGCCCTAATGTCTGTTTTTTGTCCTGTGGTTCCCAAGGAAGATTGCCATGGAGAAAAAGAGGCTTCTTCTATCCTGTGGTCAGAACACTAAAAGATTTTCAACAGATATAATCACTTCGCTGCCTCAAAGCAAAACCAAATCAGCATCCGTGGATGTAAGAAACCCAAATCATAATGCCAGACAACATTAGCCAAGGGCTATTTGTTGGAGTAGCAATAAGACCTAATGACAAAGTAGCTCTTCCTAAGCATACGTTCATAGAGCAGTAACATGGGACACAGTAGTAAATACACACATATTCTCTGCAAAACACACACTGATAGAAGGGATTCTGTATGGACTGTGATGCCAGAACTATTGGCCAACAGGAGACCACACCATTGCATGTTTTGCTTGGAAGACGTTTAGTTTTCATTTGGAAGCCTACAAAATACAAATAACTTCCAAGACCTTTAAAGTAATTGCAAGATGTGATATTTAAAAAAATGAGCCAATGCCTTTCATAATTAGTCTAAATTTAAGAGAGTTCTTAGGATCCATCAGTGTGGATTTTTTGTTGCTGTTGATAAAGGAAGTATAGTTTGTATTGGAGGAAAAAATGCACGAGGCTGAAAATCTGTGACTGTGTGCTTTATACTGTTTGTTAATATAAGACTTGAGACAACTCTAAGGAAAAAAGTTCAATCCAAGAATGACTCAAGTAGTTCTTTGGAATGATTTATTTAGAACATTCTTCGTGCCTAGTATGATGGCTATGCGTTACAGACACTCTGACACCAGAGCAAAGTTAGTAAGAGAACTGTTAGGAAAAGAGGAGCAGATTTGATAAAAAAAAAAAAAAAAAAAAAAAAAAAAAAAAAAAACAGTGTAAGCGAAGCAGCTCCATTTCCTAAAGCACAGATCTTTTCCTTCTTAGATGAATGAATTAAGTAAATTGTCAACTGTTGTAAACTCCAGCAAACTATGTATCAAATTGATAAGGACACAAGTCTTGACTTCTAGAAAGTTAAAATCTACACATCTTAAAATCAGTAAACATAAACCAAATAAACCAAATAGAGTCAAAGTCATTTGCACAAACATGGACAGTACTTCAAACATTTTGCCTAGGATGCATTATCTCGCTATAGGAGGCTGCTGGTGCCAATTTCATTTCTCTTTGCCCCTCACTCTAAGTCTCTAACTTCCCTGCAGGTGGAATGCCACCTGTATCTTACGAGGACATCCACATTCTCATGTCAGGAGCAAACTGAGCCAATCAGTACAAGAACTTGCAGCGCCAATCTCTGCCCTGCATGGAGGCGTCTCTCTAAACACACAGGAATCTGAACAACATTCCCTAAAAGATTTCACTGTGTAGACTCAACATACAATGGGTATATATGTGTGCACGTTTACCCACAAAAAGAGGTTAAATCTCACTTGAAAGTTTTTCTTACAGTCTTTCAGCCGAGATGGGAAGAGAACACAGCTTTCAAATTGTGGTTTTGCAATCTACAGAAGCTGCATGGCAACCAGGACCCCAAGAGCCATCCCTTTGGGGAATGAACACTTAGGTTTGCTTGGCTGATGATGGCTGAAGATGATGAGAGATTATTGAAAGATTCATAATGTAAATGAGGAAAAGTAGATAAGCATTTATAAAAGTTAATGCCAAAGGAGGGAGGTTGAGGGAGGAAAGTATAGCTGTCTTTTTAGAATTGCACCAATGAAATACACAAATCTATTCTCTTTATATTAACAAAAATTCATGCAAGTTAGTTTCTCAAATCAAGCTGTTATGCATTTTTAACAACAATTATGCTTTGATCAAAATCTTGAGTTCAGAACAATAATAAAATAGCTCTTTTTCCAACACAATTTGCCTGCCACATTGCCCAGGAAAAAACAAGAAACCTACAAGCAATCTTTCAAATCCATTTTTAAAAATGTTTGCCACTGCATTGATGATTAGAGAAGCAACCCAGACTAGGAAACAAAGATAATTTTGTTAGTAAAATCAAGGTTGCTTGGAGATTTGGTATTCCAGGTAGTCCTAGCTACAAAATAAACATCTTAGAGTTAACTGCTAAACTCATTTGAGACTGAGAAAAAGGAGGCAGAGGGAGGGACGCTTAGCACAGCAGTGAAGATTCTCCTTGGGATGCCGTACCCCTTCCTGCTAATGAGCACCATGGGAGTCCATGGTGATAATTCAAGTGCTGAGCCCCTGCCACCCATGTGGGAGACTCACTGAGTTCTGGACTCCTGGTCTTACCCTGGAGATGAAAGACCTCTCTCTCTCTCTCTCCCTCTCTCTCAGAGCAAGCGCTGTGGCACAGCGGGTTAACACCCTGGCCTGAAGCACCAGCATTCCAAATGGACACCAGTTCGTGTCCCGACTGCTCCACTTCCAATCCAGTTCTCTGCTATGGCCTGGGAAAGCAGTAGAAGATGGTCCAAGTCTTTGGGCTCCTGCACCCACAAGGAGGACCTGGAGGAAGCTCCTGGCTCCTGGCTTCGGATCTGCTCAGCTCTGGCTGTTGTGGCCAATTGGGGACTGAACCAGTGGATGGAAGACCTCTCTCTGTCTCTACCTTTCTCTATAACTCTGTCTTTCAAAATCTCTCCTCTCTCCTCTCTCCTCTCTTTCTCTTTTTCCCCCACCATGCTTTTTCAATATATTAAAAAACTAAAAGCAAGGAAAGTAGGGGAAAGAGGCTATTTCATACCAAGCTGCTGTGGGACCTGCTTGACCTGAAAGTTCAGTGGACAGACTTTATAAGACTCCCTTGAAAGACAAATGAAAATCTTAAAATTTAGCTATAGGAACACAGTACTTTAAGTTGTCCCATTTTGAGAGGAATATAATTTGGATTCGGCCACCTAATGCGTTTCTCTGCCTCCTGATTACAGTTCTGGAATGGGAGCACTCATTCCCCTGTCCTTGCTGGCCTCGGACTTGCCTAGTTCCTCTTCCATTGCCTTGTCCCAACTGAGTCACCTTCATAGGGTGTCCCAGGTGAACAGTCTCTGCCTCCATCACCTCCCCAGCTCCCGGAGCTCAGACTAATTAGCAGGAGGGCCAAATCCTCTGGGGCCAACTTCCCAGGCTGACAGAGGCAGCAAAGGGGCCCTGGACACCTGTCTCTAAGTCTGATGAGGAACGCACTTGCTCAAGGGAACAGACTTAAAGCCACAGAAGACATCGTGTTGTCGTCGGCAATACGTGAGTTACTGGGGATGCGCATAGTATGCGTGTCTGACCAGCAGGAGCATGCACAGCTGTGTCTGGTTGCATTTAGTTGCAGCTCTGCTGAGAAGTGCAGCTGGTGCCAGGCGGTGTTAGGTTTGGAATAGCTTGGGATTCTGGCCTTTCATACTCCCAGAAGTGAGAGAAGGGAAAAGGAGATGGAGACTGACCTCGATGGAGCCAGGTGGCTTTACTGAAAGCAAAGAGGGGCTTCCCTGGGGAACTTCCCTCTTATCTGTTTCGCCATTTGTTTTGCAAGGAGTCTAGAAGGCTCCGGTTTGGCACCAAGGGTCTCAGCAAAAGGGAGGAAATGGGGCGGGAGGAGGAGGAAAAGGAGGAGGAGAAAGGTGCAACGTGTCCTCTAGGCAGTGCCTCGTGATGGTTCAGACCTGTCCTATATGTCAGATACCAAAGTTGGTGGGCCCATGAGTTCTGAGAGATCCAAAGAAGCAAAAAGTGTTAGGCAGAGAAAACTCAGTTTGGAAGGGAAAATGAAAATGTCAGAATTTGAGGGTGGAGTCAGGTTCTCGGTGTCCGCAGAAACCCAGGGGACAGACAAGATGGATATGACAGCACGTCTACCTAAATGCCCATCTTTCCTGGGGTAAACAGTTTGTTTGTTTGTTTTAAGATTTATTTATTTATTCAAAAGTCAGAGTTACATAGAGAGAGGAGAGGCAAAGAGAGAGGTCTTCCATCCGATGTTTCACTCTCCAATTGCTGGAGCTGCGCCGATCTGAAGCCAGGAGCCAGGAGCATCTTCCAGGTCTCCCATGTGGGTTCAAGGGCCCAAGGACTTGGGCTATCTTCAACTGCTATCCCAGGCCATTGCAGAAAGCTGGATTGGAAGAGGAGCAGCAGGGACTAGAACCGGCGCCCGTATGGGATGCTGGCGCTTCAGGCCAGGGCATTAACCCGCTGCGCCACAGCGCCAGCCCAAGTAAAAAGTTTTAAGATTAAAGATATGTGAAGTGAGAAAGGAAGAGCCTTTCAGACAGGCAAGGCAGTGCTGGCAGAGAAACTCGCATCTAGGACATGAAGCCACAAGGACTGAGGACCTTGATGATGATGTGAAGATGAAGGGCAAGGTCAGTATCAGAGACAGACCTCATCCATCTGCCAGGAAAGCAGGTGGGGGACAGGGCTTCTCCTTCAGTTTCGTGCAATTGCACTAGTTCAAGGGACCAGGAAGGTAAACCAGACTTGAGGAAGAACTGGGCTGAGGGACCTACCAACGTTCCCAGCCATTCAGATGCCTGAATCATGGACAGAGCCACAGCTACGAAGACATAACCAGGAGCCAAGTCTAGTCCTCTCTTTCAGCCAGGATCTGGGTTTGGGCTTGAGAAAATCAGAAAACAAAGCAAAACAAAAACCTCTTCTCTCTCCCTGCACAGCAACATTCCAATTAGCTGGCAAGACCTAGGGCCATTGACCCACAGGGTGCAAAGTTGTGACTCTTATTGGGATTATTTACCACGGACATCAATAATTCTCACATTTTTTTTTGACAGGCAGAGTGGACAGTGAGAGAGAGAGAGACAGAGAGAAAGGTCTTCCTTTGCCATTGGTTCACCCTCCAATGGCCGCCGCAGCCGGCGCACTGTGGCCGGCGCTCCGCGTTGATTCAAAGCCAGGAGCCAGGTGCTTCTCTTGGTCTCCCTTGCAGGTGCAGGGCCCAAGGACTTGGGCCCTCCTCCACTGCACTCCCGGGCCACAGCAGATAGCTGGCCTGGAAGAGGGGCAACCGGGACAGAATCCGGCGCCCCGACCAGGACTAGAACCGGTGTGCCAGCACCACAGGTGGAGGATTAGCCTATCGAGCTGCGGCGCCGGCCATTCTCACATTTTTTTAATTACTAAAAATCATATGTTAAAATAATGCAACTCTATACCTTATTTGCTCCAAGGGGAAGAATGACATAAGTATCTCACATTTTTCACTCAGATCCATTCAGAATGAATATCAGATAAAAGAGGAAGTCTTTGGCAGCAGTAAAAGTTGAGACATTTCACCTGTCCGTTTCCAGGTTCTGGAGGTTACTAAGTGTCTACGAGAGCCATTTCAGTTGAGCAGCTATGAACACATATGTTCTAGATATGTTTCTTCTTAGAATGTGAGATGGTCACAGCTAGACTGTGTCATCAGTGTGTTGGTTTTCTGCTGGAAAGCCAAGTGCGAGTGGAATTCATGTGTTACCAGTTGAAATTAGGCACAGGCTGCTGCTCGCTGTTCAAAAACTGATACTGGAGAGACAAGAGTTGATGCAAGGGGACAGACTTATTCAAGAAAGCAGGATTCTTGAGGGCAGGCAGACTTGTTTAGTCCAGAATATGCTCTTCCCAAATTGCAAGCTAGCAAGAAGACTTTTGAAAAGAGCAAAAGAGGAGATAAAGAAGGGTCAGGGATAAGGAGCTCCAGGGAGATGGCGAGCTGCGTGCTGGCCTCTAGCCGGATGGTAGGGGCTGGTTGACGTCACAAGGTTACTTTTATCCTGCAGTTGTAACTCTGGCCACGCTGAACAGGGAGGGCCAGCTATCCCAAGGGCAGATTCTGGAATTCTCAAGCATTAATTAGTCATTGAATGAAACAGTCACAAAGCTCACCCCCATTTCCTGTTGAGGAGCCTTGTAACTGTAAACTAGGTAAACAGCTCCCATGTGTAGCCCAGACCCATAAAACTACCTGGAAGTCTACATAGGCTACATGAATTTCAAGCTGATTGGAGAAGCATAGGGGCACCAGCATCAGCTTTATCCTATAGAATTAGTATTGCTACCCTGAACTAGGTACTCCCCTATGCCTGTCTCATAGAAGCTTGTGCCTCATTGTTAATAGATGGACATGTTCACTGAAACTTGTCTCCGGTGCTTCTTGTTGAAGAACGCCATCACCCCACCATCCCAAGAGTGTGGGCCTCACAGGACAAGTCCACAATCAATCTACTGGGGAAAAGGAAGTAATTTTTTAAAAGGAAAATTACTTTTCTGTAATCTGTAAAAATAAAATGAGCTATCTTCTTGACAAGGGGAAAATGTCATTTGCACAGTGACCCCATGCATCAAGAGTTGCTGAAGGACACCAGCAGCAGTGAGTCCAGCTTCCGTGGCTGAGGCAAGGAGATGTCCCTCCCATCACTGCACTGCACAAAACTGGGCAGACCAGAAAAGAGGACGATAATTGTGTGTTCAGTGAAAGTGCATTTAGACTACTAGAGCAGAGAAAAATCAATTAAAGAAGTACATACACATAAGCCCTGCCAGACCCATCTCACACATGGCAGGTATGGCAGCAAGAAACTGCAGCACCAACTGTATGATCTGAGAGCACAATGTCAACAGCTCCACCACAGGACCTGTGAGGTCAGTAGCTGTCTGGAGCACTGGCTGTGTTCATGAGCATGACTGTGGAAGTTGCATTATATAAACTGCGCACATTTAGGAAACAGATCTTGTCCTCAAAGCACCCAGCTGCTTAAGTAGTTCTCAGCTTCTCTGCAATGTGTAACAGATTGTATGTTGTCTCTCTTTCTCCTACTTGATTTAAGCATAAACAGCCATCACAAAATGCCAATTGTTTTTATAGGTTTTTAGATTGATGGTGGTAGAGCTCATGATATATACAGATTTTAGTTACCTGCATTTGATGCTCTATTTGGATAGAGTGTTATCTAACTTAGGTATCTATATGACTGCTGGTTGTTGATTTAATCATATGCCATGTTGCATGTAAGCCCTGAAAGGCTTTGTGTAGGGAAAACATAGAGAATCACAGTGAAGTGTCCAGAAGTGTTCTACGGTGGGATCCACAATGATTCTCCTTATAGAGTGGGGAGAACACATAACAACCCATTTTTCCAATTATTAACAAGATTCTAAAAATTCTTTCATTATTTCAACTCAGGTCATTTGTGTTATTTCTTTTTCATTAGTGATACTGAGTTGAAAGAATCTGAGTATAATTTACATGACTCTAATACTATCTATACTATTAAGCACTTTTTAAATGTTTTAAGTGCTTAAATAACGTTGTATCCATTAATATTAATGTTTTGGAAGAATCTTCCATTTTAAAAAGTAAAAAAAATGATTTATGATAAATTTTGTTTGAAAATCATTAAATAGATAGGTAATAGGTAAATAGATGATACACAGATAGATATATGATAAATGATAAATACTCACCATAGTCTAAATATGTATGTCTGTTCCATGTTGGGGCCTACTTTTTTTTTTTAAGAGATTTATTTATTCATTTGAAAGGCAGAGTTAGAGAGAGAGAGAGAGAGAGAGAGAGAGAGAGAGAGATCTTCCATCCACTAGTTCACTCTCCAAATGACTGCAACAGCCAGGACTGGGCCAGACAGAAACCAGGAATCAGTAGTTTCTTCTGGGTCTCTTATGTGGTGCAGGGGCCATCTTCTGCTGCTTTCCCAGGTGCATTAGCAGGGAGCTGGATCAGAAGTGGAGCAGCCAGGACTCAAACTGGTGCCCAAATGGGATTCTGGCACTGCAGGCCTTGGCTTAATCTGCTGTGGCACAACACCTGGGACCTAATTCTTTTAAAACAAGAACTCATTAAAAACTCACTCTGTAGCCTTAAAAGTTTCCTTGGTGCTCTGCTTAACCTGTTTTTGTAAATGACTTTAGTATCTGTATGGTCTCTCAATTCTCTATGTTAATGTTATGTGTTATCAAATGTCCGCAACCCTACATCTACAGCTGCAAATTACAAAGCATTCTCAAGCAATGAGGACTTCGGTGATGTCAGAACCAGCCTGGAGTGAACTCAGTAAGCAGTGGAGCCTGCCCTGCCGGATAATGCTTGTGGAATCCCTGGGCTCCTTGTGTGAATACTTAGAGGGTCTTCAGAAACTAATGCATGTGATTGCCGCCTGTGATCAGTTTGTCATGGATCACAATGTGACCTTCCTAACACCTGGAACACCCTGAATTCTCTAACACAATATGTACTGGATGGTTTCAGGTCAGGTGTTAAGGGGATATGACCTGCCATTCACTGAAAGGTGCTTGTCCAGATAAAGGTGGTTCTGCCCATATCTCTTATGGCATAGGCCTTGCCTTGCCTGATTTCATGGCAGTTATCATACGCGGATCTGAAATGCACATGTGCACACCATGTTCAAAGGAGTGACAGTCTGTTATTAAACAGAGGTGTGTGGCTTTTCCTTTGTGGATTACTCAAGAATCTTTGCTTCCTATCAGATTACAGGTCAGAGTACTGCCATCAGGGACTGACGCTTATCACAGGAGCAAGATCCTATCTTCAGTTAAGCCTCATTCATGCAGGTGCATTATTCAGACAAGATCAAACTACACTAGCAGGAAAAAGCAGTTGTGTGCAATTGTGTCTCTGTTGTTTGTCCTTATTGTTTAAGGGAGCTCTTGCCTATTAAGACCAGACACTCAGGAGCAGCCCCAGGATACATGGTTGTTCAGCAATCCATTCTCACAACCCAGATCACCCTCCTGGTTCACCCCGAGGGAGGATGCACTGACCTTCTGTTGATTACAACAACAGCAACCTGGCAATCCTCAACAAGTCACCCTTCATGATGTCTCTTTCCACTTATTTCTGTGAAAATCAGAATCACAAAGAAATATCTGCCTCCTGATTCACTGTGAAAATTCCTCAACCTTATCCTAGCAAACCAGCAGACCCAAATCTAAGTTCATTGCTGTCGTTGAGAAGGGAAAGTGGTGGGCTCCCCTGCAGAGCCTTGGAGCTGCCCTTACACGCTATATCTGCTCCACCAAGCAGACTGGCAGCTGCTCTGGCACAGGGGACAAAAAGCTTCACTTTCAGCTCTACAGAGGTGCAGGACCAGGCCTAGACCGTGTCTGAAACGGGCAAGTTCGCACCCTGCTTCCTCCCTAGCTCCTCCTCAGCCCTCACGGTGCTCCTGCCCGTTTCCTCAGGACCCTCGGAAGCTGCCCCGGTGCTCACTGTGGTTTCAGTGCACACACTCTCAAGTGCTTGGAACTCAATCCACGTCTCCCACGGATCACCACCAGGTGCCTCCCACAGTGAGCATTAGCAGAAAGCTATAATTGAAAGTGGAGCTGAGACTCAAACCCAGATGCTGTGTTATGCGATGTGGGCATCTCCAGTGATGTCTTAATTGCTGAGTCAAATGCCTGTGCCCACTTCTTTCTTTCTCTCCCTTCTCCTCTCTTTCTCTTGAATGACAATATTGCCACATTCTTAGCAGCTCAATAAAACACACACATATTATCTCACTAGTCATGTGAAAAGTAAACATCTGGGGGGCTGGCACTGTGGTGCAGCGGGTTAACACCCTGGCCTGAAGCACTGGCATCCCATATGGGCGCCAGTTCAAGACCCAGCTGCTCCACTTTGATCCAGCTCTCTGCTGTGGCCTGGGAAAGCAGTAGAAGATGGCTCAAGTCCTTGGGCCCCATGGAGGAGACCCAGAAGAGGCTCCTGGCTCCTGGCTCTTGGCTTCAGATCGGCGCAGCTCTGACTGTTGCAGCCAAATGGGGAGTGAACCAGCAGATGGAAGACCTCTCTCTCTCTGCCTCTCCTTCTCTCTCTATGTAACTCTGACTTCCAAATAAATAAATAAAAAATCTTTAAAAAAAAGTGAACATCTGGTTTATTTTCAAAGCAAGATGTTTAAATGTGAGTAGACAACTGGGTAGCCTAACAGCTAGGTTACATGCACCTGAAAGTTCTTAGGCAAACAGGATGTTAGTGGCCAAAGCAGCTGAAGCAAATATGTGGGGAAGATTTTAGCCCTGTAGTGCTCGGCCAGTGGAGCTGGGGCAGACACCTGCATGCTAGGAAACAGCTTGCTGTAAACCATCCCAGGTGGGTTAGCCTGATCTTGCAAAAATCATTAATAAAGTCTCACTTTTGCTGCACTTCCTGGGTCTGAGTTCATCCTTTGAGTGGACAGGTGAGGCTGTTCCTCACAGTCAGGGGCACAGACAGAGCTCAGCTGGGGTCTGTGCAAGCCTGCAATCAGGGAACTGTTTTGCAGGGCGGGGCTCTCACATGGAGGCTCAGTGGGGAAGGACCCACACCCAAGCTCAATCACTCATGCATTTGGTTGGCAGCATTCATTGCCTTGCAGCTGAGAATTAACCACCCTGTTTTATGCTGGTTGTCAGCCAGGGGCTTATCTCAGCTTCTAGAGGCTACCTGTAACTTCTTACCCTCTGGCCTTCTGAAAATAATGATAGTAAAATTACAGGAACCGTTCTTTTGGATTGAGCTTCTACACTGGGCTCCAACATGAGACTAAAAATCATCATCGAGTCATTCCTGCTGATGTTCCCCACAACCAAACTGAAATTGAGCTGCCATCTGACATTGCAAAGAGGTTAGGAAAGAGCTCACAGCCAAATTTCTCAATAGCTCAGTTTTGTTTTTTTTGACAGGCAGAGTGGACAGTGAGAGAGAGAGACAGAGAGAAAGGTCTTCCTTTTGCCGTTGGTTCACCCTCCAATGGCCGCCGCGGCCGGCGCACCGTGCTCATCCGATGGCAGGAGCCAGGTGCTTTTTCCTGGTCTCCCATGGGGTGCAGGGCCCAAGCACTTGGGCCATCCTCCATTGCACTCCCGGGCCACAGCAGAGGGCTGGCCTGGAAGAGGGGCAACCGGGACAGAATCCGACGCCCCGACTGGGACTAGAACCCGGTGTGCTGGCGCCACAAGGCGGAGGATTAGCCTGTTGAGCCATGGCGCCAGCCAGCTCAGTTTTCTTTTTAAAGCTTTATCTATTTGATAGGCAGAGGTAGAGAGAGACAGAAAGAGGTCTTCCATCTGCCGGTTCACTCCCCAAATGGCTGCAGTGGCTGGACCTGGGCAGATCTGAAGCTGGAGGCTTCCAGGACTCCTAAGTGGGTGCAGGGGCCCAAGGACTTGGGCCATCTTCTACTGCTTTCCAGGACACAGCAGAGAGCTGGATCAGAAGTGGAGCAGCCAGGACTCAAACTGGCACCCACATGGGATGCTAGCACTTCAGGCAGCGGTTTTACCCACTACACCACAGTGCCATCCCCAACAACCCAGTTTTCATCACAGGATGATGAAGTTACCATTAATCCTCACCAGAAAGTATCTGAAGGAGTTTGGAGTTCATCAGTTATTTTCCCATTGTTCTGTCTTCTTGACCCTGTGTTACAGGGAAAGTAGCTTTGAAGGCAGAGCCCCCACAGTGAGGGGGACTGGCCCTAAGGGAGGAGGAGGGTCCGCAGGGACAGGCAGAAGAAGAGACTTAGGAGTTAGAGTGTTGTGTTCTTACCCTTACCAACATGTGGAGTAGGGCAAGAGGCACAGACAAGACCTGAGGAGGCAGATAGTTCTGGAAAGTCAGCGATGGTAGCTCAGGTGGAACCTTCATGGTGTGCATGGTTAGGGACAGAGTCTGCAGTCTCTGCCACAGGTGGGAGAAAGAGAGGGCAGGTGGAGAGGCAGTGTAGGCTCCCCTGTCATCTGCTTTATCCTCCAAGGTCTCAGTTTGCCCTGCAGGACCTTGGTGTTCTGTGGACACTCGGCGTTTTTCCCTGTAGAGTCTACATTCTCTCAATAGCAATGCAGGGCAGTTGGGGCGGGGGGGCACTCCCTGTGGTCTCAGCACCAGGGACACAGTCGTCAGCAGCGCAGCAGCCCTGGCACCCAGAGGACAGCTCTGGGAAGGAACAGCTGAAGGCTGCCCTGCTGCACCCCTGCACTGACATCTGCAGGTCTGGAGAGCTGGGCCCACATTCGCCACCCAGTGTGTCTTTGGTTGACTTCACTGGGGGCAGCAGGGGCAGCCTGGCACTGGTTCAGGGAGCACTGCTGTGTGTGGGCCAGGCTGCACAGGAGGCAGAACCCTGGGACAGGGACAGGACAGTGGGGAAGGCACAGCCTTCCAACCAGAGGCTCAGCAGAGGCCCTGGCGCTTCTCACTGTGTGCAGAGGTGGGGGTGGAGACTTCCCTCCAGAGGCCCAGGCTTGCACTGGGAGGAAGTGACCCTCCAGGGTCCATGCTGATGCTTAATGCCTGGGAGCCAGGTGCCTTCCTCCTCCTCTCACCCTTCCCTCTCTACGTGACCCTCCTGCTCATCTGCCATTGCTTCCTGGACGGCTCCTGGGCCTGGGACTCAACCCTCTTCTAGCAGAGGAGGGGACGTGATGGATGGTTGTTGGTTAGGCCTGGACACCTGCTCAGGTGAAGGCATAACTGTGAATTTGCATCTGAGAGGAGGGATCCTCAAGGCTCCGCAGTGTCCCAGCCTGGGTGTTCCAGCCGACTGCACGGGATTCTGCTCTGGGTGGTGCTCCCAAGACTTAGAGTGAAGGACCCCAGAGAGGAACCCAGAACCTACAAGAGGGCACCTCCCCCCTCCCCGGGGAGGGGCGCTGCAGAGGACCCTGGAGGAGGAGCCTGGGGTCAGGGCAGACCCCCGCAGGAGTGGATCTGAGGCGGCCAGGCGGGGCGGCATCACAGGCCAGGGGAGCAGAGCCTGCTGGAGCCGCCACAGGCCAGGGACTGCGCTGATTAAAACTTGGCCAAGGTCTCCAGGAGGGAGGCACAAGCTGAGGAACTTCCTGAGCTCCCTCTTGCCCCAGGGTCTCGTGCGCTCTTTGGAGGGACCGCAGGTGCCCTCTTCACGAGCCCAGATGGAGCGTTAACTGACATCGCCCAAGCTGTGGGCGGGGCCGGCCGTTGGCCCTGGCGGGACAGTTACAGGCGTTTGGCGCTGCTCGGAACTCTGCGTGGGGACTGTCCGGGCCTGCGGGGTCGGATCCAACAAAGTCGTCCGCCTGGGCTCTCCTCTGCAGGCCCCAGATGCACAGCCCAGAGCGCCGGCTGGGCTCCGGAGACCGCGGACTGCGGGTGCTCTCCCACGGGTCACTGCGGGCAGAGCCTGCTCCGAGCCCAGCCCAGGCGCAACCCAGACCCCGCCAGGCCCCTCGGAGCATCCTGCTGTGAGTCTCCAGGAGACAGGGGTGCCTTCTCCATGGCCATCCTGGACCCAGGGTCACTTGCCTGACTGCAAAGCCTTCCTAGCAGGTGCGTGGTCCCCAGACCTGACTGGGTGGTGCCGACGCGACCCCCCTGGCTGGCAGGCAGGCTCCCTTCCCCTTTGTTAGAAATTGGTTAAAACAACATTGAGGCCTTAGACCTTCTCTCAAGTCAAATGATGGCAGTGGCTTGCCAGCCTCTGAATGTACAGGCTGTGGGTGTCCACTGCGAGGGGTCTGACTGGTGCCCCCTTCTTCTCTCAGGGATTACTCTGATTTTTGTCATCATTGCTGTATTGTAATCTGTAGGGTACCTGGCACCGTGGCGTATCTCTAATGAGCAGGTGCATTGCTTTTACAGAGGCGGAGATCACAAAGGCATGGTGCTAAGTGGACCACGGCACACACTGGGCTCTGGGCTCCTCAAATGGTGCAGGGCAGAGATCCCTGATTGTCACCATAGCATCATCCCTCACTTCTAACTCAGTCTTGGAGCCCAGGTATTCTTTGGGGCTTAGTTTAAAGGGTGCAAACCTGTGAAGTCTATATTCTAGATCAGCTTTGGTTTATCCTAAGCAAGATGGCCTTGTGGAAATTTCCATGTGCATAAGAAGCCATTTCTATGGCCTCCTAGTATTGGTCTGAAAAAGAAACACATCATCTCTCTGCAAGTCATTAGTGTAGCATTGTATTGGATTCCACAAAGACCTACACTTCTAATCATTGTGCCCATGCCAACCTGGTCCTCCCTTCACTACACACTACCTGTGACCTAAATGCACTCTACACATCTGTTGCCCAAGAGAGCAAATATCTTTTGGTGTCAGGAGGGGAAAACGTGTAGCTGGATGCTACAGCATGACAAGAAAGAGTGGAAAACTCCCCACGTGGCTTCATTTACTTTGAGTCTTGTTTCCTTGGTTTCCATTGGAGTGTTTTTTCTTGCTCTGGAAACTGATTATTTCCATCCTGTCACTTGCAGAAGTTTCAAGTCCAGGAATCACAAATATCAGTAAAAATACTTAAATTTCTGTGTAGTTTTTTAAAATCTACTTACAATTACCTCCAACATAATTCATATTTTACACAATATTATGTTGGGCCTATGCTCACTTAGTGTTCCTGAATACGTTTGTACTTCCTTCTCCAACAAATGGGGACATAGATAGTACAAAAAGGATTCTTTTTCAGGCCCACATTCTACTTGAATAGAGGAAAAATAAGCTCTTCTCTTTCTAGCTTCTCCAGCAGCAGAAATTACATGCAGCTTTATACTGTGGTTCTTTGGAATCATTTGAGAATTCAATAAGAAACATGACTTTCTTTTAGAAAAAATTTGGTACAGTTTTAGAAAATTAGTTCCTATAAGAACTCTGCAGAAGATGACATGTGAATTAAATTAGTCATATTGTTTTTATCAAAAAAAATAAATTCATTCAACATATGATGAGTATTGAGGCTTCACAACAAGAAAAAGGAAATTGGACAATAATCTTTCATGAGATTTCCCCTCATGATTTCTCTTCCCAAGTGGAAGTGGTAGGACCAGGTACATTTTTGAGAGAATGTTCTCTTACTCATCATTTTAAGCCAAAAATGGTAGACAGAAAGTGTTCTTCTGAAATAACTCAGTGATAACACAAATGGAACAAGGAATATTTTGCAGACTAACATATGGGTATGTAGAATTCAATGTGATCATGTCCAAATGTTGATTTTATTTTATGTCAGGGTGGAACCTTCAAGGTGCCAGAAAACAAGAATTCACCCAGCCTTCAGGGAACTGCAGCCCACACACAACTTGAGTGGTCAGATGTGCTGCTCCCCCAGGATCATCCTGGGAGCTACTCTTTTCTATTCCTGGTAGGTATCTTAATCAGCATCCCTGTTTTCCCTGATATGTCTTTTTAAAAAAAAATTATTTATTTGACAGGTAGAGTTATAGATAATGAGAGAGAGAGACAGAGAGAAAGGTCTTCCTTCTATTGTTTTACACCCCAAATGGCCGCCACAGCTGGTGCTGCGCCAATCCGAAGCCAGGAGTCAGGTGCTTCCTCCTGGTCTCCCATGCGGGTGCAGGAGCCCAAGCACTTGGGCCATCCTCCACTGCACTCCTGGGCCACAGCAGAGAGCTGGACTGGAAGAGGAGCAGCTGGGACTAGAACCGGTGCCCATACTGGATGCTGGCGCTGCAGGTGGAGGATTAACCAAGTGAGCCACAATGCCGGCCCCTCCCTGATATGTCTTAACAATCTGTGCTCCAAATTCAATCTTGCCACACAATACACAGTTGCATAGGACAGAAGGATTGTAGTTTTTGTGTGTATTTCACTGGATTCGGAACCAATGAGAGTACACTAGAGTGAGATCAAGGAGGTTGGGGTTCCTGTCCCATATCTTCTGGAACATAATTGTATTTTCTTGGGAAAGTCATGGTTCCTTTTCCTTATTCTGACAGGATCACTCTAGAAGACTCGGAATACTAGAGCCTTTCAGAAAGTTCATGGTAAATGTGTGTTATGGAAAACCCATGTGTGGATTTCAAAATTTTAGCATTTAAATTTCTATTTCAAAATTAATTAATTTGGAAGGTAGAGTATCACAGAGACAGTGAGAGAGCAAGAGAGAGAGCGAGCCCATCCACTGGTTCAATCCTCAACTGCCCACAGTAGCTGGGGAGAGGAACCTGATTCAGATCTCCCACATGGTGGCTGAGCACAACACTCCAGATCCCCCTGCCTCGCTGGGTCTGTATTCACAGGAAGCTGGAGCCAGGAACTAGAGGCTGCTGTCACGCCCAGGCACTCCACCTGCATGTGGGCATCAATGCCTTAGATGTCGTTGGTGTTCTAAAGCATGAAGACAATTACACACGACACTGACACACGCCTTGGTAACTATGCTTTCAGAGCTGCCTCCACTTTCTAGGTGGTGTGACTGAGAGGCAGCAGAAGTAGACGGCTTGACCTGAGACTCCAAGGGAGATGGAACCGAAACAGACGTCCCTTCCCTTCTCAAGCTCTCTTTGCCAATGCATAGACTGCAGGGTGTTCACTTGGGGTGCACATTAAAACTGTGTTTCAAAAGAGCTTAAACCCGAACTTGTGAATTATAAGGCACAAAAACTTTGAAACTCTTGAGTTTTGGTTTTCGCTGTGTGAAACTGACCCCAGATAGTCAACTTGTGGTGAGCACCTTCAGCATGGCACATTGTCATATAAGACGTTGACACCATGATGTGTTGGGTTCAGCCTTCATCTTCAGTGTGGTGTTGATCTCCTGGTGAAATGGTCCCTTCTTTCCTCTCCTACGTGAGGCTCCCTGGGGACCGGGACTACCTGCTTACAGCTATTGTTGCCTTAGTATGTGACTTTTTGTGGAGATGTAGAAGTTAGTGATAAAAATGCAATGTGTGGCCGGCGCCGTGGCTCAACAGGCTAATCCTCCGCCTTGCGGCGCCGGCACACCGGGTTCTAGTCCCGGTCGGGGCACCGGATTCTGTCCCGGTTGCCCCTCTTCCAGGCCAGCCCTCTGCTGTGGCCCAGGAGTGCAATGGAGGATGGCCCAGGTGCTTGGGCCCTGCACCCCATGGGGAGACCAGGAAAAGCACCTGGCTCCTGGCTCCTGCCATCGGACGAGCGCGGTGCGCCGGCCGCAGCGCGCCGACCGCGGCGGCCATTGGAGGGTGAACCAACGGCAAAGGAAGACCTTTCTCTCTGTCTCTCTCTCTCACTGTCCACTCTGCCTGTAAAAAAAAAAAAAAAAAAAAAAATGCAATGTGAGTACATTAGAAAATATGTATACCTTTCACTTATCACCAGCTTACAGATACACAGAAAAACCACATCCATTAATGGCAGTGCCTAATGTTCAGCTCTGTTCAGTGATGCCAGTGCTTGACCCAGGTGTAATGTTTCCCCGCTCTTCTATACACCTCTTCCTTGAATCCATTCCTTGCTCCCATCAGTGTGTTCAGGACTAATCCAAGGAGATTGGGAAAGAGGATAGGGCTAGACTGCAGGTGCTGCTGGCAGCTATGGTTGGGTCATGGCATGAGTTCTTGGGGAGAGAATCTTGAAGTGCACAGGTCTCCATCCTTCCTCAGAGCGTGTGGAGGGATCTGTGTCCCCGGAGCTGAGTCAGCCTGGATCATGCTGTTTCTGCTCCAGGCTTCTGAGAGCCCATTAGCAACTAAGGGCAAACAAGGCTGTAGCATTCTCTGATGTTTTACTGTTTAAATGTGGGGTTTGTGGGCAAAGCAGGGAAGGTTTAAGTGCCTCTCCCCTGTCCTGGTGTTTTCCCACCTGTCAAAAGAGCTCCTTAGGTCCACTCCAGACTCTGTTCCTGCTCTGACTGCTCCTGGGATGGGTGTGTTACTCGATAAGAAGCTTAGAAAAGAATTCACTGGGCAAGTGCACCTTCCCTAATTCTTTCCTTTGAAATTGCACATGGGGTTCATCTCTCTCTCTGCAATCCTGTGTGTTACTCCTTGGCAAATCTCCCCAGTTCCAGAGTTTGTGTGGGACTATGTGGCTTTCATTCATAGTGGAGTTCTTAAACCATGGTCGTCACCAACATGAAGACTATCTTGAGCTCCATCTTTGCTCTTAATAAAGAGCAAACAGCCCTGAGAGGATGCAGGAGATTACTCTCTGGAAGCCATCCAGAAGACCCCAGCATTTGGTGTATTATCCAGGGACATTGAGGAACAAATGGAAAGGGGCATATTTTGGTGGAAAAACTTGGAATATCTGCTGTCTTTCTTTCTCACGCTTGCTGCACAAATCACATCGCACTTCGTGACTCTACACAACGCAGCCCGGCTCATGCACCCCTGTGGAGACCAAACATCTGAAACGCAGAGGTCATGGGGCCACGCTTCCTGCAGAGGCTCTGAGGGAGAATCCAGTCCTTGCCTCTTGTAACTTCTGGAAGTTGCTGGCTTCTGTGATATGTGGCCCCAATCTCATGGGTCTTCAAGTCACCTTCTCCCTGGGTGTTCATGTCTTCTCCTGTCTCGATTTTTTTCTGGCCTCCACTACTAAAGATACTTTTGGTCACATTTAGGCCCTGTGAGATAATAGAGCCTGAAAACATAATCTCAGGACCTTTCACAGGAGCAGGCCTGCTTCGCCACCACCTGGGAGGCTCATAGCTCGCATCAGAGCGCTGCTTCCGTTCCTTGCACAGCTGCTAGCTTTCCCGCTTCCTGTTGATGCATCCTGGCAGGCAGAGATGATGGCACAAGTTCTTGGGCCCCTAATACTCATGCAGAAGACCCATATGGAGTTTCAGGCTTCTGGTTGTGATCTGGGCTAGCCTGTCCTTTGCGTGTATTGGGGTGTACCATTGGATGCAAGATCTGTGTGTGTGTATGTGTGTCTAACTCTTTCTCTTTCACTCCCACTCCACCTTTAAAGTAGGTAACATTAAACATTTTAAAAGATCCTTAACAATTAAATTTATAGGAACTTTTAAAAAAGATTTATTTATTTGAAAGGCAGAGATACAACTGCTGATTCACTCTCCAAACTGCCTCAAAGGTGGAGGCTGGGCCAGGCCAAAACCAAGAGCCAGGAGCCTCTTCCAGGTCTCTGATATGGGACCCAAACACCTGGGCCATCTTCTGCTGCATTGCATTAGCAATGAGCTGGAACAGAAGTGGAACAGCCAGGACACGAACCGGTGTTCAAGTATGGGAGGCAGTGTTGCAGGAGGCAACTTAAGCTGCTGCACCACCACACCAGCCCAAGACTCACTTTTCTTAAATAAGGCAGTGTTCACAGGTTTCAATGATGAGGACAGGGACTGTCCTAGGGAGTCTGCAGCCCGTCTGCAATGCCAAGCATGAGATACTTCCAGCTGATGGCTGCAGCTTGCTGCATAGGAGAGCAGCTATCCCTGCAAAGGCAGAGACTTGAGAAAAAGCTTAGCTTAAAGAGAAGGGGATCGAGGGGATAGAGGAGCTGGGGGAGCAGCTGGAGTTGGATGGAGAAGGGACTGGGGGCTTTTGGTGATACTGGGAGTTTTTCCTGGTACTGGACCATAGAGTGCTCAGGAGTCTGCTGAGCAGGGGCATCCAGCAGCTGCCCCCACCACAGCTATTGAGCTCAGGCCCACCCAGCTTTTCCTAAGTGAGCTGCACCTAGACGAAGACTCAATCACAGGGGAAAAGGAGCCATACAGCATGTGTCTGCTGTGACATATGTGGCCTGTTATAAGATTGATTGAGAGACTCTTTTATCCGGTAGAGCTAGGCTGACACTGGATGTGCTGATGACCTAAGAGAAGTGTCCTCTTATGGACAGCTTTCTTCTCCTACTAGCTCTGTGCCCGGAGACAGAGACTAGGGCTGCTGTGGCCCAGGACTGTCACTCACACATCAGAGGCCACAGATGCAGTGCAGTGAGGCAGTACCCATCTGCCTCTCACTTGGTTCCAATTTCCCCTTCCAGTGAACCTGGAATTGTGCATGACATAAATACAAACCCTGTTTCACTCCACCCAGCTTCAATCTTCCAAGTCTGCTTAAGCCTCCATAGCACGGGGCACTGGCTGACCTACCTGGTAGTTCATGGATGATTTTGTTTCTTGTCTTCCCTCCCCACTAGAATGTAGGCCCCACAAAGCCAGGAATTTTGCTTTCTTGTCATTGAAGTCCCTGTCTACAACATCCCACAGCACATCCCAGATGCTCACCAGATACATTAAGTTGCTAATAGTAAGTGGATTACGTGCAAAACCTACCTGGATCTTCCACAGGCTTTGCACACAATTCAGAGTAAAGCTGGGACAGCACAGGTGCCCACGTCCCATATCAGAATACCTGGCTCTGGCACCCCAAAGCAGCTGCCTGCTAACTGTGGATCCTGAAAAGCAACAGTGATGGCTCAGGTAAATGGGGCCCTGCCCAGTGGGACACTGCATTGAATTCCTGGCTCTCAGATTTCAGTGCATCCCAGCCTTAGCCATTGTGAACATTTGGGGAATGAACCAAAGGATGGAGCACTCTCTATATATCTGTCTCTGTTTTTCTCTCTAATGTCCATTAAATGGAAAAATAAACCAAAAAAGAGCATATATTTTGCTAAAATTATTAATGTCCATTTTTCCAAGCCAGAAGTCCAGAATAGGCCTGGGTTCATTGTCACTGATGAATTCACTTCTCTTGTCTCTCCCCATTGGCAGCTCCCATAGTCCAGGAGCTCAGGGGTTCATCTCTAGTCACTGTGGAGTTTCCCATAAGCCTCACTGCCCCTGCTGCCTTTGAAGTCTTCCCCGTTACACAGGCATAGGACTGTTTCTGAGATCTACAGGCACTCTTCTCATCCAGGTGTGCAATCCTGTCATGACCCCCATACTTACAGAAACACGGACAACTGCCCCCAGTGGAGTGCATGATTCTGCACACTCTGCCCTTGTGCTAACCCTGCAGTTGCACCTCCCAGCCTTCATTTAACTCCTCAGCCCCACCTGCCCGGCTCTCTGCTCTCCACTGGCTGCTCTTGTTCTTCCTGCCCTAATGTTGCACCTGCTCTAGCTTTGAGCAAGAAATAACCCTTCTGCACTTGATGGCTGTTTCCTACTCTTCTGAGGCGCCATTCATGCCTCATATCCCCCGATGTGATTCATTTTCTTCTTACCTATTCCTGTGATCTTACCGCATTTCCCACAGTTGATGAGATCAGCTATTGCAGCCAGGAGACAGTAAATTCTCATATGCAAAGGGAAGTCTTCTGACTCTCCAGCATGAGAGGCCAGCGTAGTGTAGCATGGGATTTTCATGTATCAATTTTCACTGAGATGTGTTAGATGCCCAGGGCAAGAGTTGTGTCTTTCTCTTTGCCCACTTGCAGAGATCCCCTGGGTTGTCCACTGCCTTATGAAGGGCTGTGCTACCCATCATTTGTTCCAGGAGAGACTCAGAAGAACTCTTGCAAGATGTCAAATTGGGCGTAATTCTTGGGAATTGACCTCTTAGATGTTCAGAATAAAGTCAGAGCAGTTATTGAAGAGAAACTTCCCTGGTACTTACAAGGAGCAGGCTCCATCTTAAGTAACTTCCATTTTTAATGATTGCAAAAGTAGGCATGAACTTTCCCTGTCTTGGTTCTTTTAGATGCAAGGAGCTGGGTGCCATGCCAGTTGTCTAAAAAGCAGGAAGTGTGAGGATGTCTGACCTATGCCTCAAGTGGAGAACATTACACAACCTGAAAGACGTTCGGACATTTTTACTCACAAATGGCACTGTTGCAACACATGTCAGAGAGACTGGGGCCTCTGAAGTGGTCACAGTGCTGCAAGTAGCTCAGAAGGAAGAGACTGTGGGGTGCACGTCCTCATGGCCTGTCATCTCTGCCCCTGGAATCACAGAGTCCTTGGGGTCAGCAGGCGCAGGTGCGATGGGACACCACTTGCACACTCTCTTCTCTGGAACACTGAAAATTGGTACAGAGTCCGGTCCAGCTCATCACAGCTCACCCATATCAAGTCTTCCCCCACTATTGCGTTCAAGGAGCAAAGATGCAAAGCAGAGGCAAAAGAACAAGCACAGGATTCCCATCTTCAACAGCATCTGGGAGAATCTACAGTCACCATGGGGAAGAGGCAAGGAGAAAGCGTTTGGGAACAGCAGGTGGCTTCCCGCCAGTTCCAAGCCTATAGTAACCCAATTCAGAGATGTGCTCAACTGGTCACCAGGGCAACCAGGGAGGGATGGGGATCCCTGCGTCATCCTCTTCTCTCCACAAAGGGTATTTCCCAGCCAGTGTGGCTCTCGCTGGGCTCATCTTCCCCCACACCCCTCCAACACCCTCACGCATAGCATGCAGACACACAAACTACGCACACAGGCGTGTGTCTGCACCCACCCAGTGAGGTTTTGTGCCTCTGGTGCTGTGGCCACAGAGGAGGTTCAGTTTTGTCCCAGTGGACTGAGCCCCTTCTCGGCAGAACCCTCACTGTCCCTGCATAGGGCACTGACTGTGGGAGGGGGTTTGCACCTTGTTGAGATTCAATATAGGAGAAAGGAAGGTGTTGTTGGTTCCTAGATAACCCAGGGCAGCTGAAGAGGGGACCCCAGGGGCTGCTGAGCAAGGCCCTAGCACAGACACAGCTGCTCTGACCAGGAGCCTCCCAACACACTTTTTCCTTATGAATGGTGCTGGCTCCTTTCAAGTGAAAAAAGGCACTATGACTGGGCGGACCCTGATGTTCTTACTTAAAGAGAGGCTAGAGCTTTCTCCCGGCACATGCCTGGTCCTGTCCCATACCAGCACTGTCTGGGCTTGAGCAGGTGGGCCTAGGCTGCTGTGTGTGAGGCCACAAGTATTTCCTATGACAATAGGTTCAGTGGGGTCCCCTCTGGCACCAAACCACGATCAGGCCTTGTGGACCCCAAAGGTACTGATGGAAAGATGGGAACAAGAGCCTTTCACCACAGCAATGGTTTTGTACTCTCCTGTGATACCACTTGTGTTCTGAGAGGGGCAGCAGAGGTGCCTGGCATGAAGGTGGAACCAGCATGGATGTGTCCCTACACAGGGTCAGTGCTGATGTTTGCAACTGCAATGGCTGTTTTGTGGCCACAAGAGCCCCAGGTGCTGGCTTAGAAGGTAAAGGCAATCAGGTCTTCCAACAGGTGTCTGGGCCACAGTGGTGACTTGAAGTGTGGATTTTCTGTCCATTTGTGCTCGAGATGCAGTGGTTGGAAGCAGGAACACAGGTCTTTACACCACGAGAATGGCAACATCCGCGCCTACGGAATCACCTGAGTCCAGGGCAGGTGGGCTCCTGGGGTCTGTAAGGTATTGAGCCTTGGATGTGTTTCCAAGGACAATACACAGGGCCAATGCTGGCATCTGCAACCGCAGTGGCTATGGTATGGTCAGATAAACCCAATGCTAGGATGGAGTGTGGAGACAAGCAGTTCTCCTTCCTTGCTCAAGGTCATGGATCCTCTGTGTGTAGGTTTTGCTGCTCAGATGTGTCCCAGATGTAGACCCTGCACAAAGGACTACGAGCATGGGTGTGGCACCATCCTCTCTCCTAGCATGGGGGGGGGGGGGCAGTCAGCTGAGCTCCAGGCACCTGGAATGTGATGAGCATTGGATGTGAATCCAAATGCAGGGGCAGTGCTGGCCCTTCCTGTTGCAGCAGCCATGCTGCCATTAGATGGGTCCAAAGTTCCCCGACCAAAAGCAGGAGCAAGAGTGGGGCTAAGGGTTGTGTTCCTAAATTCACTGCACTGGAAGTGGCGTATAGGCTGGACATGCAAATCCCAGGGCTCCCTCTGAACAGAGTTCTGCTAGTCCCATAGACACCAGTGGCCCTAGAATGAGGCTGGCAAACGAGAGAGGTGCTACCGTTCCCAGTGCTGGGAATACTGGTGACAGCTCCTAAGGCAGAAGCACTGGCTGTCCTGATAGGGAACGCTGGTCAGGCTTTCAAACCATGTGCAACGTCAAGCTCACTCACTAGTTGCATTGTGCGGGCACTGGGCGGCTGAGCAGCGGGAGGAGTTAGGCTAATTGCTGGTGCTGAGGCCGTTGGCCTCCCCAGTACGAAAGAGCAGACCAGCACACACCACAGGCAGGCTAAGTGTAGCTCCTGGGTTGCAGGGACAGCTGGAAGTTTTAGTTGTGCGTGCAGACTTGCGCCGAGGCAATGCTGCCACTGGGCGGTGTGTTCCCAGCACCAGGAAGCACCACGGAAAATGGGATACAGTTCTCTGTGGAGATGGGTGGGTGGATGCCGGCCCTGGAATGAAGGGTAATGTCCACCCCCTGATGTTGCTCATAGCAGGTGAGGAAGTGAGATTGCAGGGGTGCTACCTGCTGGGACGGAGAAGACCACAGGAGTCCTTATTGGAAGACAGGGCCTTGGGGAGACAGCCACCGTGTTCCTGCCCATCAGGGATCCTCAGTGTGGACAGAACAGTTTCTGAGCCAAAGGGCCTGTTCAAAATTGGGATAGGGTGTGAAAGCCTTGGAGTAGTGGGCTAGTGGAAACGGCTCTGAGCAGAGTGCCTTGATCCACTCTGCCATGGAGGTAGAAAATGAGGCAACACCCCCACACATACACCCCAGATCTGGGAGGACAGCTGAGGACGGCAGGTGGGGTTTGGTCCTTGTCACTGACCTGAAGGGTCTAAAGTAGGCTGAATGTCGTGTGTAGGTGCAGTGGGTGTGATGGAAGAAATGGCCAGTCTTGGAGGGATAGGTTCACAGTGGCACTGGCAGAAGAAGGAAAGAGGAGACAGGAGATCTACACTCATGGGATTCAGAGGTTTCTCTCTGTAGGAGGGAGGCTGGAAGGAGAAAGCACAAGGCTGGGCTTGGGGAGATCAGAAATGGGAGGACTGTAACTCTTCCGGATGATGGCAGGACCTTCACCCTGGGAATGGACATGAAGGCAGGGCGAGGGTTAGCAGGGACAGGCTGTGGAGCGCAGACTTAGGGATGGGTGTGTGTGTGTGTGTGCTGTTTCCACACCACAATGTAGTATGGGGGTAGGTGGCAGACAGGACTGCAGGCGGGGGATACAGGTCTGGGAAGCTGGTGGAGGAAGCAGCAGCTGGGATGACAGAGCGTAAGTGGACAGGGACAGGGAGACTATAGTCTCTGCCACAGGTGGGAAGAAGAGACAGATGGAGAGGCACTACTATAATGCCCTCTGGTGTCTGCCCCCAGCCCCAGGGCCTCTGATCCTCCAAGACGTTGGCATTCTGGGACACTCATTGCCATCTCTCCCTCAACAGCAATGAAAGGGAATTTAGGAGGTGGTGGCAAGCTCCCCCCCCCCCCGAGTATGTCAGCATCTGATCTGACACCAGTCTGTAGTGGCAGCAGCTCCAGCACTTGCAAGGCCCTACTGATGACCTGTAGAAGCAGGTGCAGCTCCAGGTAACAGTTGGTTGTACATCAGATACCCTGATCCTGCGGGCCTGGACTCTCCTGCTTTGGCTCTTCCACCCCTGCGTACTCCTGAGACTGTGTGTGGAGGGCAGCCTGGGGCTGGCTCAGCCAGTACTCCTGCCTCTGCCGGCTCCTCCCAAAGAGGCAGGACCTTGTTGAAAAATACCATAGGGGAACAAACTCCGGGGCCAGCCCTGGCCTCTTCACTGTGTGGTGGTCAGGAATGGTGGTCATTTCCCAATAGAGGCCTGGGCCCTTCTGGGGACTCTGGGCTGTCGCTTTGGGCCTCCCCTGTTGTGCAGGCGTCTTCTCTGGGCAGAACGGTACGCACTTTCTATTCCTCCTCCTTTTTCCTATGCCCTTCCTAGGGCAGCTCTTCAGGCTGCCTCTAAGGCTCAGAGGGCTGGGCCTAGGGTGGTGCCAGGCCGCTGGCCCCTCTTCTTCGGTTTCTTCCTGCAGTGCGGGAAAAAGTGCCTGACTGCACCTGCTTCTCAGACAGTCTCACCTCCAGCCTCCGTCAGCACGTGGCATCTGCCTGGTGCCCTTCCTTGAGTAGGGGCTGCTGCCTCCCTTGAGAGAGTGGGGAGCCAGGGCCTGGAGGCTGCATTCCTTTCCCAAGTCACTGTGGTTCCTGCAGGGAAAGGGTGGTGGTCCAGGCAGGATGGGATCAGCACTGTGGGGTGTGCCAATATGCCACAGTTTCACTGGAGCAGGAGCAGCAGCCCTAGGAAGGTGATTCTCTCCCAGCACAGCAGGTTACCTGCAGCTAGAGGCACAGCACCATCAGTTCCCAGATGAATGTTTGCCCTCAGCTTCCTGCAACCCTGGAGCTGGGCTGGTGGTCTTTCCCCAGCATTTCCTTTGCTGACTCTTCCTGCAGTAGTGGTGAGCAGCTGGGCCTCGGGGAGCCCATCTTGCTGTCCATGGGCCTCCCCAACATGCATGTGGGGCTGTGTGAGTCCGGGTCAGGCCCTTTCCAGATGGTGCTCCGAAGAGATTCATGGGCCTCCTCCCTGCAGGTGTTGAATGAGTGTTGGGAAGGCCCAGACTGCTCCTCCAGGAAGGGTGGTCTTCTCAGCCTCCACTGGCCTGGGTGGGATTCCTTCCTCTGGGAGAGGGGACTGGTTTTGTACTCTTCTCCTTTTCCATACCTCCCCAGGGCTGCTCTTAAGCTCCCACCTTGGTCTCAGTAAGGAAGGAAAGGGGAGTTGACTTGATCTGGTCTCCTTACCCTTATAACCTTGGAAACAATACTTCTTGAAGAGCCCCAGGCCTGCATTGGTCAGTTTAAAATGAATGACAAGGCCTAGGCCAGCACCACAAGGAAGAGAGATATCCCTCAGCCTCCATGTAGCCTAGGCCTGCTGTGGGCTCACAATGACAGAGACCTCTGTTCATGTCCCCTCCCCCACCCCATTCCTGGATCTTTTCTTTGGTCCCCACCTGGGTCCCAGTAAGGCAGGGGTGGGGTAGATGCCTAGACTGAGCTCATGGCCCTTGATGGCCTCAGCTAATGGGAGTTAGTTATATCCATGTGCTTGGCTTTTACCTGGACCAAACAAAATTTTCCAGTTTTCTTTTTTTACCTTGTGGTCATGGTCATTGAGACCCAGCATCTGCTCTAAAGATCCTATAGTTACAGTAGCAGTTGGAGGAGTGGGGTGAGCTGTTGTCTCATTTGGGTTCTGCTGGGGTAAGATGGCGCAGAGTCATGACATAGACACTGGGAGTTGAGTGGAAGGAAGCTAGTGGCGAGCCGATCGCAAACTCATTTATTTCAGTTAGTGCAGCAGCTTATATAGGGGTTCTAGCCAATCAGCTCAGAGGGCATTTCTTTAGTCGGCCTATAGGTGCTGGTTGCTGGGCAGAGTACTTCTGTGGCTGCTCCCAGGCACTATTTCCTGGTTGCTCGGTTGCACATTGCTTGTGGCCACCAGCGCCATCTTCTATGATGGCTTGTTTTCCCCACAGTGAGCTTACTTGATTTGGGCAGCAACACAGGGCAGAGGTGCAATATGGCTGTTGTTATGATCACATTTAGTGCAAGAATTGCTCTGGGTGAGCTAAACACATGTGAATGGTCACAAGGCAAGAGTGAGGTGTGATCAGCAAGTTCTCGTCCACTCCCTCTTAATGGCACAGTGCACATATAATTATTCAGCTAGGTGCTCAGTCACATCACAACAGATGACAATGGCGGACCCAGTGAAGGGGTGAGTGTTGAGCCTAGCACATTGAGGTAGGAGGGGTAAGATTCACCAGAGCTCCATCAGTATGAACTCAAGCAGTTCTACAAGCTCCTCTCCACTGTCCCTCTATAGCACTGGCCCAGTGACCATGTGTTGCCGAGTCTCTTCCCTGGACTGAGGGCAGAGCCAGCTCGAAGCTGGGTCAAGAGCAACCCAGACCCCATCGTGCTCACAGCGCACCCTTTTCTCCACTCCTGGAGAAAGGAGCTGCCTATCTCTGGGCAAAGACCTGAGCTTACAATTAAATGAGGATATATGATTTCAGTATGTGGATGAAATTCTTGTTGCTATTAAAAATAAAGAAACTTCAAGCAATCGTAACTTTAAATTTCCTGGTAGAAAAATGCTATAGAGTATCTAATAAAAAGATGAAATTTTTGCCAATAAACTGTGAAATACTTGGACATTGCTGCCAAAATTAAAACTAGGGCCACACTGCTTGGGACTGGAAAACCAAACCATCAGGGATAAGAGTTGATCAAACAAACAGGTTTAATCAAGGAGCTAATGTTCTGTGGGGCCAGGGAAGCAGCCATTTTTAATCTAATGTTACTTTTCCCCATCTCATATGAGCCCAAGGACTGTTAGAAAGGGGGTGGGAGAGGTCAGGAAGGGGAGTGGGTTCCGTTGATGGGTTATCAGGCTTCCTCCCAGGGTCAGTTCCGATAATCATCCTGGCACGATTCAGAGCATGTTCCCTTGACATAAAGCTTGGCTGTTTGCAGGTGGTGCTTGTACATTCTGGTCTGAAGTCTTCAGTTCTAGCCCTGGCCCTGGAGTCAGCCCCTTGAGTTCTTAACCATTATTCTTGTGTTGCACATTGTGATTACTCCCAGATCAGCCCTCAGCTCAAAAGAAAAGGAAATGTGTCTCTCCACAGTTGCACATGTATCGCTAGTCACTAAGCTAGAATGTGAAAAGCTCATGTATACAGTGGTGGAAGACTTGGTAAGAGTAGCAATGCCTGCCAACATAAAACCACTGTGCGGATTCCTGGGTCTGTTGGAATTTGGTTGGCTTTGGACTCGTGGCCAAGCTCTTCTATGAAGCCTTACATTTTGTAATTTTCATTTTCTCTGAGAAGCAAGAATATAAATAGATGCAAATCTTCCATCATTTGAGTCACTACCCACATGATAGAGTCAATGTTGGGCCAAAGCCAGGGCCAGGAAGAAGTTCTTAATTTCACCCAAGTTTCTCATGTCAGTGTCCCAGTACCCAAAGTATTGAGCCATCACCTGCTTCCTGCCAGGGTGTGCGTTACGTGGAAGCTAGAATCAGGATCAGAGCCGGAGCTTGAGCCCACATACTCTGATATGGGATGCAGGTGTCCCAAGTGGCAATTAACCACTGCACCAAACACCCGGCTCTCTATAAAGCCTTAGAGGAGACAATAAGACTGCAAATGGACTGCAGAATGGAAGAAAGGATTTTAGACTTCTAAGGGAAAACTATGAATGGCCCTGGATTTGGGAACTCCAGGTTTAAGACAGCCTTTGACCTCTTAGAACCGCGAAGGAATGAGTCTCAGGTATCAGTTCTACCTGTACATTCCACGAGGAGACCTGTCACCTGCTTCTACACAGCCAGGCCTCGGGACAAAGGGTGGCTCATCTGTTGGCAGCGGTGGCAGCAACTTGATCTACAGATCCGACCACAGTGCATGCTCCACTTTGTTGGCTGCTCTTTTTGTAGAAAAAGGGAAGATACTGACCCACCTCTGTGAGACTGGGAAAATACCAGGCTGTTCTGTTGCACAATTCACATGATAATCTACAGCTAGAGTCATCCTTAAAAACCTACCACAGTGTGCTCACAAGCAACATGGAAGAACCTACAGATAATTGAACAGGTTGATTGCAGCAGACCCGATCTGACAGACCAACCCTTGGAAAACAAGACATGTAGATGTTCACAGATGGGAGGAGCTTCATGGGTCAAGGCCACTGGGGATCCACATCTGCAGTGGTACCCCATCCAGAGTTCCTGAGAGCAGAAGCCCCTGCTCCAGTTACCTCTGCCTGAAAGACAGAATTAATTTCCCTGCCCAGCGCCCTGCACATAGGTCAGGGAGAAAAAGTAGCAATTTGGGCTGAATACAAATGTTTTTCTTTTGTGCTGCATGCTCATGAGATTCTATAAAAGGAGAAAGGGCTGTTGACAAGAAGTTAGATGAAGCAATGAAGCCTACAGAACTAGCCACAGAGCCTTGCCTTGGCCACTAGTAGCAAAGGGAAACCCTTAATGCCACCCACGCTGTCAAGCAACAAAGACTAAGGTTCCAACAACTCAAACTATTTCCCCTTCACTCAGACATCCAAATGCCTAGCAGAGGGTCTAGGGAGGCATCAGGAATGGGGGATGTGATAGAGGACCAGCATAGTCTCAGGATGTCAAAATTAGACACAGCAGAGAAAGACGGATGACAACCAAGAGGGAGCAGTGCTGATTCCTGAGCCTCTTACGGATGGGATGCTGACCACCTCCACCAAAGCCCTGGCCATAGCAGGCTTTGACCTTATAATCGATACAGAAGTAAATTTCTGGGACAAATGTGCAAGGAACAACTCAAAAAATAACACAAAAATGCGTAAGATGAGCTAAAATCACAGTCCACATGGACCCACCCCACCCCATATTAAAGGGCATCTCAGCCCAAGGATCAGGCCCCAGTGAAGATTAGCAAGTAGGCTATAACCCAACACCATGTGTCACAGGGAACTTCAGGTGTCTGCTGGTTGCTGGTGCTCCGGACAGTGTCTCAGCATGGGTAGAAGCCTTCCCTTGCAGCCCGGGCATGGCCTCAGCGTCTGTCAAGGTTTCACTGAAAGACATCACTCCTGGGTCACTTTGCCCTTCTCCAGGCAAAGTGATGATAAGAGAGGAGCCTTTGATGCCCAGTCAACTGTGGAGGTCTCTGGAGTACAGGACGATAGTGGAGATCCCATTATCATGAGATGAATCCCCCTTGAGGGAGATGTCTGGAAAGATGCATCAGGAGACTGAGTTGACCTGGGTCTGTCAGTTGCAAACCTGGGAGAATTGCTCCTCACAAAGCAGATCTCGTGGAGTCCCTGCAAGATATTGTACAGGAGACCTTCCTTTACTGTATGTTTTCAACACTATTTTTTTCTCTTCTTTATCCGAGAGGCCAAGAAACAGAAAGAGCTCACAAATGCTAATTCACTCCCCAAATGCCACAATGGCCAGAGCTGGACTGAAGCTAAAAACTCATTGTCTCCCATATGAGTGGCTAGGACCCAAGTGCTTGAGCCTTTCTCGGTCTGCATTAGCAGGAAACTAAAAATGCGTGAAAAATCAGGACTTGAACCTAACCAGCATCTAAACAGATGTACCAAACTCCTACTCTCTTTAGAGTATGTTGGATCTGAGGAGTCCAGAGAACAATGGGTTCAAGAACGGGATCTTGTTGGGTACATTCAAAGTTTAATGTTTCTTTGGCAATAGTAAGTTTGTTGCTCACAAGTATTTGCCTTTGATGTGTCTCTACACATCTCCTAACTCCAAGGGTCTGGGTGCTACTGAAGTCCTGGAAGAATAATCTTCCCAAAGACCAGTTGTACCTTCAATGAGTTGTGCCACATGAGGCCATTTAAATGACCCATTCATGTGGGAAGTTACAGGGAGGCCAGCTTTGTGCTCAGGCCAACTTCCTCCCAGCTCGGGAGTCTGACCCTCCTTGACCCATCCATCAGAACACTGCCAGCAGTAACTGAGGAGGAAATCCTTAAGACTTGGGATCACCCCAAACCTGACTGTTAATACACCCATAACCCACACTACTCTCGCTCTCAATATTCTTGAGAACCTCTAACTGATCTCAGGTTGCTTTTCAGAAGACAAGCTGAAGCTAAATAGCATCCATATTGTGCCCATAAGTTTCCTTTTATTGAGCATTCTCTTCTTTTTCATAGAAAGCTTTTATTTAATAAATATAAATTTCAAAAGTACAACTTCTGGATTATAGCAGTTCTTCCCCCCATGCCTGCCCTCCCACCCCCAAGCCATCTTACCTCCTACTCCCTCTCCCATCCCATTCTTAATTAAGATTCATTTTTAATTAGCTTTATACACAGAAGATCAACTCTATACTAAGTAAAGATTTCAACAGTTTGCACCTACACAGACACACAAAGTATAAAGTACTGTTTGAAGACTAGTTTTACCATTAATTCTCATAGTGCAACACATTAAGGACATGGGCCCTACAGGGGAAAAAGTGCACAGTGATTCTTGTTGTTGATTTAACAATTGACACTCTTATTTATGACATCGGTAATCACCTGAGGCTCTTGTCATGCGATGCCAAGGCTATAGAAGCCTCTTGAGTCCACAAACTCTAACATTATTTAGGCAAGGCCATAATCAAAGTGTAAGTTCTCTCCTCCCTTCAGAGAAAAGTGCCTCCTTCTTTGATGGCCCCTTCTTTCCACTGGGATCTCACAGATATCTTTCATGTAGGCCTTTTTTTTTTTGCCACAGTATCTTGGCTTTCCATTCCTGAAATGCTCCCATGGGCTTTATAGCCAGATCTGAATGCCTGAAGGGCTGATTCTGAGGCCAGAGTGCTGCAAAACTGTTTTGTTGCAGTGATTCACTTTTGTGCATGCCCCTGAATGGAGCTTGGAAAGTTAATGTAATTTCCCATATCGTGATCAATGCCAAAGCTTTACTAAATGTTGGATTTGTCATCAGATGCCCTATTCAGCACATGACTATGGCTATCCTGTGGCATATCTGTACCTAATTTCACAGGGTTCCCCACTCCGACCTACCTATGGTAGAGTTATACTGGGACATGATGCTAATCAAGATAGGCCCCAATTCTTGATTCAGTTTTACCACCATCATGAATGGCTCACAGTGTAGCAAGCCAGAGCCCACTGAAGTATCCACTGATAACTCTGGGGGCTTGCCATCTCTTACAGGAAGTTTTTTAGCCCCTCTTTCTTTATTAGGCAATAATCTAAGAGATACAGGGATATAAAAAGAGAGTACTTATTTATGTGATATCTTTGATTAAAAAGGCTTAAGGTCTTATGATTTAGAAATTTGTCAATTAACTTGGACTAGGCATCCTCTACCCAACACTAGTAAATATTATTTTAACATGTCCATGTAGCCAGTGCATGAGAGCCTCAATTTTTACATTTTTTCAGGAATCTTGTGTGGCCCTAATGGAAGTGTTTTTGTTCTGGGGATCAAAACCCAGCCGTGGGCAGATGAAAGGATTGGTAGCTGGTGCCTGGGAAGTATTTGCCTCCCAGGCCAGTGAATCACCCACATTAGTGAGACCCACCACTGGGCTAGTCTCTAAAATGACCTGATAGACCCAAGCAAATTATTTTCCTGCATCCCAAAAAGATGGTTTCTAGTCCACGTTTGGAAGAAATGTGTTGCTCTGGTGGAGGCTTTCATTCCACCAAATATGATGGGACATTGCCTATCACACTGATTCACGTGAAACAATTCCAGCTCTTGCAGCCCAGCCAGCAGAAATTGATTCCTCAACAAACGATGAGACAGACAACTGCACTGCTCTCCATTAAACCCACTCAGGCCCAGGGACTGTGTGTATGACTGTGTGTGTGGCCAATTCTTGATGCACCTGCATTAATAAATGTGCTTTAGTAGATATTTGTTTAGAAAATATCAGACAGTAGACCATGAGGTCACAAGTATTTCTGGCCACTCCAGGGATTGACTGGGTTTTAGGACTGTTTTCATGGATCCTACAGAGAAATAAGGTCAGTCTTCCAGCAATTGTTAATTGATTTAACTATATTCTGAAGCTCTTTATTGTATATGTAATCCCACAGTAGGTTAAGACACACCATGCAGCACCAGCGTCCCATATGGGAGCAGTTCGTGTCCCAGCTGCTCCACTTACGATCCAGCTCCCTGTTAATGCACCTGGGAAAGCAGTGGAAGATGATCCAAGTTCTTGGGCCCCTGCACCCACATGGGAGACCTGGAAGAAGCTCCTGTCTCATAGCTTTGGCCTGGACCAGCCCTGGTTGTTGAGGCCATTTGGGGCATGAACCAATGGAAGACCTCTCTCTGTGTCTGTCTCTCCTTCTCTTTCCCTGTAACTATGTCTTTCAAATAAATAAATAAATAAATCTTTATATAAAAAAGGCATATCTTAAAAAAAAACACTGTCAAAGCCCATTAAAACCTGTCGGTACTGTGGGATGGCAAACACTGCCTATACCACTGAGTTGTGAATTTACACTGTTTTGAGTGTAAATTGTCAAACATCCTAAGGCTAGAGTTTTTTGAACATACAGTCTACGAAGAAGCATGCAGCTGACCTGTGCTTGCTGAGAAAGACCAGAAACTCCCTTCTTTGGCTGACCAATCAGCTCCCATGCCTCATCTCCATGGTTGTTCCCTTGTTAATGTTTCATATGGAAGCTGTCTGGGGCGTCATCCTGACTCCTCACTTGGATGCCTGGTAATAAATGACCTCAGCGAGCCCGTGGCTTCAGTGTCTGCCTCTCTCACACACAGTCAGTGTGTCATGGGCCTATGCATCTTAATCTTCATTCCAGGTGCTTGCCCCCAGAGAGCTAAGAATCCAAAGCAGAGGCATCCTACAGTGCCCAAGGGAGGGCGAGATTCATTTAAAGGACAGAGTGAACATGCATTCATGCACAAGTGTGGGCCGCCCCACGTGGGGAGACAGCCATCAGGAATGGGTCAGAGAGTTGCCCATGAGGAGAGAGAAGGTGAGGAGGCATGAGAAGGATCCCCTAGCACGATCAAGAGGGACCAAGGTCCCTCTCACATCATTAGCTGCTTTTACGTGATAAGGGGTGGTGCCTTAGTTGTATATACAAGTAGGGTGGGGTCTGGGTGGAGTTTAACGTGCAGCAGGCTTTCTGGGATTTTTGTGTCTTCTTTCTGGTCCTGGATGGAAACACAGCTGCATCCTGGCAAGATGAGTGTATTAAATTGACAGACAGAGGGATAGAGTTACAATGCAGAAATTCCAGCTCAACCCTCTACCTAATCTTCCTGCCTGATTCCCCATATCCAACTAAACCCACATTGGTTGCTTAACATCCAAGAATGCCACAGGCAAAAAGTATTCCAAAATCTAACACTGGCTGAGCATCAGGTTGGTTGTCAAAAAGTTTCACACTCCAGGTTTTCAGATTAGGGTTACTCGAGCCTTGTTGCCAGGTTGGAAGTGCTCTGTCGCTCAGCCCCAGTTAGAGCTGCCAAGACACAAGGCATTCTGGGAGAATCATATTATTTACACGCCCATCTCTGTCCCCAGGTGTTGTGAAATCCACACTTAGCAGCCACACAGAGCCTTCCAACACAGGGAAAGGGCACGGAATCCAACGCCTCATTTTCCTGGATCTTCCCTACTTTTCACAAACAACAAGCCACATCACCGCCAGGTTGTTTAAAGTTTTACAACACGATACCTCTCAGAATCTTGATTCTCAGAGAACCTGAGGAATTGGGGTGGAAAGACCAGACAGGCTTTTAATGAATTCTTTCACAGTGGACAGCCACCTGATCACTGACACTACTCTCCAAAGGGCTCAGCTGCACTGGAGACCGACGGAGCTCTTCCTCCCGTATCAGAAATACAGCACAGAAGCTGACTCGCCTTTCCGCTGAACACACATCGCCTCTTGGCAGACTTAGGAGAATTCTAAGAGCAAAGAGGAAAAACACAGAGATGGCAGAGAGGAAGATTAGCGACTGTGCCCAAGACAACATGGTGGTCCCTAAATGCAGGCAGACTCTTGCACTCACCAGTTCGTGCTCTTTGTTCTCAGAGAGTGATTCTCTCTGTCTCTTTCTCTCTGGCTGTCTCTTTTTGTCTCTCTGACCCTATCCCCGCCCCCCCCCCACACACACTGTTCTGTTTTATTTACTTTGATGAAGTCAGATGGGCTGATAACCCACTGGTCTCAGGGAGACCATCCATATCAGCCCACCTGCTTCAGTTTCAGAGTCGGACTGAGAGTCGAAGTCAGGGACAGGTTCCTGTGGCTCAGGGTGGGGGGGTTAGACACGACCACAGCAGGGGATGGTGATGGGCTCAGAGGCACCCCGGCATGTCCTGGCTCTCACCGGTAACTTAAATTAAGAAAAAGCTAAATATCTATCTACATATATTTTTAAATATCTTGTTAGTTATTTGAAAGGCAGGGATACAGAGAGAGAAGGTAAGCAAAGAGATCTTCCATTCTGCTGGTTCACTCTCCAAATAGCTACAATGGCTGGAGCTAGGCTAGTCGAACCCAGGAGCTAGGAGCTCTTGGTCTCCCACATGGGTGCAGATGCCCAAGCACTTGGACCATCTTCTACTGCTTTCCCAGGTGCATCAGCAGGGAGCTGGATTGGAAGAGGAGCAGCCAGGACTCAAACCACCACCCATATGGAATCCCAGCACTGCAGGAGGAGGCTCAACCGTGTATGCCACAGTACCAGTCCCTAAAAATATTTTTTATCAGTTTCTCTGCACACTGTGCACATGAAAACCAGCCTGCTTTGGGGCCATCATTGTGGTGCAATGGGTACATGAGGGTGGGCCTGCAGGATCAGAGGTGCTGAGCACAATACCCTGGAGCTCTAAAGGGGTGCACTTGACCAACAGCATGTGTGAAATACAGGATGTATGGGAATGGGGCTCCTTGCAGTAAGTGTCCTTGGCCGGAGCTGGCCACAGGGGAGCCCTAGAGGACAGGCCCAACCCTCAGGATGGGGAAAGTGGTGGGGAGGAGGGTGGTGGGAAAGAAGGTCTGAGCCAGCCCTGGACAGAACCACTGCTGGGCATGGCCTCTCTTTGCTGAAGACAGAATTTGAAGGCCACCCCTGTCGGCTCCATGGTGTGAAACAGCCCCTGAGTTCCCTGACAATGTTTCTGTGCTGTGCATGGCCCGGCTCAGTAACTCTCCCTTCATCAGGACATGGAGCAGGGGATCAGCACCTGCCATGCCAGGGCCCCCAGGAGAGTGCCCTTGATCATGAGCACCTGTGTATGGCCAGGGACGCCCCTAAATCAGAGGCTCAAGCAAGGGAGTACTGGGGCTGATGGACATCCATAGCTCCCTTAGCTCCTCCAGCTCACACAGAGGCACCTGCACAAAACCCAGTCCCTGACACCTGCTTCCCGAGTGTCATCCAGTAACACCAGGGCCTTGTGGATGAGGAATATACCAGGTGCAGACAGAGATACTAAAATGTAGAGATGCGCCTGGAGCATTTTGGAAGTTCATGTATTAAAACATTAATCTTGGCCAGTGCCGCGGCTCACTAGGCTAATCCTCCGCCTTGCAGCACCGGCACACCAAGTTCTAGTCCTGGTCAGGGCACTGGATTCTGTCCCAGTTGCCCCTCTTCCAGGCCAGCTCTCTGCTGTGGCCAGGGAGTGCAGTGGAGGATGGCCCAAGTGCTTGGGCCCTGCACCCCATGGGAGACCAGGAGAAGCACCTGACTCCTGCCATCAGATCAGCATGGTGTGCCGGCCGCGGTGGCCATTGGAGGGTGAACCAATGGCAAAAGGAAGACCTTTCTTTCTGTCTCTCTCTCTCACTGTCCATGCTGCCTGTCAAAAATAAATAAATAAATAAAATAACCACACACACACATTAATCTCATTAATGTTTATGGGAGTTGGGATTTCCAAAGAGTTATACATACATCCAAACATAGTTTGTACTTTCCAAACATTTTGTAATAGCATGAACTACTTTTATAATTAAACAAGTGAGCTTTTTAAATACATGGACAAGGACATTCTATATTATTTCAGGTTTCCATATTTTTTTAGCACAATGAGAAGCTGCCAAATTAGACCCATGCGACCAAGCACTCACGGGGACTGAATTGGATTCCCATTCTGGCCTCTGCTGCATCTCGCTGCCCCGCCCAGATGTCATGCTGTCGCAGACGCCAGGATGCGGAAGCCACACGCACAAGCAGGAAGCCCATCGCTGAGGCCACATCCCCTAGGATAGGCTTTTGTGACCCGCGTTTGCATCCTGACTCAGGTGTTCTATTCACAGGAAGGAATGATCTGAAACCACTGCAGCTGGTGCCAGTTTACGAACCCCTAGGGGCCTGCAGGAGTCTCTGAGCAGAGGCGTTAGTGAGTCAGATGCCAGGCGATGCTGGTATTATGTGCAAAACATAAAGACTTACGGAAATGAGTCACTATTGATGGCGCTGGGAGGAGACCTAGCCCACCTCCCTATCTCAAAGCTCATTCACATTTCCGGTCCTGAAGCACCGACCCCAGTTCTTCAGTGCCTTGTCCCACTCGCCCCCCCCCCCAACTTTCTGGATTCTTCTAACCAGGAGACAATTTGAACATCTTGCAGGCAGGACTCTCATGTGTTGCAGTTTTAAATAATGGGCCTGTGTATGCTTTTCTCTTCCCATTTGCCAAACATTTCATGGTCTTCTTTTTTTAAAAAAACAAATTATTTATTTACTCGAAAGCCAGAGTGCTAGAGAGACAGAGAGAGAACTTCCATCTGTTGGTTCACTCACCATATGGCTGCAACAACCAGGTTTGAATCAGGCAGAAGCCAGAAACCAGGAATGCAGCAGCCCAGGTACCTGGGCCATCTCCTGCTGCTTTCCCAGGCACATTAGCAGGAAGCTGGATTGGAAGTGGAGAGCTGGGACTCAAACCCTCACTCCAATGTGGGATACTGGCATCACAGGCAGCTGCTTAACACGCTGTGCCAGGATGCCAGCTTCTTCCTTGTCTTTCTTCTGACGCACATGAAGAATCTATTTTGCTTTTTACTTCTTAGCATAAAAATATACCAACAGAGATAGCAAGGTATTGCTATTATAGATCCCAATTCCTCCTGTTTCTGATATTTGCTTTTGAACTAGCAGTTGTTATGAATCAACATATGTGGTATAGAAATAAATTATTTTGAGAACATACTACATTCTACTGCGGTTTCCTAGAAGTAGTTGGAGTTGTGTGCATTTCAGATTGTACTTTGGTATGCTGCTTTCACCTCCATAAGCTGACTTTCAACACTTCAGATCATTTAGGGGGTGTTTTCTGTCATTTTCAAAGGCACTGATAGCCGAAGCCTAATCACTTTTTCTATTAACCAATATTCACAGTAATTGAGACTCCTGATAAGGTATAGTGCCACGTCAACTTAGATGCTGCACTTAATAAATATTTGTTGTGTGAGTGAATAAGTTCATTAATGAATCTGAGCTACCAGCATGCCTTCTGGTTAATCCACTTTCCAAAATGAGTGTATTTACATTTCAGTGGCTTTTTTCTTGTAATCTATTTTGAATGTATAATTGCATACATAAATAGAACTAATTCTATGAAATATTTCTTTCTGCTACAATGCTCACCACCTGACACTGAACCTGTTCAGTCCAGTAAAATAACACAAACATGGAAAAACATTTCAAAGTCTCATTAAAATGATACAATGGTCCACATACTTCCCGGCAAATGAAAGCCACCATAGCTCTTTGTTCACACGGTGTAAAAGTGTATTCATGATCATGTAAAACCCGAGTCTTGGGCAGAGAAGAGGCTGAGACAGATGAGGATGCGGCAGCAGCTTACGAAGCCATGTCCGGGAGGAGCTGGCTGTGCCATTCCCCATACTCCTCTCTGCTGCAGCTTGGGGCACAGGAGATGGACATGGAGCAAAAGGGAAAGTCACCCACGTGAGGCCCCACAGCTAAACAAAAGACCATCAAAAAGGAGGCTCATTTCAGGAACATTTGAGAAGGAGGGATAATGTCTTCACTACAATTTTTTTTAGTAACTACAAATCATTCAGGAAATGTGGATTCTTAATATTGAATCAGGGGCCAGTGTTGTGGTGTAGCAGGTAAAGCCACCACCTATAGCGCCGGCATCCCATCTGGGCACCAGTTCAATATCCTGCTGCTCTACTTCCAATCCAGCTCCCTGCTAATGCACCTGGGAAAGCAGCAGAACATGACCCAACTGCCTGGGTCCCTGCACCCACATGGGAGGCCTGGATAAAGCACCTGACTCTTGGCTTCAGATTGACCCAGCCCCAGCAGTTGCAGCCATTTGGTGGAGTGAACCAGCAGATGGAAAATTTCTTCGTCTCTTCCTTGCTCGGTATAACTCTGCCTTTCAAATAAATAAATTTAAATAAGTTCTAAAGATTAATCTTTAGAAAAAATATTGACTCGGGGCTGGCGTTGTAGCGTAGTGGGTAAGTCCCATATGGGTGACTGTTCGAGTCCCAGCTGCTCCTCTTCCAATCCAGCTCTCTGCTATGGCCTGGGAAAGCAGTAGAAGATGGCCCAAGTTCTTGAACCCCTGCACCTGTGTGGGAGAACTGGAAGAATCTCCTGGCTCCTGGCTTTGGATCAGCACAGCTTTGGCTGTTGCAGCTGGTTGGGGAATGCACCAGCAGACGGAAGATTTATCTCTCTGCCTCTCCTTCTCTCTGTGCAACTCTGCCTCTCAAATAAATAAATAAAATCTTGAAAAAAATAATTAGGAAAGAAATGTCTGACTTTTGATGACAATGGAATACAGTTGGTTCAGCAGGCTGATGGTCCTCTGATGACAATCAGAAAAAGCAGAATATGTTTTTTTTTTTTTTAGTTATGTGTTTCAGTGCAACAGAGAAATGTTTAAGGATTGAATCAGTAGATAATAGTGTGCTTGTTCTCTCTCTCTCCCACCCTCCCTTGCCCGACCCTCCCTCTCTCTCTCTCCACACACACTTTCAAATAAAATTTAGTAAACTACATTAAAATCTTGGTTCAAAAAGTGGCACTACATCACACACAGCAGTCTAAATACTCTTTTAGGTGAGAAATTTTAAATGAAAGCAGAAACTATGAATGAAGCTCAAATTCTCTTACAGGGTTATATGGAAAGAGAGCTTGAGCCAATTGCCTATTTGTGGGACCACTTTGGCCATTTACTAACATAAGAAACCTTAGCAGATAATTATATACAGGGCATCCACATCTCAGCTTTACATCTAATTTGAACAAAAATACAAGTTTCCCACAGCACCAGTCTATTTTGAGGAACTTCCACACCCATGCCCTAAGCAGGTGCCCTCATATATTTTAGGGGATTGCAGACTTGTCCTGCGAGGTCCACACTGCCGGGATCATGGGGCAACGGCGTTCTTCAACAAGAGGCGCGGGGGACAAGTTTCAGTGAACACGTCCAGTTTATTAATCCGCAAGCACTCCTTTTAAAGGGCAGGCAGAGAGGGGGTAGCTAACCCAGGGCAACACTATAATTCTACAGGATAGATAGATAGATAGATAGATAGATAGATAGATAGATAGATAGACAGATAGATAGATAGATAGATAGAGCCGATATTGGCGCCACTGTGCTTCTCCGGTCAGCTTGAAGGTCACGTAGTTCTACAGGAGCTTCTGATGCGCCTAGGCTGCACCTGGAAGCAGTTTGCCTGACTGGCAATTACAGGGCCCTTTAACAGGGAGCAGGGGTGGGGGGAACGTGCCTGGGGCTCCCGCCGCCTGCCCGCAGTCAGACTAGCCTCCTGCGTGGAGCGAGGCGGGCAGTCTCACAGGATCACCCACAGCGGATAAACTCACACCAACCGAATTGAAGTCGGCACCACTGTTCCGTCATGTCGTCACTGTTGGTCCGCTCTAGAATCGTTCCTTCACTCCTGTTTCTCAATCTGTAGCTGTTGGTTGCGGCTCGGTGCTTGGTGCTCCACTCAGGCTGGGTGGCAGGTGCAGAGCTACCCCCAGAATCGGGAGGCCTGGTGTGAGGGGTCTACAGACTTAGCTGCGGGGGTGAGCTCTGTTCACCGAGCACTGGCTTGGCAATGGAAGACAGCGCCATCCAATGCAGCAGAATGAATGACCCTGGCAGTCAGGTGTCATAGGGCAGGGAGCTCCAGTGCATCCATGTGGGTGGGTATTGGGGAAGGGGCAGCTGCTTACTGCAGGCCACGGGATACAGAAAAATGTTAGAACCATAGATAATGTATTGTTCTCTAAACATAGGTTTTATTTATGTTTAATGCAGAGATCAGCACTGTACCTGTGAAGTATGCATGAGTTTGTGTGTCAGGAAGCGAGTCACGAACCCAGGGCAGACAGTGTAGGTTGCCCAGGGTGGGGGGGCCTGAGCGGCAACCTCCAGGGTTTAGAGCATCAGACCGTCATTCACCATTGTTGCCTGGCCGTCCACTTCCTGCCTGGTGTAAGGCACTTCGAGTTTCCATGTACCCCCCTGACGCCAGGATTTAGTAGAGAATGATTTTTACCTAAACTAATACCCCTAAGGTGCCAGAGGGGCTTAAAATGATTCTGCAGAAGTGTGCAGGCTGAAAACAAGACAAATCACAGCAGCATAGGTGAGTGACAGGAAACGAGCCGTGCTGCCTCCTGGCCCCTTCCTGGTGTGTGGGTTTTCATCAGCCTCAGCATGGCCAATCAGGCTGTAACCGACCAGAAATCCTCGAGACCTCCAAACTGCTGCCTTGAAATCTGGATACAAGTGCTTTCACATTGCTCCTCTCCTTGAAAGTACTGCAAGGGAAGCCACAAAGTTCATGGAAAGTGCATACGATGACATCAACTATTCACAGACCTTTTTTCCACTAACCTTTTGAAGTACTCTCATATCAGCATATGCATGCAAATCATAAATAAGGCTCTACACAGCTACTAGCAGGACTTCCTGCTAATCAAGGGAACACCATCAGAAAGCTTAAGGATCACTTTTTTGACAACCACTAAAAAGAAAAATCACTGTTGGCTGATAACGTGATTGGGCAATGTTGTAAAAGGGCCCCTAAACTGAGTGCATCCGAAAAAGGGGGTCCCAAGACCCAGGACATCCTAGGCATGGGGGAGAATGCGCGAAAGCAAGCAAAGGGGCTTGGGGAGCTTCCTGGGACAAATAAGAGATAAAGATGTGAGGCCTTGGCAGCGGATTTGATGGTGGGTATCAAACCAGCTTCTACTGCCCCCTAGTGATGGGAGAGGAGAGGCCCCTGAGCGACTCCCCTTCCAAGAGCCACTGCCGGGTTCCCCAGAGGCGCTCAGCTCTCTGCTGGCTTGGCCCCTGGTGCATCATCCGTGCATCTACTGCTTCCCAAATGCTTCCCCCCAGCCTCAGCAGTGCAGCTCCCAATGAGCTCAAACAGGCTTCTGTGTGGTGAGGAGGAGGCCATGAAGGAACACGAGTGATGAACATGTTTGGGGTCCTGTGAAGTTAACCTGTTACCCACCTGCCCATTTTTGGAAACACGGCCTTCTTCCCTGTGTGTCTGTCTCCGAATCTTCCTCTCCTTCGCTGGACATCACCATGTCATTTAGGGATCGCCACAGTCCAGGAAGACTTCATCTCAACTTCAGTAAATCTGCAAAGACTGTTTCCAAATCAAGTCACCGTGATAGGTGTTGAGTCTGCTACATGTTGGAACCGGCTGAGTCAGGGTGTGGTCCCGAACCTTGACTAACTCATGGAGCAGAATATCTTGGCTGTTAGTAACAGAGCAGTGTGATAAGTTATCACGTGTTTTCTGTTGGAAATCAACCCAAGGTCATCCACAGATGGACGTGTTAGGGGATAGAAGTCAGAGTAGTTAGTAGTGTTTGCTGCTTTCTAAGAAATGCAAAAAGCTGCACTAGCAGAGACAAAACACTTTGACCTGAACTATCTTACCTATGCACAGAAATGGAAGAGGACAGCAAAACCTCACAGGGAGAGGGAACCCTTTTGTCAATGCTCAGATAAAACAAGACCCTTCTGGGACCATCACACAATGACCAGGATTGACATCTTTGGAGAGAAGTGAAGGACACTCCCTGGCACAAAGGCCAAGAGGCCGAAAACTGCAGGGCAGGTCCAGACTCAGCACTAGGTCATTAGTGCTGAATCCCGGGGATGGTGGCTTCCCGTCTGCCGGAGAAACCCCAGGGGAAGTCGGTGGCCTGCTGGATCTTTCACACAGCAACTCACACGTGCAAGGAGAGCACCTCCCTTGCCGATGAACTAAACCGACTTCTCTGCATAGCCAGCCCTCAGCTGAGAACAAAGGAAAATTACCCGTATTAGAGTGAAAACTTAGGGGTCCACGCCGCGGCATAGCGGGTTAAGCTACCACCTGCCAGCCTCCCACATGGGTGCCAGTTCAACTCCCAGCTGCTCCACCTCCAATCCAGCTCCCTGCTAATGCACCTGGAGAAGCAGCAGAGGGTGGCCCAACTGCTTGGACCCTCGCACCCATGTGGGAGACCCAGAAGTTCCTGGCTCCTGGCTTCAGCCTGACCCAGCACTGGCTATTGCAGCCATCTGGGGAGTGAACCAGTGGACGGAAGAAATCCCTTTCTGTCTCTCTCTCTCTCTGTGTAACTCTTTCAAAATAAATAAATAAATCTTTTTAAAAAATTTTAAAGATTGAAAACTTATTAAATCCAATAATTTGAACAGGCTTCTCAATTATTTCTCAACATCCCATGAAGAAAAAAAAAATCCAGTCTCCTATACTTATGATGAATTTTACATTAACTTCATTTTCCATTCAAAAATGCTGAACAAGTTCTGTAGCAGGTTCCAGATCTGAAATAGTCCTGAATATTTCATCTACAGCATGTTACAGGAGAAACCGGACTTTTTCTAAGTATATTGCTAATTATTTTATTATAAAATAGCATACCAAGTCTTATTGCAAGTATAAAATTTTGCAAATTATATGCTTTGCATCTTGATACAAGGAAAAATACATGTTAATTAATTTTCCATAAACATTTCAGAGATCAATTGGAATAGTCTTAATTTCTTTTGCTTATTTTGACATCAAATATCTTTTTTGATCCTAGTACTCAGTTTTTATTTTAAAAGTGCAAAAGTTATTAAGCTTAAAACATTAAATTTAAGCAATGTAAAAAAGTTTTACAATGATATAACATGACCAATAAAATTTATTAAACATATTTACATAATTCACAGATTCATTCATTGCTGAGTATTAAAATAGACATTTACAATTTTAGAATTATCATTCAAAGGCATTTTTTTCCCTGGGGGAAAACAGGCTCTACTGTGAGATGAGAAAAGAACTAAGTTTCTCTGTCTGACTAATTCTAAATAATAGGTCCAACACAGTAAGTCACAAGCTCTACCACAGGAGACGAGCATGAAACGCCTTCCACTGCTCCAGGCATCAGTTATGGAGAGAGGTGAATTACCGAAGCATGCGGTACAACCAAGTCACGACTCTTACAGCTATGGTGAGGAAGACAAGCTAACTCAAACACATGCATGCTTTCTGAAGCTCTGCTACCTGAACACACTACTACTGCGCTCCACACAAACCACGACTTTGGTCCAATAAAACAGGGGACGACACAGTTTACAGTTATTTCTCTGTACACGCTCTCACTACCAATCCCTTTGGATACACTGTGACCTCTAATTACAAGATTTACATCTGCACAATATGTATAAAATAAGTTATTAAAAAGGAAGACAATAGTAAAACTTTCAAAAAGGAAATGTACAATTAATTTACAGATGTATTAAACTCAAGAAATTTTGTGCCAAGTTTTTCTTCCACATGAGAAACTATTTGGTAGAAATTAAGCCTTGTAGTTTACGGGTATCTTCTTAGTAAGACCTGAAAGAGATCTGAACACCAGTGGTCATCTCATCACGTGGAGAGCTAACAACTTCCAGCGCTGTTAGCAGATTCTTCCCGTTTTCAATGCCTGCCACAGTCTGCCAACATGCTCTAATGCAACTGTTACCTTTCACCAACAGAAGGAACAGTTTCCCGCTAGAAACTGTGTTTGGACCTCAGATCCAAAATAAGCCTTATTTCTTAGCAAGTGACAGGGGGTTGACTACACAACCAACTTCAACTGAACCAATTCAAAGGTGCAACATCAGTATTTGCGTCAAAAGGCAGTATTCCACAGTGTAGCACTTGGAGCACATCCGGTCAGGACAACGCCAGCAGGAAACAACGACCGCTATATTGGAGTCAATTCAAAGTCATCGTTAACATCAACGAGGGGAACATAGAACTCCTGGATTTCGTAGATGCTGATAGATTTATAGGTGGCAGGATCAAGCTCCTGGAGTTTGAGCTGCCACTCCAACCTCTGGACAGCATTTAAAGCTGCAGCTTCGTGTTGTTGCCTCATTAAAAGACAGGTCTATTTAAAAGGAGAAGAATTAATCGATTAGTCTGATAAGTTTGCTTTGTTGAAAAATTGACTTCAAATTGTAAATCCATTTCTGCTTTACCCTGTTCGTAGCAACATGCTAACTACTTTTGGGTCTGTAACTTCATGTTCCTTTTAGACTTTAATTTTGAGAAAATACTCCTTCAATTTAGAAGATTTCAAATTATCAAAGGAATCATGAAAACCCAGAGACAAATGGCTTTTGAAGTAACTCACAATCTCAATTTTCCTTACAGATTTGCAAAATACAGTGCACAGGTATACTTGATAGACACACGAGACCTACACTGGTAGCCCCTCCTTTATATAGTATTAGTTCTTAAAATGGACTTGGGGTCTCTACGTCCCTTTATCTTTCCAGCTATAGCCAGTAGAGATTTCAGGACTAGCCACTGTTTCCTTCCTAATTAGTGCAGTTTGTGTTAAGAAGGGGGAGCCACTCATTTAAACTGACTGCTAAACATACATACCTTTAATTTGTCAAATTTATCATCCACATCTTGTAACCAAGACATGAACTGTCTTGCATTAAAGCGATCCCTTACAGAAGTTCTACTGTCATCAGACTGAAAGAGAACATTAAAAGTAGTTGAATATCATAAAACACAACAAACCACTTTAAATCTATGTGTCATTATATGATATTTTTACAGTATATGTTCCCTTTTTAGTAATACTGACTCCTACTGCTCTGAGTCAAAGATGGATTTTCAGAAAGGCACATGAAGTACTGTGCCGATTGCAGTTTTAGTTTTCTTTGTTTTTTTTTTTACTTTTTCTTCAAAAGATTTCATTTATTTATTTGAAAGGCATGATTAGAAAAAGAGAGAGAGAGACTCCATCTGCTGGTTTACTTCACAAATGGCCACAGCAGCCGAAACGGGGCCAGGCTGAAGCGAGGAGCCAGGAGTCAGGAGACATCCAAGTCTCCTAGGAATGAGAGTGCCTCTTTACTTATTTACATAAAAGCCACAATGGGCCAGTGCCGCGGCTCACTAGGCTAATCCTCCGCCTGCGGCGCCAGTACCCCAGGTTCTAGTCCTGGTTGCTCCTCTTCCAGTCCAGCTCTCTACTGTGGCCCGGAAGGGCAGTGGAGGATGGCCCGGGTGCAGGTGGGCCCTGCACCCACATGGGAGACCAGGAGGAAGCACTTGGCTCCTGGCTTCGGATTGGTGCAGCGTGCCAGCCGTAGCAGCCATTTAGGGGGTGAACCAACCGAAAGGAAGATCTTTCTCTCTGTCTCTCTCTCACTGTCTAACTCTGCCTGTCAACAACAACAACAAAAAAGAAGTCGCAATGACAGAGAGAGAGGTATCTTATTTCATAGTTCCTGAAATATAAAAAACTGAATAAGTGAATTTCACAAATTATGACAACATACTTATAAGAGTACAATTTACTATTTTAACACTGAGAAAATGAGGCTTGTAACACTGGTCATTTTGTGCATTGTAAGGCACAGAAATGCACTCGTAAACACCAGTGAGTAACAACGTATCACTCTGTCTTCAGAACTCTTCATATCTGTCTTAGGAGTTGACTCCAAAAGTAGTTTGTCTATTTATTATTATTTTTAAAAGATTTTATTTATTTATTTGAGAGGCAGAATTACAGACAGCAAGAGAGGGAGACAGAGAGGAAGGTCTTCCATTCCCTGACCCACTGCCCCAAATGCCTGCAACGGCCGGAGCTGGCCGATCTGAAGCCAGAAGCCAAGAGTCTCCTCCGGGTCTCCCATGTGGGTGCAGGGGCCCAAGGACTTGGGCCATCTTCCACTGCTTTCCTAGGCCCCAGCAGAGAGCTGGATCGGAAGAGGAGCCAGTCAGGACTTGAACCGGCACCGCAGGTAGAGGAGTAACACGCTGTGCCCCAGTGCCGACCCCCAATTGTCTATTTATTATGATGGAACATTTCCTGGGGGAAAAATTTAGACCAGCTGCCTAATAAACAAGGCCAGATTACTGGCAAAGTAAAGTAAGAAAAAGGTGAGTGGCTTTTTCAACAATAAGTGGTATTATAAAAATTGGCATTTTTAAACTCACAGGAAAAACAAATACTGAACACTACACACCCTTTTACCCATATTTGTCTATGATTAATATTTTACTCCCTTGCTTTACAATCTATGTTCAACAAATGTATGTGCTTGTATACATATTTTTCAGTAGTATTCAAGAGTATATTACATACATCATGTCCCTATACCCATATATACTTCAGTATTTCTTAAGAAATAAGACATAAGGACATTCTCTTAAGTTGCCCTATATGGCTGTCAACTTCATGAATTACACTGATATGACACTAGTTACTGTGCATATTCCTTATTAAATCATCTAACAATGTCTTCTTCTATAGTAATTTTTCCCCTGCACCCACATGGGAGACCCAGAGGAAGCTCTTGGCTTCAGATTGACATAGCTCTGGCAATTGTGGCCATCTGGAGGGTGAACCACGGATAGAAGACCTCTCTCTCTAACTCTCTCTCTCTCTGCCTCTGCCTCTCTGTAACTCTTTCAAGTAAACAAATAAAATATTATTTTTTTTAAAAATCATGTAAATAAAAATATCACAATTTCAAATATCATGTAGGATCTCTGTCCTTAATGTGCTGTACATTGTGAATTAATACTATAACTAGTACTCCAACAGTATTTTTCACTTTGTGTTGCTATGTGAGGGCAAACTGTTGAAATCTTTACGTAATATATACTAAACTGATCTTCTGTATATAAAGAGAATTGAAAATGAATCTTGATGTGAATGCAAGGGGAGAGGGAGCGGGAAAGGGGAGGGTTGCGGGTGGGAGGGAAGTTATGGGGGGGGGGGAGCCATTGTAATCCATAAGCTGTACTTTGGAAATTTATATTCTTTAAATAAAAGCTTTAATAAAAAAATCACAATTTCTAAATTTTTGTTTCTAAAATACTTGGGTATATTAAAAAAATATTAACATAAAAACACTTTGTAATCTTTTACCTGACTTTTTTTTTTTTTTTGACAGGCAGAGTGGACAGTGAGAGAGACAGAGAGAAAGGTCTTACTTTGCCGTTGGTTCACCCTCCAATGGCCGCCGCGGCCGGCGCATCGCGCTGATCGGAAGCCAGGAGTCAGGTGCTTCTCCTGGTCTCCCATGGGGTGCAGGGCCCAAGCACTTGGGCCATCCTCCACTGCCCTCCCTGGCCACAGCAGAGAGCTGGCCTGGAAGAGGGGCAACCGGGACAGAATCCGGTGCCCCAACCGGCACTAGAACCCGGTGTGCTGGCGCCGCAAGGTGGAGGATTAGCCTATTGAGCCGTGGCGCTGGCCGAAATGACACTTCTGTAATAGCTTAGATTTCAAGATATGTTTCTATGCACAGATCTTTTCTTTCAAAATATGCCCTTCAGATATGTATATTTATGGCATGATCTAAAGATGAGGAAATAGACATTCAGAAGAGAGAAATAATTTGGTCAAAATCATACAGCTAGTAAACTGGTCAGGCCAGAACTAAACCCATATCTATGTTCACTGCAAATTTCATTTTTGTCTCAACTAAAATAAAACATATTTTAAAAGATTGGCAGCGCTAGGAAAAGCACTAGAAGATGGCCCAATTGCTTGGGCCCTGCTACCCAAGTGGGAGACCTGGAAGAAGCTCCTGGCTCCTGGCTTTGGCCTGGCCCAACTCCGGCCATTGTGGCCATCTGGGAAATTAACCAGCAGACAGAAGTTCTGTCTCTTGCTCCCTCTCTTTCTGTAAGTCTTTCAAATAAATAAATCTTTAAAAAATAAAAAGGCAGCGCAAAACTGTGAAATGTTTATTGTAAGTAAAATCTGATTTAACTCTACATCTAGTTATTGATAGAATGTCTTAAAATAAAAATTTTGCCAAGATTTAGTCAATTATCAAACAAAATTTTATGAAAAAATAATGCCAAATCTGACTGTGAAGTAGCAGTTGGAAAGTGAAAAAAGGGAAAACAAACTACAGATGAGCTTGTTAAGCAATGAGTGAAAGATGACAACATATACAATGAACTAAACAATTGCTTGAATATACAAACATGAAATATTTTTTCATTGAGAAGCAGAGAAAGAAAGCAAGCAAATAAGCTTCCATCTGTTAGTTTACAACCCAAAGCCAGCAAGGGCTGGGGTGTCGCCAGGCTGAAGCCAGGAGCCAGGAACTCAATCTAGGGCACCCTCGTGGTTGGCAGAGACCCAAGCAACTGAGTCATTCTCTGCTGTCTTCCAGTAGAAGCTGGAATTAGAAGCAGACCTGGTACTCCAACACAGGTGTTACAGTATGAGATGTGGGTATCTTTTATTTTAAGATTTTTATGTACTTATTTATTTGAGAGGTAGAGTTACAGACAGTGAGAGGGAGAGACAGAAAGGTCTTCCTTCCGTTGGTTTACTCCCCAAATGGCTGCAACAATGAGAGCTGTGCCAATCCAAAGCCAGGAGCCTGGTGCTTCTTCCTGGTCTCCCATGTGGGTGCAGGGGCCCAAGGACTTGAGCCATCCTTTACTAATTTCCCAGGCCACAGCAGAAAGCTGGATTGGAAGAGGAGCAGCTGGGACTAGAACCAGTTCCCATATGGGATGCTGGCACCACAGGCAGAGGATTAACCTACTGTGCCACAGTGCTGGCCCCTGAGATGTGGTTATCTTAACCAGCATCTTAACTGGGAGGCCAAAAAAATGCCCATCCCTTGAATTTGTATTTTGATAATGTGTATCACGAATTTTTTTCCTATCGTGCTTACATCTCTGTGCCCACTACTAGCAGGATCATGGAGTGGAGTGTCATAATCTAATCTCTGTGTGTTCCCAACATCTGCCCTAGTATCTTAGCAACATCATAATACCAACATTGCAAGTTTCTTGAGTGGTGTCCAACCCAGAATTAGAATATTAACTCAGGGCCGGCATATGGCGTAGTGGGTAAAGCTGCCGTCTGCAGTACCAGCATCCCATATGGGTACCAGTTTGAGTCCCAGTTGCTCTACTTCCAAGTTCCTGGCTCCTGGCTTTGAATCGGCACATCTCTGGCTGTGTGGCCAATTGGGGAGTGAACCAGCAGATGGAAGACCTCTCTCTCTCTCTCTCTACGTAATTCTTTCAAATAAATAAATAAATCTCTAAAAAAAGAATATTAACAACATTTGGTTCACAAGTACCAATTCCAAGATAAAGCTTTCCATATACATTCCTATGTGTGACATATCAATTCTAAACCACACATGCTGCAAATGGGAAAAGAAATTATGAAGATGTTCAAAATAAACATCTAACCCCTGATTGAACAGAAAGGTCATTCAAGATATTATTTCCACTGGGGAGAAACTGTATCACGGAAGCATTAAGTACTCAGTTTTCAGCATTAAATACACACTTGTTTTAATAATCATCTGAGGGGCCTGTGCCGTGGCACAGTAGGTTCATCCTCTGCCTGAGGCGCCGGCATCCCATATGGGCGCCAGTTCTATTCCCGGCTGCTCCTCTTCCAGTCTAGCTCTCTGCTATGACCTGGGAAAGCGGTAGAAGATGGCCTAGGTGCTTGGGCCCCTGCACCCACGTGAGAAACCAGGAAGAAGCACCTGGCTCCTGGCTTTGGATTGGCGCAGCTCCAGTCATTGTGGCCATTTGGGGAGTGAACCAACGGAAGGAAGACTGTTCTCTCTGTCTCTCCCTCTCACTGTCTGTAACTCGACCTCTCAGAAAATAAATAATATTCTAAAAAATAATCATTTGAACTACAAAAAAAGAGGCAAAACACTAATAAGCTTGTTTAGTATCTTTCAGTAAACAAGGGCTTTATTTGGTAAAAAACAAAAAGGGCTTGCCGGCGCCGTGGCTCAACAGGCTAATCCTCCGCCTTGCGGCGCCGGCACACCGGGTTCTAGTCCCGGTCGGGGCGCCGGATTCTGTCCCGGTTGCCCCTCTTCCAGGCCAGCCATCTGCTGTGGCCCGGGAGTGCAGTGGAGGATGGCCCAGGTGCTTGGGCCCTGCACCCCATGGGGAGACCAGGAAAAGCACCTGGCTCCTGGCTCCTGCCATCGGATGAGCGCGGTGCGCCGGCCGCAGCGCGCCGGCCGCGGCGGCCATTGGAGGGTGAACCAACGGCAAAAAGGAAGACCTTTCTGTCTGTCTCTCTCTCTCTCACTGTCCACTCTGCCTGTCAAAAATAAAAAAAAAAATAAAAAAAAATAAAAAAAAAAAAGGGCTTTAGGGGCCAGTGCTGTGGCATAGCTGGTTAAAGCCCTGGCCTGCAGAGCCAGCATCCTATATGGGCACTGGTTTGAGTCCCAGCTACTCCACTTCCAATACAGCTCCCTTCTAATGTGCCTGGGAAAACAGCAGAGGATGGCCCAGGTCCTTTGGCCACTGCATCCACGTGGGAGACCTCTCTCTCTCTCTCTTTCTCTCTCTCTCTCCCTCTCTTTCAAATAAATAAAATAAATCTTTAAAAAATTATTTAAAATAAATAAGAGCTTTATTGTGTTAAGATAAAATATTTTCATAGCCGGTGCTGTGGTGTAGTGGGTAAAGCCACCACCTGCAGTGCCAGCATCCCATGTGGGTGCTGGTTTGAGACCCGGCTGCTCCACTTCCAATCCAGCTCTCTGCTATGGCCTGGGAAAGCAGTAGAGAATGGCTCAAGTCCTGGGCCTCTGAACTCACGTGGGAGATCCGGAAGAAGCTCCTGGCTCCTGGCTTCGGATCAGCGCAGCTCGAGTCATTGTGGCCAATTGGGGAGTGAACCAATGGATGGAAGACCTCTCTCTCTCTCTCTCTCTCTCCTTCTCTCTCTGTGTAACTCTGACTTTCAAACAAATAAATAAATCTTAAAAAATAAAGATAAAATATTTTCTGGACTTAAGTTATTTTAAATATAATTTATCATTTTAATTACTTTTATATAATAAAAATACATATTCACAGATAAGTATTAGAAAAAGTATTAGAGAAAAAAGTACAAAGAAGAAAATAAGCGTACCCACAAGCTTACTCTCAGGTGTAATAATTTTAAAAATCTAGCATAGTTCTCCCCATCTTGTTTAACCTGTTTCCTCTACCATCTCCAATCAAACAATTTCTTACATCATGACATTATTCTACATGATAGCATTGTACTAACCCAATATACTACCATGTATTTCAATAAGCCCATATTACTGGGAATTTAGGGTATTGCTAGTTTTAGAGATTGGAAACAATACTGCTAGAAGTATCCTTGCAACCAAGTCCACATGTGTACAACCACAACTGAATTTCTAACATAAATCCTTAGAAGTGGAAGGCTTAGATCAAAGGGAAACTGTGTTTTTAAATCTTCTGATAAATGCCATGCTTTCCTCCAGAATGGGTGCTGTGCATTTTAAGTCCCATCCTTTAAAGTAGGTGCTATATGTCACTCCTTTCCCCCCTCACACCAAAGAGAGAAATCAATTACAGACGTATTACTAGGGCTACCAGTACAAACAAAACAATATTTAGGAAACAGAAAATACAGAAATATAATTTTATGAAACATGGCAAATATCTTCTCAAATAAAATGCCAGAGCAAGAACTCACAAAGGGAAAGATCAACTGGCATAGCTACATAAAAGATGAAAACTCTAGTACAATAACACTATAGTGAACGTTCAGGGTAAGTCACAGACAGTGAAAATCTTGACATATACGACTAAAAGATACAATTTAGACTACATCAAGGACTTTGTTAAAAACAGCACCAAATCAAATGAAAACGAGCAAAGGACTGGATCTGGAATTCACAATGAGCTAGGTGCACTGTCACTACTATAACATAACTATAATTACATACTGATCATGCAAAATCAAACTATTTTTTCATTTGTCAGATTATTAATTAGGTTGACATGCCTAAGTTTAGTGAGGAAATGAGAAAAATAGCTCTTTGATATACTCCTGATGGTAGTATAAAGTGACATAGGATTTCCTGGTCAGCAATTCGCAATTATTTCAAAAATGTTAAATATGTACCTCCTTTGATTCAGCAGCTTCCATTCTACTGGAACACTTCATGTTTGGATAAGGGTGCTCACTATACTGTCTATGTAAATCCATGTTATAAAATAGTATGCAGCTGTTAAAAATGAAAGGTAGCCATATATCATATATAAATACATATGCACACATAGACATACAGAGATATGTATATGGCATTAAGGCAGTGTGGGAAGTAAGCTCACCAGAGTGGACTCGGACACAGTAAGTCAGCAAAAGGTCAGGCTTTGTTAACTACCTTGCGAAGACAGGTGACCAACTCTGCCAGGACAGGTGACTGGCGAGCGGGCACCCAGAGCAGCAGGAGCAAGGCATTCATTCTCTGCTGTGCAAGCCCCTCCCCCGGCTCCTCACTGGCTGAGGACAGTGTCGGTCAAATCTTCTGGACGTCCTGTAAGACGGGGCGGAATAGGAACAGATGCCCAGCAGAAATGCTGAGCCATCAGGAGGGGAAAGAGGATTGGCTAGGGCATTGGTTGCTGATCAGGAGAAGGAAAGGGGAAAGCATTTCACAGTAAATGACAGCTGTTTGCTCAGAGCTGTTCTGGGAATAGAAACTTTGTGGTTGGGCCATTTGAAACCGGGGCACCTGCACCCCGCAGGGTTGAGCACAATTTCCTGTTTTGTGCAACTGGTGTGTGTAGGCAGAGGACTGTGAGATGGAGGCCTGGACTGAGATGGAGTTACTTTTTACTTAAGCCTCTTACTTTTATTATTTGAAAATAGATCACCCGATATTTTCTTACAGGCAGTAGGTAGAACTATATACTGATATGGATGGAATTCCAACTGTTTAAACAAAAAGACTATACATAGGCAGTGTTCGGTTTTATGTACGATAATGAAAAATGTACTAAAGGACAACCTCCAAGTCATTAACAGGTCTACGAAACAGCAAGACATTGGCAGGAAACACAAGGATATAGTATACTCTGAAATGAAGGGGCAGGGGAGGAGGGGAAGAGGCATTGTGGTGCAGCAGGTTAAATCACCACCCACAAAGCCAGCATCCCGTGCGGGCACCAGTTTGAGTCCTGCCTATTCCACTTCCTGTTCGGCTCCCCGCTAACACACCTGGGAAATCTGTGGGAGGTGATAAAACCCTTGGGCCCCTGCATCCACATGAGGGACCTGGACAGAGTTCCAGGGGCCTGGCTGTAGCCTGGCCTGGCCCTGGCCTTTCCAGCCACGTGGGGAATGAACAAGCTGATGGAAGCTCTTGCTCTCTCTCACGCCCCGCCCCTCTAACATTGCCTTTCAAATAAATAACTGCCCCCCGCCAAAAAAAAATATTAAGGGGAATTTCTAGATTGTTCTCTACAAACTTTTACTGTTTGAATGATTTTACAGTAGGAATGTACTGGTATGCTATTTGAGTCATGAAAATGAAAATGACAACATAACTCTTAGTGAATTCTCATGTTCACAGTAATAAATGTTCTTCAAAGAATTTTGACTGAACTACTTGGAAAATATTATATATTTAAACACACCTAAATAGACCCCATAAATTGGATGAAGAGCTACAAAATGTCAACTAAAATGTAAGTGCAGTACATACAGATCTGAGTAATTATTGACATGAAATTACAGCAGACATCAAGGTTTTATGTACACAACCCAAAAGATTTATAATAAAGAATACTAGAGGGGCCGGCGCCGTGGCTCACTTGGTTAATCCTCCGCCTGTGGCACCGGCATCCCATATGGGTGCTAGGTTCTAGTCCCGGTTGCTCCTCTCCCAGTCCAGCTCTTTGCTGTGGCCCAGGAGGGCAGTGGAGGATGGTCCAAGTGCTTGGGCCTCTGCACCCACACTGGAGACCAGGAAGAAGCACCTGGCTCCTGGCTTCGGATCGGCACAGTGCCGTAGCGGCCATTTGGGGAGTGAACCAACGAAAGGAAGACCTTTCTCTCTGTCTCTCTCACTGTCTGTAACTCTACCTATTAAAAAAAAAAAAAAAACCAGAATACTAGAATCTATCCTTTCAGCAAAAGGAATAAAATAAAGTGGATGAAGCTGTAATCAGGATGTGTTTAAAGTTTGAATTTCTGAATATTAGTCTGGAATTAACCATTCTTACCTGCAAAATCTTTCACATTCACATTTGCCTCTAAACTTATTAATTCTTTGATTGCTTCACATCTCCTCGAATAGCTGCCATGTGTGAAGGAGTTTCACCACGTTCATTTCTTATATTAACTTTATCTTTCTCTTGAGATGAAGAACTGGGAGCTTTCTTCCGGGCTGGTGTTGTTTGTGAGGGTGGAATCTATAACAAAGAAAAAGTTAACAAAAGTTCTAGCTGCATATTTCATATACTTACTGGTAATGTGCTAATTTTCTGGAACACAGGGAATACTTCACAATCCTAACAACCCAAAATTAATTATACAGTAATTGGATTTTACATGAGTAAGTTGACCCAAATACCTGAAATAAATCTTCCTTTTGGGTTGTCAAATATCATGAGCCAATTTTTTAAAATGTTACTCTATCAACTCATAAAATTAGGTTGTAATACTATAAAAGTGAATAATTTGATAAACTGCAAAAAATGAGTCTTTCCTGGGCTACTATTCTAAGACCTAGATGCAATGAAATTGATGGCTGGAGTTCAGACGTTGGCCTCAGACAAAATATTAGAGTTCTGTTTTTATATTAAGTACAAATTAAAGTCATAGATGATTTTAGTGTGAAAATTAACCTTAGGAACTGCAAGAGAGGCCATCATTGTGGCGTGGCAGATAAAGCCGCCGTCTGCAACACTGGCATCCCCTATGGGTGACAGGTCATGTCCCCGCTGCTACTGATCCAGCTCCTGGCTTATGGCCCAGGAAAAGCAGTAGAAGATGGCCCAAGTCTTTGGGCTCCTGCGCCCACATGGGAGACCCAGATGAAGCTCCTAGCTCCAGGCTGGCCCAGTCCTGGCCATTGTGACCTGAATCAACAGATGGACAATATCTCTGCCTCTTCCTCTCTCTCTGTAACTCCAATTTTCAAATAAATCAATAATGTTTTAAAAGATCTACAATATGGTCAGTCTTGAAAAAGACCTGGCGCTGTGGCTGGCGCCGTGGCTCACTAGTCTAATCCTCCAGCTGCGGCGCCAGTACCCCGGGTTCTAGTCTCGGTTGGGGCGCCGGATTCTGTCCCGATTGCTCTTCTTCCAGGCCAGCTCTCTGCTGTGGCCCAGGAGTGCAGTGGAGGATGGCCCAGATCCTTGGGCCCTGCATCCACATGGGAGACCAGGAGAAGCACCTGGCTCCTGGCTTCGGAACAGCGCAGTGTGCCGGCCTCAGCGCAGTGCGCTGGCCCCTGCACTGAGGGGTGAACCAACGGGAAAGGAAGACCTTTCTCTCTGTTTCTCTCTCTCACTGTCCACTTTGTCAAAAAAAAAAAAAAAGACCTGTAAAATCTTTGATTCTTACATTTTAATTTTTCTTCTAGTTTCTACATCAAAAACAAGAAAGTCAAACCAGATAATGCCAGACCTCCCTCCCCTATTTCAAAACAACAACAACAAAAAACCTCAACCACTCTTTTCTTTTCTCTTTAATCTCTACTTATTGGAAGGATCGCAAGACAAATCTGATTGAGAGATTGAGAGAGAAACAGAGTGAGAGAGGGAAGATCTATCTACTAGTTCATTCCGCAAATACAACAGCCAGGGCTGGGCCAGTTCAAAACTGGGAGCCAAGAACTCAATCTGAGTTTCCCATATGGGTGGCAGGGGCCATCACCTCCTGCCTCCCAAGGTGAACATTGGCAGGAAGCTGGAATGGAAAGTGGAGCTGGGACTCAAATCCAGGCACTCCAATACAGGATGAAGTTTAACTGCTAAGCCAAAATGCCTACATCTCAACTAGTTTTTAATCAATTAAGTATTCCAGGCATATATATGTATATATAGTGTTAATTTTGAAAAAAATTATGCGAAATAATGTTCCATCATTTTTGTTAACATAATCAGAATTCTAAAGAAGTATCAGCCTTGGGGCCAGCGCTGTGGCATAGCGAGTAAAGCCACCACCTGCAGTGCTGGCATCCCATCTGGGTGCTGGTTCGAGTCCCCGCTGCTCCACTTCCAATCCAGCTCTCTTCTATGGCCTGGGAAAGCAGTAGAAGATGGCCCAACCCCTTGGGCCCCTGCACCCATGTGGGAGACTTGGAGGAAGCTCCTGGCTTTGGATTGGTGCAGCTCCAGCCGTTGCAGCTGTCTGGGGAGTCAACCAGCAGATTAAAGATCTCTCTCTCTCTCTCTCTCTCTCTCTGTATAACTCTGACTTTCAAGTAAAAAAATAATTTTTTAAAAACAGTATCAGCCTTTCAAAAATAAGAAAGGTGTACCTCTTAGATTGTAAAATACATTGTCTCAATAATACCTTCCCACTTAAATATTTTTAGAATATACACACCATAAAAACAAGGACCTTGTCATATTCATTACCATATGTCAACTTCTTAGAAGATTTCTTGGTATAAGACAGTACTCAAGAAACATTAGTTGATAGAAAAATTGAGTTTTATTATAATCTCTTATAGTCAAATTATTAAGAAAATTAGCTTGTAGAATTTCATTTTTTAAGATGCATTTATTTACTTATTGAAAGTCAGAGTTACAGAGAAAGAGAGAGGAAGAGTTAGAGAGAGAGAGATAGTCCATCCGCTGGTTCACACCCCAAATGGCCTCGATGGCTGGAGCTGGGCCAATCCAAAGCTAGGAATCAGGAGCTTCTTCCAGCGTTCCCAAGCACTTGAGCCATCTTCCACTGCTTTCCCAGGCCCATTAGCAGGGAGCTGGATCCTAAGTGGAGCAGCCGAGACTTGAACAAGCTGCTGTTCAAGTGAATATGGGATGCTGGCATCGCAGGCAGTGGCTTAACCTGCTAAGCCACAGCACAGGCCCCTGATGAACTTCTCAAAAAGAAAAGGACTTATCTATTAGCTTGATCTAAATGTTAAAACAACGAACTCTAAACTCCAAGTATACTATGGCAAAATACTTGATATTTCAAAAGGTTTCTATTCCAATTTTATGAATATTAATGAAGGTGATTGATATTTATCTTTAAATTAAAAGAACCAACTGGAAAACATGATAGTATAATATTTATATTGCAAAAACGAAGTATAGCAGAAATAAATATATATTTGGATGTTTATGCCTACAAATCCCTGGAAGCACAAATAAGAAATTGTTAATAGTGGTTGCCTCTTGACAGAAGATCCTTGGATATGATCAAGGGTCTTTTACTGTTTGTCTTATTGTATTAATTCTTTCTTCTATGAAGGACAAAGTTTCAAAGTATAAAAAAAATTAAAAATAAAAATTCTATATATTAAATCTAGCTCAAAGGCAACATTAAACTGAGTCATTTGAAGTTTTAAATCTGTAAATTAGTAAAACCATTGTGGAAAACATTACGGAGGTGCCTCAACAAACTAAAAACAGAATTACCAAGTGGCCCAGCAATCCCACTACTGCGTATATACCCAAGGGAAATGAAATCACTCTGTTGAGATTCTTTGTATTCCTATGTTAATTCCAGCACTATTCGCAGCAGCTGAGAAACCCAAGCAACCTGTGTGTCCTTCAGTTGATGCATGGATAAAAAGAAATGTGGCACATACACAGATTCAGCCACAAAAAGGGATGAAATCTGGGGTGGGCACTTGGACTAACAGTTAAGACACCATGTGGGACAGCCTTATCCTGTACTGAGTGTCTAGGTTCAAGTCCCAGCTAGGCTCCTGATTCCAGGTTCCTGCTGACACACACACCAGGAGGCAACAGGCAATGGCTCAAAAGTCAGGTCCTCGCCACTCATTTGGGAGACGGGTTTGAGTTCCTGGATTTCAACTCTCCCACCCCTCCAGAGTTTCAGCTCTTTGTTTCCAATCCAACTTCCTGCTAGTGCACCTGGGAAGGCAGTGGATGGTAGCCTGAGTACTTAGGCCCCTGCCACCCACGCCGGATGGAGTTCCTGGCTCCTGGCAACCCTGGCTGTTGCAGTCATCCAGAGGGTGAACCAGCAGACAGAAGATCCCTCTCTCTGTGTGTCCCCAATCTGTCTCTCAAATAAATAAATAAATACTTTTTTTTAAAAAAAGAACTACCAACATGCAATTTGGATGAATTTCAAAAACATGCTGACCAAAAGAAGCCAGACACAGAAGAATACAGACAGTATGATTCTATTTATGTGAAGTTCAAGCACAACAAAAACTCATCTATGGTAAAAGAGATCACAGCTGAGAATTAACTAAAGGAACCATTGGGTGGAGGTAATGTGGGAGAAATGGCATCTAATTTTTTTTCTTTTGACAGGCAGAGTGGACAGAGAGAGAGATAGAGAGAAAGGTCTTCCTTTTGCCGATGGTTCACCCTCCAATGGCCGCCGTGGCCAGCGTGCTGCAGCTGGCGCATCGCGCTGATACGAAGCCAGGAGCCAGGTTTTAACCCAGGTCCTTTTCTTTTACTTAAAAAGCATCTAAGTCCAGACACATATATGGTGCATAAAATGATAAAGTTTATTCAAAAGAAAGCTTTAAACACACCCACACACACAGATGGGCATAGTTGAAGAGGGGAAGAGACAGAAGAGGTAGGGGAGGCGAAGCCAAGAGAGGGGTACACCATCAGCTCCTCCTGACCTGTCTCTTGACAGAAGAGAACAAGCACCTCCCAGCACCTCCTTTTATGGGAGATTTATGACACCTCCATAAAATATACTTAATATGCATATTTCCCCAGGTCCCTGATGAAAATAAGGTATCCTGGGAAGAGGGTGTCCTGACAAACAGGATAGTATTGCATGAGGCAGGGCCTTGAGGTTCGTACCGCCAGCTCAGCTAACTACCTTACCTCCTATATCCGAGGGGCTATCACACAGGTGTACACATTCATCAAAACTCACTAAACTGGGGCCAGCATTGTGACGTACCCAGTAAAGCTGCAGCCTGCAATGGCACTGGTTCATGTGTCTGGCTGCTCCATTTCTAATCTTGCTCCCTGCTGATGGCCTGGGAAAAACAGCAGAAGATGACTCAAGGGCTTGACCCCGGCTACCCAGGTAGGAGACTTGTAAGAAGCACTTGGCTCCAGCCTGGTCCAGCCCCAGCCATTACAGCCATCTAGGGACTAAACCAACAGATGTAAGATCTACCTCTCTCTCTCCCTCTGTCTCTGCAACTCTTTCAAATAAATAAATAAATCTTTTTTTTAAAATGTCATTAAATTGTATAGTTAAGAGATGTGCATTTCACAAGTATTTTAATCTCATAAAAATTTTAAGCAAACATTAATATTTAAAACATGTATACATTTTTTAAATATTACATGAGGTTTTCTTTTATTTAGAAGATCATTTACAAAACTCCCTATCCAGAGATGTACTTTCTGTCACAGAGCTGTGTGCGTTAAGTACTTGGAATTCCATTCTTACATGTAAAACTCAACTAAATTGCCCAGAAATTTAGGTGAATTTGTTTCGATCTTAATCTTTTCCACATTGAAGATTTAAGTAGGTCATCAGAAAGCATCAGGTTTGATTACAACCAAATACTGGTGTTACAAAAAACTGAAATAGAGAATAGAGAAATAGAGAAGGTGACGGGAGGAGGTAGCAGTGTTCTGTAAATTGCTGCAACCTTGTAACAAAGACAAAGGGAAGCCAAGGCCGGAGCTGGGAACAGCATCTTCATGCACTGCACAGGGCAGCCAGGGCACCTGGCCCTAGGGCACTCCTCGGAGCCCCCACTGCCGGCTGCCCCACCCCCCAGCTGCTCCCACTGGACCAGACCCAGACTCAGGCGCTAAGGAACTGTTCATTTATTTGTTCACGGTCAGGAGTTCAAGCTCCAAAGCCTCAGTCCCATTCCACACCACACCGACTGTCCCCAAAATGAGGCAGCAAACCCAGAAATGCAGAGCCGTCTGAAGTTGTTTAAGGCTCTTGCCAGTTCTGCATGTTTATGAATTCACCGAGTGAAATAAAGTGCCAAATTCGAGGCTCATGTTCATCACCAACTGGAGGGCGGTGAGCAGCCCCGCATCTCATCACGATACACCGGGCGACAGAGAAACAAAAGCAGGGGACACAAAACACACGGACACGGGATCTGGCAAAAGGCTCAGCAGTGCTGTCCGGCACAACCACCTGTGACCCCAGCGACAGTGCCCGTGCCAGGCTCTGTGAGCAGAGCGAGCTGCTTTGGACAGTCTCCAGTTGCCTTCGACGCAGACTGCCCCCTGCTATTCCACATTGCTCTTCCAGGTCTTACGCTTCCCACTGGGAGCTTGCTGGGCCCCCAATAATTCACCTGGGGATGGTAGGGGAGGCGGGAGCACCCTGAACAGGATGGGGAGGAAGCTGCAATTGTACCCGTGCTCTGGAAGCAAGGCGCCTCCACCAGGGCACGCTCATCACCGACGCATAGAGTCAAGACGCTGTCTGGCTTGTCATTTTCTTGGGAGCCACAGCAACACAGAACTCGACATGCAGGTGGGAAGTGAAGCACTGAGGAAACCAAAGAAACGCCTGGAGTCTGGCCAGTGTGTCTCAGACAGAAAAGGCCAAGGAGAAAAACGAGCAGCACCAGAACCCAGCCACGCGTGCGTGCGGGGGCCGCCCTCGGTCCTCTCCCAGAAAGCTGCATGCCCTACCCCGCTGCATCGTTCCCTCCATCCGGTCCCTCCCACACAAGTGCATTCTTGCCCCTTGGGGACCACTTCCTCTCTGGGCCTGGTTCCCCCGAAGATAACAGAGTTGGGATTGGCGACTTGATTGAGGGGCATTTAAGCCGGTGTCAGGGTCTCTGAAGTCCATGTCGGGGCCACACAGGGGAGGGCCATCTCTGAAGCCGAGGGCCTGTTGGCCGGTTCCCGGGGCAACTGCCTCCTGAGGAGTCATCCCCGAAGCCTCTGTCATCCATCCACCTCTCCAGAATCCAAAACCACCTCTGTCTCGTTTTCTGCCTTCGGAAATGTCCAGACGAAGTGACCAATCACCCAACAGCGCACCTGCACCATCGTAAGTCAGAGCTTCCTTAAGGGACACTACCTCATCGAATTCTACACAGCAGAATCCTTTAAACTGGTCTGTGTCTTTGTCTCTGGCTAGCCGTACACTCTTTATGCTGAGATCCTTGAAGACCAGTCTATGTCGCCTTGAATCTTATTAAAAGGTAGAGTATGCCGTGGGGGAAGGGAAGAGGGGCTCTGTGGGCAGCTTGTGGCCCCCATCTGCCTAGGTATCAGCATCTGCCACAGTTTTACCTTAACTAGTTATAAACAGCCTCAAAGGGAGGACATTTGGTGCAACTTGCATCCCACAGTAGAGTGTCTCGGTTCACATTCGAGCTCTGCTCCCGCTCCGGATTCCAGCTTCCTGCTAATGGACATCCTGGGAGGTAGTAGCTGACATAGCTGGGCTCCTGCCACCCATGTGAGAGGCCCAGTTTAAGTTCCAAGCTCCTAGTTCAGTCTGGCCCAGCTCTTGCTGTTACAGGCATTTGGGGAGTGAAACTCTCTTTCAAATTTAACTTAAGTCTCAAAATTAAACTATCACTAAATTACTTTTCTTAAATTAATTAATTTATTTGAAAGAGTTGTGGAGAAGGAGAGACAGAGAGGTCTTCCATCCACTGGTTCACTCCCCAGATGGCCACAACAGCCAGGGCTGAGCCAGGCTGAAACCAGGACCCAGGAGCTTCATCCAGGTCTCCCAGATGGGTGGCAGGGGCCCAAACACTTGGGCCATCCTCCGCTGCTTTTCCCAAACCGGTAGCAGACAGATGGATTGGAAGTGGAGCAGCTGAGACATGTACTGGTGCCCATATGGGATGCTAGCACTGCAGGCCACAGCTTTACATACTATTCCACAATGCTGGCCCCTAAATTACCTTTTTAAAAAATCATCACCTGAAAAACAAAAGTATGTCAGCTCTGTTTTTCCTTTTGTTTGCAAATTCTGAGCAAGGACTTTGTCTAATTAGAATATAGATCACCATTATCTCCTCCATACCTACCATTATGCTTGACATACAGGGGGTGTTAAATGTGTGATCTTTGATGTTTCTTAGTAACTTATCCACAATGTTTCTAATTCCTAGGTCACTTACTAATTTTTATGATCCTGTATATTAAACATAAATGTTTATTTTTATTTGCTACGTGTTAAAAAAAAAATAAAGAAACCGGCTGGTGCCACGCCTCACTAGACTAATCTTCCTCCTGCGGCACCAGCACCCCAGTCTAGTCCCGATCGAGGCACCGGATTCTGTCCCGGTTGCCCCTCTTCCAGTCCAGCTCTCTGCTGTGACCCAGGAGTGCAGTGGAGGATGGCCCAGGTCCTTGGGCCCTGCACCCCATGGGAGACCAGGAGGAAGAACCTGGCTCCTGGCTTCGGATCGGGACAGTGCACTGGCGGTGGTGGCAATTTGGGGGGTGAACCAATGGAAGGAAGACCTTTCTCTCTGTCTCTCTCTCTCACTGTCTAACTCTGCCTGTCAAAAAAATAAAAAAATTTCAAAAATAAACCAAAACCCATCCGCTTGGGGTGGGCACTGTGATGCAGCAGATTAAGCCACTGCTTCTGATGTTAACATCCCGTATCAGAGCACAGGTTCAAGTCCTGGCTGCTCCGCTCCTGAGCCAGCTCCCTGCTAATGCTCCTGGGAAGGCAGCAGATGACCCTGCCACACATGCAGGAGACCAGCATGGATTTCATGCTCCTGGGTTTGGCCAAGCCCACACCTGGGCTAGCACGTCCATCTGGGAAGTAAACCTGCAGGTGAAGACTGCTCACTCACTCTCTGCTCTCCCTCTCTGTCACTCTCCTTTCAAACACATAAATATATCTTGAAGGAAAGAAAAAAAAAATAGTATCCATTATCGTGAGAACATCTTGATATAGAAAATAAACATAATTTAAAGGTAAGTACTTTAAATTATATAAACTTAGCCTAAAAGGAAACCTATTGAGAATAATTTTATTTTATCATGAACTTCAGGGTAAAATACTCCATCTCAAAGAGTGGCATTTAGAAACTTATTTAGTACTATTTTAAAGAAAATCCAAATACAGAGGCAAAGAATAACCAAGCTGTTAGAATTACTTAATATAAATGTTAATAAGCCAATCACTGTATGTTAACTATAAACTAAGATCTCTATAACTGCATTTTTAACAATAGTTTCCCATTTTTCTAATACAGAAACTTTTTTCAAAATAAAAAAAATCCTAAGTACTATCTCTCCCCATGACAATAGTTGGATTTAAATGCTAGTAACTGAAATGACAAAACTATAATGACTTTTGAATACATTTTATTATGTATTACAAACATGCAAATCTACTATTTACTTAATGCACATATAGAGCTCCAGATATCTACAGAGATTCACAGCCCAATCCATTTTTCCAGAGTTTCCCTCATTTTAGGCTTGACTACTACTTTACAGAAAGTATCAAATAACTCACTAGAATGGATCTCTTTCAAATTATTTCCAATCTTGAGATTATAAGATACTAGGATAATGAATACTTCTAAAAATAATTTTGGGGGGCCAGCGCATAGCAGGTAAAGCTGCCACCTGCAGTGCCGGCATCCCATATGGGCGCCGGTCCAAGTCCTGGCTGCTCCACTTCCGATCCAACTCTCTCTGCTGTGGCCTGGGAAAGCAGTAGAAGATGGCCCAAGTGCTTGGGCCCCTGCACCCACGTGGAGACCCGGAAGAAGCTCCTGGCTCCTGGCTTCAGATTGGCGCAGCCCCAGCCATTGCTGTCAATTGGGGAGTGAACCATCTGATGGAAGACCTCTCTCTCTCTGGCTCTCCTTTTCTCTGTGTGTAACTCTAATTTTCAAATAAATAAATAAATCTTTAAAAAAAAAAAAAACAACAAGGATGCAGGGGCCTGCGCTGTGGCACAGTGGGCTAAGCCTCCGCTTGCAGCACCTGCATCCCATATGGGTGCCAGTTCAAGTCCCAGCTGCTCCTCTTCCAATCTAGCTCTCTGCTATGGCCTGGGAAAGCAGTAGAAGATGGCCCAAGTGCTTAGGCCCCTGCACCCATGTGGGAGACCCAGAAGAAGCTCCTGGTTCCTGGCTTTAGATTGGCCCAGCTCAGGCCACTGCAGCCATTGGGAGTGAACCAGCAGATGGAAGACTCTTCTGCCTCCCTCTGTCTGTAGCTCTACCTCTCAAATAAAAATAGACCTCAGAGTGGTGGTTGCCTCTGAGCAAGGAGTGGGGATACAGAATAAAGGCACATGAAGGATTTTTTCCAGAATTTTTACCACACTTTGAATCTTATACTAGCTACAGCAAAAATCATCAAACTGTAAATTTAAACAGTAGTCATTTTATTCTAGGTAGCCACATTTGAATTTTTCAAAATTATTACTACATGGGCGCTATCCCCAGAGATTCTAATGTATTTGCTCTAGCTTTTTTTAAAGCTCCTCATGTGATTTTTCTTTTAGATTTATTTATTTGAAATCATTGTTACAGAGAGAAGAAAGTGAGAGAGAAAGAGAGAAACTCCTATCTGCTAGTCCACTCTCCAAATGGCCATAATGGCCAGGGCTCGATCAGGCAGAAACCAGCAGCCAGGAGCTTAATATGGGTCTCCCACATGGATACAGGGGCCCAAGCACTTGAGCCATCGTCCGCTGCTTTCCCAGGCACATTAGCAGGGAGCTGTATCAGAAGTGGAGCAGCTGAGACTTGAACCAGCAGCCTCATGGGATGCTGACATTGCCGGCTGCACCTTTCCTGCCTCTGCCAAATGCCACCATCCTCTCCCCCTCAAGTCTCTGCCATGTGATGCTAATGTGCAGCCAAAGCCGAGAACCACTGCTTTAGACTCTGGAGTGTAGGGCAGAACCAGAAGCCAGAAAGCCCTACTTACAAGCTCAGGGCTTCCAATCAGCTTTTAGTTGTCAGCTCTTAATCACGAACAGACAACCAAAGATCACCAGACCTGTGAGAAGGTTCTCTACTGTTGAGATGACACCAAACAGAAGAAAAGTAACTGGGAGAAAACTATGCACAGAATGAAAGTTTAAAAAGAATTATCTTTAACATCCTCAGACAGGTAAGAGACCGCTATGGCAAGAAAAGAGAGGGAGAAAGAAATGACTGAGGAGGAAGGGAAGCAGAACCTACCAGCCTGCAAAGGGTGACGGAGCGGGTGGCCTGGCTCACTCGCTGAACCCATGACAGGCTCAGGACCTCAGGATCCAGGTCACTGGGGAAAAGGCATGGGCTCAGGAGAAGAGTAGTGGCTTTTTATTTTAACTTTTATTTAATGAATATAAATTTCCAAAGTACAGCTTATGGATTACAATGGCTTCCCCCCCCCATAACTTCCCTCCAACCTGCAACCCTCCCCTTTCCCGCTCCCTCTCCCCTTCCATTCACATCAAGATTCATTTTCAATTATCATTATATACAGAAGATCAATTTAGCATATATTAGGTAAAGCTTTCAACAGTTTGTACCCACACAGAAACACAAAGTGTAAAATACTGTTTCAGTACTAGTTATAGCATTAAATCACAATGTACAGCACATTTAGGACAGAGATCCTACATGAGGAGTAAGTCCACAGTGACTCCTGTTGTTGACTTAACAAATTGACACTCTTGTTTATGGTGTCAGTAATCACCCTAGGCTCTTGTCATGAGTTGCCAAGGCTATGGAGGCCTTTTGAGTTCACTGACTCTGATCTTATTTAGACAAGGTCATAGTCAAAGTGGAAGTTCTCTCCTCCCTTCAGAGAAAGGTACCTCCTTCTTTGATGGCCTGTTCTTTCCACTGGGATCTCAACTCGCAGAAATCTTTCATATAGGTGTTTTTTTGTTGTTGTTTTGTTTTGTTTTGTTTTTTACCAGAGTGTCTTGGCTTTCCATGCCTAAAATACTCTCATGGGCTCTTCAGCCAGATCTGAATGCCTTAAGGGCTGATTCTGAGGCCAGTTTGCTATTTAGGACATCTGCCATTCTGAGTCTGCTGTGTATCCCGCTTCCCATGTTGGATCGTTCTCTCCTTTTTTATTCTATCAGTTAGTATTTGCAGACACTAGTCTTGCTTATGTGATTCCTTTGACTCTTAGTCCTATCATGATCAATTGTGAACAGAAATTGATAGCTTGGACTAGTAGATGGCAGTGGTACATGCCACCTTGCTGGGATTAAATTAGAATCACAACTCTAGCAGTTTGCTATGCCAGCAAAACCAGCACGAATTTCCTCTTTCTTCACAATTTTATAGGGAATCAGTTCCTACCACAGATCTTAGCAACCTCAGCATACAATTTTTTCCTTATTTTTTAAAGATTTATTTATTTATTTGAGAGACAGAATTACAGAGAGACAGAAGCAGAGGCAGAGAGAGAGAGAGAGAGAGAGGTCTTCCATCCACTGGTTCACTCCCCAAATGGCCACAACGGCCGGAGCTGCACCGATCCCAAGACAGGAGCCAGGAGCTTCTTCTGGGTCTCCCACGTGAGTGCAGGGGCCCAAGGGCTTGGGCCATCTTCTACTGCTTTCCCAGGCCATAGCAGAGAGCTGGATCAGAAGAGGAGCAGCTGGAACTTGAACCGGCGCCCATATCAGGCCAGGGCTTTAACCCACTTCGGCACAGCGCTGGCCCCTTTTTCCTTCCTTATTAAGTCATGACCTTTCACCTTTTCACTTAAAGGAAGTTCTTTACAGCTTTTCACTGGCATATCCAAATTATCACCCACACTACTCTTGCCCTTTGGGGCCACTGTGAAGCAAGTAAGAGCTAGGGCAATATCAAGATAGGAGGTACCTGCTAAAGTGGCTGCTGGGTTCTAAGTAATGCATACTGTGTGGTTATGCTGGACAAAGGATTCTCAGCCCAGACAGGACAGTGAAATTCCATCAAGTTACTCAAAACAGCACATGATTCAAAACCTAGGAATTGTTTGCTTCTGGAGTTTTCCAGGTAATAGTTTAGGGTCTTGCTTGCATATATGCAACTGAAACTGAAAAAGTGAAGCGGCAGGTAAGGAGGAGCCCCTTCTCCCGCCCCTTCCCCCCAGTTTGATTCAGGGGCCCTGTTTGCATGCTGCAAACCAATTTCCCGAAGGGTACTTCCCCCTGTGGAGAGAAATGGTCTTTCACTTCTACTACGCCCACCAGTCTAAGCTCCTTAAGGGCAAGTGCATAATCTCACTTAGCTTCATATCCCCATAGTCCAACACAATGACTGTGGATAGACTTCAGTCCTTGACACTAGGGATACGGCGTGAAAACGAAGACCATGCAAAACTTAGTTACAATGATAAAGCAGACAAGGTATAATTTGGACTAAGTCATGAATAAATAAAGACATATAATTTATTAAGGAAATCATAGCTAGAATCAATTTAAAATAATCCCAGAGCAAACTGAAAAAATAATTCAATTGCATTTCTATATGCTGGTCACAACTATTTTAAAATTATTATGTGTAATTGCTTCTTGGCCTTTTAGCTAAGATCAAGTGTAAAATTATCATTTGTAATAACATGAGAAACATCAAATACATTAGAATAACAAGGGCACTGTGGTGTAGTGGGTAAAGCTGCTGCCTACAGTGCCGGTTCAAGTCCTGGCTGCTCCACTTCCCATCCAGCTCTCTGCTATGGCCTGGGAAAGCAGCAGAGGGTTGCGCAAGTCCTTGGGTCCCTGCACCCATGTGGGAGACCTGGAAGAAGCTCCTGGCTTCAGACTGGTACAGCTCCTGCCGTTGCTGGCAATTGGGGAGTGAACCAGCAGATGGAAGACCTCCTTCTCTCTGCCTCTCCTTCTCTGTGTAACTCTTTAAAATAAATAAATAAATCTTTTTTAAAAAAGAATAGGCCAGCGCCATGGCTCAATAGGCTAATAGGCCTGCGACGCCCACACCCTGGGTTCTAGTCCCAGTTTCTGTCCCGGTTGCTCCTCTTCCAGGCCAGCTCTCTGCTGTGGCCCAGGAGTACAGTGCAGGATGGCCCAAGTGCTTGGGCCCTGAACCCGCATGGGAGACCAGGAGAAACACCTAGCTCCTGGCTTTGGATCAGTGTGCCAGCCGCAGCGGCCACTGGGGGTTGAACCAATGGAAAAGGAAGACCTTTCTCTCTGTCTCTCTCTCTCACTGTCCACTCTGTCAAAAAATAAAAATAACAAAATAACAAAAGATATGCAAAACTTCTACACAAAATACTGTAAAACATTAAGAAACTTTAAAAGAGCTTAAAAAATGGGGTACTTTTCCATGTTCATAAATTGAAAGACTTAACATTGTTAAGATGTCAATTCTCCCCAAAGTAATATATAGATTCAACTTCAGTTACAAAATTCATTGAACTTGATGGGCAGATACATATCCATATCATAAAGAGTAAATCTTTTTTTTAAAGATTATTTATTTGAAAGGCAGAGTTACAGAGAGAAAGAGAGAGAGAGGGAGGTAGGGAGAGTGGAGAGGGAGATCTTCCATATGCTGGCTCACTACACAAATGGCTGCAATGGCCAGAGCTGAGCTGATCAGAAGCCAGGAGCCAGGAGCTTCTTCCATGTCTCCTGTGTAGGTGCAGGGGCCCGGGCACTTGGGCCACTCTCTGCTGCTTTCCTAGGCCCATTAGCAGGGAGCTGAATGAAAAGTGTGGCAGCCAGGACTCCAACCAGTGTCCACATGGGATGCTGGCACCATAAGCAGCAGCTCTACCTACTACGCCACAGCACCATCCCCATACAGAGTAAATCTTGACTCCCTACAATCTATATGGAATTAACTGTAAATTGTATACCTTAAACACAAAAAGTAAAATGTCTACAACACAGAAAAATATCTTCATAAGCTAGTGCAGTTTTTTTATATTTTAAAACATTTTATTTATTTATTTGAGAGGTAGCGTTACAGACAGATTGAGGAAGAGACAGAGAGAAAGGTCTTCCATCTGCTGGTTCAGTTCTCAAATGGCTGCAATGGCCGACCTGAAACCAGCAACCAAGCACTTCCTCTGGGTCTCCCATGTGGGTGCAGGGGCCCAAGCACTTGGTCCATCCCACTCTGCTTTCCCAGGCCATTAGCAGGGAGCTGGATCAGAAGAGAAGCAGCTAAGACACAAACCGGCGCCAGCCTATTGAGCCATGGCGCCGGCCTATTCTTTTTTAAAAAAGATTTATTTATTTATTTTAAAGAGTTACACAGAGAAGGAGAGGCAGAGAGAGGGAGGTCTTCCATCTGCTGGTTCACTCCCCAATTGCCAGCAACGGCAGGAGCTGTACCAGTCTGAAGCCAGGAGCTTCTTCCAGGTCTCCCACATGGGTGCAGGGACCCAAGGACTTGCGCAACCCACTACGCCACAGTGCTGGCCCCCAGATTTCTTAAACAGTACACAAAAAGCAGTAGCCAGGGCCAGTATCATGGCATACTGGTAAAGGCACCAGAATCCCATAGGGGTGCTAGTTTGTGTCCCAGCTGTTCCACTTCTGATCCAGCTCCCTGCTAACGGCCTGAGGAAAGTAGTCATCTCTTCCTGTAACTTTAACTTTCAAATAAATAAGATCTTTTAAAAAAAGAATTAAGAATTTGATTTCTCAAAAACACATCATTAGAAGATTAAAATACAGTGGAAAGGACAAAGGCAAAATATATTCTAGAAGGGGCTCAGATTCCAAATAAAGAATTATAAATCAATTGAAAAATAAGCATATCAATGAAAATCAAGCAAAAATAATTTACAGGTGCTTCACACGAGGACACAGGAATGGTCAGTAAAAGCTACTCAACCTCAATCCCAGGAAATGAAAAATAAAACCACACTGCTGTAGAACCACATCTCTAACCAGAATAGCAACAATTTTCTAATCGGAAAAGCATCAGCAAGGATGTGGGAGACCAGAATAAGCATTGCTTGCTAACTGATATAACCACAAAATCTAATACTAAAGTTTCAACATCCACAAGCCTCAAAAACCAACCTTTCCTCTCCCGGGTATACCCCAACCTACTAATGTTCTATTTTTTTATCTGTGTGGGTCACTTAGTAAAAACTCATCACCTGCGCATTAGACTTGTGAACTGTTTTATTGTACTTCCACAAGTGTCCTAGCATTTCCTGGACACAGTTCTTAGAGACCACAGGGCTAGCATTTCAGAACAGAAAGAGGGCTTCTGGTACAATGATGACATTCTACTAATAAAATTCCAGGGCAAAAAGAAAACTGCTAAAACCAGCCGAGAACACAGAAGCTACAGAGAGATGATTTTCCTCTAACTTCACGAAGCACTGGATTCATCCTCAATAAAGAAAGGCGTTTATTATCCCACACGGCGACCCATCAAAGCTGTGCTGTTTTGTTTTTTAATCATCCCTAATGCATACATAGGTGGAAAGCGAGGGAACCCTTCTGAAAGATTTGGTTGAGTCTCCACTGGAAATGCTGTAGGCAATGGACTTCCTGAATATTAAACCAGGCTCCTGTCTCCCTCAGACAGAACTAAGCGGAGACGGCCGGTGCGCGCAAACAAGAACAGCCTGCTTTGCAGTGGGGGACCCGCTGTCCAGATACAGCGAGGCAGGCGAGTGGAAACGTTGCTCCCCTTACCCAAAGAGAAAACGAGTGCCAAACAGCCCGGAGCTGCGGCACGAGGCCACCGAGAAAAAGACGCCAGCCTCCTGCCTCCCACTCCCCTTCAAGCCTCTGCGACCTAGTCCTGCAGGTAACAGGTGCGCTACCCGAAAACGGAAGTTTTGATTGACAGTTAGGGGTGGAGCTTCCGGTTCCGAAGACATAACTAGCTGCTTCTCTGTCAGGATCCGTAGACCTAACTAGTTGGCTACCTATCTATGCCACAGCAAAAATAGCAACCAAGATGATCAAAAACAACCAAAAGACAGAACGAAAGACATAGAGAAATCACAGCAACTGTAAGACAATCACCGGCAGCACAATCCAACCTACGGGAAATGTCGCGGTTAATTTGAGGCTTGCCCCGCTAAGTCATAAGCTGATGGCTACAAATGCTCCTCGGGTGCATCCTGGGGAGTCACCTGGACACCTGGCTTATCCAACACCTGTCCGGAAACTGCACCACGCCGGCCTCCCCTAGGCCAGAGAGAACGCAGGTGACTTCTCCCCCTCGGGTCACCCAGAGGGGACGGAGCTGTGTCCTCGAGGGTGGCGGTGAGGGCTCAGTTTCCCCAGGAACCCTTCTCGTCCCGTCCCGCCGCCAGGTCAGCGCCTCGGCCCGGCTCTCGGCTCCGCGGGCCGTCCGCCCCGCGTCCTCAGGCGCACCGCGCCGGCTGCGGGACTCAGCCGCCCCCCGGCCCCGCGCCCGCGTCAACCGTCGCCCGGGTCCCGCGTGGCCGCGTCGCGAAAGCCCGAGGCGCAGGCGCCGCCGGGCAGGGCCTCCGGGACACTCGGCCGCCTCGACCGCAGGAAGACGCCTCCCGGAAAACGGGAACGGACGCGTGAGCGGCGCAGGTGGCCCTCGAGCCCTCGCCCGTCGGCTCCACCCGCGGGGCTTCCGCGGAGTCCGGCAGGGAGCAGACCCCGGCGCGGGGCTTCCGCGGAGTCCGGCAGGCAGCCAGCGCGCATCAAGAAGAAGCCCTTGGAAGGAAAGTGCTCCATTTGGGACAGACACGGCCCCTTAATTCCAGTCTCACGCCAGGAAAACAGGCAAGAGAAACAATAGAGTATAAACCACTCTCGTTATACAATAAGTGAAAAAAATGATAACAAATTATCAGCATAAAATGCTCCAAGATATCTGAGCAGAAACTAGCTATCTGGTTATTTTCTAATTCAAGTTTGTCAGACATAATCTCCAGAAGGCGTTCCACTGCAATAAGCATTTCAGAAAAACAAGTCGGGTTTTTTTCAACAAAATGAAAATGAAAACTTGAAATTTAACTGAAGCACATTTTTTTGCATAACCTCAGGTCACACCACAAAGTCAATTTCAATGCACAATTTCGTCTCCACCAAATCCATCTTGTCTAAGAAAACGAAGACATTCTGCATCACCTACCTCTCTCCCCACTGTTTATCTCATCAGCAAATCCTGTTGGTTTTTATCTGCCATGTTTTCCCTGAAGCCCACCTCTTCTATCTTCTCCATCAGCACCTTTGTCTTAGCTGCCTTCACCTGCACTTCTAATGGGCTTACCGTATCCCCTGATAGCCCCTCTGTAATCTTTTACACAACATAGGAAGTGACTTTTTGCAAATGCAACCTTGACCCTGTCATTCCTAGCACAAACCACTTCCATAGCTTCCTATTCTGTCCCAAAAGACAGCCTGGCTGGCCAAGGTCTGGCTGGGCAAGCACCTTGCCCACCTGCCCTGGGTATCTTGGGCTCTGCCCACACTCCATCCTGCCCTCTTGGCTCCAGCCAAGCTGGCCTCTTGCATTCCCTCCTATTCACCAGCTCCCTCCCTCCGCAGGCTCTGTTCCAGCTTTGCCTCAGAGAGGTCTCCAACCTTCTGACCTCCCTGTCTACCCCCTTACTCCTGCCATGCTGCATGCAACTCTAACTGTAGGATTATTTTTGGTGAATTTGTGTTTTGTTTCCTCCACCAAACTATTAGTTCCGTCAGGCCAGGAGCTTCGTTGTGTTGGTTCACAGTTGTATTTTCATTTTCGTTCAATGAATGAGAATCACAGATGCTAGGACTGGACCTAGATGTGCTTCAAAGGTTGCCGGGAAGGTAGAGTGTCACAATCCGACAGTAGGAATTCATGTCTAAAAGTAAAAATCATTTAGAAACCGATCTTATATGGTCTTATCTGGGGTGTCACAGGATTCTTTGGGTAACCTTTAAGACTGAGTTTTCAAAGTGTCTTGTACAAACCCCTGTATTAGTAATAGCAGCTATGGGATAGGCCTGCATTTAACTAATAACGTTGTTTGCCTCAAGAGGAGAAGACTGGGTGAACAGGGATCAGGGATGGAAGGGAAATATTTTACTGTTTGCCCACAAGTTTTAAAATGTACCTTTTCAATTTTAAGGCATGCGAATATATTACCTGCTTGCAAATATGTGACACAAGAGTGCCTACTGTGTGATTCCATTTACTTGAAAGGCAAAGGTAATCTGTGGTGAAAATATTTATAACAGTGGCAGGGGTGGACTGGGAAGATATCTGGAGAATTTTCTGGGTGACAAAAATGATCCTTACCTTGCTGGGGGTAAGGGTCGCATCAGTATACTCACTTATTAAAAAATGTACAGGAGAGGGGAGTGGACACTTGACCCAGCAGTCAAGATGCCAGTTAGGATGCCCATGAGCCACATCCAAGGGTCCAGGTTCAATTCCTGGCTTCACTTCTTGATGCCTGCTTCCTGCTAGTGCAGACCGTGGGAGGCACTGGCAATAGCTTAAATAATTGGGTCCTTGCCACACACACAAGAGATCTGTGTTGCGTTCCCAGCTCCTGGCTTTGATCTGACCAGTACTATCAGCTCCTCTTCTGCCATCTGCTGGTGCAATCATTTTGGCAGTGAACCAGCAGGTGGGAATTCATCTCTCTTTCTCTTGCTCTCTCTGCCTTGCAAATAAATATTTTCATGTTGTTAACATTTCAGTGAATGTAAACTTCTCCTTAAAATATATATAAAAAAAGTAGCTGCCATGTAGTTGGACACTCATTGTGCACAAGTATTGACTAAGAACTATAATGTGCTACACTTTATTTTAATCTTCACTCTGTCCTCAACAGATAGGTTATATCATGATGTCCCCCTTGCAGATGGAAAAACTGAAACTTAGCAAATACCAAGTTATCTGCCTTGATGTATATAGCCTTGGAAAATGGTGGCAGAGCTTTGAATACAGCCGGTCTAGGGGTGCCTGAAGTGGTTAAAAACTAGACGCTCCTGTTGAACGCTCCACTTCCAGTCCAGCTCTCTGCTGACAGCCTGGGCAGGGCAGTGGAGGATGACCCAGGTACTGGGACCCCTGCATCTATGTGGGAGACCCAGAGAAAGCTTCTAGCTCCTGGCTTGGTCCAGCCCAGCCTGGTCATTGCAGGCATTTGGGGAGTGAATTGGTGGATGGAAGATCCCTCTCTCTCCCTCTCTCTCTCTGTAACTCTGCCTTTCAAATAAATAAATATTAGAAGAATAAAAAGTACCTCCCTAAAAAAATACAAGTGGGCCATAAGTGCATCTTTCAAACTGTACATTTTGATGTATGCATTTTATTCACCTAGGAGATCAAGAGCTTCAACAAAGATTGAAACCACAGTTGGTTTTAAGTGTCTTAGTAGCTCTTTAGCATATTTTGAATGAATGATGAAAAACAAGTCTGGTATTGATTTTATTGGGACAAGTTATATTTATGTATTTATGAACAATATTGACATTTTGTCTTATAATATATGTTATTTATATTTTATATATTTTTGAAATAATACTAACATTTAGTTGTCTTTATATATGTTTATATTTTATATATTTTATAAGTAATAGTAACACTTACTTATATTTATATGTCTGTATATATAGTTTATGCCAATGTGGCACTGCTGTTTTGAGCTGTTTTTGCACCTGAGAACGGAAGCTCATGTTGGGAACGTTGATCCTCCAGCACTATGCCTCACTTACCTCTTTCTTTCACTCACCCTGAGCATATTAATGTATATGGTGAAAGAGCTTACTCTTTACTACTTCTACCCTCTTGTGAGTGCTGAGCTCTTGAAAGTCCGCTGTGTGGATTCCACAGCAGCACCACCTGCGCTCCAGCTCCTGCCCTTCGGCTCTTCCCGCTCTGTAGCCTCACACATGGACAGATGACAGCAGAAGCACACGGCACTGCCCAGCAGCACCCTCCTCCCAGGCAGTGGGCACTGCAAGTTTTCTGTGTTCTGGTACTGCACACCTTAGTGTGGACGGGGCAGGAAAACTGCTCCAAACCTGGCAGGGCTTAAATCTAAGAACTGGCAGTTAACGATATGTATTATATATTATATATTATATATTATATATTATATATTCACTCCTAAAAGGAAATCAGCAGATGGAATCCTAAAAGTGAATCAGCAGATGGAAGCTCTTCCTATCTATCTCCCTTCCACCCACCCACACCCCCCTCTCAACTTAAAAAAAAAAAAAAGCTCAGGTTCGTAGTCACACTCACGCGTTTCAGGTGCCAGCAGGAGCACACGTGGCAGAGGCTGCTGTCTTCTGCAGCGCAGGTAAAGAGCAGGCCCATCCACCAGAGAGTTCTGTTGGTAGCACTATTCTAGAAAAAGCAGAATCAGTGCTCCATTGTGAGTCCAAGCTAATGTTCAAGACTTTTCACTTTGGAAAAAAATGGAAGGCTCACAATGAAATAGTGACATTCTTTGTCACTAGCCTCATTATTTTCCAAAATAACAAATCTAAAAGGTATGCAAGGGGACTGGCACCGTGGCGTAGTGGGTAAAGCTACCACCTGCAGTGCCGGCATCCCATATGGGCACCAGTTCGAGTCCCAGCTGCTCCACTTCCAATCCAGCTCTCTGCTATGGCCTGGGAAAGCAGTTGAAGATGGCCCAAGTCCTTGGGCCCCTGCACCTGCATGGAAGACCCAGAAGAAGCTCCTGGCTCCTGGCTTCGGATTGGTTCAGCTCCAGCCATTGTGACCATTTGGAGAGTGAACCAGTGGATGGAAGACCTCTCCCTCTCTCTCACTCTGCCTCCGCCTCTCTGTAACTCTGCCTTTCAAATAAATAAATCTTTTTAAAAAATAAAAATCGAGGCCAGCTCTGTGGCACAGCAGGTTAATGCCCTGGCCTGAAGCACTGGCATCCCATATGGGCACCAGTTTGAGACCCGGCTGCTCCACTTCTGTTCCAGCTCTCTGCTATGGCCTGGGAAAGCAGTAGAAGATGGCCCAAGTCCTTGGGCCCCTGCACCCGTGTGGAAGACTTGGAGGAAGCTCCTGGCTTCTGGCTTCGGATCAGTGCAGCTCTGGTCATTGCGGCCAATTGGGAAGTGAATCATCGGATGGAAGACCTCTTTCTTTCTCTCTGCCTCTCCTCTCTCTGTGTAACTCTGATTTTCAAATAAATAAATAAATATTTTAAAAAATAAATAAAAGTTATGCAAGCACAAAAGCTGTGACTCTCCACATCTTGGGCTTATAAAACGCCTTTAACCTCTCCACTTGACAGTCACCAGATCCATCGTTTGCATTACACTGACAGCACCTTAGGAAAGACCCTTGTTATGAAACACTCTATTCTAAAAAAAAAAAAAAAAAAAAAAAGATTATTTATTTGAGAGGTGGAGTTACAGACAGAGAGAGGCAGAAGCAGAGAGAGAAAGAGGTCTTCCATCTGCTGGTTCACTTCCCAAATGCCACAATGGCCAGAGCTGAACCAATCCTAAGCCAGGAGCTAGGAGCTTCTTCCAGGTCTTCTACGTGGGTGCAGGGGCCCAAGGACTTGGGCCATCCTCTACTGCTTTACATGCCACAGCAGAGAGCCGGGTCGGAAGTGGAGCAGCCGGTATTTGAACTGGTGCCCACATGGGATGCTGGCACTGCAGGCAGTGGCTTTACCCACTTACGCCACAGCGCCGGCCTCAGGAAGTACTCTATGCTGACACCATCTCTTGTCGCTTGTGCCACAGGTAGAGACTGTATCTGTCACAGTTGTGATGAAGAACAAGCTCTGGCTGTACTGCTTAGATGTCATTTCTGTGTGTGCTACTGGTGTAACAATGTCAACCCAAACAACAGATCTTACAAGAGATCGAATGTACCATCCTGATTTCAAAGGGTTGCCTCTCTAAAACGGCACCTGTCTCTAAAGTACTTATTATGGGTTCCCACCCCCACCCCACTGCACCACAAGTATTTGTGTTACTGCTGTAATACTTAACATCATAGCGTCTGAACCCACCAATTCCCGCCGGCCCCTAAGAAGGCAGTGACTAAAGCCCAGAAGGATGGCAAGAAGCAAAAGTGTAACCGCAAAGAGAGCTACTCAGTCTACGTGTACAGCGCTGAAGCAGGTGTGCTGTGACACCAGCATCTCGTCCAAGGCCATGGGCATCATGCTGCTTCCTCAGTGACATCTTGGAGCACATCGCTGGCAAGGCGTGGCTCCCGGCTCATTACAGTCAGCGCTCCGCCCTCACATCCCGGGAGGTCCACACGAGCGCATGCCCATGCGTCTGCTGCAGCCTGGAGAGCTGGCCTGGTGTGCTGTGTCTGAGGGCCCCAAGGCCGTCCCCAAGTACACCAGCGCCAAGTGAGCTTCCAAGGGAGAGAGGTGAATGCATAAAGGGGCTGAAAATATGAACCTGCCTATGGAAGTTATGAAGTATGGAAATCCTGATCTGCCCGACAGCGACTGACTGGTGTGGATATTCCACCCAAGTCCAACCTATCTGGAAAAGGAGATCATGGCTGGCGCCGCGGCTCACTAGGCTAATCCTCCGCCTTGCGTCGCAGGCACACCGGGTTCTAGTCCTGATCAGGGCGCCAGATTCTGTCCGGTTGCCCCTCTTCCAGGCCAGCTCTCTGCTGTGGCCAGGGAGAGCAGTGGAGGTTGGCCCAAGTGCTTGGGCCCTGCACCCCATGGGAGACCAGGAGAAGCACCTGGCTCCTGCCTTCGGATCAGCGCAGTGCGCCAGCCATGTAGGCCATTGGAGGGTGAACCAACGGCAAAGGAAGACCTTTCTCTCTGTCTCTGTCTCTCTCACTGTCCACTCTGCCTGTCAAAAAAAAGAAAGAAAGAAAGAAAGAAAGAAAGAAAGAAAGAAAGAAAGAAAGAAAGAAAGAAAGAAAGAAAAGGAGATCATTACCTGAGTGCAACAGATTAGACAGCATTTTAGCTTGTTCATTTTATTGCCTAAGTTATAAAAATTAAATTAACTTCTGCTGTGGCCTAGTTATTTATCACAGACTATTTTTACTAGGAAAAGTCTAAATTGGAGGATGGAAAGAACTCTGTAAATGAAATGCTATGATTAATAAAATCTATGAATAAAAATAAACATTTTTATAAGATAAAAGGAAAAAATAAAGTACCTGCTATGACCTGGGCCCAGTGGAAGTACTGTTAGTCTATCAGCTCATTTAATCTTCACCATAATCCTGTTGGCATCCTGGTTCATAAGTGAATGCCAAGGAAATCACTAAGGACATTTCATTTATGGACTCGCTCACTTACAAACATAGTAAAGACATGCAACTGTGACAGGCACTTTCCAAAAAGGAAGGACAGTAACTAACATTCGCAGCTGCTACAACACGTCAGCAATCATGTCACAGGCCACAGAAGACCAATGAGGAAGCTATGGCTGCTCCAAAGCCACACTGTTAATAAAGGGGAAAGCAAGAATGTCACATACTCCTCTCTTGACTACAAAGCCCGTGTCATTTGGAGTTATGACAATGCAGTACCTGTGCTCACACCCTCCTGTAAGGATGCATGGGCTGGTGCAGAAGACATGTGAACAAATAAATGGACAAGAGTGTGATGTGTTCTGTGGTATGAAGAGCTAACAAGTAGGACTACCTCACCTGGCCGAAAGAGCTATGCTATTGTTATCTGCCCATTCCCTCTTCCATCTTTTCCTATTCCCATGTATAATCATCTTTTTCAAGCTAAACCGGTCACATGAACTTAACTCTCTGACCATGAACTTAACTCTCTGACCATGCTGATTTGTTCAAGGGTATAGGCCTGCAAGATTCCTACCCTGGGAATTTTCAAGCCAGAGCTAGAGAAGTAATGCCCTTTGCCCTCTCGTGATAAAGCTCTGAGGATGTGAACTCAGTGATTCTGGATCTACTTGGGAAACAAAATGAAATGGACAGCATCCTAAGGCTATTACAATTCCTGGTTCCTTGGAGCTAAAGCTGTGGCGTAGCAGAATTCATCATCTCATATGGACACTGGCTCGATTCCTGCCTGCTCCAATTTAGCTCCCTGCTAATGCTCCTGGGAGGGCAGCGGAGGATGGCCCATGTCCCTGAGCCCCTGCACCCACATGGGAGGCCCAGAGGAGGTTCCTGACTCCTGGCTGCCAACCAGCCCAGTTTAGCCATTGCAGCCATTTGGGAGAGTGAACAAACCAGCAGATGGAGGATTTCTCTCTGTCTCTCCCTTTCTCTATCACTCTGCCTTTCAAATAAAATAATTAGATTTTTTAAATTTAAAAAAAAATCCTGGTTCTTTTGCTTTTCATAAATCTTTATTGTTCTGATTTTTTATTTTATTTGAAAGGCAGAGGGGCCGGCACGGTAGCATAGCGGGTAAAGCCATTGCCTGCAGTGCCATCATCCCAAAAGGGCGCCAGTTCGAGTCCCGGCTGCTCCACTTCTGATCCAGCTCTCTGCTGTGGCCTGGGAAAGCAGTTGAAGATGGCCCAAGTCCTTGGGCCCCTGCACCCACATGGGAGACCAAGAAGATGTACCTGGATCCTGGCTCCTGGCTTCAGATCGGCGCAGCTCTGGCTGTAAAAGCCATTTGGGGAGTGAACCAACAAAAGGAAGACCTTCCTCTCTGTCTCTCCCTCTCACTGTCTGTAACTCTACCTCTCAAAAAAAAAATCCAAATCTCTTTTAAAAAAAATAGTCCAAATGCTTGGTCCCCTGCACCTGTGTGGGAAGATCTGGAGGAAGCTCCTGGCTCCTGGCTTTGGATCAGTGCAGCTCCAGCCTCTTTCTGCCTCTTCTCTCTGTGTGTAACTCAGCCTTTCAAATAAATAAATAAATCTTTAAAAAAAATAGTAAAACTTGTTCTCAAGAATCTCTTCCTTTTAATGTATTAAATGGAGGATATTATTATGTCTCATAAGTTAGAGTTATGTCTAAGAGCTTGCAAATCATCTGTGGGTTCTTCTTAAAAGACAATTAAGTTTCTGAAAGGAAAGAAGGGGGAGGAAGGAAAGGAAAAGAGGAAGGGAGGAGTGATATCACCTTCAAGAAGCAAAAACACGGAACAGCCTTTGTCTAAACTGTTGAGGAATCTTTTTTTCTTTCTTTCCTTTTCTTTTTCTTTCTCAGACTAAACAGAAGAGGGAGGAGTAAGAGGGGAGAGAGTGTGTGGGAGGGCAGGTTCGGTGGGAAGAATCACTATGTTCCTAATGTATTTATGAGATACATAAAAAAAAAGATGCTGTCAAGTTCCTAATATTCAGAAACTGTAGTATAAAATAAATGCTTATTATTGTTTAAAGGCTCTGAATTTCTGGGTGATTTTCTGCCACAGATAGCAATGAATAGCAATAGATAACCAATATAACAATATACCAGTGACCAGAAAACCCACAGAGCCTCTGCCTTGATGAACCTTAAAATCCCAAGTGGGAGGAAAGAGGCAATCCACAAATACATATGGTGAGTGAAAACGAATATCTACAAACAACTGAAGCGGGAACTCCACCATGCACCAATATATACATATATATAAATGAACTCAAAAATAGACCAAAGGCTTAAAAAACCTGCACTCGACACATGCCCAGGGACAAGGCCATTAAGAAGGTTGATCACAGAGCAGTAGAGTACAAGCCACAGCCACCAGGGACATTTCTGGCACGAGTGTCTTGGACGCTGTAGGCCTTTGTGAAGCTACATTATAACTGTGTGAGATGTGCTGTTTGCTGCAAGGCCATCAGGAAGTGATGTCATTATCCTCACAGGTCAGAATACTCGCACCTCGATCCCACCACTCCCACTGAAGCCCATGAGAGGGACCCGAGTCCTTGAGGATGGACAGAAACGATGCCCTGGAAAGACACAGTAGAAAACATACAACTAGGAATGATTGACTATACAACTATCTCAATAAAATTTCAACTCCTCAGAAATGAACCAGCCAAAAACTACAAGACAGCTGTAGTCACTACTCATATTAAATACATTATTTTTTTTTTATTTTTTGCCAGGCAGAGTTAGACAGTGACAGTTATAGACAGTGAGAGAGAGACAGAGAGAAAGCTCTTCCTTCTGTTGGTTACTCCCCTAATGGCCGCTACTGCTGGTGCTGAGCCGATCCGAAGCCAGGAGCTGGGTGCTTCCTCCTGGTCTCCCACGTGGGTGCAGCGCTCAAGCACTTAGGCCATCCTCCACTGCCCTCCCGGGCCACAGCAGAGAGCTGGACTGGAAGAGGAGCAACCGGGACTAACAGGACTAGAACCTGGGGTGCCGGTGCCGCAGGCAGAGGATTAGCCTAGTGAGCCACGGCGCCGGCCAAGATACATTACGTTTTAAGATAAAAGACATTATTAAGGATAGAGTCACAGAAATTGATAACTATCAATTATCCAAGAACAAAAAATGTCTTTGTTTTTAAAACTTACTATGGGGAGTAGGCACTTGGCATAGCAGTTAAGCCACCCCGGGGATGCCCACATCCGATATCAGAGTGCCTGGGTTCGGACCCTGGCCCTGCTCCTGATCCAGCTGCCTGCTAATGCACACCCTGGGAGACCGCAGGTGATGGCTCAAGTGCTAGAGTTCCTGCCACCCACGTGGGAAACCAAGATGGGGTTTCCTGGTCCTAGTTTCAGCGTGGCTCAGCCCCAGCTGTGGCAAGCATCTGGGAAGGGAACCAACAGATAGGAGATCTCTCTCTCCTCTCTTTCTCTCTCTTTCTCTATCTCTGTCCCTCTTCCTCCCTAACTCAGTGTGGGGAAATTAGTTACACGAAACAATTCAAAGATGGCGCCCAGAGGAAGTAAGGTGGGCAGAATCCAAAGTTGTTTACCACTAAAACTGATTGGCTGCATAACATCAGGGGAGGTAACAAAACTAGTAACAAGTGTATAGACATATGGCTAGTCCTATAGAAATCCCCCTCTCCCCCCGTAAGGTGATCTTTTAAGTGACTGATTGGTCCTTAGCCCTGCCCCAATGACTCTGCAGTTTTGTGCTATAAAAGGTTCTGTTACACATGGAATAAATGAGTCCTTGCTAGACTTGGCTCCCCGCTGCGTCTGATTGTCTCCGGAATCGGGAGGCTGGGGAACGGGCGAGCGGCACAGTCACCTTTCCTCGGACCCAGTCCATCCTTGTATGGGTAGACTCAGACCCTACAACTCAGCCTTTCAAATAAATAAAATAAACATAAAAAAAACTTAAAAAAAGACATGGAACCTATTGCTTTAGAGAAATTCTTATACATGTATTGGGAGACAGATTCAACAAAGTTCATATCATCATTGTTCATAATTTTTTAAAGACCTAAAAACAACCCAAACAGCCATTCATAGGAGAATTAATACAGTATATTAACACAAGGGGGTGCTGTATAATTGTGAAAATGAAGGAACTACAGCTGCATATAACAATGTGGATGGATCTTAGAAACAGAACAGTGGTACTGAGTTGCTGAATATATTTGAAGATCTGAGACTATGGGGCAGTTGTTTCGACTGTGGGGGCAAGAAGCCTGCATTCCACATTGGCGTGCCTGGATTCGATGGCATCTCTGGCGCTTGATTCTGGCTTTCTGCTAGAGCAGACCCTGGGAGTCAGTGGTGATGGCTCAAATAATTGGGTTCCTGCCACCCACGTGGGAGAACTGGATTGCATTCCTGGCTCCTGGCTTTGGTATTTTGGGGATGTAGAATGGAGCTCTCTGTCAGTCTTTCTCTGTCTGTGTGCCTCTCCCTGCCTCTCAAATAAGTAAATAAGAAAAAGACATGAGGTTAAATAGTGCCTTGTTTAGAAAAATCTATCCCCAAAAACTCTTCAAAAGAGGTAAGAGATTCATAACACTCAGATTCGTGTTTTCTCTCTGTAGAGTGAGGTGTAGTGTAAGATTTAAAATCAGTGGCACAAATGGGGGCAATGCTATTGGTAATGTTTAGTGATCAGTAAACTTCATGGCTATTCATTTCATTTATCGAGTTTTTTTATTTTTTTTTTATTTGACAGATAGAGTTAGATAGTGAGAGAGACAGAAAGGTCTTCCTTGTGCTGATTCAACCCCCCCCCCCAAATGGCTGCTATGGACGGAGCTACGCTAATCCAAAGGCAGAAGCCAGGTGCTTCCACCTGGTCTCCCATGCAGGGGCCCAAGTACTTGGTCCATCCTTCACTGCCTTCCCTGGCCACAGCAGAGTGGGCTGGAAGAGGAACAACCAGGACTAGAATCCAGCGCCCATATGGGGTGCCGGCACCACAGGCGGAGGATTAGCCAAGGGAGCCACAGCGCTGGCCCCTCATTTTCAAGTTTTATTACACATATTCTTTTTGGGCAAATATTACATACTAAAAATAATTAGGAAAGCTCTGATTTAGTGAGCAAGCAGTAACACTGTTAAAACCCCAAATTTAGGGAACAAAAAAATTCAGTGAATTTTCATTCTACTTCAAATAGAATCCAAGGGGCCAGCACTGTGGCATAGAAGGTTAAGCCTGCCTGTGGTGCTGGCATTCTATATGGGCACCAGTTCATGTCCCAGTTGCTCCTCTTCCAATCTAGCTCTGTGCATATGGCCTGGAATAGCAGTGGAGGATGGCCTAAGTGCTTGAGCCCTGCACTCGCATGGGAGACCTGAAAGAGGCTCCTGGCTCCTGGCTTCAGATTGGCACAGCTGCGGCCATTGTGGCCATCTGGGGAGTGAACCAGCGGATGGAAGACCTCTCACTGTCTCTCCCTCTCTCTCTAACTCTTCCTCTCAAGTAAATAAATAAATCTTAAAAAAAAAATACAGAGCCTAAGGATTCAAGATCTGGGTTCCCTGGGCGGATCCCCATTGTCTTTCCTTAGGGAACACCCCTGACCCTCAGTTCCTGAGAGCCTGAGGGGTACAAATAGATCCCACCCTGGACAGTGCAGGTGAGCTGGCATAGTTTTTGTCAACCAAAGCTTTTTCTCTCCGGCCCCTAAGGAATTGGTCCAGGTCTGAATGTTTCTCTTTCCTTTCCAAAGTGTTCTGGTGCCCGGGGTGGGGCAGGAATGTTTTCAAATTTACTGGATAATTTCTCTGCATCCTTCCTGCCACCCATCCTCCCTTCCTCTTTTTAACATGATTACCGAAACATTCAATATTAATTGCATAAACTACCCTTACAGGAAAGCACTTGTAATCTCATCACCAAATGTTAATCACCACTGAGATTTCAGCCTGTTCTTTTCTGTCTCTTTGCTTGATTTGTTTATTACAAGTGGGATCATACTCGATGGTGATGTTTAGCCGCCGTCTGTCAGCTCCATGCCTTCTGTAGCAGGTGGGGGAAGGGAGAAGGATGGAGCAACAAAGGCCAGAGGAGAGAGGGACAGCTCACACAAAACACTGTGGCTGGGGTGGGGCGTGGTCATCCAGCACAGAGCCACACTTTGAGAAGAGGGCTTAAAGAGATCCAGGCTGTCTGTAAAACACACACAGCACTGTGGGCGTGAAGGAGAGAGCCGTGCCACCCAGCGCTCTACTGAAGGATGCCCAGGTAAAGCAGAGTGAGAGAGCGCAGGCGAGGCTCTCACCCGACTGCAGTCAAGAGGAAAAGGCAAGTTCTTGCTGGGGTTTTCAAGTGCGGCTGTAGGATTTAAGGGAGCTTTATAATATATATATATTTTTGACAGGCAGAGTGGACATTGAGAGAGACAGGGAGAAAGGTCTTCCTTTTACTGTTGGTTCACACTCCAACGGCCGCTGCGGAGCCAGCGGGAGTATAAATCCAAAGCCAGGAGCCAGGTGCTTCCTCCTGGTCTCCCATGGGGTGCAGGGCCCAAGCACTTGGGCCACCCTCCACTGCACTCCCAGGCCACAACAGGGAGCTGGACTGGAAGGGAAGCCACCGGGACAGAATCCGGCACCCCGACCGGGACTAGAACCCAGTGTGTCGGCGCCACAGGCGGAGGATTAGCCCAGTGAGCCACGGCGCCGGCCAAGCTTTATAATCTTACGGTGCTGCGATCTAGGGCAGTAAAGCAAGACAAGAACCACCTTGTATTGGGGGCCCCTGCTGTTTCAGATATCTGCTTACACTGTGCACCCACCAGGTGCTAGGCACATTGCCTGTTTGCTTCTTATAACGTCTGCGCATGCTAGGACTCGTTAGTTTCATTTCGCGCTAGGATACTGTCTGTGCCGGATACCAGAGACTGGGCAAATGCATGGGACCCATGGTTCTGGAAGCTGGAAAGTCCAAGATGAAGGGGCTGCCCCCGGCAGGGGTGTCTGTGCTGTGTCACAGAATGGCAAGAGGGGAAAACAGACACCAACAAGGCATAGAGGAAACAGCAGGTGACCAGGTTTACAAGAGACGCATTCTCTCCATCACTAACCCACTCCTCTGAGAACAGTATTAATCCATTCACGAGGGCGGGCAGAGCCCTCCCAACCTAAACTCCTTACAGGGCCCACCTCTTACTCCTGGACCAATGGTAATTCGATTTCAACACGAGTATTGAGTGGGCACAGTCCCAGCAGAAAGGAAGCCAAGGCCCGGCTGGCAAGATTCTGTGTCTGAATTTAGAGCCAGGCCTGCCCTGCCCCCAAAGGCTGAGCTTTATCTCTGCAGAGGCTCCAGATCAGCCATAGCCACCCTTATCCCAAAGAGAGAACAGACCGGACCGCCAGCAGAGTTCCACTTTGTGCCTCTAATTCCAGCCCATACACTGCCTTCAGACACCTGAACAGCCTTTTTGAGAAACATTTAGAAGCATTTTTTATGTACAAGGAGATGTCACTCAGTTGAAATATAACATAGATTTCAGGGGCCGGTGCTGTGGCATAGCAGGTAAAGCCACCGCCTGCTGCGCCGGCATCCTATATGGTCACTGGTTCGAATCCCAGCTGCTCCTCTTCCGATCCAGCTCTCTGCTGTGGCCTGGGAAAGCAGTGGAAGATTGCCCAAGTCCTTGGGCCCCTGCACCCACATGGGAGACCTGGAAGAAGCTCCTGGCTTCAGATCAGCACAGCTCTGGCTGTTGTGGCCATTTAGGGAGTGAACCAGTGGTTGGAAGCTCGCTCGCTTTCTCTCTCTCTCTCTCTCTCTGCCTCTGCCTCTCTGTAACTCCACCTTTCAAATAAATAAATAAATCTTTTTAAAAACTAGATTTTAGCTTTAGTGTGATTTTTTAAAAAGGAAGACAGAGTAGAGCCTTTTGAACCTTTCTAACCTCAACTCACAGAAGGAAAAGCCCTGGCATCACACGTGCACACGTGTGTGACAGAAGCTTCACCTACTCCATGTGGGAGAAGCACTGCCCCGTTCTAGACTCTAGTCTCAGCTTTGCTGTTGTTGCTTGTAGCCTTGTTTAATTATTGTTATTGTTGTTGTTAAAGTTGTGGTAAGGACACAACACGAGATCCACCCTCTGGACAGTTTGGAGTAGAGGATGCAGGGTTGAGTCCTGGCACTTTGTTATACAGGAGACCTGAGAACACAGTTGCCCTGCAAAACTGAAACTCTTCACCCCACGGAAGGCCTCCGGTTTCCCCTCCCTCTCACCCCTAGAAACCACCATTCTGCTCCTTGCTGCTCTTGAAAGTGGGATCATGCAGCGGCAAACAGGATGGAGGCTCTGCAAACAATTAAAAATAGGTCTTTCCTTTTGCTCGTGCTGGTCACAACCCACTTAACATAGTGATGTCAGGATCCACTCATATGTTGCTTCCGTAGATGAGAAAGCTAAACCGCAGACCTAGTCTTGTCTTTTGCCTTATGTGATACGCTCGAGTCGTTATTAACAAGTTTCTACTGAAGGCTTGTCAAGTGGGTAGGAAAGACTGGGAGAAAATGAGAGGCATTTTTAAATCTGCTTTTGACTACTCAGTGGAAATATTAACCACCTTATGCATTTTTAATTCCTGAAAAGAAGAGATGTTGCTCATTTTTTCCTACGGGCTGATCAAAGATGATGTAATGCCAGACTTGCTTCACTAAGCAGACATTTCAAAGTCCAAAGGAAACTAAACTCAAAGGTTAGACCGTCGTGGGTGTCTCAAACAATACTCATCAGCTCCTTGCTAACTAGGGCAAGTCTCCGAGGCCAACGCGTGAGGCGCACAGCCGCCATTACCCACTAGATGGCGACAGAGAACAACAGAGGCCCAGTGCTTCGCCTCCGGACCCACGCGCTGCACGGTGGATCTTACTAAGAATCTCGAAATCCAGGGTTACCCCGTAATTCACATGAATTCCGCCTGAGAGTTTACTCCGGGCTCCTGACATGTTTCTGCCCTTTTTTTTTTTTTTTTAATATCCGAGGATTTCGGCTTCATTCTGGCCAATAGCCTGGCATTTAATGTGATGCCCTTGACTATTTGCTCTTGGCGGTGCCGGGAACTGCTGCTGTGTAAGGTCAAAGCCACTGCACTGTCTGTATTCATTAATAATCTACGAGGTAAACGCAGGCCAAAATGTTCCTGTCTCTCTCCTTCCGTCTAACATTTTAAAGCTACTGCGAGTTCTTGTGTCATTCCCCACGGCGAATCACTTCAGTATTTCGCAGTTATACATTGTGAAGTCACTAGAAACATTTGATGGACAGTTTGGTTCTTGCTGTTCAGTGGAAAAGGATGGTTTTCTCAAATCCGTATTGGGGAACCAGTTTTCCTGGAACAGCTAATACCTGATAAATTGGAAACGTATGATAAACAAAAATGTGTACTTTTTTGCAAAATGGTGGCAATCTTGAAATAACCACATGTATGAGAGAGTTAAAAAAAAATCCCCGCAGATGATGCTTGCTCATAAAACCAACTTATATTTACATGGAAGTCTTTGTAACATGTTTTGAAGTAGCTAAAGAGAAGATGTTTATTAATCATTCTCTCTGGCTATTTATTATATTTGTATATAACTTGGATGTTATGATTATTATTACTTTTACAAACATAAATGTTATTATTGTAAAAATCATATAACTATGAAGGAAAACGAGAGTTTCAGTACAGCGCAGCTTAGAAAGTCATTACTGACAGGTCATTTGGATATCTGTGACATTGAAGTGCTGTGTAGGTTAATCTCATCTGTGAATGGCCGATTTTGGAAATATCTCTGGATTTAGGTCATTCCTTCTGTGTCCCCATCTGTAACTAAGTAAAGGTCTCAGAGTATCCAGGTATGGTTTGGATCATGCTTGAGGAGTGAGGGGGAGCGTCGGCTCCCAGGTCTGGCTCCAGAAAGAGTGTGTGGGGCTGTCACTCACTGAGAAGCAGACCCAGAGGGGAACAGCATTGTGGACCGTGGAGGTGATGGCTTCCAGAGCTGAGCTGCGGACTCACTGGGGCAGAGACGCCCAGGGGACAACCCCGGGAGATGTCAAGGCTTTGGGTTGAAGGACGTTTTTGAAGAGATGGAGCCTGACTCTAAGTGGTCTGGTGTGGTGGAATGAGGTGAAAATGTCATGCCAAGATGGCCACTGACAACAGAAACTGCCTGGCAACAGGCTGTGATTGGATGGCTTCGGAAACCACATGACAACAGAGCCTGACTGACGGCAGGCCGTGATTGGGTGGTTTCAGAAACTGCCTGGCAACAAGAGCCTGACTGGCAACAGGCTGTGATTGGATGGCGTTGGAAACTGCCTGGCAACAGGCTGTTATTGGTTGGGGCATAGACCGCCCCTTGACCAGATTGGCTGGTCTTGACTATATAAGCTGTGGTACTAGCGGAAAATCTGCGGGCTGCTCACCTCAAGCTCGCTTTCACCTGACTCCTGGGGTCTGTGTGGTGACTCCGCGCCTCTTGCCCCCACCACGCTCCTCCTCTCAGGAAGGAATCCATTGCAACACTGTTGAGAAATCAACTGCAACACTCTGGGAGGTGCTATCCTAGAGAAGGTGCTAAGATCCGGGACACCGCTGAGGGCATCTCAGGAGAAAATACACAGAAGGACCCTTACGCGATAAACAGGGAGGGAGCGGGAAGCCGGAAAGGAGCTTGGGGGTGAGGGTGGGGGCCTCCACTCACAGAGAGAGGAGAAAACCGAGAGAGTGTGGTCTCCAGCGAGGCAAGAGAAGAGAATGTTCCACAAGGAGGGAGTGGCCGAGGGTGCCAGCTCATGAGAAAGCGCCGCAGCCTGTGTGTAACGCGCAGGGAGCACTGGACGGTAGTCCAAAGAGAAGAGCAGTGCGTGCCAGCAAGGAAACGATGCCTCTACAAAGTCCAGCCACGAGTGGCCGGGACCCTTCTTGACTTTGTTTCTTTTCTTTTCTTTTCTTTTCTTTTCTTTTCTTTTCTTTTCTTTTCTTTTCTTTTCTTTTCTTTCTTTTTTTTTTTTTAAGGTTTATTTAAAAGAATGACAGAGACAGAGGGAGAGGAGACAGAGAGAGATCTTCATCTGCTGGTTCACTCCCCAAATGGCAGCCATGGCCGGAACTGGGCTAGGACAAAGCCAGGAGTATGGAACTCCATCTGGGTCTCCCACATGAGCGGTAGGGGTCCAAGCACTTGGGCCATCTTCTGCTGCTTTTGCAGGAGTATTAGCAGGGAGCTGGATTGGAAGCAAAGCAGCCAACTTTAATGGGGGGCTCCAATATGGGTCACTGGCATCATGGAGGGGCAGCTTACACCCCTGTGCCACAATGCCAGCCTGCTTCTTTATTTTCCAGAAGGGCTTTATACCCACACCACTATTAAACTGGTCCATGAACAAAATTCCTTTCAGAACACTAGGATTTCTGGGCTTTCATAGCAGGTGTAGTAGCCAGCGGAGGTGGACTTAGTGGTTTCATGGAGCTGTCCCTGCCATTTTTCTCTGTAACATTTAATAATGAAATTGTTCAAATATACAGAAAAGTTGAAAACATTACACAACAGACATCATGTATCTGTCATCTGAATTCTACAAGCGGCATTGACCGCTACCTGCTTTATCCCATATGTGTCCATATCTAACCATCCCTCTACCCAGCCATCACTTTAATGTTTTATACATAAGAACATTTCACAACTGGATACCTTAACATCCATATCATCAACTAGAGTTTTATAGCTCCAGAAATATTTCCAGTGTATATTTTTTGTCTTTTGAAGTGAAATTTTAAAGAGTGAAATGCACAAATCTTAAGTGTACCCTTTAATCCTTTCAAAAAAAGATTTATTTATCTGAAAGGCAGAGTTACAGAGAGAGAGAGAGAGAGAGCTCTATCTTCCATCTGCTGGTTCACTCCCCAAATGGCTGCAATGGCCAGGACTGGGGCAGACCAAAGTCAGTAACCAGGAGTTTCTTCCTGGTCTCCCACATGGGTGCAGGGGCCCAAGCACTTGTGCCATCTTTCACTGCTTTCCCAGGCACATTAGCATGGAGCTGAATTGAAAGTGGAACAACCAGGACTTGAACTGGCACCCATATGGGATGCCAGTGTTTCAGAAGGTGGCTTTACCTGCTACACCACAACACCCATCCCTCATTTTTATACTTTTTGACAAAGGTATATCTCCTACTCATCCTATTAATTTATAGAATACTATATCGCCCCAGAAAGTTTGTCACTACTGCTTTATCCTGTAGAAAGGGCAGAGAATGTAGATAAAAACACTGTTGTCTTAGTATGATTTCCATTGCTATAAGAAAATATGGTTGGATAATACATCAAGGAAAGAGATTTCCTTGGTTCAAGGGCCTGGGGCCAGCAGGTTCAGCTCTGGTGGGGACATGGTGACAGATGGCATCACAATGGTGAGAGTGTGTGCAACAGAGAACCATCACCTGGAAAGACAGGGGTCGGATTACCAGGAGGGGACAGGCTTGCTAAAACAACTGGGGTCCCCAGAGAACTACCTTAATCTCTCCCAAGGGCAGGGCCCCAGTGACCCAGTCCTTTTGGGCTCTACCTCTTAAAGGTTCCACCACCTGCCCGCAGCTCCCCCATACCATAGCACTGGTAAGAACACAGCAGCTATAATTTCCCGCTCCCTTCTGCTGGGTGCTCGACCAGCACTTACACAGACTCATCCACATTTCCGCCAAGGTAGAAACAGACCAGGAGCGCTTCCTCCAAGTGCTTTTGTAAACGTTTCACAGTGAAGCACTTGTGGAGAGCAGCCTGTTCAGTGAGCCGAGCCCAGCCCAGCCAGGGAAACCATGGTTGCTCGCTCAGACTCCTGCTCCACCAGGGCTAGCAAGCGCAAGACGTAATCCTCGCCAAACAGGCATGAACCCTCAACTATAGCACAGTTGTACAGATTACCCTGGCATCTTACTATTGCTACGGCATCCACAGGGAAAGCTCAAAATACTTCATTGGCAGCTTAGGCGCATTTTCACATGTTTGTCATCTTTGCAGCCCGCCCCTTCAGTGCCCCAACCCGGCTCCATCCTCAGGGAGCTGCCCGTTGGCTGCAGGCCTGGGTCAGGGACATTCAGCACGGAGGGTTGCAGTGGCTCTGACTTGGCATCACACTGTGCTTGCTAAGCCGTCTTCCCAGGTTGCAAACCCTGGAAGAGGGTGCGCCCGTGAGTTTCTTTGTTTATTTTCTTGCACTTTCAGAAGAGACGGGCACTCCTTGAAATGAAGGAGGGTGTCTGAGTCACTTACGCTCAAGCCAGCTTTAGGAGCTCAGAGACATGAGTTGAGGCAGGAGCACCCTTTAAGGTTTGATCGAGCACCAGCAGACATAATCTCCCCAGACTCATGCTCATCCCTGAGGCTCACAGACGCCTGTTCACGTCTAGATCCAAAACCCTGCTCGCGCTGACCTCACACCTCTCTCAGGGTCCACTTCCGCTGTGCTCTTTTTCCTGCTCTGGTTCAATTAGCACGTGGAGTTCAGCCTCTTTTCTTCGATTTGTCTCAAAACCACTTTCCCAAAACAAAGCCTTGTACAAGCCCCTCTCCTAATCGGCCTTTCCTCTCCTCGCGTGGTTCTTTCACTCCTAACTCCCAAGGTCTCTTGGTTTAGACTCAGGTTGGTTTGGCTGTGACCTTACTTCCTATTGCTCTTCCAGCTGAGGGCCCCAGGACCTTCATTTCCACCCACAAGTGGCTGATTGAGGTAATTTCTAAATAACCATGGCTCTCTAAGAGGAAGCCTGGTGTGAGGTCTTTCAGGTACACATATGGGAGCAGGTGCTTGGCCTGGCAGTTAGGATGCCTGTTCAAATACCTGTGTTCACGATGAGAGTGCCTGGGTTCAGTGCCCAGCTCTGCTCCCGACTCCAGCTTCCTGAGAGGCAGAGGTACCAGCTCACGTGGTTGGGTCTCCCATGTGGGAGACCTGGCTCCTAGCTTTGGCCCTCAGCTCAGGGTTGTTGTGGGCATTTGAGGAATGGGACAGCTGATGGGAGCTCTCTCCCTCTCATTGTCTCATAAATGAAAACAAACTTTTAAATAATAATAAAGTCTATATATAATTAGATACCTCCAAAAGTTTACGGAATGTGGAAATTAAAGATGTATTTTGAGGGCCTGCACTGTGCTGCTACTTGTAGCAACAGAGTGCCACATCAGAGTGCCAGTTCGTGTCCTGGCTACCCCAGTTCTAATCCAGCTCCCTGCTAATGCACCTGGGAAAGCAGCAGCAGATGGCCCAAGTGCTTGGACTCTTGTCACCCATGTGAGAGACATGGAAGAAGCTTCTGGCTCCTGCCTGCTGCCTTCAGCTTAGCCCAGCCCTAGCTGTGTAATCATTCGTGGAACAAAACCACAGATGGCAAAACTCTTTCTCCCACTCTCTCTGCTACTCTGCCTTTCAAATAAATAAATGAATGAATGAATCTCTAAAAAAAATTATTTAAGGGCTGCATTTGTGGTGCAGCAGGTTAAGCTGCTGCCTGCAATGCAGCATACGATATGATTGCTAGTTCAAGTCCTGGCTGTTCCACTTCTAATCCAGTTCCCTGCTAATGTGCTTTGGGAAAGCAGTGAAGGATGGCCCAACTGCTTGGGTCCCTGCCACCAACATGGGTAACCGGAATGGAACTCCTGGCTTCAGCACGGCTCAGCCTCAGCCTCTGTGGCCATTTAGGGAGTGAATCAATGAATGGGAAGGAAGATCTCTGTCTCTCCCTCTTTCTCTGTAACTCTGCCTTTCAAATAAGTAAATAAATCTTTTTTAAAAATGCTTATTTTGGTGCAAAATATATTCATGCATAGTGCTTTCACAATATGCATTTCATGAACTTCTTATGAACACCTTGTATATGTATTCAGTTCTATGCATGTATATAATTTACTTTTTAAGTGTATACATATATGTACACACACATACACATGTCACACAAACATATATGCATTTACATATGTCACACATGTGTATATGTTACACAAAATAAATCAATAATTACCTAAATACATGTGGACTTAAATCTATAATATGTGTTACTTGTACACATACACATAAAAACCCTGTAACATACTGTCATCTGCACACAGCTAAGTCACCTTCACAAGGGAATTGCTGAACTCTTGGCCCCTGCTTCCATCTGCCTGGGTCTTAATCCCAAATTTATTTCTTATGATATTTAACATAAAAAGGCATGAATATATTTCTCATATCTATCTCAGCTTTATTTCTTACTATAACTACCATAAGACATAAGTATATTTATCCTAGCTATCTCAGCTTAATTTCTTGTTATATCTACCATAATAAGACAGAAATATATTCCTTAATACTTATCTCAGCTTTATTTCTTGCTCTCATCTTTTCATTTCAGCTTTGCCACAGATCCCTCTTTGTGATTGAAATAGATCCTGTCTACTGTGCACTGCTGAGTTTAGAAAACGTGAGCCTGGAAATATGTATGCAGTCACTCACTTCTTCACTCACACATTCATTCCACACATCATAATTGAACATAACAACAGAATACCGCATTGGACCCCATAGGAGAGACGGGGGAAGGAGGAGGGATCCACGCCTTTAGAGACTTGCAACCCAGCGGCACAGCCAAGGCTTCACACACATGAAACAAAACGTCCTCAAAGGCCCCATTCTCAGCCGAAGCGCAGCCAGTGGCAGCAGGAAGCTAAGCATTTGCAGTGCACACCACTGCTGCTGCATCAGCAGACCGGCCCAGAGGAGGGAAAGAATGCTGCGGTTAAAAGAAACTGCTGGCTTATGGATTTCTGTAAATGACAACTTGCTTACTCTTCTAGCCGTGTTAGTTCTGCTTAGGTGGCTGAGTGGCTTTCGTGAAAGCATGAGCTCTGCCTGATTCCTGCCCGTAGGGAGAGAGGTCAGGTACAATGACTGTGGTCACAGCCCCGCACTAGCTGAAAACTACCGTGTCTTAAAGACGAGACAAAGCAAACCACACAACAGCAAATCTTTGCTTGCTAAGAAACCCCTAGAAGCTGTTTCAGAAGCACACACAGCCTCCTTCCTCCTAGGGAGTGTTATCCAGGAAAGCAGCTTCCCAACTCCAATGTGCGATAGTAGCAGAACAGCCTCGCTACAAGCGTGCCTTGACTGTGAAGGTGGCGGATGGGCAAGGGTCACTAGGGCTCGTCAGTGTTGGGCTGAATTCCATGTGCCTTGAAAAGACGTCATTTCAATCCACCTGGGTCTACACAGCCTCACCAGGCACAGGTGCTAGGCATTCAGTCGCACTGACATACTGGTGTCGCCTTTTGGTGGTGGTCTTCTTTTCTGCCAGTTTGGTTTTAGGTTGTGTCAAAAGGAGAAGATGCAGAAGACAACCAAGTCAGGAGAGATGTATGTCGGTTTTGTTTTGTTTTGTTTTCCCCAGAGACAGAGAAGGAGAGGGAGAGATACAGAGATTTTCCATCTGCTATTGCACTCTCCAAATGGCAGCAACAGCCAGGACTGAGCCACGCCAAGGCCAAGAGCCTGGAACTCCATCCAGGTCTTCTACATGGTGGCAGGGGCCCAAGTACTTGGGCCATCTTCCTCTGCTTTCCTAGGCACATTGACGGAGAGTTGGATCAGAAGTGGAACAGCCGGGAATAGAATCAGTGTTCACAAAGGATACCAGCATCACAGGCAGCCACTTAACCCACTATCTCCCAACGCTGCCCCAGAGATGTATCTTGTTTGGAGTGAGGGACTTAATCCTTATATAGCTCATCCAAATTGCTTCCTATGGTATTGCAATTTACAACTGAACTCTATATTGAATTCAGATGCTCCTCATCTTATTGCGGTGTTGTGTCCATCCCATTACATACATTGTAAGTTGAAAATATCATAAGTTAAAAATTGCATTGAATACATCTAACCTAGTGGACATCATAGCACAGCATGGCTTAGCTTAAATGCTAGCCCATCGTTGGGCAGAGTCACCTAACAGGGGTTGATGTTGTAATGTAGCAGGTTAAACCACCACTTGTAATGCTGGCATCCCATGCTGGAGTGGCAATTCAAGTCCCAGCTGCTCTGCTCCTAAGCCAGCTCCAGTTCCCTGCTAATGTGTCTGGGAAGCCAGTGGATGATGAACCAAGTACTTGGGCCCTTGCCACCCATGTGTGAGACCAGATAGAGTTCCTGACTCCTGACTTCAGCCTGGCTTAGCCTTGGCTGTTGCAGCCATTTGGGGAATGAGCCAGTTGATAGAAGATATCTTTCTCTCTCTCTCTCTCCTCTCTCTCTCTGACTCTGTCTGGCGCTCTGTGTCACTCCGTCTTCCAAATATATAATGTTTTAAAGTCATCTAACATAAAACTGTAAAATAAAGACTTACAACAGACTCTAAAACAGTGTTGAGTATCTCATATAGTTTACTGAATACCTATATCCAAAAACCACTGCCCACACAGCACCGCGCACGGCAGAGCAGAGACTGCCTTCCTTAAGACTGCGAGGTGGACTGAGCTGTGCCTGCCGCTGCTGCCCAGCATCACAGGAAGGACTGGACCACAGAGTGTGTTCAAAACACGAAGTGTAGTTTATACTTCATGCGCATGGCTGTCACACCACCAAAATTTGGAGACTCAGAAGCCAACCCTTCATAATTGGGGGACTCGAATAATTTAAAACATCTTAAACCACTTTGGAATGGAAATGACTGGATACATTTGCAAAAATCCATGCCGTATGGATTGCAGGATGCCCACGTAAAAGCTGAGTAACTTCATCAGTGCTCACCTGGCATCAAAGTGGCCCCAAGGGCAGAACACAAACGCACGCTCATCCTAAATGCTGATGAGTAAGGTCTGTAGGTGGTATTGATGACTTCTAAAATTCACCAAATATCTTTGTAATGTACCCATGGAGGGATTTAACTTTGAAGTTCATGAAAAATGGCAAATAATAGCATCCTGGAAGAGAGGATTCATGTGTAGGGAATATTTTGCAGTGGTGGTGAAAAACGAGAAATGGCTCCTTTCTGTGGAGTCTCCAGAACAGTTATACAGGCATTCCTTGCTTCACATTCTAGCAAAGTTGGTTACCTGGTGCTTTTCCAGGAACGGGCTCCATTTTCCCTTGTATGCTTCTTTGAGAAAATTAAAGAGAAATTCCTTGAGAGAACAAATACTAATGGTCTTAATTTGAAAACAACAGGATAACTCTGGAATGTGCGATGAGCTATCAAAAAAAGTGTGCCTTGGTTTCATAATACTTCCCTAATCAATAAAAGAATCAACTAATTCCTGGAAAATTACTTACCACGTGACATTTTGTGTTCTTTTTACTTATTGACACTGCTAAATAATGTCAGGTGATCAATCAAATGCTGTTTCTCTAACTTGAAAACCTTTCAAATTGATATTTTAAATTATATTCAAATCTAGAATTGATTCTCTACAGCTTGCCTGAATACTGCAAAAGTACTCTCCTTGTATGACAGAGATGTTTTTATAAACAAGTGGGGAAAGGGAGAACTAGTTGATAAATGATATTGAACTTATCGATCATGACAATCATAAGGAAATAGAATTTCAGGTAACTTTATAATGTATTTTTTCATAATTTTAATAATTATTTGAGGATTGGTTTATTTGTTTTAGGCAGCAAACAAATGGATTGGTTTCCTGCCTTTATTCTCTGGGCATCTTCTCGGGTTATCTTTTTTTTTTTTTTAAAGATTTATTTATTTATTTGAAAGTCAGAGTTACACAGAGAGAGAAGGAGAGGCAGAGAGAAAGGTCTTCCAACTGATGGTGCATTCCCCAGATGGCTACAACGGCCAGAACTGCACCAATCCAAAGCCAGGAGCCAGGAGCTTCTTCCGAGTCTCCCACGTGGGTGCACAGGTCCAAGAACTTGGGACATCTTCTACTGCTTTCCCAGGCCATAGCAGAGAGAGCTGGATCAGAAACGGAGTAGCCGGGACTCGAACGGGTGCCCATAAGGGATGCCAGCACTGCAGGTGGTGGCTTTACCAGCTATGCTACACTGCCAGCTACCTCAGGTCATCTTAAACAGACAGCTTCATGCCTCTGAGTCCATAGATGCTTGCTCAGTTCAAGTGAAGGCAACTTAGAAATGCCATATAGTTAGCATCCTCAGGTCTCCCTCCATCGGTGAGAGACAGGAGTCAGTGAATAAACACCCATTCTCTCTTCTCTCCAAAGGACAATCTGGGTTCATGGGACATGATGGTTCTTTATGCACTCCCCAGCATGAATAAGCCCAGTTGCCCACCTATTTAATCTTCTCTTTAATGTATGCTTTTATTGGCATTTCTTCCCTCCCCAGTGCTTCCTGGGATTGCCTCCTACAGTAGGTTGCTCTTCCAAAGATGGTCAGGCAGCATCTCCCATTACATATGCCCTTTAAGAAGCTTGTTGCCTCCGGGGCCAGCACTACTGTGTAGTAGGCTAAGCCTCCGCCCGCAGCACCAGCATCCCATATGGCCACCAGTTACTGTCCTGGCTACTTCCCTTCCAATCTAGCTCCCTCCTAATGGCCTGGGAAAGCAGTGGAAGATGGCCCAAAGTCCTTGGGCCCCTGCACCTGTGTGGGAGACCTAGAAGAAGCTCCTGGCTTTGGTACAGCTCAGTACCAGCCTTTGCAATCATTTGGGGAGTGAACCAGTAGATAGAAGACCTGTCTTTCTGTCTCTCTGTCTGTAACTCTAACTCTCAAATAAATAAATAAAAAGCTTGTTACCACTCTCTCCAAGAGATCATGTCTAAATCCACTTATCTGGAGCCCGGGAGGCTTTGTGACAGCTCCCATAGTTATATGCTGCAGAAATGATGCTGTCTGACCTCCAAGACTAGATTAGAAAAGGCCACAATGCTCTGCCAGGTTCTTTTGGGATACTTGCCATGCCAGGAGGAAGCTGGACCCGTATGGGTGACAGCCCAATTTGAGGTTCTAGTGTCAGGCAGTATCATCTGCCAGCAGTGTAAGTCAAGCCAACTCTAGATGATTCCAGCCACTAAGTCATCCCCAGCTGTTGAGTCACCTCCCAGATGGTGGTCCAGACATTGTAGAGAAGAGTCAAGCAGTCCCACTGTGCCCTGTCTCAATTTTTGACCCATAGAATCCTGAGTCAACTCACTTGGAAACTCCTATTCCCAGGGCCTCTCCAGAAGACAGCCATGCCTTGAATTTGAACAATGATAACACATTGGTTATGAAATCAAAAAGACGCATTGAAACTACTTCCATTGTAAAAGTATTAGAAAAAATGATTTCCTATATATAAATAAGTAAAATTAGATCCTCACCTAACAGTCTATTCAAAGGTAAGTTACAGATATGACTGTAGAGAATATAAAATAAAATGGTCATATGATTAGAAGGAAATATGGATATTACCTTCATAACCTTGAGTTAATCAGGCTCTTAAGACAAAAAAAAATCCTAAGAAATATTTGCTTGTATTTTATAAATGACACTAAAATGGCTTAGATTAAAATTCAGGTTAACAATCAAGCTACAAGGGCCAGCACTGTGGTACAGGGGGTTAAGTCATTATTTGCAACACCTGAATCCTATATCAGAGCGGGGTTCAAGTCCTGACTTCTCTGTGTCCAACCCAGCTTCCTACTAATGTTCCTGAGAAAGCTACAAATGATGGCCCAAGTGCTTGGGTCCCTGCCACCCATGTGAGAGACCCAGATAGAGGTCCTTGCTCCTAATTTCAGCCTGGCCCAGCCCTGGCTGTTGCCAGCATTTGAACCATAGGACAGAAAGTCTCTCCCTCCCTTTCTCTCCCTCTCTCTCTGTCATTCTGCCTTTTGAAAACAAAGTAATAGTATCTATAATATACATGGTAAAAAGTCAACAAGTAAAAAATTAATCTTTTTAATAGCCTTGCAGTTAATATGTTGATTAGGACACAGGTGTCCCTACATCAGGGAGCCTGGGTTCAGCTCCCAATTCTGGCTTGTTCCCAATGAGAGCCCAGGGAGGCAGTGGTGATGGCTCAAAGACTTAAGTCCCTGACACCATGTGGGAGACCTGGGTTGAGTTCCCAAATCTTGGTTTCTTCTAGTAGGGGGTAAACAAGTTTGGGCTGGCTCACTCTCTGTCTCTGACTTTGTGCTACTCCAGTAAATATGCTTTAAAATATATGAGTGAGGAGCAAAAAAGGAAAACAAAATTTGTCTCACTGTAATTACAGAGATAAACTAAAATTAGTTACTATGGCACACTCATCTGTCTACAGTATATTTATTTAGACAGTATGAAAAATTGGAAAGAACATGGAAAATGGGAACTTATTTTACTAGTGGGAGTGAAAATTGATTCAACTATTTTGATATCAAATCAATGATATCCAGTAAAGCTAAAACTTTGTTCTTTATGACGTACAAAGTCCTCTTCTACTGAAACTTGCAAATATGTATACAAATGACAGCTCCAAAATGCTGGAAACGATGTAGACGTCCATCAGTAGGGGGATGAGACATAAAGTGTATATTCCCAAGAATATTAAAATAGCAGTTGAAAAACATGAATCATGTTTCTATGTATTAATATATGAGCGGGTCCAGCGCTGTGGTGTAGTGTGGGGACCCATGGATAGGCCTGCCATGGGACCCCCCCATGCTGGGCTTGGCTTATAGCAGTAATGCGGATGTGGCAGCTGATTGAACTTTCCATCTAGCTGAGGATCTTGGTAAACAACAAGATGGCGCTGATGCCCTGCCTGCTGCGTGACTCCACAGCTGATCGTGATCAAGTGCCGGATTGGAGAGCTCTGTGCATGGACTGTGATTGATTGACTGTGATTGGTTGAATTCTGTATATAAACAGAGAGCGGGAGAGAGAGAAGGGGGCACGCCAGCTTTCCCCCTTAAGGGACGTGTGCGCCACCTCTTCCCCCTTCTCCCTGTCCCCCACTCTCTTTCCCACTCATTCTAAGTAAAAGTCTACTGAAGACCGATTAACTGCGAGCAGCGTCGTTCCTTTTGCGGCTGAAGGAGCGACAGTGTAGAGGTTAAAGTCGCCACCTGCAGTGCCGGCATCCCTATGGGTGCTGGTTCGAGTCCCTGCTGCTTCACATCTGATCCAGCTCTCTGGTATGGCCTGGGAAAATAGTAGAAGATGGCCTGAGTCCTTGGGCCCCTGTACCTGCATGGGAGACCCAGAAGAAACTTCTGGCTCTTGGCTTCGGATTGGCACAGCTCCGGCCATTGCGGCCAATTAGGGAGTGAATCAGAGGATGGAAGACTTCTCTCCCTCTCTGCCTCTGTCCCTCTCTCTGTGTAACTCTGACTTTCAAATAAATATATAAATCTTTTTTTAAAAATATCATATTAGCATGGCTCACAAAAATATAGCACTGGGAAAAAAGAAGCAGGTTCCATAAATATTCACGCAATATGGTAAAAGCATTTTAGATGGCAAACACCATGTATGTTGACAACAGAAACATATATACCTAACAAAAAGAATCGTGTTCTGGGAGGATACTTCCAGGAGCTGTCTCCGGGGAGAAAAGTAGGAGAAGGCAATTGGGGAGGGGGAAACAGGACCTGTGTTTCATCTGAATGTTGTTAGTTTTACTAAAAGTATCTGATTACAGTTAGATGCCCAGCATCCCTCCGGGCACTGTTGCTCTAGGAGAGGCTACTGAGAGAGCCTGTCTCATTTATAGACACCACAGCACTAGCAGTGTCTGAGAAAGACACACACGGCACTGGTGTAAAACCCAGCTCTCTGACGTTGAAAGAAGCTGAGAGTGATGTTTTGAAGAAAAAGACTGGATATGGGACTGGTCAAGTTCATCTGAACATGCACCTCCTGTCTAAGTCCTTTTGCGCTACTCTAACGAAATGCCTCCGACAAAACGATAGAAACTTCTCACAGCTGCATAGCCTGGGAAGTCTAAGATCAAGTTGTCAGCAGTATGGTGTCCTGTGAGAGCTGCTCTCCACTTCCAGGATGCACTGTGTCCTCCAGAGGGCGGAAGCGAGGCAAAGCCAAGGACCCAAGCCAGTTCCTTCCAGCCCCTTTTATTTATTTATTTATTTTTACAGATGTATTTATTTGAAGGTCAGAGTCGCAGAGAGAGAGTGAGAGACAGAGAGAGCGCTCTTCCATCCACTGGTTCACGCCCCAGATGGCCACCAGGTGGAAGCCGGGAGCCAGAAGCTTCATTTGGCCCTCTCGGGTGGGTGCAGGTGCCCAAGGACTTGGGCCATCTTCCACTGCTTTCCCAGGCCATAGCAGAGAGCTGGATTGGAAGTGGAGCAGCCAGGACTTGGACCAGTACCCATATGCGATGCCGGCACTGCAGGAAGTGGCTTCACCCGCTACGCTACAGCACCGCCCACCACTCCAACCTTTCTAAAAGGCACTAAGTCCTCATGATTTAAGCACTGCTCCAAAGGCTGCACAGGCTCCACCTCTTAATCCTGAGTTGCTAGTGAGCTATGGCCTGACCAGAGTCACTCCACTTTGTCCCTGAGTGTCCTCTAGTTTTTTCTAACCAGTCCCACAAATGCTATCTACTCAAAAACTAATCTTATAAGAATGTTATCTCTAAGGTTTGTTTACATTAAGTGCCGGGAAATATGCTTGATGCCCCCCCCCCCCAGGATAAGTGTAACCTTGCTTGTTCTAGCTTCTGTAACAAGTGCTTGGCTTTGTAATTAACTTCCAACAAGATGTGGTTTTTGCCTTTAAAAGCTTACCCCTGAGTTCAACCGGGCTGCATGATTTGGAGAGCACATGCCGGCTTTCAGAAATAAAGATTCCATAATTCGACCCAGAGACTTTGGCGTCTTCTGTAATTCACTCTTCCAAATATAACAGTCCTACCATAATGGTCATTAACTTTGGACAGAAATTTGGGAGAGGACACACTCAAATCTTAGCATCTCTCCAAATATAACCTCATTAAACAGACAAACCACACAATGCCTCTTGGCCGGAGGAATATATGTCTGTGATGGAAGCAGGGTTCTGAGGGAACCTGTGAAGGTCCTTCTTCCTCCTCTGCCTCTCTCTCACCTGCAGGCCACTGGATTGGGGTCCGTGAGGGCAGCCATGGACCTCCTCAGCCCCTTTTGATGAAGAACTAGAATCTAACTCTGTCACATAGCAGCAGGGTGTGCATTGAAGACTGTACTTAATTGGGATTTTACTCCTCATTCAGCAGGAACCAGAACACTGAGATAGAAAACAACAACTCCACAGTCAGGTTTACATAGGGAAGTGTGTTTGTTTTTACAGCAGTGACCTGAACTTGCAACTGTGCATTTCATCTCAGACCAGTGTTTCCTCGAAGGCACCTGCTCAGTTGGTTTTAGACTGTCCGGGTTCCCATTTTAACCTTATCCTTTGTACCGATTTCTGTGTTCTTAGAATCAGCTTTAGTTGAAGCAAAGCCATGCCTATATTAACAGACTCAAAATAGAAAAAAAAAAAAGTTTGCCCAAATATTCAGAGATGACATATTTGCATATGGTTTAAAACCAAACTTTGTAAAAGCTTTTTCATGAAACTAGAAAAAAGTAACTTTTTAAAAATAAACACTTGTACTTCCCCAGGGTCACTGGGTCCTCTCGGGCGTGGTTTAGTGATTGTATCTGGAGCCAGCTGTGGCAGTGAAAGACCCACCCGTGCTTTTCGCTATCGCTGTTCAGAAGCTGGGGAAGCTTAGGAAGCTGAGATTCCAAAGCAGGAGCAGGGCCATCGGACCCCGCAGGGGCAGAGTGGGCTTGCGGAGTGACTTCAGTCTCCCCCCAGCTCTCCTAAAGGAAACCACGCTCTGTTGATTTATGTGGCATTTAAAACAGTTATCTGTCAGTCCAAAGATAAGCTTTCTTTGGAGAAAATACAACTTGATATTTTTCCCCTCCAGATTTCTAGGTCAGTTTAAGGCTAGAGTAGTTGAAACAGGCATCATGAGTATTGTGATTAGATAACTACATTTCTGAGAAAGCTCCTATGTTTATTTGAAATAGTCCTTTCTAACATGCCTAATACAAATTTTGCCTGATATTGTGAATCTTGGGCACAGAACTTTCCACAAATTCTACGTGCTAATTACTACCTGCAGTGCCAACAGAGATGAGGGGTCTTCAAAAAGTTCATGGAAAATGTGTATTATGAGAACCTATACCTGGATTTCAAATTTTTTTGTACCGAAATAAATTTATCTTTTGATTCCATTTTTCCTTCAACTTTTTGAAGTAAACTCTTGTCTATTCCTGGGGCTATGTAGAAGACCCCTGGAGACAGGATTGGATTTTTGTTTGTTTTTGGCTTCTTATTATTTTATTTATTTGGAAAGCAGAGAGAGAGAGAGAGAGAGAGAGAGAGAGAGAGAGAGAGAGAGAGAGAATATCCTCCATCTGCTGGTTTCACTCTCCAAATGCCAGTAATATTCAGGGCTGGTCCCGGGCTGAATCCTGGTGCCAGGAACTCAATCCCAGTCTCCCATGTGGGTGCCAGGGACACAAGTATTTGAGCCATCTCCTGCTTCTTCCAAAGGTCATGCATTAGCAGACACAGGAATGGAGAGCAGAGTCGGGACTCAAACCCAAGCACTTTGATAAGGGACAGGTGCACTCAGGGAAAGCTTCCCTACTGCCCCAAACGCCCATCCTAAGGAGATGGGACTGCTATTCGGCAGACACCGACCCACGTCCACATGCTGGCCAGTGTCTGTCTCCATTACTTTCTGAGACTTTCCTGGAGTCCAACATTGTGGCTGTCACCCTGCTGCAGGAGATGGTTACTGCCCAGCCATGCACTGAAGCCTGGATTTGAGCTTTTCCAAGTCCACTGCTTCTCCAGCCCTCCCCTTCACACTGCCAGGAAATCTGATCCTCATCTCGACCTCATCCAGACTCCATGGCTAATCAGACCTTAGGCAGGAAGTATTTGAACCTCTCCACTCGTCACCCGGACTGAATGCTCCTCTGCCTGGAGTATGTAATTTTCAGCAAAAGTGGTTGCCGGATGCAGAAACACAACTTGAGTGACAAAGGATATGACAGGGTTCTTTGATCACTCACACCCTTAGAACACCATCACCTTCTTTCTGTGTTCAAAGCAAGTACTGGTTCCAGAGGAAAGAGTGGCCTCTCCGAGGCGTGCTTACACAGCTGGAGAGTGATACACCGACCTCCTTCTCTCCCTTTGTATTTACATCATTCAAATCCCACTGCAACCTTGTGACAGACAGACCAACATCCCCATTCTACCAAGGAGAGAAACTGAGCTCAGAAAGGCTGAAGAAGCCGGCCAGCGTCATCCTCTTGGAAAGCTGAGAAGCAAGGATTCAAACCAAGGATGGTCAGATTCCGAGGCCCATGTGCTTCATCACTGTCTCCACGCCTCTGGTCTTGGACTTGGCCTCCCTCTTGAGCTCCTGTGGCTTAGTGCATGTGCTGTTTCATGTCCAGTACCAAAGTCACCCTGAGGACTGGGCCTTGCTTGCTTCCTGCAGTTCATCCTCAGGCATGGAAAGATCCCTCTGCCCCTGACCAAACGTCCGAGTCCAGCTCCCTGCTGACAATGTTTCCTGTCCCCGCCTGGTTGCCTGGACACCCAAATATAACCTGAACTCGCCCGTCACTGTGCTCTCCTGTCTGAACAGTACCAGACTCCAGCAGGCCAGATCTCTGAGTCAGCTGCTTATGTAAACTGCAAGCTCTGCTTGCCACGCCCTTCAGCCACTGCTCTGGAGCCTGATTTGCCCTCTCTTCATTCATCAACATCTTCAGTCGGGCAGCCCCAGGAGCCACCTTTGAAAGCAGGGTTTGAGCCCAGGTAGTTTACTTTGGGGGTGAAGTGTTATTGAAGGGTTATTCCTGTGCGTACACAGGGCTCAGGGCCCCTAGATGACAGTATAGAACACACTCAGAGTCATCGCATGCAAGGAAGATAAGGAGGGGTTTTCCCTCCCATTCCCAAGGTCAGTGCTGGAGGATGCACTCGGGTAGAAAGTTGTGGGTACTTGCAGTGGGTTGCCCTGGCCTGTGCTGTGACAGCGAAGGCCTGGAGGTGATAGAGCATCGGCTGTATTTGCTACAACCCGCATCAAAACTGCTATCTTCATGCCTCTGGAAAGCTTCCAGAGAGAGGATACAATATCACAATGCCAGCTCAAAATAGGCATCTTAACTGTTGTCTTAACCACTAGGCTAACTGCCCACCCCATCTTTATTTTTTCAATAACAGGCTTCAAAGTGCTAATCTAAGAGAACCCACAACATGGACAAATAGAAACTATCCAGTAAAACCTGCATTTATATGACATGCAGAATGAGTGCCCAGGGGCCAGCGCTGTGGCATAGGTTAAGCCTCTGCCTGCAATACCAGCGCCACACATAGGCGCTGGTTAAGGTCCTAGCTGCTGTACTTCTAACTCCCTGCTAATCTGACTGGAAAGACAGCAGAAGATGGCCCAAGTGCTTGGGCCTATTCAACCCATGTGGGAGACCCAGAAGTAGCTTTTCTGGCTCCTGGCTTTTGCCTGGCCCAGCCCTGGCCATTGTGGCCATTGTGGCCATTGTGGCCATTGTGGCCATTTGGGGAGTGAACCAGCAGATGGAAGACCTCTGTCTCTCTCTGTTATTCTACTTTTCAAATAAATAAATAAATATTTTTTAAAAAAGACAAGAATGAATGCCTACAGTCTAGTCAGTGGGTAAGTTGAATATAGAATCTAGGTCTATCTCGAGAGGTTGACAAGAAAGGATTTAGGCTGCAGATACCCTGTGAAGCAGCACCCCACAGAGATTTGGAGTTGGGGGTTCGGCAGAAGAGTGAATCCTTGGAAAAATCTGTGCTCAGTTTTCCATACATGAGAACAACTACATATTTTTGTTAGCCTGGGTCTGCAGTAGGTTTTAATGCATCCATTCTCCTATCATTTTCCTCAGATGAAATGCTGGTTAGATTAGGCCAGCGCCGAGGCTCACTAGGCTAATCCTCCACCTTGCGGCGCTGGCACACCGGGTTCTAGTCCCCGTCAGGGCGCCGGATTCTGTCCTGGTTGCCCCTCTTCCAGGCCAGCTCTCTGCTGTGGCCAGGGAGGGCAGTGGAGGATGGCCCAAGTGCTTGGGCCCTGCACCCGCTTGGGAGACCAGGAGAAGCACCTGGCCCCTGCCATCGGATCAGCGCGGTGTGCCGGTTGTGGCGGCCATTGGAGCGTGAACCAACAGCAAAGGAAGACATTTCTCTCTGTCTCCCTCTCTCACTGTCCACTCTGCCTGTCCAAAAAAAAAAAAAAAAATGCTGGTTAGAAAAGGAAGTTCATTGATTAAGAAAAATTAATCCTTGGTATTAGGACTGATATCCTATTCTCTCAGTCTCTCCCTCTCCTTCTCTCTCCACTCCACCCTCCCTCTTTCTTTCCCCCATCTCTTTATTTTTCGCTCCTTCTCTTGTTCTTTTCCTTTCCATCTTCCCTTCAATAAACACGTCTTGTTTCATTGAGAAATGCCATAAAAGTGTCAAAACTTTTCTTGAGCTGTTTCCTTCTGTTTTAGCCAATTCAATATTTACAAAGACAGCCTACTTGCAAAACCAGATTCAGCTTCAGTTGGAGTAAATAGATATTTTCAATGGATTTCTTCATATGGCTCTCGTGACTTTTCTTATCATGACAGTTGTTGAAGATTGAGGCTTTTGGTTAAACTTCAGATTTCTCTAATCACTTTATGTGTTTATGAAGTGATACTAATCCTCCCACTTTCCATCCTCTTGCATCATATGGTGTGGGCCTGCATGATTACACAAAGTCAAACTGACCTGCGAAGCCTATCTTAGGAGCCAGCCTTTTGTGTGGGTTCCTGAGAAAGGAAGGATGCATTTGTCTATCATCCTACGTCTCAAGGAAGAGTAATTTCCCGATTCTATCCACATAAGAGATTTATGGAAAGTCACGAACATTATTGGCCAACTCAGCCCTCTCATTCCATTTTGGGTGAGTCAAACCACACATCTTTGTACTGGCATTCCTTACTCGTTGATGGATGAGTAAGAATCATACTTCGTAAGTACGGGAGGGGGTTCCCAAGATCTGCACATTCTACAAAACAAATCCCTTAAGTAAATAATGGAAAATGATCGTTTATTTTAAGGCTCTTGAAAAGTTGAAAAAATGATGCAAAAGGAAAGGGCTCATCTGTTCTTAGTCAATTTTTGACCTTTGACTATATAAACACAAGAAGCACACAAGCAAGAGTGAGGAACAGGCTCTGTTTCTCTGCTCTCCAGATGAACAAGAGCAGTCGTTCCATTGAGGTTTAGAGCAATACTGGAGCACCATTCCACACAGCATTGCAGACAATCACTTATTCATGAGGAAGGCAGTTGTTTAACTTCTTGGTAACCTCGGTAACTTTTCTTTTAATCTGTAAACTAAGGAGATTGGACCAGATACATTCTAGTCTTTCCTGCTCTCAAATGCTGATACTAGGGCCCATCAAATCGGACTATTTCAGAATCCATACAACAGTTCCTGTCTTTCCAAGGCCCTGACACAGTGTCTCCTTCTCTGGCTTGAGGAGTCTATCATATGAGTCATCTTGACATTAACAAGCAACCATGTCATCTTGACACTAATATACAGTATGCAAATCCTTCTGCCAAAAGCATTTTGCTCCTGGGAAGGACAGTGGAGGCCCCAGCATGAACAAATGCCTCTGTTAGTATGCACTGAAATGGGGCGCTAGGGAGCTGGCCCACAGGAAGGCGGAAAATGTCTCCTCTCCTAACCTTTTTTTCCTTTAATTGGTAGAATCCATTTAGGAGGTTATTATTTGCCACCTTGTCTTTCCAGCTGCTCTCAAACAATGCTTATCTTTCACTTTTTAAAAGACTTAATTCATTTATTTAGTTTACTTAGTTGAAGGTCTGAGTAACAAAGAGAAAGGGAGAGACAGAAAGAGAGAGAGAGAGAATCTTCCATCTGCTGATTCATTCTCCAGATGGCTGCAACAGCCAGGGCTGGGCCAGGCTGAAGCCAGGAGCCAGGACCTTCAGCTGGGTCTCCCACTATGGGTGATCCAATAACAGGGTCATCTTTTTTTTTTTTTTTTTTTTTTGACAGGTAGAGTGGACAGTGAGAGAGAGAGAGACAGACAGAAAGGTTTTTTTTTTCCGTTGGTTCACCCCCCAGTGGCCGTTGCAGCCAGCGCGCTGCGGCTGGCGCACCATGCTGATCCCGAAGCCAGGAGCCATGTGCCTCTCTTGGTCTCCCATGAGGGTGCAGGGCCCAACTGCTTGGGCCATCTTCCATTGCACTCCAGGCCACAGCAGAGAGCTGGACAGGAAGAGGAGTGACCAGGACAGAATCCGGCACCCCAACCAAGACTAGAACCTGGTGTGCCAGCGCCGCAGGCAGAGGATTAGCCTATTGAGCTGCGGCGCCGGCCTCAGGGTCATCTTACGCTGCCTTCCCAAGAACATTAGCAGGAAGCTGAATTTGAAGCAGTGCAGCTGTGTCTTGAACCAGTGCTCTGATGTGGGATGCTGGCATTGCAATGGTGGCTTAACCTGCTGTGCCACAACACCAGCCCCTATCTTTCACTTCTTTCAGGTAAAAACGCTCAAGAAACCTACCTCTAAGAATCTCTATTTATGACACATTCACGTGTACCTTTCAAGCATCAATCGAAGTGTCCCACACCCTGTGAAAACTATTCTGACTCTCCAAGAAGACTTAGGCACGCCTTCCTCACAGTGCCCACTCACATTGCTCAGACACTATTATAATCTTATCCTGCTAGGGCATGTGAGGTTTTCCCAGGAAGGGCTATGATCTTTTGCCTATGCAACTCCAGTGCCCTAGTTCCTGCGTGCAACAGGCACTGCATGGAGTCTTGAAAATATCCATGTACAGGAGATGCCTGAAAGTGTTTTCTAACCAATTTCAACCTGCTCTAAAGACTCTTCTAATAGACCACGTAGGCTAGATTTGGGACCAGCACTGTGGCATATTGGGCTGTGTATCCACCTGTGGCTCCAGCATCCCATATAGGTGCCAGTTGGAGTCCTGGCTATTCCACTTCCGATCCAGCTCTCTGCTATGGCCTGGGAACACACTAGAAGATGGCCCAAATGCTTGGGCCCCTGAACCCATGTGGGAGACCTAGAAGCTCCTGGCTCCTGGCTTCAGCTAGGCCTAGTTCCAGCTGTTGCAGCCATTTTGGGAGTGAACCTCTTAAATTAGGAAACAGTTTTTAAGAAGTATTCTTTTAGCAGGCCGGTGCTGTGGCTCACTTGACTAATCCTCCGCCTGCAGTGCTGCAATCCCATATGGGCACCGGATTCTGTCCTGGTTGCTCCTCTTCCAGTCCAGCTCTCTGCTGTGGCCCGGGAGGGCAGTGGAGGATGGCCCAAGTGCTTGGGTTCCTGCACCTGCATGGGAGACCGGGAGGAAGCACCCAGCTTCTGGCTTCAGATCGGCGCAGCGCCAGCTGTGGCGGCCATTTGGAGTGTGAAACAATGGAAGAAGACCTTTCTCTCCGTCTCTCTCTCTCTCTGTCTATAACTCTACCTCTCAAATAAACAAACACTTAAAAAAAAAACAATCTATTCTTGAGGTCTGTATTGTTAAGTTACTGCTGTTTGATTTTCATTTCCCTTTTGGTCCCACACATCCACATATCCAAGATAAACTTGGCAAGAATTTGGAATGATCATGAACTTCTTCACTAACCTCATATCACTTCCCACCTTGGCATAAAACAGGTCTAGCACTTTGGTTTAGTGTGTGACTGAATCATTGTATTTGCATTTTCAAATTTCTTGTTAAAAATACTATTTTCTCTCTCATTCAGCAATAAGTTTATCCTGTTTTCCCTTTCCACTGAATTTTATTGATATTATTGTTGTTTGTTTGTTGTTGGTTTTGTAAGGTAGAAAAAGAAAGAGTGATCTCCTACCTGCTGGTTCACTCCCTAAATACCTGCAACAAACAGCTGAGACTGGACCAGGCCAAAGCCAGGCACCAGGAACTTAATTCAGTTCTCCCGCGTGGGTGGCAGGAACCCAGTCACTTGAACCATCACTCCTGCCTCCCAGGGTACACATGAGCAGGAAGGTGGAACTGGAAGTAGAGCTGGGATTTGAACCTAGGCACTGCACTGCATGTGATTGGGGGATGCAGGTATCCTATGCAGAGCTTAACAGCTGCATCAAATGTCCAACCCATCCTTCCAGTGAGTTTTGACTTCACAACTGGCTCTGAGTTCTTCCTCCTGAAAGCAGGACTGGGCCTGCAGCTTACATTACTTACTAGAAATCCCAGCAAGATGGGCAGGTCAACTACGTTATGTGTGGGCATGCTGAAAAGCAGAATACACAATCTGCCTGTGGTTGCTTCAGTAGGTACGATATGACTTAGGAGATAATTACAGTTTAGAATCCTGACTAAAGTATTCCATGGATGGAACAGGCCACCTTGTCTGACGCTAGGAAGAAGTAAAGCTTTTTCGTACCCTCCCCGCATACTTGAGACCATGTTAATCATTTTCCATAGTCGGAATGATTTAATACTCTAAGTATAATTTCAGAAGCTGAGGACTGAAGCTTCACAGAATCCACTAAGCGATGAGGTCAGAACTCAAACACAAGTCTGTCTGTTTATGAAGCTCATGGTGTTCACTACACAATGTCCTCAAACAATGCATACATGGTGGTTTAAATGGAGAAGAAATTGTAAGAACGAGAGAGCCAAAGATTCCATGTTTGGACATCTTCTAGACTTCATTCTAGCTCCCAGTACCCCACATCTGCTTTATTTGAAGGGTTGACCACTACAGTTAGGGCCAATTTCCCTGGGTATAGGGCAGTAGCACTACTTTAGTAGAGTGGAGCATACCTAATCAGGTGGTCATCATGTTCACTGCTGGTATGTAAGCAAGCTGGTTACAATCACACCCATGGCATTGGGTCACTAACTCCTGACACCACTGATGTCCATGTTGGTTTGTGCCCAGAAACAATGGCTGGACAAGTGGGAGGAAGAGCAGCCCCATACTCTATCCTAAGGACCTAAGGACTCTAGGAAGAACAGTTGATGAAAGCTAACACTGAGCACTTACTCTGCACTAGGCACTGTTTTTTTTTTTTTTTAAGTAAGCACTATTTTTTTTTTTTTTAATTTGAGACCACAGGTTCACTCCCCAAATGCCTGCAACTGCCAGAGCTGGGCCAAGCCACAGCTGGGAACTCAATCCAGGTCTCCCATATGGGTGGCAGGGACCCAACTGCTAGAGCCATCCCATATTGTTCCCCCCAGGGTCTGCCTTAACAGGAAGCTGGAATCTGGGAACATGGCTGGGACTTGAACCCTCTTAAATGCTAGGCCAAACACCTGCCCTCTGCACTAGGTACTTTTTAAAGAACTTAAAACTGTTAACTCATTACATTCTCCAAGAACCATGACATGTATGCAATGAGACAAAGAAGTCTACTGGGAGGGGGCCAGTGCTGTGGCGTAGTGGGTAAAGCTGCCGCCTGCAGTGCCGGAATCCCATGTGGGCACCGATTCAAATCCTGGCTGCTCCATTTCCAATCCAGCTCTCTGCTGTGGCCTGGGAAAGCAGTAGAAGATGGCCCAAGCACTTGGGTCTGTGCACCCACGTGGGAGACCCAGAAGAAGCTCCTGCCTTTGGATTGGTGCAGCTCCAGCCCTTGTGGGCAATTGGGGAGTGAATCAGTGGATGGAAGACCTCTCTCTCTCTCTCTCTCTCTCTCTCTCTCTCTCTGCCTCTCCTTCTTTCTCTGTGTAACTCTTTAAAATAAACAAATAAATCTTAAAAAAAAAAAAAGTCTACTGGAGGAACACTTCGAACTCTTGGGAGCTGAGAATTCTTTCTGTCCTCTGTTTAAGACAGTTGGAATTTCTATAGCCATCCTGTGATCCTTATAGGAGTTACAGCTGAGTAGGTAGAGTAGAAAGATGGGAGGCATTTAAGATTTTGAGGACATAACCTCGGAACTGCTCTACCTCTGGAGTGCTCTTCATGTGAGATAATGAATCCAATATTGCTTAATCTAGTTAGGTCTCTTGTTTCTTGTAGTGCAAAACACTCACTGACACATATACCAATAACTGGAATTCCAATCAGAGGCACACAACCCTTTTAGATAAGCAGGCACAATATGCAAAATTCTCATTCAATTAAAAATTTTTTCTTCATGCAGTCAACACATATTTATTGACTATCTTCCATATGTCCTGTATAGTGCAAGTTGCTGAAACAAAGAAGATGGGAGCGGCAGGTTTTTGCAGCCGGGGAGTTTATTACTTAGTGGAGTAACAAAAGTTGAGGCAAGTGCATTTTGGTTTCTTATGGGCTAATGTGGACTGGGAGGTCAGAGAAGGCCCTAATAAAATCCAGCAAAGACATGCATACCAGATTCAAATGATCCATGCCAAATCAGTCAGTCTCATCCATTTTTAAGCTTGTTTGAATTTCTGAGATGTTTTGGTTTTAGGTAAGAACTGTATGAGCAATTATGTGTATAACATGGATCACAGTGTTGAGTGTATATATATATGTGGCTTTATAATAAAATAATTTAAATAGACATTGGGGGACAGAATATCTTTCTCTTTTACAATCCCTGTGCTGCTGTGAAAATTCCAGAAACTATTCACAAATTTATTATAGCAAAGAAAACGAGCAAATGGAAGGGGGTGGGTTCAGGACGTGAAGGCAGTGAAGGGAAAATTAGAGGTAGAAGGTGTCTTGCAGACTCACCATAGCAGGAAACGGGGCTGTGCGTGCTATAGCCCTTACTGAGTAAACACTTGGCTGGAATTTCCAGAAATGACCAAACAAACATCAAGAAGGAAGTGTGGCTTTTTTTTTTTTAAGTTTTATTACGGAAAATTTCTGATACATAGAAAACAACCGAGACTAGGAACAGGATCTACCAGTCATCATTCAAGGCCAATCTTGCTCCGTTTTTACCTTCTACTCCCCAAGACGCTGAAGCAAATTCCAGACATAATATCTGACTCCTAAAAATGCCGATATACATTTCTAAAGCAAAGGAACTGCAACCACCAAGGCATTTGGTGTCTAAGCCTACCTCCTCGGGGAGCGTCACTCTGTGTCTTGACTTCCGTAATTTGTACAATGAGGTTTATAAATGGGTTGCAACGTTATTATTTTTCTTAAGTAACTGCAATACAAGAAACAGTGGTTAACCCTCACGAGGTTCTCCACGAGGGAAGCTCACCACATAAATCCAGGCCAATGCTTCATTTCCCAAGAGCCCAAGAAGCCACTCGCGAACGCTTCCTTTCAAGGCTGGCACCCCAGCCACCGCGGGCGGAACGCCGCCTTGTAGGGTCCGGGTCGGTCTTCGCCCCGCCCCGCCTCCGGAGGTCTCCGCCCACTGGGCCCCAGCAGCCTCCGCGCGCCCTCGCGCGCTCCCGTCGGCCGCCGCCCTTGGCGTAGGGAGAGTTGTAGTACACGCTCCTAGCGCCCAAGCGACTCGGGGACGCGCACGCCGTGCGTCCAGGGCACGCTCGGGATTCTGGCCTTGCGCGGCCAGGGAAAGCCGAACGGTTTGGCCCGCCATGTTCTTCTCCGCGGCGCTCCGGGCCCGGGCGGCTGGCTTCACCGCCCAGTGGGTAAGGAGGCTAGGGACGAGCCCGGGCACTGCAGCCTCCCTTCTCCCGCTCTCCGTGCCTCCCTTAGCTTTGGGCAGAGGAGAACCCTGGGCGCTGGAGGGGCCAGGAGGCGGAGGCAAGGACACAGCGGCCTTCGCCCTCTGCTCAGAGAGGCCGCTGCAGCGCCACGGCGAGTGAGGCGCCCCGAGGGAGGGTCGGCCCCTGTGGCTGCGGCGGGTGCCTGGCCTCCCCCACCAGACAGGGATGTGTATGCCTAATTTGGTCACGGAGGCTAGGAAGGAGGGGCCGCTCGGTGACCTCTTTTCTTTTTCTTTCTTTCTTTCTTTCTTTTTTTTTTTTTTGAGATTGCGCTCTAGAGCGGAACTTAAGGTTCCCCTGCGTCGTTCAGATGTGTCCTTAAGCCCTTCGCCTCCGAAGGAGCAGGCACCTTGCATGTCAGGCCAGGTGACTGCATTGCTGGGAGGCTGCAGCGCGCTGGAGAAAACTCTGGCTTGCTTGGTGCAAGCTTCCCGAGTTTCCTTAGATCGAAAGTTAATGCAGGCACTGCTTCGTGTACTGCAGTAGTGTTTTGCATATGGGAGATGCTCCAGGAACAGTCTCATAGTATGAAGGAACAGCATCACAACTAAGGAATCGCAGGATTTTTACGGTCTTGAAATCCAAGTACATCTCCTTGTAGAAAAGGATTCGCGGAGAGGTTGAAGCATGCGTTCGCGTTAAGTTAACGCAGATTCCAGAAGCCGCACTTACTGGAGAGGAAGAGGCCTTGGGTGGGTTGGTGTGTTTCTAGCAGTAAGATAGTGAGATTGAGTCAGCCCTCAGTGAAAGGGAGATAGAGTGCCTTAGAACGGAGTCTGGATGGCGCGTCTCGGCCTTTTGTAGCTCTGCGACCTTGAGCTGCTGGTCTCCCTCAGTTGTAGAAAGGGAATAAATATTCCACTTGCCGCGTTTGGACGCTGAGTAAACATTTGAGGTCCTACTGTGGGTTATGTGCTGCTGGGCTCCAGGCAGTAGTATGGCTAGTGATAATCATAGGTAACATTCAGTGAGTATTTTCTGTGCCAAGCCCGTCCTTACATGTCTCTGTTCTGCATCTTACTTTTGAGGTTGGTACTGTTTTTTTCCTCGTGCTACAGTTAAACAATCCCTGTTCTTGTGGAATTGATAGTCTCTTGTAAGAGAGACTTTAAGATAAATATGATAACAGTATAAAAGTACAGTGTTAGAGATCCAAGTAGGGCCATCCAGTTTGGTTTGAAAATGGGATTTTGTCGCTGGAGGTAGTTCTAAGGTTGGGGATGGCAGCAGAGATATTCGAGGTAGAAAGACAACATAAAAAGGCTATCAGTGATAGCCAGAAAAAGATTGGTGTGTGAGAAGCCAACCCTGCTGTTGGGACTTCAGTGTGTTCCCGGATGAAATAAGAGCAGGGTGGGGACCAGATTTTGAAGCTCCTCGCGTGCCCTGCTAAAAAATTTGTCTTTATCTTAGAGGCAGTGAGGAGTCTGAAACGCTTTAGAGGAGTAGAGGGATATGGTCAGATTTCTGTTCTGGGCAGAGCACTGAGTGTCACTGAGCTGGGGCTGGGTTTGGTTGCAAGCAGAGCAGGGGGCGCTGAATAGAGGCTCTGCAGGACCTTGTCAGGTCTAAGTGAGGTGAGACTCAGACCTTGTCTCCTAGTAGAGGAGATGCAAATATGTCTACATAGAGATTTGTTTTTGTTTTATCTTTGAAGCAGAGAAGTTAGAGATAAAAACTGAAAAAAGTCGATAATGAGAAAGAACAAGTTTAGGTAGTAGAGGAAAATTTTAATCGAGGTTCACGTTTCTCAGCTTTGTTTTCAAAGAGTATGTTGTGTATAGTCTATGCCCACTATGCGAGTTAATTTTTGTATTATGCAAGTAGTGATTGCGGGAAAAACAACAGCAAGTACGTTAAGCTCAAAAAACGGAGAGAGTACTATTTTTAATGTTTTGGTGACCACAGTGAACAGATCTTAGAGATTTCCTTTTTTTTCCCCCCATTTTTACAAATATTGCAAGGTACTATTCATAGTGTTTTGTAGTCCTTTTTCCATAGTATATTTTGAGCAGCTATCTCATCAGTAAACACTACTTGTGTGCTCTTTTTTTTTTTTAATTTTATTTAATGAACATAAATTTCCAAAGTACAGCTTATGGATTACAATAGCTTCCCCCAAAAAAACTTCCCTTCCACCCACAACACTCCCCTCTCCCACTCCCTCTCCCCTTCCATTCACATCAAGATTAATTCAATTATCTATATACAGAAGATGAATTTAGCATATGTTAAGTAAAGATTTCAGCAGTTTTGTGTGCTCTTGTTTTAATCCTGCATAGCATCCCACAGTTGTGGATGTAAGAATGGATGAGCAGAGAGCAGGAGAAGTACAAGGTCTAACCAGGAAAGTTGTCTTTCCTAGCAGAGAAACCTTTGAAAAACCTTGGCATTTTTCAAAGAAATTGTCCATTCTGTTATGATTTCTGCTTTTTTGGCCACTTGCCAGTCTTCAGCCATAGGCTTTTTAAGGTCAACGTTGCTTAAAAAGATTCTCAGAACTTAGTACTAGTTGTGTGACCTTGAGCTGTATTTCTTAATGTCTCTGAGCCTAATTTTTCTTTTTCTGTAAAATAGGATAACCTCATTGGACAATGGTAAGAACTGACTAAATATTATGCATTATGGAGGGCCAGGTACTCAGAATAGGCTTATTTCGTTCAGTAATTGCCCATGGTTTTCTGTTAATATTGATTAGATTTTACAGCTCATCACTGCCTCATACCCCAGCTACTACTATTTGGTAGCTGAGAAAGTTACAGAATTTTCCAGTATTGTGTATTTTTTTTTTCATTCATTGGGAATGTTTTCCTTTTTCACCTTAGGATGGTTATTTAGTTTCATTGAAATTACTGCTTGTGTTTTTTGTCTCGGAAATGGGTTATTCTTTGCCTTTATTTATGTTGAATAATTTTGGGTTGTATCTTTGACCTTGTGAACAAGATGTTGTAGAGTCTCCAGATTCTGTTTTATTCTTCCAAAGAGTGTGTGTTGTTGTTGCTACCTGTCTCCCTTTTGTTGGGCAGTAGATATATAATGGTTTGGTTCTTTTAGCTGGGCTGCTTAAACTTTGTTGCACATCTGTGCATGGTTCAGGGATCCTCCAGAGATTTGAGTAGAGTTTATACACAGAATGTGGGGCTTCTCCCTTCTGACTTCTTTTCTGAGATTTCCCATTAATCCATGCCTGTGGTTGTCCCAAATTCTCCAGCCATTAAGGGCTGTTTGTTTTCTTATTTGCTTTTACTTTTTAAAGATTTATTTATTTGAAAGGCAGAGTTACAGAGAGAGGGGAGGCAGAAATCTGCCATCCACTGCTTCACTCCTCAAAGGGCCGCAGTGTTCGAGCCCTGGCCAGGCTGAAGCCAGGAGCCCAGAACTCCATCTGGGTCTCCCAGGTGCGTGACAGGGGCTCAAGCACTTGGGCCATCCTCTGCTTCCTTTCCAGACACACAAGCAGAGAGCTGGATCACAAGTGGAGCAGCTGGGACTCAAACTGGTGCCCATATGAGATGCTAGCAGTGCAGGTGGCGGCCTAACGCTATTTGGTTTCTCTTGAGGATTTTAGCTGCCTAACATGGGAAAGACTGGGGGCTGCCTTCAGGTATAAAACAAAAACAGACCTCACTGGCTGCTTCCAAGTATAGACTCCTTGGACCTGTTTTAGTTGTTTCTAGTTTCTTCAGAAAGTTTTTGTTCTTCTGAAGATATTTTGTCCAGAGTTTGTAGTCATTGGTTAGTGTATTTGGCCTGATAGTACTTAATTCAGCCATACTACAGGGATGCTACCTTCTGTGGCAGCATTTTCTTTCCATTTTAAAAGTCATTGTATTTCTGTTTGTTTAGCTAGTTGGGCCCCTGTTAGAACCCACATCCTGGAGAATATAGACGACCATAGACTTAGCTAAGTGGTAGTCTAGGTCACAGCTGCCCAGGGCTGATGTGATGTCATTGCTAGAGCATATTATTGAGATGTTAGGTACTTGCTGTGGGGCTGGGGTGTGTATTCTCCATTCCACTTAGAACAGTCACTGATAAAGTTTGCATTTCTGTGGATTTCTTTCCAGTTTTTAAGTTTTGCAAAATGAATTCTTTTCTTCATTCCACTTAAACCTCATTTTTCAGTGTTCCAGGGTCTCCATTTGAGTTCTTTTAATGTGGAAAGAAATCTGAAAATGTGTACAGATAGTTCTTTAGTCTGTGATGGGGTTACATTTCAATAAACCTTATTGTGAGTCGAAACTGCATGTCATCTGAGATGCTGGCATCCCACGTTTCAAACCCTGGCTGCTCCACTTCCAATCCAGCGTCCTGCTAATGTGCCTGGGAAGGCAGCAGAAAATGTTCTAAGTACTTAGATCCCCGCCATTCAAGTGGGAGACCCAGGTGGTTACGCAGGGCTCCTGACTTTGGCCTGACCAAGACCTCGTTGTGGCCATTTGGGAGTGAACCAGCAGATGGAAGATCTGTTTCTCTGTCTCTTGCTGTCTGTCATGCTTTCTTTCAATAAATACATCTTTAAAAGAAAGAAAATGCATTGCATACACCTAACCTGCTTAGCGTAGTATACTGTATAGAGTGTAGGTGTTTCCCCTCCTGATAGCAACACTGGAGTTGCCCTAGTTACTGTTGCATAGCATCACCAAGATTAGAGCTCCTATCAGTAAGATTCAAATTCCAAATCTGAAGCACTGTTTCTACTGAGTGTCACTTCACACCATGGTTAAGTTGAACCATCGGGGGCCATCTGTATTTCCTGCTGTTCCTGAACAGATTACCACAAACTTGGAGACATTAAGCAACACTTTCTTTTTTTTTAAGATTTATTCAATTATATGAAAGAGAGGTGTCTTCCATCTGCTGGTACACTCCCCAGGTGGCTGCAATGGCCAGGTGTAGGCCAGGCCAACGCCAAGAACTCCATCCTGGTCTCCTATATGGGTGGCAGGGACCTTAGGCCATATTCTATTGCCTTCCCATGCACAGCAGCAGGAAGCTGGGGCAGAAGCATACAAGCAGGAAATTGAACTGGCAGTCTGATGTGGATGTGAGTACAGAGAGACTGGAAGGCAGGGGACCAACTTGGAGTTTATTACAGTAATCTAGGAAAGATGAGAAAAGTTTGAATTAGAAGAATAGGAAAAATGGAGTAGCAGAACAACAGAATTTAAAAATTGTCTAGATGAAATCATAGATCCTAATGACTAAATTGATAAGTTAGAGAGAAAACAGGGCCCTGAGATGTTTTTTTTTGACCATGGCTTACCAGGGGAACTTTTTTTCTGCCAAGGGCCATTGGATAGTTACAACATAATTCATAGGTCATTCAGAATCACCACCTTATAAACTAGCCTGCTATAGATTTCTTTTCTTTTTTTCTTTTTTTTTTTTAAGATTTTATTTACTAGAGAGGTAGAGTTGGGGGGGGGGGGGGACCGAAAGGTCTTTCATCCACTGGTTCACTCCCCTAATGGCCATGAAGGACAGAGCTGCGCTGATCTGAAACCAGAAGCTGCTTTGGGTCTCCCATGTGGGTGCAGAGGCCCAAGCACTTGGGCCATCTTTCACTGGTTTCCTAGGCCATAGCAGAGAGCTGGATCAAAAGAGGAGCAGCTGGGATACAAACCCACAGTGCTGGCCTCTGATTTATTGAATTTCTTTCTTTTTTTTTAAGGTTAATTTTTATTATTTACTTGAAAGAGTTATACAGAGAGAGAAGGAGAACAAGAGAGAGGGAGGTCTTCCATCTGCTGGTTCACTTCCCAGTTGGCCTCAACCACCTGAGCTGTGCCAATCTGAAGCCAGGAGCCAGGAGCTTCTTTTGGGTCTCCCACACAGGTGCAGGATCCCACCCAGGCCATAGCAGAGTTGGATCGGAAGTGGAGCAGCTGGGACCCAAACCACTGCCCATATGGAATGCCAGCATTGCAGGTGGCGGCTTTACCTGCTACTCCACAGCGTTGGCCCTGATTTATGGAGTTTCAAGGCCCATCTGTGGTGACCTCGTCAGGGGCATACAAAATGATTTTGAGGGCCTTATCCCGCCTGTGGGCTGGATGTTCTCCACCTGTGGCTTAGGCCATTTTCTCTAGTTAGATTATCTAATATTGTATTACCATGGGATTGAAAAAATATTTTGTTATATACTTTTTTGATTGCAATGAAGTATAATTTTAAAAAGACTAGCAAATAAAGATTGGAAAATGTAAGTATAAAGTGATATTTTTGGTATAAAGAAATATTAATAGGTTCCTTTGGGGATCAGTACAATAGATAACCTCATTTGATAATTTCTGCAGTGAGGGTAGAGAACTTACCTATTTATAGAGGTACCTGATCCATCTACAGATTCTTTCTGGTAGAGAAGCAGCTTTTGGGGGAACTGTAGAATTATGTAATTATGATGGTTAATGGAAAACATTTAATTTTACCAGGGTAATGTGAGCCATGATTTGCAAACCAGAAGAGCTATCTTGAGATTATCAATGTGTTTAATATGCTGTTATAGTAAAATAAAAGACATTAGAAATATTAGTAGAGTTCTGGATATACAACATAATTTTATCTGTGTTTTAATATGTAATGGACATGGAATATTTCAATGTTTTTAGTCCTCATTGGCTCAAGAATAGCATAATGAAAGTAGAAAAATCTCAAAAATGTGAGAAAGAAATGTGTTACAATATTTGTAAAGTTTGTAGCATGGTGTCTGATACAGAGTATGCATTTATGATTATCCTTGAAATGGATTTCACAGTTACTATTAACTTAGCATATATACTTTGTTAAAATGCATTGAAAACCTCAAGTTTTTTAAAATGTAAAAATGTGTACTATGAATGTGTCATAGAACACTCATTTTTTGGAGTGCTTTCAGTTTTGCTGGAGCTGGTAGTTGGGGAGGCTGTAAAGAAAGAAGCTAGCAGGTGTTGTGAACATTGGAAAGAAAGCACTGAGAAATACAATTTTTGACTCACCATGAGACTTTTCACATGCGTACAGTGACCCCTGTGAACAGACATCTTGGTGGATTTAATCTGTAAATGTTAAGAGTCACCTAAAAGGTATATATTTCTTGTTTAATGAAAAAGATTTTTTTTTCAGTTTTGTGACCTTAGTTATGTTCGTCTCACTAATTACATTGCTGATTCTGTCAGTTTTGTCCTACAGTTTCCTTGTCCCTTATTAACTTCTCCTGTTGGTTGTGTCATTTTATAATGGAAATGTACAATAGACCAAAACATTATCTGGATTAGATACTATTAATGTTTTAGGAGAAGAAACTCAGAAAAAGAGGAAGGCCCATGAAAAGACTTTGAAGAGATCTAGTTCTTGGAGAAAAAAAATTTAGTTTTTGTCATTTTGGGGTGTGTTGGTATTGTAGTGTTCAATGAAAGGGAAGACTAGTAGAAAGCACATAGACAGGACTAAGATTTAGAAGCCTGGGCTGAAATTCTCTGTCATTAATTGAGTAGTGGGGTACAAGTTACTCTCTCTGAGCCCAAAATCTTTTGTTTTAAAGATTTATTTTCTTATTTGTAAGAGTTACAGAGAGAGGGAGAGACACAGAAGGATCTTCCATCTGCTGGTCTGGAGAGTGCCGCAGATGGCCTCAATGGCCAGGTCTGGGCCAGGCTGAAGTCAGGAGCCAGGAGCTTCCTCCAGGTCTTCTGCATTGGTGGCAGGGGCCTAAACACTTGGGCCATCTTCAGCTGCCTTTCCCAGGCCATTCGCAGAGAGCTGGATCAGAAATGGAGCATCCGGGATATGAACCAGTGCCCACATGGGATGCAGGCATTGCAGGCTGTGGCCTTACCCTCTATGCCACAATGCCAGCCCCTAAGCTTGAGTTTCCTTAAATATAAAATGGAAATAATTACTAACCATAGATTTTTTTTTTTTAATTTTTGACAGGCAGAGTGGACAGAGAGAGACAGACAGAAAGGTCTTCCTTTGCTGTTGGTTCACCCTCCAATGGCCGCTGCGGCCGGCATAATGCGCTGATCTGAAGCCAGGAGCCAGGTGCTTCTCCTGGTCTCCCATGGGGTGCAGGGCCCAAGCACTTGGGCCATCCTCCACTGCACTCCCCGGCCACAGCAGAGAGCTGGCCTGGAAGGGGGGCAACCGGGACAGAATCCGGTGCCCTGACCGGGACTAGAACCCAGTGTGCCGGCGCCTTAAGGCAGAGGATTAGCCTGTTGAGCCGTGGCGCCGGCCCACTAACCATAGATTTTGAGGAGTCTGAAAAAATGTGAAAGTACTTAACACAAAGCCACTCAAGATTACTTGTCTGTGAGGTAAACACTGCTGTTTTTGCCTGTTGTTAATTTCTTCTTTCTGCTCTGAAAAAAGAATAAGCTAGAATTCAAACCTAGTATTAATAATGTGCTATATATCAGGTTATTTTCTTGTTTATGAGTATTAGAAGATATTTGGATTTTCAGTTGTTCATTGAATTCAGTTGGAAGTTATTGGGGATATAGACATTTCAGAATGAGAAACTCTAGAGAAAAGAGTAGCCTCTAGTTTTAGGGAGTAGGGAGGGAACTTAGCTTACTTTTTGAATGAGTCGAGCGTAGCCAGGTCCCCCATGTGGATGGTAGGGACCCAAGTACTTCACCTGCTGCCTCCCAGCATGCTTGTTAGCAGGAAGCTAAATCAGGTGGAGGTGGATCTTGAAACTGGGCATTTGGGGTATGCGATGTGGGCATCCCAACTTGTGACTTAACCTGCTGCGTCACAGCACCTGCCTCTGAAATCTTAATCCTCTCAATGTCCCTATGAAATGTATACTGTTAGGGTTCTGTTTTTTGTTTTTTTTGTTTTTTTTTTTTTTTAAGATTTATTTATTTGAAAAGCAGAGTTACAGAGAGGCAGAGGCAGAGAGAGAGAGAAGTCTTCATCCACTGGTTCACTCCCCAGATGGCTGCAACTGCTGGAACTGAGCCCATCCAAAGTCAGGAGCCAGGAGCTTCTTCTGGGTATCCCACATGGGTAGATTTCCCAGGCCATACTAGAGAGCCAGATTGGAAGTGGAGTAGGTAGGACTCGAACCGGTGCCCATATGGGATGCCGGCACTGAGGTGGTGGCTTTACCTGTTGTGCCACAGTGCCAGCCCCTATGGTTCTGATTTTATGAATTAGGATTCTGGAGCTGGACTTTTAATCACTTTAGCTATATTGTTTCTCCATGCATAAAGCATAAAGCTATTTATGGACTATTAGATACCAGTGATACATCTCAATTTTAGAGATGTTAGGATGTAGAAAATGTGTTTTTTAAAAACAATGAAATTGACCCATCTTATAATAGAACGTTTTGTGTTGGTCATTTTTCACCACTGCTACCATCGTAAGGGTGTTATTTTTAAAATTAGGTCGTTGACATTAAGATGTGATGAGGGACCAGCACTGTGGTGCAGTGGGTTAATGCCCTGGCCTGAAGCGCCAGCATCCCATATGGGCGCCGGTTCAAGACCCGACTGCTGCACTTCTGATCCAGCTCTCTGCTATGGCCTGGGAAAGCAGTAGAAGATGACTCAAGGCCTTGGGCCCCTGCAGAAGAAGCTCCTGGCTCTTGGCTTCGGATAGGCGCAGCTCTGGCCGTTACAGCCAATTGGGGAGTGAACCATCGGATGGAAGACCTCTCTCTCTCTCCCTCTTTCTCTCTGCCTCTCCTCTCTCTGTACTCTTACTTTCAAATAAATAAATAAATCTTTAAAAAAAAAAATACAGTGAGAGGAGAGGCAGAGAAGAGAGGTCTTCCATCCAGTGGTTGACTCGTCAGTTGGCCGTGACAGCTGGTTTCGGTCTCCCACGTGGGTGCAGGGACCCAAGGCCTTGGGCCATCTTCTGCTGATTTCCCAGGCCATAGCAGAGAGCTGGATTGGAAGGGGAGCAGCCAGGTCTCGAACTGGTGCCAATATGGGATGCTGGCACTTCAGGCCAGGGCGGTAACTTGCTGTGCCATAATGCCAGCCCCTCCATGTACTCTTTGATGTAGGACACAGGTATCCTAACCACTAGGCTAAATGCCCATTTCTAAATTTAGTTTTAATTCCATTTTCCTTAGGCTTTTTGAAGTACCCATATGTATTACTGTATATATTGCATTAAATATAAAGTATGATCTTTTATAGTACAGAGGAGGCATACAGTTATATATATATATATAGTACAGTAAAAATATCTGTTGTATATAGTATATTTTACATATATGAGTTTCCTTCTCTGGATCTTTGATTATCCTTCCTAGAGACAGCCAGTGTTACTGATTCTTTTATATCTCTGTATATCCATAGACATATTTTGATAGAAAAAGCAGTAAAATATGGAAACTGGCATATTACTAGATTTTACTGACTTGTTAAGAACTGTGAAGGGCTGAGATTTTATCTTATTTGCAAGTTAAGTTGCTGCAGTTTCATGGTTCCTGGCAGAACACTCCTGAGTTGGAGACAAAGGACTGTATAATTAACTCGTGGCACAGTAGGCAACATGAGCTCCTGTTCATGTTGGTTACCATTAACATTTAAATTCCACAGGAGTGACATGGGGCAGCCCAGGTGAATTTGTATATAGCTGAGGAACCATGAGTTTTGGGGAAACCCAGGTACAAGAAGCACACTCAACCTTTGCCCCAGTGTGGTGGTAGGGAGATATTCTCTACCGAAATTCTTGAAAAGATGGTCTGGAAGAAAAGCTGTCTATGCCTCTGTTCACATGATGTGCAAAAACTGAGACCCGTGAACATTTTCTACCAGCACTGCCTCTTCTCTAAGTAAAAAAAGATACATGTGTTTTTTTTTTAATTAATTTATTTTTTTTATTTTTTGACAGGCAGAGTAGACAGTGAGAGAGACAGACAGAGAGAAAGGTCTTCCTTTTGCTGTTGGTTCACCCTCCAATGGCTGCCGCGGCCGGCGCGCTGCGGCCGGCGCACCGTGCTCATCCGATGGCAGGAGCCAGGTACTAGGTGCTTTTTCCTGGTCTCCCATGGGGTGCAGGGCCCAAGCACTTGGGCCATCCTCCTCTGCACTCCGGGCCACAGCAGAGGGCTGGCCTGGAAGAGGGGCAACCGGGACAGAATCCGGCGCCCCGACCGGGACTAGAACCCGGTATGCCGACGCTGCAAGGCGGAGGATTAGCCTGTTGAGCCACGGCGCCGGCCAAGATACTCACATGTTAATGTCAGTGGAGGGGAAGTAAGTAGATGGTGTTTTTCAACATAATTTCATTGGAAAAATTTACTGCTTTATGTGGATATAGATAAAAATTAATTACATGCAAATACAATAAACCTTCAGTAATCTGTTCTGAGAATGATTCTTTGTTGAAGTCAGCCAACAGAGTGCAGAAGAATTATTCTAAAATGCAGTTGTTTGATGCTTCATTTCCCAATTATCAAATGATTTTTCCATGTGTCAGCAAAGCAGGTGATAATGCTTTAACAAGTTATATAGTACTTTCAGAGAAATTTTATTACTTAAATCTCAGAGCAATCCGGTAAAAAGATATCCTTGTTTTTTCTTCTTTTTTAAAATATATTTGTTTTAAAAGAATTACAGAGAAAGGGAGAGACAGGTTTTTCATCTAGCAGTTTGCTCACTAGATAGCCACAATGGCCTGAGCTGGGCCAGGCTCAAGCCAGGAGCTTCATTGGGTCTCACACATGGATCACAAGGATGCAAACACTTCGGCCATCTCCTGTTGCTTTTCTCAAGCCCATAGCAGAGAGCTAGATCAGAATGGGCGCCACATGGGATGCCGGTGTTGCAGGTGGTAGCTTTACTCACTATGCCACTGGACTAGCCTCTGTCCCTGTTGAGGGACAGGTCTTAAAATTAAGGCTTAAAAAGATTAACTTGTATAAGGTCATATTTTAGCAAACAGCAGATCTTAAAATATCTAGAAGTCCTGGACTTTTTCTAAAATTTAGCTGCTTTTTCCTGAATCTTAATAGTGTCTTTGATGATTTAGACTTTACAACATTTCTTTTTGGATTGAAATGTGTGTATAAAGGCATGTGCATATCTTGCTATAGCAAGAGAGTGCTTGTATTTAAAGTAAATTTTCTGGGGCTGGCGTTGTGGTGCAGTGGGTTTAAGCTGCCACCTGCAACACCAGCATACCATATGGGTACCAGTTCAGATCCCTGCTACTCCACTACCAATTCAACTTCTTGCCTGGGAAAACAGTGGGAGATGGCTTGATTACTTATGCCCTGCCATCCACCAGGGAGACCTGAATAGAGTTCTAGGTCCCTGGCTTCCACCTAGCCCAGCCCCAGCTGTTGCGGCCATCTGGGGAGTGAACCAGTGGATGGAAGATCCCTCTCTGTTTTTCCCCCTCTTTCTGTAACTCTGCCTTTCAAATAAATAAATAAATATTTTAAAATAATAGGTTTTCCAATATGTAGTTGCATAGGCCTAGAGAACAGTTCTTAAAATTATCTCTGCCTTTTTAATTTTTAAAAAATATTTGTTTATTTATTTGAAAGTTACACAGAGAGAGGAGAGGCAAAGAGAGAGAGGTCTTCCATCCGATGGTTCACTCCCCAATTGGCTGCAACGGCCGGAGGTGCACCGATCCGAAGCCGGGAGCCAGGAGCTTCCTCTGGGCCTCCCATGTGGGTGCAGGGGTCCAAGGACTTGGGCCATCTTCCACTGCTTTCCCAGGCCCTAGCAGGGAGCTGGATCAGAAGTGGAGTAGCCGGGACTAGAACTGGCACCCATATGGGATGCTGGCACTTCAGGCCAGGGCTTTAACCTGCTGCTCCACAGTGCTATCCCCTAGACCTGGGTCTTTTATTAATTAAAGCAAATATTCCATGTAAATATTAATTCAACTGAAATATTATTTGGACTTAGGGAAAAGCTAAATATATGACTAGGTTACTTGTTATATTACTCCTTTTATTTTATCTTTGAATTGTCCAACTCTTTTCCAGTTCCACATTTGGTTCAGTCCAGTGTTCTGTTTCTGGTTAGTAGAACTCAAATTGAGGTTTTCAGAACAATAGTTGAGTTGTTTAGGGGATGATAGAGTGGAGGGGAAAAGGTAGAGGGCAAAGGGTAATGAAATACAACAGATTCCTTCCAAAGCAGTTGACATTTATGTGTAAGCATCATAAATATTTCTGAAACTTCGTTTATAGCTGAAGTTTCTGAATTAATTTAGTAAAGGATTGAAAAGGAAGATACTGTTGACTCACTTGTATAGAATGAAAACATGTTTACAAAGATCTGTATTAAATGAAAGCTGGCAACCACCCTGATTCAAAAGTGAAAGGCAGTAAGTTAATGATACATTCTCCAGATGCATGCCAGCAGTTAGTAGAAGGGATATACGACTCAGATCATGCAGCAGGTCCTGAGTAGTTGTCATGGTTCTTCCATTGAGTTTTGTGTGTGATCTTAGACAAGTTAGTAAAACCTTGCCTTGGGATCTCCCTTTCCTTTTGCTTCTCCTGAATTGGATGTGGGCACGTCATAGGGCAGTATGCCATATTTCTTAAGATCTTTTACTTCTGTAAGCTGATTCTGTTGTTTTACATTATGAATCTGAAAGGATTCCCCTATGAAAAATTTCTTAAGGCTTTTGATTTACCAAACTTTATTGAACTTTAAAATTTTAGGGACAACACCTAAGGAATTTGCATAAGACAGCTGTGCAAAATGGAGCTGGAGGAGCCCTATTTGTGGTAAGTAGTTGCTTAGATTCCTTCAGAATAAAAAGACTTGGGTAAATCCTTTGTAATAACCTAAAGTGTCATAACTGCTAGAGTCTGGAATATGCTGGCCATTGTGGGGCTTCAAATGTAGCTAATTGAATTCACTCCGTTTTGAAAGATGTGTGGTCTCAGCTGAACCTCCTAGTTTAAATTGCCACCAGGGAAACTGGGAATAAGAATTTATATTGTTCTTTGGCAAAATTATTATGAGCCCTGACCAGATTCTCATCACACTTTGGGTATTTTTATTATATTATTTAGGTCTTTTTTTTTTTCTTATAATGTACATTTGAGTTTTTAAAAAACATTGACTCAAGGTTCTATAATATGGGGAATTCCAAAATGTTTGAAGCTCATGGATTTTAGTAATATAGTAAATTCATGATTTTCAGGGCTTAACTACAGGTTAGAAGTCTATGAATTCCTCAGCTTATTTACACAATTCATAAGGGAGGAAACAGTGAGTCCCCCTTTAAAAAATTAATTTGTTTTGAAAGGCATGGTGATATAGAGAGTGGAAGAGACAGAGAGGGATCTTCCATCCACTGGTTCACTCCCCAAATGGCTATAAGAGTCTGGGCTGGGCAAGGCCAAAGCCGGGAGTCAGGAACTCTATCCGGTTTCCCATGTGGATGGCAGAGGCCCAAGTACTTGAGCCCTCTTCTGTTGTTTTCCTAGGCAGATTAACAGAAAACTGGATTAGAAGTGGAGCAGGCAGTACTGGAACTGGCACTCCAGTGTGGGATGCCTGCATCTTCCGTCACAAGCAGTGGTTTAACCTACTGTGCCACAGTGTTGGCCCTTTTTTGGACAAGGTGCAGTTTTCAAGAATTAATCTAGAATTGTTTAAAGGCAATGTGGTGAATTTATATGATGATTTAGAGTTAGGTGTATAATATGTAGTTTCCCGCTTGATGCTTTGTCGGAAATCTTTGTCTAAAATCATTTCAAATTAACTATATAGGAGTATTTGAGATCACTGTCCAAATTTCTTTTCAGTTACGTCCTATAAAAAGCAGAACTTTGAGAGTTAACATTAAGAGATTCAGTTCTGTAATCACATAATCAGAACATTAATTGATGTGTTAATCTCAGTGTGACTCATTTGATTTCCTGTTGATGTGTCATTTCTTGTTAGTTTTTAAAGAGGGCCTGCTCTGCTTCTTGCTATTGCCCAGTTTCTGTTTATGGAAAACTTGTGGGGGAATAGATGGTGTTTTCACATGTCCCTAGAGTTGTGAATCTTATCCTTTTTGGATCCCAGATCCCTTTGACAGTCTGATATTCTCTCATTTGCAAAAATATACATATGTTCACACTTAAAGTTTTGTATCTTAAAAAGGCTTCCAATAATTGGCAGTGTTTTGGTACTTAGAAGATCCTAAAGCTCTTTCCAATTCTTAAAGGGTGCTTATTTCTAAAATTTTGAATTCTAAGTATTTTTTGGTCGTCATACTCATCAAATGTGTGTTTAGCCATTCTTTCTGATGAAATGATAGAATGATTGATAGCATGTTGGAATAACAGTGGAAATGTTAAACTGTTGGTAATATATATTATAGTTATGTGTAGTGTTAATAACACTTTTGAAATAATTTTTTTCTTTGTTTAGCACAGAGATACTCCTGAGAATAACCCAGATACTCCATTTGATTTCACACCAGAAAACTATAAGGTATGAGAACATTAACAATTGCAGAATATTTGTTATTTTCCAGATACATAAGTAGATGTTTTTTCTTTCATACAGAGGATAGAGGCAATTGTAAAAAATTATCCAGAAGGACATAAAGCAGCAGCTGTGCTTCCAGTCCTGGATTTAGCCCAGAGGCAGAACGGGTGGTTGCCTATCTCTGCTATGAACAAGGTACTGAATTCATTTTTCAAAAAGAGGAGAGATTGTGTATGATGACTTGCTTATGTAAAAGTTACTTTAATAATAATTAACATCAGAATCTAGGATTGTATGTTTCCCTGAATTTTATTTTTGTATTTTGTTGGTTTCCTTTATGCAGACAAGTAGAGCTTTTTATTGAAGATTAGGATTAGTGAAAGAGAATTTTGTTTTGTTTTGTCTTTTCTTTTTGAGGAAAATGATCATAATAAAAAGATCCCAAATGTGTATAATTTAATGTTGAGATATTCTCAAAATTAATGTAATATTTTTACTGGAAACCACCTCACAGCTAGTGATAATCTTTTTAATATTTTGTTTCTTTGACTGTTTTTTTTTTTTTTTTTAGGATTTATTTTATTTATTTGAAAGAGTTACAGAGAGAGGTTGAGACAGAGAGAGAGGTCTTCCATCCATTGGTCTACTCCCCAAATGGCTGCAACGGCTGGAGCTGTGCCAATCCGAAGCCAGGAGCTCCCTCCGGGTCTCCCACATGGGTGCAGGGGCCCAAGGACTTGGGCCATCTTCCACTGCTTTCCCAGGCCACAGCAGAGAGCTGGATCAGAAGTGGAGCAGCTGGGACTAGAACTGGTGCCCATATGGCATGCCAGGGCTTTAACCCACTGTGCCACAGCGCTGGCCCCTCTTTGACTATGTTTTAAAAAAATCTTATGTATTTATGCCACTTGATATGTCACCTTGGAATCAACAACCTACAGAGATGCTGTGGGTGACTCATAGTATATGGAGTTAGTCTATTCATATGTACTTTCTAAGGTTTTTTTTTTCTAATAGTTTTCAGCAGTAATCAGAATTTCATGTTTATTCATGTCCTATCAATATCATAATTACATTTATGTGGTATTGTATAGTGGATCATTTACAGAGTACCAAGTGAAACCACATTTGATTCTTATAAGAATCACAGTTACTAAGCTATGTTATATAATGGAAAGTGTGTTTGGGTTACAACTAAGAAACCTGATTTTTCTCTAGGCTTTACTTCCTCATTGGCAGTGAAGGTTTAGAGCTAGGTAGTTCTCTTCTAGTTATTGTATTATGATTTCTAAGTTATATAGCTGAGACTGAATTCATTTCCAATTCAGTGCTTTTTCTACTTAACTATCAGAGATCCTGCTACATTTCATTTTTGTTACTTTTTTTTTTTTTGACAGGCAGAGTGGACAGTGAGAGAGAGACAGAGAGAAAGGTCTTCCTTTTTGCCATTGGTTCACCCTCCAATGGCCGCCACGTCCAGCGCGCTGCGGCCGGCGCACTGTGCTGATCCGATGGCAGGAGCCAGGTGCTTCTCCTGGTCTCCCATGGGGTGCAGGGCCCAAGCACTTGGGCCATCCTCCACTGCACTCCCTGGCCACAGCAGAGAGCTGGCCTGGAAGAGGGGCAACCGGGACAGAATCCGGTGCCCTAACTGGGACTAGAACCCGGTGTTGCCGGCGCCCCAAGGCAGAGGATTAGCCTGTTGAGCTACGGTGCCGGCCCATTTTTGTTACTTTCTAAACTACTTGGCCAAAACTGTTAGGCCAGACCATCATCTTTCTTCAGGAATAGGAGTGTCCTCCATTTATCTAATACAATTCCAAATGCAAATTTTAAATTTGATTATCTCTTGTTTTCTGTGTACTGTAGACACTTTGTAGGCATTGAGTACTTTTTTTCACTAAAAGCAGGTTTAGTGAGGTACTATCCTTAGTAAACATAGGTGGTTATTTTTCAATAAATCACCTGTTTCTTCAGGAGTTATCTACATGGTTTTATTTATTTATTTTAAATTTATTTGAGAGGCACAGAGGCAGACAAACAGCTTCCATCCACTGGGTCACCTCTTAAAGACTTGCAATGGCCAGAAGTGGGCCAGGCTGAAGCCAGGAGCTGGGAATCCAGATCTCCCACCTGGGTGGCAGGGATCCCACTACTTGAGTCATCACCTGCTGGCTCCCAGGTCTGCATTAGCAAGAAGCTAGAATCAGGAGCAGAGCTGGGAATCTATCGCAGGCACTCCAAAGTAGCATGTAGCCATCTTAAGTGACAATTTATAGGCCAAACATTCACCCCTGTAAGGGTGTTTCTTAAATTGTGTCTTAAATTAAAATAGCTAACTTGCTAAATAATGATTAGGTATACGTTGCTAATCGTAGTTTTGGAAATTTTTTAAAAAAATTTTTAAATTCCCATTTTAATAATGGCTAGCCTGTTGAAATCTTGTTGAGGGCAAGCTTAGCAAAGGCACATAAATAAGAAACTAATGTGAGAACATGTAAAAGATACTGTCCTATTGTGTTTAGAGTTGGAATTATGGAGGAGAAACAAGAAATAGGGTGTAGAGAATAAAATCAAGATTCTTTCCACTTTACATTTGGGACTTTCAGTGTTAGTGTTGTCTCCCCTCTCCAAATCCCCAAAAACATTGAACCTTAGAGCAAAAACAAAATCTAGAAACTCACTCATTGGTTCCTTAGCCATCACTAAGGCATGGGGATTGTGTGTGGCAGAATTTAGAGGTGTGCATGTAGAGAGATATTAGACAATCAAGACCCTCACTTCAGATTTACATATTTTGATAGCTCTCTAGATTCAGAAGTACAACCCTGGCTTAGGACTACCAAATGAAATACCATAATTGCTTTATCTTTTACAAATGAACTGTGACTATCTGTCTTTTGAGAATATATTTCCTTCAGAATTCCTGGGATGAGAAAGCTCAACATATTTGTCATCTGAAATGGTATTTAATGAGCTCTTCTTTAATGTCAGAATGTGGACACATATGTATAGTTTTTAAGAAAAATTTTTTTTTGGCCGGCACCACGGCTAACTTGGCTAATCCTCCGCCTGCGGCACTGGCACCCCAGGTTCTAGTCCAGGTTGGGGTGCTGGATTCTGTCCCGGTTGCTCCTCTTCCAGTCCGCTCTGTGCTGTGGCACAGGAAGGCAGTGGAGGATAGCCCAAGTGTTTGGCCCCTGCACCTGCATGGGAGACCACAGGAGGAAGCACCTGGCTCCTGCCTTTGGATCGGCACAGCACGCCGGCCATGGCAGCCATTTAGGGGGTGAACACACAACGGAAAAAGGAAGACCTTTCTGTCTCTTCCTATCTCACTGTCTGCCTGTCAAAAAAAAATTTTTTTTTTTTTTTTTTAAGATTTACTTATTTGAATGAGAGAGACAGGGAGAGGGTAGGAGACAGAGATCAATCTTCCATCCACTGGTTCACTCCTGAAATGGCTGCAAAGGCCAAGCCTGGGCCAGGCGAAGTCAGGAGCCTGGAGCTCTATCTGGGCCTCCCATGTTGGGCACAGGATCCCAGTTATTTGGGCCGTTACCTGCTGCTTTCTGCTGCATCACAGTGGTGGCTCAGCAGGTCTTAAAAGCTAATAGAGTAATGGTATTACCTACTTAGAAAGTTGCAGCCAAGATTATGGTCATTACAGACTATACAAGGACCAGTCCTACCAGGCAGTTTAAAATCCTTATTTTACACAGCAAATAAGCTTTGACTGGGAAAGGCATGCTAAGATAGTCATTCCCTTTGTCCTTAGCGAAGGGCAGAGAAGTACTTGTCTAGAAGACCCAGTTTTTGTGGAGTGATGTGAAATACAGGTATTTTGGATTATTTTGGAAAAGGGTGTGTGTGTATATATGTATGTGTATAAATAGAGACATAAAATTTGCTTATATATCTAAACATAGATAGCCAGGACTGAACTTTGACTCTTAGCTTTTATCCTTTGCATCATTTACACGCACTACAACAGTAACATTAGGGCTTTTTTGGAAAGTTGGTAAAAGATTTAAAAAATCTAATTTTTTTTCTTATTGGGGTTTGGCCACAAATTTTTTGCTATGTAGACACTTTGAATTTCAAAATATAAGTGCCTGAAGTGATTAAAGTAGAAGTTACTAATAGTACAAGACAAAGATTTAGAGAAAAAGAATAGCCTTTGGCAGGGGATAGGAGGAAGATAATCTAACTCCATTAGGCTGCTGGATTCTGTGTGGTTTAAGTGCAAAAATTGAAGGGCTTATGTCTTGCAGTTATGAGTTAGAAAATACTTCCTGCTCTTGAAGAACTTTTCTGCTTTTATCGGATTGAGGCAGCACTGAAGTTACACCTTCCTGTGACTTTTCTAAAGCTCAGTTAATAAACATTTTAATTATCTCATTTTAAAATTTCCAAATATTTTAGGTTGCAGAAATTTTACAAGTACCTCCAATGAGAGTATATGAAGTAGCGACTTTTTATACCATGTATAATCGAAAGCCAGTTGGAAAATACCACATTCAGGTCTGCACTACTACTCCTTGCATGCTCCGAAACTCCGACAGCATACTGGAGGCCATTCAGAAAAAGCTTGGTATGGGTTTTGTTATATTTGCAGCTTTGCTGAAAAAGAAAAAAAAAAAGAATTCTCTTTCTAGTTTCACTATTTCTATCGATATTTCCCAAACTGTGACAGCTTACTGGTGCTGTACTTACCCACTTCATGTTTGTCTTACTATATTTGCCTGCCTTTATTTCTTGCTTAGTTCTCCGCCTCAAAGCTGAGTTTTCATATGTTCTCTTCTTTTAAGTTTGAAAACTTCTTGGAGTTTACATTTTTTATTGTTTAGAAAATTGTTTCGCCTATTGAATGTGGTATATTAAAAAATGACTATATTGTCCAAGTACTCTTCCAAAGAAACCATGGAACAGATGTTATAAGCATAGTAAGACTTCTTTGGGGGAGGGACAATTTGTTATTATAGTAACACTTGCAAAACAGTCATTTTTCCATACAAAGTATCATAGCTATGTTTATATTTATTAATGAAGTAAAAGTATAGGTATATTTTGATTTTGTTATTGAATATAAAGTACTTCCATGTTGAAAAATAGTTGAACAGGACTGAAGTATACAAAACAAAAAGCTCAAGTCAGGTTATAAATTCAGGGAGCAGTTTGGTGTATTACTTACAGATTTTATTTTTAATTTTTAAATATATAAATGTAACATATCTCTGCTTGCTTTTTATATTTCATTTTGGCTATCTTTCTGTAGCACTATGTATGTCTGCCTCATTTTTCTATTATAAATTGAGTTACTCTGGAATTACCTTCATGTGCATACCTTTGTGTACATATCCTTTTGTACACTGAAGTTGTTTACAAGCAGTAGAATTGATGAATAAGATTTTATCATATTTTTCCCAAAGTCTTTTCCAATTGTATGAGTACCCCTTTTGCTCACATCCTTAATAATCTTTGACATTAGAAGTTTTCTGAGTCTTTGCAATCTGATAGTGTAACTGATTTTAATGCTTTAATTACTACCATCAAAGTAAAAGCAATACAGTCTGATGAAGTATTATGTAACTACAAATGCTAGAAATGAGTTCCCTGAAATTTGATTCTTTCTAAAGTAACAAGTCCACTTAAGAAATCCTTGACTATTTGGTATGATTATATAAAGGGTTTAATTTTTATTTAAGAAATTTGAGTGGGTGGGGGAGGCTGGGTATGGTGGGAGGAATAACTATATTCCTAAATTGTACTTAAGAAATTTTATTCTTTAAGAAACAAATTAAAAAAAATTTTTAAAAATTTGATGCTCTTGCATTCTTTTTGGATACCTCTAAAATATGGTGAATTTTTTTTTTCTTAAACCAGATTGCTGTTAAAATATAACATGGTTCTTACAGTGATCATTTCTATTTTTAGGAATAAAGGTTGGGGAAACTACACCTGACAAACTTTTCACTCTTATAGAGGTGGAATGTCTAGGGGCCTGTGTAAATGCACCAATGGTTCAAATTAATGACAACTACTATGTGAGTATTCATTTAATGGACATTAAAGTTGTATAATGTCACATTTAAAATATTTGATTTCATGTCCAAAGATTTTGGTTTCTGAATTATTCATTAAGAAGAAATTGTTAGCATAAATACCCAGAAGGCTTGGTAAAAATGAATATCATTAAACATGTTTGCACTTAACTCCAGATGATAATGACAAACTTTAAAGACTTTTAAAGTGTAAGAAATTTAATAATTTATATATAAATACTGAAAATATTCCTAGTGTACAAGATCTACCATGAGAAAAAATTTTGCCATATTTACTTCAAGTAATAATCATCATAACTAAGCTACAGAGAGTTGAAGAACCTCCAAATCGTGTTCTCTTCCTTTCATCCCCATATGACAACCATTATCATAATTTAATATGTATTCTTCCTGTACATGTTTATGTAGCCATACTAATAGTTATTTTCTTATCTTAAAATTTTTATAGAGCGGCTGGCATTGTGGCATAGTGGGTAAAGCTACTGCCTGCAACACCAGTATACCCTATGGGTGCTGGTTTGATTCCTGGCTGCTCCATTTCCAATTTGGCTCCTTGCTAATTTGCCTGGGAAAGCATTAGAAGATGGCCCAAGTGCTTGGGTCTCTCTACTGGTGGGGAACACCCAGAAGAAGTCCTGGCTCCTGGCTTTGGACTGGTTCATCTCTGGCTGTTACAGCCATATGGGGAGTGAGCCAGTGGATGGAAAATCTCTTCTTTTATTCTTCTCTGTGTAACTCTGCCTTTCAAATAAATAAATAAATAAATAAATCTTAAAAAGAAATGTTATAGAGATGGCATCATACCGCTTGCTAAGTACAGCTGTAGCTGGATCTCAGAAGTTTAGACAAATTTTACTTTTTGACTTTTTCTGTAAGTTTGTTTTAGAGATTTATTTATCTATTTGAAAGGCAGAGTTAGAGAGGGGGATCTTCCATCCGCTAGTTCACTCCCCAAATGGCTTCAACAGTCGGAGCTGGGCCAATCTAAAGCGAAGAGATTCTTCTGGGTCTCCAACGTGGGTGCAGGGGTCCAAGTACTTGTGCCATCTTTTGCCGCTTTCCCAGGCATATTAGCAGGGAACTGGATCAGAAATGGAGCAGCGGTGAATCGAACCAGTGGTCATATAGGATGCCATTTCTGCAGACGGCAGCTTTACCCCCTACACCACAGCCCATCTTGCAAGTTTTTAAAAAGTGTTCTTAATTTCTAAATGTTTGTAGTTACATGTTTTCAGTTGCTTCCATTCTAATTCTAGTTTCTCTTCATGTTATTATATTTTTTTTCCTTAAGATTTATTTGAAAGGCAGAGTTAAAGAGATTCCCAATAGCCCAGTAGCCAGTTAGGCCAGGCTGAAGCCCGGAGCTTCATCCAGGTCTCCCATGTGGATGGTAGGGACCCAAGCACTTGGGCCATCTTCTGCTGCTTTCCCAGGGGTGCTAGCAGGGGAGCTGGATCAGAAGTGGAAGAGCCACAACTTGAACCGACACCCATATGGGATGTTGGTGTTACAGGTCACAGCTTAACCCACTGTGCCACAACACTGGTCCCCTTCAGTGCTGTTCTTTTGGCTCACATTTCTTACAAATTGGCTTATGGAAATTCTGTGAGACCTGCATTGAAGAAAAGATTTGCTTTGTTTATCTTTTGGTACTAGAAGTACTACTGGCTGCTCCCCAGGGTCCCATTGCTATATCATTCCTTGCTAACCCTGTGATATAAAGGTTTCCAGACTAGCAGTTTTCTTTGAGGTTCTAGTTTCCCCTTATATTGCCGTGTGTAGCATTTTAGCATCTGTGTGTGGTTTGAAATAATGGGTCTTTGTACCTTGCTCTTTAAAACTTTATAACTGTGAAGCCACATTTGCTTGTATTCTCCTTATCTCCCTGGGTTTCATTGAGTTTTTGTCTTCAGGATATTCATTTCTCTTTAAATAGGAATTGTGAAAAATCATTCTTTATGCAGGCTACTGAAGTGAAACCTTTTACCATTTAACTTTTCAGTATTTTTCTTAACTAGCAGTCCCTATCCCTTACTTATTCTTCTAGTTATGTCTTAAGTCTTAAATATAGTGACCTCAGACAGATTTATCCAAGAGATAGAGATTCTATCAGTTTGTAGCAGTTAGATGTTTAGAGTAGGAAGATATTAGGGATCTACTTTTTTTTTAAAGATTTATTTATTTTATTTGAAAATTAGAATTACAGAGAGGCAGAGAGAGAGGTCTTCCATCAGCTGGTTCACTCCCCAAATAGCCACAATGGCCAGGGCCGGGCCAGGCAGGAGCCTGGAGCCATCTGGGTCTTGCACATGGGTGCAGGGCCACAAGGGCTTGGACCATCCTCTGCTGCTTTCCCAGGCTCATTAGCAGAGAGCTGGATCAGAAATGGAGCAGCCAGGACTCAAAGTGGCACCCGTATAGGATGCCAGCACTGCAGGCGGCAGCTTTACCTGCTGTGCTGCAGGCCTGGCGCCCAGGAATCTACGTTTAAGTTACAACAACTTCTGTTGCTAAATACTGTTTGTACATCACTGTTTCTTCAAGAATTACAGCATTTATTATGGATGCCTTGACTGTTTTTCTTATTTAATTCTCAAAAACATAAGTTTAAAAATAAATCAGCAAACTTGAGAAGACTGGTAACTAGTCCAGTATTACAAGGTAGTAAGTGATAGAGCCAGGACTCAAATACATGTTTAACTTCAAAGCACTACTCTGTATCGCCTCTATTGTTGCTTATCCTACAAGTATACAGGAATTAACCAGCTGTCTAAACTGAGAGAGACAGACAGTAAACTCTCTAGTATTAGGGATTTACACATATTTTAGCAGTAGGAAGTAATTTTAATATAACTATTGTAATGTGTTTTCTGTAGGAGGATCTGACACCTAAGGATATTGAAGAAATTATTGATGAACTGAAAGCTGGCAAAATTCCAAAACCTGGGCCAAGGTATTGCTTAGCATAAATCTTTTATGTAAACTTATTTTTTTAAATTTTATTTCCTAAGTTCACAGAAGTTAGCAGGAATTTTGGACAGTATTAAATCAACCTGTCATCTACAGCAAGAATTTTTGATCATCTGATATCTACCTGAATATTTATAGAGAAGGAAATTTTACTGTAAAAAGAGATTTATTCTTTTCTTTTTAAAAGTTAATACTGTTAGAAGACTTACTAAAATCTGTCTCCCTCTAATAACTTCCTAAAGATACAATTCTGCCCTTTGAATCAACACAAAATAATTTTAATACCTTTTCTAAATATGATAGCTCTTCAGTTACTTAGAATAGCTACCTCATTTTCTCTGTATCTTTTTCTTAGATTGACTATCCACAGTTCTTTCTTTGTTTTTTCGCTTTGATACAGTATTAGTCTCTCTCTGTGGGTTTTCTAAGGAGCTAGTGATTTTAACGTGCTACTTAAACTGATCATGGTGCTAGAGATATATCCTGAGCAGCAGAGCATTGTGGGACTTTGTCCTTTGTTCCCAACATTACACTTGTAATAATACAGCCTAGTTACATCAGCTCTTACTTCAGATCCAGTACATAACAGTTATACTGTATTCAACTGGAATGCCTTGATACTTTTCAAGTTATCCAGTTTATCCAGGTTGCTATCATCCTATAGTTGTATTGTACTGATTGCTTCACTTTCAGTTGTGAACTTGAACTTTTAGCACTAAATGACCCCTTTTCCATATCTAACTATTCAGTTATTTAATTCTTCTCTTACTAATAGCAGATACTTGCATGGTTTTATATAGCTGTAACCTCTCTGCGTATTTTTTTTTTCTGTTATGTCATATAAACTTCTTTCTCTCAACATCTTTGTAGGTTTTAATAGCCATATAATATCCTGATTTTTTAAAATAGCAAAGATATGCTCTTTATTTTTCTGTTTTAAAATGTTTTTTTTTCCTAACTATTGTGAGTTCCCTGAAATTTAATTACCAAATCAGAGGGTGTGAGTTAATCTTTAGTATGTTCTCTAGAAATACTCACTCAGTGTTCTAGCAGACTGATGACCGTACAAAGTGAGAAAATGAGGTCAATTCAGGATAAGATTAGTAAATGCTACCTGGCTTTTATTGACTAATACTTTCTTTTCTAAGAAACATGTACTAATTTAAGTACTCTGAGCCAATAGAATTTAATTTGCTTAACAAGGTTTGGCATTCTCTTTCTGGTTCCTCACTAGAGTACTAGAGTGTACACTTGCTTTTTTAAATCAGACATTTCTATTGTGAAAAATCATTCTTTATGGAGGCAACTGAAGTGAAACCTTTTACCATTTAACTTTTCAGTATTTTTCTTAACTAGCAGTCCCTATCTCTTATTCTTCAAGTGTAGATATTTCTGACTCCTAAAGTGCATATTTCATAGTATTTTCCATAAGTTTTAGTTCCCTTCTTAGGACTCAGATGTTAGATAAGTTTATGCTATTCTTACACCCATAACTTTAAACTTTCAAGTATTTTTTTTTTTTTTAATGTTTCAAGAGCAGATTTCCTCGTAGGGGCCCAAGGACTTGGGCCATCCTCCACTGCTTTCCCAGGCATATTAGCAGTGAGCTGGATGAGAGGTGGAGCAGCTGGGACTTGATTTGGCACTGATGGGATGCTAGAGCTTCAGGCCATTGGCTTAACCTGCTTTGCCACAGTGCTGGCCCTCGATTATAAAATCCACCTAGTTTCTTTAGCTTCCTGCTCCCTGTCTTCTGATAACATGCTTACAATTCTTACAATAATTTTTTTTTTTTTTTTTTTTTTTTTTTTGGTCTAGAACCTTTTAACTTCCCTTCTAGTGCACTTTGTGATCTGTGGTTCACAGCATTGAACCACACAACAAATAATTGCTTTGTCTACTTTTTTTTTTTTTTAGACAGTGAGAGAGAGAGAGTTATAGACAGTGAGAGACAGACAGAAAGATCTTCCTTCCACTGGCTCATTCCCCTAATGGCGCTGATCCGAAGCCAGGGACCAGGTACTTCCTCCCGGTCTCCCAAGTAGGTGCAGGGACCCAAGCACTTGGGCCATCCTCCACTGCCCTCCCGGGCCACAGCAGAGAGCTGGACTGGAAGAGGAACAAGCGGGACAGAATCCGGGGTGCTGGCGCCGCAGGTGGAGGATTAGCTAAGTGAGCCACGGCACAGGCCCGCTTTGTCTACTTTTTACATTACAGATTGTACATTTATTTAACATTTCTGAATGCTTGCTGTGTGATAGGCACTCTTTTGGGTTGCGTAAACAATATGAGTAAAATAGAATTCTCTTATATTTTTGTGATAGAGACAACTAATGTACTATCTGAGTGATAAATGCTATGAAGAAAAATGGGACAGAGTTGGGGGATAGAGAGTGATAGGAAGTGAATTTAGTCAGGAGAGGCCTCCCTAAGGTGGTAACATTTGAAACATGAACTGAGTGATTAGCTAGAAGGAACCATGAAACAGCCAGAGGAACAGTGTTTCAAGGAAGGGAAATAGAATTTGTTAAGGTCTTGCAGGACAAATAAGAACAGTTTTGGTTGCAGTGAGGTATCGATGAGGATAGTTGTGGAAGAGAAAGCGATAGGGGCCCAGATAAGTAACCTGTATTGAATCTGATAATAAAAAACCATTGCTAAAGGCTCTGGATTTTGTTGACAGTGTTAGTAATTTGAGCCAAAGGCTTGAGAATTATTTTTATTTTCTACTTATTACCTCTTATTTAAAAGCAGAGGTAAAGCCACAGTTAGTAAAGATTGATGTCTCTAATTGGTTCAGAATTTTTTCATTTTTGATAAAGGACTGTTTTTAAAAATTAAACCAGAGGTAAAGTAGTACTCTTAATTTTGACATTAATAAATATTTATGTGCTGAGATTTTCTTATTTTCAATTTTTTTTTTTTTTAATTTGACAGGCAGAGTTAGTGAGAGAGAAAGACAGAGAGAAAGGTCTTCCTTTCGTTGGTTCACTCCCCAAATGGCCACTACGGCCAGCGCTGCACCAATGAGAATCCAGGAGCCAGGTGCTTCTCCTGGTCTCCCATGCGGGTGCAGCGGCCCAAGCACTTGGGCCATCCTCCACTGCACTCCTGGGCCACAGCAGAGAGCTGGACTGGAAGAGGAGCAACCGGGACTAGAACCCGGTGCCCATATGGGATGCCGGTGCCGCAGGCGGAGGATTAACCAAGTGAGCCACTGCGCCTGCCCCTTATTTTCAGTTTAAAGAATGAAAAAAACCTACTTTTACATCACTAATTGTTACTTTTCACTATGGATTAGTTTATAACTAATATTAAATACAATTTGAAATATTCATATTTTGACTATAAAGTTATCTTAAATTTTACAGAATTCTGGTAGGGACAGGTAATATCTGAGATGTAAAATATATGTAACTAGGATATAGTTCCAGTGCAGTTGATAGTTAACTCTAGACAATGTTTATTTTTTATAGTGGTGGATGTATGTCAGCAATAATAATAAAAGTCCTAGACTTTCATAGAGTAATTACGTCTTAAGTAATTTTCTTTAAGCCATAAATATTTACAAAGGCCAAAGTTTATAGAATCCAACTGAGTTTAAATGGTGTATTTACATTTAGTGTTGAAATAACTAGGGCTGGTGCTGTGGTCTAGTGGGTTAAGTTACTCCCTGCTAGTGTGCCTGGGAAGGCAGCAGAGGATGGTCCAAGTGCTTGGGCCCCTGCACCCACATGGGAGATCAGGTGAAGCTCCTGGCTTCGGCCTGCTCCAGCCCTGGTCATTATGGCCATTTGGGGAGTAAACCAACAAATGGATGATCTCTCTCTCTCTAACTCTGCCTTTCAGATATATAAATAAATAAATATTTTTTTAAAAATTGAACTAATTTATGTTTTGAATTTTAGTGAAGACACCAAGGCAATCAATGGCATTTTAAGCATACATTGTCAGGGAAAACATTTTTTCTTCCTTAAGTGAAAACCCTAGTTTAAACTGTAAGGTATCAGGAGAACAAATGGAGCTAGATCCCTGTTTCTGGAGTGTTCTGAGGCATGTCTACAGATGAAGTGGGGGTGGGAAGAGGAGTTGTATGATTAGTGGAATAAACCAAAGTGTAGGCTTTATAGTGCATTGTGTGAATGGTGGAGAAAGGAGAAAGTTTGCAGCCAGACGTAAGAGACCACTAGAACCCCCATTTTTCTCTAAAGTGTGTCTTGGGTGCTTAATTTCATGGAAGATGCTTTAGGAGATTCTGGACCAGATTATTAAAATTATTTTCACACATGGGTACCTCAAGAAGCTTTTCTAAAATGGAACTTTCCATCAACTTTTCAAAGTACCCTTGTAGGATTCCATAATCTTGTGAAGAGCTCAAAAATTACATGAGTCATTCTTGCATTTATTATTAGAGAACTTCAGATTTTACTTCTAAATTGATGCTTTTTGTTGGTAAAGATACTAATATTAGAAACTTGTTAATTTAAAAAGACCCATATCCACACTGATGAGGCTTTAAATACTGAATGCTCAACTTTCATGAGACTTTGTTTTTTTAAGATATATTTATTTTATTTGAAAGGCAGAGATACAGAGATAGAGGGAGAGAGAGCAAAAGAGAGACAGGGGTCTTCCATCCACTGGTTCACTCCCCAAGTGGCCGCAATGGCAGGGGCTGAGCCAGGCCAAAGCCAGGCATCAGGAGCTTCCTTCCTTCCTATATGTGTACAGGAGCCCGGGAACTTGGGCCATCTTCCACAGCTCTCCCAGGCGCATTAGCAGCCAGCTTCTCATGAGATTCTAAAATGAACCACTAAGTCACATTCCATTATGACATTCAATCAAAAGGATTAGGCACAGAAGGAATTTGATGTGGGCTGGGTAGCTGAGCTTACACCACAAAAGAGAACCTAGTAAAGGTGATGAAAGATTCTTCCAAGGTAAACTAATCTCATCAACAGTTAGAGCATCAGGTATACTTATTAGTAGTTAAGACCAAATACTGGGTTTTTAAAGTATCATTTTGCCACTTACCCTAGTTTTTAGTCTGATAGTACACAGTAATTGCTTTTTCTTCTTCTTTTTAACATGGTTTTCAACCTTTTTTAAAAAAGATTTATTTGAAAGGCAGAATTTACAGAGAAAGAGAAGGGGAGACCGAGATCTTCCATCCACTGGTTCATTTCCCCAAATTGGCTGCAGTAGCCAGAGCTGGACTGGTCCCAAGCGAGAAGCCAGGAGCCTCCTCGGGGTCTCCCATGTGGGTGGCAGGGGCCCAAGTACTTGGGCCAACCTCTGCTGTCCTCCCAGGCACATGAGCCGGGAGCTGGATCAGAAGTGGAGCAGCCAGGGTTTGAACTGGCACCCATAGGTGAAGCTAGCATCCGAGGCAGTCGCTTTAACCTGCTGTACCACACACTGGCTTTTGCTTTTTTGTAGTGAATGTTAACTAATTTCTGACTTTGTAAGCATTGTTTGGCCCATTACTTAGTTCTTTGTATTACGTCCTATGATAGCTTGAAAGATCTTATAAATGATGATGTGCTATCATTTGGTTGTTCCCGTGCCAAAAAATTATTTCCTAGGGCTAAAGAACAGACTTACAAGATTGATGACAGATATGAAGGGCAAAGCCAGAGGGGTTGAAAAAATGTAAATTAAACAAGTTCCTCAGCTAAAAGCTGTGGTGGAAACAAGGTGAATTAGTCAAACCAGGGAATAGGGGTAGGAGTGCAATTACATGGAGTAGGTGCTGAGCTGGGTTTCAGCAAGAGGTCAGACAGGGCTGAGGTGAGCAATACATGGGAAAGTACGTGTGGGGTGAAAAGAGACAGACAGGTTCTTCTACCTCTGCACTGTCTCTCTTCAGAGGTTGCTCCATCAGGATCTGTTCTTGTTTGCTTCTCTTTGTGGCTGCAGTATTCATCTGACCTGGAAACTATTTTTTTTTCCAAAAACTGTTTCTAAGGGCTATCTTTCCAATTCTTTATATTTCTCAAGGAACCCAATTTCAATTTCTAAATGCAGCGTGCAAGTGTGTGTATCCCTTCTATTCATCCTGACAGTATATCTCAATCTAAATAAAATGCAAGTGTAAAAAATATGTTAGGCTTTAGTTTCTTAAAACACTTTTTTTTTTTTTTTTAAGATTTATTTATTTACTTCAGAGGCAGAGTTACAGAGAGAGGGAGAGAGAGGTGTTCCATCTGCTAGCTCACTCCCCAAATGGCTGCAACGGCTGGAGCTGGACCAGTCCGAATACAGGAGCCAGGAGCTCCATCCAGGTCTCCCATGTCGGTGTAGGGGCCCAAGCACTTGGGCCTTTTTCCACTGCCTTCTTAGGCTATAACAGAGAACTGGATCAGAAGTGGAGCAGGCAGGACTTGAACAGCACCCATATGGGATGCTGACACCACAGGCAGATGCTTAACCTACTGCCCCACAGTGCTGGCCCCTTAAAACAGTTTATAAAATTTCCTCTGGGGTTGGGTTATTTTTGCCATAGTTCTCTAGCTCTGATCTTTAGGCAGTTAGGTCCCCAAAATCTTCGTTTCTGTGTCTGTAAAGTCATTATCAAGTTGCCTCATGGCATTGCTGTCAGAATTAGGGGAGCTAATGTTTGTATAGTGCTCAATCAATGGATAGTATTATTAGTGTTATTTTATACATTTTATATTTATGGTGAGCTTTATGTATTTTCATGTTTACCTTTAGATAAAATCTTGCAGCAGTTGAAATAATTAAGTAAATTAACCCATGCTAATTATAGTTAACTAGGCTGTTGTGAGGTAATAGTTATTTTTGTAAGTAAAAAGTTACAAATGTTAGTTAATATTAGTCAATTTAATGTTATTTGCTTTTTGTTTTTTTTAGGAGTGGACGCTTCTCTTGTGAGCCAGCTGGAGGACTTACCTCTTTGACTGAACCACCCAAAGGACCTGGCTTTGGTGTGCAAGCAGGCCTTTAATTTATATTAGCTGTAAATATGTCACTGGACAAATAAATATGAACCTGCTGTGTATAAAAACTTTTTGCATTATTTGTCCGTTCTACTCTGTGTACATCTTAGTAGTAGGTCACCTAGCAATCTGCAGCTATAAATATGTCAGAACAGCACAGACCTTTTTAAAGCATTCTATCAGTGGCTAACTATGAAGATATTACTATATAGGTTAACAGTTACTTAAATGCCACTCATTTTTGGTTGCCAGGCCAAAAGTGCGGTAAAAATTCTGTCAGATTTCAACTGAGTTTTTTCTTTAGCACAGCCAAGTTTTATTTTTAATATTTACTTATTCAAAAGGTAAAGTGACAACAAGAGACATGATCCATCTGCTTGTGTGCTGCCCAAATGCCTGCAAGAGTTGGGGCTGGGCCGGCGCCGCGGCTCAATAGGCTAATCCTCCGCCTTAAGGCACCGGCACACCAGGTTCTAGTCCCAGTTAGGGTGCCGGATTCTGTCCCGGTTGCCCCTCTTCCAGGCCAGCCCTCTGCTGTGGCCCAGGAGTGCAGTGGAGGATGGCCCAAGTGCTTGGGCCCTGCACCCGACGGGAGACCAGGAGAAGCACCTGGCTCCTGCTGTCGGATCAGCACAGTGCGCCGGCCTCAGCACACTAGCCGCGGCAGCCATTGGAGGGTGAACCAACAGCAAAGGAAGACCTTTCTCGCTGTCTTTCTCTCTCACTGTCCACTCTGCCTGTCAAAAAAATAAATAAATAAAAATTTAAAAAAAAGAGTTGGGGCTGGGCCAGGCCCAAACCAAGAGCCAGGAATTCCATCCACATGTCCTACATGAGTGGCTGGGACCTAAGAATTTGCTTGGGCCATTATCTGCTGCCTCCTGGGACTATAAGCAGGAAGCTGGATCTCAGGTGTAGAGTAGCCACTTCAATATGGGATGTACACATCCCAAGGAGGGACTTAACTCACTGCCCCACAACACCCACCCCATTACTTAATGTCACTATTCTGTTTAAACATTTTAATATTTATAAATTGTTAAATATATTTCCAATAGTGATACTTTTTAAAAATTATTTATTTATTTGAAAGTCACAGTTACACAGAGGAGGATAGGCAGAGAAAGAGGTCTTCCATCTGCTGGTTCACTCCCCAATTGGTCGCATCGGCTGGAGCTGCACCAATCCAGAGTCAGGAGCTTCCGGGTCTCCCACGTGGGTACAGGGGCCCAAGGGTTTGGGCCATCTTCTACTACTTTCCCAGGCCATAGCAGAGCGCTGGATTGGAAGTGGAGTGGCCAGGTCTCGAACTAGCGCTCATATGGGATGCCGGCGCTTCAGGCCAGGGCATTAACCTGCTGTGCCACAGCGCTGGCCCCTCCAAGTAGTGATATTTAAACTACACTATAGAATATAAGGATGGGAGGTATGGGGGAAAAGAACCACTGTATTCCTAAAGTTGCATCTATGCAAAAATGCATTCATTAAATTAAAAAAAAAAAAAGAATATAAGGATGATAATGTGTTAGTCTCTAGAGTATTATTTTTAAAAAAACTTAAGGGGGCCAGAGCTGTGGTGTAGTAGCCTAGCTTCTGCCTACAGTGCTGGCATTTCATATGGGTGCCAGTTTGAGTCCTGGCTGCTTGTCTTCTGATCCATGGCCCAACTACTTGGGCCCTGTACCTGCCTGGAGGACCCAGAAGAAGCTTCAGGCTCCTGGCTTCAGATCGGCCTCGTTTCAACCCTTGTGCTTATTTGGGGAGTTAATCAGTGGATGGAAGACCTTTTTGTCTCTTAATCTCTCTGTGACTCTTATCTCTCAAAATCTTAAAAATAAAAAGGTAGCAGAGAATACTTGGAGAGTATCCTTGGCTATGCTGATACTCCCAAGTATAAACAATTGAGGAATGAAATTGAAAGTACAGCAGGAGTTGGAAAAATCAGTGGACATGCAAAATATTGACTTCAGTTGTATGGATATTACAACTTGCAAGAAGGAATAAAGTTTTTCTATATGACATCCAATTAAGAAGTTACCTCTAATACATTAGTTTTGCAAATTGGGAGAAAAAAGCCTTTCTGGTAGGTAAATCTAATCAAATGCTTCAGGCTTTCTTGGTCAGTATTTGACCTTGCTGTTGAGACAGACTATGCATTGGTAATTATGCCTAAAAACATAATCATTTCTAAGTATGTCCTCAAAGATTAGGTTTTTTTTGAGAAGGTAAACTAATTTTTCAAACATTATAATAAAAATGTTTCTTCTATTTTAGAGCACTCTTGACCTTTCACAAGCAGTTTTATTTACTTTATATTTTCCTTTATTTTATTTAAAAGGCAGAGTTACATAGGGAGAGGGAGAAATTTAGAAATCCATCCTCTATTTCACTCCCCCAATGGTTGCAATGGCCAGAGCTGGACCAGGCCTAACCCAGGAGCTGCCTCCGAGTTCCTTACGTTGATGCAGAAGCCCAATACTTGGGTTATTTTCTGCACTGGGACCGGAACTTGCATCCATCTGGGATGCAGGCAGCGACTTAACCTGCTATGCTATAATGCTAGCCTTTGTATTTCATACCATAAATATCCAAATTATATATAACACTATTGTACTTCTAGCCAACAGGGTCTTGTGTTTGCAAGGCAGAGTTACAGGAAAAGAAATCTACATGTGCTGGCTCGCTCCCCAGATGGCCACAAGAACCAGCTCTGTGCTGGGACAAAGCCAGGAGCCCTGAATTCCATGTGGGTCCAGAGGCCCGGCTACTTGGGCCATCTCCTACTGCTTTTCTAGATGCATTTACAGGGAGCTGGGTCCAAATAGCCAGGACTTAAACCAGGTAGAAGCTCAACCTGCTGCTCCATAAGGCTGACCCCATTAGTCCGGGAGAAAGATCTTCAGTCTGTTAGTTTATTCCCCAAATGCTTGCAACAGCCAGAGATAGACTGGTCCAAAGTCAGGAAGAACTTGGTGAGGGCCTCCCCACCTGGGTGGCAATCCCAGTACTTGAACCATCATCTGCTGCTCCTGCGGAGTGTGCATTAACAGGAAGTTGGAGGTGTCAGGGTGCTACAGGATGTGGGCCTTGGGCGTTCCAAAGCATGTTATTAACCCTTGCACCAAAGACATGGCTCACTGTTCACATGAAACCTAATGTTCTCTAGGTGGGAGAAATCAGGAACCAAGAAGGGCAGAGCGCGGGAAACGTGGTCTTTAAAGCAGGCGGCTTATGTTTTATAGATCTGTTGGGATTTGGCATTCTGTCAGGTCTGTCACATCTGCTGTTTCACGTCGCAATCCTCATAATACATAAAGGAGATCTGTAACTGCGAATTAGGGCACAAAGGGATGCTGCTTAAGTTTAGAGCTCACGATTACCCCAGAAGATGAAGACGGCCTCCTGCCGAGTATGTTTAACCACTTCGGTGGTTAAATTAAGGCATGTACAAATTATTGCAGATTAACCTGTGTAAATAAAAAGCATCCGGAAGTTAAGAGTATCCGTTGCTACTACGCTGAGAGGGTAAATATGCCTTACGCACTTCCCAGTAGCTGGGCGGTTCCCATTGAGATGCTCGTACCGAATGTGAAAGAATGCTTTTAAAAGGTTACTGGAAGGTGTGGCGGCGAGGGGGCGTACGCTCCCTTCTGTGGTCACCACGGCAGGTGCACGCTACTGTGCTAGCCGAGCCAGTGGTGGGGCACGGCCAGGCGCAGGAGGGGAGAGAGGCTTCCGTGCAGAGCCCCTCCGACAGCCAGCGCGAGCGCCCAGGGGCCCTCCCAACACCGCAGCCTGCGGCGCCCAGCTCGGTCGCCAGCCGCAGACTTCAGAAACTCGTCCACCCACTCCCTGCAAACATCACCCACCAATACCCTAAGTGTCTTCATCGCTGACGCCATTTCCAGAAGTTTCCAGCCCCCGTCACCGCCACGGTCGCCGTGAAGAGCGCCGGACGCCAGCGCCCGCTGCTCGCGCGGCAGCATCAGCGCCGCCGGCGCCGCTTCCCACTCCAGCCTTTGATTCCCCCTCCCTCCCCACGCCGGGAACGGCGCACGGGAGGCGGACCAGGGCGAAGGGAGCAGTTCCGGCCCGCACCCCCGCCGCCGCCCGCTTGGTACGTGCCACCTCCCCCGCCCCGCGGCTCGAGACGCTGCTCCCGAGCGCGGCGAGAGGGGAGGGCGCCGGGGGCGGGGCGGTCACGCCGCCCGTCCCGTGCCCGCGGGAGTCACGTGCCCGCGGCGGTCACGTGCCCGCGCGGCAGCCAATCGCCGGGCGGCGCTGTCCTGGGAGCGAGGAGGCTGTGGTGAGAGACGGACCGAGACCGGAGATGTTTTCAAGCCTGGCGCTGGCGGCGTTAGTGGCGGTTGCAGCGGCGACGAAGACAACGACAACGACGGCCACGCCGAGGCACTCACTCAGGGGGTAAACCCTCCTGCGCCCGCCGCGCCTCGGGTCCGTGCGGGCGAGGGGGGCGTGGCGACAGAAGAGGAGGAAGGAGGGGCGCGGTTTCGAGCCCGTCCCCGGCGCCTGGACGGAGACCCCTCAGAACTGCGCTGCTCCCGTTCCCCTCCGCAGAGCGAGGTAGGGGGCGCGCCCTGCCCTCCGCGGCCGGCCTGCCACGCGCCGCCCGGCCGGGCCCGGCGCGGCCCGGCGCTCCGCCGGCCTGACAGTGACAGGCCGTTAGCGGCCCCCGGCGCGGCTCGGCCGTGCCCGCCAGGGCCCCGCCCGCCGCCGCCGCCCCTCGGGCGTCCTGAGGCGCCGCGGCGCAGGTGGGCGCCGCCGGCTGGGCGGGGGCGCCGCGCGGGGCGGGGCCGGGCCGAGGGCCGCGAGCGCGGGCGGGGTGGTGGCCTCGGCGCGGGCGCCCGTCGCCGCCGCTCCCGGAACATGGCGGGGCCGCGGAGCGTGTGCGTGCCAGTGTGCGCGGCCCGAGAGGGCGCCGCCGGGTGCCGCGGCCGGACCGGCGAGGGCAGGAGCCGGGGCCCGGGCGGGGGCCGGGGGCGGGGCGGGGGCGCGCCCGGTCTGCCGCGCGTTCCCGGCGCCGGCCGCGGCTGCGGACGCGGGAAGCTTGGCCGGGGCGGGGAGCGTCGGAGGGACCCCGGGGCCCGGGAGAGACGGCGGCGAGCGAGAAGGGGAAATTGCTGCCCTGGTGGTGTCGGGAGAGGGGAGAGCGGCCGCGCCGCAGCGCTGTCTTAAATGCCAGTGTAACCTATCCGTGCCGCATTGGGCAATCGTCGGCTGTGCTCGTTGTGCAAGTGCCCGTTCGAATGAAGTGCAGAGAGCCCCGGGGTGCACGCCAGGCTCCTGGAGCTCGCTGTCAGGAGTAATGTGGGATGACGCAGCCTCGAGGATCCCAAAGCGTTGAATAATCGGTTGTACAAAAAGGTTACGGAAGCCCAGCTGACAGCTATTTTCGTAATAACAGTGAGAAGCTAGGATGGGAAGTTAACCGTATTGCGCTAGTTGACAGCATAGGAAACATCTGAAGCGGTGCGATCACTGGGAATGTGATTTCCAGTGGACGCCCGCGGCTGCACTGCGAACTCGGGTGCGACGTCTTGGAGGTCCGGTGATCTGTAACGCGTGGAATTATCTTTAATCCTGAGATTGACGTGAACCTGCCTTCTCAGTCATCTCTCTCTCTATTTGACCATGAGCTATGTACATTTAAAGGCGAATTAAAATAAGTTAGCTTTATTGAACACATATGCTCAAGTAGGCCGTTGAAATCTCGGTCAGTGATCTGTTTCAGTTTCTTCAGTCATTATACAAAGGTTTTCCTGGAGATTAGCTCAGAACTGGCAGAACATATGCTGTGTCGGTGCCAAGTGGCTAAAAAGCAAAATGAGGGAGAGTAGACTAAGATGAAGTTGCTGTGTTCGCTGACTTTGTTGAAAAGAACTTTAATGCCAACTAAATTTCTGAAACTCTGCAAGGTGCCCGAGGTGAAGCTTAGCAATTGAAGATGTGTGTTCTAGGAGGATTTTAGAGACAGTGTGTGAAGGAATACTTGAGTGATAAGCGTATTCTTTGGAAGAAAACGAGAGTAAAAAGTAAGATGCATTTAATATTGTGTTTATAGTTTACATAGCTGTTGCTAAGAATTAGTAATGATTAGAATTGTTCTATGAACTGAGCAGAGCTGGAAAAGTGGAACACTCTGCATGTGTACTTTTATGAAGAATATTGAGGAATAAAGATAAATATTCAGATGAGGAAAACACAGTAGCTGAAAATACATTGTGCAGACTCTAGTGTCGATCCTTTAATAGCCAAGAAAAACTTGAATTTTATTTGGAGACAAGTGTCCAACCAGTGGAATGAATTTGAAAGGGAGATTTTTTAAATCAAGATGCTGATATTTTTCTTTCCCTGAAGAAGTTGTTCAAAAAAATAACAATACTCTTTTGACATAGATTGGAGACATGGTTATCAGTTGAGACATTTGAAAACTACATCACTGGAAGAGACTTTTCTAAAAAGTATGAGAATAAATGAAGAGTAAATAGTTTTTCAGTTTTTGTTGTTAGCTGACCAGTAGTTATGTTGTCTTTAAACTGTTCTTAAGTTGTAACAGCATTATTTTAGTTTAAAAAGACAGTGGTTACTGGCATTAGTCATTTTCATAGTCCATAAGAGGTTTAGATGGATTTCTGTGTGTAAACTTAATGATATTGGAGTAACGCCTAGCAGTAGGTATGAAGACTATAATAATTTTAATTGGTTTCATAAGAGCTATTGATGCTGCTTTCTGACTTGGAATTTGTTGCTAACAACATGTTTTTGTGAAACACCTGTGCTCTGTAAAAGTCTTAGAAGTGTATCTGTAAAGTTGGGATTTCACACTTTCTAATCAGTTTTCCTCATTTTATGAATTAGAAAATAAAGGCCTGCTAAGGTGAAATGACTTAACATCTAACTTTTCTGCAGTTAAAACAGTCTGTGGTTTGGCCTAGGGGTTTCTTTCTGTGAAGAAACTAATTTGCCTCTTTCTTTAGAAGTAGATTTATGGTGTAGGAGAAAGAACGTTGCAGTGTAAGAAAGAAGGCAAGGATTTAAATTCTTGATTTGTTACCGCCTGACAGTGCCTTTTTTTTTTTAACAGATTAACTTTCAAAACCTTGCCTTAATCTACAGAAATAATTTCCCTACATAATTTACAGAGTGAGATGGAACAAATGAGAATACTGTATAAACAGCATGTTGCATACTCTAAACTTTTCTGTGGATAAAAAGTGGTAATTTTTTTTTTTTAAGAAAATACAATCTTTACCAAGGTGTTAGGTCCCTAGATTTTTTTTGCTTAGCGCCAGCTTTATTCTCAGCACCTGCTATTTTACAGATTATAATCCCCTGTGGATACATTTTTCTTATCCCCACTTAGTTCTAATCTTAGTAAAGCTACTTATGAACACTTTAAATATTGGAGTTTGTTAGAGCCTGACTTCCCCTGGAGGATATGAAGTTTCTTCTTATAGCATTTGGAAATATTCTCATATATATTCATGCATGTATAATCTGTTTCTTTGACAGTGGCTTTTTAAAAGTAATAGTGAAAATATCTTAGTGGCGATGTTAATTTGTCTCTTGACAGTTTCCAGATGCAGCAGTAGCAAGAGATAATTTCCTTTATAAACTCAGCTTTGAATAGTTTGTGTTAAGATTATCTGGTAGATCTAAAACATACAGAAATACTTAAGAATTTTTGTTTGCTTTTAGGGTTAGGTTTAAAAACCTTTTATTCTGGTGCTCAAGATTGATAATTCTGGAAATCAGTATATCAATACTGTATTGAGTAGATTATCATTGTTCATAGTTTTGAAAATAAAGGTAATGATAATCATAGCTAACATTTGTCGAATACTTAGATTATACACATCTGTGTTCAAAGTTTTATGTGAAATATTTTTGATAATTTTCATAACAACTGTAAAACTCTAACATATAGCAGAGGAAACTGAGAATATGAATGTAGATACTCATACAGTTAAATAAATAAAGATTCCTTTGTCCCCTTAACCATTTCTCTCTGCTCTACCTCTAATTAGCTGATTTTTAAAGCATTTTAATTGCTTGCTGAATTTCAGGCTTGATGAAAAATATTTGACGGCCACCTATTCTACATTCTAGTGGGTAGTCAAAAAAGAAAAGAAAAATAAGTGTTATATGAGGATCATAGAAAATAGGCCAGCAAGCCTTTTTATGAGATGTTGATAACTGGTGTTATTATACTAATTGTCAGAAGCAAATCATGCTCACCAGCTAAGAAAGGACTCTAGTTGTCAATTTTATAAGAGGCTCTGCTAACAAACTCTGCCTTAGTATTTGTCGTCTTCTTCTTCTTCTTCCTTTTTCTTCTTCTTTTTAAAGATTTATTTGAAAATCAGTTACACAGAGAGGGGAGAGGGGAGCAGGGAGCGGGGAGAGGTCTTCATCTGATGGTTCACTCCCCAATTTGCCACAACGGAGCCAGGAGCTGCTTCCAGGTCTCCCACGCTGGTGCTGAGGCCCAAGGACTTGGGCCATCTTCTGCTTTCCCAGGCCATAGTAGAGAGCTGAATCGGAAGTGAAGCAGCCGGTCTCAAACCAGGGCCCATATGGGATGTTGGTGCTTCAGGCCAAGGCGTTAACCCACTGTGCCATAGCGCCAGCCGCTATGTCTTGTTCTAAGAGAGGCGTGCTTTAGTCCCATTGACTGAAGAAAAAATAATTAACTAACCTCATTTAGCTTTTTTTATAAAGCAATCAATTCAGCAATAGAAAATTTGAGTTTATCCAGGTTAGAAAATAGCATCCAAGACAAGGTTTTCTGATAAGTGAAATCCTCCCAAATTCTACCAAATTAAAATTTTAAGTACTTAAGTAAGTTTAAGCAGGGAAAAGCTTGAAAATTAAAACAAGTAGAGGAGATAAGTTATAAAATTTCATGTTACAGGGTGAAAGTCACTTCTTTTTCTTTGGTGTTTAAAAAAATCTAAAATTTAAAAATGTGTCATCTACGGCCAGTCCCCTAACATCTATTTATTGCATTGAGATAGCTTCAAAATATGTAGTAATTTATCTTTCTGGTTACCAGTATATAGGCCGTAATTGGGAGAAAGATCACAAATATTAGCACATTTTTTTTAACTACTTTATTGCTTGAAACTTAGGAGACTACTTCATAGCTTCTCAGATTTCACATTGTTCCTCCTCCTACAGAGGAGTTTGTGGGCAGTCTGACTTCTGCAACAAAAACCATGTGTGGCTCTTCTGTCTAGAAATAGCTGTATTGACTCAAGAAAGGAGAAAAATAGTACATTAAAATTATAATGCTTTGTGGTTCACGGGGTACTTTTAAAATATGATCTTTTGAATTTCATAACTGTTTGATAGGCAAAACAAAGTGTCAGCTAATAGGATAATAACTGAGTCATGGCTTGAATCTAGGTTAGAACTACCTGGAGTAATGCTAGACTTTGACATTCGCTCATGAGAGAGAAGCATTAGCAAACCTTGAGAGGAGGAAAGAAAGATGCATACTTTTATTTTCTCTTTCACTAAATCCATATCGTGCAAGCTTTCCTTGTATTCTGTAACACCTCTTCTGAAACAAACAAGTAGTGTGGAAGTAAAAATTAGTAACATTTTATACATCTTAACTGATTTGTGGTAGTAGTTAATATTAAAGACAATTAGATAAAAAATTAAAATTGTAGAGTAGGAATAAAACCTTGGTTTGCATTCCAGTGTTCTAAAGTCTGAGTTAAAATAAGTCCTTTTTACCAGTTTAATTTTCATTATTTTGAAGTTATTTGGTGACCAAGGAAATAACTTTTATTGAGCTTCTGTACACTATCATTTGTTAGATATGTTAATCTTATGAGAGTATCTTGCATATCTAGCAAAGGTAACACTTTGAAAAATTATCATCTTAATATCATCAACTCTGTATCTCATTACTCAAGAACTAACTTGAAATTTCCAAGTGTTGCAAGTCTATTACTTGGGAGAAATTTTTTTGTGATTAAGATCAACCCAATTCACTCATGTATTTGTAGTTGAGGTGATCATCCTAGAATGGCTACTCCATCTTTAGAAATTATCTCTGTCTTCCAGGGTTTGTAAAAACATCTTACTAAGAATGAAGGGTAAAGTATTCTCTTTAAACTGTGAGTGAATAGGACCAAAGCACCCTCTTTACCACAATTGTCCTTGTGTTATGGAAAGTAAACAGGAATGGTTGACAGCAAATTGGCTTACTCATTCTTCCTTTCACCCTCTTATGGCTTTTCCTCCTTCAGGGGTTAGTGCTTTGAAAACATTCAGGGGCTGGCACTGTGGCATAGCACATAAAGTTGCTGCCTTCAGTGCCAGTATCCCATTTATGCACTGGTTCCACTCCTGACTGCTCCACTTCCAATCCAGCTCTGTGCTATTACCTGGGAAAGCAATGAAAGATCGCCCAAGTCCTTGGGCCCAGCACCCTCATGGGGGACCCAGAAGAAGCTCCTGGCTTAGGATCAGCTCAGCTCTTTGCTGGCTCCTGGCTTTAGATTGGCCCAGCTCTGGCCATTGCAGCCATTTGGGGAGTGAACCAGTGGATGGCCCATATGCTTGGGCCATTCTCTGCTGCCTGTCAGTTGCATTAGCTGGAAGCTGGATTTGAAGTGGAGTAGCCAGGGCTTGAATTGGCACTCAGATATGGGATGTGAGCATCCTGTGTAGTGACTTAACTGACTGTGCCACAGCGTGCACCCCTCTTTAAACTTTTTATTCCATTCACACTCCTAAAATCTAGGAATTTTCTCTACATGTAGCTTTTGTCTGTACTCGGTTATTAGGGAGAAGGGAGCAGAAAACAGAATCCTTTGAGCCTGGGAGCAAACATGGAGTTTCACACTTGAATCCTTTCATTATAAAATATTAATTGAAAGTAAGATAAATTAAAATTGCATATTTTTCTACTAAAAATGTTAGTTGATTGGTAATGGCAAAATTACCAGTACTCTAGAGTAGATAATAGGTTCTCAGCATAAATTTTCATTCATTCTTTACTGTGCTCTTGTGAAGTTTATCTTCTCATTTTGCAGATTAGGTTCAAGTTAAATCACTTGAAGTCATGCATACCTAGTAAAGGCTAATGACTGTATAGCTCCATTTTAAAACCTTCAGGATGATGACATTGAGAGAACAAAGAATAAAATCGTCGGTAAATTTAGAATCTTTAGGAGGAAAATATATGAATGTATATTTAATTATGGATTTTTGCAAGGAGTGGAAGATCTTGAAGGATGCAGTGTGAAAAATTTTAAATTTGACAGGGCCAGCACCATGGTGCACTAGGTTAATCCTCTGAAGCGGGTTAACACCCTGTCCTGAATCGTCGGCATCCCATATGAGCGCCAGTTCTAGTCCCGGTTGCTCCTCTTCCACTCCAGCTTTCTGCTATGGCCCAGGAAGGCAGTGGAAGATGGCCGGAGTGCTTGGGCCCCTACACCTGCATGGGAGACCAGGAAGAAACTCCTGGCTCCTGGCTTTGGATGGGCGCAGCTCCAGCTGTTGCAGCCATTTAGAGAGTGAACCAACGGAAGGAAGACCTTTCTGTCTGTCTATCTCACTGTCTGTAACTCTACCTGTCAAATAAAAAATTTTTTTTAATTTGAAATTATCTTGATTTTTTAGAATCATTTTTCTGAATTTTCTGGTTTTGCCACATTGAACAAATAGGGTAGTCTGTCATTTTAAGGGTTCACACTCATGGAACAATATATCTATAGTTATGAAATAGGAAAATGGTATTCTTTAGTCATCCAGATTGCTTTCTAGTTGGTATAGAAATGAACATGATAAGTCCTGTGAGGACATGGATCATGTCTGTCTTGTTCTCTATTCATGTTGTAAATGGTTTGCATATATTTATTGAATGAAGGAGAAGCACCTTAACACCAATGACAGGAAATGGTCTGACTGGCATAGAAGATGAATTTGGATTAAAAGAGAAAGGGTGGGTAGCAGTTGAGAAGGGCCACAGTTACTAGAGGCTTAATAAAAATGAGTTGCCAAGATGGGAAATGATGCAATACAAATTAGAAAATAACTCTACAAGTTGTATGTATTTTTTTTTAAAGATTTACCTTATTTATCTGAGTTACAGAGAGAGATAGAGACAGAGAGAGGGGTCTTCCATCCGTTGGTCTACTCCCCAAATAGCCACAATGGCTGGAGCTGTGCCAATCTGAAGCCAGGAGCCAGGAGCTTCTTCCGGGTTTCGCACACAGGTGCAGGGGCCCAAGGACTTGGGCCATCTTCTGCTGCTTTCCCAGGCCATAGCAGAAAGCTGAATCGGAAGAGGAGCAGCTGGGGCTAGAACTGGCATCCATATGGGATGCCGGTGCCGCAGGCCAGGGCTTTAACCCACTTCGCCACAGTGCTGGCCCAGTTGTATATAATTTAAATAGGAGGTGAGGCAGTCATTGGAAAGATTTTTAGATTTTTAAGGTTTTAGGTACCAGTGCTAAGTTTGTATCTGAAGAAGACATTCTTTGCTTGTGTGTGACATTTGAAATCTAGCAGAAGGTAATTACTTAAAACAAGAATCCAAAATTAGGTAGGTGTTCTTCGAGAATTTCAAAATTTTTGCAACTTTTTAATGGATATGTGTTAAGGGGAAAGGACCTATGGGGCTTTTCACCCTGTGAAAATGAAATAAAAAGATAAGTTTATTTTGATGCAAAATTTTTAAATTCATGCATATGAAAGGGTCTTCAGAAAGCTCAAGGGGATGCATATTTTGAAAACTATAAATTTTAAAATTTTTGTGAACCACAAAATAAATGTATCCTTTAATTCAATTTTTCCATGAATTTTTTGAAGTACCCTCATAATTCTCTTCTAAAAAGGATGAGTTACATTATTTCTCTCTCTCTCTCTCTCTCTCTCTCTCTTTTTTTTTTTTTTTTTGGAAAGGTAGAGTTAGAGTGAGACAGAGTGAGCTTCTATCCGTTGGTTAACTCCCCAGATGACTGCAAGGCCAAGGCTGGAGCAGGCCAAAACCTGGAGCCTGGAGCTCCATCTGGGTCTTCCCCACAGGTAACAGGGCCCAAAGTACCTCGGCCATCTGCTTCCGAGGTGCATTAGCAAGGAGCTAGATTGGAAGTGGAGCAGCCAGGATCAGAACTGGTGCTCATATGGGATACCAGCATCTCAGGTGGTGGCTTAACCTGTGTGCCACAGTGCCAGTTCAGTTTTGTTGTAGAACTCAAATATTCCTAAATTCGTTTTTAGGAATTATTTTTTGTAGTGTATTTCCTTTAATAGATAAAGCTGTCTAATATTTATACCTTCACTGAGATTTGCCTTTTATTTTTCTAGTTTGGAAACTTACGGTTATGTATCAGGAAATGTTTTATTCTAGACATAAAATCAATTAGGCACTTATTTTTCCCATTGGGATTGGCCTTTTTTTTTTTTTTTTTTCAGCTTTATTTATTTGAAAGAGCTATAGAGAGAGGAGAGACAGATCTTCCATCCACTGGTTCACTCCCCAAATGGCCACAATGACCAGCCAGGAGATAGGAATTTCATCCAGATGTCCCCTATGGGATGCTATTGCAAATGGCAGCTTAACCTGCTGCGCCCCAGCACTGGCCCCTTGGTTGATATTTTCAGAGCACCGATCATTCTTGTTCTTGTAGCTGTTAGAACACAGTGAATTTGCTCTGGTTCCTCATTGCCATGTTTATCATTCTCATCAGCTTGCTATGGCAGGAAAACAGTTTATAATTCTTAATTGCTCTCAAGAATAGCTGGCACTGACACATAATATTCCCTTAGACCAGTTTAGAGGGTGTTTTCATTTGAAAGTCCTGGAATATACAGTTGTCTTAAATTCTTGTTTACAGTATAGGATGTAAGCCTGTGTTGGAGAATGAGCAGGAGGTAGAAAAACCGAGATAGATGGGGACTAAATTGTGGCCCAAATAATTCAGCCCTGGGATAAAGTCATGAAAGTGCCAATTTTATGCTGTCATTGAAACACAATATGTTGGCTCAAGATGAGAATGATGTGGTATGTGAATTAGAAATAAATGAATTGCTGTCTTCAGCACTGTCTTCTTGTACAGTGCTGATTCCAGCTCATTGTAACTGAATAAAGAGTAAGAGAAGAGGTAAAGATGTTTTCTGCCGGCCAGCGCTGTGCCATAGCTGGTAAAGCTGCTGCCTTCAGTGCCAGCATCCCATATGGGCGCCAGTTCCAGTCCTGGCTGCTTTACTTCTGATCCAGCTCTCTGCTGTGGCCTAAGAAAGCAGAAGATGACTCAAGTGCTTGAGACCCTACACCAACATGGGAGACCTGGAAGAGGCTCCTGGCTCTTAGCTTTAGATTGGCACAGCTCAGTCGCGACCATTTGGGGAGAGAACCAGCAGGTGGAAGACCTCTCTCTCTGCCTTTGCCTCTCTAACTCTGCCTTTCAAATAAATAAATAAATCTTAAAAAAAAATCTGTTTCTTTGCATTAACAAAAAAAGTTTTCTAGATAACAAGCTTATATTGCAAAACTAGTGATTATTGAAAAGTATTCTGAAATTTTTATGACTATCAGTATATTTTATGTACCTATTAAATAAAACTACACAAATCATAAGCAAGTCATTTCCTTTAAGGCTAAAGTATGTGCTTATTTTTTTTTAAAGTTGTGTTTTGTTTTGTTTTCTTTCTTTCTTTTTTTTTTTAGAGTTAGAGAGAAAGGTCTTCTTTCCGTTGGTTCACCCCCCAAAATGGCTGCTACAGCTGGAGCTGCGCCGATCCGAAGGCAGGAGCCAAGTGCTTCTCCTGGTCTCCCATGGGGTACAGGGGCCCAAGCACTTGGGTCATCCTCCACTGCCTTCCCGGACCACAGCAGAGAGCTGGAGTGGAAGAGGAGCAAGCGGGACTAGAACCCGGTGCACATATGGGATGCTGGCACCGCAGGCAGAGGATTAACCAAGTGAGCCACAGCTCCGGCCCCTGTGCTTATCATTTTTAAAGAAAGCAGTGAAAGTGAGATAGGACATTATTTAGTATTAAGCAGTGAGAAGTACTTCAAATGGCACCAAACTTACTCATGACTGTTATTATACATTGGAAAGATTGGCTACAAAGCTTATATTATAGGAGGGCAAGATATGGGGCAAAATTAAAATAACAGTTTTTTTTTTAAATTTTGAAATATTTCAGAAAATTTAAGAGGTACAAAAACATAACAATAAATTTAAGGATTAAATAGAACAATTTAGTTGAAGCTCCCTGTATACTCTCCCCCCCCCCCTTTTTTTTTTTGACAGGCAGAGTGGACAGTGAGAGAGAGACAGAAAGGTCTTCCTTTTGCTGTTGGTTCACCCTCCAATAGCCACCGTGGCTGGTGCGCTGTGCTGATCTGAAGGCAGGAGCCAGGTGCTTTTCCTGGTCTCCCATGGGGTGCAGGGCCCAAGCACTTGGGCCATCCTCCACTATACTCCCGGGCCACAGCATAGAGCTGGCCTGGAAGAGGGGCAACCGGGACAGAATCCACTAGGCGGAGGATTAGCCTATTGAGCTGCGGTGCGGCCGTATACTTCCCTTTGAACCATTTTCTCAGCCTGAGTCAATTCCTCTAACCCTCTTTGCACAAACTTTCCCACCTGTGACTTCTGTTCTCTATACTTGTGTAAATGTTTTTCTTCCTTCAAAGTTTACCTTAAGTTTGACCTATTCAGTGAAGCCTGACCATTTCCATCTTAACTCTTGCACACTGTATATAGTAGTTAAAATCAGTTTGACTATGGGATTTGAAAATAGGATTGTATACAAGAGGTAGAAATGTACCCTGACATCTAGCGAAAGGAAAGTTTGACTACAGCATTGTACTAAATGCAAAACCGAATTGATAAAGCAGACATGACATAACCTAACTAATCATTGTAGGAAGATTAGTCTGATAGCAGCTGTGTGGAACAGTTCTAAAAGGAATTAATTAATTTGATTCATTTTGATTGTTTCCTGCAGTTCCTCTGTTAGTAAGAGTTTACTTGACCTTCAAGTAGTTTATCATTTTGCAAGAGAAAATTGTGGCAAAATTTGATTATGTGTGTTTTCAGGATGTTGGAGCTTACTCTGGACCCCTTTTAGAATCTTTATGCTTTACCTTCTGTTGATATTGAAGTCAATATAGTTATTATTAGATTTCTACTTTAGGTATTGGTAATTTTTTCAGTTCCCAGTTCCTGAAATGTTAGTAAAGCTGCTTTGCCATTTTCTCTGAGCTGTTGCAGCCCTCTACTGGTTTATGGAAGTTGCAGCAATTTAGAACCCTTTAGGCCTAAAAAGAGGTCAGTAAGCACAGCAACTTTTTAATCCTAGATCCTTAGAAATCATCTGAGCCAATCCTTTCAATTGTAGATGATTATTTTACATACCCAGCTCAACAGTTCTACAGGAGGGAATGTATGTGTATGTATGCATATACATACATATATATGCAATATCCAGGGCACTTGAATAATTGTAAATACTTCTACATGTATTTATTTACAAATTCTAAATGTATTGTTAACATGTGTTTTGTTTTGTTTTGTTTTGTTTTGTTTTTGACAGGCAGAGTTAGGCAGTGAGAGAGAGGCAGAGAGAAAGGTCTTCCTTTGCTGTTGGTTCACCCCCCAAATGGCTGCTACAGCTTGCGCGCTGCGGCCGGTGTGCTGCACCTATCCGAAACCAGGCGCCAGGTGCTTCTCCTGGTCTCCCATGGGGTGCAGGACCCAAGCACTTGGGCCATCCTCCACTACACTCCCGGGCCACAGCAGAGAGCTGGACTGGAAGAGGAGCAACCAGTACTAGAACCCAGGCGGAGGATTAGCCAAGTGAGCTGCGGCGTCAGCAGCATGTGGTTTTTATAGTCAGATGTTTCACAATGTCAAAAAACGTTTTAAAATTAATCTCTTATAAATATTATTTAATTAAGTAATGAGAATTTTAAGAAATTTGCAGTGTCATTTAGTTATTACTGTTAGAAAATAAATACAACAAATAAATACTAATTTATTTCCAAAGCAGTTTTATTTATTTATTGCTGAAGCTAGAAGCTTAGGTGTCATTCTAGCCTCCTTGCTCTCATTATACTTTAAGTGGGTTCCTTGTCTGGCAGCTAATTCCTCCTCCTCTTAGTCTGTCTTCTAGGTTTCATCACGGGCACCTTTCCAAACACCTCTCAAATGATGTCACTACCTTTTTAAAAACCTTAAATTAGTTTTGTAACAGTGAAGATCAAGCTTTACAGAGACAAGACGCTCCCTTCCTAGTTTCTTCAGCCTGATTTTCTGCACCACTCTGCTTTATGTGGCCTGCTTTCTGTGTGAACTTGTCTACTTGTTTATTCTCCCCTCCCCCTGGTGCCCCTTCCATTCCTACCTGCCTCATAATCGTCCTCATGATAGCATTTTAATTAAGCTGTATGTGAAATTCCTCACGCCTATCCCTGTACAAATTCACCTGACTTGGGTGCTCCCTTGTACTCCAGTTATCATACTTAGTAAGTGTTAAATGATAGAATAATTGCATGAGCAGGCTGAGGTATTATAGTACAATAGCTGAAGGAAATATCCCATAATTTTTTTTAGCATCACAGATTTATTTTTGCTAGCTTTCAAGAGAATTAGTTACTCTGTGTCAATTGTTTATGGGCCATATTTTTCATGATATATATATATATTAAGGAAGGAGGTTGGGGCGAAGAATGGTAGAATTTGGGTCTAAAGCTGTGGCACAGAGGGTTAAAGCCTCAGCCTGCAGTGCTGGCATCCCATAAGGGTGCCAGTTCGAGTCCTGGATGCTTTACTTCCATTCCAGCTCTCTACTATGGCCTGGGAAAGCAGAAGATACCCAAATCCTTGGGCCCCTGCACCCGCATGGAAGTCCTGGAAAAAGTTCCTGGCGTTGGGTCATCAGCTTAGCTCTGGCCGTTGCAGTTATTTGGGGAGTGAACTGACTGATAGGAGACCCCTCTCTCTGGCTCTGGCTCTGGCTCTGGCTCTAGCTCTAGCTCTCTCTAACTTTTCTTTTTTTTAATTTTTTTTTGACAGGCAGAGTTAGACAAAGGTCTTCCTTTTTCCATTGGTTCACCCCCCAAGTGGCTGCTACGGCCAGCGCGCTGCACCAATCTGAAGCCAGGAGCCAGGTGCTTCCTCCTGGTCTCCCATGCGGGTGTAGGGCCCAAGGACCTGAGCCATCCTTCATTGCACTCCCAGACCACAGCAGAGAGCTAGACTGGAAGAGGAGCAACCGGGACAAGAACCCGGGATGCTGGTGCCACAGGCAGAGGATTAGCCTAGTGAGCCGTGGCGCCAGCTATCTCTGTAACTTTGTCTTTCACATAAATAAAATAAATCTTAAAAAAAAGGTAGAGTTTTAGAGGTGAAGTGGACCTCATTCTAAAATGAGGAAATTGAAACCCTGAGTTTACTAGAAATTTCAGATTACAACTGGAATCTAAGTTCTCTGGTGCTTTTTTCTATTTTGACAATTTCTTTCAGATATATTTTGTCCTGGATTTAACTAGGATTCATGGATATTGTTTGTTTCAATATTTCAGTCAATTGTACTAACAGTTTTTTTTTTTTTTAAAGATTTGTTTATTTTATTTAAAAGGCAGAGACAGATCTTCCCTCTGATGGTTCACTCTGCAAATGGCCTCTACTGCTGGAGCTGGGCCAGTCCAAAGTCAGGAGTCAGGATCTTCTTCTAAGTCTTCTAGGATCTTCTTCATGGATAGAGAGGCCGAAGCACTTCGACCATCCGCTGCTGTTTTCCCAGGTGCATCAGCAAGGAGTTGGCTCTGAAGTGGAGCAGCTAGGACTTGAACTGGCACCATATAAATAAATACTTTTTTTTTTTTGAAAATTTATGTATTTTAAATAAGGTTACAGAGATAGAAAGAGAGAGATCTTCCCTCTGCTGGTTCGCTCCCCAAATAACTGCAACAGCTAGGGCTGGGCCACACCGGAGCCAGGAGCTTCCTCTGGTCTTTCACATGAGTGCAGTGGCCTGAGGACTTGGACCATCTTACGCTGCTTTCCCAGGCACATTAGGAGGGAACCAGATCAGAAGCAGAGCAGCTGGGACTCGAACTGGCACCCACATGGGATACTGGCATTGTAGATGCAGCTTTAATCCGCTGTGCCATGGTGCCAACCCGAAAATAAATCTTAAAAGAAGACAAAATTATAGAAATAGTGCATGTTCATTCTAAAAGTTAAAGAAGTTTAGAGGAATAGGTATTTTGCCAGGCAGTTAACTTGCCCAAGTCTCAAATCAGAGTATACCTGGGTTCATTTCCCAGCATTAGCTTCTACTTCCAGCTTCTGGCTCTAACTTCCTGCTTAGAAGCATTTGTGGTGGCTCAAGTAGTTGAGTTGCTGCCATCTACCTGGGAGACCTGCATTGAAATTCAGGCTTCTGGCTGTGGGGCCAACTACTGTGGGCACTTGGGGAGTGAACTAGCAGATGAGAAATCACTCACTCTCTCCCATATTCTCTCTTTGCCTCTTAACTAATTAAAACATAGAACTTACAAAGTGGATCACAAGAATTCCATTAGGACTTTTAAGGACATTGTTGAGGTCTGTTGTAAAGGAATATGGGTGTTTTCACTTTGGTCTTCATCTTTTGCATGTTGTTGATTAAATTTTGTGATTGCTTTTTTTTTTTTTTTATGAAACTGATTTGTTGGTCTAGGATGCAATCATTATATTCTTGTGGGAAAGTGTTATGCCATAATTGCCAGAAAACACTGTGGTGAAAATTAACCATTACTTAGATTTGGAGATAAAGTACAAAAAGTGTGTGATATAGAAAGAATGTTCCTTTTTCATTGAATTCTCACTTAAATGGATTAAGTTGTTGGAGGTGGGGACAGTTAATCTCAGAAGCATGACCACTTACCTTGAGGCCTTTTCCTTTATTTTTCAAAACTACTTTTGAAAGGGTGCGAAAATTAAGCTATTCATGTAAGTAGGAAATAAGTAAACTATTTTTACATTCTTAGAAAAATAATAGAATTTGGAGTGAAGTTGTTTTAAAAATATTACTACTCTAGAGTCAGAATTTTGGAAGGGGAGATCTCATTTAGTTTAACTTTTAAGAGCACATATTGAGAAATGATGACAGTCAACCAAAAAGTCTCTGTTTGATCTCTGAATAGGATCTTGGGCTTAATGTTTCCAGATCAAAACACAGAGAAAGTTATAGTCAGTGTTCTAACTGAATAACTTTTTTTTTTAATTTATTTATTTTTATTTGAAAGAGTTACACAGAGAAGGAGAGGCAGAGATAGAGGTCTTCCATCTGCTGGTTGACTCCCCAATTGGCCATGACAGCCGGAGCTGGGCCAATGCAAAGAGAGGAGCCAGGATCTTCTTCCGGATCTCCCATGCAGGTGCAGGGGCCAAGGACTTGGGCCATCTTCTGCTTTCCCAGGCCATAAGAGAGAGCTGGATCTCAAACCAGTGCCAGGACTCAAACCGGTGCCCATATGGGATGCTGGCACTGCAGGGTGTGGCTTTACATGCCACAGAGCCAGCCTCACTGAATAACTCTTAAGGACCATTGAAATCTGTTATTATGATTTTGTTCTTTACTAGTTGCTTTATTTTCTTGAAATCAATTTTAAAGGAAGCATTTCTGCCCCTAATGCAAATTTAACTCAGTGGAAGCTGAAATCAAAATAAAAGTTTAAAACTCCCATTCCATGCTGATGGTTATTGGTTTACTTTTATTTTGGTAGAATGTAAAATTGGTGGCATATTAAAGGGCAGCATTTGAGTGTTTTACCAGGGCCAATGCTAAGATACAATTTCTGTTACTTCTCATAGCTTTATAAGTTGAACATTATGATTTCCTAATGTAGATGATGAAATTAAGTAATTTAGACTTTGGTCTTGGTTGTCTTTAACTTATTTTATTTTTAAAGATTTATTTATTTGAAAGACAGAGAGGTAGAGAGAGAGAGCGAGAGCGCGCGAGCGAGCGGTCTTCCATCTACTGGTTCACTCCCCAGATGGCTGCAACAGCCATCTTCCTCTGCTTTCCCAGGCTATTGCAGAGAGCTGGATCGCAAGTGGAGCAGCTGGGTCTCTAACTGTTGCTCATATGGGATGCTGGTACTTTAGGCCAGGGTGTTAACCCACTTCGCCACAGCACCAGCCCCTGTCTTTAACTTAAATTGTGTGTTCTTGGAACTTCTGGACAAAATGATAGACTGAAGAGCCTGCTTTTTCGAATATGTGGAAATAAAAATCCTTTTAAAATTATACACAGTTGAGCTTGAAAGCAGGAAAGAGGATTCTGGAGGTGCCTGAAATGAAAAAGAACTCCAAGTCATAGGGAAAATAAACAAATATCCCTTAGTTTGTGAACTTTATTGCAGTGGTGTAATCCACAGATCCAGAAATGACAAGGAACTGAGACTAGCTTCTTTGAGTAAAAGCCCAGACCAGGAAGACTTTTAATTATTCATAAATAGGGCCTAAAAAATCCATTTACCAGCTTGGATTAATATTCTCTGACACATCTACTTGCTATCCTTTTATTTTTAACCTTCTTGGTGTTCTTTTTTTCTTTTATAAAGATTTATTTATTTGAAAGGCAGAGGGAGGGAGAGAGAGAGCTGCCATCTGCTGGATCACTCCCCAAATGGCCTCAGTGGCTGGAGCTGGGGTGATCCGAAGCCAGGAGCCTCTTTCAGGTCTTGGGTGCAGGGGCCCAAAATCTTTGGCCATCTTCCACTGCTTTCCCAGGCCTTAGCAGAGAGCTGGATTGGAAGAAGAGTAACTGGGTCTTGAACCGGTGCCCATGTGGGGTGCCAGCACTGCAGGCGGTGTCTTCACCTGCTATGCCACAGTGCTGGCACCCATGTGTTTTCTTTTTTAAAAACTATATTGTCGGCCGGCGCTGCGGCTCAACAGGCTAATCCTCCACCTAGTGGCGCCGGCACACTGGGTTCTAGTCCCAGTTGGTGCGCCGGAATCTGTCCCGGTTGCTCCTCTTCCACTCCAGCTCTCTGCTGTGGCCTGGGAGTGCAGTGGAGGATGGCCCAAGTGCTTGGGCCCTGCACCCGCATGGGAGACCAGGAGGAAGCACCTGGCTCCTGGCTTCGGATCAGCACAGTGTGCCGGTGGTGGCAGCCATTTGGGGGGGTGAAGCAACAGAAGGAAGGCCTCTCTCTCTTTCTCTCTCACTGTCTAACTCTGCCTGGCAAAAAACAAAAAACAAACAAACAAAAAAAAACAAAAACTAAATTGCCAAATCATGTTACCTACCCTCAGAGACTTTTGATTACTGAGCTTCATTTACTGTCATACACATAAATTGGAAATCAATTACATTCTATATATGATAAAAAATATTTTGCTGCCTCCTGTCATATAAATTGAATGCTCTTCTGTTTACAAAGGCACACATTTGATTTTTTTAATGTCTGTATTTCTCTTCATTTTACTCAATTTCTTACTATATATCTCCCATCTAAGCCAGGTAAGTACTTTAAGTGTTCTCACTTTACTCTAGTCACCTGTCCCAAACTCTGCCCACTTTTGCAGTAGTCATGTTGATATTCCTAGAATTTTAGTTCCAGGTTGGTAGTCCTTCTATCTATCCATCCATCCTTTTTGTTACTTTTTCTGTAAAATGTACTTTATTCTGTTATCCATTCCCTCATGTTCCCATATACCACATAGTATCCTCATAGATACATTTCCATTTTTTTGTTTTGAGTATCTAAAAACAATTTTCAAATAGGATATTTGTATGTAAACCTTCCAAGGCCTTTTTGTGCCTGAAAATATCTCTTGTAAACCCTTACTTTTAATAATTACTTAGTTTGATTAAAGATTTTGGTTTTAAATTCTTTTTCTTCAACATTTTGAAAATATTACTGCATTAAATTTTGTTTTGTTTTTGTTTTTTGCCTCTGGTGTTGATTTTAAGAATTTGTAATGTCAACCTGATTTGTTTTCTTATGTGTATGATCTGCAGTTCCTTTTGAGATTTTGAAATTTTCTGTCTTTTTCAGTTTCACCATAATCTGTCTGAAAGCAGTTCATTTTCCATCTTGTTTGGCCTTGGGATTTAATTCATTCAAGAAATATTTAATTTGTTGAGAGGCTACTGTGTGCCAAATGTATTACAGACACTTTGATCTGAGTGAGGTCTTTCATCTTTCCTCAGTTATAGGAAATTATTGGCCATTTTTCCAAATATTTTGTTTCCTTAATTTTTTCTCTCTAATTATAACACAGTCACGAGTATATTAACAGCACACATGTGTTCTGAGAACATATTGTTTGGCAATTTCATTGTTGTGGGAACATCACAGAGTATATTTATGTAATCTAGATGGTGTAGCCTACTACACTCTAAAGCTATACCATAATACTGAAGCATCATTATGTGGCACATGACTATATTTGGATTCTGTCACTTCTGACTTCTTTATATCTCTTAACTTTAATCTTTTGTCTTTTTTAATCCTTCTCTGATGCCTTCTGAGGCTGTCTTCTACTTTATCTAGCTCTCTGTTCATTCTTTTGTTTATTCATTCTGTTATTTAATCCATGGAATTCTTTATTTCAACCATTATTTGTTCACGTCATCTATTTCTTTTTTCTTTTTTAAATTAATTATGTGGGAGGCAGAGTTACAGAGAAAAGGAGAGCCAGAGAGAAAGATCTTCCATCTACTGGTTCACTCCCCAACTAGCCACAATAGCTGGAGCTGAGCCAATCTGAAACCAGGAGTCAGGAGCTTCTTTGGGTCTCCCATGTGGGTGCAGGGGCTCAAGCAGTTGGGGCATCTTGCACTGTTTTCCCAGGCCATAAACAGAGAGCTGGATTAGAAGAGGAGCAGCCGGGACATGAACTGGATCCCATATGGGATGCTGACGCCTCAAGCAGAGGCTTAACCTACTGCGCCATAGTGCTGGCCCCATTAGTGCTTTTTATAACTGTTTAATTCTGGTGTATGCTATTCATATTCTGTCTGAGGTTTTTAAATGTTTTTTTAAATGCTTCATTTGTTTATTACATTAATTTTGCTTCATATAGCACAGATGGTTTCACTTGAGTATAGATTTTATTCTAAGTTCAACAAGAGACCAGTAAATTTAAGAAGGGCAGTAATATCACTTGATTTTAGTTCTAAAAGATCGTTTTGGCTGCTGCTTGTTAACAAGATGGTTGTATAAGTTTGGTGCAGTGGCTAAGTCACTTATTGGGATACCTGCATACCTATATCTGGTTTGAGTCTCCTCTACTCTGCTTTCCATCTAGCTTCCTTCTTTGCATACTCTCCAAGGTAGCAGGCAGTGGTGTGAGTACTTGGGTCCCTACCACACATGTGGGAGATGTGGAAGCCACTGATTCTGCCTGGCCCGGTTCTGGCTGTTGGGAACATTTAGGAAGTGAACCAGAAATGGCTGAAGATCTCTCTCCATTTGTTTCTCTCTCTGCCTTTCAAATAAGATGAAATTAAGGAGGGCAGCACTGTGCCACTGCGGGTTAAGTCACCACTTAGAGTGCCATCAGTCCATATGGGCACTGGTTCAAGTCCTGGCTCCTCCACTTCCGATTCAGCGCTCTGCCATGGCCTGGGAAAGCAGAAGAAGTTGGCCCAAGTTCCTGGGCCCCTGTACCTGTGTGGGAAGACTTGGAGGAAGCTCCTGGCTCCTGGTTTTGGATTGGCGCAGCTGTAGCTGATGCAGCCAATTGGGGATTGAACCAGCAGATGGAAGACCTCTCTCTCTCTCTCTCTCTGCCTCTCCTTCTCTCTCTGTGTAACTCTGACTTTCAAGTAAATAAAATCTTTTTTTGAAAAAAAAAGAAATTAAGAAAAGAAGATAGGGCAAAAGTGGAAATAGGGAGATTATTTGGGAAATGCTTACAATAGTTGAGTCAGTTTTCTTTTATTATGATGACAGTTGAGTGGGAAGACATGAATTTAATTTGGGATATATTTTAGAGATAGAACCAGCATTTCTGAATTTTTGGTAAGTGATGGATGGTGATACCATTTATTGAAGTGGAGAAAATGGATAGTTGGATATGGAGGAGAGATTTGATGGAGAAAATGAATTCTCTGTAGTCTTTTTTTTTTTTTTTTTTGACAGGCAGAGTGAACAGAGAGAGAGACAGAGAATGGTCTTCCTTTTGCCGTTGGTTCACCTCCAATGGCTGCCGCGGCCGGCGCACCGCACTAATCCGAAGGCAGGAGCCAGGTGCGTCTCCTGGTCTCCCATGTAGGTGAAGGGCCCAAGGACCTGGGCCATCCTCCACTGCACTCCTGGACCACAGCAGAGAGCTGGCCTGGAAAAGGGGCAACCGGGACTAGAACCTGGTGTGCCGGCGCCGCAGGCGGAGGATTAGCCTAATGAGTCGCGGTGCCAGCCTGTAGTCTTTTTAAGGCAAGAATTTTTTTTAAATATTTATTTTAATTTTGGGGTAAATCAGAGTTACAGAGAGAGGGTCTTCCATTCACTGGTTCACTCACCAGATGTCTGCAACAGCCAGAGCTGGGCCAGTTCTAAGCCAGGGGCTTCTTCTGGGCCTCCCACATCAGTGGCTAGGCCCCCCATGTCAGTGGCTGCCCCCAAATGCTTGGGCCTTCTTCTACTACTTTTCCCATGCCATTAGCAGGGAGCTGGATCTAAAGTGGAGCAACAGGACTTAAACTGGCACCCATTTGGGATGCTAGCATTGCAGTCGACTGCTTTAGCTGCTATTCCACAACACTGTCAGTGTTTTTATATTTGAAGTGCCTAGTAGACATCCATGTGAAATGTTCAGTAGGCAATTAGGTGTACAAATGCGAGAGCTTCTTCTGAATCTCCCACATGGGTGGCACAGGCCCACGCACCTAGGCCGTTTTCCACTGCTTTCCAAAGCTCATTAATAGGGAGCTAGATCGGAAGTGGACCAGCCAGGACTTGAACTGGTGCCTATATGGGATGCCGGCACTGTACAAAGCGGGTTAACCTTCTGTGACACAGTGCCAACCCTAAAAAGCCTGCCTTTTTTTTTTTTTTTTAAGATTTATTTATTTGAAAGGCAGAGTTACAGAGAGGCAGAGGCAGAAAGAGGTCTTCCATCTGATGGTTCACTCCCCAGTTGGCTGCAACAGCTGGAGCTGCACCTATCCAAAGCCAGGAACTTCTTCCAGTTTCCTCATGCATGTGCAGGGGCCCAAGGACTTGGGCCATCTTCCACTGCTTTCCCAGGCCATAACAGAGCTGGATCAGAAGTGAGCAGCCATCTTGAACTGAGCTCATATGGGATGCTGGCACTGCAGATGGCGGCCCACTATGCCACAGCGTGGGCCCCGAAAAGGCTTCTTATTTTCATTTGTATAATTTTAAGCATTAAAATGCACCATAATTTAATTAGATTCTTATAAATGGATATTCAACACTCACACTTCCTCCTACTCTTGTTTTGGACATACTAATAACACTTTCTTGAATGTCTTTGTATATTATTGTCTGTACATAATTGTATGAGCAGTATACTTGCAGGACAAAAGGCTGTGCATTTTATATTTTGATGGCTTCTGCCAAAGTACTCTCCAAAGAGGATATTCCAGTTTCATCCCTATAGGCAACATATGAGAATGGTGGTTTTCCTGAACCTTGTTGATCCATCCTTAATCTTTGTCAGACTTTTGAATAAGTCTTTATTTTTAAAATAAGTCATTATTTTATAGTTTTAGAATTATGAATGAATTTTAATACCTTTATGTTTATTCAGTATTGTATTTCTCATTCTTTGAACTGACTCTTCATGTCTTCTGATTGTTTTTGGTAGTAAGTTGTTTATTCATTGATTTGTTATTATTTTTCATATACAGAAAACATTTTTACTTCTGATTTTGGCTTTTATTTGCATTATAGTTTCTCTTTCTCTCTTTTTTTTTAAGATTTATTTTTGCCGGCGCCACAGCTCACTAGGCTAATCCTCCGCGTGCGGCGCTGGCACCCCAGGTTCTAGTCCCAGTCAGGGCGCCAGATTCTGTCCCAGTTGCTCCTCTTCCAGTCCAGCTCTCTGCTGTGGCCCAGGAGTGGAGTGGAGGATGGCCCAAGTGCTTGGGCCCTGTACCCGCATGGGAGACCAGGAGGAAGCACCTGGCTCCTGGCTTTGGATCGGCGCAGCGCCAGCCGTAGCAGCCAATGGAAGGAAGACCTTTCTCTTTGTCTCTCCCTCTCTCACTGTCTATAAGTCTCTGTCTGTTTCTCTCTCACTGTGTAACTCTGCCTGGCAAAAAAAAAAAAAAAAGATTTATTTTTATTTATTTGAAAGGCAGAGTGACAAGGAGATCTTGTCTGATTGACTACTCAAATGCCTGCAATGGTTGGAGCTGGGCCCTGCTGAAGTCAGAAGTCGTAACTCCATCTGGGTCTCCCACATGGTGGCAGGGTCCCTCATATTTGGACCATCTTCCTCTGTTTTCCCAGGTGCATTAGCAGAAGTAGATTGACAATGGAGCGGCCAGGACCTGACCTGCACTCTGATTTGGGATACTGGCATTGTGGGCATCAGCCTAACCTACTGTGCTATAACACTGACTTCTGCATTTTAAATTTTTATAGAGGACTTATAAAAATGACTTTTTTCTTTCATATCATATTTTGAAAAGATTTTTCCCCATCTAGGGGATTTTTTTTCCATAGATATTTTGTGGTTTAATTTCTTTATTACTTTGACACAGATATTAACATTTTTACCTTGTTGGAGCTAGTTCTAAAGTTCTTTTGTAAAAGTTGGCAAGATGATTTTGAAAAATAAAAATGATGAAGAGGGACTAAAATAGTACTAGAAAGTTATACTAAAAACAGTTATAGAATTGATACGACAGTGGAAAGACAAAGTGGTAGGACAGATGAGGAATCCCAGAAAAAGATTCCGTTACGTAGAGGAAAAAGATTGTGACTTAACAAAAAAAGAAACTGGCATTATAAATAGAGGAGAAGAGTTAAATATCCAAAGAAATGAAAGGATTAAGATTAAATGCATTTTCTGATATTAGGGTAGAGAAGGTATAAACCCAAAAGTGAGGGAGATATTGATAAAGACATTATAGGCATCATGGACCCTCGATGTGGCACAGAGGGTAAGCTGCTGCTTGGGACACCCACATCTCAAATTGGAATGCTGTTTCGAGTCTTAAGTACTCTCCTTTCAATCCTGCTTTTTGCTCATGCAGCCTGTGAGGCAGCAGATGATATGCTTAGGTTCCTGATGAGTTCAGGCTTCTGGCTTCAGCCTGACCTCGTCCTGCCTGTTGCCAGCATGTGGAGGTGAACCAGCAAATAGAAGGCCCTCCTGTCTGTCCTTTTTTCTTCCTTCGTCTGTTGCTCTGCCTTGCAAGTAGATGAAATATTTTATTAAGTTATAGGCATCAAAGATATATTTGTGCTGTACTTCCATGTTCATTGTAGAATTATTCATAATAGCCAAAAGGTAGAAGCTACTTAAGTGTCCATTGTTTGATGAGTGGTTCAGTAAAATTGTGTGTGTGTGTGTGTGTGTGTGTGTGTGTACATATGGAATATTACTCAGCCTGAAAAAGGAAGGAAAGGAACAGGAAATTCCATGTTGTGCCATGTGCCAGAACATTGTAGTTATCATGTCAGGTGAAATAACCCAGTCATAAAGGGACAAATATTTATGATTCAACTTACATGCGGTGCCTTGTGTAGTCAAATTCATAGTGATAGTAGAATGGGGGAGTGCCCAGGTCTGGCAACAGTAGGAATTCATGAGTTATTGTTTAATAGGTTTCAGTTAGGAAACCAAGTTCTGGAGGTGGATAGTGATGATGGTTACACAACAGTGTGGATAAAGGTTATGCCATACTTAAATATGGTTGAAGTGATACATTTTAAGTTATATATTTTTAATCACAAATTGTAAAAAATGACAGCATAAATTTTCTTCTTTCACAAACCAGTGGGAAGATTATGATTACCAGATAGAAAAATGGCCAAATATATTTACAAAATTCTTTTTTTTTTTTTTTTTTTTTTACAGGCAGAGTGGACAGTGAGAGAGAGAGACAGAGAGAAAGGTCTTCCTTTTGCCGTTGGTTCACCCTCCAATGGCCGCCGCGGCCGGCGCGCTGCGGCCGGTGCACCGCGCTTGTCCGATGGCAGGAGCCAGGAGCCAGGTACTTTTCCTGGTCTCCCCATGGGGTGCAGGGCCCAAGGACCTGGGCCATCCTCCACTGCACTCCTGGGCCACAGCAGAGGGCTGGCCTGGAAGAGGGGCAACCGGGACAGAATCCGGTGCCCCGACCAGGACTAGAACCCGGTGTGCCGGCGCCGCAAGGCGGAGGATTAGCCTGTTGAGCCACGGCGCCGGCCACAAAATTCTAAAGATGAAAAAGTGGCTAAAATGAGATTGAAAAGGTTTTTGATGGTGAGAGTTCAAAGAACATAAGCAACCAAAGAATGCGGAATGGGGTATAAACATGAAGTTGGAGGAAAAACAAAATTGGGGCAGGATTTGAAGTAGGGATATAAAAGCTGTGACAACAGATCAGTATGAGGTATTGGGAGATATGTGGGTGCTTGCTCTGAAAAGGATGGAGTTATTGCTTAAGGGTTTCTAAACAAAACTTCCTTGGGAACATTTTTATTTATGAACTTTTTAATATTTGTATATTTAATTTTGAAAGAGAAGGAGAGAGAGGGAGGTCTTCCATCACACCTAGTGTGATGTAATCATTCATACTAAGGGTATAAAACTAAGAGCTGTCAAGTACTGGGGCAGACTATTACTATTCCTTTTCACGATTCAAACTCTGAACCAGTTGATGTTTGCTAGTGTGATGTTTAACATCCCTGTTCAACTCCAGCTAACTCCCCAGGTGGCCATAATGGCCAGCACTGGGCCAGGCCAAAACCAGGAGCTTCTTCTGTGTCTCTGTGTGAGTGATGGCTGCACAGACACTTGGGTGATCTGCTGCTGCTTTTCTCAGACCATTAGCAGGGAACTGGTTCTGAAGTAGAGCAGCCAGGACAGGAACCAGCCCTCATATAGGATACCAGCATTGCATGAGATAGCTTAACTAGCTTTGCCATGATGCTGGCCCCCTGATTATGAACTTTTACTTTAGAATAGCTTGAAATTTACAGAAAAATGGCTCAGAAAGTAAAGAGTTCCTATATGTTTTACACCATTTTTTATAGTGTCCATTTGTCAGAAATGATAAACCAATATTAATATGTTAACTGAAGTCCCATACTTTACTTAGACTTCCCTAGTTCCTACCTGATGTCCTGTTTCTGTTCCCAGATCCCATCCAGAATGCCACATTACATTTAGTCATTGCGTTTTCTTTGGGCTTCTTTCAGCTATGCTGGTTTCTCAGACTTTCTTTTTTGTTTATGATGACCTTTGATGTTTTAAGGAGTAATTTCCTACCTCAGTCCTAGGATCAGTCATTTCTCCAAGTAGCACTGGTTACTTTGATTAGAGCAATGTATTTATTAGTAACCATGACCTGCTTGTTAGATAATGCTTCTTGATACTGGGGTTTTGCTGTTTGTGGGCACTCTCAGCAGACATACGTAGGAAATATGTGTGTACATGCACACACTCAAATGATTGTGTATATAACCATCTGTATTAAACACAGGTTCATATTTGTATCTCCAGTTCTAATCCATTCCACATTCTAGCCTTCTCCTGCCTTGCCTATCTGCAAACCCTGATTCCAGTGGTGAGAAATCTGACACCCACTCCTCACTTTCTGTTTACTCAACTGTTCATTTCCATTTTGTGTACAGTGACTTCACAATGGTTAAACCATAACATCTGGGAAATTTTTAATTGAGGTAATAATGTATAATGTACATATACATATATTGTATAATGTATAATCCACTGTTTAATCATTTTAAAATATACAAATCAGTGGGTTTTAGTATGTTCAAATTGGTGTGCAGCTGTCACCACTATATTAATTCCAAAATATTTTCATCATTTAAAGGAAGCTTTGTACTCATTAACCCATTATGTGTCATGCTATATATCAGACACCTGTACAGACTTCATTTGAGCAATAAATATACCACTTATGAGAACTTTGAAATAAATATAACGTAGTTGAAATGTTGAGACTTAATGGGTTAAGCTGTTAGTTTGTTTTCCACTTCCCCACCACCTTGGCAGCTACTAAGAGAGGTTTCTTATCACCACCCCCATCACTACCTGCTAGATACTCTGATTCAGTAGTTTTAAAAATCAAATTAGGAATATCTTTTAAAAAGTGTTCTATTTGCTTATGGTAATTGGGCAAGTTTAAATTATCAAGTGGCATGAGCCTTAAAAAAACAGCTTTTAAATTTTGGAACTAGATTGAAATGTCCTAGAAGCAATAATGTGAACTGAGGAATACCTCATCAAAGCCGGAAACTATGCCATGGAGCAGGCGGTTGGTGTAGTATTTAAGAAGCTGCTTGGGATGCCCACATCCAATATTGACAGTGCCTGGGTTTAAGTTCTAGCTTTGTTTCTAGTTTCAGCTTCCTGAGAAGGATCAAGTATTTAATAACTTTAGATGGCTTTCTGCCACCCAGGTGAGAGACCCAGATTGAGCTGTGGGCTCTGGCTTTGACATGGCTCATCCCATTCCCCACTATTGTGGGCATGTGGGAAGTGAGCAAGTGGATGGGGAGTGTGTACACATGCGTGTGATCTCCACACACACACACACACACACACACGCCCCCAACCTTTCAAATAAATAAGTGGATGAAGAAAAAATGCCAACACATTAGGACCATTTGAAAAAAACACCAATATTTATTTTATTTTAAAGGCAGAGGTAGAGCGAGAGACAGAGAAAGATCTTCTGCCCATTGGTTCACTCCCTGAATGGCTGCAATGGCTGGGGCTAGGCCAGGTCAGCCCAGGGTAAAGTCTGGAGCCTGGAATTTCACCCAGGTCTTTATGCCAATTTTAGGGGCCCAACAGGGATCTGGATCAGAAGTGGAGCAGCCTGGACTCAAACCCATGTGCATATGGAATGCCAGATCACAGGCAGTGGCTTAACCCAGTGCACCACAATGTGGGCTCCTTGCACTAGTTTTTTTTTTTTTTTAAATGTGCCTTTATAAGGGTACTTCAAAAATTCATGGAAAAAGGAATTAAAAGATAATGTGGTCCGCAAACTTTCTGAAGTGGTCTCCTATACTTATATGCTGTCTTGGTACCTTAGAATAGCAACAGAATATTTTATCTTTATTATAAACAAAATTATTCAGAGATGACAATAATATTTAAAAATTACTTTTAGTATCCCTTTGAACAACTGCAAATAGTAGTATCATTAAAGAAAAAACACCAAGAGGATAGGATACCAAGAAGATATGCTTTACTGTTACAAATTTAGTAGTGTAGAAAAACTAACAGCATTCATTTATAAAGTGTTAACTCTGGAAGTGAGTTGCTGTTAGATAAAAACATAGACTTTTTAGTCTGTTAGGAGCAAAAGTGTATTTTAAGGGCAGAAATATCTTTGAAAAGGCAGAATAAATTCTTTAAAACTGACTGTATCCTTTGGCTCTTGGATGACAAAGTCTGTCATAGAGATTGCAGCTAGTTGCCTTAAATAAGAAAGTTGCCCTTAGCAGGAAGGTATTGATGCTTCTGTTCAGAACTCAGGGCAGAGAAGTTGAAGTTAAAGCAATGTAATAAGCCACCAAGACTGTTATACAAAGGATGGAAGAAAATAACTTAGTAGTCAGGAAGATATCACCAAGCACTTTGATTTCTAAAGCAGCTGTACCACTTTGTTTATTTTTTTATTTATTTTTTTTGACAGGCAGAGTGGACAGTGAGAGTGAAAGGTCTTCCTTTTGCCATTGGTTCACCCTCCAATGGCCACTGCGGCCAGCACGCTGCCATCCGATGGCAGGAGCCAGGTGCTTCTCCTGGACTCCCATGGGGTGCAGGGCCCAAGCACTTGGGGCCATCCTCCACTGCACTCCCTGGCCACAGCAGAGAGCTGGCCTAGAAGAGGGGCAACCAGGACAGAATCTGGTGCCCTGACCGGGACTAGAACCCGGTGTGCCGGCGCTGCAAGGTGGAGGATTAGTCTATTGAGCTGCGACGCCAGCCAACTGTACCACTTTGCACATCTCCCCAAGCCCACCACTGTTAGAGTTCCAGTTTCTTTATATCTTTGGTGGGTGTGTATAAGTGACATCTCATTGTTAATTTTCTGGTAACTAATGAGATTTAGCATCTTTTTTGTGCGTATTTGCTGTTCATTGTATATTATTTGGTGAACTATAGTAAAATCTTTTACTCATAAAATTGGGTTTATGTTACTGATTTATGAATTATTTATATATTCTAGATACAAGTCTTTTATATATTCTTTTTTAAAAAGATTTTTTATAATTATTTATTTGACAGATAGTGAGAAAGACAGAGAGAAAGGTCTTCTTTCTGTTGGTTCACCCCCAAAATGGCCACTACAGACGGAGCTATGCCGGTCCGAAGCCAGGAGCCAGGTGCTTCTTCCTGGTCTCCCACGCCGGTGCAGGCGCCCAAGCACTTGGGCCATCCTCCACTGCCTTCCCAGGCCACAGCAGAGAGCCGGAGTGGAAGAGGAACAACCGGGACTAGAACCTGGTGCCCCAACTGGGACTAGAACCCGGAGTGCCGGCGCCACAGGTGGAGGATTAGCCAACTGAGTCACGGCGCTGGCCCATAAAAGATTTACTTTTATTTATTTGAAAGGATTACAGAGAGCAGTGGTGGTGGTGGGGTCTTCCATCCACTGGTTCACTCCCCAAATGGCCACAACTGGCAGAGCTGAACTGTTCCCAAGCGAGGAGCCAGGAGCTTCTTCTGGGTCTCTTATGCAGGTGCAGGGTCCCAAAGACTTGGGCCATCTTCTACTGCTTTCCCAGGCCATTGCAGAGAGCTGGATTTGGAAGAGGAGCAGCCAGGACTCAAACCAGTGCCCATATGGGGTGCCAGCACTTCAGTATCGGGCTTTAACCTGTTGTGCTCAGCCCCAGCCCCTTATAAATTCTTGATACTTTATAAAGATAAGATTTTTCAAGTATTTTCTCTGAGATAACTTACTTTTCATATTCTTTTTTTTTTTAAAGATTTATTTATTTATTTGAAACAGAATTAGGGAGAGACAGAAATTTTCCATCTGTTGGTTCACTCCCCAAATGGCCGCAACCCAGAGCTCCCACATGCACTTGAGCCATCTTCCAGAGCCTTCACTGGCCATTAGTGGAGAGCTGGATTGGAAGAGGGGTACCCAGGACACAAACTGCTGCCCATCTAAGAAGTCGGCACCACAAGTGGAATCTTAATCCACTACGCCACAGCACTGGCCACTTACTTTTCATATTCTTTTTTTTTTTTTTTTTTTTTTTTTTTTTTTTTTACAGGCAGAGTGGACAGTGAGAGAGAGAGAGACAGAGAGAAAGGTCTTCCTTTGCCGTCGGTTCACCCTCCAATGGCCGCCGCGGTCGGCGCGCTGCGGCCGGCGCACCGCGCTCCTCCGATGGCAGGAGCCAGGAGCCAGGTGCTTTTCCTGGTCTCCCCATGGGGTGCAGGGCCCAAGCACCTGGGCCATCCTCCACTGCACTCCTGGGCCACAGCAGAGGGCTGGCCTGGAAGAGGGGCAACCGGGACAGAATCCGGTGCCCCGACCGGGACTAGAACCCGGTGTGCCGGCGCCGCAAGGCGGAGGATTAGCCTGTTGAGCCACGGCGCCGGCCATACTTTTCATATTCTAACAGGATAACTTAAGGAGCAGAAGTTAATACTTGTGAAGTCCAGTTTATTCATTTTTTCCTTTTTCAGTTTCTGTTTTTCATAGTTTATATAAGAAACCTGTGTCTAATCCAAAGCCACTAAAATAATCTGTTTTCTGCTAGAGGTTGTATAGTTTTAACTCATACATTTAGGTATGTGCTACATTTTGAGGTACTTCTTTGTGGAGTTAGGTAAGAGTCAGTCTTTTTTTTTTTTTTTTTTTGCATATGGATATACAGTTGTTCACCATTTGTTAAGAGGAATATATCCATTTAAAAAGAATATATCCTCTTCCCAGTGAATTATTGGCAGGTTTTTTTTTTTTTTTTTTTTTTTTTTTTTTGAATATCAACTGGACACAGATAGGTACATTTGTATGTCTTTAATCTTTCTTGCTTAATGTTTTTTTATAAAGTATAGAAATCAGGTAATGTGAATCTACCAGTTTATTTTTCCCACAAATTCTTTGGACTTTTCTAGGGTATTAGCATTTCCATATATATTCTAGAAACAGTTGGTCAGTTTCCACACACACACACACACACACACACACACAAAAAAAAACTGGGATTTTTAACTAGGATTACATTTGAATTTATAGAGCAATTTGGGGAGAATTGACATTTTAACAATATTGAGTGCTCTCATCCATGTACCAGGTGTACTTGTAACTGTCCATTTATTTATGTCTTCTTTTGTTTCTTTTATTACTGTTTTATATTTGTGACTATAGTCCTAAAAATACTAAAAATATTTATCTCCCTGGCCAGTGCTGTGGCATAGTAGGTTAGCTTCCACCTGTGCTGCTGGCATTCCATATGGTAACCAGTTTGTATTCCAGCTGCTCCTCTTCCCATCCAGCTCTCTGCTGATAGCCTGAGAAGGCAGTAGAAGATGGTCCAAGTGCTTGGGCCCCTGCATACAAGTCAGAGATCCAGAAGAAACTCCTGGCTTCAGATTGTCCCAGCTCTGGCTGTTGTGGCCATTTGGGGAGTGAACCAGCAGGTGGAAGACCTCTCTCTGTCTGTCTCTCCCTCTCTCTGTGGTTCTGCCTCTCAAATGAATAAATAAATCATACACACACACACACACACACACACACACACACACACTTTTTTCTACCCTAAGAATGGATTGAAGGAGCTGGTGCCATGGCTTAGTAGGTTAAGCCTCTGCCTCCTGGCGCTGGCATCCCATATGGATGCTGGTTCAAGTCCCAGCTAGGAAAGCAGTGGAAGATGGCTCAAGTGTTTGGGCCCCTGTACCGCTTGGGAGACCCAGAAGCAGCTCCTAGCTCCTGGCTTCGAATCGGCCCAGTTCAGTCCATTGCAGGCATTTGGGAAGTAAACCAGTAGATGGAAGCTCTCTCTATATATCTCTCCCTCTCTCTCTAACTCTGCCTGTCAAATAAATCTTGAGAGGGAAGAAAAAAAAAATAATGGATTGGAAGCAGGGCAGCTGGGACTCAAACGAACACTCCAATATGGGATGCTGGAGCACCACAATGCCCGCTCTCTGCTTTCTTTTGATTAGTGTTTGCCTGGCATATCTTTCCCATTCTTTTATATTAACTTCCCTTTATTGTTGTATTTAAAGTGAATTTCTTTTTGGTCACATTTTTCCCTCCTGAAAATTTCTGTCTTTTGTTTGGTGTGTTTAAACCATTTATAGTTCATATAATTATTGATGTACTTGGATTAGTCATTTTATTATTTATTGCTTCTACTTTCATTCCTCAGTTTTCCATTACTTGCCTTCTTTTGGGTTATGTTTTTATAAATGCAGCTTCTGAAAAATAGTGTAAGCTTTTCCCAACATATGGTCTATTAGTGTATTATTGGTGTACAATTTTTCTCAAAAAATGTGATATTACTTTAGTTTTAATTTGCTTCATCTGCAAAACAGATACTTTATCTTTGTAGTCTCAGGCTGTTTTTGACTTCATGCAGCTCAGTTTGCTTTTTTGGGTCAGAGTTTTTGTGTTTTTCTGTGACTTGTAACTCTGTAAGCTTTATATAAAGCCAGCTTTATGGTCAGTGCTGTGTTATAATATGGTTAGAGTTCTAACAGTTGAATGGCCCCAAAGTAAGCTTTGCCTGTTGTGTGAAATGTCAGAAAAGTTCCTTAATTTCTTTTGTTTCTCCCCTGTAAAATGAAAGATTTTGGGGGTGGATGTTGTAGGTTAAGCCACTGCTTGTCTTGCCCTGCATCCAGTATTGGAGTTCCTAGTTCAAGTTCTCAGCTACTGTGTACTTCTGATCCAGCTTCTTGCTAATGCACCTGGAAGGCAGCAGATGATGACCCAAGTACTTGGGTTCCTGCCACTCTCTAGGGAGATCTGTGTGAAATTCCTGGCTTCTGCAGGCCTAACCCCAGTTGTTTTAGGCATTTAGGGGATGAACCAGTGGATAAAAAAATCTTCCTCCTCCGCCCCATCTCTGTTTCTCCTTCTGTCACTCTGCCTTTCAAATAAATAAATAAATATTTTTTAATGAAAGATTTTAATTTAGGCAGTTTTTAAATGTTCTGATACTTCTTTTTTTGAAAGGCAGAGAGAGCCATGTCTTTCTTCTATATACTGGTTCACTCCCCAGATGTCTGCAACAGCCTGAGCTGGATTAGACTGAAGCCCCAGGACCCAGGAACTCAATTTGGGTCTTTTAAGCAGGTTGCAGGGACTCTACCACTCAAGCCATCACCTGCTGCCTCACAGAGTACACATTAGCAGGAAGCTGGATCAGAAGATGGGCCAAGACACAAATTGAGGGACTTGGATAGGTTGCAAGTGTCCTAAGCAAAGTGTTAACCACTGAACCAAATGCCTGCCCCTGTTGTGGTATGTTCTGATTTGACTATATCCAGATCAGTTTACTATGGTTTTGACAATTTAGAAATTAGCTCAGTTCTTTTAAGTTTTTTTGGTTTTGTTTCCATTAAAACCAAACAAATTTTAAAGCACCAATAGAAAAATTTGAAGAGCATAGCAGATTTTATTACTAAGCTGGTAAAGGTATCTGAATTTTAATAATTTATATATATATTATAGGAATATAATATAACTTGTTATATAACTTATTAATCATTTCTGTATGTTTTGTGGCCCAAGTAATGCTTCATTTGGCTAGGAGAGTCAGTCTAGCCCACTGATGTGTAGTAGAGCGTTCTGTGATGAAAGAAATGTATATCTGTTGTATAATACAGTAGCTATTTTATTTTTTGTTAAAGATTTATTTATGAGGAGGAGAGACAGAAGATACTTTCCATCTGCTACTTCATTCCCCCAAAATGTCTAACAGCCAGGGCTGCGCCCAGCTAAAGCCAAGAGCTAGAAACTCTGTCTGCGTCTCCCACATGGATGACTGGGGCCCAAGCACTTGAGCATTTATCCATCGCCTCCAAAGCACATTAGCAGGAAGCTGGATTGGAAGAGCAAATTAGCTGGTACTCGAACTGGCACTGCACTGGGATGTGGTCATCCCAAACAGTGGCTTAACCTGCTGTATCATAGTGCCTGTCAGTGTAATCGTTACTTGAATTTTATCTGATCATTATTAATTTAAATAGTCACATATGGTTAATAGCTTATTAGCAGCACAGAGCTAGCCTCATAGCTGCTTTTTATGTGTGAAACCCCCTCCCCCCTATTTTTTATCTCAGTTATAAGCTTCTTGTACGCATAAGCTTCTGGGAGAGTCCTTGACCTATGTAGTCAGCTTTCAAAGTAGGAGAGAAAGGGCTGAATAAATTGGAAAGAAAATGTTGCATGAAGTGATAATTATAGCACAACATAAGTATTCTGTCAACAAATAAGTTGATAAAGTGCCTGGAGATGTTCAGTGAAGGATTTTAAATTCCTCTACAGAGTTTAAGTCGGATGGGTTTGATAAAGGGAATTAAATGTCAATCTACAACACTTCAATTTCTTGGTTGGGTCTGTAGAAATGCTTCCAGACTAACACAGCAGCTACCAGGGAAAGTATTGGGAGCTCCCTACCTCTGAATCCATGCTTAACAAGAAACCCTTTGCTACTGCTTCATTTCATTGTTCCCAGGTATAAAGAAGACTCCAGGTATTACTAGTCTAGAGAAGGTGGCAAGTAATAGAAAAGTAATTTTCTTTTCCTCATTTTAGTGATATAGAGATAGTGATATAGTGAATAAGAGAACTTGGATTATAAGATTAAATTATTAAGTGGTTAGTATAGCTAGCCTCTTTATGAAAAGAAATGATTTTATAGGGAGAGACAGAGAGAAGACAAAATTGAGCTAATTGTGGTACATAAACCTTTAGTAGATTCTACTGTGTATAAGTAACCCTTATTTATCCATTCTTTACAGATCCAGGATGAGAAGATTGATAAAAGAAGCTAGCTGAACAGCTATAAAATGCCCAAATCTGGGTTCACAAAACCAGTTCAGAGTGAAAATTCTGACAGTGACAGCAATATGGTAGAGAAGCCATATGGAAGAAAGGTACATAATTTAATTAAACATTTTTTGACTCTCTTGGAACTGCAAAAAAGGGTCTAATTTAGTGTGTTAGTAATTATAAAAAGCAGGATGGGTACAAATAAATCTATAACTTATATGTAAGCCCGTTAGAAGTAAATTTTATTTCTTAGGGACATGATTGTTTTTCTTTTTTAAAAATTATTTATTTTTATGTTATTTGGAAGGCAGAGAAGAATAACCAGGGCTGGGCCAAACTGAAGCCAGGAGCCCTGAACTCCATGCACTCCCTCGTGGGTGTCAGGGACCCAAGTATTTGAATCATCATCTGCTGCCTCCAAGGAGGCACATTAACAGGAAGCTAGAAGCTGTATTAGAAGTAGAGGAGCTGGGACTATAACTAGACACTTTTAATATGAGGGTATGCAGCCCAAGCAGTGACTTAACCACTGTGCCAAGCAAAAGCCTCCAATTGTTCTTTATTTCCTAAGATTAACACAGTTACTTAAGGAAAAAAAAAAACCAAGACCTCACAAAGATTTGGTAATGCTTTCCCTACCTCCTGACCCTAGATGGCAAAACAGGCAAAGATACTAACACCCATTTCCCACTCTGACCTTGGATAAATTTATATAACTTCTGTAACCTCTGTGTGTGTCTGTCTGTCTCATCAAGAACAGTAGTGTCTTGAAGAATTGTTGTGGCAGTGAAAATAGTGTATTATTGGTAACACAATACTTGGCACATAGTGCTCAATAAATGCTAACAGTTTTTGTTATTAAATACTATGAATGTCTTTTTACATCTATCCATCTTTATTCCTTTTTTTTTTTTTTAAAGATTTATTTATTTGAGAGGCAGAGAGAGAGAAGGTGGGAGGGAGGTCTTCCATCCGCTGGTTCATTCCCCAGATGGCTGCAGTGGTTGGAGCTGCACCAATCCAAAGCCAGGAGCTTCTTCTGAGTCTCCCACATGGGTGCAGGGGCCCAAGGACATGAGCTATCTTCTGTTGCTTTCCCAGGCCATAACAGAGAGCTAGATTGGAAGAGGAGAAGCTGAGGCTCAAACGGGTGCCTGTATGGGATGCCAGCACTGCAGACGGTGGCTTTAACCACCACAGCGCCGGCCCCCTCTTTTATTTATTTGAAAGACAATTTCAGAGAGAGGTAGAGACAGAATCTTCCATCCACTAGATCATTCCCCAAATGGCTGCAAAGGCCAGAGCTGAGCCAGTCTGAAGCTAGGAGCCAGGAGCTTTTTCCAGGTCTTTCACGTGGGTGCAGGGCTCCAAGGACTTGGGCCATCCTCTGTTGCTTTCCCAGGCACATTAGCAGGGAGCTGGATCTGAAGTGGAGCAGCTCGTGCCCATATGGGATGCAGGTGCTTCAGGCCAGGGCTTTAACCCATTGTGCCATAGCACAGGCCCCAACATTTTTTCTTTCATTATGCAAGTAATGTAATAACATGTTTATTTTATAAATATCAGAAAATATGCTTATGAATAATCAAAGTAGAAATTGCCTTATCAGAAACTGAGGGATCTTGGGGCCAGTGCTGTGGTTCACTTGGTTAATCCTCCACCTGCCGTGCCAGCATCCCATATGGGCGCCGAGTTCTAGTCCCGGTTGCTCCTCTTCCAGTCCAGGTCTCTGCTGTGGCCTGAGAGTGCAGTGGAGGATGGCCCAAGTGCTTGGGCACCTGCATCCGCATGGGAGACCAGGAAAAGCACCTGGCTCCTGGCTTTAGATTGGCGCAGTGCCGGCTGTAGCGGCCATTTGGGGGGTGAACCAAGGGAAGGAAGACCTTTCTATCTCTCTCTCTCACTGTATAACTCTATATGTCAAATAAAAATTAAAAAAAAAAAAAAAAGAAAAGAAACTGAGGGATGTGAGGTCTTACCCTGCTTGCAAGCTAATCAGTTTCTTGGATACTGGAAGACAGAACTTCTGGGTCAGTCACAAAATATAGTAATAAACATTTGTACCTGTTTCTTGATCCTTGTCTTTCTTGAATATTTATTTATCTGAAAGTCAGAGTTACAGAGAGAGAGAGATCTTCTGTCTGCTGGTTCACTCCCCAAATGACTACAATGGCCAGAGCTGGGCTGATCCAAAACCAGTGGCCAGCAGCTGCTTCTGGGTCTGCCATGTGGATACAGGGTCCCAAGCACTTGGACCATCCTCCACTGCTTTCCCAGGTATTAGCAAGGAGCTGGATCAGAAATGGAGCAGGTTGGACTCAAATTGGCATCTGTATGGGATGCCAGCACTGTAGGCAGTGGCTTTATGGGCTATGCCACATCACCTGCCCTGATCCTTGTTTTTCGTAAGATGTGTGCAATACACTGGCATACACAATGGGTTGTATTACAGGAGAGGAATTCAAAGCTTCTGTGGTGGGAAGTCTGCCTGATCTTTGCCCTAGAAGGAGAATTTATTATTTAGAACAATGAACAGATGTGTCCTTTGCTCTGAAGGGAAGACAACTGTATCTTATGAGACTGTGCCTTATATCAGTATCCATTAAAAAATAGTTGAGAACAAAGGGAATTAATGCCTCTGGTTCTAAAATACACAGAATTTAAGACATGGAAAATTATCTTGCAGTACATGTGTAGTGCTACTACCCACACATAGTCATTGACATTTTGCTTTATACCTTTTAAAAGTTTTATATTTACATGTATGTGTTTGTGTATTCTAGGTAAATTTTCGCCTCATTTCTTTTTTCTTACAGAGGTGATAAAGGCCATTAGTACATTCAGTGTTTCATAGCTGTAGTGATAGAAAATCACTGTCATCCTGCCATTGTTTGGATCTCACAGAAACCCTTTGTTAAAGAATAATACATGCAAGGATAAGTTCTATTTTACAGAAGGTTAACAGGTTGGAAGTAGTTATGAATAATTACACTAATTTCAGAATTGCAAAGAACATTGATACAATCTTTTGAATATTTTCCATTTGATATACTGTCAATTTTATTTGTTTTAATTCATTTATAGCAGAACAGTGTCTTCTGTAACTGCAAAGGAGAATGGTGTCTGTTTTTCTTAGATCTTATATTCATAGCAAAGATTCCTTTTCTAAGGCAAGGCTTTGGAATTTTGTTTCTTGACCTTCGTACATCACTTCTCAATTTATAAAGATTTGGCTTAAATAGTTTTTCCACTTTATGTTGGTGTGAAATTGCACCCCTATAGTCATTCTGTTTTTCACTTTTAGTACAGTAGCCAGTAAATTTCATGAGGTAAATTACGTGAGATACTCAACACTGTTATAAAGTGAGTTTTGTGTTAGATGATTTTGCCCAACTAATACAAGTGTTCTGAACACAGTTACATTGAGACTAAGCTATGATGCTTGACAGATTCTCAGTATTAAAGCCATTTTTTACTTCAATATTTTCTATTTCAGGTTAATTTAATGTGATATAACCCCATTACAAGTCAAGGAACACTTGTATTAGTTGTGCCTTTTTATTTTCTATATTTCGCTAGGACTGTGCTAACTCTTGAAATGTTGTCCCTCCCAGGTTTAGAGGTAGTAAACAGCTCACTTAGACACATACCTTTCACATGCAAACTAATCCAGAGTCCACACCCCATCCATCAACTTTATGGGCCTCTTATCCTGAGCTACTAACTGGCTGCCCTAATTACTATATAACCAGGTACAAGACAATTAGAGAAACAACCCTAACAACCTAGAGCCTACTGAAAATCCTTAAACTAGCCAGTCCTTAACCTGCTTCTCCTCCATCACCTTTTCCTCCCAAAACCACAAGAAAGGCTGTTGCCCATATTCTGGAAACTGAGTGACACTCTTTTTTTTTTTTTTTTTTTTTTTAATAGCAGTCATTGTTTGATCTGTTGACCTTACCATACCTGAATAAAAATAATAACAATACTACATTTTAAAATATCTATCTGGGAAGCTCAATTTTATTGGCAGAAATGAAACAAAAACACTCAAGGGCTTTACTTTAAAGCTTGGAAATAAATAATAGAGGTTCATTCTTCTTTCTTGTTATTATTGCCACCAATCGATATCATCATATGGTTTTCTTTTTGAATCTTTTGCTACAGTGGATTATCAGAAGAGGCTTTCTAATAATGAGCAATCTTTGCATTCTCTGGATGAATCTTGCCTGATTATGGATATTATCTCCTAAGATATTGAATTTGATTGGAGAGTTTTAAAGTATTTAAGATTTTTACATTTGTGTTCATATGGGGGTTTCATTTATAATATTCTATTTTGTGCTCTTCTTTGGTCTCAGAAAATTATCCATTTTTCCAGGCCCATAATTTTCTCATGGTGTGAAAAATCAATATAGCATTATTTTTTAATTCCTTTTTTTCACCCCATCTGCCATTCTCTTTAGTCTTAGTCTTTATTTTTCTCTTCTCATTTTCATGAGACTTGCCAAAAGTTTGTGTGTCACTATTTTAGAATCTCTTGATGTTATTAGTAAAGTCTGTGTTCTTAAAAACAATTCAATATTTTTTCAAAGATATTTATTTATTTGAGAGGTAGAGTTACACACAGAGAGGGAGTGACAGAGAGAAAAGTCTTCCATTTGCCATCTGCTGGTTCACTCCCCAAATGGCTGCAATGGCCAGAGCTGTGCCAATCTGAAGCCAGGAGCCAGGAGCTTCTTCTGGGCCTCCCACATGAGTGCAGGGGTCCAAGGACTTGGGCCATCTTCCACTGCTTTCCCAGGCCATCGCAGAAAGCTGGATTAGAAGAAGAGCAGCTGGAACTTGAACCGGTGCTCATATGGGATGTCAGTGCCAGCTACACCACAGTGCCAGCCCCCAATATTTTAATTTTTTATACCCTTCCTTTCATCCTTTAGGGTTGAAAGTTAGAATCTGCTTCTCATTTGCTTCTGAGGATCTCTAAGATACGTTAATGTTATTGTTTTTGGGAAATATTAAGTCTTTCTGATAAGGTGATGTGGCTTAGCTCCTAGTATCAGGCTTATTTTTCACAAAGCCCACTTTAGCTATACTTTACCAATTGGATGTTGGATAATAGGAGTGAACTGTATAATAGCTGTGGGCTAGGGCCGGCGCTGTGGCGTAGTGGGTGAAGCCACCACCTGCAGTGCCAGCATCCCATATGGGCGCTGATTCGAGTCTCAGCTGCTCTACTTCCACCCAGCTCTCTGCTACTGCTTGGGAAAGCCATAGAGTGGCTAGCACTGTGGCATAGCGAGTAAAGTCGCTCTAGTGCCAAATTCCATATGGGTGCAAGTTGGAGTCTCGGATGCTTCACTTCTGATCGAACTCTCTGCTATGGGCCTGGGAAAGCAGTGGAGAATGGCCCACGTACTTGGGCCCCTGCACCCACGTGGGAGACCTGGAGAAAGCTCCTGCCTCCTGGCTACAGATCATCACAGCACCGGCTGTTACGGCCAGCTGGGGAGTGTTAATAGCAGATGGAAAACTTCTCTCGCGCTCTCTCCCTCTCCTCTCTCTTTGTAACTCTAATTTTCAAATAAATGAATAAACCTTTGATTAAAAAAAAAAAGAAAGCATTAGAAGATGGCCCAAGTCCTTGGGCCCCTGCACCCACCTGGGAGACGCAGAAGAAGCTCCTGGCTCCCAGCTTTGGATCAGCCCAGCTGCGGCCATTGCGGCCATCTGGGGAGTGAACCAGCAGATGGAAGACCTATTTCTGCCTCTGCCTCTGCCTCTGCTTCTCTGTAACTCTGCCTTTCATATAATTAAGTAAATCTTTAAAAAAAAATAGCTACAGGCCATGCAAATCAGATATTTCACCTGATAGGGTGGATCCATAATGTTGATGGGTGGAATTCTTTCTTATCTTTCCACAAGAAAGAATTCAAAATTGAGACAGGGTAGTAGTACTAAGGTAACAAGGCTTAATGGGGTAGGGCATCTGAACAGAATCTGAGAGTGCCCAGCCATTAGACTGGAATGAGCAAGATTGCATAGTTCAATAGAAAGAATAGAATATACCTGCAGGCCAGGTGGGTATCTTAGGAAAGGGCTAAGAGCATAGTCTGTATTCAGACTGGGACTTACAAAAGGGAATGGGGTCCATTTCTTCCCACAGTTTCTCCTCTCCCCACCCCCTTTTGAATAAAGGATTTGTTGGGTATGAAATAGGTAAAATTCTCCCAAGGTTTTAATTGCCTAATCTCCCAAGGTTTTATTGCCCAATAATATAAGACTGGGTAGTCCTCTTAGCTCAGGCAGAAAGGATTCTCCTAGGGTGCTTTCCTTGGGAAGAAGGCTGGCATCACCTATAAAGTTACTGAGGTATTGACAGGACTTTGTAGTGTAAAATACTGGGCTTCTTCACTCCTTTCCACAGGTGCTTTGTTTTCCTTGGGCCCCTCTCATACACATAGGCTAACTTCTTACCTAAGAATAATATTTTTATTTCGCATATCTTTTTCATATTGAATTAGAAAAGTTTCTCTGATTTAAGAAATGTGATTGTAATATTTCTCTCTCTTTAAAGATTTATTTATTTGAAAAGCAGAGTTTACATAGGGAGAGGGAGAGACAGAGAAAGATCTTTCATCTAATGGTTCACTCCCCAGAAGGCCGTAACTGCTGGAGTAGGGCCGTCTGGAGCCAGGACTTCCTCCAGGTCTCCCACGTGGGTGCAGGGGCCCAAGGACTTGGGCCATCTTCCACTGCTTTCCCAGGCACATTAGCAGGGAGCTGGATTGGAAGTGGAGCAGCTGGGACTTGAACCGGTGCCCATATGGGATGCCAGCATAGCAGGTGGCAGCTTAACCCACTGTGCCACAACATGGGCCCTCAAGTTGTAATCTTTTGCTGAACTGGATTGGTTACCCTTTGGTTCCAATAATCTGTATGAATTTTCCTCCATATTTATAAAGAGTAATGCTTCTCAAACTTAGGCATGCCTCAGAATCACCCAGAAAGACCATTAGACCAGGTCACTGGGTCTCATCTCCAAAGTTCTGAAATGGAGCCCAAGAATTTGCATTTCTCTCGAGTCCTCAGGTTATGCTGATACTGCTATTCCAGAGACCATTATCCCTAATGATACAGATAATTGTACAGTCATCCCTTGGTATCCTCAGGAGATTAGTTTCAAGGCCTCCAATAATAGCACAATCTATGTAAAATGGTGTAGTATTTGCATATAACACATCTTTATGCTTTTGTATACTTTAATTCTTTCTAGACTACTTAAAATTCACTACTACAGTATAAATGCTGTGTAAATACTTTGTTGATTAGGGAATAATGACAAGAAAAAATCTGTACATATTTAGTACAGACACAATTTTCTTTTCCAAATACCTTCAATTTGCAAATGGTTGAATCCATAAATGCAGAACCTGTCGATAGAGAGACCACTGTATTTTTAAAATACAATATAAATATGTTTAGTTCAATCCAGAATTTCTTTTTGAAATTTATATATTTGTTTTGATACCTGTAGATTATATTTAGATATATGATTGTTATACTTAAGATATTTTGTTTTATTTTAACATTCTATTATGTTTTATTTTAAAATTCTGTTACTAAGTAAAAGGGGCTTATGAAAGAAAGAAAAAATGTTCTAATTGTTGAAGCTGAATCTTTTTTTCTTTCTTTCTTTTTTTTTTTTTTTTTTTTTTGACAGGCAGAGTTAGGCAGTGAGAGAGAGACAGAGAGAAAGGTCTTCCTTTTCTGTTGGTTCACCCCCCAAATGGCTGCTACAGCCTGCGCACTGCGGCCGGTGTGCTGTGCCTATCTGAAATCAGGCGTCAGGTGCTTCTCCTGGTCTCCCATGGGGTGCAGGACCCAAGCACTTGGGCCATCCTCCACTGCACTCCCAGGCTACAGCAGAGAGCTCGACAGGAAGGGGGCAACAGGGACAGAATCCGGCGCCCTGACTGAGACTAGAACCTGGTGTGCCGGTGCCGCAGGCAGAGGATTAGCCTATTGAGCTGCAGTGCCAGCCTTTAATTGTTGAAGCTGAGTCTTGAGTACACGGAATACAATGATGATTTGTAATTCCTCTCTCTACTTTTGTGTATGTTTGACATTGTTCTTAATAAAGATACTACTTGACAAATATTGGTATAACTTATTTATATTTGATTTCCTAATAGAGTAAAGACAAGATTGCATCTTATAACAAAACTCCAAAAATTGACCGAAATGATGTGAGCAAGGAGATGAAAGAGAAATCATCCATGAAACGTAAACTTCCTTTTACTGTTAGCCCATCAAGAAATGAAGAACGAGATTCAGACACAGGTAGAGTGATTTGTTGTTTTCTGTTAAAAATCTTAATCATTTGCTTATTGTGGTTTTCTTTTCACCTGCACTACTCTGCTTGAACCCCAGTTCATAGAGAAATATTTGTATTTCAAATGTATTATTTTGGGACGGACATTCATCTGTTATCATATAAATGTGATTTCTAAACAAAGATAAAAAGCAGTACGTTTATTCCTTTCTCTCTCAGTGTTTATTACAAACCTGATTTCAGAACTTAAATTTTTGGGTGAACATTCTAATGATGAAAATTTTACTCGATGATAAGGGAGCAAAAGTTGTTGAGTTTTTGTAGACATACTGGACATACCAATGAAGGTTGTAAATTTTATATCTAGAAATATGTACCACACTAAAAAAATTCAGGCTGACTACCTAAGTGCTATTGATCGTAATTTAGTTTCTCAAAACTCTTACATTACTAGAAATTATTGGTGAAGATCCATGAACCCCACTTATTCATAACAGATGAGAATCTTACTACTGCCATCTAATAAATTACTAGGTTGTGCTTTAGCCTTGAGCTAATCATTTCTTAAAACTAATATAAACCTAAAAGTTTGTTATGTATTTGTCATAGTTTCATTCCTTCTATGAAATATTAGTAATAAACTGTCTAACAATATTTTACTTTATTCACAGAAAATTAGTATTCCATTTTGTTTGTTTTTTAAAAGATTTATTTATTTTATTTGAAAGTCAGCATTACACAGAAGGAGAGGCAGAGAGAGAGGTCTTCCATCCAATGGTTCACTCCCAAATTGACCACAACAGCCGGAGCTGCGCCAGTCTGAAGCAAGGAGCCAGGAGCTTTCTCCGGGTCTCCCACACAGGTGCAGGGTCCCAAGGACTTGGGCCATCTTCTTCTGCTTTCCCAGGCCATAGCAGAGAGCTGGATTGGAAGTGGAGCAGCTGGGACTTTTAACCAGCGCCCATACTGGATGCTGGCACTACAGGCCAGGGTGTTAACCCGCTGCGCCACATCGCCAGCCCAAATATTCCATTTTGAGTTTCTGTACAGAGATGGTCTTTCTTATATCTTTCCACCCAATTTTTTTTTTTTTTTTTTTTTTTGAGAAGCAGATGGAGCTTCCAGCTGCTGATTCAGTCCTCAAATGCTCACAACAGCTGGGACCCAGGAACACAATCCAGGTCTCCGATGTGAGTGGCAGTAACCCAATTACTAGAGCCATCATCACTTCCTTCCTGGGTTCCCATTAGCAGGAAGCAGGAGTTAGGAGTTAGAGCTGGGAATCAAACCCATAAACTCTGATAAGTGACGTGAATCTTTATAGGCTAAATGCTTGCCTCTTTCTAGCCATCTTAAGCATCAGTACAGAAATGATCTTGATTCTAGATCTTGATTCATATCTTTTTGTATATTTTTTGTTTTCTCTCAGCTTGAATTGTTTTTAAATATTCATGACATTTTAAATCTCTAGTGCAGTGATAAAGGAATTATGTGTTTTGTTCATTTTAAGTGCATTGATTTCTTCCAGAGATTGAGTCCTTTTTCTGAAGCATGACTGTATTCATAATTGAGAAGCTCAAACTAGTACTGTGTTGCTTAGCTGACAAGAAGGTGACTTAGTTGTATGCCACATACCATTTTGGTCCAGGTTTGTTTGTTTAAGATTTATTTATTTATTTGAAAGTCAGGAGTTAAGAGGAGAAAAAGAAATCTCTCTTCCACCCACTGGTTTACTTCCTAACTGGCTACAATGGTCGTGACTGGACCAAACCAAAGCCAGGATCCTGGACCTCCATCCAGGTCTCCCATGTACTTGGGCCCCAAGTACTTGGGCAATTTTCTACTGCTTTCTGAGGTATATAGGCAAGTTGCTGGATTGGAAGTGGAGCAGCGAGGACTCAAACTAGCACTCATATGGAATGCCAGCCTGGAAGGTGGCTGCTTAACCCACAGTACCACAATGTCAGCCCCCATTTTGGTCAGCACTATATGACAATGATTCTATAAGATTATATCAGCTACTGATTTTACAGCCACTTGTTTGTATAAATATACCCTGTGATGTTCACACGATTAAATTGACTAATGACACAGTACTTACAACATACTTTGTTATTATGCAGATAGCATATTATAATACACTCATCCCTTCTCTTTTTAAGTCACTTTGCTACTCATTTTTATATTATTTACATTACCCAGGTTTTATTTTCTAATAATAGGGATATTTGTAACAGGTTTAAGAAGGAATTTTGAAAAATTCAAACTGCTACCTTTTTTTTAGGAATAAATAGTTTCAAAATGGGAATAAATTTCCTTCCCACAAGTCTTTGTAATTAAATTACATGAATTGTTAGTCTTTTATTTAGTGTGAAATTAAAGAGAAAATATTATTTAGGAGGATGTGAATGTTAAGCATAATCTACTTTATATTTTAATAACTGCATTATGTATTTATCCTACTACATTTTTTTCTCTATGTGAATTTAATGGGATGTTGAAGTCCCCCCCCCCCTTTAAGATTTATTGATTTGTTTGAAAGACAGAGAGACATAGAGATCTTCCATCCACTAGTTCATTCCCCAAGTGGCCACAACCACCTGAGCTGGACCAGGCCAAAAGTCAGGATCAGAACTCTATCCAGGTCTCCTACATAGGTGAAAGGGACCCAAGTACTTGAGCCATTTTCATTTACCTTCTTAGGCACATTAGCAGGGATTTGAATCGGAAGCAGGGCAGCCAGGACATTGGCATTCAGATATGGGATGTCAGTGTCATAAACAGGTCAAGACCTGCTGAAGTGATCCCAGCTTTTCTCCCTTTAAGACGGGTTTATAGGGGCTGATGCTGTGGCTTGGTAGACTAAATCTCTACCTGCAGTACCAGTATCCATAGGGGCATGAGTTCTTGTCCCAGCTGCTCCTCTTCCAAACCGCTCTCTGCTTATGGCCTAGGAAAGCAGTGAAAGATGGCCCAAGTGCTTGGGCCCCTGCACCCACCTGGGAGACCTGGAAGAAGCTCCTGGCTCCTGGCTTCAGATTGGCTCAGCTCCAGACATTGCATCCATTTGTGGAGTGAAGCAGCAGATGGAAGACCTTTCTCTCTGTCTTTCCCTCTCTGTCTGTAACTCTGCCTCTCAAATAAATACATAAAATCCTTTAAAAATTATTTTAAATGTTTTATAATAAACTTTTCCTTTTAGAAGAATCACATGCCATCATCAAACAAGATTTTGATGGATTTAAAATATGAGAGAAATTATATAGAGAATTTTTCAGAAAGTTCATTGAATATATGTATTATGAAAAAATATTGCATAAATTTCAAAATTTTTGTGCCAAAATAAACTTTCCTATTTTTCCATGAACTTTTTATTTGTAACTTTGGTAGGCTGAATTTATAAATTTTACTAAATAATAGAACAAGAGAGGTTTTTTGTTTTTTGTTTTTTGTTTTGGCAGGCAGAGTGGACAGTGAGAGAGAGAGAAACAGGGAGAAAGGTCTTCCTTTACCGTTGGTTCACCCTCCAATGGCCGCTGAGGCCGGTGCACTGTGCTGATTCGAAACCAGGAGCCAGGTGCTTCTCCTGGTCTCCCATGGGGTGCAGGGCCCAAGGACTTGGGCCATCCTCCACTGCCTTCCCGGGCCACAGCAGAAAGCTGGACAGGAAGAGGAGCGACTGGGACAGAATCTGGCGCCCCGACAGGGACTAGAACCCGGTGTGCCGGCGCCGCAGGCGGAGGATTAGCCTATTGAGCCATGGTGCCAGCCAGAGCTAGAGAGTTTTACACACCACACATAACCAGGACATTAATAAGAATTTCCCTGTGTCCAAAACAAAACATAATATTTATGATCTGGCTTTCTTTTACTGTTTATAATTTTAAAAAATAAAATAGAACCCAATATGCTATTAAATGATATTCTACATATGAAAGATAATTATAGCATTGAACTCTGTATTGTACACTGATCTTCTTATGTAATGTACTGTGTTTGAAGCTATTAGTTGAAACAGTAAAGGTAAATATTTAGAGAGGCAAATATTTAAAATATATACAGTAACACTTAAATATACAGTCTCTTAGATGTGAAAATATACTAAAATGGCAATATGAACAAAATGTACAAATGGGAGCTTACAACAATGGAGTTACAAACACAACTGGCAAAGAAATATCTATAGAAAATCAATGGTAATCAATAGATACAGTTATAATGACTGACAAAATTAGTCTATATCATACCTAGTGGTCCTAGGTTGCAAATACGAACCTGCTTTAATTGCTATAAATTAAAAGAATACCTTGTTGGAGGTAAATATAAAAACATTTATCAAAAAAAACAAGTTTCTTAACATTTGATTTCTTTTTTGGTATTTATTCTATGTAAATAATGAGAGCAAAAATCAGTCTTTAAGAATATCTCAGCTTTATAGGATTTGTTAAATAATGATTAATTCAGTGAAGAAATGTGGTTTTCACTATTAAAAATAACATTGTAGAAGAATACATGATGTGGAACTGGTACTGTGGCACAGTAGGTTAAGCTACCACCTGCAGCACTGGCCTCCCATATAGGTGCTGGTTCAAGTCCCAGCTGCTCCATTTCCAATCCAGCTCCCTGCTAATGTGCTTGGGAAAAACAACGGAAGATGGTCTGAGTGGTCGGGACCCCTGAGCCTCTGTGGGAGACCCAGAAGAAATTCCTGGCTCCTAGCTTTGGCCTGGCCCAGCCCTGACCTGCAGCCATCTGGTGAGTGAACTAGCAGATGAAAGATTTCTCTCATTCTCTGCCTCTCTCTCTAACTCTACTTTTTAAATAAATAAATAAATCTGTAAAAAAAAAAAAAGAATACATGATATAGACAGATGTTCAAGATATTAGAAGTGAAAAATTAGGTTATGAAGTAATAGTATTATTTGATTGTATTAAATATGATTTATATGTGTATCTGTACACACATGATACAATGCGTATTTGGAAAGATAAAAATATTTGGAAAGATAAAATGTGGCTATTTAAATATAAGCAGCTATTTCACTGTCAGAATTAAGCCTAAACCTGGTAGATGTATTTTGAGTTCAGAACAAAATATGAATGTTACAAACTCTGACGCAGTAAAAGAAAAGAACAAGGAATGGGGACTATGAAGCAAGCCTTAACATTGTTACTCCGTCTTCATCTCTCATAGAAAGAGGTTAGCTGATACTGTATATTCTGAAATGGTGTAGTTTCCCCCCCCCCAAAGATTTATTTATTTATTTATTTAAAAGGCAGATTTACAGAGAGGCAGAAGCAGAAAAGAGAGAGAGGTCTTTCATCCACTACTCCTCAATTGGTTGCATTGGTCGCAACAGTAGAGCTGCGCCAATCTGATGCCAGGAGCCAGGAGTAGCTTCTGGGTCTCCCACAAAGATGTAGGGGCCCAAGGACTTGGGCCATCTTCTACTGCTCTCCCAGACCATAGCAGAGAGCTGGATCAGAAATGGAGCAGCTGGGACTCCACTCGGCACCCATGTGGGATGCTGGCACTGCAGGCTGCTGCTTTATCCGCTATGCCACAACACCGGAAGAAGAGCAACCAGGACAGAATCCGGCGCCCCAATTGGGACTAGAACCCAGGGTGCTGGTGCCGCAGGCAGAGGATTAGCCTAGTGAGCTGTGGCGCCGGCCATCTTTACAATTATTTAGACAGATGCTTTGAATAATGCTCACCAGAAAGTAACACTTCATTTTGAGGCTTTGAAATATTAGTAACTTTATTCTTTCTACTTTATATGTGACTTTGATTTTTAGAATAAAGGACAGATGTGGATACTTCAAAAAGTTCATGAAAAATGGAATTAAAAGATAAAGTTTAGGAGTGGGCTTTTAGCACGGTGGTTAAGACACTCTTTAGAACACTCACATCCTGTATTAGAGTACCTGGCTTCAAGTCTTGCCTTCACTTCTTATTCCAGCTTACTATTAATGTTGCTACCCTATTGATGGCTCAAGTACTTGAGTCCCAGCCACTCAGTTGGGAGACTCAGATGAGTTCCAGGCTCCTGGCTTTGGCCTGTTTCAGTCCCAGCTGTTTGCAGGTATTTGGGGAGTGAATCAACAAATGGAGAATCTTTCTCTATGTAAATAAAAATAAATTTTAAGATTTTAAATTTTAAGTTAAGATAAAATTTATTTTAGTGCAAAAATTTTTTTTAAATCTGTGCATAATTTTTTCATAATGCACATTTTCTTTGAACTTTTTGAAGATTTTTTGTATGTTACTTCTATACAACAAAGTCATTTTTTTTTTCAGTAGCTATTCATATTATTGTCCAAGGAAGACCCACTAGTCCCCAAAATCACCAGTAATGCTATCAAATGAATTAGGGCTTCTGGCCGGCACCATGGCTCAACAGGCTAATCCTCTGCCTTGCGGCGCCGGCACACCGGGTTCTAGTCCTGGTCGGGGCGCCGGATTCTGTCCCAGTTGCCCCTCTTCCAGGCCAGCCCTCTGCTGTGGCCCAGGAGTGCAGTAGAGGATGGCCCAGGTGCTTGGGCCCTGCACCCCATGGGAGACCAGGAAAAGCACCTAGCACCTGGCTCCTGCCATCGGATGAGCGCGGTGCGCCGGCCGCAGCACACTGTCCGTGGCGGCCATTGGAGGGTGAAGCAACGGCAAAGGAAGACCTTTCTCTCTGTCTCTCTCTCTCACTGTCCACTCTGCCTGTCAAAATAAATAAATAAATAAATAAATAAAAATAAAATATAAAAAAAAAGAATTAGGGCTTCTTATTCTTCGTTTTAAGAGACCTTAGTATGATGTAAGTTTTACATCACTTACTACTTTTCTAAAAGATAACATCCTAAAAAGTAAACACTCGACTAGACCAATAAAGTTAGAGATGGTAATACAGCATAATTTGAAGTCATTCTTGTGGGTCCTCATTGTACATTGTTCATTCTAAATTACTTTATTTCAACATTTTGCCATCCTGTCTGCTTATATCATTCCAGTGTTTATCCCATATTGTCTTACCCTGTCAGAGAATTCCTGTAAATTTTATCTCATGATATATTGAGAAGCCAATATATACAGTGACTCATTGAACCTATTGCAACTACTTATCTAGAAGACATTTGGTATTCTGTTTCATCAGTTTTGCTTTGTCATTTTTCATTTTACTTTCATGTCTCCTAGTCTAGAATCCTGACAGGTTAGGTTAATGTAGTTTAAGTGGAAGTAAATCATAGCAGTGTTTGTTATGAAAGGTTTTTTAGAGTGACTAGTGAGTCCCTACTCAGCCCCCTGTAAGCCCTAGCTAGATATTTGAATTCTTTATAAGTCCCAATATCTTCATCTGTAAAAATATAAAATACTGATTTCAGACAACTGTGACCTTTAAATGGCATAATATGTAATTCAGTGTTTGATACATAAATTAGTTATAACCAAAAAACACTGGTATAAAAATTTTAAATAGTAAGAATTAAAACATTTTTAATTTAATAGTAAAAATGCCAGGCATAGGTAGTTCAGCATTGGTGTTGAAGCTAAATAATGCCATCAGACACTGTTGTTGTTGGTTTTTTTTTTTCAATTTTGTTCTGCTACCTTTAGCTTATACGTACTGCTACCTTTAGCTTAAAATGTTTGTCCTTAAACATTTTACCTTATAATCACCGGAAGTAGAAAGAGAAAAGACCAGACACAAAAGTATCTTTCTCCCAGTGAAAGTTGACCTTTTTATAGAAGAAATTCTCCCTAGTAACTTCTGTTTAGATCACTGGTTAGGCTTTTGTATATGCAATGGAGCCTGAAAAATCAGATAATTTTAGCTGGGTTTATTGTCATTAAGATAAAAATTGAGTTGTTCCTGGTAAGAATGAAAATTGAGTAGGCAGCTTATAATGTCTGCCATTATACAAAATATATAGTAATCATAACTGATAACTTTGGTCATCTTCAATAATCATTAACGACGCCGGCACCGCAGCTCAACAGGCTAATCCTCCGCCTTGCGGCACCGGCACACCAGGTTCTAGTCCCGGTTGGGGCGCCGGATTCTGTCCCGGTTGCCCTTCTTCCAGGCCAGCTCTCTGCTGTGGCCTGGGAAGGCAGTGGAGGATGGCCCAAGTCCTTGGGTCCTGCACCCCATGGGAGACCAGGATAAGCACCTGGCTCCTGCCTTTGAATCAGCGTGGTGCGCTGGCCGCAGCGCGCCTGGCCGCAGCAGCCATTGGAGGGTGAACCAACAGCAAAGGAAGACCTTTCTGTCTCTCTCTCTCTCTCACTGTGCACTCTGCCTGTCAAAAAATATCATTAACGTCTTTACCTACACTGTTAGTCTTTTTTTTTTTAAGATTTGCTTTATTTATTTGACAGAGTTACAAAGAGAGGTAGAAAGAGAGAGAGAGAGAGAGAGAGAGAGAGAGAGAGAGAGAGAGAGAGAGATCTTCCATATGATGGTCTACTCCCCAAATGGCTGCCGAATCTGAGCCAATCCAAAGCCAGGAGCAGCTTCTGGGTCTCCCATGTGGGTGTAAGGTCCCAAGGAGTTGAGCCATCTGCTGCTGTTTTCCGAGTCACATTAGCAGGGAGCTGGATTGGAAGTGGAGCAGCTGGGACTTGAACCAGTGCCCATATGGGATGCCGGCACTGTAGGCTGGGGCTTTAATGCCCTGCGCCACAGCGCCAGCCCCTAAAATCATACTTTTCTAGTCACAAGTGTCCAAGAGCATGCTGTATTCCCTTAACGTGAATGTATTGAACAACTCTCTTGAGACTACATATGAGTGAATCTCGGTCTTCAAACTAAATTTCCAATTATTTTGATAAGAGTAATGCTATTAAGAGCATCTTTGCAGGTTATATTTTTGTCATACCCTCAATTCTTTCTTTATTATTTATTTCCAGGAGTAGGGTCACAGTGTTGGAAGATTAAGCATTTCTGTGATTTCTTGATGTTTTTCCAAAGTAATCATACCTTATTATAAAGCCTTCAGCAGTATAGGAATGTTGTTTAACCTCAGATACACCGGAGGACATGTTTTTCTTTAGGTTTGATAGGTGAAGTGTTCTATAGAGGTTTATCATTTAAGTTTGCATGTTTAACTGGACAGATACAGTAGCCTTCATTTTTTTTCTTTAATAATTGTTTCCTGTTTTAAGCATCATTTATTTACTTATTGCTTTATTCTTTTGGCATTTCTGTATAATATGGTATGAGAAAGCTAAAAGAGGGACAGGATGAACTGTTCCCAGAATCCACAGTTGTAGTTAGAGAGCATGTTCAAATTTTATTAACTAAATCTGTTCTGCCAGCCAGCCTTAGCAGTTCTGTTTTCCTGGACAGAAAGAAGACATAGTTGAGTGATGGTACAGGATATGGAAGCTCAAATTCTCCAGTTCCTGAATTAAGGCTTTGTAGTCTGTTAAAATAATGTCTGCTTTCAAGAATCCATTTACTCCAGTTGAAACAACTTTATTGTCACCACCCTTTTTTCTGCTTCACAATCTCATAGAAGCTGTTTTAAATTTTTTGCTTTTTTTATATGAAATTTCAAGCATTATTTTTTCATGAATTGTAGTTACTTAATGTAATCCATTTTGAAATAGAAATATTAATTGAAAGTCTTGTTATTCAATTTGTTTACTCATTTAGTTTAAAATTGGTCTAAATGTTACCCTGTTACAGTCTCCCTTTCAGTCATTAAACTTTTAGGCTTATCTTTAAATTTTTCAGATACTGTGTTTGGGGATTGTTCTTTGGTTAGTTTTTTCGTTGGTTTTTTCCCAACACTTGGTTACTTATACCTAACTGAAATCAAAATATTGTCGAAAATAATGATCCTGAGGAAAAAGTATATATCAATAAATTGAGGATATGAAGATCAGAGTAATATTATGGTGAGTTGAAATGGCATGTTTTTTTGTAAGTAAAAATATCTACTCTGGGCATATTGCCTTAGTCCATTCTTCATATTCTTATTTCTCTATCATGGACTGTTAGACAGACTTCTTATATTCATACATGATAAACTTTATTTTGATTTAGCCTGCAAAGAAGTCTTCACTAGTAATCATACACTTGAAGTATATATAATTTATAGGAAGATCTGCAGTATAGGATGCTACTGCAGTCCAAAGTGTTTGGCATAGTTGTGACACTCATAAAATAAAAAGGGTGACTCAGGTTTTTGAAAGACAGATATCTTTTTGGAGGTGGAAAAAGATAATGTCCAAAGAGATGGTGTGTTTTAATAACAACATCACTAATGTCTAATATTGAAACTGCATGTTGAATTTCTCAACTTCAAGATATTCCATTTGAAGCAACTGAAATCTTAGGTATTGGCCAAACCTATGTTTTAAATGTACTTTTGGCTTCATCTTAAAAGCTAATCTTTTGGGAAAACAGTGAAAGATCATTGACTAATTGGTAGTCTTGAAAAATGTTGGTTTGTTGCATTTCCCTTCGTGTGCCTTTTTCTTTTCTTCTGTCTCTTCTCATTCTGTAGATTCAGACCCAGGACATACAAGTGAAAATTGGGGGGAGAGACTTTTATCTTCTTACAGGACATACTCAGGTAATTAGATTATCAGGTCCTCCTGTTTAGTCAGTGGTTTCTGTCACATTTACAATTAAGTATTGTACTGTTGCTTATTTTCAAAGCAGTATGTAGTGGTCTTCAGTTGAATAAATAAATAAGCTACATGAATGACCCCAAATTTTCCAGTTTTTATTCTGAGATATCTAGTACATAATATCCAGCACATGCTATGTGTGAACATTGTAAGCAGGACTGTTTTGTACTTTGCTCAGATTTGTACAGTGTAATATGGGAACAGCATTCCTGTAGAAAACATTGTGAAAGTCAAACCCTGGCATAGCACAGTGCAGTGAACCCTGTGAAGGGATACCTAAGGTATCCTGAATCTGTTTTGTTGTAATAACACTTCAGGTTATACCAAGTGTCCTGATTTTAGTAGTGTCGTCTTACGCTTCAGTCATGAGATGTTTTTTAAAAACAAAAATTTAGAAGTTATTTCCATTAAGCTCTTTAGTCTTTGTTGACTTTGTTGCCCAGGTTGAATTTAAGTGTAAGTGGATGAAAATGCAGGTTTTTGGAGAAAGGCCATTACCATCAATTGCTGGAATCTGTTTAACTGTGGCACCAGTTATTATATTTTACTGATCCTTAATTGCTTTAGGTAGGAGAGAATATACAAATACTGTCATTTTTTTAAAAAAAAAGTTTTCTCTAGTGGTTGGCAAGAAACTAATTAGTGTTAAGTGTTTCGATTTTTTTTTTGTAGGATGACGTTTTTATCTCTGAACTTTTTAGTCTGGGTATCTGAGTGTCTATTTTTCAGCATAAGACATTTTGCTATTAAAAACTGAAATAAACCTATTTCTGATATGCTTTTTACTTTGTAAATTTCTGAGGGTACTAGTAGACTCAAATAATCATTCCTAAAATTATCTTGAAAGTTGTTAATTAAGCTGATAAATCAGTAGTTCTGTTTAACAGGTTTGGCAGTGGGGAGCATATTTACGGTCAGTTGCTATGGAATTAAGTATACTTTTCTAAACGGGGACACCTAAGTTCCCAGGCGTACCTAAAAAAGCTGTATGTGATGAAGCCATCCATGATCTGAGTAGTATTGCAGGAAGTCAAGATAAAGATACTCAGTGGTTAAGACATTTATGTAGATATTTGAGAAGCACAGAGTAATGGCACTTTTCTCAGAGTTTAAATGTGCACATTGCAACCATGACGGATTCACTGTGTTTGAATAGTAGTTCCATTGCTTCATTCCTTACATGGTGACTGCTATGTGGAAAATGCTGTATTCTTTAATTTGTGAGAGGCTGACATGTTTATGAACCAGTTGTTTCCCAAGATACTCTACACATAATTGGGAACTCACAATGTTAAGCTTTTTATTTATTCTGACAGGACCTGAAAAGGAAGCATTGATTTTCAAGATTATAAGACTGGGACACCTTTGTGTTTTTAAAGATTCTGTGAATCTTGGAAGAATGTTGGATTGATACAAAGTCCATTTCCTCCCTCCCTCCCTCCCTCCCTCTCTCTCTCTATATCCCTCCCCTCCCCCTCCCCCCTCACCCCCTCGCCCTCTCTCGCCCTCCCTCCCTCCCTCCCTCTCTCCCTCTCTCCCCCTCTCTCTCTCTCCCTCTCTCCCCCCTCCACCCTTATTTGTGTAATCTTAAGTTAATCTTTTGCCCTAGAAATCTCTAAGCTGACTGAGTGGACTGGCACATCCATGGTAGACTATGCTAAGTGAGCACCTGTGTTAAAAGCTTTGGTCCATTATTAGGATAAATAAATACATTTTCTAGTTACTGAAATTTAGTTACCTAGCTTTTTCAAACATGTTTATGAGGAGATTTAAAAATTTTTGTGGCAAATGGAATTAAAAGATAAGTTTATTTTGGAGCAAAAAGTTTTCAAATCATGTTTTTTCTTAATACGTATTGTCCATGAACTTTTTGAAGTCTCCTCATATTATCACAGGATAGATCCCAAATAGTCAAAATCTTGTTAACTGCTTTAAACTGAAAAATTGTTATTTTGAGATATAATAGTGCAGCTTTGAAGAATTGGTATGGCTGTCTCTAACCCAGCTGCCTTATACCAGATACTGTTCACTACCTTCTTTGCCTATCTTATGCAAAACAGGATTTCAGATTTCTCTAGTAACTCAAAAAAGATTCAATCTTGGTTGCTAGCATATTATTTGAGTTTTTGTTTAACTATTAGTAATATATACTATATGTTTATTCTTTCCAAAATGTAATAATTATTTGATCAGTTGGCAGCATGGAATTCTAATAATGAATTTCTGTCTCTTTTGTAACTCAAGTATATATATTCTATCACTTTATTGTCATCTTTTAATATATTAAAATGCTATTAAAAGAAAATAAAGACAAAATTTTAGAAAATATTTTAAGGATAGTTATTTTTTGTTACTAGTTTTTACTATCATTGAAAAATCTTTTCTACTTTCTATTTTATAGAATCTCAATTTTAGGGGAGAATATACTTAGTATATTTACAAAATTATTAAAATAACAATATTTGTAGTATTGTAGTATTTAGGAACCAGGATGTACAGAATGTTTTTAACAAAAAGTATATACGTATTGGAAAATAAAGACATTGCCACAGACATGTTTATTGCTTTGTAATAAGTGTAGTGTTGTTAGTTTAACTATTGTTCTGAGATTAGATGTATACTATATTGAATGATTAATGATAAGAAAATAACTATGATAATACAAGGTATCAGAGCTATGAAGATGATAGATATTAGAAATATTAATTAATAAAAGTTGATTTAAGTATGTCCTAAACTTTTTTGTTGTATTACAAAAATATTTAGCAAAATAGACGTTAGATGCCATTGAATTTTGAAAGCATTGTGGGCAGTGGAGTATATGAATATGTTAGCATATTCTAGCTACTGGCCATATATGCTTGTAAAAGACATTGTACTAACTGTTAAGCTTTCCTGTGTCCCACTAATTTTTGCTTTTTTTTTTTTTTTTAAGATTTACTTATTTGAAAGAGTTACAGAGAGAGGTAAAGACAGAGAGGTCTTGAGGGAGGGAGGGAAGGAGAGAGAGGGAGAAGAGAGAGAGAAAGAGGAGAAGTGGAGAGGGGAGAGGAGAGAGGAGAAAGAGCTATTTTTCCATCTGCTGGTTCACTCCCCAAATGGCTGCAATATCCTGGGGCTGGGCTAGGCTAAATCCAGGAGCCTGAAGCTCCATCTAGATCTCTGACATGGATGCAGGGGCCCAAATACTTGGGCCATTTTCTGCTGCCTTCCTAGGCCCATTAGCAGTGAGCTGGATTGGAAGTGGAGCAGCCCAGACTCAAACCCATGCCCACATGAGATGCTGGCATTGCAGGCAGCAACTTAACCCGCTGTTCCCTAACATCACACAGTAATTTTTGCTATTTTAAAATTTTATCTTTATTTTGCAGCTCCTCTTTACATATACTCTCAAATATGGATCAGAAAGTTCCTGATGTTTATATAAGATTTCCTAAAAAAATAGATGCCTAAACAGATTAATAACCAGACCTATGTGTTAGCTTGCACAGGCGCCTGCATTAATTCCCAGAGAAGTCCTAAAGAAAAGAGACATTCATATCTCTTACTCATAGAATCCATTTCAGTTTGAGTTCCCTACCACTTAATCAGGATGGCTGCATTGCCAAATAATTTTCCCAAATAGTTAAATGTGAGAAACCAGATCTCTTGAAAAAGCCCTTGGAAAGTTTAGATTTTTGAAGATTCTGTCAACCCACAGCTACAGCTTTAAGTACTATCATTCCATGTTCAACTATTGTATGACAAGAATAAAATGATTTGGTGCTTGTTTTCAGTAATTATTGAGTACAATGAGACGTGTCTGCTGGGTTCCATGGAAGATTGTGCAAATCATTGCTGAATTAAGGAAGTAATTTGAATGTGTGTTGGTGTACAGGCTTAGCAGTAATGAAGAATAAAATTATAGCGAAAGAGAAGTATCAAAGATACAGTCGGCTCTGTATCCACAGATTCAACTAATCATGGATGGAAAATACTTGGAAAAAGATTGCATCAGTACTGAACATGTACAGATTTTTTTCCTTTTCTTTATCCTCTAAGCAATACTGTATAAGGGCTGGTGCTGTGGCATGGCGGGTAAAGCTGCTGCCTGCAGTGATGGCATCCCATATGGGCATCGGTTCAAATCCTGGCTCCTCCACTTCTGATCCAGAGCTCTGCTATGGCCTGAGAAAGCAGTGGGAGATGGCCCAAGTGCTTGGGCCCCTGAACCCACTTAAAACCCAGATGAGGCTCCTGGCTTTGGATCCGTGCAGCTCTGGCCATTACAGCCAATTGGGGAGTGAACCAGTGGATGGAAGACACCTCTCTCTCCCTCCCTCCATCCCTCCCTCTCTCTGTCTCTCTCTCCCTCTCTCCCCTCCCCTTTCTCCCTCTCTGCCCCCCTTTCTCTTTCTCTTTCTCTGCCTCTCTCTCTCTCTGTAACTGACTTTCAAATAAATGAATAAATCTTTAAAAAATACTGTGTGTATATATATATAAATACTGTATAACTTGTATATAGTTTTACATTGTGTTAGGTATTATATAATCTGGAGTTGATATAAAGTATGTGGGAGGATATGCATAGGTTGTATTAAACCACTACACAATTTTTATGTGAAGACTTGAGTATCCATGGATTTTGGTATCTGGGTTGGGGAAAGCAGAACATCTTAGAACCAATTCTGTGTGAATATCAAGGGATGACTGCACTAGGGGATATATGAAATGTTACTGAATAAGTTAAATTTTAATAGAACAAATCACTGAAGTACAAATTTTGCTGGAATAAATTTCCAAATATTATTTTCTAAAAACAATAGAATTAAAAATTTGTTAAGCATTCAGGAAGAAAATTGCTTTTGTAATGATATAAATCCAGTACTAGCTTCATATTATACATATTTCTCATATACATGTATGGCATTTATCAGAAAGTTGCCTTATATATTGCTTAACATTTAAGATTCTTATATATGTATTAATAATTTCAGAGAAAGAAGGTCCTGAGAAGAAGAAAACAAAAAAGGAAGCTGGAAATAAGAAATCCACTCCAGTTAGCATTCTCTTTGGTTATCCACTCTCTGAGCGGAAGCAGATGGCACTTCTTATGCAGATGACAGCAAGAGACAACAGTCCAGGTGACACCTGCCATTATTGGTTTGACGTATATTTTGAGTTTTCCTTGGACAGCCTTGCTTTGTCTTAATTATTTTTTAACTACTTTTAATTTTTAATCCTTTATTGGATTTAATCAGTATTACTTATAACATGTTTGTAATTTAATGATTATTTGTGACAATTTTTGTGTTGTCTGTATCCTCTACTATGTTATAAGGTAACTATACAAAAGTAAGGATCTTGGAGAGCGGCAAGATGGCAGAATAGGAAGGGAGCACACTGATAGTCCGGGAAGAGAAAGTTTAATAAAAGTGGAGATACTGCAGGTTCAAGGAAGAGTAGGGGAAGAAACAGCAGAGGAAACTCTTCTGGAACTAGTGATTCACAGTGGACCTGCGTGGAGAGTGTGGGAGCCCACAGTTCAGGACACCATTGGCAGAATCAACACACCAGTGCTGGAATGCAAGCTGTACAGAATTACTTCCCTTTTGAATCAAAAAAAAAAAAAAAGATTTACCACGCTTAACCTGGGAGTGTCACCTTTGGCACATCCTTAACCCTGAGGAAACAAACAGAGCTCTCAGGCCATACCCATTTCAAGCCTCTAAGGCTCCATCAGAAGCAGACAGTCCACTTAATACAGTCGTAGTATAACAAGAAAAAACACCACAGCAAGGGAAGAAGAATCCAAAGATATCTCCATAATGCCAAGCAACAAACACAAAAACCGAGGAAACAAGAACAAGGAAGACATTATGACACCCCCAAATGAACAAGACACCCCAAGCCAAGATTATGAAAATGATGAGATGGAAGAAATGCAAGATACGGATTTCAAAAAATTTATGATAAGAACAATTAGAAGTTTTCAAAAACAAATGCTTGAGGTACAGAATTCCTTACTTGTCAGGATAGAAAATCTCCTTCGAGAAAATCTTAAGGAGGAATCAAAATGAAACGCAGAAACTAGTAGAACAGGAAAGTGTGATAGTGACAAGAAATCAAAATGAAATGAAGAACTCAATAGATCAAATGACAAACACATTAGAGAGCCTTAAAAACAGAGTCAGTGAAACAGAAGAGAGAATATCAGACTTAGAAGACAGAGCACAGGAAAGTATACAGTCAAACAAAAGAAAAGAAAAGGAAATTAGAAATCTAAAAAATATTGTTGGGAATCTACAGGATACTATTAAAAAACCCAAAATTTGGGTTCTAGGAGTTCCTGAAGGCATGAAGAGAGAGAAAGGATTAAAAAGCCTTTTTAGTGAGATACTTGCAGAGAACTTCCCAGGTTTGGAGAAGAACAGAGACATCCTAGTACAGGAAGCTCATAGAACCCCTAGCAAACATGACCAAAGGAGATCCTCACCACGACATATTGTTATCAAACTCACCACAGTGAAACATAAAAGATTCTAAAATGTGCAAGAGAGAAACGTCAGATTATTCTCAGAGGATCTCCAATTAGACTCACAGCAGACTTCTCATCAGAAACCCTATAAGCTAGAAGGGAATGGCGAGACATAGCCCAGGTAGTAAGAGAGAAAAACTGCCAGCCCAGAATACTATATCCTGCAAAGCTCTCATTTGTGAATGAAGGTGAAATAAAGACCTTTCATAGCGAACAAAAATTGAATGAATTTGTCGCCACTCGTCCAGCCCTGCAAAAGATACTTAAAGATGTGTTACACACAGAAACACGGTCATCAATATGAAAGAAGGTAAAGGAAGGAAATCTCACAGCAAAAGATCACAGGAAGTTCAGAGCATATATTAGAAAATATCTTTGGCAAATGGCAGAGGAAAGTTACTACTTATCAATAGTCACATTGAATGTTAATGGCCTGAACTGTCCAGTTAAAAGACACAGATTGGCTGATTGGGTTAAGGAACAAAACCCATCTATTTGCTGCTTACAAGAAACACATCTGTCTAACAAAGATGCATACAGACTGAAAGTGAAAGGCTGGAAAAAGATATACCATGCCAACAGAAATGAAAAAAGAGCGGGCGTGGCCATCTTAATATCGGACAACATAAACTTTAACACAAAAACTGTTAAGAGAAACAAAGAGGGGCACTATATAATGATTAAGGGATCAATTCAACAGGAAGATATAATGATTATCATTGTATATGCACCTAATTACAGGGCACCGGTTTATTTAAAAGATTTGTTAAGGGACTTAAAGGGAGACTTAGACTCCAATACAATAGTACTAAGGGACTTCAATACTCCATTCTCAGAAATAGACAGATCAACAGGACAGAAGATCAACAAGGAGACAGTAGATTTAAATGACACTGTAGCCCAAATGGATCTAACAGATATCTACAGAACGTTTCACCCTACACATAAAGCATTTACATTCTTCTCAGCAGTACATGGAACCTTCTCTAGGATTGACCACATACTAGGCCATAAAGCAAGTCTCAGCAAATTCAAAAGAATTAGAATCATACCATGCAGCTTCTCAGACTATAAAGGAATGAAGTTGGAAATTAGCAACTCATAATCCCTAGAGCATATGCAAACACATGGAGATTGAACAACATGCTCCTGAATGAACAATGGGTCATAGAAGAAATCAAAAGAGAAATCAAAAATTTTCTGGAAGTAAATGAGGGGTCAGCACAACATACCAAAACTTACGGGATACAGCAAAAGCAGTGTTAAGAGGAAAGTTTATATCAATAGGTGCCTACATCAAGAAATTGGAAAGGCACCAAATAGATGAGCTTTCAATTCATCTGAAGGATCTAGAAAATCTGCAGCAAACCAGACCCAAATCTAGTAGGAGAAGAGAAATAATTAAAATTAGTGAAGAAATCAACAGGATTGAATCCACAAAAACTCAGCCAAACGAGGAGCTGGTTTTTTGAAAAAATAAACAATATTGACACTCCATTGGCACAACTAACTAAAAAAAGAAGAGAAACGACCCAAATCAATAAAATCAGAGATGAAAAAGGAAACGTAACAACAGACACTACAGAAATAAAAAGAATCATCAGAAATTACTACTAGGACATGTATGCCAGCAAACAGGGAAACCTATCAGAAATGGATAGCTTCCTGGACACATGCAACCTACCTAAATTGAACCAGGAAGACATAGAAAACCTAAACAGACCCATAACTGAGGTAGAAATTGAAACAGTAATAAAGGCCCTCCCAACAAAGAAAAGCCCAGGACCAGATGGATTCACTGCTGAATTCTACCAGACATTTCAAGAAGAACTAACTCCAATTCTTCTCAAACTATTCAGAACAATTGAAAAAGAGGGAGTCCTCCCAAATTCTTTTTATGAAGCCAGCATCACCTTAATTCCTAAGCCAGAAAAAGATGCAGCATTGAAAGAGAATTATAGACCAATATCCCTGATGAACATAGATGCAAAAATCCTCAATAAAATTCTGGCCAATAGACTGCAACAATACATCAGAAAGATCATCCACCAGGACCAAGTGGGATTTATCCTTGGTATGCAGGGATGGTTCAATGTTCATAAAACAGTCAACGTGATATACCACATTAACAGATTGCAGAAGAAAAACCATATGATTATCTCACTAGACACAGAGAAAGCATTTGATAAAATACAACACCCTTGCATGATAAAAACTCTAAGCAAACTGGGTATGGAAGGAACATTCCTCAATACAATAAAAGCAATTTATGAAAAACCCACAGCCAACATCCTATTGAATGGGGAAATGTTGGAAGCATTTCCCCTGAGATCTGGTACCAGACAGGGATGCCCATTCCCACCACTGCTATTCAATATAGTTCTGCAAGTTTTAGCCAGTGCTATTAGGCAAGAAAAAGGAACTAAAGGGATACAAATTGGGAAGGAAAAACTCAAACTGTCCCTCTTTGCAGATGATATGATCTTTATTTAGGGGACCCAAAGAACTCTACTAAGAGACTATTGAAACTCATAGAAGAGTTTGGCAAAGTAGCAAGATATAAAATCAGTGCACAAAAATCAACAACCTTTGTATACACAGGCAATGCCATGGCTGAGGAAGAACTGCTAAGATCAATCCCATTCATAATAGCTACAAAAACAATCAAAAACCTTGGAATAAACTTAACCAAGGATGTTAAAAATCTCTACGATGAAAATTACAAAACCTTAAAGAAATAGAAGAGGATACCAAAAAATGGAAAATCTTCCATGCTGATGGATTGGAAGAATCAGTATCATCAAAATGTCCATTCTCCCAAAAGCAATTTACAGATTCAATGCAATACCAATCAAAATACCCAAGACATTCTTCTCAGATCTGGAAAAAATGATGCTGAAATTCATATGGAGACACAGGAGACCTCGAATAGCTAAAGCAATCTTGTACAACAAAAACAAAGCCGGAGGCATCACAATACCAGATTTCAGGACATACTACAGGGCAGTTGTTATCAAAACAGTATGGTACTGGTACAGAAACAGATGGATAGACCAATGTAACAGAATAGAAACACCAGAAATCAATCCAAACATCTGCAGCCAACTTATATTTGATCAAGGATATAAAACCAATCCCTGGAGTAAGGACAGTCTATTCAATAAGTGGTGCTGGGAAAATTGGATTTCCACATGAAGAAGCATGAAACAAGATCCCTACCTTTCACCTTACACAAAAATTCACTCAACATGGATTAAAGACTTAAATCTACGACCTGACACCATAAAATTATTAGAGAGCATTGGAGAAACCCTGCAAGATATAGGTACTGGCAGAGACTTCCTAGAAAAGACCCTGGAGGCACAGGCAGTCAAAGCCAAAATTAACTATTGGGATTGCATCAAATTAAGAAGTTTTTGTACTTCAAAAGAAACAGGAAAGTGAAGAGGCAACCAACAGAATGGGAAAAAATATTTGCAAACTATGTAACAGATAAAGGGTTGATAACCAGAATCTACAAAGAAATCAAGAAACTCCACAACATCAAAACAAACAACCCACTTAAGAGATGGGCCAAGGATCTCAATAGACATTTTTCAGAAGAGGAAATCCAAATGGCCAACAGACACATGAAAAAATGTTCAAAGATCACTAGCGATCAGGGAAATGCAAATCAAAACCACAATGAGGTTTCACCTCACCCTGGTGAGAATGGCTCACATTCAGAAATCTACCAACAATAGATGCTGGAGAGGATGTGGGGGAAAAGGGACACTAACACACTGTTGGTGGGAATGCAAACTAGTGAAGCCACTATGGAAGTCAGTCTGGAGATACCTCAGAAACCTGAATATAACCCTACCATACATAACCCAGCCATACCACTCCTTGGAATTTACCCAAAGGAAATTAAATTGGCAAACAAAAAAGCTGTCTGCACATTAATGTTTATTGCAGCTCAATTCACAATAGCTAAGACCTGGAACCAACCCAAATGCCCATCAACAATAGACTGGATAAAGAAATTATGGGACATGTACTCTATAGAATATTATACAGCAGTCAAAAACAGTGAAACCTGGTCATTTGCAACAAGATGGAGGAATCTGGAAAACATTATGCTGAGTGAACTAAGCCAGTCCCAAAGAGACAAATATCATATGTTCTCCCTGATCAGCGACAACTAACTGAGCACCAAAGGGGAAACCTGTTGAAGTGAAATGGACACTATGAGAAACAGTGACTTGATCAGCTCTTGTCCTGATTGTTGATGTGCAATGTAATAATACTTTATCCCTTTTAGTATTTTTTTTGTTCTACTTAATACTATTGGTTGAACTCTGTAATTAACACAATTATTCTTAGGTGTTTAAATTTTAACTGAAAAGTGATCCCTGTTAAATATGAGTGGGAATAAGAGAGGGAGGAGATGTACAATTTGGGACATGCTCAATTGGACTTGCCCCAAGTGGTGGAGTTAGAAACCTGCCAGGGGATTCCAATACAATCCTATCAAGGTGGCATGTACCAATGCCATCTCACTAGTCCAAGTGATCAATTTCAGTTCATAGTTGATCACACTGATAGGTCTAAGAGTCAAAGGGATCACACAAACAAGACTAGTGTCTGCTAATACTAACTGATAGAATCAAAAAGGGAGAGAACGATCCATCATGGGAAGCGGGATACATAGCAGACTCATAGACTGGCAGATGTCCTAAATAGCACTCTGGCCTCAGAATCAGCCCTTAAGGCATTTGGATCTGGCTGAAGAGCCCATGAGAGTATTTTAGTCATGGAAAGTCAAGACACTCTTGGGAAAAAAAAAAAAAAGACCTAAATGAAAGATCTCTGTGAGTGAGATCCCAGTGGAAAGAACGGGGCCATCAAAGAAGGAGATACCTTTCTCTGAAGGGAGGAGAGAACTTCCACTTTGACTATGACCCTGCTGGAATAAGATCAAAGTCGGCGAACTCAAAAGGCTTCCAAGGCCGGCGCCGTGGCTCAATAGGCTAATCCTCTGCCTTGCAGCGCTGGGAAGGGGATCTAGTCCCTGTCGGGGCACCGGATTTTGTCCCAGTTGCCCCTCTTCCAGGCCAGCTCTCTGCTGTGGCCAGGGTGTGCAGTGGAGGATTGCCCAAGTGCTTGGGCCTTGCACCCCATGGGAGACCAGGATAAGCACCTGGCTCCTGCCATTGGATCAGCGCGGTGCGCCAGCCACAGCACACTGGCCGTGGTGGCCATTGGAGGGTGAACCAACAGCAAAGGAAGACCTTTCTCTCTGTTTCTCTCTCTCTCACTGTCCACTCTACCTGCCAAAAAAAAATAAGGCTTCCATAGCCTTGGCAACTCATGACTATAGCCTAGGGAGGTTTTTGACACCATAAACAAGAGTGTCAAATTGTTAAGTCAACAGCAGGAGTCACTGTGTACTTACTTCTCATGTGGGATCTGTCCTTAATGTGTTGGCCAATGTGAAGTAATGCTATAACTAGTACTGAAACAGTATTTTCCACTTCGTGTTTCTGTGTGGGTGCACACTGATAAAATCTTTATATATACTAAATCGATCTTCTGTATATAAAGATAATTGAAAATGAATCTTGATGTGAATGGAGGGGGAGCAGGAAATGGGAGGGGTGCGAGTGGGAGGGAAATTATGGGGGGGGGAGCCATTGTAATCCATAAACTGTAATTTGGAAATTTATATTTACTAAATAAAATAAATAAAATAACACACAAAAAAGAGTAAGGATCTTTGCATGTGGTGAATTCAGTAAATGCTTGTTCAATAAAATGAATAATTTAGAAGTGAGTTAATAAGCTAAAAAAAATCTATTCAGAACTTTTTACCTTGCTTAAGATTTCATTTATCCATTTCTTGCTTCCAGGCTTATGATTTCTTTTGCTTTTACTCGCACACCATTGATAAACTGGTAAACATATCATATGCTGCTTGCAGAAACTAAGTATGTGAGCTGTATTTTGTTGCTTAAGATCTAAATTATTTTAAAGGAAAATGCAGTATAGTAAGTGTATTTCATATTTCATTTTACAGTTTCAGTTATGGTGTTATGTCTATATATGTGTGTGCTTGTTCCTTTTCTTTGTTCTCCTAAATTAATCCAAGAAGGCTTACCAGCAGGACAAAATCAAAGGAAGAACTAGCCAAGCAATGTGCTCATTTTGTTAAAAGGGCATTCAAGAGATAGATAAAAACCAGACACCTGGACTGAGATAGTTGTTACTATTGAGCATTGAACTTATCTGTGCATCCTGGCAACTCATAATAGAAAAAAAATTTGGGTTGTATAGTTCTCATTGACTTATACAAGAAGGTATATTTTGTATGGAGAAAAAAATTTCTTTTGACTGAATTCCAGGAATTTATATATAAGACTCCAGGTAATGCAACAAAACTTGTTGAACTTGATTGAAAGGAAATGAATAATTTTTTATTTACCTTTATTCAAAAAAACAGACATCTGATTCATTCCCCAGATACCCAAAATAGCCCGGGCTGGGCAAGGTTGAAACCAGGAGCTGAGAACTCATTCCAAGTCTCCCATTTGGGAGACTCACATATTTGAATCAGCAACTTCTGTCCCCAAGGGTTTGCATTAGAAGGAAGGTGGAATCAGAGGTGGAGCTGGGACTTGAAACCAGGCAGTTTGGTATGGGATATGGGTATCTGAACCACTGAACCACACATCTGTGTCCTATGTTGATTATCATTAGGACAGCAAAGTTAAATTTTAAGAGTTTTTAAGTGGGGCTGGCATTGTGCCATGGCAGATGGAGCCATCTACTTGTAATGTTGGCATCCCATTTGGGCGCAAGTTAGTATCCTTGCTGCTCCAATCCAGCTACTAATGGTCTGGGAAAGCAGTGGCGATGGCTCAGGTTCTTGGGCCCCTGCACCCATATAGAGACCTGGACAAAGGTCTTGACTCCTGGCTTTGGCATGGCCCAGCCCCAGCTGTTGGGGCCTTCTCGGGAATAAAACAGCAGATAGAAGATTCTCTCCCCCTATTTCCCCTTCTCTTCCCCCTCTTCCCCCTCTCCCAGCCCCAGCTGTTGGGACCTTCTGGGCAGTAAAACAGCAGATGAAAGATTCTCCCTCTCCCCCTTCTCTTCCCCCTTTAAAAAATACTTTAAAAAGCTCATAGGGAATTGGAATTAAAAGATAAATTTATTTTGGTGCAAGCAAATTTTAAAATATATGCATTTTTAATTTAATTTTAAAATGTTATTTAAGTTATACATGTTTTATGTCTTTTATATATACAGATTTAGGAACATAGTGATACTCCCCCCCACCCCATCTTCCCTCCCACCCACACCAACCCTTCTGCCTCTCATATTCCCACTCCTAAATTTTTACAAAAATCTATTTTCAGTGTACTTAATTATTATATAGTTAAAACTACACTGAGTAAAGGAGTTCAACAAAGAGTATGAAGGAAAAAAGCACTGTTCTTCAACAGAAGAGATAAGTACTGTCAATAACCATCAAATCTCAAAATGTCCATTTCACTCCAAAATATGACATTTCAGTTTCTCTGTAGCTACCTCGGATCAGGGAAGAGACATCCTGTCTTTGGGGACTTGGGACTGGCTTATTTCACTCAGTAGAATGGTTTCCAGTTGCGTCCATCCTTTGCAGAAGACAGGATCTCATTTTTGTGGTTTTTTTTTTTTTTTTTTTTTTACAGCTGAGTAGTAAAACACACTTTCCATGAACTTTTTGAATATCCTTTACATTTTATGAAGAGCTAAAAGAGAAGTGCTCAAAGTCTCCAAATGATCAGGACATGAAAATGCTGGTGACTGTGATTTGGCTAGTGTAAGATGTATATGTGTTAAGATACCAGTTGTACCCTGTAATTAAGTATAATTGTTACAAGTTAATTTTAAAGAGTATAAAGCTCTTGGGATAAAAGTTATTTTTAAAACTTACAAATTAAAATAATGAGGGGCCTCCTGCTTTTTAAAAACAGAATATTTTGTTTCCGTTACTCCCACCTTTTCTACCTACAACTTGGGAAAGACTAAATTAAAGATATTTTACAGAGTTAAAACTTTAAGATAAGGGGCCCATGCTGTGGCATGGAAGGTTAAGCCGCCCACCTGCAGTGCTATCGGCTCCTTTTCTTGTCATACCTGCTGCACTTCCAATCCAGCTCCCTGTTAATATACCTGGTAAGCAGAGGAGGATGGCCCAAGACCTTAGGTCTCTCCACCCTTGTGGGAAACTTAGAGGAAGCTCTAGCTCCTGGCTTCATCCTGGCCCAGTCCCAGCCATTTGGGGAGTGAACTTTACTACTTTTGTAGTTTGTTTTCTCAGTAGAAATAATATTAAACTACAATGTTCTCCAGTTGGTTCTCTTAATTTAAAGATAATTATCTGTCAGCTTTATTTTAATATATATAGAACTGGATTAAAAAGCTTATGAAACATCAAGTTTTTTACCATCATATAGATACATTTGAGGTTCAGAATTGACTGTTTTAACAATTAGCTTAGGCCATTGGGATAAATGCTTTTTTCAGAAATTCAGCAAGATAGTTTTCTTAGGAAAGATTACAATAAAATTCAGTTTTGCTATCAACAAATATGTCTTTTTTTAAGATTTATTTATTTGAAAGAGTTATACAGAGAGAGAAGGAGAGGCAGAGAGAAACAGATCTTCTATCTGCTGATTCACTCCCCATTTGGCCTCAACGGCTGGAGCTATGCCAATCCGAAGTCAGGAACCTTTTCTGGGTCTCCCACATGGGCACAGGGGCCCAAGGTTTTGGGCCATCTTCTACTGCTTTCCCAGGCCATAGCAGAGAGCTGAAGCAGGTGCGGCAGGAACTCAAACCAGTGCCCATACGGGATGCCGGCACAGCAGGCAGCGGCTTTACCCTCTACACCACAGGGCCACCCCACAAATATTTCTTGAATCCTGCTTTGTACCAAGAAGTCTTCTAAGCAGTAGACATATAATAATGAGTATTACAAGGTCCTTTCTAGAAATACTTAAGAGGAATGGTGTAATGGAGACAATGTACTTTATATTCCAAAAGGTCAAGCTTAGTCTTTTTTCTGAGGAAAGGCTGATACTGCTTCTGAGTTCTTATTATGTTCACGAGATGATAGAAAGTTATTTTTCATAATTTTTTTCAGAATTAACAGTAAGTCTTGGTACTTAATTGATTAAGAAAATAGTTGAGGGGTAGAAGTTTGGCTCAGCAGTTAAACTTCATCCTGTATTGGAGTGCCTGGGTTTGAGTCCCAGCTCCACTTTCCATTCCAGCTTCCTGCTAATGTGCACCTTGGGAGGCAGGAGGTGTTGGCCCAAGTAGATGGGTTCCTGCCACCTGTGTGGGAAACTCAGATTAAGTTCTTGGCTCCCAGCTTTGAACGGGCCCAGCCCTGGCTGTTGTGAGAATTTGAGGAATGAACCAGTAGATAGAAGATCTTTCTTTTTTCTCTGTCTCTCCTCCTTTTCCCCTTCGCCCCACTTCCGCCTCCCTCACCCTCTTCCACTTCCAATCTCTGAATCTCTCAATCTCTGTCTGCCTTTCAAAAAAGTAAAAATTAAAGATAAAAGAAATCATTAAGTATTGGGTTTTTTTTAAAGTTCTGAAATGGAAGCAAGAGCTTCCAGCATCGTCTAGTTTGACTTTCTTATTTTTAATGTAGTAACTAGAAGAAAAATAAAAGATAAGAAGGGCTGGCGCTGTGGTATGTTAGGTTAAGCCTCCACTGGTGGCGCTGGCATCCCATATTATAGGCACTGGTTCATATCCCAGCTGCTTCTCTTCCAATCCAGCTCTCTGCTTATGGCCTGGGAAAGCAGTGGAAGATGGCCCAAATGTTTGGCCCCTGCACCCATGTGGGAGACCCGGAAGAAACTCCTGGCTTTGTATCAGCCCAGCTCCAGCCATTGCAGCCATTTGGGGAGTGAACCAGTGGATGGAAGACCTCTCTTTCTATCTCTCCCTCTCTGTAACTCTGCCTCTCAAATAAATAAATAAATCTTTAAAAAATATATATATATATATGTAAGAATCAAAATTCGTATACGCCTTTTTCAAGACTGAACTTAATGCAGATCTGTAGCTTAATTTTCACACTAAAATCATCATGTCCTTAATTTGTGCTTAATATCAGAACAGAACACTAATGTTTTCTCTGAGGCCAGTGTTTGAACTCCCATCATCAATTTCATTGCATCTGTGTCTTAGAATAATAGCCCAGGAAAAACACATGTTTGTTTTTGCAGTTAATTAAAATATTCATGAAGCAAGCACTTTTATTGTATTACTTGATATTTTATTATCATTAATATAATTTTATGAATTGACAGAGAAACATTTTTCTGAATTGACTCATGATATTTGGTAACATGAAAGGAAGATTTATTTCATGTATCTGATTCAACTTATAAATGTATAATCCAAGTCAAGTTTTGGGTTGTTAGGATGGGAAGGCATTCCCTGTGTTCTAGGAAATTAGCAGATTATCAGTAAAAAAAACTTTCAATAAGTATATGAAATACATAGCCCAGAACTTTTGCAAACTTTCTTCTTTCTTACAGATTCCACACCAAATCATCCATCACAAACACCAGCCCAGAAGAAAACTCCCAGTTCTTCATCTCGGCAGAAAGATAAAGTTAATAAAAGAAATGAACGTGGTGAAACTCCGTTACACATGGCAGCTATTCGAGGAGATGTGAAGCAAGTCAAAGAATTAATAAGTTTAGGGGCAAATGTGAATGTGAAAGATTTTGCAGGTAAGAATGGTTAATTCCAGACTAATATTCAGAAATTCAAACTTTAAACATATCCTGATTACAGCTTCATCTACTGTATTTTATTCCTTTTGCTGGAAAGATAGATTCTGGTATTTTTTATTATAAATCTTTTGGGGTGTATGCATAAAACCTTGATATCTGCTGTAATTTCATGCTATAATTACTCAGATCTTTATGTATTACATTTTAGTTGACATATTACTCTATGGATCTTCATCTAATTTTGGCTCTGTTTAGGTGAACTTAAATATGTAATGTTTTCCAAGTAGTTCAGTCAAAATTCTTTGAAGAACATTGGTTAATTTGAACATGAGAATTCTTAACGATTATATTGCTCTTTTCACTTTAATGACCCAAATAAACATATATATATATAAAAATATCCATAACATACTGGTACATTTCTACTGTAAAGCATTCAAACACTGAAAGTATTCAGAGAGCTGTATTAGAAATTCCCCTTTCTTTCACTGACTGTATTATTCTACCTTCTCTCCTTCCAGTTTCTTTCTTTTCTGTAAAAGCATTAATGATTTGGTGGTTATCTTTTAGTGAATTTTCATTATTATATATAAAAATGAATATTTGGGCTGGCGTCGCAGCTCAATAGGCTAATCCTCTGCCTTGTGGCGCCGGCACACCGGGTTCTAGTCCCGGTCGGGGCGCCAGATTCTGTCCCGGTGGCCCCTCTTCCAGGCCAGCTCTCTGCTGTGGCCCGGGAGTGCAGTGGAGGATGGCCCAAGTGCTTGGGCCCTGCACCCCATGGGAGACCAGGAGAAGCACCTGGCTCCTGACTTTGGATCAGCGCAGTGCGCTGGCTGCAGCGCACCGGCTGTGGTGGCCATTGGAGGGTGAACCAACTGCAAAGGAAGACCTTTCTCTCTCTCTCTCTCTCTCTCTCTCTCTCTCTCTCTCTCTCTCTTACTGTCCACTCTGCCTGTCAAAAAAAAAAAAAATTGAATATTTGTTTATATAGGCCTTTTGTTTAAACAGATGAAATTACTCCATCTATATCATATAGTTACATTCTGCCTGAGGTCCTACAGATACTTCTATCTGTATGTCTCTCTGTGTGTGTACGTGTATATATGACACATACATATTTCATTTTTAACACCTGCATAATATTTTATACAGATTTCCATGGGCAGTATAGTAGTGAGCACCCTTATCCAAATATCTTTGTGTATAGTTATGTAAATATTTCAGTAGAATTGAAACTGCTAAATCAAAAGAGATACATATTTAAGGTTTTTGAAATAATGACAGATTTGCCCACTAGGAGTGCCTTTTTTCTCATTTCTGCACTAAAACTAGATGTATCAATTATTAATCTGACAAGTGAGAAATATTTGTTTTATTTTCATAATTGGTAGTGACAGTAGACATATCTTGTGAATTGTCAGATCTGACCCTTTGCCCATTGTTATTTGATTTGGTACTATTTTTAATGGAGCCCTTCATATAGTCCAAACTATATTTTTTGTCATATATGTAAAGATTTTCACTGTCAGGCTTACACTGAACTTTAATTATAGTGTTTATTGTACTAGAGTTTCAATCTTTATGTAATCATGTCAGTTATCTTTTCATTTGTGAGTTCTTGCTCTGGTATTTTATTTGAGAAGATATTTGCTGTCTCTGTTTCATAAAATTATATTTCTGTATTTTCTGTTTGCCGTATTTTGTTTTGTTTGTACTGGTAAGCCCATTAATACATCTGTAATTGATTTCTCTATTCAGTGTAAGTGGGGAAGGGAGTGACATACAGCATCTACTTAAAATGCACAGCATCTATTCTAGGGGAAAACGTGGTAGTATTTATCAAAAGCTTTAAATATACAATTCTTTTTGGTCTAAGTGTTCCACTTATAAGGATTTATTTTAAATATTTAGTTGTAGTTGTACAGGTGTAGACTTAGTTGTAAGGATACTTCTAGCAACATTGTTTCTAATATTAAAAACTAGCCATATCCTCTGGTAATATGAGCATGTTAAAATAAGTTACGGTATATTTGAGTAGTAGAATACTGTCATGTAGAATAACATAATGATGTAAGTAATTGTACTTGAGTTAGTAGAGGAAACAGGTTAAACATTTTTCATCCATGCTTTATAAAGATAGGGGAGAACTAGTAGATAATTATATTTTTTAAATGATTACATCTGAGGGTAGATTATGGGTATGCTTATTTCCTTCTTCATACTTTTTTTAATGGTTTCTAATACTTTTGTGAACATGTAACTTTTTATTGTAAAAGTAATTAAAATGATAAATGAATTTTAGTTAAAATAAACATTAAATCCATGAAGTATTTTATCAACTTAACAGAATAAAGCCTTTAAAACATAGGGTTTTGGTCAATGAAAGACTCCAAACAAGTATATCAGTATTTTGCCTACTTTTTCTGTTTTTTTTGTCTTTAGTTCAGTTGATTATTAAAACAAATGTGTTTAATGCTGAAAAAGGAATACTTAATACTTGAATGAAATAATTCATCCCCAGTGGAAATGATAATATCTTGAATGAACTTCCTGTAAACTGAGTGTTGTTCTTTGGTGTTTGTTTTGAAAAGCTTTTTCATTTCTTTTTCCTTTGGTATCATGGGCAATTTAGAATTATGATGTCACACATAGAAATGTATTTGGAAAGCCTTTATCTTGGAATTAGTGTTTGTGAACCATATGTTAAATTAATATTCTAACTCTAGGTTGGACTCCACTGCACGAAGCATGCAATGTTGGATATTACGATGTTGCTAAGATCCTTATTGCAGCTGGAGCAGATGTCAACACACAAGGATTAGATGATGACACTCCACTCCATGATTCTGCTAGTAGTGGGCACAGAGATGTAAGTATGATAGGAAAAAATCAATAATACACATTATCAAAATACAAATTCAAGAGATGGGTTGGTTTTTTTTTTTTTTTTTTTTTGGCTTCACAGTTAAGACTCTGGTAGGAGTGAATGCTCCAACATAAGAAGCAGTCCATACAGCGGACTCTTAGAATGACAGTCGCTTTAAGTAGTACTCTGACCTCAGAATCAACCCTTAAGGCATTCTGCTCTGGCTGAAAAGCCTACAAGAGCATTTCAGGTGTGGAAAACCAAGACACTGTGGCAAAAAACTGTCCTACATGAAGGATCTCTGTGAGATCTCTGTGGAAAGAAGTGATCATCAAAGAAGAAGGTACTTTTCTCTGAAGGGAAGAGAGAATTTCTACTTTTCTTTTGGCCTTGTCATACCTGAAGGAGTTTGTGGATTCAAAAGGCTTCCATAGCCTAGGCAGCTCATGTCAAAAGCCTCAGGTGGTAACTGACATCATATGTAAAAGTGATAATTGTTAAATTAACAACAGGAGTCACTGTGCACTAACTTCTCATGCAGGACCTCTGTCCTCAAAGAATTACATTATGGGAGCTGACAGTAAAACTTGTTCTCAAAGATTTATTTCATTTAGTATATTAAATAGAGGGTATTCTTAAGTCTCATAAGTTTTAGTTATGCCTAAGTGTCCAACTTCATTGCCTACTTTCTGAGGTGCTTACTTAATTAACGATAAAACTTGTTCTCAAGGAAAGAAAAAATAAAAGATACCCACATCCCATACTGCAATATCTGGGTTTAAGTGCCACATTTGCTCCCAGTTCCAGCTTCTGCTGATGTGCACCCTGGGATGGAGCAGGTCGTGACTGAAGTGGTTGGGTCTGTACCACCCACAAGGGAGCCCCGGACTGAGTGCCAGGCTTCAGTCGAACCCCACCCCAAACATTATTGGCTTAGGATTATAAAGCAGCAATGGGAAGCTTACTTATTTGTTCACTTCTCTCTCTGACTTGCACGTTACAAAGTAATATGTGTTTATTTGTTCTTCATTGTATGATATTTTGTCATTTTACTCATTGCTTAATAAATTCATCTGTGTTTTGTTTATCCCTTTCTTCTATCTGCTAATTCATAATCAATTTATTAGTATCTTTTCATAAAATGATTTTATGGTTGGTGAAGCCCTTTGGTGAAATTTTTATTTCAAGGCATTCTGTCAATAAGTACAGGTAGGGGCCAGCACTGTGGCATAGTAGGTTAATCCTCCGCTTGTAGCACCGGCATCCCATATGGTTGCCGGTTCTAGTCCCGGCTGCTTTTCTTCCAGTGCAGTTCTCTGCTATGGCCTGGGAAAGCAGTAGAAGATGGCTCAAGTCCTTAGGCCCCTGCACCCACATGGGAGACCTGGAGGAAGCTCTTGGCTCCTGGCTTTGGATCAGTGCAGCACCAGCCGTTGTGGCCATTTGGGGAGTGAACCAGCAGTTGGAAGACCTTTCTCTCTGTCTTTCCCTCTCATTGTCTGTAACTGTAACTCGCAAATAAATAAATAAAATCTTTGAAAAAAAAATACAGGTAATTAAATCAGATTTTAGTTACAACAAAAATTTTAAAGTTTTATTTTAAAAGATTTTTAAATTTATTTTGAAAGTTACAGTTAAAGAGAGAGGGAGATCCTCCATCCTCTGGTTCACTCTGCAGCTGTCCACAATGGTCAGTGCTTGGTCCAGCCAAAGCTACGAGCTTCTTTTGGGTCTCCCTTGTTGGTGGAATAAGCCCACCCTGGTGGGAGACTTGGGACATGGAGACAAGCTTCAGGGAGAGTTCAGCAGCAGCCTTGGAAAACAAGCTCATATTTGAAAATCATGAACATATGAAATTTAATAACACTTCAAGGGTAGTAAGCTATTAACAGTTGGAATCATGAGCAAATTTTTTATCTGCGCATTCTTACATTTCAGGTTTTCTACAATACTGGTCTACTTCTTTGCATTTAATTCATTGTAGATGTTTGTTATGAAAGAATTTGTTAGAAATTCCCGAGTTGTAGTATGTGATTTTAAACTATTATATTCCAGCACTGTGGCGTAGCAGTTAAAGCTACCATCTGCAGTGCTGGCATTCCATTTGGGCGCTGGTTTGAGTCCCAGCTACTGCACTCTCGACCCAGCTCTCTGCTATGGCCTGGGAAAGCAGTAGAAGATGGCTCATGTCCTTGGGCCCCTGCACTTGCATGAGAGACCTATAAGAAGCTCCTGGCTCCAGATAGTCCCAGTTCTGGTCATTGTAGCCATTTGGGGAGTGAACCGGCAGATTGAAGACCTTTCTCTGTCTCTGCCTTTCTGTAACTCTGCCTTTCAAATAAGTAAATAAATCTTTAGAAGAAAAAAAAATACTGTTTACAAAAAAAAGCCATTCTATTAATGGTAGTGTAGTATAAATGTTTATCTGTTTAATGTTATTCATGTAAGATTTCTTTTTAAAAAGACTTGAGAGGCAAAGCAAGAGAGAGAGAAGCAGAAAGAGCTCTTATCTGTCGAATCACTCTCCCAGGTGTCCACAGTGACCAGGTCTAGGTCAGACCTAACTCAAGATGGCAGCTGGGAACACAGTCCTGGTATCACACATGAGTGTCAAGCACTCAAGTACTTGAACTATGCAGGCCTCCCAGGGCCTGCATTGCAGTAAGCTGGAATTAGGAGCAGAGCTGGGCCCCAAGCTCATCTACTTTGATACATTATGCCTAGGACTGGTGGTAGCAGATTTACCAGTAGGAGAATAAAGAGCAAATAAAAAAGTCAAGGCTGCTAAGAAAAAACATTTTCACGAGACTTAACTGTGAAGAAAAGAAAGATGGGGCCTGTGGTGGAACAGATAAAGCTGCTGCCTGCAGCACTGGCATCCCTTAAGTGTGCTAGTTCCAGTCCGGGCTGCTCTACTTCTGATCCAGCTCCCTGCTGAAGGACCTGGGAAAGTGAGCCCCTGCCACCCATGTGGGAGGCCCAGATGAAACTTGGCTCCTAGCTTTGGGCTGGCCCTGCCCCAGCCATTGTGAGCATGTGGAGAGTGATCCATCCAATGGAAGATCTATCTCTTTCTCTCTGTAACTCTTGACTTTAAATTAAAATATATATATATTTAAAAAAGAAGAAGGACTCAACCAGGAAGAGATGAAAAAATTCATTTGGGAAGAGGACTAAAATGGGGTGGGGGAACAGGGCAGAAAAAGAAATGAAGACTAACTAGGCAGACCCTGGTTCAGTGGAGCCTGAAGCTTATGTAATTTGCTGGGGAAAAAGCCTCTAAGAAAAGCTTCGAAGTAATGAATACAATATTAGCAGTAGGAGGATAAGCATTTAGTGTGGTAGTTAAGAGGCATCCATTCTGCATTGACATACCTGGGTTTAGTTTTCAACTCCAGCTCCTGATTCATCTTTTTCTTTTTAAAACATTAATTTATTTGAAAGGCGGAGAGAGGGAGGTCTTCCATCTGTTGTTTCACTCCTCAAATGGTTGCAACTATTGGGGCTAGGCCAGCCCAAAGACAGGAGCTTCATCTGAGTCTCCACATGGGTGCTTAGAGCCCTCTTAAAGCTGCTCTCACAGGCACATTAGCAGGGAACTGAATTGGAAGTGGAGCAGCTGGGTTTGAATTGGTGCATATACTAGAATCTGGTGTCAAACCCACTGCATTACAACACCAGCCTAATTCTCTGACCCTTGAGTGTGATAATAGCTCAAATAATTGGATTTCCTCTTACCCATGTAGGAGACCTAAATACTGTTCCAGGCCTCAGCCTTGGTCATTGCTGACATTTGGGGAGTGATCCAGACAATGTTTGGGTTCTCCTTCCCCCCTCCCCCAAATTAGAACAATAATTAGAAATAGGGACTTGTATGGGCTGGCACTGTGGCATAGCAAGTAAAGCCACCACCTGCAGTGCCGGCATCCCATGTGAGCACCCATTCAAGTTCTGGCTGCTCCACTTCCAATCCAGCTCTCTGCTATGGCATGGGAAAGCAGTGGAAGATGGTCCAAGTTCTTGGGCCCCTGCACCCATGTGGGAGACCTAGAAGAAGCCCCTGGCTTCGGATCGGCTCAGCTCCAGCCATTATGGCCAACTGGGGAGTGAGTCAGCGAATGGGAGATCTGTGTGTGTGTGTGTGTGTGTGTGTGTCTGTCTGTCTGTCTGCCTCTCCTCTCTGTGTAACTCTTTCAAATAATTTTTTTTTAAATGGGGACTTTTAAAGGTCCCATGCAAATTTTATATATTTATTTGAAAGAGTTACACAGAGAAAGAGAGGCAGAGACACACAGAGAGTGTCTTCCATCCGCTGGTTCGCTTTCCAATTGACTGCAGTGGCTGGATCTGCGCCGATCCAGATGCAGGAGCTATGCCGATCCAGATGCAGGAGCTTCTTCCAGTTCTCCCATGTGGGTGAAGGAGCCCAAGGACTTGGGTCATCTTCTGCCGCTTTCCCAGGCCGTAGCAGAGAGCTGGATTGGAAATGGAGCAGCCGGGACTTGAATCAGCACCCATATGGGATGCCGGCACCACAGGCAGTGGGTTTACGTGCTGCGCAACAGCACCAGCCAGTGAAGCGTCTTGAAGTTTACATTTCATTGATTCTAATAAAGGCACATTACTATTGATAATTGAAATTCCTCGGAAGTAGGAAACAGAGTAAGATCAAGAGCATTGGTGGATTTTCTGTAGCACAGTGGGGCAGCTGTAGTTAAAATAATGTATTATATGCTATGAAGAATTGGAAGAGAGGAACAGGAAGGCCCCAAACAAAAGATGAGGAGAGGCTATCATTGTGGCATAACAGGTAAAGCTGTTGCCTGCAATGCTGGCATCCTATACAGCATCCAGTTTGAGTCCCAGCTGCTCCATTTCTGATCCAGCTCCTTGCTAATGTGCCTGGAAAAATAGCAGAAGATGTCCCAAGTACTTGGGCCCTTGCATTCATGTGGGAGACCTGGATGAAGCTCCTGGCTTTGACCTGGCCCTGGCTGTTGTGACCCTTTGGGGAGTGAACCTACAGATGAAAGATCTCTGTCTCTCTCTGTAACTCTGCCTTTCAAATAAATAGATTTTTTTTTTTTAGTGGGAGGTAAAATAGCAACGTTTATTAGGGAAGGGACATCGTAAGGACAGATGGGCACCTCTCCAGACAGAGCCTGAGAGACTGGGGGTAGAGGGGAGTGAGGTTACATGTTGAGTGGAGAGATTACACCTGACCAGGTTAGGCGGGTGGCTCAGGAGGGCTGAGCGCACTGTCCAGTTGAGGCCAGGAGTTTTTAAGGAGATGGGTCTCTGTCTTCACACTTTTCCTCCTATATATGGCTGGCTGCCTTGTTTGAGTTGTTTGCACTTGTGTATATGTGTTAAAATAGTGCACTGTAATCAGCAAAGATAATGTGAGTCTTGTATATTAACAAAACTAAAGATTTTTCACATCATGTGATAGAGATATTAGCATTAAACAAAGAGAAACAGTATTTTTGAAGTTTTTGAAATGCCTCTAGGATATGCATTTCAAAAGACCAGGGGAGGCCTGCTCTATGGCGCAGTGGGTTAAAGCCCTGGCCTGTAGCACCTGTTTAAGTCCTGACTGCTCCACTTCCAATCCAGCTCCCTGCTAATGGCACCTGAGAAAGCAGAAGATGACCCACGTGCTTGAGCCCTTGCACTCATGTGGGAGACCCAGAAGAAGCTCCTTGCTTCAGATCAGCTTGGCTCCAGCCATTGCAGCCATTTGGGGAGTGAACCAAGCAGATACGGGGCCTTTTTCTTTTTTTTGTTTTTTAAAGATGTTATTTATTTATTTGAGAGAGTTACAGACACTGAGGGGTAGAGACTGAGGGAAAGGTCTTCCCTCCGTTGGTTCACTCCCCGGATCGTTGTGCCAGCTGGAGCTGCGCCAGTCCGAAGCCAAGAGCCAGGAGCTTCCTCCACGTCTCCCACATATGTGCAGGGCCCCAAGCACTTGGGTCATCTTCTACTGCTTTCTCAGGCCATAGCAGAGAGCTGGATTGAGGAGGAGCAACCAGGACTCAAACGGGCGCCCATATGGGATGCCAGCGCCAACAGGCAGAGGATTAACCTGCGCCACGGCGCGGGCCGCAGGACCTTTCTTTCTGTCTCCCTCTCTAGCTCTCTTTCAAATAAATGAAATCTTAAAAAAAAAAAAAAAAAAAAAAGGGAGAGAGACTAGGGAACTTATTGATCTGTCAGAAAAACTTGTAGTAGTACTTCTTAATAGGTATAATACGTATTTGTTGATTTATGATAAAAATAGAAAATGATGAAGGTAAGTTCTGAACTAGCCCAGTTTAAATTTTCAGGAAGATATGGTCATCAGTTGGAAGAGGAATTTCAATTAAAATGGAATTGAGAGAGAATAACAGAGAAGACACTCTGAGGGATGGCTATAGGGTAGATGAGATAACACAAGAATGTTGTGTTATCAAGAGAATAGTTGAAATGATATGTGTCTGAAGGAAATAACTTTGTACTGTTTAATGTTGCAGATAGTGAAACTATTACTTCGTCATGGTGGAAACCCATTTCAAGCTAATAAGCATGGAGAGCGCCCAGTGGATGTAGCAGAAACAGAAGAGTTGGAATTACTACTAAAAAGAGAGGTGCCTTTGTCAGATGACGATGAAAGCTATACAGGTTTGTTTGAAATAATAGACATTGAACTATTTGATAGGACATTTAATAGACTTTGATTGGTGTGTAGTACATGAAATATTTGAGTACCTCAAAATAATATTAGCTATTATTAGAACAACGTTTAGCTAAAAATGATGAAGTTAACAGTCTAGATGTCTGTTACTTGTGGCTTTTTGGAGTGGAAACCTGGTGCCACTGCCGGATTTCTGTAATATTTTGTGCTATAAATTGTTCCATTGTTCTTTCATGACACTCAAGCTACTGTACTACCCTGACTTCTTTTCACATTATGTTATGAATTATAGAGGTGCTAGCCTTCAGGTCTTTTCTGGCATAAATAAGTCATACTTGGATTTTTGCTGTTGTGATTTAGGTGATTGAACTTTTGATCACTTGCAGGTTGGGAGCAGTTTCTTTTGAAACAGTGTTTTAAAAAAAATATTGTGGGAAACTGAGCGTGCATGGAATTTTTTTAAAAACTTAAAAATACAACAGAAACATTCCTGTGTTGAAGAAAATCATCTCTATACAGAATGGAAGCATTTACTATATTATCAGAAATCAATAAAAAATAATTTTTCAGCCTTGCAAACAGCCATGTCTTTGTAGTCTTAAAGAATTCCATTAAGCAATTAGGTGATGTTACTTTTATATTAAATATGAGTGAATAAAAACCAAACTGCTCCTTTAATTTCTGCCATTGCCAGGAGGCAAGAGCACAACATCTATAGTCTTGAGGCAGAAGGTTCCAATTTTTGCTTTTATGTAATACAGCTAAATTTCTTTCACAAGGAAAGGCAACTGAAAGAACACTCCTTCTAACATCATCATTGTGTTGCTGAACAAAAATTGTCAGTATATTCCAATGATTGAGAGATAATACAACAGTATGGACAAAATCATGGTAGGAGTATTCTGGTTGTAAGCACTGATTGTAAAAGAAATACCTGAACAAGTGTAAATATTCTCAAAAGTGACTCTATACATCAGATCATACTTAAGAGGGAAAAAAGAAATAATAATTTGAGGTGTAAATAGTAATTAAACTAACAGTGACTTAGAAGGGGAGATGACAATAAATATTTGAAACTCATGTTCCAGATAGGCAAGATTATATGATAATTATTTTTTATAATAGTTGAAAAAAATACCAGTTAAGAATGCATTTAAAAAGAAAAACAAGAATTATAGTATTAACATTAGAGAAAAAAGAATGAGAGAAGATGTTGCATGGCAAAAAGAAGATAATTTTTTGATAATAAAGGGCAAATAATTACAAAGCAGAGAAAAAATTGTGTTGACCTCTTAAACTGACAAGTATATAAAGCAAAAGTTATTAGAAATATAAGGCAAAATTGACAGAAACATACTACTACTTGGAAACTTTGGTGGTTTTCCCAGCATATGCAATCCTTTATTTAAAAAGTCTCAAGGTCGTAGACATTGTGTACATAACCATTAGTACTTATAGGATAATGACAGATTTATGCTATATTATTGTGGTGTCATCATCAAACTCACTAAGAATAAAAGTAAAAGAGCTTAATAAGGAAATCAGAAATAGTAAAGAAAAAATAGCTCTAAAGAGAAAAGTAAGGTATTAATAAAAAATAAAATTTAATGATTAAGAAACATTTTATAAGTGTTGTATAAGAAAGTAAAATCCTGATATTTCTAAACAACAGAATGAAACTATGAGTTGCTTTTCTAAGAATATCAAATAAACAAATTCAGGCAAATCTAATCAAGAAAAAAAGTGAGGATTTGTGACCATTATAGGCACGTAAGAAACTTGATAGAGGGTGGGTGTTTGGTACAGTAGTTGGAATGCTTGCATCCTATCTCAGAGTTCCTGAGTTTGAGTCCCACGTATCCTTCCAATTCCACCTTGTAATGCACAACTTGAGAGACTGCGGGTGATGGCTCAAGTAGTTGGGTTCCTGCCACCCACATGGGAGACACAAATTGGTTTCCTTCCTCTTGGCTTGGGTCTGGCTGTCCTGATCCTGTAAGTACTGATGACTATGCATACAACATCTGCAACATTGAGATTTTCTTAAACCCTGGCTGTTGTAAGTATTTGGGGAATGAGCAGATCGAAGATCCCTGTCTTTTGGTTGGTTCCTCTGTCTCTTTGCCTTTCATATAAAATATATAGGAAATAGAGCTTCAGTTAAGTAAAAGATTTTTCAGACTATGGTAGAATGCTGTGTGTGGATGTTACAAAAAAATTAAAACCTTAAAGTATAAATAATGCAGAGAAGACAGAGAAAGACACTGACAGAAGGGGCTGCAGAGGGAGTTACAGATGGACAGAAAGGATGTATTAGGACAAAGATTGGGAGACAGGCAGCTGCGAACACAGTGATGTTGCCATGATGATCTAACTGGTCCAAATGTACAAATGCATGAATAGCTTTTTCTAAACCAACAAAATCCTGATAACAAAATCCTGATAACTTCACTCTGAGAAAGGAGCCTACAGGATAGAATACTGCAGAATAATACAGTGCCTAGCATACAAAAATGCCTGGTAAAAACCACCCTGTAAAATTGGTAAAGATTTTTTAAAAACAGTATTCTGATGTTGATAGGCTTGCAGTGAAGCTGAAATCATACACTATTGTAGAGGTTGCTTTCTGGAAAGCAATTTGTTAGTATGTTTGAAAAATTCTTAAAGAGGTAACCAGAAATGTTAACATTATATGAGGAATCTCCAAAAAATTCAAAAAGATGTATATTGTGGAGAAACTATACACGGGATTCAATTTTGTTTGCACCAAAATAAACATTTTTTAATTCCATCTTCCGTGAAGTTTTTGAAGAACGTTTATAACTGCATAAAACTTAACATCTATAGTCTCAAGGCAGAAGGTTCCAATTTTTGCTTTTATGTAATACAGCTAAATTTGAAAATATTCAAATGTAGCAAAGTTCATGAAAGTTCATGTAACAAAGTTCAGTGCATACTGTGTCCCCACCAACTGCATTTTAGAGTTGTTTACTTTGGATCTATTTCTTTGGTTGCTTTATCACTCCATCTTACTATTGATGTATTCTGTGATAAGTTGTAGACATTCCTAAGTACTTCAGCATGCATTTGGTTAACATTTGTGAAACTTAAACTTCTTAAGCATAATATTTTATGAGTTTTGGAAATGCCTTGAGCTGTGTCATCCAGCCCTGTCATAGTACAGAATATCTCTGTCAGTCCCAAAAGTTCTCTCATACTCTTTCCTAGTCCAGTCCAACCCCTACCACTGATTATGTTACACCCTTACAGTAAAGATGACTAGGCAAGCATTACTTATGACTGATAAACCTAGAGAGATGTTTTGACAAAAAGCAGGGTATCTAAATGGCCGTTCCACATCAGAGGGTGGGGGCTAGGGGAGGACAGGGGAGGAGAAACCAGTGATTAATTGTGGAACTCCAACAGCACCCAGAATGTGTGCTCTAATGCTGTGGGAGGGATATGGCATAACTCTGGTATTTCAGTTGAGAATGCACAGTCATGAGGAAGTTCAAGTAGTAATCCAGTATCATGTCAGGAAGGAGTAAGAAATGACCATGTCGGGCAAGACTTGGACCAGTAAAGCAGTAGAAATGTTGTGGACTAAAGAGACCATAATTAAAGGCAGCTTGCTCTTAGCCTGGGTGCTAGACTGGAGGTGAAAAATTACTATAGAAGACATTGTTAGATGATTTAATAAGGAATATGCACAGTAACTAGTGTTGTATCAGTGTAATTCATGAAGTTGACAGCCATATAGGGCAACTTAAGAGAATGTCCTTATGTCTTATTTCTTAAGAAATACCGAGGTATATATGAGTATAGGGACATGATGTATATAATATACTCTTGTATACTACTGAAAAATATGTATACAAATATATACTTTAGTTGAAAGCAGATTATAAAGAAAGGGAATAAAATGTTAATCAGACAAATCTGGGTAAAAGGGTATGTAGTGTTCAGTGTTAAAATTTTCTTGTGAGTTTAAAATTGTCAAAATTTGTATAGTATATACAATTTCTTTGCTCTATAATTGAGCAAAAAGCTATGAGAAGGAGAGTAGTATAAACATGCCTGATTCTCAGATTATCATCTTAAAATGTTTTCTACTAAAGGAAAATGAAGTCTTCTTAGAAAAAGATGGTCCTGGGTCTGGAGCAGGGAATATGTACAATGAGCTTGCAGCATCTTTTCATTACAAATTTCATGAAAGGTAACAAAGATAAGATCTTGTGAGAGGGGCCTTAGGAGACAACTTAGAGCACTTTTCCACTGCCCCGGGGGGGGGGGGGGGACAATGTGAGCTTTAATAAGGACATTGCAGAGTTCTGGAACCCATCAAATATGTTTAAATCCATGAGTTCATAATGATGATTTAAAAAATTCGTTTGTTATCAGGATGAGAGAGAATCAGTTTACTTGAAAATTTAGGCAAATAACTGGAAAATGTTTTTTCTTGACTTTCTGTATGAACTCTATTACTAGGTGACGTTGTTGAAGATAGGGAGGAATGTCTTCATTTAAAAAGTTAAAATATGGGGAACCGGCCCTGTGGCGAAGTGGGCTCAGCTTCTGCCTGTGGCACCAACATCCTATATGGGTGCAGGTTCTAGTCCAGGTTGCTCCTCTTCCAGTCTTGCTCTCTACTATGGACTGGGAAAGCAGTGTAAGATGGCACCAAGTTCTTGGGTCCCTGTATCCCATGGGAAACCAGGAAGAAGCTCCTGGTTTTGGATCAGCTCAGCTCCAAAGCTGAGTGAACCAGCAGTTGGAAGACCTCTCTCTCTCTCCCTGCCTGTGCTTTCTGTAACTCTGCCTTTCAAATAAATAAATTTTAAAAATCTTTTATTTAAAAAAAAAGCGGTGCTTTAAAGATTTATGGGAAAAAAGTTAAAATATGGCATTTTGCAAACCCCTGCTAGTCTATTTATAGCATTGAACACCGACAGCTACTAATATTAAAGAATGCATCAAATGCCCCATGTTGAAAGAATATACTCTACTCCTACTGTGGCTTTGTCAAAGAGATCAAACCTTACTGTCTTCATCCTCAGGGTCCAGCTGCCAATGTACAGGAAATGTCAAGGTCAAAGGAGCATGTAAGGTGCACCAAGAGAGTGTGGTCAGCCAAATCCAGAGAGAAAACCAGTGTTGGTTCTTCAAGAGATAAACTATATGGAAGAGACAAAGGAAACTCTTCAGAAAAAAATAAAAGTAATTGAACAGGAGTATCAGACTTTAAAAAAATAGGCAAGACTGAAAAAGCATGTATTTAACAAGTGAGCGTTTTGGCCGGCGCCGTGGCTCAACAGGCTAATCCTCCGCCTTGCGGCGCCGGCACACCGGGTTCTAGTCCCAGTCGAGGCACCGCATTTTGTCCCGGTTGCCCCTCTTCCAGGCCAGCTCTCTGCTGTGGCACAGGAGTGCAGTGGAGGATGGCCCAAGTGCTTGGGTCCTGCACCCCATGGGAGACCAGGAGAAGCACCTGGCTCCTGAGATCGGATGAGCGCAGTGCGCTGGCTGCAGCGCGCTGGCCGTGGCAGCCATTGGAGGGTGAACCAACAGCAAAGGAAGACTTTTATCTCTCTCTCTCTCTCTCTCTCTCTCTCTCTCTCTCTCTCTTTCTCTCTCTCTCTCTCACTGTCCACTCTGTCAGAAATAAAAAAAAAAATTTTTAAATAAGTGAGTGTTTTACACAAAATGCTATTAAGGTAAATGGCACATGTAGGATTTAGGATATTATAAATTTGTTTTTTAAAATACATCTGTTAACGAGAGCCAGCTCCCATCTATGCCCTGGTTCAGTGCCCATGATGACTAGAGCTAGGAACTCCATATAAGTCTCCCATGTGAATGGCAGAAATTCAATTGTTGCAGCCGTCGTCCGCTGCCTCCTAGGGTCTGCACTGATAGGTAGCTGGAGTCAGGAGCTGGAGCTGGACATAAAACCCAGGCACTTGGATATGGTGATATGGTACTTGGACATCATAGCCAGTAGACCAGGCATCCACCCCTTGTTGTTGTTGTTTTTTTTTAATACTAACAGATTCTTCACATCGTATGTTAAGGAAAGAGCCTGATGTGTATTCCATGACTTTGAGGATGGACCAGCAATAATATAAGTGATAGTTTCTGTGCTTCTCTTAGAGATTGACCAAGGCTTCCACTAAATTGTCACCCATCCAAAAGTAGGACTAAATGAAAAGGAGAATGGGAGTAGGAGGACGTGAATAAGGAGAAAAATATCACATTCATAAAGAATTGGCATCAATGTTTGAAGAAAGTGATGTTAATGAATGGAGCTAAAACTATAGGCAGAATTCTCAAGGTGGCACCTTGGCTGTTGGTATCGATTTCTCTATCTTCACCCTGTAGTAAAAATGTAAATTCCCTTAAGTGTTTAGTACATAGGTATTGCTGGTAAATATTTGTTGAACTGGCATAGGGAATTTGCCCTTGGGAAATCTGCCAGGACTCTCCATCCCCCATAAATCCAAAGATCTGAACCTATAGGCTGAGTAAATCCATCATCAGCACTGGAGTCGCAGAAGACCTGGAGTTAGAGAACAGGGAGGTTTCCTCCTGCTACCTCTGCTGTGGCTTGACAGCCACCAGGATGGAAACTGCTTTGCCTTCTGCCACTTGCAGGTGAACTGCCACTTGGACCACTCCAACATTAGGTTACAGTGAGCTACTGAAGAAACATAGCATCCCTTAGAAATAAACAGAATGTGAACTCAACTCAATAAAATTACTAGAGGAAACAACAAGAATGGGCGCTTAAAATTTTTTTCCAGTACAGCACAAAAAGACTTTGGGGAACTAAATAGAATGTGATTGTACAGCCCAGCAACTTAGTAGATGAAGTGGGAATAGTCACTGTTGAGATTCAGATATTAAAGTCAAAAATCAAGTTAAGTGTATCTTTACAACACAAAGCAAAATTCCAAAGACAAAGAATTGTGAAAGAAAAGATAAAAGCCTTAAGGAGTAGATCCAGGAGGTCTAACAGGTCTAAAATATGAGTAATGCTTACTTAGTAGGGACTTAAAAGGGCAGAAAGCAACAGGTAGGGTATACATAATAATTATAAAAATAATAGAAGAAAATCCGAGTTGAAAAACCATGTCTTCAGTTGTGAGGCTCAGTGAGCTCCAAGTGGATTAATGAAAACATTCGTACATACCCCTCTATGTTCATTGGTCACATTTCTTAGTGCTGTTCTGAACTAACAAATTACCTACAAAGAAGAAATACTGTTAGGTTGGCATGGGACTTGTAATTTAGAACAATGGAAGACAGCTGCTAAGAGAAAAGAACTACAGTATGAGAATCCTGTACCTGGCCAAGGTATTATTCACCTTTTAGGGTAAAAGATAATAGTAGACACTGAAAGATTTAAAAAGCATGTCAATATGTTTATTTTCCATTAAAAAAAAATAATGGATAACAAACCAACAACTTAAAGTGGCTTATAGCTTTGGGTATCACTTGGCTTCTAGCTTTGGATTGGCACAGCTCCTGCCGTTGAGGCTGTCTGGGGTGTGAACCAGTGGATGGAAGACAGACCCTCTCTCTGCCTCTGCTTCTCTGCAACTCTTCCTTTCAAATAAATAAATCTTAAAAATAAGTCTGACAATAGCTAACAAAGTATGAGTCCTTTTCATTTGCAATACATACTGAAATGTGAGGGTACTTCAAAAAGTTTATAAAAAATATAATGAAAAGATGTTTATTTTTGGTACAAAATATGTTGAAATCAATGTCATATGAGGTCTTCAGAAAATTCGCAAAAATACATACAATGTAAAAACTATGCATGAGTTTCAAAGTTTTTATGCTCCAAATTAAAAACCAGTGTCTTTTTAAATGTCTATTTTATTTGAGGGATGGAAACAGACCAGCCCTGAGCCTTTGCATCCACTGATTCCCTCTCCAAATTACCAGGAGCTGGGGACTCAATTCAGGTCTCCAGCTGAGTGGGAGAGTCTCAACTATTTGAGCCATCACTTGCTTCCTTCCAGGGTATACATTAGCAGGAAGCTGAAATCAAGACTGGAGCTAGGACTTGAATCCCAAATGGAGGCTTAACCAGTGCACCAAAAGACTGCCTCAAATGTACATTTTAATTCTATTTTTCCATGAGATTTTTGAAATATCCTCATATTTTTAGATATAGGAGAATAAATAGCATATGCTTCAAAATGATAGGGGAATGGGGTAGGTGGAATTGTAAATAGGCCAGCAATATAGAGGATCATTTGGAGCTTAGACTTAATGTTTCTGTGACAATCTGTCTTATTTTAGTTCAAAATTTACCATCACAGAAAACATTATTTGACAGGCAGAGTGGATAGAGAGAAAGGTCTTCCTTTGCCATTGGTTCACCCTCCAATGGCCGCCACTGCCAGCGCACCGCGCTGATCCAAAGCCCGGAGCCAGGTGCTTCTCCTGGTCTCCCATGGGGTGCAGGGCCCAAGGACCTGGGCCATCCTCCACTGCACCCCCATGCCACAGCAGAGAGCTGGCCTGGAAGAGGGGCAACCAGGACAGAATGCGGTGCCTCAACTGGGACTAGAACCTGGTGTGCCAGCACCACAGGCGGAGGATTAGCCTGTTGAGCCGTGGCACTGGCCAGAAAACATTCTTAAGAATACTTAGGTTTCTTGCTCTAGAGATCACATTTCTAGGAATACCTTGTGTTCATTACAATAGTCTCTTTAGAGACAGAAAATACATAACCATCACTAGGCATTTGGTTGAACAGATCAAGGTATAGCTATAGCATGAACTATTACTCAACCATGAAGGAGTATATCAAGACTGTCTTTGAAACTGCAGATACTTGAAGAGATTTTCATAGGATACTGTTTTGTTCTTTAGTAAAGATTTAATTACTCAGTTGAAGGGAAGATTGATGGAGAAAGATATCTTCTATCTACTGATTCACTCCCCAAATAACTCCCAACAGCTGGTCTGCGTGGAAGCCAGAAGTCCAGAGCTCCATCCAGGTCTTCCACATGGGTGGTAGGGGCCCAAGTACTTGGGCATTCTTCCACTGCTTTCCCAGGCCATTAGCAAGAAGCTGAATCAGAAGCAGAGCAGCCAGGACTCTAGCCAGCACCCATAGAAGATGCAAGCATTGCAGGAAGCAGCTTAGCTTGCTGCCCCACAGCAGCAGCCCCAGGATACTATTACTAGAAAAATCAAGGTGAATAATTATATCTCTTATTAAATAAACAGTGTTTTAAAAACATATGCACATACTTGTTAAAGTTATACAAGCGATGCTCATATAAAATGTTAGAAGAATCTGGAAGGATTTAGACCTGGTTGCTGAGGCATGTTTCAAGGGAAAAGTGGCAGAAGTGATGGATGATTTGGGTGGTAGAAGTAGAGCTTGACACAATCATGTGATAATATTTTTGTTAATGTAAATATATAAGGCTCTTGGCAAAAAATCTTATTCCCTGCATCGCTGTTTATTGAATCCTCCATGCTTTTCCTTTCCCAGCTAAGCTTGAACTAGAGTGTAGACTGACTCTATTCCATGGGACCTATTTTTACTAATATCACGCATGTTTTTCTCATTGCCGCCTCAGTTTCCTTGTCTTCATTTCTTTTTTTTTTTTAAGATTTATTTTATTTATTTGAAAGAGTAAGAGAGGTGGAGACAGAGAAAGAGGTCTTCCATCTGCTGGTTCGCTCCCCAGATGGCTAAAACAGCAGGAGCTGCACCGATCTGAAGCCAGGAGCTTCTTCCGGATCTCCCACGTGGGTGCAAGGGCCCAGGGATTTGGGCCATCTTCTACTGCTTTCCCAGGCCATAGCAGAGAGCTGGATTGGAAGAGGAGGAGCCAGGACTGGAACTGGTGCCCATATGGGATGCCTGCACTTCAGGCCAGGGCTTTAACCTGTTGCACCACAGCACTGGCCCCCTCTTGTCTTCATTTCTTCTTCATTTCCTCACCATACAACCCTATGTTAGTTTTCCCAAAGATTTTACCTTCTGACCCTCTTTTCATGTTCTCCCAGATAAATTTCACCTGCACTCCTAGTTTTAACTTCTATGTGTATGATGAGAGCCTTCAAATATATCTCCATTGCAGATCTTGCTGTTAGGTGTCCAGCTTAGGTCTTCAGCTGTCTTTTGGATAATATATCTGGTTTCTTCACCAAAAATCTAAAAATCACCATATCAAAATGAAACTTTTTTCCCCATTCACAGTTCTTTTCTTTTTCTTCCTGTTTTAACTAATGATAACACCATTTCATCTACACAGTACAAGTCATACTTGGGAGCCATTCTAGTCTCTCCTTCTCTTTTCCTTCAGTTATTCAGTAATTGTTCTTGAGTACCTATTGTGTGTTTGGCATTAAGCATTGAGTATATAGCCAATCACAAAAACAGATACTAACAACATCCACTAATTCCTGTTGATTTTTTTACTTTCAAATACTTGTAAATCAATATGCCAGTTATAAGCTGAAAATCTAAAGATATTTGTGCTGTGTCAGATCAGGATTATAATAGCTGAAATTACACTGGCATCTATAAGAAAGTACAACTCAAAAAGTGTGTTGTTATACTTAATTCTGGTTATGAATTCTTTATTTTTGTTTCAGAAAACTGGTGGTAGAAAAACTAGTTTTTATTAAAACTTTTCTTTAAAACTGATAGAACAGATTTTTCCCACAGAAGAAGAAATGCATTTTATTTCAACTTAACACTTTCAGTTATAGCAGAACACACCTCGAACCTTTTTGATTTTCACTGAACTTGGTTGTTTCATGTGTTCATCAGCTATGTATTGATTTTTCAGAATATTTATTTTCCACATGGTGAATGTACCTGAGTTATTGCTTGATCAAACTCCCTCAAGGAATGATGCAAAAATCATCAGTAAGTATCTTACAAAGATTTTGGAGTTACTGAAAAAGACTGATGAAAATACCCAACATTTACTGCTTTATTTACATGAGGTCCTCATAGACTTTATTGAACTTCTTCCAATCTAAATTCAAAAGATTAATATTTAATTAGGAATTAATTTTACTGCCCATAGATGTTTGTATGTGTGAAGCTTGATAGCATTGTTATCCATCTGATACATCGTGTCATCCATGTGACAGATGCACTTTAAGTGTTACAAGGTTAGAGAATAACCAAGACTGTGAATTTCAGAACTTAATGAATTTGGAGTAAATAAAAGGACATCATCTGATGGAGAAAGATATCTTCCATCTGCTGATTCACTCCCCAAATAACTCCAACAGCTGGTCTGCGTGGAAGCCAGAAGGCCAGAGCTCCATCCAGGTTTATTTCTTTGGGCTTTGGGCTTCATGCCACTGATACTCAGAGCAGTTGTTCTACAAACTGTGTATAACCACTGCTCAAAATAAGCAGCTTATGCTAGAATGTAAATCAGTAGATTGCTTCCTTTCTTCAAAAAGGAGAACATGCTTTTGAAGAAAAAGCTGAAGTAAACAGTGTGCTTAGTGATAAATGTGGTTTCCATTTTGTTGCAGACTTCTTATTTCATTCCAGATCAGTAACAAAATTTAGACTGGCCTCACTTCATGGACCATACTTTGAGTAACAGTTTTGTGTCATACATGTCTGACTTACAGTATTGTTACAGGAATACATATCCTGGATAATACAGCTTATTTGTGTATGAATATGTGGCACTTGTACATTTGCATAATCCTTAAGTCATTTTTTTCCCATGCCTTCTACCTTTTTCTCTTTTCTCATGGTCTTCCATTATATTTCTATACAGAAATCCTAATAGTGTTTGCTTCACATAATTGCTCCTTGCTACTATGCTGAAAACTCAGTCACATTCAGAGTCAGATCGTGCTTATACACCACAGTTATAGTAATGGAGAAGAGGATAACTCTGTCACATTGCCTACCCCCTCAAACTTTTTAACACTTATTAACTATCGGACTATAGATTTTATTGACAACTTTGTTAGAGAGTGCCCAATGGACAAAATTTAAAATATCACTTATTGTTGAAAGAGCTACTCACTTTTTTTTAAAGATTGATTTACTTATTTGAAAGACAGTTACAGAGAGGCAGGGGCAGAGAGAGAGGCAGGGGGTGGAGGGTCCTTCCATCCGATAGTTCATTCCCCAAATGGCCACAATGGCCTGAGCTGGGCTGATCTGAAGGCAGGAGCCAGGAACTTTCTTCTGCGTCTCCCACACAGGTGCAGGGGCCCAAGGACTTGGGCCATCTTCTACTGCTTTCCTAGGCCGTAGCAGAGAGCTGGATCAGAAGTAGAGCAGCCGGGACTGGAACCGGTGCCCATATGGGATGCCGGCACAGCAGACGGCGGCTTAACCTGCTGTGCCACAGCACCAGCCGCCCTCACCTTTTTCTTAACATTATTTTGCCAGTAATCTGGCCTTATTATGCAGCTGGTATAAATTTTTCTTACAGAAACTGTCTCACCGTAATAAATAAAGTACTTTTAGAGTTAAACCATAGGACAGAAATGAAGAGTTCTGAAGAGAGTGATGTATTGTTATCCCCTAGTGTTTACTGAGTGCATTTCTGTGTCTTACAATACACAAAATGACCAGTGTTTCAAGCCTCATTTTCTCATTGTTAGTTAATTGTACTCTTAGAAATACATTTTTATAATTTATGAAACTCACTTCCTCAGTTTTATATTTCAGGAACTGTGAAATATTACTGTTGGCAAATGCTTATGGAATTAAAAAGTTAATAAATTAAGAGATCCACAAAAACAGTTATTTATGTCAAAATATTCCAGAATTTTTTTAATCAAATGGATTATTTGATATTAACTGTTCAACAATAACTAGAAGAAAGCATGACCTCGGAAAGTTTTAAACCAAACCTTTTAATCTTAGAACTGTGGAGACTACAGGAGGAGATTGCATAGGGTGCTTTAGAGTGTCCTAATACATCAACAAATGTGATCATTAGGAATTTCGATTTGATAAAGCGTTTTCTAGAGTAAAGCAGTCTGCATATTAGTATAGCTATATTTAAAGATTTCTCCATTTTAGCATAAAATATAAATAATATTTTACCTTCAGTCTTAACAGTTTCCAGTGTATTTGTTAGGTAGTAGGAGTTAAACCTCATATGGAAAATCACAGTCTATTTATAACCCACGAACCTTATTTTTTTATAACCAGAACTGCTAGCAACCTCCTTTAGTAAGCATATTTCTGAAGCCGTTGTGCAGCACGTGTTTGGTGTTCAACACCTTTTCTTTCATTTTACATATCCCTATGATAGGACTGCTTAAAATAAATTAAATCAGTAATTCTATTATGTGCAGAGCTGAGCACAGGTCTGAGCACACAGCATGATAGGCAATGAGGTGAGCTTTGTGGGGGATGGGGGGGGCTTTTATTTAATGACCACTTACCCAATTAAAAGAAGTTGTATTCTAGTGTTTTGCGTGCTCTACATTTTCTTCTCTGCTTTGTAACATACATGCTGTATTTTATACACTGAGTTCCAAATTTAAATTTTTTTGACTTTTAAATAGAAATGTTACCAACATACGTCTTGCATCTTAAAGGAAATAAAAGCAATGTACTTGTTTCCAAAACCAAAATCAATACTTTAATACAGTGTTCATAATGTGTTTTATGTGAGTTAATTATGTCAACCTAGCTCCACAGCATAAGACTTTATAATTCCAAGTGGAGTGCTTTAAGAGAATAGATCACTCTTTAGCAATATCCATAAAAATTGCATGTGTTCTATGTTTCACTTCCTCCCTCCCTCCCTCCCTCCCTCTCTCTCACACATCTAAAAAGAAATGGGAAATTGGCTGCAGCTGTGATGTTTTCTTGCCGCTGCAAATTAATGTAAATCTTCAAATTTTGTGTTACTTACATAAAATAATAGTCTACTTAAATACCTGTGTGAAGTTTTTGTAAATCTTGGAGATCAGAAATTTCAAGAACATAAAATTATTTATTGCAAATACTAAAACTGATTTTTTGTTAAAAATGTGAGCTTGGTGATTTTACCTTAAAAACTGAATTTCAGACAGTGCCTAGCAACTTAAAGTGAGTCTGTCACATAATTCTAATAGTGAGATCTGGTTAAATATTTAAGACTAAAACTTTATAAAGGGTATATTTGGGCAGAACAGTAAAAATAAGAAGTTTGACTTAAAATTATACATACATTTAAATGAGCTCAGCTATAGCTATGTCATTATTGTCCACAGAAAAATGTTTTATGTATAGTCATGGTTAAAAGGACCTCCATGTAATATATGTATATATGATGTAATAGCTGAGACTGGGTGATTTTGTCGGTTTCCTTTAGTGACATCAAAGTTTTTGTAGTGATACCAGTCTTGATTTCAGAGGAAATAATCTTGATTAATTTATTCTATATAAGATCAATTTCTGTGTAACAGTTTAATAGTAGAAAACCATTACATGATTACTAATTGAGGGGGTTTATAGAGTACCATGTTACCTGATTTTATTTCTTATGTATATTTTGCTTTTAGACTTAGTATTTTCAGTTATTGATTACATTTTCTTCCCTCCCCACCTCACCCCTAAACCCTTAACTGTAGTTCTCTTGTCAGTATCTGTTTCTGTGAAATTAAGTTCTTTTTTTTTTTTTTTTTTTTTTTTTTTTACAGGCAGAGTGGACAGTGAGAGAGAGAGACAGAGAGAAAGGTCTTCCTTTTGCCGTTGGTTCACCCTCCAATGGCCGCCGCGTTCGGCGCGCTGCGGCCGGCGCACCGCGCTCATCCGATGGCAGGAGCCAGGAGCCAGGTGCTTTTCCTGGTCTCCCCATGGGGTGCAGGGCCCAAGCACCTGGGCCATCCTCCACTGCACTCCCGGGCCACAGCAGAGGGCTGGCCTGGAAGAGGGGCAACCGGGACAGAATCCGGCGCCCCGACCGGGACTAGAACCCGGTGTGCCGGCGCCGCAAGGCGGAGGATTAGCCTGTTGAGCCACGGCGCCGGCCTGAAATTAAGTTCTCATCTGGTTTACTGATTTCCAAATAGATAGTTGTATGACTTCCTTTTCCTTATAAAGTAAAATTAAAACAACTAACCTTTACTTTGTGGAACTGAGGTTTGGAAATTTTTAAAAAGATTTATTTATTTGTTTGAATAGCCAAGTGATAGGGAAAGAGGGTGACAGATATAACTTCATCCACTGGTTCACTCCCCAACAACCAAGTCTCAGCCAGACCAAAACCAGGAGCCAGGTGTTCTATCTGGGTATCCCTCAAGGTTAGCAGGAGCCCAAGTATTTAGGCCATCATCTCCTGCCTACCAGGCACATTAGCAGAAAGCTGAATCAGAAGCAGAGCAGCTGGTACTCCAGCCAGCACTCCAGTGTGGAATGCCAGCATTGCAAGATGCAGCTTTACCTGCTGTACCTCAAGCTGGTCCCCAAGATTTAGAAATTTGAGACTGTATACAATTACCTATTTTAACTATATTTTGATGCATGTCCTTTTAAGCTATATTCCTTAATAGATTTGGGAATGTGAAAACTCTAAAATTTGTTTCTGAAAGTGCTGATACATTTTTCTGATGTTACTTTTTTTTTTTTTTTTTTTTGACATGCAGAGTTAGACAGGGAGAAAGGTCTTCCTTTCATTGGTTCACCCCCCAAATAGCTGCTACGGCCAGTGCACCGAAGCCGGGAGCCAGGTTCTTCCCCCTAGTCTCCCATGTGGGTGCAGGGCCCAAGCACTTGGGTCATCCTCCACTGCCTTCCTGGGCCACAGCAGAGAGCTGGATTGGAAGAGGAGCAACTGGGACTAAAACCTGGAGTGCCAGCGCCGCAGGCGGAGGATTAGCCTAGTGAGCCACGGTGCTGGCCTCTGATGTTACTTCTTTGACTGTTACATAAATAACAAATTTGTACAGTTCTTGTATTAGTTTTGGTTAATGAACTATTGCACAGCAAAGGAACCACTCAAAATAGAAAAAGACCTAATGCAGTTGTAAAACCTTCCTCCCAGTGGTGCCTTAGAGAATCTCTGAAAGTCCTAATCAGCTTTTCAGGGAACTGTCTCAGCCTGAAGTAAGGACTAGAAGGGTAAGTCCTCAGTATGTTGGAGACTCTAGAAGGCAGCCAACCCAGCCAGTGTAGCAAACTAACAAAAAAAGCTGCTTGTGAGAGAAAGTAATCAGAAACCAAGTCAGTCTTTGGAACTCAAGGCATATGTGATTCCTAAAGTTAACGAAAGAATAGTCCAGACATTGCTGAATAATTTGAGATCTAAGAGAATGGCAATACAAAAATACAGAAGACAAGACATTAGAAATACAAGGAAAATGGTATTAAAAATACCCAGGAAATATATTCTTCATCTTACAAAAAGAATAGCGGGAAGAAAGTATTTTTTCATTAAGAAAGTATGTCTTAACTGAACACAGACTTGGTTTTTAGACCAAAAGAGACCTTTTCTTTAATGGAAGGGGGGGGGGACCCCCATCCCAGCTCAAAGAGATAATTGTTGTTTTTAAATCCTATAAACTCCAAGAAACAGAAACATGTTTTATCCATAAAGGAAAAAGCAGTAGCATCAGGTGTCTCATTCTAGAAGTGTTTCAGAAGACTGCTGAAACCATAATTACAACATTCTAAAAAGCGTTATTTTAAACCTAGAAATTCAGTCCTAACCATTGCTCAGGTGTATGCACTAAAGAAAAACATCCTTGGACATAACTTTGTATTCCCTTTCTGAAAATATTGTTCAAATACGTTATTTTTACCTGACAGAAAATACAAGTTGAAAAGATAAAAAGACTAACTCAGGATTTTGATGTAAAATTCCAGAATAATAGCAATGAGCATTTGGCATATTTTAGAACAGAATATCAGAGTACTTCCTAAAGAGTGATACCAAAAGAAAATGGGGCCAGTGTTGTGGCACAGCAGGTTAAGCTGCCTCTCGTGGTGCTTGCATTCCATATGAGCGCTGCTTTGAGTCCGAGCTGCTCCATTTCCAATCCAGCTCCCTGCTAATGTGCCTGGGAAAGCAGCAGAAGATGGCCCCAGTTCTTGGGTCCCTGCCACCTGCCACCTACATGGGAGACCCAGATGGATTTCTAGGCTCCTAGCTTCAGCCTGACCCAGCCCCTGCTCTTGGGACCATTTGGGGAGAGTGGAAGATCTTTTCTGTGTTTCTGCCTGTCTGTAATTCTGCCTTTGAAAGAGAGTGTGCGAGAGAAAATAGCTATCAATACACATATTGTATGAATTATGCTTTTAGTCTGAGAGTTCACTGTCATGATGATTTGAAAGATTTTAATTTTCATGAATAAGAAAACAACTTGGGAAAGCAAACTATTAACTATGAAGCCACCTAAATGCAGCATGGCTTGGGGCTGCTCGTGGAGTAAAAGCATGCTTTCTTTCCTTTTCTTTCTTTCTCCCCTCCCCTCCTCTCCTCTTCCCTCCTCTCTTCTCTTCCCTCTTCCTCTCCCTCCCCCCTTCTCTCCTTTCTCCTCTTCTCTTTTTAAGATTTATTTATTTGAAAGGCAGAGGTAGGTGGAGAGAGATCTTCCATCTGCTGGTTAACTCCCCAAATAACCACAATGGCTGTGGCTGGGCCAACCTAAAGCCAGGAAATTCTTCTAGGTTTCCCACTTGGGTGGCAGGGGCCCAAGCACTTAGGGCATCTTCTGCTTTCCCAGGCCATTAGCAGGTAGCTGATCGAAAGTGAAGCAGTTGGGACTTAACCTGCACCCATATTGGGATGTAGGTATCCTAGGTAGCTACTTAACCTGCTGTGCCACAGCGCTTACCCCAGGCATACTTTCTGAAGTGAGGTCAAGTCATTTACAAGAATGGGGTTGAGGAGGCAGCGCTGTGGTGCAGTGGGTTAAACCCTGGCCTGAAGTGCCGGCATCCCACATGGGCGCTGTTGCAGCCATCTGGGGAGTGCATCAACGGATGGAAGACCTCTCTCTGTCTCTACCTCTCTCTGTAACTCTTTCAAATACATAAAATAAATCTTTAAAAAAAAAAAAAAAGCCGGGGGAGAGACTTGAGATTTATGAGTTCTGTTTCCATTTTACTTCCATGTTAAAATATGTTTACATGGCCGGCGCCGTGGCTCAACAGGCTAATCCTCTGCCTTGCGGCGCCGGCACACCGGGTTCTAGTCCCGGTCGGGGCACCGGATTCTGTCCCGGGTGCCCCTCTTCCAGGCCAGCTCTCTGCTGTGGCCCGGGAGTGCAGTGGAGGATGGCCCAGGTGCTTGGGCCCTGCACCCCATGGGGAGACCAGGAGAAGCACCTGGCTCCTGGCTCCTGCCATCGGACGAGCGCGGTGCGCCGGCCGCAGCGCGCCAACCGCGGCAGCCATTGGAGGGTGAACCAACGGCAAAGGAAGACCTTTCTCTCTGTCTCTCTCTCTCACTGTCCACTCTGCCTGTAAAAAAAAAAAAAAAAAAATGTTTACATCATGAATTAATCTCCTGGTGGGATTATTTTATTGGTGGCTTTTACTGTCTCAACTCAAGTCTGCATTTTCCTGCATGAACTCTTTTACTTTCCTAACAAAACATGTTAAATGTTACTTTAAGATAAATGAAAACAAAGACCGCTAAAATATGAGAGGTTTTGGAAAAAATTCATGAAAAATGCATATTAGGAAAAAAAGTATACATGTATTTCACTTTTTTGCACCAAAATAAACATCTTTTCATTTTTCCACAAATTTTTGAAGTACACTTAATATAGGTTAGTACTTTATGTACTAGCCCATATCTGAATAAAAATGGCATATAAACCCTATTGCCAGTGTGAGGATAATTTTTTTTAGTTGTAATCCTTGTATTAAAGAAGAAATCCTCGTTGAGTATATTTACATAACTTTTGATGTTGTAGGGATTTGAACAATGAAAATCAACCATCAATAATTCTTCTACTCTGCTCTTTTAAATAGCTATACTTGTTATAGGAACTCAGTTTTTATTATTCCTAGGCTATCTTGGACAAATTAGTTAACCCGTGTATGCTCAGGTCACATCTGTAAAATAGGGTTTACAGTACATATCTCATGGAGGATGTGGTAAAGGTTAAATTAGTGGGGCCAGCGCCATGGCTCACTTGGTTAATCCTCCCATATGGGCGCCGGGTTCTAGTCCCAATAGCCCCTCTTCCAGTCCAGCTCTCTGCTGTGGCCCGGGAAGGCAGTGGAGGATGGCCCAAGTGATTGGGCGCCTGCACCCGCATGGGAGACCAGGAGGAAGCACCTGGCTCCTGGCTTCAGATCGGCGTAGCTCCAGCCATAGCAGCCATTTGAGGGGTGAACCAACGGAAGAAAGACCTTTCTCGCTGTCTGTCTCTCTCACTTACTCTGTCAAATAAATAAATAAATAAGGGTAAATTAGTTAATACGTAAATCCACATAGAATCTTGACTGGCACATAATTAGCATTTGATAAATATTAGCTTCAAAAGTGAAAACAGGAAGTAAGGTTATATTACATTAGACATTTGGGACCCTGCAAACCATGTAGGAAACCCAGCTGCCGTTCTAGGCTCCTGACTTCAACCTGGCCCAGCTGCAGTCATTGTGGCCATTTCTGGAGTGAACCAGCAGATGAAGATATCTATCTCTATCTATCTCTGTCTCTGTCTCTTCACCTGTCTCTCTACCTCTGCCTTACAGACCAATATCAAGTCTGTATTTCAAATTCAACTTCAATCTCAGTATGTTAGACAACATTATATTATTAGTTATTTCAAAGTGATTTACATGTAAATTAATAGGAAATCTTATTTAAAACAATGTTTTATTCTAAAATCTAGATGTTTGTAGTACAGTTTTCTCAGTATACTCAATCATGAAATGTAAAAGTACAAGATACTCACTTGAATGCTTACAGAAAATTGACAGTGGATGTTTGCACAGTTCTACCTTTGTTTAGATCTTTTTTTTTTTTTTGACAGGCAGAGTTAGACAGAAAGGTCTTCCTTTTTCCGTTGGTTCACCCCCCAAGTGATCTTTTTATATACTCAGAAACGATATATGGCATGACAATTTATGAATACCAGTTTTGAAGTCAGAGAAACTGGACCTGAAAACCTAGTTATGCTACTTATTAGTTCTATAGTCATGAACAAATTTGTTACTAACATTGTATAGTGTTCAGAACATATAATATTGGCATATGAATAGTGTTCAGAGCATATAAGATAATGAATGAGACAATTTATAGACTTGAATAAGTATAATATTTTAAGCTTTTACTGAGGCTTATTTGCAATAAAAAGTTGTGTTGCACTTAGTTGTACAAGAGTACTCAAAATGCACAGAAAATTAATTTGAAAGATAAGTTGATTTTGGTGCAAAAAACTTTTGAAATCTACTTGTTTTTTCATAGTATGCATGTCCCATGAACCTTCTGAAAAGCCATCATGGAGGCTTTTTTTTAGAAATGTTACATACTTGTACTAAATTGCAGTTAACAAATGCAAATTTATGTTATTGTGTCCCTCTTCCTTCTTTATCTCCACTTTGATTTCCCCTTCCTTTTCTTTGAGAAGCTTATAAAAATATTTTACACAAGTGATTGTTGATTATGTCTAGTACTATTATGTATAAAAACATAAATTTCACCAAACATAAATCCATGGAATATTGTATATAAAAAATAGTTTCTTGATTCACTCTTACTTCTTCATTCCCCTCATTGGCTCCATGAAAAGTCTGTATCTATATATGTCCACTGTTTATTTAAAAGACCAGTGGCTTCCAGTGCCCTTATACTTCCTATTGTAGCTCTATGGTGAGTTCAGATAGTGCCATGAGTTAGGATGAAGGTTTTTGTCTTCAGTCTTGTGAAAGTTAAGCAAAGATGAATTTATGGGATTGAACTTTAATAAAGCACATGTTAATTTAAAAAGACCAAAGTTGGCAGTATTTTCATGTTATACATACTTAAGTGCTTTTAATTTTACATGATTTTTTTCTAGGCAGTGAGCTAATATTTGTCACATAGTATGTGGCAGAAATGTGCCAGGCACTGTACATAAATTACTTTGCTTAATTCTTTTTTTTAAAGATTTTATTTATTTAAGAGGTAAAGTTACAGTGAGAGGAAGAGACGCAGAGAGAGGTCTTCCTTCCGTTGGTTCACTCCCCAAATGGCCACAACGGCTGGAGCTGTGCCAATTCGGAGCCAGGAGCCTCTTCCCAGTCTCCCACGCAGGTGCCAGGTCCCAAGCACTTGGGCAAACTTCTACTGCTCTCTCAGGCCACAGCAGAGAGCTGGATTGGAAGTGGAGCAACTGGGACTAGAGTTGGCGCCCACATGGGATGCCAGCGCCACAGGCGGAGGATTAACCTGTACCATGGCATTGGCCCTTACTTTGCTTAATTCTCATAGTAGCCCTCTGAGAATCGTAATAATAGATAACTGAGTTATTAGAATACGCACTGGGGCCAGTGTTGTGGCATAGTGGATAAAGCCACCGGCATCCCATGTGGGCACCGATTTGAGACCTGGCTGCTCCACTTCCGATCCAGCTCTCTGCTATGGCCTGGGAAAGCAGTTGAAGATGGCCCAAGTGCTCGGACCCCTGCACCCGCATGGGAGACCCAGAGGAGGCTTCTGGCTCCTGGCTTTGGATCAGCTCAGCTTCGTCCATTGTAGCCATTTTGGGAGTGAACCAGCGGATGGAAGATCACTCTCTCTGCTTCTGCCTCTCTGTTTTTCAAATAAATTATGCACCAAAAATTTGAACCTATGACTAATGCTAGAACCTGGGACTTTTCTGCTACCTGAGGCTAATTGTTAACTGAGTATGAGAAATTCAGAGCCAGATGATCGTGATGTCAGCATATCACCAAAACCCTAACCGAAATCCTAATCTAGTATAGATTTATTTGATTTAATTATACCTTTTATAAAAAGTGTCATGACTAAACACTTTTGATTATGCTTGTTTTTTCTTTTAATTTTTCTTTTTTAAAAATTCATTTATTTATTTGAAAGAGTTACACAAAGAGAGGAGAGGCAGAGAGAGAGAGAGAGGTCTTCCATCTGATGGTTCACTCCCCAGTTGGCTGCAATGGCCAGAGCTGCGCTGATCTGAAGCCAGGAGCTGCTGGGTCTCCCACGCGGGACACCAGCCCCTTGATTATGTTTGAATGTAACACTTTCTAGTCAGTGGAAAAGGGTACTGAAAATGAAACTAGTGGCATTTCTTGATTTGATTTCTGCTGTAGAGCCTACCATTAGTTAATTTAAAATTCTTAGTGAAAGAGTACATGTTCTTCTTCTTTTTTTTTAATGATTTATTTATTTGAGAGGCAGAGTTACAGACAGGGGATGGGGGAAACAGAAATCTCCCATCACTGATTCACTCCCCAAATGGCTGCAATAGCCAGAGCTAGGCTGATCCGGAGCCAGGAGCTTCTTCCAGGTTTTCCACACAGCTGCAGGGGCCCAAGCACTTGGGCCATTATCAGAGAGCTGCATCAGAAGAGGTACCTGGTCTCTCTGTGCTCCAGGTGGAGGCTTAACTTACTACATCACAGCACAGACCCTTAGAGTACATTTTCATATGTGATGTATTCCGAAAATGTGCTCATGTGTTACCTGATTGTATTATCAGAAAATTATAAAAGCTTCCTAAATATTTATGCTTAGGGTTTTTGGTTTGTGTTCTGTAAATTACATAATATGTTCATTATATAAAACATTTTTGCAGTAGATTAGAATTTAATTATAAGCAAATGATGTTTCTTTTTGTGGAAATTTTCAAATGTTTACAAAAGCAGAATAGTATTATGAACCCACAGGTACCTATTACCCAGTTTTAGTTTTTACCCTCTTATGGCTAAGCTTGTTTTGTACCTCTCTATTCTTCCCATCCCACTATTTTGAAGTCATTGTACTGGAAAATGTATCAGTTTCTATCTCTTAAAAAGATATTGCTGTTCTTTTTTTTTTATATTTAAGTATAAATGCAGTATCATTGTCATAACTAATAATTCATATTGCTGTTAGATATCCAGTTATTATAAGTTTTGCCTCATAAAATTTTTAAGTTGGAGTTTAAAAAATTATTCATTAGACATAGAGCTCCATCCACTTTTTTTTTTTTTTAACTTTTCAAACTCAGAATCTAAAACAGGGAGGGATGTTTCACCCTGCAGTTAAGATGCCTACATCAGAGTGTCTGGATTCAGTACCTGGCTCCAGCTTCAAATTCCAGCTTCTTGCTAATGCAGACCATGGGAAGCAGCAGTGATGTCTCAAGTCGCTGGGTTCCCACCTCCCATGGAGGAGACTGGAAGTGCATTCCCAGCTGCCAGCCTCTGTCCCAGCTGTTGCAGACATTTGGGGAGTGCACTGATGGGAGTTCTCTGTTTGTCTCTCTGCCTCTCAGATAATGTTTTAAATGCAAGTGATGCCCACATATTGCCATTGGTTGTCAGGCCTGAGTATGTTAATCATTAGCCATCCACCCTCCTCCATTGTTTCTTATGTTCTTAAAACCTTCGTTGAAATAACCTGATGATCTGGTAGAACTTTCCTAGAGTCTGGATTTTGCTCTTGCACTCCGTTGTTTCACTAGGGTGAATCATTGCTCAAGTATTGTCTCATCAGAATTTTATATTCTCATGGTGATTTCAGTGTTGGAAAGAAAACCTTGCTTTTTGTGGAATTGAACAGGAGACCATAGTGTTAACCTTCAGTGGTTCTGATCAATTGTCTTAATTTTTGCCAAGTGAGCATTGGACTTTTTTTAAAGTAAATAATATACTGTTGATGTATACAACTATTTTTTAAGTGATAATATATTATTTTTTTAAAAAGAGACAGATTTCTAAAGGAAAAACAGAAGTCACTGTGCACTTACTCCCCATACAGGACCTCCATCCTTAATGAGTTGTACTATGAGAATTAACTGTAAATCTTATTCTCAAACTTTACCTTATATGTTGTGGGAGGCGGGGTGCAAACTGTTAACATGGAGCTGGTCCTCTGTATATAAAACCAAGCTAAAAATGAATCATAATGAAGAAGGGGAGGGAAAGGGAGGTGGGGTGGGAGGTTGGGTATGTAGGAAAGAACCACCGTATTCCTAAAGTTATACCTATGAAAAATGCATTCATTAAATAAAAACTTTTAATAAAAGAGAGAACAGATTTCATGGGAACAATTTTTTAAAGATTATTTATTTAAAAGAGTTAAACAGAGAAGGAGAGGCAGAGAGAGAGAGAGGTCTTCCATCCGCTGGTTCTTTCCCCAGTTGGCAACAGCCAGAGCTTCACCGATCCGAAGCCAGGAGCCTGGAGCTTCTTCAGGTACCCCACGCAGGTGCAGGGGCCCAAGGACTTGGACCATCTTTTACTGCTTTCCTAGGGTACAGCAGAGAGCTGGATCAGAAGTAGAGCAACCAGGACTAGAACCGGTGCCCATATGGGATGCCGGCATTTCAGGTGGCAGCTTTATCTGCTACACCACGACACCAGCCCCCTCTTAATGTCTTGATATCTTAAGATGCTTCTGGGGCCCGTGTTATGGCTCAGAGGGTTAAAGCCCTGGCCTGCAGCACCAGCATCCCTATGGGTGCCGGTTTGAGTCCTGGCTGCTCCACTTCGAATCCAGCTCTCTGCTGTGGCCTGGGAAAGCAGTAGAAGATGGCCCAAGTCCTTGGGCCCCTGCACCCACATGGGAGGCCCGGAGGAAGCACCTAGCTCCTGGCTTTGGATCAGCGCAACCCCGGCTGTTGCAGCTGATTGGGAGTGAACCAGTGGGTGGAAGACCTCTCTCTCTGACTCTACCTCTCTTTGTAACTCTTTCAAATAAAATTTTTAAAAAATACGCTTCTGACACTATATACATTTATTCAATATTAAACACTTACTGTATGCTAGGCATTTTGAAAATCCCTAAGTATAGATCACAGACTTATATTTAAAACTATCTGTTGAGGGGCGGAGCTGTGGCTCACTTGGCTAATCCTCCACCTTGCAGCACTGGCATCCCATATGGGCACCAGGTTCTAGTCCCAATAGCTCCTCTTCCGGTCCAGCTCTCTGCTGTGGCCCAGGAGGGCAGTGGAGGATGGCCCAAGTCCTTGGACCCCTGCACCCGCATGGGAGACCAGGAGGAAGCACCTGGCTCCTGGCTTTGGATCGGCGCAGCGCCGGCCGTAGCAGCCATTTGGGAGTGAACCAACAGAAGGAAGACCTTCCTCTCTCTGTCTCTCTCACTATCTAACTCTACCTGCCAAATAAGTAAAAAAAAAAAAAAAAAAAGAAGAAAGAAAGAAAAGAAAAGAAATCTGTTGAATAATGTGGAAAATAGAAGCAGAAAATTACAGCTTCAGTATGTGTCACCTTCCCTCGAGACTCCTAATTCCATAATTGTCTTTTTTTCCCTCAATAACTTTATTATACCACTTGCATCCTCTGTCCTACATACTAAACATAAAATAATTTCTCATCCTCTGGTTGCTGGAGATTTACAGAGGTGCTGTTAATAAAGCATTTTTTATATATGTAAGCTTATAGAAAGCTAAATGTGTGTGTATGTGTGTGTGTGTAAGAAAATATTCCTGGTGCCCTGTTGTGGCATGGTAGGTAAAGCCGCCACCTGGGACACTGGCATCCCATATGAGCACTGGTTCATTTCCCAGCTGCTCCACTTGTGATCTAGCTCCCTGGTAGTGCACCTGGGAAAGGCACTGGAAGATGGCCCAAGTGCTTGGACTTCTGCCACTAACATGGGAGACTTGGATGAAATTTCCTGCTCCTGACTTCCACCTGGCCCAGCTCTGGCCAGTGCAGCCATTGCAGCAAACCAGCAGATAGAAGATATGTTTGTCTCTGACTTTCAGATAAATAAAGTAAATCTTATTTTTTTAAAAAAGTATTCCTATAGAAATCATTGGGGATATAGTGGAATAGTTAGCCTTCTTTATGACTCTCCTGAACAATATTTAAGCTGACATTCCAGTGATCAATATAATAACAAAAATGCACACCATTTGGAATAGTTCCAAACCAGCAAGGTTCCCAAGGGGTGACTGAGAGATTGAAGTTAACTTCCTTTGAAATAGACTGAAATAACTTATAATCTAAGTATATTTCAGTGCATATATATCTTCAAGACAGATCCCCCTACACATCATCCTCTCCACAAGATTACTACCCCTAAGCCTTTCCTATATGTATAAATATTTGACCTATTCCTCTCCCTGACCACTAATATAAAATATCCCCCAGTTCCCCATAACTCCACCTGGAAGTTTGAGGGAGAGTAAAGTAGCATACTGGGATGACCAGTGTGTTTAGCAGGAAGTGAAAGGTGGGGGGCAATGTATGAAGTAAGCAAAAACACCTTGGTGCTATTGACATGTTCCTTCATGGCTCTGTTTGCTTTTCTTTTGAATGGTGATAATGATGTTGTAAAGATCAAGTATGATTTACCTAAAAATTGGGGCTCAGTAAGTGATGGTGGTACTCAAATGATGGTCCAGATTTTGAACGGTCTTTTACCATCTTTTGAGTTTTCATTTTATCCTAGATTAGGGGATCATCAGATGGGAGGAGCCAAAATATGATCAATAGTCCTAGCATGTTGTGGTTTAAGGTGATTACTGAGCTAGTGTTGAGAAACATAATGAAAACCTGAACTGATGGGGCGGTGCTGTGGTTCGCTTGGTTAATCCTCTGCCTGCGGTGCCGGCATCCCATATGGGCGCCAGGTTCTAGTCCTGGTTGCTTCTCTTCCAGTCCAGCTCTCTGTTGTGGCCTGGGAAGGCAGTGGAGGATGACCCAAGTCCTTGGGCCTCTGTACCCACATGGGAGACCAGGAGGAAGCACCTGGCTTCTGGCTTTGGATCGGCGCAGCGCCGGCCATAGCAGCCATTTGGGGATAAACCAATGGAAGGAAGACCTTTCTTTTTGTCTCTTCTCTTACTGTCCATAACTCTACCTGTCAAATAAAGAAATTTAAAAATGATACTTAAAAAACTGAACTGAGACACTGGTAGTGAGAATAGGGAGAAGCTGGATTTAATATAGTCAAGAAATTGAAGCTATGAAATAATTGAATTTGGAAGTTAAGAAATTGAGAGTTGAAAATGGCTCTGAAGTTGTTAATTTGCATAACTTGGTTGGTCAGTGTGTTGCAGAGATGAATACTGACTTTAAATTGCAAAAGGAAAAGGCTGTAGAAGGAAAAGTAATGAGTGAAACGTTTTCTATCTTGATTTTGATATGATTGTAAGGAGTCTAGGAAGTTCCATGCGAATTTCAGAGGAAAAGTGGGAGGCAAAGATTTGGATGTGACTATGCATTCTTTAAGTTTAGAGTCACAGTATATTTAGTTTTCTATCAGTCATTACCCATATCCAAGATATGTGCGATGCTAGTAAAATAAATATTTCCTGAAAACGATAATCTGATGCAGGCCATTTTAAAAGCCTCGTCATTTGCTGGCTTTCTTATTAGGTTCATAAAATGAAATGGCTTTATCACGTCAAAACCTCAGTGCTTATTTGGAGAGATTCTGAGGAATGAGCTTTACTATACTCATACATACTGTCATCTGCCTGTGTTGGTCACATCTGCTCATTAGATTGCTTTCCCCTTTGGTTATAAAAAATGATGAGAATGTATAGAAGGTTCAATGGGGGAAAAGTGAAACCTAAGGATAACATATTTATTTACTTATTTTGAAAATGTTGTAAGAGCTCAACATTTTAAACATTCTGGGGTCAGTGCTGTAGTGCAGTGGGTTAATACCCTGTCCTGAAGCGCCAGCATCCCATATGGGTGCTGGTTCGAGACCCGGCTGCTCCACTTCTGATCCAGCTCTGTGCTATGGCCTGGGAAAGCAGTAGAAGATGGCCCAAGTCCTTGGGCCCCTGCACCCATGTGGGAGAACCAGAAGAAGCTCCTGACTACTGACTTTGGATCGGCTCAGCTCCAGCCATTGAGGCCATCTGAGGAGTGAACCATCGGAAAGACCTACCTTTCTCTCTCTCTCTCTCTCTCTCTCTCTCTCTCTCTCTCTCTGTGTGTGTGTGTGTGTGTGTGTGTGTGTGTGTAACTCTGACTTTCAAATAAAAACTAATAATAAACATCTGAAGGCAAACATCTGAAATTGCCTTTAAGTACTAGAATAACTTTCAAATCTATTTTAATGGATTAGCTAAATTATAAAATGAAGCTCAATTTCTTATTTTTTCCTGAAGGAAAATTACATTTTAAAATATTTTTTTGAAAAAAGTTACAAGAAGAAAAAAGAGAGAGGTTTTGTATCTGCTGGTTCACTCTCCAAATAACCACAATGGCCAGGGATGAGCCAGCCAGAAGCTAGGAGCCTGGAACTCTGGTCTCCTACATTGGTATCGGAGCCCAAGAACTTGGGCCATCTTCCACTGCCTTCCCTGGCACATTAGCAGGAAGCTATATCAGAAGTGGAGCAGCCAGGAATTAAACCAGCATCCATATGGGATGCCAGGATGCTAGTATTACAGACAGTGGCTTAACCCAGTGTCTTCAATGCTGGCCCCAGGAAAACAGAATTTTTTTAAAAGATGTATTTGAAAGGAAAAGTCTCAAGAAGAGATATTAAAAAAAAAAGTCTTCCATCTGCTAGTTTACTCCCCAAATGGGCACAACAGCCAGGGAGGGCCAAGTTGAAATCAGGAACCAAAAAGTCCACCAGGATTTCCCATGTGGGTACCGGAGCCCAGGAACTTGGGCCATCTTCCGCTGCTTCCCCAGGTGCATTAGCAGGTGCTGGATTGGAAGCAGAGCAGCCAGCACTCAAACTAATGCTCCGATACAGGATGTTGGCATTGCTTAACTTGCTGTGCCACAGTGAGAGCCCCAAGGAAAATACAGTTTATAAAATTTTTAAATTCTAATGATTGCTTAATTTTCTTATTTCTTTCCTAGTTTCCCAAGTTAAATTACTTAGGATAAATTGAGGTAATAAACATTGAAATATTTAAAGGATTATTGTTGCCAGAAATAATTTTTTAAAAGATTTTTTTAATTTAAAATGCAGAGTTAGAGATCTTCCATCCCCTGGTTTATTCCCCAAATGGCCGCTACAGCCAGGGCTGGGCCAGGCCAGAGCCAGGAGCTTCCTCCCAGTCTCCCATGTAGGTGCAGGGGCCCAAGCACTTGGACCATCTTCTGTTTCTTTCCCAGGCACATTAGTAAGGAGCCGGATCAGAAGTGGGGCAGCCAGGACTTGAACCAGCGCCCACATGGGAAGCTGGTGTTGCAGGCAACAGCTTTACCTTCTTTGCCAAAACGCCAGCCCCAGAAATAATTTTATGAAGTGTTTTAAGTATAAGTTTAGTAATTAGACATTAAAGACTTTAAATATTGGAATAAAGTGGAAAATAGCTTAGTATAATAATTTGGAGATTTTTAGGTTCACTTTCTCACTACAGCAGTCATTTAAGAAAGGCAGAGGAAACTGTTTTTGAAAAGTTACTAAAATCCAGGACCAGTGTGGTCTATATTCCTGGGTGGTTAAAGTAAATCAAGAAGTTGTGCGCTACTTGGGGAAGGAAGAAATTTCAGCCTGGTCTGCAAGGGAAATGGTGTTATGGTGATGGTGGTCTTTTGAGGTCCACAGGCTGGCCAACCTGTGTAAGCAGTGAAGGGTCATCAGAGATGATGCTAAGAAACCAGGGGCCGGCGCCATGGCTTACTTGGTTAATCCTCCACCTGTGGCGCCGGCATCCCACATGGGCGCCGGTTCTAGTCTCAGCTGCTCCTCTTCTGATCCAGCTTTCTGCTGTGGCCTGGGATAGCAGAGGATGGCCCAGGTCCTTGGGCCCCTGCACCCGCGTGGGAGACTCGGAGGAATCTCCTGGCTTCGGATTGGCACAGTCCCTGCCGTTGCGACCATTTGGGGAGTGAACCAACAGAGGGAGGACCTCTCTCTCTGTCTCTCCCTCTCATAGTCTCTTAACTCTGCCTCTCAAATAAATAAAAAAAAATCTTAATTAAAAAAAAAGAAAGAAAAGAAAGAGAAGGAAAGAAGGAAAGAAAGAAAAGACCAGTACCGAGTGACCTCTCCTGGAGGTGTGACTTCCCAACTGGCGCCAGGGAAATTTACAGACTCTTCTCATGGACATTAATTACTGTGAAGCTAACTTACTTTAGAATTTACATTCTTTCGGCCGGTGCCACGGCTCAATAGGCTAATCCTCCACCTTGCAGCACCGGCACACCGGGTTCTAGTCCCGTTCGGGGTGCCGGAATCTGTCCCGGTTGCCCCCCTTCCAGGCCAGCTCTCTGCTCTGGCCAGGGAATGCAGTGGAGGATGGCCCAAGTGGTTGGGCCCTGCACCCCATGGGAGACCAGGAGAAGCACCTGGCTCCTGCCATCAGATCAGAGGGTGAACCAACGGCAAAGGAAGACCTTTCTCTCTATCTCTCTCTCTCTCACTGTCCACTCTGCCTGTCAAAAATAAAAAAATGAAAAAAGATTTTACATTCTTTCCCCTTAAATAAGTGATGATCTTAAAAACAACAATTTAGGGGAAAAAGTAATTTCTGCATTGGAAAGAAAACTTTCAGTAGATTAATTAGGAATAGAAAAGAAATTATGCATATCTGTGTACATATGAGGGCCCTTTAAATTTGTGGGAAAATTGAAATATTTTAGTACAAAAGTTGAGGAATTCATGAATAATTTTTTCATAATACGTGTTTTCCATGAACTTTTTGGAGGCACCTCATATGTGTAACTCTATTAATAAAATTTGCATGTCACCTTCAATGCCTGTACCCAACAATGATAAGCACTCTGATACAATACAAAGTGAAACATACATAAGGTTATATGTATATGTAATTGAAATGATGTATCAGTATGCATAGGCACAAAAGAAATAAAGTACACTGAAGAAATTACAAAGTGATTTTACACGAAAGGAAACTGGTGGAAAAATAAGCCACATCAGTAACCAAAATATTAAACTAAATAGTGATCCTGTTTTGTAGCTATTAGTGAACTTTTTAAAAATATTTATTCTAGTGTTAAAAGTAATACATCTGTTATGCCAGGAATTTTGAGAAGAAAAAAATCAGCCATAATTCCTCCAACCAGAGATTACTACAGATACTCTTTTATTTCCCTTGTTTTTTTCCTATACATATACATATTCTCATTCTACTATTTCAAAGTAATGATATGTTCTGAAGTTTTCTATATTGAGTTATTTTAAATGATTACATATTAACTCAGTACACATGCAGCCATTAAAGACAATAGTAAAAATGTAATGTGAAAAGATATGTACAGTCTGTTATGTGGGGACAAAAAGCCATCCTGCTAGTGTTACTGATTATTTGTCAAAGACTAATTGTAAGTGTGGAGCACTGCACTGAGGTTTTGTGGGACATACAAAGAAAAAACGTTCCAAATTTTCAGTAAAACTAAGAATATAATAGAAATCACAAAAAATGAAGTAATTGAAAATGGCAAATAGAGAAAATAACATGTTTACATAGACAACAGATATCCTTTGATTCATTTAATCTTAGAACCAAAATACTTAGTCCCATAATAGGAATTCTTGGTTGCGTGAAATTGTGGGTTTTTCTTGTCTGTTTTATTAAAGATTTATTTATTTATTTATTTATTTGAAAGAGAGGAGAGGAAGAGAGAGAGGGGTCCTCCATCTGCTGGTTCACTCCCCAACCAGCCTCAAGCACTGGAGCTGCGCCTATCCAAAACCCAGAGCCAGGAACTTCCTCCAGGTCTCCCACGTGGGTGCAGGGGCCCAAGGATTTGGGCCATATTCCACTGCTTTCCCAGGCCACAGCAGAGAGCTGGATTGGAAGTGGAGCAGCCGGGACTCGAATCAGTGCCCATATGGGATGCCGGCACTGCAGGCAGCGGCTTTACCTACATTGCCACAGTGCCGGCCCAAATACTGTGTTGTTTTTTTGTTTTTTTTTTAAGATGATTTATTTATTTATTTGACAGGTAGAGTTACAGACAGTGAGAGGGAGAAACAGAGAGAAAGGTCTTCCTTCCATTTGTTCACCCCCCCTAAATGGCCGCTACAGACGGAGCTATGCCAATCCGAAGCCAGGAGCTAGGTGTTTCTTTCTGGTCTCCCACACGGGTGCAGGCGTCGATGCACTTGGGCCATCCTTTACTGTCTTCCTGGGCCACATCAGAGAGCTGGACTGGAAGAGGAGCAACCAGGGCTAGAACCCAGGGCCCGTATGGGATTCTGGCGCCATAGGCGGAGGATTAGCCAAGTGAGCCATGGCGCCGGCCCCAAATACTGTGCTTTAACATAACCACATGGAGAGCTTTTTTAACATACATATATAAAAGCAGTTAATAATTCCAAAATTTGTTTTTTATTTCAGAAATGTCAGAATAACTGTCACTCATACCTTTATAGTGATATTTATTATCTTAGAATACTACTGTATCTTTTCCCCCCACAAAAATGTAATCTCTCAGAGTTCCTAGTGTCATATCTTGTAAACACTCAGAAATGCCACTGGAATTTAAATTTCCATGCAAAGAGAATATTTAGGAGCTATATTATTTTCAAGAAAACAATATATTAAAGTAAATATATGATTTTAATATTTTTAAGTACTTAGCCCATGGAGTCTTTATCATTACTGCTGTGGATTTGTGTTTTCTCTCCTTGGTCAGAGGTTTCAGGTTTCTTTATCCTTAGAGTCATCCTAGATTTTGATTTTTCTCTTCAATTATAGAATCTTTTGTATATAACAGTTTAGCTAGAAAAAAATGCCAACTGAGGAAGAAAAAGAAAAATAATATAAAATAGACAGTAGTAAACACACACATATAACATCTTGGATGCAATTTATAAAAGCATATTTTCATGTACTTAAAAATACAGAGGAATCGAGCCCATTATCCGCCTCCCATTGTAGTACATACTATACATACTAGTATCAAGTCTACATTACACTTAAGAAACAGAGCAGCTTTTTTCAAATTAAATATTTATCCAGTTTGTGAATAATCTTGATTATGTAATTGAGGAGTTATATTTCTTTTAAACTTTCTGATTTTGTTCAGAATAGTTGTGTTTCTCATAGTATTAAAGCCATCTACCTTTACAAAATGTATTCTCCTCTCTGGGAGTCATGAAATCCCTAATGATAGACTAAGAAATATGTTGAAATACAAAACAATCTATAATCTTTACTTAAACCCTTTAAGTTAGTGGCTCTTAATCTTTTGGTGGCCAAAAGATCGTAAGTTATTATCTCTCCAGAAAAGGTGTACATAAGCATAGGAATTTCCAAAATATTTTAGTAGCTAATATCTAATATTTTCCCTGAATCCACATCCCTAGATTGTGAAACTCTTGAGTCTTTCTCATATATATATATATGGTTTGGGGAGGGAGAGAGAGAGATTTTCCATCGTTGGTTCACTCCCTAGATGGCCACAACAACCAGTGCTGGGCCAGGCCAAAGCTTGGAGCTTCTGGGTCTGCCATGTGGTCAGGGATCCAGTACTTCAGCCATGAGCTACTGCTTTCCTAGACCATTAGTAGGGAAATGAATCAGAAGTGAAGTAGCCGGGACAATGAGCCACCTCCCACATGAGAGGTCTGAGTCACGTGCGGCGGCTTTACTTGCTATGGTGAGCCTGTCTTTTATACTTTTATGTTTTATACTGTGAATTTAATGTACCTGTGCTCTTAGAAGTGTCTATAAATCTGATCTATAACACATTAACAAAATTCTTAAACATTTCTGTCGCATTATTTACATATAAATCAAATTATTTTGTCTGTGATATCAATTAAATGAAATAGTTGTAAATGGCAAATGGAGAAAATAGTATGTTTATATAGACAATAGCACCTGTTTTATCAGTACATACCCTTTGATTCATTTAATCTTAGAACCAAGATACTTAGTCCCATAATAGGCATTCTTCTTGGTTGCATGAAATTCTATGGTATGATAATGTGTTTTATAACATGATATTTATTGTATTAGTAATATTTCTCTCTGTTAATTTGACAATTGTGTTTTGACCAACAGATTTTCTTTTCTTACTTTAGATTCTGAAGAGGCTCATTCTGTAAACCCTTCTAGTGTTGATGAAAATATTGACTCCGAAACAGAAAAAGACTCTATCATTTGTGAAAGTAAACAGATACTTCCCAGTAAAGCACCTCTTCCATCTGCCCTCGATGAGTATGAATTCAAAGACGATGATGATGACGAAATAAATAAAATGATTGATGATAGGCATATTCTTCGAAAAGAGCAACGAAAAGAGAATGAATCTGAAGCAGAAAAGAATACTCTATTTGCAAAACAGGAGAAAACCTTCTACCCTAAATCATTTAAAAGTAAAAAGCAAAAGCCATCTAGGGTTTTGTATTCAAGTACTGAAAGTTCTGATGAAGAAATTCTTCAGAACAAAAAAGTTTCTACTTCGTGTTGTATCCCTGAAACATCAAGTTCTGATATACAGACCAAAAAGGAATATGTACTTTCAAGTGAACACAAGCAGAAAGGCAAAGTTAAAAGAAAGTTAAAAAACCAGAACAAAAATAAAGAGAACCAAGAGCTGAAGCAAGATAAAGAAGGGAAAGAAAATACCAGGGTAACGAACTTGACAGTTAATGCTGCACTAGACTGTTCAGAAAAGGCCAGAGAAGAAGGGAGTTTTAGGAAATCTTTTAGCCCAAAAGATGAAACTTCATTACATTTATTTCATATTTCCACTGGTAAATCTCCCAAGCATTCTTGTGGATTAAGTGAAAAACAGTCAATACCACTAAAGCAAGAACATATTAAAACATGTTTATCACCAGGAAGCTCTGAAACATCATTACAGCCTGATCTCGTTCGATATGATAACACAGAGCCTGAACTCTTGCCAGAAAGTTCAAGTGTAAAATCTTGTAAGCATAAGGAAAAAAATAAACATCAGAAAGATTTCCACATAGACCTTGGTGAAAAATCAAATGCCAAAGTAAAGGATGAAGATCATAGTCCAACATTTGAAAATTCAGATTGCACACTGAAAAAAATGGACAAGGAGGGTAAAACTTTAAAAAAGCATAAATTGAAACATAAAGAGAGAGAAAAAGAAAAGCACAAAAAAGAAACTGAAGGTGAAAAAGAAAAATACAAAAATAAAGATGGTGCCAAAGAACTACAGAGGAGTGTGGAATTTGATAGAGAATTTTGGAAAGAGAATTTTTTTAAAAGTGATGAAACAGAAGATCTGTTTTTAAATATGGAACATGAGTCCTTACTGTTGGAAAAGAAATCAAAATCAGAAAAAAATTTAAAAGATGATAAATCAACCAAGGAAAAGCATGTCTCAAAAGAGAGAAACTTTAAAGAAGAAAGGGAAAAAGTTAAAAAGGAAAGTGAGAAATCTTTTAGGGAAGAGAAAGTAAAAGACCTAAAAGAAGAAAGAGAGAATGTACCTGCAGATAAAGAAACAGAATTCAGTTCTTTAGGTATCAATACCAGTGAGGAATCTGTAGGGCTACATGCAGCAGAAAAGGAAATGGACATTGAAAAACAAGAAAAACATATCAAAGAAAGTAAGGAAAAATCTGAGAGACGATTTCAAACTAAAGAAAAGGATGCTGAGAAAACTGAAAGAAAAAATTCTGAAAAAGAGAAGAAGATAAAACATGAGCATAAGTCAGAAAAAGACAAATCAGATCTTTGCGAAAGCGTTGACAGAGTAAAAGAAAAAGACAAGCTGTATTCACATCACACAGAAAAATGCCATAAAGAAGGTGAGAAGACCAAGAGTATTACTCTTAAAAAAAGTGATGATAGAGAGAAAAGTAGGGAAAAGATGGATAGAAAACATGACAGAGAAAAATCTGAAAAAGAGAAACATCTAGCAGAAAACAAAGAGAAGCACTTGATGGAGAAAAAAAAACAATCAGATAATTGTGAGTATACTAAATCAGAAAAAGTCAAAAGCAAAGATAAAGACAGGGAGGCAGATAAAAAGGAAAAATCTAGAGACAAAGAAAGTGTAAATATATCTAACTCTAAACACTTACAGGAAGAGAAAAAGTCAAGTATAGTAGACAGTAGTAAAGCACAACATGACAAAACCTTATCCCTTAAAGAGAAAACAAAAGATGAGCCTTTGAAAACTCCAGATGGAAAAGAAAAGGATAAAAAAGATAAAGATATAGATAGATACAAAGAACGAGACAAACATAAAATCCAGCTAAATAGTTTATTCAAACTAAAACCTGAAGTAGATAAGTCTAAACCTAAGTCATCACCAGCATCAAAAGATACTCGACCTAAAGAAAAGAGGTTAGTGAATGATGATTTAATGCAGACAAGTTTTGAACGAATGCTAAGCCTGAAAGACCTAGAGATAGAACAGTGGCATAAAAAACATAAGGAAAAAATAAAGCAAAAAGAAAAGGAACGATTGAGAAATCGTAACTGTTTAGAACTTAAAGTAAAAGATAAAGAAAAAGCAAAACATGCACTAGCTGAATCCAAAAATAAAGAACTTACCAGATCAAAGAGTTCAGAGATAACTGATGCTTATATCAAGGAGAAACAATCTAAAGATACTGTAAGTAGCAGGTCACAATCTGTTGACACCAAAACTACAGTGAATTTAGGGAAGTCATCCTTTGTTTCAGATAGTAGCTTAAACAGGTCACCTAGATCAGAAAATGAAAAGCCAGGTCTCAGCTCTAGATCTGTATCTCTGATCTCTGTTGCTAGTTCAGAAGACTCCTGCCATACTACAGTGACAACTCCAAGGCCTCTAGTTGAGTATGACTCTGACTTCATGTTAGAAGGGTCAGAGTCCCAAATGTCCTTTTCCCAATCACCTTTTTTGCCAGTTGCCAAATCTCCTGCCCTTCATGAAAGGGAATTGGACAGCCTGGCTGAACTGCCAGAGAGGATTAAAACTCCATATGCAAGTAGACTAGCAACACCCCATCTCAGGTCATCATCTGTAGAAGATATTAAACTAATTATAAGTGAGGGGAGACCTGTAGAAGTTCGAAGATGCAGCATGCCATCTGTCATTTGTGAACACGCAAAACAATTCCAAAATGTATCAGAAGAAAGCAATCAAGGTAGTTTATTAGCTGTGCCAAGAGATATTTGTCCTTCTCCCAAACTGGAGGTGTCTTCAAACGTGCCTGAAAAAGACCTTTCACATATGTCCCATGTACATTCCAGCTTTGCAGCTTCACCAACCAGATCTGTAAACAGCAAATATATTTCAGCTGATACCAATGTTATCAAGAGTACTGCTTCAGTGGGCACTTTAATGGACAGTCCTGTGCATTCAGAGCCATCTAATCAGGTTGGTGTGATCCAGAATAAATCATGGGAGATTCCTGGTGATAGACTGGAATCGTTAAGCACCAGTGATGTTATCTGCCCAAATTCTAGTATGCCTGATCAAGATTCCTCTGTGCAGGGTTTTTGTAACTCTGAAAACAAAATGCTCAAAGAACAGAATGCTGATTTTTTATCCCTGCACCAGACTGAACTGCCGGGAAATCCATGTGCTCAGGATCCAGCATTTCTGCAATCACAGCAACCTTGCTCTTTTGCCAGCCAACCACTTTCAGATGCTGAATCTGTTTCTAGACATGTGTCTTTGTCATACGTTGCCAGTCAAGAACCAGGTATTTTACAACAGAAAAATGTTGTTCAAGTTATAAGTTCTATTTTAGAAACTGATAACGAATCTGTAAAAGATGTAGAGAATAATTTTGTTCTAGATGTTCAGAAGACAGATACCTTTGTCCCAGTGTACTCTGAAAGCACTGTTCAAGAAGCAGCACCAAACTTTGAAAAAGCTAATACTTTACCCATAGTGCCATCAGAAAAGGATTTAAATGGAAGTGATGCTGTCTCCCAGTTAAATACACATTATGCATTTAGCAAACTAATTTACAAGTCTTCCAGTGGCCATGAAGGTGAGAACATTACAACTGATGTTCAGATTATTTCACACGAAAGAGAAAACAAACTGGAGAGTTTGGTTTTAACAGACTTGAATAAGTGTGATTCTGATTTATGTGAAATGAATGAAGGGATGCCAAAAGGAAACCTCAGTGAACAAGATCATCCAAAACATTGTCCTGAAGGTGAAAAGTGTTTGCTTCCCATTGATGATGAGGAATCTCAGCAAAGCACTTTATCAACTATGGAGAACCACTTACAACAGTCAGCTCAGCCAGAAATGCATAAGTATGGCCAATTGGTTAAAGTAGAATTAGAAGAAAATGCTGATGATGACAAAGCTGAAAATCAAATCCCTCAAAGAATGACTAGAAACAAGGCAAATACAATAGCAACTCAAAGCAAACAGATTCTTACTAGCTGTACAGTGTTATCAGAAAAAGACAGTGAATCCTCATCTCCTAGAGGAAGAATAAGATTAACTGAAGAAGATGATCCTCAAATTCATCATCCACGGAAAAGGAAAGTGTCACGTGTACCTCAGCCTGTGCAAGTGAGTCCCTCTTTACTACAAGCAAAAGAGAAAACTCAGCAGTCTCTAGCAGCCATTGTAGACTCTCTGAAACTCGATGAGATTCAGCCATATAGTTCAGAGAGAGCAAATCCATATTTCGAATATTTGCATATAAGGAAAAAAATTGAAGAAAAGCGCAAATTGCTATGTAGTGTTATTCCTCAAGCACCTCAGTATTATGATGAATACGTAACATTTAATGGATCATATCTCCTGGATGGAAACCCCTTAAGCAAGATTTGTATTCCTACAGTAAGTAACACTGTCGTTTGATACCCATGTATAATACAAACCATGTATGTAATTTTAAGTTGTCTAGTCACATTTAAAATGTTAAACAGATAAAATTCTATTTAACCCAATGTATCAAAAATACTACTTCAAAATGTAATAATACAGAAAAATTAATAATGGGATATTTACTTTTTTTTAACTAAGTCTTTAAAATCTGGTGTGCTTTAGCACATTTCAGTCCAGCTAGCTACATATCAGATAATGTTCAGTAGTGTTGTGAGACTTGCGGCTGCCTTATTGGGCAGAACAGGTCTGTAGTATTTGCTTTTCCTAAACTGCTTTTTTCCCTTTCCCTTTTACCCAAAATAGGTATGTTTTTATTTCTTTGAAAGGCTTATGCCTCTACATATGCTTTTGATTCCATTCTTTCCTGAACCTTCCTCTATTAGAATACAGTTTTCATTCTGTGTTGTTTTTCGGTATTTGAAAGCATGTTTGAGTCTCCTCAGTTCCGGGGAGGACGCAGTTTTCCCTTGACTGTGCCAGTTCCTGGAACTCAGCCTGTCTCCTCTGCACTCCTTGCCCTTGGAGAGTAGTCTGTGCTTGATATTTCAGACTCATTTCCTACTTCCTTAACTACCAAGCAAAGGTAGAGATCACTGAGCTCGTCATTCCTACATGCACTGGTCTCTTACCATTTTTCTCTAGAATTTAACATTGTGACCGTCTAATCCTTCATGGAACTCCTCCCCTTCTGGTCTTAGATCCTAGCGCTCTCTACTGGTTCTTCTACTTCACTAACTAAACATTTTATGTTTCTTATAATGACTCCTTTCCTTCATGTACTCTTTAAATATGAGTGCTCTAGTGATCCACTCTTCAGTCAGCTTTTTGCTGTTTGTGCTTTTCAACTGTGTGAATTATTTGTATAGTTTCATCAGTTTTCCAGGTGCCAATTAGTCTCCAAAAATTCTTAACCAGCCATATTATCTTTGTTGACCTCCAAAGTCCAATATTAATGCCTTCTGGGCATTATTACCTAAATGTTCTTTACATACCTTGTCCCAAGTTGGGTTCCCCCAGAAGCAGACAGATTGTGTGCACAAGGTTTATTGGTGAATGTTATCAGTAGTAAATGTGTGAGGGAAGCAGAATTGGGCAGAGTAAAGGAACAGTGACCTCAGCTAAATCCAGAAGAACTCTGGAGTAAAATGGTGATCCTTCTTCTTCATGGTGTGTCCTCAGGGTGGGAGCATGCCCTTGGCCACCCAACACTCTTCCCTAGAATTCTTCAGGAGAGACTCCAGTGAGAGCTGGCAGGCACCAGCACTCCTATAGCTGGAGAATATGAATTGCTTAGTGCTGCACCAAGACCTCAAACTTTTAATATGTTCCATGACATGGTTTGCCTGTCTCATCCTCAAAAACAGGACTGCTGTTGTTAGTGATGATACTGAAGTAGAAAAATGATCAGCCATCAAATTCTAAACTCTGTGTCTTGGAATGCTTCCAAACCTGTACCCTACCAACCACTACCTTGGCTTAGAGCCCATGTTATCTTTCACTTAGATCATTGGAGCAATAAGAAGCAATTTCCATAATTCAATACCTAACCTGTAATTTGCTGGTTTCCCATTGCTGCCAACTTAATGTCGAAATGTTAAGTATAATATAGCATACATTTTCCAGTTTGGCCGTAGTGTATGCCTCCTGCTTCAATTTCTCACTGCTATTTCCAAACTCACCTGGTAGCTCAGCAAAATGGAACAGATTCTTCTACAGGAATCTCTGGTTCACTATTTTTTATACCTTTGTTGTTCCATCTCTCTGAGATGTTCTCACTTGACCCCCTTCTCCATCCTTTTCCATGCCTTGGTTCTACCTGTGATGTCACCTGTGCATGCAGTCTTATCGAAGTAAAATTGCTTGTATTTCCCTTATACGCCCTTTATGATGTAGTTGATCATATACATATCTGCATCATCTTCTGATTAAAGGCTAAGATACAACTTATCTCCTATAGAATGAGTCCCATTTTATCTTCAGTCCTGAATACACTACTAGTGTCCATAACCATGTTTCTAGCATCTTCTGGAGTTCTCTTGAATGTCCCACAAGATCCTAAAATTCATATGTTAAATGCCTAACCCATTAATCTTATCTCAGATGTGCTCTTTTTGCCTTATATGCTGTAATTACTGTCATTTTTTACTGATTTCCCATACTGGGAACCCAAGCTTCCTCTTTCTTTCTTTCTCCTTTTTAATCAAATCAGTCATGTTGATTCATCTCACTTGTTTTCCCTTTTCTTTATTACCATTGCCATGCCAGGATTTAATTACCATCTTAAACTTTTTATCTAAATATGTAAATACTTAATATTCAATTATTGTATTGAATATACAAATAATTCATGTCTATATGCTAAGCATTGTACTAGTAACTTGATGACAGAGATGAGCAAAACAGACATGGTGAGTTTCTGTCGTAGGTCTATAGTTCTACTCTCAGTCCAGTTTTTTTACTGTCTTGGTTCATTATAAAACACAGATGTGACTATGCAACTATTGGACTAAACATCTTCAAGAGCCCCTAGTTTCCTATAGGTTAGAGTCCCAGTTCCTTATCATGGCACACAAGAACCTTCCCTTACTTGTCTGGGCTTATCTCTAGCTACTACCACTACTATATGTGACTTCTGTACCTGGAGTCCTCAGACTACTCAGTGTTTCACATCATGTCTTTGCATATGTTGTTCTGTTTTTCACAGCCCAGTTGAGAGAACATCAAGAAGATAGAAGGTTTTTTTTTTAGTCCCACATCCACAGAATATAACTGCTAGCACCTTTTAAATCTTCTTAAAAGATGTATTTATTTAGCAGGAGTAGTAGGTTAAAAATAGTATGAGTTGTAAATAAATGTTCATTTACAGATACTTTTTCAGCAAAATTATATTAATAATTTAAGGAATATTAAAGTAAGCTTTTGTTTAAATATTGATGTACTTGGGGCCGGTGCGGTGGTGTAGTGAGTAAAGCCACTGCCTGCCATGCCGCATCCCATATGGGTGCCATTTGGAGTCTCGGCTGCTTTCACTTCCGATCCAGCTCTCTGCAATGGCCTGGGAAAGCAGTAGAAGATGGCCCAAGACTTTGGGCCCCTACACCTGCATGGGAGGCCCAGAAGAAGCTCCTGGCTCCTGCCTTTGGAACGGCACAGCTCTGGCTGTTGGAACCAGCTGGGGAGTGAACTATCCAATGGAAGAGCCCCCCCCCCCTTTTCTCTGCCTCTTCTTCTTTCAAATAAATAAATAAATCTTAAGGAAAAAAAAAAAAAAGGAGAGAAGGAGAGGCAGAGAGAGAGATTTTCCATTTGCTGGTTCACCAGCCAAATGGCCATAATGGTCAGGGCTGGACCAGGACAAAGCCAGGAGCATCTTCTGGGTCTCCCACGTGGGTGCATGGACCCAAGTACTTGGGCCATCTTCCACTGCTTTCCCAGGCACATGAGCAGGGAGCTGGAGCAAAAGTGGAGCGGCCATGTTTTGAAACAGCACCCCATAGGATGCCAGCGTTGCAGCTTTACCCACTACACCACAGTGCAATCCCATAACATTTTTGTTCATTTTATTCTCTGACTTTATTTCTCCTTAATGGTTAAGGAATTTTAACTGTAACAAGCAGTATCATAGGCTTGAAATATATATGGAACCATAGGAAACATATTTAAATTACAACTTTGGGAGCCTGTGCAGTGGGTTAACGCCCTGGCCTGCAGCACCAGCATCCCATATGGGCTCCGGTTCTAGTCCCAGCTGCTCAACTTCCGATCCACCTTTCTGTGATAGCCTGGGATAGCAGAAGATGGCCCAAGTCCTTGGGCCCCTGTACCCGCTGGGAAACTCAGAAGCTCCTGACTCCTGGCTTCGGCTCAGTGCAGCTCCAGCTGATGCAGCCATCTGGGGAGTGAACCAGTGGATGGAAGACCTCTCTCTTTGTCGCTACCTCTCTCTGTAACTCTTTCAAATAAATAAATGAATATTAAAAAAAAGAACTTGGTACAAACTATTTCAGTAAAGGTTTGGATGAACAGTGTTAGGTTGTCTTAGTACAGTCTACCTTTTATATGTATGTGTACATAAATATGGAGAGTGAATGTTATGGTGTGTACTATCACCTCTTATTCCTGCCAAGATTACATAACACAAATTTGATTTCCTCTAAGCAATTGCTTTTGATTATAATAGAGTTTAGTTATAGCACATGTTATTTCAAAGGAGGCTATAAGCAGAGCTGAGAAATATTTCTGGATGTAGGGTGAAGTTTTTTTATTTGAAACGCAGAGTCACATAGAGGCAGAGAGAGCGTGCACTTCCATCTGCTGGTCACTCCCCAAATGGCCACAATGGCCAGAGCTGGGCTGATCCAAAGCCAGGACCCAGGAACTTCTGGGTATCCCACATGGGTGTAGGGGCCGAAGGACTTGGGCCATCTTCCCTGCTTTCCCAGGTGCATTAGCAAGGAGCTGGATCAGAAGTGGAGCAGCCAGGACTCAAACTGGCACCCATATGGGAAGTCAGCACTACAGGCAGTGGCTTTACCCACTACGCCACAGCGCAGGCCCCTTGATTTATTTTTTTTTTATTTTTATTTATTTTACATTTTTATTTGAAAAGCAGAGAGAGGAGAGATATCTTCCATCTGCTGGTTCACTCCCTAAATGCCTTCAGCAGCCCTGGCTGGGCCAGTTAGAGTCAGGAACTTGGATCTCCAAGTCTTCCATGTAGGTGGTATGGATGTGAGCCATCTTCTGCTGCTTCCTCAGATGTGCAATAGCAGGAAGCTAACAAGAATAACATAAACCCTCCCTCGAAGCAAGTTGAAATACAATACATATGCCAAAGTTTATTAAAAACCTTAAAACACTATAGAAGGTATGTGTAGCAGGTTAAGCTACTGCTTGGGATGCCCACATCCCATATCAGTGAGTCCTGGCTACTCTTATTTCAGATCCACCTCCCTGTTAATGCACCTGGGCAACAGCATTTGATGGCATAAGTATTTGAGTTCCTGTCACCCACATAGGAGACCCAGATAGAGGTCCTGGCTCTTAGCTTCAACCTAGCTCAACCACAGCTGTTGGGGCTATTTGGAGTGCACCAGTGGATGGAAGATTAATATGTCTTCCAGACTGCCTTTCATATAAATTTGTGTTTAAAAAGTTCTATGTAGGGGCCGGCTCTGTGGCATAGCAGGTAAAGCTGTCACCTGCAGTGCCAACATCCCATATGGGCACCGGTTCAAGTCCCGGCTGCTCTACTTCCGACCCAGCTCTCTGCTATGGCCTGGGAAAGCAGTAGAGGATGGCACAAGTCCTTGGGCACCTGTACCTGCATGGGAGACCCAGAGGATGCTCCTAGCCGGCCACTGCAGCCAATTGGAGAGTGAACCAACAGATAGAAGATTTCTCTCTCTCCCCTCTCCCTCCCTCTCTCTCCCCCTCCCTCCCTCTCCTCCTCTCAATGTAACTCTTTAAGATAAATAAATCTTTAAATAAAATAAGAAGTTAATGCAGATTTAAAGAGTTATTATTTTATATAGTTCCAAGTGACTTCAGGGTTTTTGGGTTTTGTTTTTGTTTTGTTTTTTTTGACAGGCAGAGTTAAGACAGTGCTTCCTTCCATTGGTTCACTCCTCAAATGGCCACTACGGCCAGTGTGCTGCGCCAATCCAAAGCCAGGAGCTAAGTGCAGATCCGGCGCCCCAACCAGGACTAGAACCCAGGGTGCCGGCACCACAGGCAGAGGATTAGCCAAGTGAGCTGTGGCGCTGGCCGACTTCAAGGTTCTTATATGAACTCCAGCCTTGTTCATCAATGACTGTGCTTTTTGAGTTGCTAGACTAAAATGCATTTGTTCAAAATTTAATTTAAAAGCCAGGATCACTTTAACACTACACTTTTTCTTTCTAGTATGGTTTTATCCATGTGTTTGTCCTGACTAGCTATTTGACATTTTATAAAAGTAAGTTTTCCTCACACACAAAAAAAATATTTTATTTTCATTTATTTGAGAGATAGAGTTACAGAGGAAGAGAGTGAGAGAGAGGTCTTCCATCCGCTGGTTCACTCCCCAAATGGCTGCAACAGTTAGAGCTTAGCCGATCAGGAACCAGGAGCTGCTTCCAGGTCTCCCATGTGGGTGCGGGGCCCAGGTACCTGGGCCGTCTTCTACTGTTTTCCCCGCCCATAGCAGAGAGCTGGATTGGAGGAGGAGCAGCAAGGACACAAACCAGCACCCATATGGGATTCCAGTGCCGTAGTCGGAGGCTTAATATGCCACAGTGCCGGCTCCTTCCTCACATTCTATGCTCTAATTATAAAACCCATTACCATCCTCAGAGTCAGTTTAAGTATTTATCCCTCCATTAAATTTTTTCTCACAGTTTAACTGAAGTGCTGTCATTTTTTTTCTAGATAAAATAAAAAATTTAAAGAAAAATAAAATGGCAGGCCAAATTCCCCAAAATCAAATGAACAAGGAGCAAAAGAGACTTTTCATAATGTGGTATCTACTATAGCCACTGATAATACACTCTACAGAGACCTTGCCCAGGGATTCCAAGAATGGGTGATTAAGAGGAAAGTGCATCCCTAGGAAGTATCAACAGAGAGTCAGTCAGTCAACCTCTCTCTCTCTCTCTCTCTCTCTCTCTCTCTCTCTCTCTCTCAAATTTTAAATATATTTTGGGGCCGGCACTGTGGTGTAGTGGGTAAAGCCTTACCTGGGGGCTGGCATCCCATGTGGGCGTCGGTTCACGTCCTAGCTATTCCACTTCCGATCTAGCTCTCTGCTGTGGCCTGGGAAAGCTGTGGAGGATGGCCAAAGTCCTTGGGCCCCTGCACCCACATGTAAGACCCGGAGGAGGCTCCTGGCTTCTGGCTTCAGATCAGCACAGCTCAGGTCACTGCAGTCATATGGGGAGTGAACCAGTGGATGGAAGACCTCTCTCTCTCTGCCTCACCTTCTCTATCTGTGTAACTCTAACTTTCACATAAATAAATAAATAAATATATTAAAAATAAATACATTTTTTAAACTAATTCAGGGCCAGCATTGGCATAGTGGATGGGTAAAGCATATACCCATGGTGCCAGCCTCCCTCATGGGCACCGGTTCGAGACTCAGCTGCTCCACTTCTCATCCAGCTCTCTGCAAATGTGCCTGAGAAAGCAATGGAAGATGGCCCAAGTGCTTGGGTCCCTGTGCCCACCTGAGGGACCTAGAAGAAAATCATGGTTCTTGGCTACAATGTGGCACAGCCCTGGCCATTGCGGCCATTTGGGAAGTGAACCAGCAGGTGGAAGATCTCTGTCTCTCCCCTCCTATTTCTAACTCTACCTTTAAAACAAATTAATAAATCTTTTTAAAAAAAGAATAAGAAGTTTGCTCTCCTTAAGACTTCTTAAAACCTTTAATATGTTAGTTGGTACTCTCCTAAGTATGTATGTATATCCAGTGTTTCCCAGACTAACTTGCTGGAACCATTTCCCTGAGATCATCTCTGGAGACCCAATGTTCTTGGAACATACTTTAGTAAAAGCTGGTTTTCAAAGTAGACTGCAACATTTATTACTTTGCCCCTGCTGATCTTTCCATCCTCATATCCTACCATTTCATACCCCAGATTTGGTGTCTAGGAACTCAAGACTGCCTGAGACCACCTATGGATTCCATACTGTGTCTTTGTTTCAAGTCTTGAGTCCTGTGTTTGGAAATTAATTCCCTCCCTTCTTTGCCACAGTGACTCATTTCTCTCAATACTGTGGCTCTTCCCTTAAGATGGAGCTCAGGCATTACTCTCCCTAGAAGCTTTCTGTGTTCCTTGACCTAACTACAGGCCTGTGTGATTTTGCAAAACTCCATCAGTAGCACCAAACCATCTACTGCAGTTCTTGTTGAATTTAAAGCAATTCAGTTCATAGAACATAGAAATTAAGCCAATGTATTACTGTCATCAGAGATCTGAAAAGGGATCAGGCTCAGTAAGGTGGCGTCCACATTTCCCACATTATGAATCAACTCATTTGACCTCACAGGCTTTTCAGCCTACTGTAATTCCTGTGTACTGATTATAGAGTCTCAGTAGACCCATGTTTGGTTCTTTGTAAGAAGTTTTTGTATATGTTGTACAATTCCTAAGGCACCACATCAGGAAGTAGGTAATACCTGAATGAACATCCGATTTTCATATGAAGTTGACGGTTAAAACTTTCAGAAGACCCAAGTAAGTTATTTTACCATGGCATTGAGACTTGAGAGATCTTATTTTACTGAATATGCTGACGATAATTTTAAGCAAAGAAAAGGGGAAAACATATTCATGGATCATAGCTGATTTTGCCAATACTTGGAAGTCTCTTTACATTAATAGTGGAGCTCTTGCATAGATAGTCAACCACTTTAACCTTATGGCATTTACCAGAAAGCACAGTCCAGCATCCTGTCAAATTAGAATTGAACCAATGAGCTTTTTTGAGTATGGATAGACAAAGTTATGTGGAAAATCATGTAATAATAAGTCTTGAAGAACCGTTAAAGAATTTGGTCTACTTTTATATAAGGTAGATCCACAAAATGTAACTCAGGACTTTAGTGTATTTTTATCTGTCTGCAGAAACACTTAAATATACAGATCCCTCGACTGCTGTAGTCTTCAGAAGTATTTGTTCTGTGTGCATACCAGCTCTTCTGTTCTTGTGACTTCTTCCTCAGTCCCTCCCTAAGTGATCATATACTAATACTCTAAAGAGAGTCTCTCCATAGTAACTTCCTTAGTCTCTCTAATTTGTTCTTTAAAATTTGTTTTAGCCTCAGAATCAAAATATCTAAGTGTACTGGAGTGTTCTGATGTGTTTCAGATAGAATTGGATTGACAGAGAAATAACAGTTGTATAACTGGTGTTGTGCTTAATTCACCAAACATCAAAATTTAAGTAATACACTAAATTAATTTGATTTTAAAAGAATAGCTCATTATTATAAATAAAACTTATTTTTAATTATATTTTTTCAATTAGATTACACCACCACCTTCATTGTCAGATCCACTTAAAGAACTGTTTCGGCAACAGGAAGTTGTAAGAATGAAACTACGTTTGCAACACAGCATTGAAAGGGTAAGATTTGTTTATATTTATGCTAACAATAGCAAATTCATGTGTTTTGTGAATTTTTTATTAGTGGATTTTTATTTAAAACCATTTTGAGAAACAGTTGGTTTTTTTAATCTTGTGCTTATTCAATTAGATGGAGAATTTTTAACTCCATTTTAGGATAGCTACTCCCATATTACAATTCATGTTGAATATGTTTTTAATTTATAAAGGTCTGTAGTAATTTCTCTTCATTTATTGATTTTGTACAGCTGTCACAGTAGATTCCTAATGGGTCATTTGGCTTTCTTCATTTTAAATCATTGTTTTTTGTGTACCAGCCTACTTTAGGGCCAAAATATAAAACACTTATAAAAGCTGTCCTAGTTGTCCTTTTAGGTCTGCCTCACCATCTGCTTTCCAGTGGTTAATCTTGACGTGAATTGACAGGACAAGCCAGTGTTCCCTGGTCAGTGCTGGGGACTTATGTTTTTGCTGCTCCCCTTACCATGGTTTGAGTCTAGACGGTACCACAGCCTCTCAGGGTACCTTGGTCTATGGAGCCTCTGTAGTGCCGGAGTTCAGGCTGCTGGTGGCTTTTTGTCAGCAGGAGAACAGAACCTCTGGATGGATTCCTGGAAAGCCTCACTAGCTGGCAGCAGCTGGAAAAAGTTCCTCATTAGCATCTGTTAGCATGGTTGTCATATCATTTCACTGTGGTGGCAGGGACTTGGAATTCTATGGACAAAGCACATGCATCCCAGTCTTTCAGTGGCTAAAAGACACGCAGAAATGCCTGCTCTTGATCTCAGTGGGCCTCAAGGCAAGATGTCCCTGCCCACTAGGATGTGCTGCCAAGCATTTAGCTATGAGAATGCCCTTGAAGATCCTGCACTCATGACTCCTCCTTGATCAGACATGGACAGCATCCCCTAGAAGCCAGTGATTCCAGAGCACAAGTATCAGCACCTTGCCAAGGTGGAGGAAGGAGAGGCCAGTGCGTCTGCCCCTGCCATGACTCTGTCAACATCCACAAGGTGCCAATGGTGAAAGCTAAAGCTACCTATGTCATCATGAATTTGCTGATCAGAAAACAGACCTAGTAAAGCATTCAGCATTTTGAGCAGTGGGCAAGAATGAGAGATACTGGCTACACATTCAACAAAGGCCTTATCACCAAGAAGAACGAGTAACTGTGACTGGCAGAAGCACTCCCCAAAGTAAAGCTGCAGAGTTCAGAAATCACAGAAGAAGGGCCAGGGGTGTGGCATAGAGGGTAAGGCCGACCCTGTGGTATAGCAGGTAAAGTGGCTACCTGTGTTGCCAGAATCCCATAAGAGTGCTGGTTTGAGTCTTGGCTGCTTCCACTTCCATTCCAGCTCCTTGCTAATGTGCCTGGGAAAGCAGCAGGAGATGGCCTGAGTGCTTGGGCCCCTGCACCCTTGTGGGAAACCTGGAAGAAGCTCCTGGCTCCTGGTTTTGGCCTGGCCCAGGCCCGGCCTGGCCATTGCAGCCATTTGGGGAGTGAACCAGCAGATGGAAGATATCTCCCTCCCTGCCTTTCTCCCTCTCTGTCCCTTCCTCCCATTTTCTCTCTCTCTACCTCCCCCACTCCGACTCTGCCTTTCAAATAAATAAAATAAATATTTAAAAAAGAAAAGGAGGGGCCGGTGCCACGGCTCACTTGGTTAATCCTCCACCTGTGGCACCGGCATCCCATAGGGGCACTGGGTTCTAGTCCTGGTTGTTCCTCTTCCAGTCCAGCTCTCTGCTGTGGCCTGGGAGAGCAGTGGAGGATGGCCCAAGTGCTTGGGCCCTGCACCCGCATGGAAGACCAGGAAGAAGCACCTGGCTCCTGGCTTTGGATCGATGCAGTGCCAGCCGTAGCGGCCATTTGGAGAGTGAACTAACGGAAGGAAGACCTTTCTCTCTGTCTCTGTCCCTTTCTCTCTGTCTGTAACTCTTATCTGTCAAAAAAATTAAAAAAGAAAGAGAGAAATAGCCCAGGTCACCCCATCCACCAAACAGCAGCAGTCACTCTTCCCCTAAGTAGGGGCCCAGAGACTGATTCTCCTCTGGCTCCTCCACAGCCCAAATCTTAGCACCATGGGTTCTAAAAATGAGGATAAGTACAAAAACTCAACAGAGAAAAGGAAGCCTGTTTGGACCAAGACCCCTCCAAAAGTCTGATTCTGAAGGTTTATTCCACCTAGGCCTACGGAGGAACCCAGAAGCCCTTGCCAATGGAACTGATATGTGCCCGGGCCACCCAAATGGCTGAAGACCCAGCAACTTTCAGGTTGCCCTAGATAGACATCCCAGTGATAGAGAAGAAAACACTGCAGTGGACCCATCACCTCAAACCCCAAGACTTGAATTTGTTTACACCCACTGGCTTCTAGAGCCTTCTGGAGACCCTGGATAGAGGGCCTCTTGTGCCCTACTTCCCTTTACCTCAGCTCTGACATAGGAAAGGCTTTTTTTTTTAAGGGATTTATTTTTTTACGTGAAAGGCAGACATAGAGATCTTCTATCCGCTGGTTTACTCCCCAAATGGTTGCAACAACCAGGGCTGGGCCAACCCAAAGCCAGGAGCCAGCAGCTTCTTCCAGGTCTCTCACATATGTGGTAACAGGGGCCCAAGGACTTGGGCCATCTTCTGCAATTTTCTCAGGCACATTAGCAGGGAGCTGGTTCTGAAATAGAGCAGCCAGGACTCGAACCAGCAGCCATGTGGGATGCCAGCACTGCAGGTGGCAGCTTGACCTATGCCACAGTGCCAGCCCTATGAAAAGGCATATTTTTAAAAACTCCTAGGTGCCAGTGCTATGGCATAGTAGGTGTAGCATCCCATATAGGCGCCAGTTCAAGTCCTGGCTGCTCCACTTCCCATTCATCTCCCTTCTGGTGGCCTGTGAAGACAGTGGAGGATGGCCCAAATACTTGGGTCCCTGCACCTATATGGGAGACCTGGAAGAAGCTCATGGTTCCTAGCTTCTGATTGGTCCAGCTCTGCCATTGCGGCCATTTGGAGTGTGAACCAGTGGGTAGAAGACCTCTCTCTGTGTCTCTTCCTCTCAGCTTGTAACTCTGCCTCTCAAATAGTTTAAAAAAAACTTTTAAAAAATAAACAAATAATAAAAGCCTCCTAAAGTTGAGGATAGGGTAGGAGAGACATAATTGGTTTGGGGGAAGCATTAGTGCAAAGCCTGTTCTTCCATGTGTAAGAGACTATTTTGTACTGCTTTATTAAGACTCTCTCTTTGATAAACAGGAGGTCTCATTACCTGTTTTTGTACCATTTATGCTAGACAAGAATTTAGTTGTCGCTTACTAGATAGTGTTTGTGCTATTCCAGGTCTTAGGTTCTGGGTTCTTTGACCACTGTCAACATGAGCCTTCACAAATCATGACAAATCAGTGTTCACTGACGAGTTAGACAACTTGGTCCTCTTGACTGCTGGTGCTGTGCTCCAGCCTGGCCAGTGAGGGGACCTCTGAAATGTTTAGTTAAAAACCAGTCTTGGCAGAGATCTCTCTTTGTGAGGCTTTTGAAATTGGGGTCTCTTGCTTTCTGGTAGAGTTGCTGGGTCCCTTTACCCTACAGCCTGTTTTTCAGTTGGAGGCAAGCACACTTCTTTTATACATAGCAAACACTAGTCCTGTAAATCTTTTCTTGTACTGTAAAGTGAGATTAACTGCAATTCGATTGAAAGCTAAGGAAGAAAATTCAGTCTACTGATTTGGTACAGAGATGGATGTTAAGCTTTAATCAAGATGATGAGTAGTTAGGTGATCATCTTGAAGTTCATGTAAAACTAGTGTTGCCTTATTTTGATTTCCTTATTCTGATCAGCGCCTGAAATTTTTGAGTGTTTGTGGGGGGGGGGGGGTGGTCAGTATCGAAGAATTCAAATTTTTTCTTTTTTCTTTTTTTTTTTAAGACTCATTTATTTATTTGAAAGTCAGAATTCGAGAGAGATCTTTCATCTTCTGGCTTACTCCCCAGATGGCCGCAACAGCCAGGGCTGGGCCAGGCTGAAGCAGGAGCTAGGTGCTTCATCTGGGTCTCTTACAGTGTTTGGCGAGGCCCAGACACCTGGGCCATTTTCTGCTGCTTTCCCACACAATTTGCAGGGAGCTGGGTCAGAAATGGTGTAGCCTGGACTAAAACCAGCACCCACATAGGATGCCAGCACAGCAGATGACAGCTTAACCTTCTATACCACAGTGCCAGCCCCCAAATTTTTTCTATACAAAAGCATTTTTCACCAACATGAGCTTCATATTTTGATGTAACACATACCTTACTGAAGAAAGGAAATAGAGAAGCTGCCTTTTAACTTCTCATGGTGTAAGTTCAGTCTTTGTGTTGAATGCTGTCTCAGATACCTTTTGTTTTCTTCTTTTGGGTAAGTACCGTGTTACTTAAGGAGCTGACCTCCCCCATGGAGAGGTCCTGGGGTCTAAAATCACCAAGACAATCAATTTGTTTATGTCTTCTGATAAGATCTCTTCTTTTGACAATAAACTTCCTTACTACTGTCTCAAAAAAAAAAAAAAAAGGACAGGGGAAAAAGCCTTTCTAGTTATTTATAGAAATTAAAATAATTTCACTCTGATTTATAAAATTAACACTGTTGTGATATCTTTGGGGAGATTCAGGGATCTCTGAAATGTGATGTAAGCTGTGATCCTTCCTTATATGCACATATGCACATCCTCATAAATGATTGACTCATGAAAGCAGAAGTTCTTCATCTTTTTTGTACAGTTGAACCTGGTAACAATTAGGGAAATTTGGAACCTCTTTCTCAAATAATGTTTTTGAATAAAGTAAATTTCATAAAATTTTAAGAAGAAACAACAAATACAAACAAGCACTGATACAGAACTTAGAACACTATTATTATTGACCCATCATCAATAAACAGTTTGTTAGCATAAGAAGCCAGGTCCGTGTTACACGGAAGTTTAACAAATCACAAAATGACAGAAGAACCACAGTCCTGTGTATTATAGTAGCAGATCTAATATGAGTGCAGTAGTCCCCTCACCCACTTATTCATTGGGGATGTATTCCAAGACCCCCATGGATACCTGAAAGCACAGGTAGTAGCAACATTATATATATATATATATATGTATGTGTGTATATATATATATATATATATATATATATATATATATAGTGTATACTTACACATAGATACCTATGATGAAGTTTAATTTTTAAAATAGATGTAATAAGAGATTGAACACAATAGTAATAAAATAGAGCAATTTTAATAATACTTGTAGTGACATTCTCTGCATCCCTACTTTTGAGCTTTGGGGTCATATAAAGTTTACTTGAATGCAAGTACTGTGATACTAAAATCAATTTGTTCAAATGACTAATGGGTAGGCAATATATACAACATGGATATGCTGGACAGAGGAATGATTGACATCCAGGCAGGACAGAGTATGATAACTCAAGATCTCCTCACAGTTCTCAGAATGACATTTAGTTTAAAACTTTTCAGTTAATAATTGAAGCCACAGAAAGCAAAGCCACAGATAAGGGGGAACTACAGTAACTGCTGGAAATTTGAAGAAGAAATTAGTATAAATTTTTGAGGGAATATCTAATAATTAAAATTTAAATTGAAAGTATTTGTGATTTCTGTGGATAATGAAGCACAAATATTTCTGCTTTGCAGTTTGTGGACTGCATTTATAATTGAAAGAAATGCTATTGGGAGTTTACTGAAAATAAAATATTTCCCAGTTGAAGTTCACAGACTTGACAAAGAGATCTGCCATCTACTGGTTCACTCCCCAAATGGTCACACAGTCAGGGATGGACCAGGCTGAATCCAGAAGAAAAAAAGGAGGAAATGTCCAGCTTTTTTTTTTTTTAAATAGCAATGAAGTTTTTGGATACCTATTTCAAAATAACTTGTACTTAATAAATCATAAATGTTAGACTAACCTCTTTTGAGTACCATTTGTCACATAAGAAGTTAATTAGTATCATATTTCCATATCTTTTCACTGATTTGATTTAGCTGGATATAATGTGGCATGCATTCTCCAACATGAGAAGACAAATTCTTGTCAGTCAGGGAAAGACTATGGATCTTTGTGGAGAGGAGATAAGAGCCAGCCTTTGTATTCTCCTTGTCCAGTCTTCCAGACAAGGCCAATAAAATGAAGCCTAATGTCCTATTACTGGGGACTTCCTGGCATCACTGCCTCTTTGCTGGACATTCTACCCGGCAACAGTTCGCAAGGTTATCCCCATTGATGTTGAAGCTGAGAGTATATGGTTACCTCCGGATGGCACAAGTCTAGCCAGGATCAACATGAGTTGGGTTCTACAACTGGACCTTAAGATTTCAGTCTGCTAAATGCAGAAAATCTTAGATCATTTCATTAAGCTTATGATGGGTGACTCCACATACTATATAATTGGAAGGTGCTGTGATTGACAGAGGTTTATAAGGAGTTGGCATCAGCATACAATACATCTATTTATATGAAAATATTCATTATAAAAGAGAAATTTGCCATAAGCAAAAAGCATGAAATTATGCTTCAAAACAAAAACTTGAATATGAATTTTCATAGCTGCATTTTTTTCTCCTCAAGGAATCATTTGCTATCAATTCTTTTTTTTTTTAATTTAAAGAATCCAACTTCATACATTTAACATATGCAGATTCGGGAACATGATGATTTCCCCACCACCACCTCCCTCCCACCCATAGTCCCTGCTCTCTTCCTCCTCCCTCTTCCTTTCCTATTCTTATTTTTATAAGATTAACTGTACTCTGAGTTCACTGATTAGTATGAAGGAAAAAAAGAAGAAAAGAACAAAAACGCTGTTCCCTGACAGTCAAGGCAAGGGCTGTTCAAGCCATCCCATCTCAAAGTGTCAGTTTTGCTCCTGTAGATTACATTTTAAGTACTCTATTAGTTACCACAGAACAGAGATACCATATGGTATTTGTCTTTTTGTGATTGGCTTATTTCACTAAGTATAATGGTTTCCAGTTGCATCCATTTTGTTGCAAATTATAAGATTTCAATATTTTTGTACCCCTAAGTAGTATTCTGTAGTGTACATAGGAGCATTTTTAAATAATAGACTCAAAGCAAAAAATCTATAGGGGAAGTAAAACATTACCTCTGCTCTGTGAGGACTTGCCTGAGCATGAGAATTAAATTTACATAAGACAGATTATCAGGGGAAAATCATACATATTTATTTCACGTAAGTTTTAAGTGATATAACTTGTAAAACTTAACTGCTTTTATGCTAGGTTGAACAAATAAAGGAAAAGTAACACAAAAGAAAAGTATAGTTAATTTAATAAGGTCTTTTTGTATGTACTTTTCTTTGCCTTGACTTTACATCTCTGATAATAAGAATGTTTCTTTGGGGGCTGGTGTTGTGATATAGCAGGTAAAGCCAACACCTGTGACTGTAGCACCCCATATAGCTGTTCCACTTCCAGTCTAGCCTCCCTGTTAGCACACCTGGCAACACAGCAGAAGATGGCCCAAGTTCTTGGGCCCCTGCCATCCACATGGGAGACCAGATGAAGCTCCTGGTTCCTGGCTTCAGCCTTGTCCAGCTTTGGCCATTGTGGCCATTTGGGGAGTGAACCATTGGGTGGAAGATCTCTTATCTCTTGCTTGCTGGCTCTCTCCCTCTGCCCGTCTCCTCCTCTTTCTCTTCCTCTCTCCCCTCTCTGTAATTCTGCCTTTCAAATAAACAAATCTTAAAAAAAAAAAAATGAATATCTTTCCTCCTAGTGTAGAGAGGGTATCTTTCCATTGGAAATTTTATCTCCTGCTTTTGGGAAGAAAAGGGGGCAGAATGTTTTTAATCTGTTTTTAGGTGACTACCTCAAACCAATCCTTATGTCAAAGGGGTATATTTTGGGGTGGCATATTCTGACATCCTTCAAACCCACATGTCTTTCAACTGATGAATGGTTAAACAAAATGTATATCCATTAAGTGGGATATTATTTGGCCATAAAAAGAGATGAAGTACATTTAATTCATGCTACATTGTGGATGAACCTTCAAAATATTACGCTAAGTAGAAAAAGCCAAACACAAAAGGCCGCATGTTGTTTGACTCCACTTGTGTTAGATGTTCAGAATAGGAAAATCCATAGAGACAAAGGGTAGATTCATGAATGCCAGGAGAGAGGGAGGAGGGGTAGTGGAGGGTGACTGCTAATGAATGTGGAGTCCTTTTTAGTGTGATGAAGAATTAGGAATTAGGTAGTGATGGTTGAACATCTTGGTGAATATATTGAAGCAGAGGGGAAGGACAGCAAGTATGGTTATCTTCTTATAATCTGTTATCTTAATAAAAATTTTAAAAGCCACCATTAAATATTTAATAAATAATTATTAAAATGCCAATTTGAAGAGAGAAAATTTATTTATACTTTTAGAACACTAGGAACTCTCAAAGATTCTTAAGCCATACTGTGAAGAAAAATCTATTCTGAGACTCAGGTCTTTAGTATGTTTTAAGTTCTTCAGTGTGTTATATTTCATAAACAGGTTATTGAAGAATTTGGGGCTTTTTTTATTTGTTCAACTAGGAAAAACTCATTGTGTCCAATGAACAGGAGGTTCTACGGGTTCATTACAGAGCTGCGAGAACACTGGCAAATCAAACCCTGCCCTTTAGTGCTTGTACTGTCTTACTGGATGCGGAAGTGTACAATGTACCATTGGATTCTCAGGTAAGATGCTCATTGATAATTTGCTCTCAAAAATGCACTTCAGCTGTGTTTAGAATATATTTCCGTGGAAGGAAGTGAAATTCAGCAGTCATTAAAGCTCAGAGGGGAAAAAAAATTCCAAACCAAAAATCTTTCCAGATCAGCTAAAGTGCACTAAACATTAGAAGTTTATATTACAAAAACAGGTAATCACAAAACACTTAGGTATTTAGAATCATGCTCTTAAAGGTAACTTGTAACTTGTTTCTGAAGTAGATATTAAACATTAGTTCTGACCTTTTACCAGCTGGAAAGATGCTGTATGTGAAAAACAGCACATGACGGTAGAATACTAGGTTGCAACACAGCCAAGTAGGACCAGGCTTCTGGTGTGATCCTGTTTGTGGGTAGCATAAATTAATTCTGAAAAACCAGAGCTATATTTTTGATCGAGTTTACTGCCCACATGTAAATTCTGTGACTTCAGAACCAGCCCACTTAGTTATCAGAATTTTTTGTGTCTTAACATACAAGAAAAATTCGCTTATTAGAAGAGAAAACAATGACTAAACTATAAACACATATAAAAAATGTGAGTTGAGCTGCCGCCGCGTCTCAATAGGCTAATCCTCCGCCTTGCGGCGCCAGCACACCAGGTTCTAGTCCGGGTCAGGGCGCCGAATTCTGTCCCGGTTGCCCCTATTCCAGTCCAGCTCTCTGCTGTGGCCAGGGAGTGCCGTGGAGGATGGCTGCAACAGCTGGAGCTGTGCTGATCCAAAGCCAGGAGCCAGGTGCTTCCTCCCGGTCTCCCATGTGTGTGCAGGAGCCCATGCACTTGGGCCATCCTCCACCACTTTCCTCTTCCTGGTATCCCACGTGGGTGCCAGGTCCCAAGCACTTGGGCCATCTTCTACTGCCTTCCCAGGCCATAACAGAGAACTGGGTTGGAAGAGGGACAGCCAAGACTTTCAGAACTGGTGCCCACATGGGATGCCAGCACTGCAGGCAGAGGATTAACCTTATGCACCAGGGTGCCGGCCCCCCAAAATTACTATTCTTAAGAGTTACTATAAAGTTTCTTTGTGCACACACCAAAGGATTAGTCATGAAAAAATGTCCCCTGCATCTGATAAAACTTAACATTGGAATTATTTTTTTCAACTATTATTTAAAAAATATAAATTTCCAAAGTACAACTTTTGGATTATACCAGCTTTTCCCCCTATAACCTCCCTCCAGTGTGCAAACATTAAAATTAAATCTGCAATCAGTTAATGCCTTAATAATAATGTCAAAAACAGAGTACTTCATGTGGTGTACCTTTTTGAAAAACATCTTTGTCTCAGGGCAATAGGATTCATCATTACTAAAAAGAGCATATACCATAAAAATATGTTGCAATTGCACGTACATTTTAAAGTAGTTTGTTGTGTTTTATGATATTTAACTACTTTTAATGTTCTCTTTCAGTCTGATGACAGTAAAACTTCTGTAAGGGATCGCTTTAATGCAAGACAGTTCATGTCTTGGTTACAAGATGTGGATGATAAATTTGACAAATTAAAGGTATGTATGTTTAGCAATCAGTTTAAATGAGTGGCTCCCCCTTCTTAACACAAACTGCACTAATTAGGAAGGAAACAGTGGCTAGTCCTGAAATCTCTACTGGCTATAGCTGGAAAGATAAAGGGACGTAGAGACCCCAAGTCCATTTTAAGAACTAATACTATATAAAGGAGGGGCTACCAGTGTAGGTCTCGTGTGTCTATCAAGTATACCTGTGCACTGTATTTTTCAAATCTGTAAGGACAATTGAGATTGTGAGTTACTTCAAAAGCCATTTGTCTCTGGGTTTTCATGATTCCTTTGATAATTTGAAATCTTCTAAATTGAAGGAGTATTTTCTCAAAATTAAAGTCTAAAAGGAACATGAAGTTACAGACCCAAAAGTAGTTAGCATGTTGCTACGAACAGGGTAAAGCAGAAATGGACTTACAATTTGAAGTCAATTTTTCAACAAAGCAAACTTACCAGACTAATCGATTAATTCTTCTCCTTTTAAATAGACCTGTCTTTTAATGAGGCAACAACACGAAGCTGCAGCTTTAAATGCTGTCCAGAGGTTGGAGTGGCAGCTCAAACTCCAGGAGCTTGATCCTGCCACCTATAAATCTATCAGCATCTACGAAATCCAGGAGTTCTATGTTCCCCTCGTTGATGTTAACGATGACTTTGAATTGACTCCAATATAGCGGTCGTTGTTTCCTGCTGGCGTTGTCCTGACCGGATGTGCTCCAAGTGCTACACTGTGGAATACTGCCTTTTGACGCAAATACTGATGTTGCACCTTTGAATTGGTTCAGTTGAAGTTGGTTGTGTAGTCAACCCCCTGTCACTTGCTAAGAAATAAGGCTTATTTTGGATCTGAGGTCCAAACACAGTTTCTAGCGGGAAACTGTTCCTTCTGTTGGTGAAAGGTAACAGTTGCGTTAGAGCATGTTGGCAGACTGTGGCAGGCATTGAAAACGGGAAGAATCTGCTAACAGCGCTGGAAGTTGTTAGCTCTCCACGTGATGAGATGACCACTGGTGTTCAGATCTCTTTCAGGTCTTACTAAGAAGATACCCGTAAACTACAAGGCTTAATTTCTACCAAATAGTTTCTCATGTGGAAGAAAAACTTGGCACAAAATTTCTTGAGTTTAATACATCTGTAAATTAATTGTACATTTCCTTTTTGAAAGTTTTACTATTGTCTTCCTTTTTAATAACTTATTTTATACATATTGTGCAGATGTAAATCTTGTAATTAGAGGTCACAGTGTATCCAAAGGGATTGGTAGTGAGAGCGTGTACAGAGAAATAACTGTAAACTGTGTCGTCCCCTGTTTTATTGGACCAAAGTCGTGGTTTGTGTGGAGCGCAGTAGTAGTGTGTTCAGGTAGCAGAGCTTCAGAAAGCATGCATGTGTTTGAGTTAGCTTGTCTTCTTCACCATAGCTGTAAGAGTCGTAACTTGGTTGTACCGCATGCTTCGGTAATTCACCTCTCTCCATAACTGATGCCTGGAGCAGTGGAAGGCGTTTCATGCTCGTCTCCTGTGGTAGAGCTTGTGACTTACTGTGTTGGACCTATTATTTAGAATTAGTCAGACAGAGAAACTTAGCTCTTTTCTCATCTCACAGTAGAGCCTGTTTTCCCCCAGGGAAAAAAAATGCCTTTGAATGAAAATTCTAAAATTGTAAATGTCTATTTTAATACTCAGCAATGAATGAATCTGTGAATATATGTAAATATGTTTAATAAATTTTATTGGTCATGTTATATCATTGTAAAACTTTTTTACATTGCTTAAATTTAATGTTTTAAGCTTAATAACCTTTGCACTTTTAAAATAAAAACTGAGTACTAGGATCAAAAAAGATATTTGATGTCAAAATAAGTAAAAGAAATTAGGACTATTCCAATTGATCTCTGAAATGTTTATGGAAAATTAATTAACATGTATTTTTCCTTGTATCAAGATGCAAAGCATATAATTTGCAAAATTTTATACTTGCAATAAGACTTGGTATGCTATTTTATAATAAAATAATTAGCAATATACTTAGAAAAAACCCGGTTTCTCCTGTAACATGCTGTAGATGAAATATTCAGGACTATTTCAGATCTGGAACCTGCTACAGAACTTGTTCAGCATTTTTGAACGGAAAATGAAGTTAATGTAAAATTCATCATAAGTATAGGAGATAAAATTTAAGCAACTTTCCACAATCCTTTCTTGAATTCTGCTTTTATTCTGATAGAGAAAAGTGAAGAGAAGATATAAGGGGTCACGTGACTGAAATTCACTAGCAAATTGGCTGTCCCAGATCATGGGAGAGAATCTTGAAGTTTTTGAGTGCAAAGGTACATATTAAGCTTAGGGATATTGGAATTTTTACATTAATTTATATTTTAATTCTTACTGTACTTGGCATGCGCAATAAAGCAGCACGTGTAAAAACTACACAGTGCAAGGACTTTATCATAAAGGTTGCTGTAGTTTCCTTTAGAGTTTAGGTGAGAGATTTTTGGCCCTTTTTGTTAGATACATGGGCCAGAAAGGCAGGGTAGATTTTGAAGCACTGGTTTTGTTGAAGTTAAGTTTTAATTAAAACTGGGAACATGAAAAGCTAATTTATAAAAGCAATACTTTCAATGCAAAAAAATGTAATGCAAACTTTGTTTCTACTTTTGCCTCAAAAGGAAATTTGATGGGATAGTGTGGCAAATCGTAAAAGTCAAAAACCAGATTATTGAGCCTTGAAGTTGTAGAAAATCAGAGGGTAAGTTTCCCAAGCCTTTCCTTCTGCTGGTCCACTCAGGAGCCGGGGAGGGGCGGCGCGGGGCGGGGCTTCACTGTTTGGCCAAACAAAACAGGCTCCCCAGAGACTAGGGAGCAGCGAGAATCTGGTGAGCTTTAGCCGCGCCAGCTTTGCCGTCTTACCCAGGTCTCTTGAGTGGGTCCACACATCTCCTCGGTCAGGTAACTCGGAGCTAGCGGGGACAGCTTCAAGTTACTGCCTTCTCATTGGACATTTCTAATCAAGGAAGTTGCTGAGGGCTTCTGACATCGAAGATAATCTAAAACCCTGACATGCTAGGGAAAACGTGGAATGGGCCGTATGCCTAAAAAGGTTATAGGTTCTGAAAGAAAAACAAAAGTGGTTAGTTTAATCAGTGATTCTTTTTAAACTATTCAAATATCATGAACAAGATACTAAATTGTACCTAAGGATTTGTATTTCTTTAAATCTTGTTCTAAATCATATCTGTTTAATAAATGACTAGTTGATATTTGTGCATGTTATTTAATAAAGAGTTATATTTTTATAGAAAAAATAAGAGTGAAATGTGTGCTAAATTTTTTTTTACTTAATTTCTCACTCCCGTATGACTAAGCCAAACAGCAGTGTTTAGTTGGGCAGCTAGCAAAACTGCAGAAGCATTCATCCTGAGAGAACGAACAGCCTTTCAAGTTCAAAGCTTGATTAATGACGCCTCAGCTAAGATTTGAATGAAGTATTAGATATGCCGCAAACTTCATGACTGCAGAACTATCAGGCAAAGACAACCTAATGGGACTTAGAATTGTAGTTATCTAGATGCTGATTGCAGAGACAAATGTGTGATTTTCTTTCCCAAACAGTTAGGAATATTTGTATATCCTATCTCTAATATGCTAACATATAAAGACTCAAGATTTTAAATAGTAGAAACTAACTCTAAAATACATGAGTCAGTCTTTATATTTAAAGAAGGGCATTTTCATCACTTTTTTAAAAGATCATTTTTAAACATTTAACGTAAAAAGATAATTACAAGAGACATTAATATCTTAGGAAAGCTGAAGTTTAATGGTTAAAATATATGGTAACTCATCATTTTCTTAGTGGCTTCTTGCAGGACCTTTTTGTAACCTGAAAAGGAGTTTTATTTAACAGTGAAAAGCACTCGTAGAAGGATTGGCTGGGCTTTTCCAGCGCTTAAATGCTGTGCAACATCTGCAGAGAGTACAGTTCTTCTGCACGCGTGGCATCTCCATTGCAGGAAATGGCGTATCACATTTTTTGCCTAAAGATAAGCCCAGTGTTTGCTCACGTGGGGATTCCGTTTTTTAGTCGAATAGATTCCTTGAGCCAAAGAACCATGTGAGGCACACTTACTGAGTCCTGCATTTTTAAAAACGGTACTGCATCCAAACACCTGACTGGTCCTAGACAACAGCTTTTAGGTAGCCGTGCTGTTAATATAGATATGAGAGATGCATATGTTTGCAAGTTAAGGAGCCCCACTGTCCACCTAAGAACATTTCTCAGGCCCTGCCTCAATTTTTCTTAAGTGTTAACAGTTATGCAAATACAAATCCTCGGATGTCAACTGGGCCGTTTGATAAATCCTGACAAGTGTGAACACTCAGCGTGGCCATCATCGAGTGCATGGTTCTCTAAGAGATGTCCAGGGCCCCACAAAGTTCCCTCGTGCCCCTCTCCAGGTAACTGTGCCTGCCCAAGGCAGCGCTGCTGTTCCCGTCACTGTGAGTCGTGTGTACTCATGTGCTTGGCTCCCTTCTCAGCATGAGGCCTTGAAATCCCCGCTGCACACATCACTGATGAGTCATAAGTTATTGATGAACAGTGCGTTGTACACATTGACCCTCTTTCTGGTAGTAGTTGAGCTGTCGACAGCGTTGGGACTATTGTGAATAAACCTATGACCATGCAACCGTGTTTTGTGGACGTCATTTGTTGTCTCTTGGGTGCATTCTGTCAAGTACAATTACCAGGTCAGAGAGTGGGTGTATGGTTTTTTCGCTTTGTTGGCAACTAGCAAAGTGCTTGTGCCGCTCAGTTCCCCCACAGCCTAGGAGAGGCCCGTTTGCTCTGAATCCTCGTGTGTAGGTGGTGCCATCATTCTCTGGTGTTCGCCATTCTAGCGACTGTCATTCTATCTCACGGTTTCATTTTATACTTCCCTGCTGATGAGTGAGGGTCATTATATCTTTTCATATGGCTGTGGACTGTGCCTTCAGAATATTTTGCGCCTTTTTTGATTGGCTTGGCTCGTTTTCATTGACTGTAGGAATCCTAAATATATACTGCATAGAAGTCCTGTGCCAGATACCGGCATCACAGTGTGTTCTCCCAGTGGGGCCTCCCTTCCATTATTCTTGGTGATTGCTTGCCTCACTTTCTGTAACACTTGAAGGCTGCCAGTAACCTTCCCCCTGTTTACTCAGTATCCTAACCTCCCACCCCCTTTGCTGAGAAAAGATATTTTCCCCTTAGATTCCAAGCAGTCCTGAGGCCACGGAGGTGCAGCCTGCCTTGAAAGCCCCTAAGGTTGGTGATAAGAAGTTTTAGAAACCTCTTCCAGAATTAACCCGTTGTTGACATTCTCTCCACATCAGCTAAGGGTGCACCTGCTCTTTATGAGTTAGTTCCTAATACTGCTGTTGTTCGAGCAAGAAGGTCCAGTAGCACAGGTGGGCTTTGAGGAGTGGATGAAGGGCTGAGCCATGTCCTGCGGGCACACTTTCTAATGCTGAGTTCCCCAGGACACACTCTGCTCATGGGAGGTGCCAGCAACTTGATGCCTGATTTACCTGGGTCATCAGATCTCACACTTGGTGATTGCAGGCCCCTTGTACTCCTCAGAGGACATGGAGAACTTGTGTTTATGTGAACTGGCTGTTGATATCTGACGTTCAGAAGTTAAAGCATTTTTTAAAAGCATCAACGCATTTCATGTTTATTTTTTATTGTAAAATGTTTCCTGAGATAAAAATGAAAAAAGTACATTCTTTGACATTCTTGCTAATCTCCTCAGTGCAGCTGGAGTTTCCTTTCTGCTTTTTACACTCCACTGTGGGGGTCTGTTTTGGCTTTATGTTATTGGAAAAAAGCTGGTCTCACACTAATATGTCGTAGGAAAAAAGAAGAATTTTAATGGATTTTCAGATAATTGTGAGTTATTTAATTGCAGATGAAAACATGGCAAGTAATCATTTCTAAAGAGTTAGATAAACTTTGAACTTTCCCTGATTCTGTTACATTAACAACTAGCAGTGAATCTTGTATTCTGGGTGGATCTTTCATGATTACCTGATTTTGTAACATCATGGGTGATCATTTGGAAAATATCAGTTTGCTGAAGTATCCAGATCTCCAAATGTGGACACATCTCATACAATACCCAAAAATTGCATGTGTTCATTTGTCACCAATCTCGCCGAAACGGCCTTTGTCGGGAAGCTGTTGGGCTCTATGTGACACGTGTTTTCCACAACTCCAGTCTGAGGTGGGAAGCGCAGGCTTTATCCATGGCCACACACACTGCCAGTTGCTTCCATTAAAGGCATGGTGGTTGCTTCATTAGTTAAGAGAATGTTTGCCAGTGAGCCGAGTTTGAATAACCCCATCGTCTCGGTCGTGTTTTCAAGTGCCAGAGGCATCCGTAGAGAAAAGCACTGAGCTTGGCTACACCTCCACCAAGTGCTCTCCAGCCACCGTATTCAGGTGTGCACCCAGTGACTGCGAGCCTCCTGCCACGTGTGTACACAGTGTTAGGGAGACGTGAACCGCAGGCTGAGATTTCAGCAGGTCAGTGATTTTACCGCATTGACCAAGCACATTTTTTTAAGTGTGAGAGCTTGGCCGGTGGGGATGCTGTGACAGCTGGTACAGTTGGTGCAGAGGCACCTGCGCTTGTGCAGAGGATTGCTTTAAGGCAGTCAGCAACCAAGTTAAAAGCAAATCCTGTCCTCTCCTTAGGGAAACAATTTTGACCCCAGAAACACCCTCGGGGTCCTAGACCCAGAGGAAGGGGGGGGCACTTGATTGAGAACTGCTGGCCTCGCTCAGCACTCCCAGTACAATAAAGGTGAGCCAAACCTGGATTATGAACTCACACAGGGTGGGTGGGGCATGAGCCGCCACTTGAGAGACCCACATCAGAGTGCCGGTTCCAGTCCCGGTTCCCCGACTTCTCATCCAGCTCCCTGAATGAGCTCACAGAGGCTACCCTAACCAAACCATAGCTAAAATCTGTGAAGTTTTGAAAGCAGGGCCTTTGGCATGAGTTTTCTGTTGCTGCTGTAGTATCAAAGCACTTGGAACAAACTCCTCAAGTTGAGTAGCTTAAGCAGCATCTGGTTCTGTAGGTGGACGTCTGGTGTGGCATGGTTGTGGTCTCCAGGACGTCTCTGGAATCATGACACAGTCGGCAGTGTCAGGTGGGTTGAGTGAGCCTTGTCTGGAGGCTTTGGGGGAAACTGCAAGCTCCTTGTTCTTGCTACGTTCAGTCTCTTGTGGTTGTCAAAAGTCATCTGCTCTTAAAGGTCGCCTCCAGCCTTGCCACAAGGCCCCCTCCATCTCTGGGTTGTTAATGACACATCTGTCCCGTGCATTGAATCGCTGACTTCCGCCATCAGGGATCCCCAGACAACATTTGAGGGGCTCCAGTGATGGGATCAGTATCCTAAGGTCAACTCGTGGGAATGAAGGGAGTGACATGTCAATCATTTTCACAGGCCTGCCACAGTCAAGAGAACATTACCCAAGGGCCAGGACCTCTGGGGTCAGTTTAGAATTTTGCTGACCTCCTTTGTAAACTAAGAACCTATTCCCGTAGGCATTAGACTCTAACCACCACCACCTCAGGTTGCTTTGGTCACATGTAAATCTATGCATCCTTTCCAGAAAAGTCAAATTAAGGTTATGCTCAAGAAAAAAAAAAGTTGAACTTATGAAGAATGACTTTCAAATAAGCAGACATGGGTGTGTGTCATAAACACGGAGCAACTAGGAACTGGGAGAAGAGGCGCGCGTGTCTTTCTGATTGACAGTGAAGAAACGCAGATGGAAGAAAGTCTGGTGACGTGAAGTTCTGCAAGAAAGAAAGCTGTGTTGTGAAGACGGAGGAAGCCGGTGCAATTGCAAGGTGAGGTGGGAGGGCACTTCAAAAAAGCATCGCAAAATGGAACCAAAAGGCAAGTTTATTTTGGTGCAAAAATGTTGAAAACTCCATGATTTTTTCCACAAGTCACATTTTTGTGAACTTTCTGAAGACCCCTTGTGTAAAAAAATGACTTTTGTTGTAACAGATTTTATTTTAGAGGCAGAATTAGAGAAAGAGCACGCATTTCCACCTGCTGGTTCACTCCTGGGCCAGGCTGAAGCCAGGAGCCTGGAACTGCATCTGGGTGGGCACCTGGGACTTGAACCTGCACTCCAATATGGGATCGTGCGTCACAGGCAGCAATTTAACCGATGGTGCCACAACTCCAATCCAAGAATGCTTTTTTAAATAGTTTAGTCTCCAGGCCAGCACTGTGGCACACCAGGTTGGGCTGCCACCTGAGACACTGTAGTCCTGACTGTTCCTCTTCTGATCCAACTCCTTGCTAACGTGCCTGGGAAAACAGCAGGAGGCGGCTCAAGCACTTGGGCCCCTGCCGCCCACCTGGGAGACCAGGATGTAGTTCCAGGCTCCTGGCTTCAGCCTGACCCCGCTGTGGCTGTTGTGGGCATTAGGGGAGTGTTGGACCCGAGCTCAGCCACGTGGGATGTCAAGGTGTGTGAAGCCGGAAACTGGAAGAACATTCCTGGAACCATAGGTGGAGGAGACGGGCTTGATTCAACGGCCACAAAAGCACCAGTAACAACAGCAGCTGCCAACAACAAGAGTTGGCCTCCTTCTACCCAGGGTTGACACAATAGTGGCCGACAGCCAAGGAGTCACGTGGCAGAGACAGGTCAAGGCTAACTGGGCCCGCTGACCAGCAGAGAGGGCCTGCCGGTTGTCACAGAAACACAGCAGCATAGAACTTCACTCATTCCATCCACTCACCTGCTCTTTCTTCTGTTCCAACGTGCCACCCCTTGAACAGGTTGATTTCTTTGGGACATCGGGCACCTCCTTGTGTTCCAGACCCTCTCCCACTTACCATTAAGGAGCAAGTTGGAGGGAATGCTGCAGACTCCCTCCCGCTTGTTATCAAAGCGGGGCCGGCTGGGTCTAAGCAAACCAGTGCTGACTTAAGGAACAGGCATGGTTCCGCACCTGCCATAAAGGCCTAGTCACAGCCCTAAGATGAGAGGGCTGTGTGCCTTCTGCAGTGTCTTGCACTGTCATTCCTGTGTGTAAAGCGATCTTACCTTGCAGTTGTGATTTGTTAATCCCCGAGGGCCTAAGATAACCCTGTGCTTCCCCTAAACTGCCCCAAAACTGCCTTGAAATTACCTCAGGGAAAGACAGAGGATGGGGGTTGACCGCTGACACAAGTCTTGTCAAGCCCGCATGCGTAAATAAACTGTGCCTTTCCTCCTGAAGCCTCCAGCTTGGTTTGGTTTCTTTGGTCATTGTCCCACATGCCACAACAGCAGTACAGGGGCAGCGAGGGTACTTAGAATCCGTGCCCTTCACCGCTCCCTTAGGGGTACGGGATGAATCTCCCAAGCTTGCAAAGCAGCGTCCACCTCAGTGAGGGCCTACGGGACGTCATCTTGGCCGTCAGGTGTGGAGGTACAGCATTTTCATGAAGGGCAACACGAGCGCCGCCCCAGGCCACCAGGCCTGGGGAACGACTTCCACATTGCTAGCGTCTCAGCCAGCATCATGGAAGCCAGCGCCTGTGGCGTCTGGTTCAAGGCCACGGCGGCAGGTGCTGCGAAAGCACTTACTGCTGACTTTAGCTCAACAGCACCCCCTCCAGGAAACAGGACCGCCCTTGGGTTAAACCACCAAGGCGCGGGCTCCTCCCAGTGCCACCTGGGCTGTCCCAATTGTGGCCGCTGCCTACAATGCAGGCATCCCATTTGGATGCCGGTTCCTGTCCTGGCTGCCCTCTGCTGATGGCCTTGGAAAGCAGCCGAAAATGGCCCGAGTGCTTGGGCCTCTGCCACCCACCTGGGAGAACTGGAAGGAACTCCTGGCTCCTGATTTTGGCCTGGCCTGGCCAAGCTCTGCCCATTGTGGCCATTTCGGGAGTGAACCAATGAATAGGAGATCTCTCTTTGTGTTTCTCCTCTCTCTGACTTTCAAATAAATAAGTAAATAAGCCTGTAAAAAAAAAAAAAAGAGTCTTGCCAGAGATACAAGTTTGCCCCAAGTGCACCTGCTAGTGCAGTTAGCTGGGAGGTCTTGAAGCTGTGCTGTCCACAAACCCAAAGATGTCTGGGAAGGAGCACACCCACAGGCTTATTACCAGTATGCTTTTGCCTATGCCACCAATAATGGGGCTTTGTAACCCTAGTAATATTTTCTTTTATTCTTTTTTTAAAGATTTGTTTATTTACTTGAAAGGCAGAATAACAGAGAAGCATAAGCACACACACACACACACAGAGGTCTTCCATCTGCTGGTTTACTCCCTAGATGGCCGCAATGGCCGGAGCTGTGCCTATCTGAAGCCAGGAGCCAGGAGCTTCTTCCAGGTCTCCCACGCAGGCACAGGGGCCCAAGGACTTAGGCCATCATCGACTGCTTTCCCAGGCCATAGCAGAAAGCTGGGCTGGAAGTGGATCAGCCAGAACTCGAACTGGTGACTATATGGTATGCCGGTGCTGCAGGAGGCGGCTTTACCCACTACACCACAGCGCCAACCCCCCTAGTAATATTTTCACACATATCCTGTGGGATTCATCCTGCAGTATGATTCTCAGAGGATGGGGAAGGGAGGGGACTGCCACTGGGAAGGCAGTGGAAGATGATCTAAGTGCTTGAGCCCCTGCCCTGTGTGGGAGATCCAGATGAGACGCCTGGCTCCTGGCTTCCACCTGACCCTGCCCTGCCGGTTGCAACCATCTGGAGTAAACCAGTAGATGGAAGATATCTCTCTCCCTTTCTCTCCTTTCCTCTCCCTCTCCCTCTCCCTCTCCCTCTCCCTCTCCCTCTCCCTCTCCCTCTCCCTCTCCCTCTCCCTCTCCCTCTCCCTCTCCCTCTCCCTCTCCCTCTCCCTCTCCCTCTCCCTCTCTAACTCTGACATTCAAATAAATAAAGGAACCTAAAGAAAATTCTCAGTGGGCCATTGCTGTTTTCTACACATATAGACCTTGTGCCTAAGCTCTGTTCCCCCAGGCAACCATTCCATATGGCTTATTCAAGGAGCAGGCGGTGGCTGCCTCCACACCGTCTCAGCAGGTTCTCGATTGCTCACTGGGTTGCACCCTGTCTTGGGCTGGAAGGGTTCTTGGAAGACAGCCAAGCCCAGATCTCCTTAGCAGCTGGGTGGATGTGCCATAGGAATCCCCTACCTGCTCCTGTGGCACATTCAACATACACCCAGCACTGGGATACATTATGCACCATGGCATGTGTACTGTTGGCTTGAATCAGCCTGGTGGAAAACGTTAAGTGTAACACAAAAACCATCACGGGCAAGTCATGCCCTTCAGGCAATCCACAAGCCACTGTTCTATCTCTGGGTAGGACAGTAGCAGGGAAGGGAGGACGTCCTGGTCAGCGGTAGCTATCTCTTGTGTTTAGCTGGCAATATCATGGGCAGCTGTGGAGCAGGCCACGTGGCCAACACACGTTTTCCTCAATGGGCCACCTTGAGCACACCTCAGGACTTGCACCGGTACCGGGGTCAGCCATGCCATTACCAAGGGTGTTCCTTGTAACTGATATTGCATCCCTGCTCCCCATAGAGTAAGGAAGGCCATCCAGGGACTGACATTAGTCATCATAAGCCAGCGCCATAGCCATTTTCCTGTCTTTCTGTTAAAGGGAAGGAGCTGGGGACAATAGAAGGCCATGAGGGCCACTGTCCGGCTGCAGAAGCTCATCCCCTCCCTGCATTAACCTGAATAAGTATGCACGGTGGCTGCCTATGAAGTAACCTATGTAATGGAGACATCCCTCTCTTTCTCGGTTGTTCAACAAATGGAACACTTGGTTCAACCAGTGGGTCCACCCCTTGAAAGTAGATGGGTGAGTTCCCAACCCATGAATTTTCTTTTAGCAGGCTATTATAGCATTCCATCATGCCAGCATCTTGTGGCCTGTAGGGGACATGGGATTGCCAAGATATATTCAGATATTTAGCCCAGACTTAAACATAAATGGCCTACGAAATGCAAACTCCAGTCACTGGCTAACTACCGGGCTACACTGATTTAGGCGCTCCAGCGCCCATATGACCACATCCTGAGTGGCCGTGAGAGCTGGGTGGGGAGAAAGAAGTCCCGTGGCTGTGTCCATGGCCGTGAACATGTACTTGAGTCCCTCTTCTGAGGGTGGAGGTCCTATAAAATCCACGTGCCAGCGCTGCCGGGGATGGGATCTTCACGCAGCACAGGACCAGGTATGGAACGCAGCCCAAACCATCTTGGTTGTGCTTGTGAGCATCTCGGGCATCTGCTGACCACACTGGAGCACTGGCAAAGTCCCTGCTGCACGCTGTGGGTGGCCCAGACCACAGGCTGTCCGACTTGAACTCCATACCTGAAATCTACCTTGTTGGTAACTCGGGCTCCCGCCTGATGTCACTACTGCAGCCCTCAGCGGGGGCCCTGTCCCATGACCTTGCCCGCTCTCACGAGCACCCAACAGCTTTATGACGACTGATGCCAGCTTTCTTGTAGCCGAGTCATTTTTCCCTTTATCATGGTCTGGTTCCCTTCCCCAGGTGATGTTGTTGTTGCTTTATCAGGGCCGGCTGTGTCAAGGTCTCACGTCGCTCATTCCACAGCTGTTGTAGCCGCCTCTCTATTCCTCCCACCCCTTCCCCAGAAGATGGCGAGGTGAACGTGTGGCCTTGGGCAGAGCTCACCACAGTTGCTCTCCAGGTGACTGTCTTTTCCCCACTTGTTTTCCCCAAGCTCTGTCGCAAGCTCCGCTCTCCACGGATCTCTGCCTACAGCTAGTATTATTTCCTGCCCGCAAGGCAGTTAGACAGACTCACACTGCAACCCTGCTCTTATCTGGGCATCTCTCTGAACCTATGCAATGGATTTTTTACAGTAATGGGTGAGTCAGACTCCAGCCCACTCCTGGGGGTAGAGGAGATTCAGGCCCATAAGGCTACAGCCACTTGTGGTTATTCACCCCCAAATTCCATACTAGCCTGAAAAGAATCCTGCTCCCAGCACCAAAGTGTGCCTGCACCCGGCCTCCAGCCATTCCTCCACATGGCGGAGTTCTCATACCTGGGCGTCGCTGGCAAGTGTGACTTCATGTTGCTGCTTCAATGCCATAAACCATAGCCATCCTGCCTGCCCAGCACTGCCCTCTGCCACCATGTCATCCAGGACATTTAGAGCCTTTTGCAAGGCTTGGGGACTCCCAACCACCTGTTTCCATTCCTGCCAAGATGCTAGGACCAACACCACTAAATACCACGGGATATCCCAGCCTTGCTGGAGGCCACATGTCCTCCAGCAGGACACCTGAGGGCACTTACCCCAGACTCCTGCCAGCTATGCCAGACGCTGGATCCGTGCTTGGCTGCCTGGGACTTTGAGGTGCGCAAAGCCAGAAACTGGAAGAACACTCACGGAACAGTAGGTAGAGGCGGCAGGCTTTATTCAGCCGGCAGCAGCAAAACAGCATCAGTACCAACAGCAGCTGCCAACAACACAAGAGTTGGCCTCCCTTATATCCAGGGTTTACACAATAGTGGCCATCAGCCAACGGGGTCACATAACAGAAAATGTACCAACCTAACTGGCCCGCTGGCCAGCAGAGAATGTATCAGCCATGGGAGCCTGCCCGGTTGTCATAGAAATGCAGATAACTGGGGGCCAGTGCTGTGGCATAGTAGGCTAAGCCTCTGCCAGCGGTGCCCGCATCTCATATGGATGACGGTTCCTGTCCCGGCTGCTCTTCTTCTGATCCAGCTCTCTGCTTATGGCCTGGAAAAGTTGTGAAAGATGGCCCAAGTGCTTGGGCCCCTGCACTCATGGGGGAGACCCAGAAGAAGCTCCTGGCCCCTGGCTTCCAGCTCCGGCCATTGCAGCCATCTGGGGAGTGAACCAGCAGATAGAAGACCTTTCTCTCTATCTCTCCCTCTCTGTAACTCTACCTCTTAAATAAATAAATAAAATCTTTAAAAAAAAAAAAAAACAGATAACAGTATAGAACTTAATACACATTATTCAACCTGTTTACCTGGACTTTATTTATTCTTTAAAGACATATTTATTTATTTGAAAGGCAAGGTTACAGAGAGAGAGGGAAAGACAAAGAGAGATGTTCCATCTGCTCGTTCACTCCCCAAGTGGCCACAGTGGCTGGGACTAAGCCAGCTTGGAGCCAGGAGCTTCATTCAATCTCTCACATAGGTCACAGGGTTCGAGCACTTGGGCCTTCTTCCTGGCCATCAGCAGGGAGCTAGATTGGAAGTGGAGCAGCTGGGGCTCGAACTGGCGCCACATGGGTGTTAGAGACAGCAGCTTTTCCCTGCTACACCACAACACCAGCCCCTACATGGACTTTCTTATGTTCTATCAGGGAGTGAGTCAGCAGATGAGATCGTTCTCTCTCTCTCTCTCTCTCTCTCTCCCTCCCTCTGCCTTTCAAATAAACTGAAAATAAATTCTACCTGTAAAAAAAGTGCAACTAACATTAAGTATGATGTTTTAAAAAGTAACCAGCAGACATTTATAAGGCAGATATTACCGATTTATTTTCTTTCTTTCTTTCTTTTTTTGACAGGCAGAGTTAGTGAGAGAGAGAGACGGAGAGAAAGGTCTTCCTTTGCTGTTGGTTCACCCTCCAATGGCCGCTGCGGCCGACGCACCACGCTGATCTGAAGCCAGGAGCCAGGTGCTTCCCCCGGTCTCCCATGCGGGTGCAGGGCCCAAGCACTTGGGCCATCCTCCACTGCACTCCAGGCCAGAGCAGAGAGCTGGACTGGAAGAGGAGCAACCAGGACAGAATCTGGTGCCCCAACCAGGACTAGAACCCGGTGTGCCAGCGCCACAGGCAGAGGATTAGCCTATTGAGCCACAGCGCCGGCCTGATTTATTTTCTTTTTTGTGCTTTTCTGCAGGTAGAGAACGATCATCCCAGTATTCAAGGATGTTCTCCATAACCAAGACCACAAACCAGCCAGGCAGCGGCTCTCTATTCATCACTGAAATGGGGCTTTTCGCTCACGGACCCAAATAGCTGCTGCACTCCCAGGCACTGCATCCACTTCTGCCAGAAGCCCAGCAGCCGGGGAACCAGGAGGTCATAATGGGGCAGGCTCTCCCTTTCACAACAACCCTCTCCTGAGAACTTACTGGGCCCTGTGACACCCAACATCAGTTCCCTCTCAGGGCAGCGCCCCAAGGGACCCAATGACCTTATGCCAGACCCTACCTTTTTTTTTTTTTTTTTTTTTTTTTACTTATTTGACAGGTAGAGTTAGATAGTGAGAGAGGCAGAGAGGAAGGTCTTCGTTCTGTTGGTTCACCCCCAATTGGCCACCACGGCCGGCGCTGCGCCGATCCAAAGCCAGGAGCCAGGTGCTTCCTCCTGGTCTCCCATGCGGGTGCAGGGCCCAAGCACTTGGGCCATCCTCCACTGCCCTCCTGGGCCACAGCAGAGTGTTGGACTGGAAGAGGAGCAGCTGGGACAGAATCCAGTGCCCCAACTGGGACTAGAACCTGGGGTGCCGGCGCCGCAGGCGGAGGATTAGCCTAGAGACGCAGCACCAGCCGAGACCCTACCTCTTAAATGTCCACACCACCTGCCCACAGCACCACCCTGAGCTTCCAACACGTGAGACCCTGGAGGACACACTCGATCCATGTCCAAACCATAGCAGCCACATTGTCTCCTTTGCTCCTTATTGCTCTTCGTTTACAGCTCGCTCTCTCTAGAAAATATGTAATAAATACTTTAAATAAATATGGCATGGAGAGGCCAGTGTTGTGGCACAGTGGTTAAACCACCGTGTACAATGCCAGCATCCCATATCAGAGCAATCATTCAACTCCTGGCTGCTGTACTTCTGATCCCACTCCCTGCTAATGGGACTAGGAAAGCAAAGAGGTTAAGAGCAAAGAGGACCAAGTACTTGGGACCCTGCCACACATGTGGGAAATCTAGATGGAGTTTCAGGCTCTGAGGTTTGGCCTGGCCCAGGCCTGTCCTTGAAGCCATTTGGGAAGTGAACCAGAGGGTGGAAGATGATCGATTATCTCTGTCTCTATCTCTATCTCTATCTCTATCTCTATCTCTGTCTCTGTCTCTATCTCTATCTCTATCTCTGTCTCTGTCTCTGTCTCTATCTCTATCTCTATCTCTATCTCTATCTCTATCTCAGTCTTCCTGTTTGTCTGTCTGTCTCTGTCACTGTCATTCTGCCTTTCAAATACATAAACATATCTTTTTAAAAATTAATATGGCACAGATTTTGGACCTACTTTGGTAGGCAACAATGAGCCACACATAGATACTGTATTTATTGACATCTTAGAGGCTCTCAGAACATGTGTAAATATCCCGCTAGCCCTGGGCAACCCACTGCAAATACTGTTTGCTGAAACAGCATTTTCTCTCCGGAGGCAGGGCTGTTTGCCTCCTTGCCTGGGTTAGCTGGGGACCTGCAGCCTCCAGGCCCCTGAGCATTGTTCTTGCAGGGGGAATTCCAAGGGGCTTTGGAATTCAGAAGAAATCAAAGCAAAAGCCGCCCTAGGCTTTCCTGTGCATCCTGGTTGTAACAGAAAGAGCTGAGGGGCCTTTGGGACTAATTCACCTTCTTTCCTCGTTCTTTTGGGCCCACGGTGCAGTCATTCCCCTAACAAAACAGGGAGGAAGGGGCAGAAGGTGAAACTTCTAGCCCCCAGCAGATCTTCCAGGCCCTAGGAGATGACTAAGAGGCTGAGGAGCAGTCACTTACAGTTATTTCAAATGTGTTTACTAACACGTTGCAGAAAGAGGTAAGAGTGGCACTATGCATTCCAAACGGGAATCCAGCCTGACGCAGTCAGCCGACAGAGCAACTGTCCTACCTCCACTGGGTTGGGGGACCATGGGCTGACCCCTCTGCCCTGCTCCCTCAGGCTAGGCCTGGAGTTCTTGACCAAGCTGTGTGTACCCAGCTCAGAAGAGAAGAATCCAGGTCAATCAGGAATGGCTTCCTTAGCAGGGTCACAGAAAATCCATGCCTTGGCTTTTATTTGCTTTTCCTCTGGGTGGATTGGCTGGGACAAGAGGAGGTTCAGAGTGGAGTGTATAAACCCATCACTTACATAAAGAGTGAGTTCCAGATCCGAAGTTCACAAGCCACAATTGTCTTGGTTACTCCCCTGGGATAGGCAGACAAAATGCTGCTGTCACTATTATTATAAAATGATTTCCACATCTTAACCTTGTAGATGTGATTAGTAAAGGATATTGAGAACAGGAGATTATCTAGGAATCTAGGTGGGGACTATGCCAACACACAGCATTATAATGACAGAGACAGGAAGGCCAGAGGCAGCAAGGGAAAAGAGTTAACATAGAGGGGGGGAGGGGGGACATTGATCTGAAGATGCTAAACCTGGAACAGGAGGACACAAGCCAAGGGATACTGGCAGCCTCTTTGTTGGTGGAAACAAGGAGATGATCAAAGTATGATTTCATGAACCACGCAGTTCATTGCCACTCAAAAGAAATTTTTCTGGGGTTAGCATTGTGGCACAGATTAAACCACTGTTTATTGCCAGTTCTAATCCTGGCTACTTCACTTCCCATCCAGCATCCTGCTAATGAGCCTGGAAGGCAGCAGATGATGGTCCATGTATTTAGGCCCCTGTACCTACATGGGAAACCAGGAAGGAATTCTGTGCGCCTGACCCAGATCTAGCTGTTGTGGCCATCTGGGGAGTGAAACAGCACAAGAAGATCTCTCTCATTTCTCTCTCTGCCTTTCAAATAAATAAATAATCTTTTTAGGACGTTTTTTTCTTAGGCTCACACTGCTTGAAAGGAGGGAGAACAATGAAAAGAAATCTCACAGAAAAGGCACATGATACATGAGGTACAATAACCATATAGTGAGCTCCAAAATTATGAAAGTTAATTGCTTAATTGGATGGAAGGAGGTCTCTACAGAATGTCAAGCCTAGTGAAAGCTTTTTTTAAGATTTATTTTATTTATTTTAAAGACAGAGTTACAGAGAGAGGTAGAGACAAAGAGAGAGGTCTTCCATCCACTGGTTCACTCCTCAGAAGGCTGCGATGGCTGGAGTTGTGCCAGTCTGAAGCCAGGAGCCAGGAGCTTCTTCCAGTCTCCCATGCGGGTGGCAGGGGCCCAAGCATTTGGGCCATCTTCTACTGCTATCCCAGACCATAGCAAAGAGCTGGATCAGAAGAGAAGCAGCCGGGACTAGAACCGGCACCCATATGGGGTGTTGGCGCTTCAGGCCAGGGCTTTAACCCGCTGCACCACAGCACTGGCCCCACCTAGTGAAAGTTTGAAGTGCATGTTTACACAAATGCTTTCCAGAAGACACTGGTTTGGCCACCACAGCAGATATCAAATGTCACTGAATATCAATGACATATGAGATCAGTAATTCCCATATGAGGGGTCTGATAAGGTTTGGTGTACCATTCCTAGGGGCGGGGGAGTTCACCCCAAGTTCTCACATAGGGGATCTTTATTTACTTTGTATTTGATAAGCAGAGAGCTGGAGAGAGACAGCTTCAATTCACTGGTTTCTGCCCGAATGTCCACAATGGCTAGGGCTGGGCCTGGCTGAAGCTGGAAGCAGAAAACTCAGTCTGAGTTTCCCACATGTTGGCAGGGACCCCGCTACCTTAGCCATTGCTGCTGCCTGCCAGCGTGCATGATAGCAGGCAGCTGGATCGGAGTGAAGGAGCTAGGACTTTACTCAGGCATTTGGGTACGGAATGTGGGCATCTCAAGAGGCTCCTTAACCGCTGTGCCAAACGTCCACTGCAGGGACGACTTTGAAAATCTGTACTTCTTATTGTACAAAATGAACTAACCTCAACAGTGAGGCCCACCCCTCTCCATTCCACTATTTCCATTCTTTCTGTTTCCTTCCAGTCAACAAGGGGGAGTAGAAAGATGTTGAAACCTCTTAGTGGGGGCTGGCGCTGTGTGCACTGTGGTGTAGTGGGCTAAGCCTGTGGTGCTGCCATCCCATATGGGCACTGGTTCATGTCCTGGCTGCTCCTCTGCTGATGGCCTGGGAAAGCAGTAGAAGGAAGTTCAAGTGCTTGGGAAACTGCACCCGCATGGGAGAAGACCCAGAAGAAGCTCCTGGCTTCAGATCAGCTCAGCTCCATCCATTGTGACTATTGGGGAGTGAACCAGTGGATGGAAGACCTCTCTCTCTCTCTGCCTCTGCCTCTCTGTAACTCTGCCTTTCAAGTAAATAAATAAAATCTTTGAAAAAAAAAAAAAGACTCGGCCGGCGCCGTGGCTCAACAGGCTAATCCTCCGCCTTACGGCGCCGGCACACTGGGTTCTAGTCCCGGTCGGGGCACCGGATTCTGTCCTGGTTGCCCCTCTTCCAGGCCAGCCCTCTGCTGTGGCCCAGGAGTGCAGTGGAGGATGGCCCAGGTGCTTGGGCCCTGCACCCCATGGGGAGACCAGGAAAAGCACCTGGCTCCTGGCTCCTGCCATCGGAGGAGCGCAGTGCGCCGGCCGCAGCGCGCCATCTGCGGCGGCCATTGGAGGGTGAACCAACGGCAAAAGGAAGACCTTTCTGTCTGCCTCTCTCTCTCTCACTGTCCACTCTGCCTGTCAAAAAAAAAAAAAAAAAAAAAAGACTCAGTAGTGCAAGCGTTTGACACTAGGTCATTGTTTCCAAAGAGAAAGGGCCTATGGCTCCTTTAGGTTTTTGGGCTCCAACTTAATCATGCTTGAATCCTGTTTACAAAGCAAATTCTTGGGGCAGGCATTTGGCACCCTTAACACCAACAAACCACATAGCAGTGCATGAATTCAATAGCTCCCAACTCCAGCTTCCTGCATGCAGAGGGAGGTGGTGGGGATGGCTCAAGTGTTTGAGTAACCCTGCCACCCAACGGGGAGACCCAGATGGAGTTCCTGGTTCCTGGCTTCCTGCCTCGCCTAGCCTTGGATGTTGCAAGCATTTGGGTAGTAAACTAGTGGATGGAAGACTGGTCTCCTCCTACCTCAGCCCTTTCAAGTAACAAATGAAAAAAATAGAAATAAAATAAAAGTAAATTCTGGGGCAGGTGCTTGTCCTAGCTGTTAACACGCCGGCCATCCCATACCAGAGAACCTGGGAGTACCTGGGTTGGATTCTTGCACTTGCTTCTCACTCCAGCACCCCCCCCCCCAATTTGCACCTTGGGAAGCAGCGGTGATGGCTCAAATACTTGGGTCCCTGACTACAACGTGGGAGACCTGGATGAAGTTCCCCGCTTCACCCACAAGGGGTGACTCACAAGATGGGCGCTCGCTGTCTCTCTCCCTATCTCTGCCTCTCAAATAAATATATTTTTAAAAAGCAGATTCCCACATGGGAAAACATCGAGTGCAATCCTCGATTTCCTTGACCCGCATGCTAACTCTTGGTGGGATGAATCCCTCTTTTCTTTTTCTTTTATTTGACAGGTACGCAGGCGTGCGGGGAGGCGCTGCCCGGTGCCTTGGCAGTGCACGCGCCCGACCTTCGCTGAGTTCCCAGTGTTGCGCACACCCCGGGCTTCGCACGCTTCAGGAAACAGCTGAGGACTCTCGGCAGGCGTTGCCCTTGGCGGTCCTTCGTCGATCTGAGGTGGATCCCAGAACCCTAACGAAAAGCAGCAAGGGGTTCAAGTGTCTGTTCCATTCCGGGGCGGGCTATGGCTCAGCTCCGCGTCCGGGAGCTGCTGTGAGGCACAGCGCATCCTCCGCCCGGCGACCGGCACTTGACCGGGTGTTTGTTCCTAACGCTGTGCAGCAGAGGGGAGCCAGAGGTGGGTGTGACAGGAGGGTCTGCTGGAGCCCGACGCAGGTGACCGAGGCGAGGAAGAGCCGGCAAGGAAAGCGCGCGCGGCCGGCCAGCCTGCGCGACGCGGCTCTGCGGGGCCCGGGCGGGTGCGCCTAGGGGAGTGGCCTGCGGGTGAGCGCGAGCGTGTGTTTGTGCGAGAGGGGTATTGGGGTGTTCGGGGATGGGGTCACGGTGAGGCAGTGGCTTTGCGAGCGGACGGCTGCCGGGGCTGCGGGTGGGCGTGGCTTTGGAGCGGGCGTGGCCACGGCGGCGGGGCGTGGTCTGTGGGCGGGGAGCGTGCGCGCTGACCTGGGCGCCCAGGGTATAAGAGACGCCTCCTGGCGGGAGCTGGCGGTGGCCAGCCCCAGCGAGAGCCGAGGGTATCAGGGAGGAGGACGGCCGGCGGGCCTCTTTCAGGTGGCCGAGGCTTGCGGGCTCTGCGCTGGAGGCGCGGCCTGGTCTCGCTCTTACAGCCGCTGCGGCGCGCTCCGGGCTCAGCCGACCCGCCGGGAAACGAAGGGCAGGCGGCCTCTCGTGCACGGTGAGCGGGAGCGGGCCGGGTGGGGGGTGCAGTCTCCCCGTCCGCGGAGGGCCGGGCGCCGACCTGGGGCCTCTCTGGACCGAGGGCCGCGGCCTGGGCCCGGGGCTCTCGGGGGGTCTGAGAAGGTGCGTCGGCGGGCGGCTCCAGGCCGAACCAGCAGCATCCCTGCGACGCCCTCGGTGCAGGCCGGCGCGTGAGGCCCTGGGCCTGGCCCTCATCCTCCGCAGCCCGCAGCGGCCGACTGGGTAAGGGGCTGGGGGTCCCAGCCCCGGGCCACCGTCGGCCTCCTGCTCCCTCGCGCTGAGGGCTCTGGGACGGCCGGACCCTGGGCCAGGTCCTGCTGGGCCGCGATCGCTGTCAGTGTCGCAGGTCGCTAGTCTGAGACTGGATGTGTGAAAAACCTCTGATGCGTTGTTGTTCCTGCCTCTTTAGGAAACCCAGGAGCCCTTGACCTAACTGTTACCTGGTTTGGACTTCGCTCTTAGTCCCTCGAATGCTCCTTTCCTGGTGAACTTGTCCAGGGCTGCCGAAGACAGCCACGCAAGATGGGGGAAGCGGCGTGGGGTCGCGTCTGCCGCGGCTGCAGGACTAGCTCGGACAGCCAGCCTCAGAGGCTTTTCTCTGAATCCGTGCTGGGGGCTGCAGAGAGCAGCCGGCGCTGTTTGTGGGTTGATTAGGAGATGGGTGTGCTAGCGGTCTTCAGGGCAGTGCTTGAGGGCCTGCGTACTAGCGCCAGGGCTTTCTCTTTAAAAACTGACTCATGCTGGCTACGCAGCCCTTTATCCTCTTCACTCCTGCTTACCTGCCCTTTAGTGTACTTTGCAGTACCTGCAAAAGTTGAGAAGAATCGTAAAGACGCCGTAAGCCGACCTTCTATCCCTGTTACATCCAGTAGCGATTTCTTTTGTTTGATGATGTTTTGGGGCATTTTTTTTACCCCAAGAAAAAACTTTAAAAAAAGTTGAATAACCTGTTGTCTGTTTAACCCTTGTCAGACTTTGTGCTGGCCTTACCCGCCTCCTTTGTGATTTTTAACTGATTTATCTTATGACTTCAAAGAATCTGTATCTAATAGAATGCAAACAATATCTTTACATTTTAATAAATTACTCAGAGTTCTTAATGCCATTAATAATTTACTGTCCCCTTTGTTACTGGTTCAATTATTTAAGGAATGACTGCACACATTTTTCTTAGAGATGCTTTATTCTTGCTAAATATGGTGAGAGACAAAATGAGATAGCTATAAATAATCACTAGGATAATTTAATTTGTTTTGATTGTAGGAATTTAAAAAATTGGGGCCAGCGCTGTGGCGTAGTGGGTTAGACCCGTGACCTGCAGTGCCAGCATGCCATATAGACACTGGCTCCAGTCCTGGCTGCTCCACTTCCAATCCAGCTCCCTGTTAATGCACCTGGGAAAGCAGCAGAGGATGACCGAAGTCCTTGGGCCCCTGCACCCACATGGAGCTCCTGGTTCCTGGCTTTGGCCTGGCCCAGCCCCAGCCATTGCAGCCATTTGGGAATGAACTAGCCAATAGAAGATCTCTCTCTGTCTCTCCTTCTCTCTCTCTCTCTCTCTCTAACTCTGCCTTTCAAATAAATAAATAAATCTTTAAAAAAAGAATTTAAAAAATTTTAAATGTTTTAAATTGTAATACAGTATTAATAGTTTTTATGTTGAATTGTAGCAATGCACTATTGAAACAAGTTATTCTCTTGATACAACAACTCTCAGGCTGTTGAGAGCTTAGGTATATTCACTTTAACTTCTGCAGTCACCATTTCTTTTCTTTCTTTTTTTTTCTTAAGATTTACATATTTATTTGAAAGTCAAAGTTACACAGAGAAAAGGAGAGGCAGAGAGAGAGAGAGAGAGAGAGAGGTCTTCCGTCTGCTGGTTCACTCCCCAATTGGCTGCAACAGCCGGAGCTGCGCTGATCTGAAGCCAGGAGCCAGGAGCTTCCTCCAGGTCTTCCAAGTGGGTGCAGGGGCCCGAGGACTTGGGTCATCTTCTTCTGCTTTCCCAGGCCATAGCAGAGAGCTGGACCAGAAGTGGAGCAGCCAGGAATCGAACTGGTGCCCATATGAAATGCCAGCACTGCAGGCAGCGGCTTTACCTGCTAGGCCATAAGCGCCGGCCCCAACAGTCACCATTTCTGAGAGTCGTAGTATTCCAGGTCTTTGAAGGTGGCTATCAAAACAGTACTGTATAAAATTATAGCTTATATTTTGAATGTTTAATCTTTCACTGACAATGCTTTTAAAATGATCACTCAAAAGTCTTTTGACATAAACAGTGAGTCTTGGTTTGTTTTGATGTTTATTTTTGTATTTGTCTTTCCTCTAGCACTTGCCTTTGAAATAAAGTGTTTTTTTTTTTTTCTTTTTGTTTGTTTAGCTTCCTGGGAGTTACTGATTATCTTCTTTGAGGAATCATGAAGTCACCCTGTGTCATCACGCTTACCCTGGCGGGGCTGATGTTCCTGATGTGGCTCCCAGTGTCACTGAGCTGCAACAAAGCACTCTGTGCCAGCGACGTGAGCAAGTGCCTCATCCAGGTGGGATGATGAGTGTGTTCTTAGTGTTAACTGTATTGACAGCAGATATGAAATGGGCATGTATATATATATATATATATGTAGAATTATGGGTATGTGTGTATCAGGGGCTAAGGCCCAAGTATAGGTCAGAGCCTCAGGTACTAGACTATGGCACACTGGTCTGTATTTTTACCCCCACAGTTCTCTTGCATATAAGCAGGCTGAGATTCAAGGAGTTCAGTGAGAATCATATTCATATTCTGTTTTATATACAAGATGATAACCACTGTATTCAAATGAATTAAAGCATTCCCTTGTATCACCTAGTTTACATAGCAATGAGGCTCAATGACGATATTTAGAAAAAAGTTGGTCAAATAATAGATTGTACCCTGCATTTAACATATTAGTTATCTATTTCTGTGTAACTGATTACCCCACAACATGGCAACTTAATACAATAAACATTTATTATCTCACAGTGCCTGAGAGTCCAGAATCAGGGAGTCATTTAGCTTGGGGGTTCTGGCTCAATCTCACAAGATTGCAGGCACTTTGGTGGTTGGGGTTAGAGAATCTGCTTCCAAGATACTTAAATTCTCTCTTTTCTAATCCCCAAAGCAAGCCCACTATGTAGCTACCACTCTCATTTTCCTAGGAGAACGTGAGTTCAGGTGATTTGGCAAGATCCTTGGGGCCAACAAGTGCCAATAGAACTTGGTCTGTGTTTGACTCCAAAGCTCATGTCCTTTCCACTGAACATACTGGTTATGATTCCTCATAAAATTGTGATAATTAATGGTAAACTTCATGTCTTACATAGCTGTTCTCTCTTTTCCCATCCTATTAAACCATCAGCAGTCTTTTGCCTTTTGTGTGTCTGTCTTTATTGGCCTCCCTCTGAGCCACTGGCTGTGGGCTAATGAATTCAGTCACACATGTGAGCATTCTGTGACCGTCTGAGTCAGCAAACTCTTGACTGTAATCCTTCCTTGAACTAATTGTGTATACAAGTATGCTCTAGAATGGTAATTACCTTCATTGATCAGAGTCATTTTGTTCTTATTTATGACATTTTAGTCCTCATTAAGAGTTGAAGTTCTAGTTGCCACATATTCTGATAACCCTTACTTTGCATTTTAAATCAACACATTTAACTAGGGAAGTTTGTTGGTTGTTTTTTAATCTTTTTACTTTGGACATTTTTCAAGTATAAACAGAGAAGAGTGCCTGGAATCATCGTGAGCAGTTAAAATGGTCACAAACTCACTGCTATCCTTTTTCATCTGAACTCTCCTATATCATCCCCTTCAGCTGCGCTTTAATTTCCAGAAAATCCATGATAATGATTTTATCCATATTTCTAAATGTATCTTTAAAAAAGGAAAACTTGGGTCGGTGCTGTGGTGCACTGGGTTAAAGCCCTGGCCTGAAGCACCGGCATCCTATATGGTCATCGGTTTGAGACCCGGCTACTCCACTTCCGATCCCGCTCTCTGCTGTGGCCTGCGATAACAGTAGAAGATGGCCCAAGTCCTTGGGCCCCTGCACCCATGTGGGAGACCTGGAAGAGGCCCTTGGCTTCAGATTGGCACAGCTCCAGCTGTTGTGGCCAATTGGGGAGTGAACCATTGGATGGAAGACATTTCTCTCTCTCTCTCTCTCTCTGCCTCTCCACTCTCTGTGTAACTCTTTCAAGTAAATAAATAAATCTTTAAAAGATAAGTAAAAGAGGAAAACTATTTGAAACAAAGCTATTAGACCAATATCACAAAAAAAGTAACACTATTTTTTTAAAAAATAATGGTTCTCCAATCATTTACTTTTTAAAATTAATTAATTAATTTGAAGGGCAGAGTTACAGAGAAGCAGAGGCAGAGAGAAAGAGAGTTTCTTTTTTTAAAAGATTTTATTTTATTTATTTGAAAGAGTTAGAGGTAAAGACAGAGGTATTCCATCCACTGGTTCACTCCCCTCATGGCTGCAACGGCCAGAGCTGCACTGATCTGAAGCCAGGAGCCAGGAGCCTCTTCCACGTCTCCCACACAGGTGCAGGGGCCCAAGGACTTGGGCCATCTTCTGCTATCCTAGGCCATACAGAGAGCTGGATTGGAAGAGGAGCAGCCAGGACTAGAACTGGTGCCCACATGGGATGCCGGCGCTTCAGGCCAGGGCTTTAAACTGCTGCGCCAAAGTGCCAACCCCACAGAGAAGTCTTCCATCTGCTGGTTCACTCCCCAGATGGCTGCCAACAGCCAGATCTGGACCAATCCAAAGCCAGGAGCCAGGAGCTGCTTCAGGGTTTCCCCCTGGGTGCAGGGCCTAAGCACTTGGGCCGTCTTCCATTTCCCAGGCCATAGCAGAGAGCTGGATTGGAAGTGGAGCAGCTGGGACTTGAATGGGCACCCCTATGGGAATCTGGCACCACAGGCAGCAGCTCTACCTGCTATGCCGCAGCGTCGGCCTCCAATCATTTAGTTCTGTACGTGGAAATTTGATATGGTGTGCCTGTTTAAGCTTGTGGTGGTGGCAGATTTTGTCATCTACATACAAAGCTCAGAAGCTCAGCTTAGTGCTATGGTCAGATGGGAAATCTCTGCCACTTCACAGGTTGTATTTATTTATTTATTTATTTATTTATTTATTTCAAAGGCAGAGTGAGAGAAAGAGAGACATCTTCCATCTCCTGGTTCACTCCCCTGATGACTGCAACAGCTGGGGCTCAATCAGGCTGAAGTCGAGAGCTTGGAGCTCTCCAGCTCTCCCACATGGATGACAGGGGCAAAAATACCCGAGCCGTCTGCTGCTGCTTTCCCAGATGCGTTATCAGGGAGCTGGATTGGAAGCAGAGCAGCTGGGACCTGAACCAGGGCTCTGATATGGAATGACAGCATCCCAGGCAGCAGCGTAGTTCACTGCCTCGTGATGCCAGGCCCCCACGGATTGTTTCAGTATAGTTTCATTCATTATTAAAAAAGTAAAGTCTTGGGTGGGCATTGTGGTACAGAAGGCCAAGCCATTGATTCGGACACCTGATTCCACATGGAGTGCAAATTTGAGTCCCAGCTATTCCATTCCAGTCCAGCTCCCTGCTAATGCACCTTGGAAGCAGCAAATGGTCACTCAAGTGCTTGAGTCCTTGACACTTTCTTGGGAGACCCTGATGGAGTTCTTGGCTCCTGGCTTCAGCCTGGCCTAGCCCTGGCTATTGCAGGCATTTGGGAAGTAAACCACCAATAGAAGATCTCTCTGTCACTCTGTCTCTCCTTCTCTTTCACTGCCTTTCAAATAAATTAATTTCTTTTTAAAATAATTTTTAAAAAGTCTCAAAGCAGTTGCTGGATTCCTGTTTAGGTGGAAATTCACTTAAATCACAAGATTTTTTTTTTTACTCTCCAAGTCTATGATTTCCATTAGTACCAATTTTTTTTTTAGCTTAAGTATTTTATTTGTTTGCAACTAAGCTTGTTAACACTCATTAGTACCAATAATTAAAAATTATCTTTTATATAAAATAACTTGCTTTTTTAAGAGTGTAAAAAAAGAGAAAGTTCTTCATTAATATTGATAAATGTGCTCAGAATTTTTTTTGCTCTACCTTTTTAAAATTTTTTTAATTTTAAAAAAGTATTTATTTGTTTGAGAGGCAGAGAGCAAGAGCTCTTATCCACTGGTTTGCTCCCCAAATACCCGCAGTGCTGGGCATGTGCCAGGAATTCAATCCAGGTCCCCCATATTGGTTACAGGGACCCAGTTACTTGAACCATCACCTGCTACCTCCCAGGTCTGCATTAGCAGGAAGCCGGAGTAAGGAGCTGGAGATGGTATTAAACCCAGGCACTCCAATATGGGATGCAGATATCCTGGCTGGCAACTTAACCACTAGGCCAGATTCATGCCCCTGTTTTACTTTTTAATTTTTTTAATTAATACTTAATGATGGCTGGCACCGCGGCTCACTTGGCTAATCCTCTGCCTGCAGTGCCGGCACCCCAGGTTCTGGTCCCGGTTGGGGCGCCAGTTCTATCCCGATTGCTCCTCTTCCAGGCCAGCTCTGCTGTGGCCCGGGAGTGCAGTGGAGGATGGCCCAAGTGCTTGGGCCCTGCACCCGCATAGGAGCATGGGAGACCAGGAGGAAGCACCTGGCTTCTTGCTTCGGATCCGCGCAGAGCGCCGGCCGTAGCGGCCATTTCAGGGGTGAACCAACAGAACGAAGACCTTTCTCTCTGTCTCTCTCTCACTGTCTAACTCTGCCTGTCAAAAAAAAAAAAAAAAAACTTAATGATTTCCTCAAAAAGTAAAGCATATTATATAAGTATAAAACCTAGAAAAGTAAATGTTTCGCCTAACTCAAATTCAGACAATGATCGTAGTAAATGAAGGAAGCTAGACTTGATTTTTTGGTCAGCAGTTCCTAAATGCAGACATTCTGAGATTCCTGTTCCTTCTGAACCAGGAAGTATCAAACCTTTTCCTAGAGGAGTGGATACAACTGTTCTAGGGGATAGTGGCAGAGTACCTGGGCTTAACATTAGCAACAGCTCAAGTATTGAAGATTTTCTTGTTCATTTGTCCACACATACTTATTTGTCTTTGAAGTGAAATGTCACTCACTCTACCATCTGACTGGTTTGTGCACTGGAACTCTAGCGTGTCAGTTCATATTCTGAGTGTGAGTTTCCTTGTGTTCTTCTTACCTGGAAACAATCCCCCCCAACAGTCAGTGGCTGAAACAACAACATTTATTTTGCTCACAAATTTGCATTCCGAGCGGGCTCAGTGGAGTGGCTCATCTGCGTGCAACATGACATTCACTGGGCGTTAGCTGGGATGGCTTGAAGGCTGGGGGCTGGCACCATTTGAAGCAGGTAGAACCTTCTATGATGATGGAAAAAATCTACATCTGCCCCTTCTGTTCAAGGAGACTGCAGCAAGGAGCTGTTGAGCAGTTAAAATGTGATTGTGGTTGAAAACTAGTGTGGTTAAAAAGCTGATATTTCAATTTTATAAATTTAAATAGCTACATATGGCTATTAACTACTGTATTATCAAAAATCAAAAGACTCTGGTAAGTCTAATACCTGGATTAAGACAATTCTTTGGGCAAACCTCATCTCCTTCCCTACATCTCTCCTCTACTTCTTCCCCTCCTTGCCCAGGCCCTCTCCATCTGAGTGTGTGTGCTGTATTTTGGCTTTCTGTCTGTCTTTTAGTCTCTTTGTAGGATTTCTTCAGCAGGGCGGCTTCATATTTGCCAGATTTCTTGCATGTTGGCAGTGGGTTCCCAGGGTCCAGGAAAGTGAGAGGGTGGGGGCAGCCTCATCGCAGAAGTTGCGGTGTCACTGCCACCATAGCCTTAGGCCCAGCTGGATTCAATGGAGGGAACAGAGGGCCCAGCACTTGCTGCAGAAGTGAGAGTGTTGCCTACAAAGCATGTGAGTAGGTATACTGATGTGACCGTCTGTGAAAAATACAACCTGCCACATCTTAATGTAAAATGGATTGGGTGAGGCCGGCACTGCAGCTCACTTGGCTAATCCTCCACCTGTAGCACTGGCACCCCGGGTTTTAGTCCCTGTTGGGGCACCAGATTCTGTCCCGGTTGCTCCTCTTCCAGGCTAGCTCTCTGCTGTGGTCCGGGAAGGCAGTGGAGGTGGCCCAAGTGCTTGGGCCCTGCACCCGCATGGGAGACCAGGAGGAAGCACCTGGCTCCTGGCTTCGGGTCGGCCCAGCATGCCGGCCGTAGTGGCCATTTAGGGGGTGAGCCAATGGAAGGAAGACCTTTCTCTCTGTCTCGCTCACTGTCAAACTCTGCCTGTCCAAAAAAAAAAAAAAAAAAGGATTGGGTGGCTAAGAGACCTCAGATTCCTTCTACTTCTGTTCAGTTCTAAAGAAAGAAACCATTATGTGTTAAATATTATTTTTAACCATAGTAATAAATTGTTAAATTGTTAGAAGGCTGCACAGTGAAAAATAAATCCCTTGATACACCATTCTCCATACTTCTTTTCTGTTACTCAGGGAGAACCACTTTTCATCTGTTAACTGCTCTGACTACTGTTAGTGACAGCCTTTTGGCTATATAATAATGCTGTTACTACAACCTCTTGAGTTATCAATTGTAGCGATAATGAATATAAAACTCCTTTTCGGCTATAATAGATACAGGCGTAGCTCACCATCTTCTCTGCCACCCTGCCCCTGTCCTTCATACTTTTATCACTGTTTTGAGCTTATCTCTAGGTTACCTTTTCAGTTCCTATACTGTATTTAATAAAGCCTTTCTGTTCTATTCTATCAATTATAGACACTATCCCTTCATTCCTGATGGACGAAGGGAATATAATTAGCCTATGCTTCCCTTTATAAATTTTATTCTCCTTTGTTAACATTGAGACAGAATATAATTAAATTTTAAGAAGAGCAATACATTTCTTTAGGGAATCTAGAGAAGGGAGGGTTTATTAGGGCTGCACACATTCTTGGGAGATCATGTGACTCTACCGTCCATCAGTAGCACCACACTTCATATTAGAGAAAGCAGAGAAATGACTTTTCCTTGCATTTGTACACACTGCCTTCAGCATCTTCTACTTGTGACATGACTTCTGATAGACTGCATCAAAATATGTGGGAAATGGGTATTAATTGGACTTTTATTTTTTAAAGATTTATTTATCTATTTGAAAGGCAGAGTTGCAGAGAGCAGAGGCAGAGGGGGAGAGAGAGAGATTGAGAGAGACAGACAGATAGAGAGAGAGGTCTTCCATCATTGGTTCACTCCCCAGGTGGCTGCAATGTCCAGAGCTGCACTGATCAGAAGTCAGGAGTCAGTAGCTTCCTCCAGGTCTTCCACGTGGGTGGAGGGGCCCAAGGACCTGGGCCATCTTCTACTGCTTTCCCAGGTCATAGCAGATAGCTGGATCAGAAGTGGAGCAGCTGGGACTTGAACCAGTGCCCATATGGGATACTGGCACTGTGGGTGATGGCTTTACCTGCTACGCCACAGCACCGGCCCCATTATTTATTTTTTTTTAAAGGTTTTATTTATTTATTTGAAAGGTAGAATTATAGACAGAGTGAGAGACCGAGAAAAGGATCTTCCAACTTCTGGTTCATTCCCCAAATGGCTGTAATGGTTGGAGCTGGGCCTATCGGAAGCCGATGTTGAGTTGGATTTGTTCTGAGAGGAGGAGCGTGGTTGGGACAAGAGGTGCGGAGTCAGCACACAGACCCTGGGAGTCGGGTGAAAGCAGGCCTGAGGTGAGCAGTCTGCAGACTCGTTTATTTCAGTTGCTACAGCAGCTTATATAGCCAAGACAGCCAATCCGGTCAAGGGGCGGTCTATGCCCTAACCAATCACAGCCTGTTGCCAGGCAGTTTCTGAAGCCATCCAATCACAGCCTGTTGCCAATCAGGCTCCATTGTCATGTAGTTTCCGAAGCCGTCCAATCACAGCCTGTTGCCAGCAGCCATCTTGGCATGGCCTTCTCATTCCACCACATTTCCCCCTTTTTGTTTATTTTTGAGCAATGGGAGGCATGATTCTTAGCCATACCATTGTTGACCCTGTTTTCATGTGGTCTCCAAAGCCATCCAATCACAGCCTGTTGCCAGGCTCTGTTGTCATATGGTTTCCAAAGCCATCCAATCACAGCCTGTTGCCAGGCAGTTTCCATTGCCAGCGGCCGTATTGACATGGCCTTCTCATTCCACCACAAGCCAAGATCCAGGAGCTTCTTCATGCAAGTGCAGGGGTCCAAGCACTTGAGCCATCTTTCATTGCTTACACCGGCCATAAGCAGAGAGCTGGATTGGAAGAGGAGCAGCTGGGATGGGAATCAGCACCCATATGGGATGTCTGCACTGCAGGTGGAAGCTTAGCCTACTAAGCCCCAGCACTGGCCCTGTAATTTATATTGTCAAAGTCGATAACATCTCTACTCTGCCAGTGATGTAGTGATCGAGGACACAAACTCCGGAAATGCATTGGCTGAATCTGAATCCAGTTTTCCACTTAGTGGCTGTATAACCTTGGGCAAGTTAGCTGACCTCTCAATGCCCCTCAGTTTCTTCATCTGTCAAATAGGGATGGGGCCATTGTGGCACAGCGTGTAAAGCTACCACCTGTAGTGCCAGCGTCCCATGTGGGCACCAGTTTGAGTCCATAGCTCTCTTCTATGGCCTGGGAAAGCAGTGGGAGACCCAGTAGAAACTCCAGGTTCCTGGCTTCAGGTCAGCACATCTCCAGCTGTTTTGACCATTTGGGGAGTGAACCAGCAGATGGAAGACATTTCTCTCTCTCTGCCTCTGCCTCTATGTAACTCCGACTTTCAAATAAATAAATGAATCTTTTTTTAAAAAATAGGAATAATAACCATACTTGCTTTGTATGGTTGTTATGAGTATAAGGGAAAAATTCTTAAAACAGTGCCTAGTATGTAAGTGCTATATCAGTAAATTACTAACCTGTTCTGTTTCTTAACTGTTTGAATCTTCTATGCTTTATCTACAGGTGTATTCTAAAGCCGACAATCAATAAACCATGTTTGTATTGTAATAATTATATAAATATTATTGACTATGAGGGTGGGGAATGTCCAGCCTGCAGGCCATATAATGCACATGAAATCCTTTGGTGTGGCCCTGCTCAGGCATCTGCAGGCAAGACTTGAAATTCAGTAAATTTGTAGCGGGCTAATTTTTAAGTGGGTGATTTTGTATGGCCTGTGAATAATGTTATGAATATCCAAATGGCCCTTGGCTGGAAAAAGTTCCTTACCCTTGGTACTTTGTGGTCACTGGTTATATTTCCTTTCTTGAATGACTTTGTTTTTCTTGAGTTTCTAATCATCTTTCTTTATCTTGCCTCATCACTCGTTAACACCTTATGTTGTTTTAAATTCTTTATCAGACTTGATGTTTCCAGACCTAACTGATTGCTACGTAGGTCTGAGGCAAGCTGTTGTAGAGTAACTTTTCGCTATTACATTCCTAAATTTGTTCCATCGTTTCTTGGGTTATTTTTTCAAATTGATTCCCTGCCCACCCTCACCGCCCAGCATTGTGAGTTAAGCCATCACCTGTGATGCTAGCATCCTATATGAGTGCCCGTTCAAGTCCCTGCTGCTGCACTGCCATTCCAGCTGCCTGCAATGTGCCTGGGGAAGCAGCAGGGGTGGCCCAAGTGCTTAGGCCCCTGCCACCCTCATGGGAGACCTGAATTGAGTTCCTGCTCCTGCCTTTGGCCTGGCCCTGTGCTTGCTGTTGAGGCTGTTTGGGGGGAAGATCCCTCTCTGTGTCTCTTCCCCTCTCTCTGTAACTCTGCCTTTCAGATAAATAAATAACAAAAAAAACCTGGATCCCTCATTCTGTTATAACATGCCTTCAAGTAACTTCCTAAGAAAGGTTGTGTGGGAATTAAACTTTCTGGGTCCTGCATATCTTGAAAATGCATTCATTTTTGCCTTAGACTTAATTGATGGTTTGTCTGAATCTAGAATTCTGTTAAATTCTTTTCTCTCAGAAGTTTGAAGACTACTACTTCCTGGCATTCCCTGTTGCTTATTAGAAATCTGATGCCAGTCTGTGTCTTGTTCTCTAGAGTGGACCTCATTAGCTATTTCTTCTCCCTGGAAACTTTTTCTGTCATCTCCTTGGAAAATATAAACTGTGAATCTTGGTGTGGGTCCTTTCATTCATTTTGGGGCACGTTATGAGTCTTTTGGAAGAGTGTCAATTTTGAGCCAAAGACTAGAAAATTCCTGGTGTGTGTGTGTGTGTGTGTGTGTGTGTACACATACATATATAAATATTCATTTTTTGAGCTCTGATTAGATGAGTATAAGATCTTTCGTGTGTTATATCTTTTTTTTAAAATTTATTTATTTATTTGAAAGGCAGAGTTGCAGAGATAGGAGAGGCAGAGAGATCTTTCATCTGCTGGTTCACTCCCCAAATGGCCACAACTGCTGGAGCTGGGCCAATCTGAAAAGCCAGGAGCCAGGAGCTTCTTCCAGATCTTCCATATGGGTATAAGGGTCCATGCACTTGGGCCATCTTCCACTGTTTCCCCAGGCACATTAGTAGGGAGCTGAATTGGAAGTGAAACAGCAGGGACTTGAACCAGCGGCCATATGGGATACTTTACCCACTATATCACAGTACAGTCTCCATGTAATATCTTTTTTAAAATAATGAAAAACTGCTTTGATTCGCTCATTTAAGTATGTAATTCAGTGGATTTTGGTGTATTTGTTGCAGGAGTTCCAGTAGGGTCGGTTCTTTGTCTCACAGAGGAAAATTTATGATGTGGACAATGATGAGAAGCAAAGACTCCTGCTAACCAGGAGGGGCCCAAGGGAGAGTTCCAGAAAGGCTTATATGGGAGTGCTTGTAGATTGATCGGTTGCCCAGGTGGTTTCCATATGTCAGGGGTCTGGTCTCTGGTCAGCTGAGAAACATTTATCTTATGTACATTTTGGGAAGTGGTCATGATCTCTGAGCAGGTTATCTTTCTGTTGAGAAGTGTAGGTCTTTCTGCACGTCTCGGGAAGTGGTCATGGGCTCCGATCAGTTGAGAAATGTTATCTTGATGACCAGAAACAGTTGAAAGAAGTTACCTCACTGGTCACTTCAAAGGTGTCACCATTGAAAAATGTTGCAGATCAGCTAGAAATGCATGTGGTCTGCTCTGATGTCAGAACTTGTTTTCTTTTCTTTTCTTTTCTTTTTTTTTTTTTTTTTTTTTTTTGACAGGCAGAGTTAGAGAGAGAGACAGAGAGAAAGGTCTTCCTTCTGTTGGTTCACTCCCAAATGGCCACCACGGCTGGTGCTGCGCTGATCCAAAGCCAGGAGCCAGGTGCTTCCTCCTGGTCTCCCATGCGGGTGCAGGGCCCAAGCACTTGGGCCATCCTCCACTGCCCTCCTGGGCCACAGCAGAGAGCTGGCCTGGAAGAGGGGCAACCGGGACTAGAACCTGGTGCCCACATGGGATGTCAGCACCGCAGGCAGAGGATTAACCGAATGAGCCATGGTGCCAGCCCCTCTTTCTTTCTTTTTTCTTTTAAGATTTATTTATTTATTTGAAAGTCAGAGTCACACACAGAGAGAAGGAGAAGCAGAGAGAGAGAGAGAGAGAGAGAGAGAGAGAGAGAGAGAGAGAGAGAGAGAGGCAGGCCTTCCAGCCATTGGTTCACTCTCCATTTGGCTGCAATGGCTGGAGCTGTGCTGATCCAAAGCCAGGAGCCTCTTCTGGGTCTCCCGTGCGGGCACTTGGGCCATCTTCTAGTGCTTTCCCAGGCCATGGCAGAGAGCTGGATTGGAAGCAGAGCAGCCGGGACTTGAAGTGGCACCCATATGGGATGCTGGCACTGCAGGTGACAGCTTTACCCGCTATGCCACAGCGCGACCCTAGAACCTGATTTGTTATGGTAATAGGATCCATTATTTTCCCTGTCTGCCTCTTAGTTCTTTTACTGCCTCCTGACATATTCAGAGAGAGTTGTGCAACCATCACCACAGTCTAATTTTAGAACATTTTTATTACCTCGGAAAGAAACCCCACTCTGTAGTAATCATTCGCTCTTCTCTCCCACCTGCCTCTAGACAACCACTCATTTGCTTTCTCTCTATATGCCTGTTAGGGACTTTTAGTATGAATGGAACCATACAATGTATGCCTTCTTTCATATCTTCTTTATATGTTATGTGTACAAGGCCCTTATCACATATATGATTTGCAAATATTTTCTCTCATTTTATAGGTTTTCTTTTTACCTTCATTTTGTATATTTATAGCACAAAATGAAATCCATTGCATCTGTTTTTTTCTTTTGTTGCTTGTGTTTTGGTGTTGTATCTAAGAAACTGTTACTTAAAGTCATAAATATTTATTCATGTATTTTTTTAAGAGTTTTATAGTTTTAGCTCTTACATTTAGGTCAAGGATCCCTTTAGAGTGAATTCTTGTGTATGTCATGAGATGGGGAGAGAGGTCCAAGTTCATTATTTTGTCCCAGCTGTATCCTCCCCATTAAATTATATTGCAACTATTATCCAAAAATTATGTGACCATAAATATAAGGATTTAATTATAATCTCTCATTTCTGCCCCATTGATCAATAGGTCTGTCTTTATGCCAGTACCACATGGTCTTGATACCTGTCGCTTTATAATATGTTTTGAAATTAAGAAGTATGAATTCTCCAACCTTGTTCTTTTTCAAAATTGTTGTGGCTGTTTTAGGTCTCTTGTATTTCTACATGAATTGTAGCAATAGATTACCAATTTCTATAATCAAGTCAGCTAAAATTTTTAAAATATAGTAGACTTTACTTTTTAGAAAAGCTTCAGGTTTATAGAAAAGTTGAGCAGAAAGTGCAGAGTTCTCACACTTCCCCATGTACTTCTTCAGGTAACCCTATTATTAACATCTTGCATTAGTGTAGTATACTTGTAACTACTGATTCACTGTTATTAGCTAAAATCCATGGTTTATATTAGGTTCATGCTTTTTGTCCACTTTTCTATGGGTTTTGAGAAGTGCATATTGTAATGTATCTGTCATTAGGCAATCATCTGGAATAGTTTCACTCCCTAAAAATACTCTGTGCTCCAATCTATTCGTCTCTCCCTTCCTCCTTTCAAGCCCCTAGCAATAATGAAACTTTTTTATTGTCTCTGTAGTTCTGCCTTTTCCAGAATATTATGGAGTTGGAATCATACAGATTTTCAGATTGGCTTGTCACTTGGCAATATACAGTTGTTTCCTTCATGCTTTTTCATGGCTTTATAGGGCATCTCTTTGTCTCTCTGATTAACTTCTCATTGTACAAATGTACTCACTGATTATATTTCATTGTATAGGTGTAGCACAATTTGCTTATCCATTCACTTGTTGAAGGAAATCTTGGTTGCTTCCAGAATTTGGTAGTTATGAGTAAATCTGCTGTAAACGTCCTTGTGCATGTTTTTGTGTGGGTATAAATTTTCACCTCATTTGGATAACTACCAAGAAGTGCAACTGCTGAATTGTTTGGTAAAAGTATGGTTAGTTTTGTAAAAAATTGCCAAACCATTTTCCAAAGTGGCTATACCATTTTTTGGGTATTCCTACCAACAATAAATGGTTGTTCCTGTTGTTCTGCATCTTCACCAGCATTTTGGATTTTCACCATTCTAACAGATATGTCATAGTATCACTATTACAATTATTTGCAATTTCCTAATGACATGATGAGGTTGAGTATCTTTTCATATACTTTTTCGCCATCTATACATTTCCTCTTTCTTTTTAAAAGATTTATTTGTTTATTTGAAAGTCAGAGTTACACAGAGAAAAAAAGAGACAGAGAAAGAGATAGGGGGCTTCCATCTGATGAGTCACTCCCCAGTTGGCCTCAATGGCCAGAGCTGCACTGATCTGAAGCCAGGAGCCAGGAGCTTCTTCCCAGGTGCAGGGGCCCAAGGACTTGGACCATCTTCTACTGCTTTCCCAGGCCATAGCAGAGAGCTGGATTGGAAGTGGAACTGCCAGATCTCTAACCAACACCCATATGGGATGCTGGCACTGCAGACAGGGTTTACTCACTACACCACAGTGCCGGTCCCTGTACATTTTTTAAAAGATTTATTTATATACTGGAAAGTCAGAATTACACAGAGAAGGAAAGGCAGAGAGAGAGAGGGAGGTCTTCCATCTGCTGGTTTACTCCCCAATTGGCTGCAATGGTCAGAGCTGCGCCGAATCGAAGCCAGCAGCCAGGAGCTTCCTTCGAATCTCACATGTGGGTGCAAGGGCCCAAGGATCTGGGCCATCATCCGCTGCTTTCCCAGGCCATAGCAGAGAGCTGGATCAAAAGTGGAGCAGCCTGGACTCGAACTGGCACCCATATGGGGTGCCAGCACTGTAGGTGGCAGCTTTACCTGCTATGCCACAGCACCGGCCCCTGTACATTTTCTTTGATGAGATATCTATAAAGGTCTTTGGAGCTTTTTTGTTATTAAAAGATTTATTTATTTGAAAGGTAGATTTACAGAGAGAAGAGAGAGAGACAGAGATCTTCTATCCGCTAGTTCATTCCCCAAATGGCCTCAATGGCTGGGGCTAGACCAGGTCAAAACCAGGAGCCAGGAACTCCATCCAAGTCTGCAACATGTGTGTGTTGGTTAAGTCTTAATCAGATAAGACGTCTGCAAATATTTTCTCTTGGTTTATGTCTTATCCTCTCATTCTCTGGAGAGTGTTTTTGGCAGGGCAGAACTTTTTAAATTCAGGAAGTCCAGTTTGCCAATTATTTCTTTCACAGATTGTAGCTTTGATGTTGCCAGCTAGTATTTTAATAGGGGTTATGTTGAATTTGTTGATAAATTTAGGGAGTATTGCCAATAAATCTTTTAATTCATGAACATACATGTCTTTCATTGCATTTAGATTTTCTTTATTTTTTTTCAATAATATTTTGTGGTTCTCAGTTATACAAGTCTTACATTTCTTTTGTTAATTTTATTCATAAGTACTTTATTCTTTTTGAAGTTATTGTCAATAGAATTCTTTTAATTATGTTTTTATATTTTTCACCGATTACATATAGTTTACTAGATCTTTTCTATCTTGTTATACCTTCTTATTCTACAGTTTGGGAAATTTCATTGACTTTTATTTCTAGTGAAGCTTTAAATTTTAGCTATAACTTAAAAATTTTAATGTATTGCTTGTTAATTTTTCATAGTAATGCTGTTCACTTATTCTTTGAGGCAGTGCTTTCTTAGCTGTCTCTGAGGATACTTACTGGAAGTTGTATTGTTGGTGGGGCTTGTGTGACCCCTCCCCTACTCTGCTACCTGGATTCTTTCTCTCTTTCTCGCTTTTTTTTCCTCCCAAGATATATATTTTTTTAATTTCCATCTCTTTCATGTGGCAGGCATGCCTCAAATGTGTAATATTCTTTAGTTGTCCATTTATAATTAAGAATAAGGTGATAAAAACTGGCTTGGGAGATCTGGGTGTCTGGATGGAGTTTATGGACTGGAGGGCTTCCCTTGGGATCGGGAAGCTGTTGATACTGGACTGTGTTCTCTGCCTTGAAAGTGATCGTTTTCTTGAAGAGAACATCTGGTTTGTTTTGATTCGCTGGCTTTCTTGTGATTAGAGGTGGATAGGTGGTCAGTAGATGCCTGATTCTTGTTTTCTTGCTTTAGCTTAGGGGTGCCCTGGGTGGTGTGATAGAGACGTAACTCTGATGCTCTCTTTTTAGCCCTGTTTCTCTTTAGTTGAAGAACAGGTTAGCTACTGGTAGTTCATGTGCCAGTGAGCATTAATGAGGCTCCTCTCAAGGGCTTCAGGAGGTGCCCAGGATTAAATGGAAAATTGTGTATACGGTTTCCTACGAAAGGGCCATGGCTTGGAAGAAGTTCTCCAAGTGGTTGATGGTCTTGAAAAGGTTAAAAATTGGTAAGGCAGCCGGCGCCGTGGCTCAACAGGCTAATCCTCCGCCTTGCGGCGCCGGCACACCGGGTTCTAGTCCCGGTTGGGGCGCCGGATTCTGTCCAGGTTGCCCCTCTTCCAGGCCAGCCCTCTGCTGTGGCCCGGGAGTGCAGTGGAGGATGGCCCAGGTGCTTGGGCCCTGCACCCCATGGGAGACCAGGATAAGCACCTAGCACCTGGCTCCTGCCATCGGATGAGCGCAGTGCGCCGGCCGCGGCAGCCATTGGAGGGTGAACCAACGGCAAAGGAAGACCTTTCTCTCTGTCTCTCTCTCTCTCACTGTCCACTCTGCCTGTCACAAAAAAAAAAAAAAAAAAAAAAAAAAAAAAATTGGTAAGGCTTAGGTTTTCATTGCAGCATACTCAGTTATGAAAATTCAGCTTTCATATTCAACAACGTACAAGGCACATTGACATTTTAGATGACAATAAAAGCTTTTTCCCTTAAATTTGCAGAAGAAGAACATGTACAGTAATGATTAATATATGGTGGGAGATGAAAAGTTTAAGAAAGACAAATGCAATAGAAGAAATGCAATAGAAGTTAAAAAAAAAAGATATTATTTCCCTCTTAGAAGGAATTTAGATCTTCTTGTTAGCGTGGTTTAATCTGAACAGCATCTGTAGTGTTGAGGTGATGTGCTATGAGGATAAATTAGAACATTTGTTTATATTGAGCCCTCTGCACTCATGAAATAACTAAATATAATAACTTTTCCCTGGAAGCTTGGAGTTATGTAAATATTTTTTACCAGCATGGTTACAAGGCAGTACAGTCATTCCTGCCACTCCTACAATTTGCTATGCATGGGTGGTCCCTATATAAATATTTATTTTGTGCTTCTGACAGGAAAGAAATCTAACTTTAAACATCAAGAAAGAAAAATTATCATTTGGTGTACTTCCTTGCTCGTATAATGAGTGGTTTCACTATCCTATTTTAGGGGAAAATATTGGTAATATAGGAATTTACTTTTAACAAGGTCTTTACTGTTTTCTTTTGCTGATTTTGTAAAAAGAAGTGTTAGATAAATCCTAGCCTTTTTTGGGATTTACTTATTTATTTGAGAGGTAGACAGAGACAGACAAACACTGAAAACTCCCATTTACTGGTTCATTCCCCAAAGGCCTAGAAGCCAGGAACACAGCCCAGGTCTTCCTCATACACTTGAGCCATCACCTGCTGCCTCCCAGGTTGCCTGTTGCCAGGAATCTGGGATTGGGAGCAGAGCCAGACTGGTCTCAGGCATTTTTATTCCAGTAAGAGATGGACGTGTATCAATCACTATGGCAAATGCCTATAGCTCAAGAACTATTTTGCATAAAGCACAGAAAACCCCATAATAACTTATGAGTACCTTTAGCTAATATTTATGGTCTTTTTTTAGGATGATATAAAGCTTGCTTCTTGAAAATATTCAAACTCAGGTTCAGTGGTCATTGCTGCATCATTTTGCATTTTACTGGTTATCTGAAAATTTATTTCACAATTTTATGTATTAAATTGACAGTCTGCTTTTTTATTTTAAAATAGTAATTTAATTATTAAATAAATTTAAATTTTCTGAAAATGTAAAAATTTCAAAATAGTTTATTTCTTAGTAATAATTTCTAGCTTTAAAAGGTGTATTTTGTTATACCTTAAGACTATGAATAGTTCAGGTAACCTCAGAGCTCTCTTAATTACAATAAATAAAAAATTAACTTTCCCTTTCTTTTTCCTTAGTGAAAATTAGATTCCACATGAGACTATTGCTACTGTTATCTTGCTTTGTTAATGTGCTAGTATTAGTTTGGCTTACAATGTAAGGTGTTTTTTTCTTTTGTGAACATTATTTTCTTGTATTGTTTTTTCCTCTGCATCCCATTTCCCCACTCTTTTTTTTTTTTTTTAAATTTTTGACAGGCAGAGTGGACAGTGAGAGAGAGAGACAGAGAGAAAGGTCTTCCTTTTGCTGTTGGTTCACCCTCCAGTGGCCGCCGTGGTCGATGCGCTGCGGCCGGCGCACTGCGCTGATCCAAAGCCAGGAGCCAGGTGCTTCTCCAGGTCTCTCATGGGGTGCAGGGCCCAAGCACTTGGGCCATCCTCCACTTCATTCCCGGGCCATAGCAGAGAGCTGGCCTGGAAGAGGGGCAACCAGGATAGAATCCGGCACCCCGACCGGGACTAGAACCTGGTGTGCCAGCTCCGCTAGGTGGAGGATTAGCCTATTGGGCCATGGCGCCGGCCCCACTTCCCCACTCTTAAAAGATGACTCTCTAACCCATTTTTATCCAGATTTTTTTTTAACACTTCATGAAAATCTTTGAGATTAATGTCCAGAAGAATTGTTAGCCTTGTAATTTAAAGGAAGAATAAGTCAGTTCCCTCCTACATGTTTAATGTAGCTGTAATAGCTGCTAAAACGTAAAAGTGAAGTTTAAAATTTATTTTCACTGACCACTTCACCTGTTGAATTATTGTACTAAGCAAAAATGAAATTTCAATAGGACTCCAGGAAATTTTCAAATATACATAAATTAAGGAGAATAGTAAAATAACCCTCGTCTACCCATCACTTTGCTTCCACAGCAATCAGCATATGACGAGTCTCATTCATAGCTACCCTAAAGCACTCTAGCTGGGTTATTTTTAAAAAATAAGTTTATTTATTTATATTTTAAAAAAAGATTTATTTATTCAAAAGGTAGCATTACAGAGAGGAAGGGAAGAAGGGAGGGAGAGGGAGAGGGAGAGAGGGAGAGAGAGATTTTCTCTCTGCTGGTTCACTTCCTAATGGCCACACGGCTGGCCAAAACCAGCAGCCAGGAGTTTTCTCCACATCTCCCTCATGGATGCAAGGACCCAAGTACTTGGGCCATCTTCCATTGCTTTTCCAGGCACGTTAGCAGGTAGTTAGATTGGAAGTGGAGTACCCATATGGGATGCCAGCACTGTAAGCTGTAACTTAACCCACTGCAACCACAGCACTGGCCCCATTTTATTTTGTTTTGTTTCAAAGAGAGCAAATGAGTGCCAGGCTGAAGCCAGGAGCTAGGAACTCAATGTGGTTCTTCTAAGTGGGTGACAGGGACCCAACTTCTTAAGCCATCACCACTACCTCCCAGCTGGATTACTTTATTTTCTTCAGATTTATTTATTTATTTTGGAAGAGAGAGAGCACACTTCAGCTGCTGATTCAGTACCCAAATGGCCACAACAGTCAGGGTTGGGCCAACCTGAAGTCAGAAGCCAGGAGCTTCATCCTGGTTTTCAGTGTGGATTAAGGTCCCCAAGGACTTGAGCCATCTTCTGCTACTTTTCCCAGGGAAGTGGAACACCTGGGACTTGAACCGATGCCCATATAGGATGCTGGCATTGCAGGCAGTGGCTTAATTTATTACACCACAGCACCAGCCCCAATTTGTAAAGGTTTATTTTCACTTTATTTGAAAGGCAGAGAGAGCGATAGACACAGATCTTCCATCTACTGGTTCACTCCCTAAGTGCCTACAATAACCAGAAGTTGAAGCCAGGAGCTGAGAACTCAGCCTGGGTCTCCCACATAAGTGACAAAGACCTAATTACTGAGACATCATCTGCTGCCTCTGAGGGTACACATTAGCAGAAAATTAGGAAGCGGAGGAGCCAGACCTCACACCAGGCACTCCCATATAGGATGGGGCATCTTAACCACTGTGAAATGCCTGCCCCACAGCTGAAGTGAGTTGAAGAAATAAATCCATTGGGACATTTTTACAAGAAGTAGGATTACATTTTTGTTACTAGGTTTATATAAAAATGAGTGCCTTTAGATAGATTTTGATAGTTTGTGTATATATGTTCATTTATGTGCTTGTTTATTTGGCCTAAAGAATAAATTCTGTTTTCAGTATTGATTTACATAAATTTCTGTTATTTTTAGGGCAAACGTTGGCTAATCTTTAGAATTTATAATGAATAACATGATAATGAATTTGGCTTGATATTTCTGTTGCAAGTTTGAAGATCTGTGTGTGTCTTCCTTAAGAAGGATTACTACATTAAAACAGATTTGTTACAACCCTTTCTAATTATCTTATTCTTTTGAATCAAAAGAAATTGTGAGGAGATATTTTATTTTATTTGTTTTTAAATACCCATTTGACCTAGGTAAATGTTGTAAAAATAGTGTCAGCATAGTTATAATCTAATGCTTTGTTGATTACTGATGTTTACACAATATTCATTTACTTAGATTTGTTTTTACATTCTTGGGTTTTTTTTTATATCAAGATAGTATAAACACAGTTTGCGAGGGCTGGCGCTGTGGCGTAGTGAGTAAAGCTGCTGCCTGCAGTGCTAGCAGGTGCCGGCTTGAGTCCCGGTTGCTGCATTTCCAATCCGGCTCTTTGCTATGGCCTGGGAAAGCAGTGGAAGATGGCCCGTCTTTGGGCCCCTGCACCCACGTGGGAGACCTGGAGGAAACTCCGGGCTCCTGGCTTCAGATCAATGTAGTTGAGGCCGTCTAGGGAGTGAACCAGGAGACAGAATACCTCTCTCTCTCTCTCTCTCTCTCTCTCTCTCTCTCACTCTGCCTTTCAAATACACGAGTAAGTCTTTTTTTAAAAAAAAATGCTTACAGTTTTCGCTTAACTTAATGTCTAAGAACCTCTGTTCGTATTTTTGAGTATCTTTTCTTATTGTACAGTTAAATTGGGTCTTAAGAAGTCAAATAAATTCTTTATTTTGCATAGGGAATTAAGATCTCACTGGAATGTTAGTTCTACATAGCATAGATTTTTCTCATTAAAATTTATTTAAATTGTTATAAAAAAATCTCTGTTGGGGCCGGTGTTCTGGCTTAGCAAGTAAGGCCACCATCTTCCATTCTGGCATTCCATGTGGGCACTTGTTTGGGTTCCAGCTGCTCCACTTCCTATCCAGCTCCCTGCTGGTGGCCTGGGAGAGCAGTGGAGTATAGCTACAGTCCTTGGGTCCTTGTACCCACACAGGGGACCTGGGGAGGTTCTTGGCTCCTGGTTTCGATCTGGCCTAGCCCTGGCCATTCTGGTCATTTTGGGAATGGGCCAGCAGATGGAGGATCTCTCTTTCTGTCTCTCCCTGTCCCTCTGTGACTCTGCCTTTCAAATAAATGAAATAAATATATATATTTTTAAATCTCTTATCTTCTAGCATTTAAAACTTTGACACTTTATGTCACATTCAAGGTTTCCCTAATACAAATGCAGTAAAATACATTTTAAATGATTAGCTTCTTCCCAAAAACTTTTTACTCTACCATTTTATATAAACTTTAAGAAAATAATTTTATGTATATTTACTTAGGAGACAGAGTGTTCCCATCTACTGGTTCACTCCCTAAATATCTGCAGTGGCCGATGGGGCTGAAGCCAACAGCTGTGAATTCAATTCATGTCCCCTGCATGAGCGGCAGAAACAACCATCCCTGCTGCCTCCTAGGGTCTACGTTAGCAGGAAGCTGATGTCGGGAGCCAGAGCCAAGAGTTGAACCCAGACACTCAAATATGGGATGTGACAGAGAGGGAGAGATCTTCCAACTGCCTGTTTCACTCTCAAATGGCCACAACAGGCAGGACTGAGCCATGCCAAAGCCAGGAACCAGGAACTCAGTATTGGTCTCCCACATGGGTGGCAGGGGCCCAGCACTTGGGCTATCCTCTGCTGCCTTCCAGGTGCATTAGTAGGGAACTGGATCAGAAGCAGAGCAGCCAGGACTCAAGCTATGTTGCAAGTGGTGACCTAACCTGCTGAGCCACGATGCCAGCTCCAGAAGCAGCCAACTTAACCCGCGTCTTCACCATAGCAAATGCCTATCCCCACTTAAGCTATTCAAACAGCTTTCCAAATTATCTCTAAATATGCATGCTTGTCAATTGAGAATAGGCTAAATGTATTAATTTGTTTTCCATTTAATATAAAGTTGTAACTTTTTTACCGTTATAAAATTATTGAACTCTGTGATTGCCAAACTTTAAGAACATCTAGGATAGTAGTTCACACGTAAACATATGTCATATTCCATAATACCTTGGCTGTAACATGCAAGAGCAAGGTTGATAGAAAAAGCCTTGAGTCAGCACACCTGGTGTCAGAACCACAGTTGGGTGCACTCGGAGGAGTCACCAAACCACTTGTTCTCAGCCTTCACACTTTCTCTTGTGAGACAAGCAGAGCAGGGAATCGGATGATACAGTCATTTCCTGGCTGAAGCAACAAAAGAATTAAGTATTGAATTCTAAGTCACTGGTTTTGCAACTCTTAGTGAATACTACCTATTTTACCTTTACAAACAGTGATTAAACTTGGGCAATAGCACTTCTAAGTGTTTTGGTAATGAGAGTGTAAGGTGCAATAATACTTTTGACTGAACAACCCAAGGAGTATCTAAATTTAAATATTGGCTCATTCTCTTTAAGAAAGATTAATAACTATAATTATTGAAATGCTAAATTAATGAGAAATAAACTTTATATATTTCTCATTTCAATGTTTAATAAAAGGATTATCTAACCAAAATAGTTCAAATCCCAGCCTCTTCCTACTTAAATGATATCATATAAATTTCATAACTTCATTTGAAAAAAAATGGGGGTGGGGCCAGCACTGTGGTGCAGCGGGTCTAAAGCGCAGCATCCCATATGGGCGCCAGTTCAAGACCCAGCTACTCCAATTACAATCCAGTTCTCAGCTATGGCCTGGGAAAGCAGTAGAAGATGGCCTGTCTTTGGTCCCCTGCACCTGCGTGGGAGACCCGGAAGAAGCTCCTGCCTCCTGGCTTTGGATCAGCGCAGCTCGGCTATTGCAGCCAATTGGGGAGTGAACTAGCAGATGGAGGACCTCTCTCTCTCTCTCTCCTCTCTCTGTGTAACTCTGACTTTCAAATAAATAAATAAATAAATCTTAAAAACAAGAAAAGAAAACAATGGGGGCAATAGCTGCCTTACCCTAGGGGCATTTTGAGAGGGAAGATAACGCATATAAAACACTTAGCACAGTGTCTGTTAGTGTTCAGTAGAAGCCACTTAGGAACTTTGGGGGAGGTGGTGGCAGTAGCTAATGGGAAGCATTGAGTCAGTCAGTATTTTGCATTTCTGTGAACTTTCTGTTAGGTTTTGATCACATGTTCTATTTAGCTGAGCAGTACCCAAGTTTAGTCATTATGAAGTTAGTAAAACATAAATAGCCCTGTCCAAAAAAAATTCCAAATTTCACCTTGTATTTTCTATTTTAGGAGTGGAGACTTTGAAATAATGAAAAATGGAAGCTAACAGAGTTTTGATGGCTAAAAACTGAGAAAGGGAGACTGATGTGCTGGTGCACTGGGTTAAACCACCAGTTGGAATGCTCATATCCCATATTGGCGTGCCAGTTTGAGTCCTGGCTACTCCAGGTTGCAGTCAGCTTCATTCTCACTATTCCATGCTTCCAGTCGGCTTCCTGCTATTGCGTGCTCAGGGAAGGCAGCAGAGGATGGCCCCAAGGAGTTGGGTCCCTGCCATCTACATGGGAGAGCTGGATGGAATTCCTGGCTCATGGCCTGGGCCTGGCCTAGCCCTGGCTGTTGGCATTTGGAGAGTAAACTAGTGGATGGAAGATCTCCCTGTCTCTCCATCATTCTGCTTTTAAAATAAATAGATAAATAAAAAAGTAAATCTTAAAAAAAAAAAAAAAGAAACCACTGAGAAAGTGGAAGATGTAGAAGAATTAAGAAGGACTGTTTCTGAATTTTGGCCCATAGGATATATAGCTGTATGGGGTGGGCATTTGTTACAGCAGTGAAAACACCTGAATCTGGGTTTCAGTCCCAGTCCCACTTCCAGTTCCAGCTTAGTGCTTGGAAGGCAGCAGGTGATGGCTCGAGTAGCTGGGCCTCTGCCCCCACGTGGGAGACTTGGCTGAATTCCCACCTCCTGGACATTTGGGGAGTGAACCAGCAGAAAGGACATCTCTTTGCCTCTATATCTGTCTCTTTTACTCTTTCTCTTTGCAGTAAATTGAAAAAATTTTAAATGAAAGTACAATCTCATTTGGTTATTATTTATAGTCCTTGCCTGTTTTCCTGCTGGAGTATGATCTTTTTGACCCTTTTATTTGTTGAATTCCTTATTTAGTAGAGCCATTAAGCCTGTGACTATCATGCAAATTAAAAATATGTGATCTCAGGTGTGCACTGTGATGCAGCTGGTTAAGCTGCCACTTGTAACACTGGCATCCCACATGAGCACCTGTTCAAGCCCCAGCTGCTCCACTTCTGTTACAGCTCCCTGCAATTCACCTGGAAAAGCAGTAGAAGATGAGTTTGGCCCCTGCCACCCTTGTGGGAGATCTATATGGAATGCCTGGCTTCTGTCCGGCCCAAACCATTGCAACCACTTAGGGTGAACCAACTGATGGAAGATCTCTGTTTCTCCTTCTCTCTGCAACTTTACCTTTCAAATAAATGGAATTTTTTTTTTTTTAACAGGCAGAGTTAGACAGTGAGAGAGAGAGACAGAGAGAAAGGTCTTACTTCCATTGGTTCATCCCACAAATGGCCGCCACAGCCGGCGCACTGTGCCAATCTGAAGCCAGGAGCCAGGTGCTTCCTCCTGGTCTCCCATGCGGGTGCAGGGCCCAAGCACTTGGGCCTTCCTCCACTGCCCTCCCGGGCCACAGCAGAGAGCTGGACTGGAAGAGGAGCAACCAGGACAGAACCGGCACCCCAACCAGGACTAGAACTGGGGTGCCGGTACCGCAGGCGGAGGATTAGCCTAGTGAGCTGTGGTGCCGGACAAATAAATTGAGTCTTAAAAAATGTGATCTCAAAATAACAAAATGTTAAGTTTAAGAAATTAATGTACAGCTAATTAAATTATATTGACAGATTTTTATGCTAAGGAAATGCTTATTTTTTAAAAAATTTTTAAAAATTTTAAAGATTTTATTTATTTAAGAGGTAGAGTTACAAATAGAGAGAGTGAGAGAAAGGTCTTCCATCCACTGGTTCATTCCCCAGATGGTCACCATGGCCAGAGCTGGACCAACCTGAAGCCAGGAGCCAGGAGCTTCTTCTGGATCTCCCACACAGGTGCATGAGCCCAAGTACTTGGGCCATCTTTTTGTGCTTTCTTAGGCCATAAGCAGAGAGCTGGATCAGAAGAAGAGTATCCGACACTCAAACTGGCACCACAGGCGGAGGCTTAACCTACTAAGCCATAGCACCGGCCCCTAAACATTTTATTTATTTAATTAATTAGTTTAGAAAAAGATATTCCATCTACTGGTTCATTCCCTAAAACCCCTCAGGAGCCAAGACTGGGCTAAGTTGAAGCCAGAAGCCAGGGACTCAAAACAGGCCTGCTACCTGGGTGGCAGATGTGCTTGTCACTTGAGGCACCCCTTGCTGCCCCCCAGATATGCATTAGCAGGATGCTGGAATCCAGATGGGAGCTGAGACACAAACGCAGGCACTGTGAAATAGAATGTGGGCATCCCAAGTGATGTCTGCTGTGCCAGATGCCAGTTCCTGGAATGCTTATTTTTAAAATCCAGATAGTAGGGCCTGGCCCTGTGGCATGATGGGTGAAGCCGCCACCTACAGTGCCAGCATCCCATATGGGTGCTGGTTCTAGTCCCAGCTGCTTATCTTCCAATCTATCTCTCTGCTATGGCCTGGGAAAGCAGTAGAAGATAGCCCAAGTGCTTGGGCCCCTGCACCCTCATGTGAGACCCGGAACAAGCTCCTGGCTCTTGGCTTTGGATTGGCCCAGCTCTGGCCATTGCAGCCATATAGGGAGTGAACTAGCAGATGGAAGACTTCTCTCTCCCTCTCTCCCTCTCTCTGCCTCTCTGTAACTCAGCATTTCAAATAAAGAAACAAATCTGTAATTAAAAAGACTAAAAAAAAAAAAATCCAGATAGTAGGGATGGGCGCTGTGACATAGCAGGTAAAGCCTCTGCCTGCAGTGCCAGCACCCCATATGGGTGCCAGTTTGAGTCCTGGCTTCTCCACTTCCAATCCAGCTCCCTGCTGATGTGCCTGGGGAAGCAGCCAAAGATGGCCCGAGTGGTTGGACTCTTGCATCCACCTGGAGACTGAGAGGAAGCTCCTGGCTCCTGACTTTGGCCTAGCCCAGCTCTGGCTGCTGCAGCTATTTAGGGAGTAAACCACCAGCTGGAAGATCCCTGTCTCTCCCTCTCTCTGTGTAACTCTCTGTGTAATTTAACACATAAATCTGAAAAAAAAAAAAAACTTAAAATTTTTTATAAAGCATTTCTTTTTATCTTGAGTCTAGCCTTTCTGGTTAGAGAAGATTCACTTATGTTCTTCCTGAGACATCTAAAGGCAAAATTTTCTCTCAGGTGTTGTGAAGAAAACATTCTGTTAGATTTATATGAGGATATTTTTATATTGTCTGTAGTTCTTGATTTAGTTACATTTTGAGTTGCTTTTCTTTTGTATTTTCAATATTTGAGTTCAGAGCACTTTACAAATGTTTTTATATTTAAAAACATTCATCCAAACCACATTTTTGTTTGCTGTGAAAAAAAAAATTGAAGTATACATTTCCAAGTATGTTTATGATCAGACAGTATTCAACAATGTGCTGTTTGAAGACATGTAGATTGAATAGAAAAGAATGAATTACCCAGTGAGTTATGTGTGGCTGCCATTCATAATTGTTTACATGTGGAATCTCATTGTTTCAATTTGTTTCTTAAAACAATAGGCACAAGGCAAATGATTTCCATATAGTTTTGCTTTTCTACATTGTAGTGAGCTTTTTCAGATCCTAAATGCCTTCTATTAAACTTGCCTGTACTTGCAATAGTATTTTTCTCCTGGAAAGTGACTAGTGGTTTTTTTGAAAATTGAAAGGTATAAACACTGAATGGAAGGTTGGTTTTAGAGCTTACTTTTCTTTTTTCCCAGTCTCTTAAAAAGAGTAGTGATCCAAGTTATAAAGGACAGAGAATGTTTTATATATTTGGAAGGTTTACTTACTCACATGACTAAAATTTCTTAACTTATGTGATTACATGTTTGTTTTATTAAGACAAATGTGTCTTAGACTTTTCAGTAGCAAAATAGAAAGAAACAAAAATAGTAGCTGGGATACTGTTGGTTGGCATCCAGCTAGTTCTAGCAGTGATTTTTCTATTACAGTCTTAACCCAGGTTTTTATCTTTTTCACAGTACAGCAATGAAGATTATCCTGAAGTCATTTCATCCATATCTGTCCTTCTTATAGCTTTTTACTTTGTGTTCTATCATGAATTATAAATCAGTAAGTCTAATACTGCAGTATGTTGTCCTATCAGAGCAACATGTGAAAGTGCAAAGCAGGCATCTGTTAGGATACTGTGAAGTACATTTAATTCTCAAGGCTAGAAAGCCCAGACAAGTTCAAGCAGCTTTTGCACAGGCTTGTTGGTTTTAATTTTCCAATTTATTTCTCCCCAGGTAGCGTAAATAATAGGTAATTATAAGGAACTTAGATAATAAAGGGATATTTCCTATGTATACTAGTAACTAAAATTTAAAAGAAGCTTATTTCCTGTGACTAAGTGGCAATCTTTTTTAAAGATTTTATTTATTGGAGCCAGCATTCAGAGCAGCAGGTTAAGGCCCTGGCCTGCAGTGCAGGCATCCCACACGGGCACCTGTTCGAGTCCCAAGCTCTCTATTTCTGATCCAGCTCCCCGCTAATATGCCTGGGAAGAAAGCAGAGAATTGCTCAAGTGCTTGGGCCCCTGCACCTACATTGGGAATCCAGGGGAGGCTCCTGGCTCCTGGCTTCAGATCCGCTCAACTCCAGCTGTTGCAGCCATTTGGGGAGTGGGCTAGTGGATAGAAGACCGCTCTCTCTCTCTTTCTCTACCTCTCTCTGTAACTCTGACTTCCAAATCAATAAAACTTTTTAAAAATTATTTATTAATTTGATAGGTAGAGTTATGACAGAGAGGGGAGAAACAGAGAGAAAGGTCTTCCATCCACTGGTTGATTCCCCAAATGGCTGCAATGGCTGGAGCTGGGCCCATCCAAAACCAGGACAGGAGCTTCTTCCAGGTCTCCCCACACAGGTGCAGGGGCCCAAGTACTCAGGCCATCCTCTGCTGTTTCCTCAGGCACATTAGCAGGGAGCTGGATCAGAAGTAGAGCAGCTGAGACTCTAACTGGTGCCCAGATGGGATGCTGGCACCACAGGCGGAGCCTTAGCCCACTACACCACAGCTCTGGCCCCAGTGACAATCTTTATAAAGCCAAAAAATAAAGTCTCAGTGTCCCTAACTCTGATTAAAAAACAAAAAACAAAAACCTGTATTCAGAAAATGAAAATGTTCTCTGACTCCCAAGACAGACAGGTTTTATGAAAAAGCAAGTCATAACGTATAGCTTTGGCAACTCTGCTTTTCTAGATTTCCAGGTAAGTTTGAGCTTGTCTGAATCAGGATTGCAGTCTGTGATGAAGTATTTATACTTCTCTGTAAGTTCCTGCTTGCCCAATGCCTGTGTCACCAGAGTGTAGCTTGGGTTTAGAATTCCACAACACTAACATAGTTCATTTATATTAGGTCACTTGCACTAACCTCAAACTACTGAGTCAGTTAGAAAATACCACAAGTATTGATTCCTGAAAGTGCTATGTAATAGCTAAGGGATTTCTGGAGATGACGGAAACAAGGAATTAAAATCTTTGCTGCAATAATCTGATTCCAGTAGTCTAGAAATGTAGTAAGATGAATTTAATAGGTATAAATTTTATGTTTGATGTTTAAATTTTAAAAATATAGTATTAACTTAGAGAAACAGTGTTATATAACAGTGATTACTTTTTAAAAAATGTTTATTTATTTATTTGAAATGCAGAACTGCAGAGAAAGGTGGGGACAGAGGGATCTTCCATCCACTGGTTCACTCCCTAAATGGCCACAACAGCTGGGGCTGGGCCAGGATGAAACCGAGAGCTAGGAGCTTCTTCCGGGTCTCCCATGTAGGTAGCAAGGGCCCAAGCACTTGGGCCATCCTCCACTGGTTTCCTAGGTACATTAGCAGGGAACTGGATCAGAAGTAGAGCAGCCAGGTCTCAAACTGGTGCCCATATGGGATGCTGGCTTTACATACAGCAGTTTTATACCCCATTACACCACAACACAAGCCCCAACAGTAAATAATTTTTAAAAGCATGTAAATTAGTAATGTTTGATTAAGTCTCAGATTTTTAAATTCTTACTGAAATTGATTGTTGGAATAATGTGAAAATAGGGTAAGTACTAATAGCATATTTCTACCAAAAACAAACTAATTTTAGGCTACTTTAATATTAAAAAGTAGTGCCCAAAATCAAGATGGTACGAGTTCTACTCTGCTTCTTGCCAGTTATATTATTCTCTGGAAGAAGAGGAGGGAGACAATTTAAGATCACCATAGTTACAGATAATGATAGAGCTAACTGAAGGATGATAACATGAACACCAGGGGCAGGCGTTTGGCCCAGCAGTTGAGATGCTGCTTGAAATGCTCACCTCCCACATCCGGGTCTCAGCTCCGCTTCCAGTCCCAGCTTTCTGCTGATGTGCTCTCAGGGAGGCCGCAGGTGATGGATGGCTCCAGTAGATGGTTTCCTGTTACCCAAATGGGAGACCTGGATTAAGTTCCTACCTTCTGGTTTCTGACTTTGGCCTGGGCCAGCCCTGGCTGTTGAAGGCACTTGGGGAGGAAACCAGCAGATGGGAGCTTTCTCTGTTTCTCAAGTAATTTAATTAATTTAAAAATAAAATAATGTAACACCATGTCATAGGTAGCAATGGAAGAAATCATTGGGAGTGTCTGATCTAAAATGAGCAGATGAGAATTAAAGGCATTCTTTTGTTTTAAGCAGAGTGTTTTTGTTGAAAGGGACTGAAGCTTATTCCAATTAGTAAGAATATATCTGACAAGAAGTACAGCTAGACCCCTCAAAGGACTAGAACCAAGAATTACATCATTACAAGGAGGCAAATGGCTTTTCCCTCTATTCATTGCTCTTCTCCTGTGGCTACTTAGGTGGCCGAACATGGCCTCTCCAATCCCAGCTTTCCATCACACCGCAGTGCACGTTCCTAACCAAGAGTAAAAGACATTTGTGTCCCACTTCCAAAATCTTGGGGGAAAACATGATTGATCAGCTACAGTCTGCCTTTGTTCCAATTATTTGTAGTCTGGGAGAAGAAAGGTCATATAGTTCAAGTCATACCTGCCAAAATCCAGGATTGTGGGAACCAAGGGTGGTTGGCAACCAAGAAGAGTAGAGAGATTGTCCAAGAGTCTAGCGTAGCCAGTGTGAAAAGTGAGAATGACTTTGTTGGGGACACACTGTTATTGGGCAAGCAGCCCCAGGGAATCATACTTCAGTTTAACATAAGGAAACACTTACTAGAGGGCTACAAGGTTGGGACAGGTTTTTGGGATTGTTACGTTCCTCATCCGCTGTGGACCACAATGACCGTTTGGTGATGGGGTATTATAGAAGAGGTTCAAGCGTTAGATGGCAGGATAGTCTGGTGGACCTGTGCAGTTCCTTCTAAGCCTCAGAGTAAAATTAGCTTTGTCAAGTTACTTTAGACGAAGTCATAAAATATTAATGTTCTTCCTATGTAGTCTCTCTTAAACAGGGAGAGCCCAGCCAGCACTGGTGGTTGTAGAGCATCCATGTAGGTCAGGTTGTGGAGTGGCAGCTGGGGCATGGAGGTGATGGGCCAGTGCGGAAGGAATTCCCTGAGCTCCATTCGCAAAGCAGGTGATACTGGTTAGATTTTGTCCAGCAACTCATCCCCAAATTCAGTGATTTAAACTATCTCCACTTAACTTGGTCCTTACTTCTGTGGGTTGGCATTTTGGGCCTGGGTTAGCTGAGAGCTGGCCTCACTCCTATGTGTGCTATTGGCAGCTAGTATGTTAGAAACTGGCTGATTTGGGTTGCCTTCAAGTGGACTGACTTGTCAACGTGGGCTTATACTGGGCTTCACACAGCACTGGGCAAAGTTATAGAGAAAGAATGGACACACTCAAGGGTTTTGTGATTTCTAGACTCAGAAATGACATGATGTTACTTCCACCAAATTCTGTTGATCCAAGTGAATCTCATGATCCCTAAAATTCAAGGGGTCTGGAAATAGACCTTATCCCTTGAAGAAAAGAACTAGAAAGTCACACTGCAGAGAGAAGGAGGTACAGGGAGAAGAGTAACTGCTGCCCTCTAATCTATCACATCACACACAATGTTTTCATACATCACATGATCAAAAAATAGTATTTTTAAAAGGTGCTTTTGTTCATACTTTATGGGGCCGGTGCTGTAGTCTACTAGGCTAAGCCTCCACCTGTGGCACTGGCATCCCATATGGGGTCAGGTTCATGTCCCGGCTGCTCCTCTTCCAATCTAGCTCTCTGCTATGGCCTGGGAAAGCAGTAGAGGATGGCCCAACTGCTTGAGCCCCTGAACCCATGTGGGAGACCCAGAAAAAGCTCCTGGCTTTGGATTGGCTCAGCTCCCACTGTTATAGCCATTTGGAGAGTGAACCAGATGATGGAAGACCTTTCTCTGTCTGTAACTGTACCTCTCAAATAAATAAATATTTTAATAAATAAATCACACTTTACATATCAGGAAGCCACAGCTTCCACCACAAGTTGACTATTGGTTTAGATTTATTTGGACGGTCAGTCCAATTGCTGAAAAGTAGGATCTGTTATTGTACTGAATTATTTTGTTGAGTTGGTATGAGGCTGAAGCTACAGCTTATAAAGTAAAATGTTTTTTTTTGTTTCAAAATTAAGTAAAAGCATCCCAGTATATATTCACTAAATATATCCAAAAGAAAATAAATCTACTAAATATTCATATATAAAAATATATATCTATATATCTATTATATATCTATAAATATTTATATTCTTACAAAAAGTTGATGATGTTGAATAAAAATATGGGGTGGCATTTGGCCTGGTGGTTAAGATGCCCACAGCCTAGGTTGGAGTACCTATGTTCAATTCCTGGCTCCGGCTCCTGATTACAGCTTTCTGCTGGTGCAGACTTCGAGGGGCAGCAGTGATGGCACAATTGAGTTCCTGCTACGCTGGGGGACACCTAAATTGAGTTCCTGGCTCTTGGCTCCTGGGTTCAGCCCCAGCCCAACCCTGGCCATTGTGGGTATTTGGGGAGTGAACCAGTGGGTGGGAGCTCTTACTTGTACTCATGTACTCTCTCGTCCTCTCTCAAATAAATATTTTAAAAAAAATATATCAAGTAACTATAAATGCAAATATTGTAGGCCCTTTTTGCTTAAAAAATAACAATCATAATTTGTGTTCCCTCGATTGTCTCTAGGAGCTCTGCCAGTGCCGGCCTGGTGAAGGGAATTGTTCCTGCTGTAAGGAGTGCATGCTGTGTCTCGGGGCCCTCTGGGACGAGTGCTGTGACTGCGTTGGTAAGTTGATGTGCAGTGAAGTTCCTCTTACACAGTCCTTCAACCAAGAGACTTGAAAACTTATAAGAGCATGATACACACGTGTGTATAAAATACTTTAGTAATTGTACTTCCTTGCACTGAGTAGCATTCACATGTGTGTGTTTTTATAGAAAAAGGTCTGGAAGGAATTCTGGAGTGCTTGCTCTTGTGAGGAGGAATAAGAGAACAAGGCAGGATTTTTTACTTTTTATTTTGAAATTTTTTATACTGTTGAATTTTTAGAAAAAAATATTTATTTGTTTGTTTGAAAGGCAAAGTGTAGAAAACAAGGGAGAGACAGAGAGAAGGAGTTCTTCCAGCCACTGGTTTACTCACCAAATGGTAGCATGCCCAGACTGAGCCAGACCAAAGCCAGGAGCACATAACTTTATCTGGGTCTCCCAAGTGGGTGGCAGGGCCCCAAGTACTTGGGCAGTCTTCTGCCGTTTTCCTAGGCACTTTAACAGGGAGCTAGATTTGAAGTGGAGCAGCTGGAACTCAAATCAGTGCTCTGAGATGGGATGTTGGTATTGCAGGCAGCAGTTTAACCCACTGTGCCACAATACCAGCTCCTTTTGTCATCTTTTAAACCCAAATCATCCCCTTTTCTCAAGAGCCTTCTTCACTTGACTGAGATCCGGTACTTAAGCCCTTGATTGGATGCTGCTGTAATTGTTGTTCTACATGTTTCTTTCAATAGCATATCAAATTCTTAAGAATAGGGATATTCTTCCTATTTTTTCCCTCCTCTATCTGTAACTCTGCCTTTGAAACAAATAAATAAATCTAAAAAAAAAAAAACCTCATGGATATTGTCATATTGATTATTAACACATTCATTGCTATTTTTTCAATAAGATTTATTTGTTGATTTGAAAGGCAGAATTACTAAGGGGGTGCAGGAAGAAATCCTCCATTTTTGCATCTCTCTTGCAGGTATCAGTTTAACCTGCCCAACGATTCAGGTCCCGTTCATTGCTATTTTTATCAAAGTGAGATATGTGACATGCTTTAGGGTCCAGTGCTGTGGTGTAGCGGGTAAAGCTGCCACCTGCAGTGCCAACATCCCATATGGATGCTGGTTCAAGTCCTGGCTGCTCCACTTCCAATCCAGCTCACTGCTAATGCACCTGGGAAGGCAGCAGAAGATGGCCCAAGTCCTTGGGCCCCTGTACCCACATGGGAGACCCCAAAGAAGCTCCTGGCTCCTGACGGTAGGCTCACCCAGCCCTGGCTGTTGCAGCCATTTAGGTAGATGGAAGATCCCTCTCTCTCTCTCTCTCTCTCTGTTTCTCCCTGTCTCTCTCTGTAACTCACCTTTCAAATGAATACATAAATATTTTTAAGAAAACAAAAGATAAATAAATCTTAAAATAATAAAGAAAAGAAATCACACAGTGCTGACACAATCCCATCTCACTTCTGTCCAGTGCTTTGATCCTGAGCCTGAGATACCACCTCTTTCAAGTCTCAGGTTGTGTTGCTTCCATTATCCTTAATAATATCCTAGAAACTACTGGTTGATTCCCTGTCATGATAGATGAGGATGTAGCTCTCATCTCTTGTCTTCCAAATAGAGTTTTATCACTACTCCTAGTTAAATCAGTGTTTAATAATTAGTACAAACTAGTGTTACATCCTAGTTTAATACGTAGGAATGTAAGCACTAACTTATTCAGTGAATTATCCTTTTTTTTTTATTTTTGGTATACTTCCTAAGAGATTTCCTTATCTTTTAACTTTTGCTTTAATTTTAAAATTTTAACTTCTTTTTTTAACTTCCAAGATTGTTTCTGATTGTCCTTTTTAGGGTAACACACTTTTCTTGTCTTATAAATAAGGAGTTTTCCTTACCTTTCTGGGATTATTAAAGTATCGACGTAGAGGCTTTTGCTTCTACTCCTGATACTATTTCTGCTTTCTCAAATGTCTGGTGACCCTTGGCATCTATTCCATGTAAAATGTAGGTGCTCCAAAGCTGGTTGGAGGGCTGTGGCTGGGACGTGGAATCGGCCTGCCTCGCTGTCAGACAACTGAAGATGGGAGCCATTGTTTCGCTGGGGGCTGTTTCATGCCTGAGGATTCTGCTCTTTGGGGCTGCACAGCTTTGTCAGAGCAGGATCTTCCAGCTGTCTGCCTGGCATGGGAGTGGTGGTGGGGGGTCCGTGTGGCAGCAGAGATTCTGGGAGCCCGAGGGGCTGGGACACAATCTGCCACAAGCCTTCTTCCGTCAATCCCCTCATGTGTTCCAGCCTCAGCTCTACCCTCTGCAAGTCCTGCCATTCCCAGTGCAGGGCTTCTTGGGCTTAATATCTCTGGAGAATAGCCTTCCCATCCCCCACACCTGCGGTATGGGCCTGCCTCTGCCATACCTGGTGCTTCCAGCCCCTGAGCCTCCCCAGGTTCCACAGTGAACGGTGGCCAGAGAGGGGGATTCTGCCTGGTTTAGTGCTCCAGTTTCTTGTTTTACCTTATTGTTTCTTAGGGGATTCAGAGAGAGCAGGGAACAGAAGTCTTTCCTTCTGTCCTCTTATATTTATCTTGGTAGTAACACATGACATAATGTACCTAATACAACTGCTGTGGACCTGCTGCCCCACTCTCTTAATGCTAGTATAATTTTTGACACAGACATTATATCAAATGTCAAATGTTACATGACACTGTCGAATAAATGAATTCCTATTGCATTATTCTCCCTAGATGAACAGTTTACTCTATGTTCATAACGGCTATACTTTTTTATTATATCAGCTGAAATAAAAGAAGCTGCGTGTTATTTTCGAGTATTAAATGAAATTCTTTTAATATGTACAATGAAAGTAAAAAAGAGAAATACCTACATTAAGCTCCAATATACAAGCATTTAAGCACAATGTCAAAGTATACAGAGACACTTTTAGAATTTTGTAAAATCATGTGTGTGTGCATGTGTGTATGTGTCTGAGTTTGTGAGTGTTGTGTGTTATGTGTGTTTTCATCATCACACCATGGTAACAGAGTCATTCAGCTTCTTCTTCCAGAGAAAGTATTCTGCCGCTTCCCCATTGAAGAACAGTTACATGTATTCATGTCTCTGTGGTTTTTTATATATATATATAATTTACCTTTAAGGTATGACCAGTTTTAAACTTTGAGTTGAGTGCATAATGTAACATTAGCTTTCACTTTAATTTCAGTTAATCTTTTTACTTCCTAAGATAAAATTTAGATATTCCTTTCTAGGGTAAAATTTATAAAAATTCTAATCCTGCTGCTATAGCAGTCTTCCTCCTGGTAGGCAACTCCCTTCCAAATTAGGCTCTCTTGATGTCCTCTGCAAACCTGTGGCTGCTCTAAGTTGAAACTGTCCCCATACTTTGCATGGGTGGGTGCAGGCCTCTGAGAGGACCCAAATTAGAGTCCGGCCTTCCTTTCCTGCCTCCACCTATGGATAATGGCACATCTTTGTCCAGCAAGCTTTCTCCACAAGTTCTCTTGGGTGAGAGGATTTGTCTCTCTTTTCTGATTTCCCTTAAGATCAGAGTAGCCACTATGGATCATTGTTATCATTGCTGCCCAACATATCCTCAAATTCTGTAGTTTTTCAGTCCTAGGTCTCCACCTTTTATGTGTGTGCATCTTTACTTTTCTAAATGTACACAAAAAATATAGTGACCTGCTGTTTACCTGTTACCCCATTTGAACTAGCATTAGTATTCTCCCTTTGTCTTTCTGTACATCTGTTTACCTGCCTCAAACCTTTTTGATTTGCTGGGATTTTATAAGGTAAATAATTTCACTCCACCTCAAATGTATCTTAGCTATATATCCCCAAAAAAGAGAGACTTTTCTTAAATAACACAATGTCATTGCGTTACCTATTATAATTAATAGTAGTCCTTTAATGTCGTCTAATACTCAGCTCATACTCAGACTTCACTGATGGGCTAAATTTTTTGTACAGCTGTTTTTATTCAAATCAAGGTCAAACAAAGTCCATACCCTATATTTGTCCGTGAGGTTTCTTAAGTTGCTTTTATTCTAGAACAGTTTCTCCTCCCCTTCATCCCCATCTCTTAGTATTCTGTTGACTCTTTGCAGAAACCAGTCAGTTATGATGGAAAATAAAGGACATTCCACGTTCTGCATTTGGCTGATTGCTTCCTGTGGTTATTTGGTTAATTATGGTGCCCTCTTTATTTCTTATAGGCTAGAAATTAGAACTAAAGATGATTAGATTCGGGCTAAGTTTTGGAGAAGTGGGATACAGTGTGTAGAAGAATGCCCCCTCATCCATTAGTGTCCCCTGTTGACCTTAAAATAAAAGATAAATAAACAAATTCAAAGTACATAATTCTTTCTCTTTGTCTGTTTTCAGAGTCCTTGACCACATGCCCTAGCAAATTCCATTAGGATTTAGTACATTTGGTTTGCTTTTCGGTAGCTGTCCTTTTTTCTTTCTTTTTTTTTTTTTAAATAACATTATGAGCTCATGGCTTTTTAAAATATGTATCTAATATTTCAATTGGTTGCTGGTATTATTCTTTTTGTTCAAATCATCCCATCCTTGGTTAGGAGCCTCTTCAGGCCTCAGTAAGCTCCTTTTGATGTGGTTTCTGTCATCTCTGTCTCTGCATTTGCTGTCTACATCTGGAATTGGCCATCTCTGCAGGGACACTGGTTCCCTTTAGAGACCGCAGTCTCTAAAGTCGAAGGGACTTGTTACTACCACGTTGTCTTTCCTTCTAGTGCTTTTCAGTGGGCAGAGCTAGTAAATTGCTATAGGGGAAAATTTTGAGTTTGTACTAATATTGCAGTTTCAAATGTAAGATTACAGGGTCTTTACTACTTTTGATTTTATATTTCTAAGTACTTAATAATGATATTAATTCCTTGTATATTTTGTTTGTAATACATTAGTGGGACTATTAAATAAAAGTTGAGATTGCTAATCTTGGAATATATACTGAAGATGTAATATTCTGTTATTCCAGGGTCAGTTGGAGTAATCTTTTTTAAAGATTTATTTATTTTATTCAAAAGGCAGAGTTACAGGGAGAGGGGGAGAGGGGAAGGGAGGGAGGGAGGGAGGGAGAGAAAAAGAGAAAGAGGTCTTCATCCATTGGTTCACTCCCCAAATGGCTGTAATGGCTGGTCCGAAGCCAGGAGCCAGCAGCTTCTTCTAGGTCTCCCATGTGGGTTCAGGGGCCCAAGTACTTGGGCCATCCTCGGCTGCTTTCCTAGGCCATTAGCGGGGAGTTGAATCAGAAGTGGAGCAGCTGGGACTCAAACTGGTGCCACAGGTGGAGGCTTAACCTACTGTGCCACAGAGCCAGGCCCTGGGATAAGTTTCTGTATGTTTGTGTGACCAACTTGATATAAAGTTAGGTTCATTTGTTTATTTTCAACTTTTAGGGATTATTTCCTTTTTGATTACTTTTGCATTTTCATTAGATAAAACATTTACATAATTACAAAAATGAATGTACATAACAGTGGTAAAATAGATCTTTGTCACCTCCACTCTGGGCCCTCCCCTCAAATTCTTAAGGTGACTTGTGTAAATAGTCAAAGTAGGATACTTTTGAGAATGCAACCAGAACAGTAAGCTAAACCTAATCCTGAATCGACCTAAATTGTCTCAAGCAGACTAGAACATGTACTTTCATCCTACCTATAGTCATTTTTTTTAAAAAAAAAAAAAGCATTTACATGTTATATGAATCATTCCTTTCTTATATAAACCTTTAAGCCCCTTGATTGTTTTTCCCTTCTTTTCTTTCCAAACATAACTGAATGTCCTAGAGCTTCTTCCATATTAATCTTTTTTGGTAGCTACATGGAATGCTTTGTTGAAGTTAACAGTTTTTGTGCTCAGTCATCCATAGATGGACATTTTGTCTGGTTCCAGTCTGTTACCAGAATAACTTTGTGTAAATGATTGATTCTGTGTAACATTGCTAGACATTGTCAGATTCTCTTCCAGGTGAGCTCTATGGGTGCCTGCCAGTGCAGTGTAACTCAGCAATATGCCTGGCCTCCCACAACATTCATAAGAAATTATATTGTTAGAGTTTTTTTGCTATCACTACCAAATATTTGGACTTGTGTTAATTTAATAAGTAAGAGACGGGATCATTTCAATTTTCATTTCTCTATTTACCAGTGGAGCTGAACATTTATTCATATGTTAAAGGACTCTTTATATTTACTTTTTGTGAGTTGCACAAAAATTTTGTTCCTATATTTTGCTCATTTTTCTATATTTTTTCACATTTAGGAGTTTTTAAAATTATATACGTGTATTACAGATACTACATTTACATCTGTGTTATATTATAAATATTTTCCCCCAATTTTTGGTCATGTGTATTTTGATTTTTCTTTGACATTTTTCATTCTAAAAGTGTATTGTTCTTATATAGTTAACTGTCAATTTAATATTCCAGATTTGGAGTCATAGTTGGATTCCCCACCACTACCATATACTCCCAAATGGCACTTACATAGTTTTATTTGTTTGATTACTTACATCTTCATTGTAATTCTCTAATACATTTGGGTTAACCTTGTTTTATGAGTTTCCATGGATTTCAAGTTTTTCTGCACCAAAATAAATTTATCTTTTAATTCCATTTTCCACCAACTTTTTGAAGTACCTCATATATGTGAGCCATGGATCCAGTTTTTAAACTCCTAATACTATCGATTTAAAATACATCTTTATTCCAGCAATTTGAGATACCACTTTTATCATGTAAAAACACTTTGCTTTATTTCTGGGTTTTCTGTACTATTGGTCTCTGTGTCAGTTCATGCAGCAATAACACGCTGTTTTATTTATAGAAATTTTATCTTTTAATATTAAATAGAGCCATTCTTCCCCCCCCCCACTGTTGCTCTTCTGCCCATAATATGTTAATTTCATGTACACATGCAAATACCACCATCAAGAATTCCTTTGGGATTGCAGGTGTTCCCTGTAAAGAATTTGCCAAGCAGACACAGCTCTTAAAAATGGATTCTCCAGGGGTCCAGTGCCTTGGCGCACTAGGTTAATCCTCCACCTGCAGTGCTGGGAACCCATATGGGCGCTGGTTCTAGTCCTGGCTGCTCCTCTTCCAATCCAGCTTTCTGCTGTGGCCTGCAATAGCATTGGAAGATGGCTCAAGTGCTTGGGCCCCTGCACCTGCATGGGAGACCAGAAGGAGGCACCTGGTTCCTGGCTTTGGATCAGCATAGTTCTGGCCTTTGTGGCCATCTAGGGAGTGAACCAGTGGAAGGAAGACCTTTCTCTCTGTTTCTTTCTCTCACTGTCTATAACTCTACCTGTCAAATAAATAAATAAAATCTTTAAAAAAAATTGATTTTCCAAAAATTTACTAATGTATTAAGCAAAAAAACTAATTTCATTTATCTTAAATAATTAGGCTTCTTTCTTTTGAGATTTTCTGCTCTCAAAAGCCAGTACCAGAATCATTGAGTATAAGGTTGTTGAGTCATTGAAATGCTCCATTTTTGTATTTTGGGTCTGGCAGTAGGTTATACTTTTATTATACTGCGTAACAAAAATATTAAAAGGAACCACTAGCCGGAACAAGCAGCTTGGTCTTCCTGAAGTGAATCTAAAGGCTGTTTTGACTTTCATTCTTTTTTTTTTTTAAGATTTATTTATTTAAAATTATTTATTTATTTATTTGAAAGAGTTAGAGAAAGAGGGAGAGACAAAGGGAAAGAGAAAGAGAGAGAGAAAGATCTTTTATCCCCAGATGCCTTTAACTGCTGGGGCAGGGCCTGGTGGAAACCAGGAGCTAGGAGCTTCATCCAGTCCCTCATGTGAATGGCAGGGACCCAACCCTTGGGCAATCTGCTGTTGCTTTTCCCAGGCTATTAACAGGATGCTGGATTGGAAGTGGAGCAACTGGGACTCAAAACCAGCACCTGTATAGGATGCGGGCATCATGGCAACAGCTTTACTCGCTATGCCATAATGCTGGCGTCTTCCATTCTTATTTATTTACCTGCTATATAGTTTTGATCCTTAATTCCCATTTTGTGGCTACTGAATTTAACCCCTTAGTCTAGATGTGCCTCTTCTGTAACTTCATGTAAATAAAATTATACAGCATTACACATTGGTTTAAAATACATGTTTCAAAAAACATGAAATGTAATAAACTCATTACCTTGTTAAAAAATTATAGGGGCCGGCACCGTGGCTCACTTGGTTAATCCTCTGCCTGTGGCGCCAGCATCCCATATGGGCACTGGGTTCTAGTCCTGGTTGTTCCTCTTTCAGTCCAGCTCTCTGCTGTGGCCCAGGAGGGCAGTGGAAGATGGCCCAAGTACTTGGGCCCCTGCACCCTTGTGAGAGACCAGGAAGAAGCACCTGGCTCCTGGTTTCAGATCATCATAGCTCCGCCTGTAGCGGCCATTTAGGGGGTGAACTAGAGGAAGGAAGACCTTTTTCTGTCTCTCTCTCCAACTGTCTATAACTCTACTTGTCAAATAAATTAAAAAAAAAAAAGGAATTATAATGTTGACCCCTGTTTAATGTACATTGAAAATTGAATTCTATGTCAAATGTTAAATTATAAGAAAAATTAATGACAAGCTAATGAAGCAAAGACACAGCAAGCATTTAATCTTGGATTACATAGTTAGCATCTTACGGAATACTGGAGTTCAGTGAAGTACTGTTTGGATAATGTTGATCTGGAGTATGAGATTCTTGCTCGTGTGAAGGCCACTTGTAGCATTTAGTAGACTGGAAGTGTCATAGGCTCCGAGACCAGGCTGAGAAGCCTGCTAAAACCCTGAGAGGCAACCACAGCATGCTGGCTCATCTCTCCAATCCCTTACCTCACCCAGGTGAGTGGAGGAAAGGGGCAGTGGGGAGGGAAAGAAGGCTGGGTTCAGGCAGTGGACAGTGCTTGAAAGACCGAGGAAAACAAGGTTAGACAGCCTTGCACTTGGTATTTGGAACACAACTATGAGCCTAAAACAGGTTCTACCAACTAGTGGATGAATGATTTTTCCTCTAATCCTAATATTTAGTAGGCAAACTCTTTGAAACTCTTTGACCTCTGATTTTCAATTGACAGCTACAGTTCTGTCCAGACCCATGGAAAGTGCAAAACTAGGGACTGACATTGTGATGCAACAACTTCAGCCATCACCTGTGATGTCCGCTTCACCAGCATCCCACGTGAACACTGGTTTGAGTCTTGGCTGCTGTACTTGTGATCCAGCTCCCTGCTAATGCTCCTGAGAGAGCAGGGGTGATGGCTCAAGTGCCTGGCCCCCTGCTACCCATGTGGGAGACTTGGGTGGAGCTTCAGGCTCCTGGCTTCTGCCCAACCCTGGCCACTGGGGCCGTTTGGGGAGTGACCCAGAGGATGGAAGATTTTTTCTCTCTCTTTCTCCTCTTAGTTTTGTACTTTTTTTTCAATGATTTATTTATTTATTTGAATGACATAGTGACAGAGAAGGGGAGAGAGATAGAGATAGAGATAGAGAGGGGCCAGCGCCGTGGCTCACTTGATTAATCCTCTGCCTGTGGTGCCGGCATCCCATATGGGTGCCGGTTCTAGTCCCGGTTGCTCCTCTTCCAGTCCAGCTCTCTGCTGTGGCCCGGGAGTGCAGTGGAGGATGGCCCAAGTGCTTGGGCCCTGCACCCACACAGGAGACCAGGAAGAAGCACCTGGCTCCTGGCTTCAGATTGGCACAGCGCCATTTGGGGGGTGAACCAACAGAAGGAAGACCTTTCTCTTTGTCTCTCTCTCTCTCTCTCACTGTCTATAACTCTACCTGTCAAATAAATGAATAAATAAATAGAGAGAGAGAGATTGATTGTTGGTATTGATCTTCCATCAGCTGGCTCACTTCCCAAATGGCCACAGCCACCAGGCCAAACCCTACCCAAGAAGCTAAGAATTCTACCCAGCTCTCCCACAAGGGTGGTAGGGAGGACCATCACCTACTGCCTTCCCAGGCACATTACTAGGAAGCTGGATCTGAAGCAGAGGAGCTGGGACTCCAACTGGCACCCAGACATGGAATGCAGATGTTACAAGCAATGGCTTGACCCGCTGTACCACAACAATGGAACCTCTATGATACCTTTAAAATAACTTCGCACTTACTTAGCTTAAGAAGAATCTTTTAACAATATTTTGTCATTTGAACTATTTATCTGTTTATCTGAAAGGAAGAGAGACAGAGCCAGAGATCTTTTGTCTGCTGTTTCACTCCTCAAACGCCATCAATAGCCAAGGCTGAAGCCAGGAGCCCAGAACACTGTCTAGGTCTCCCACATGGGGGGAGGGACCTGAGCACTTTCACCATCATCATCTGCAGCCTCCAGGGTACATATTAGCAAGAATGTGGATAAGAAACAGAGGCAAGACTCGAACCCAGGCATCATATGGGATGTAGGTGTCTAAACATCTTAACTGCTGCACCACAATACCTGCCCATTTTTTTTTTCATTTAGAGAAAATCCTAATGTGAGTTGTATACATGCCAAAGAGCATTTGTTTCCTCCTTTTGTCAACACTGGAAAGTTCTAACTTTTGGAAAAATTAACTTTATATAGAGATAACAAGAGTTTATCTCCAACAAATTAGTAACTTTAGTTAACCCAGAACAAAAAAAAGATGGATGTGAACCATTTAATATTAAACTGTAAATGTTTTAAGTACAGTGGCTAAAGAAACACGGCCAGTATAGCTAAATGTTAGTAGCCAAGGTTCTATGAATTGGAGATGGATTGAGTGTGTGCAACAAGGGTTCATGTATTGAAAGCTTGGGCCCCAGTGTGGAATGTGGAGAGGTCTTATGGAACCTTTGAGTGGTAGATAATAGAAGTTCTTTAAGTCACTGGGGTAATTTCCCACAGAAGGGATTAAGTAGTTCTTATGAGATCTTTGTTAATTCTCTAAAGAAGGTTCTTATGAAAGACAAGCCTGACCCCTCATCGCTCTGGCTTTTGTCTTGCTGTGTGATCCCTCCCTCTTGATCTTTTCCCACCGTGAGACCATACACCGTGATAGGATGTGGCCAGGGGCCCTTGCAAGAACCAGCAGCCTGCTGTTAGGACTTCCAGCATGCAAAGCTCAGCTAATTAAATTCTTTTTGTTTCTATATCACATGGTCTCAAGCATTTAATTATAGTAACAGAAAACAGTAATCTACAGAGACAGATGGTGAGAGGTCAGTAGATCTTGGAAACCACAGAGAGGAGTTTGGGCTGTATTCTCAGAGTAATGGAGACCCCTTGGAGAGTGTGTGCTGGTGACACCTGATATCATTTTTAAATGATCATTCTATTATCTGGAAGATATGAGGATGTGAAGAGGAGAGACAAAAACTAGGAGACATGCAGTTCAGTTAGGAGAGAATGATGGGTTAGATTAAGATTACTGACAGCAGTGGAAAAGTGAAGCTCAGATTCATGAAATATTTTGGAGGTAAATTGTCAGAATCTCGTTTGAATTGAATATAGAATATAAATAAAGAGGGGCATTAAGGATTGATTTATGATTCAAGAGACTGAAGTGTGATGGATTTAAAAATCATTTTCACAGGCACGTGTTTAGCTTAGCAGGTAAGATGCCCATTAAGTCTGGAGTATCTGGGTTTGATTCCTGGCTGCAGTTCCTGATTCCAGCTTCCTGCAATGCAAATGATGGCAGACATCAATGATGGCTCAAATAGTTGGGTTTCTGCCACTCATGTATGGAGTTTCTGATTCCCTGCTTTGGTCTCGGTCAATTCCTGGATATTGTGGGCGTTTGGGAAATGAATTAGTTGATGGGAGTCCCACCACTGTGTGTGTGTGTGTGTGTGTGTGTGTGTGCTCGTGTGTGTACCTCTCAAATACATTATTTAATAAATAAAAAGCTAACATTTAAAAAACTGTTTTCACTAGGTAGGTCTAGAAACTGAAAGGTTAGGGTGTTTGGTGGATCTTCAACATCAATGTTGAAATTATCGAGAATGACAACAGGTGTAGTGGTAAAATGAGACAGTGATCCAGTTATTGAAGTTTACAGTAAATGAGAGGATATGGCTGAGTATATAAAGATAAATGGCCAAAGGGTTGATAATATCTGATAACATGTATTTTAAAGGAGATGGCGTTTCTGCAAGAGAATGGAGGGAAGAGTTTTAAAATCCATCAAACTATAGTGTTTCAAGTCCAGTCAAAATGTGATGGATACTTGGACTAGGGTGAGAACAAAGGAGAAAAAAAGATGGGACCTCACTAGATAAACAATGAGAAGGTTAAATTTGACCAGCTTTGGTGACACTCTGAGAGTAGGAAGTGAGGGGTGGTGGGATCCATGAATAACGTCTAGGTTTGTGGTTTGTGGTTTGTGTGTCTGAATAAATTGTGAAGGGAGCCAAGATGGAGGAAACTGACCTAGACCTTGATGTGTTAGACAAGATGTTTGAGGCGGATGCTTTCAAAGCCCATAGGTTCTCAAGGAGAAGTGTTCTGTGGAAGTTGGGTACAGGTATTTGCAGTGGATGGATGGACGGATGGTTGGACAGAGAATTGATCACATTTTCTAATTACTTCAGGTAAATGTGACTTTTGGTTCAACATGATATTCTTTTTCTTTTTTAAAAGATTTATTTATTTATTTGAAAGTCAGAGTTACACAGAGAGAGAAGGGGAGGCAGAGAGAGAGAGAGAGAGGTCTTCCATCTGCTGGTTCACTGCCCAGATGGCCGCAATGGCCAGAGCTACACTGGTCTGAAGCCAGGAGCCAGGAGCTAGGAGCTTCTTCTGAGTCTCCATGCAGGTGCAGGGACCCTAGCACTTAGGCCATCTTCTACTGCTTTCCCAGGCCATAGCAGAGAGCTGGATGGGAAGTGGAACAGCCAGGTCTCCAACCAGTGCCCGTATGGGATGCCGGTGCTTCAGACCAGGGCATTAACCCCTGCACCAAAGTGCCAGCCCCAGTTCAACATGATATTCTAGTTGACATATTTTCCTCTTTTCCACATGAGACCCCAGGAAATTGAAATATAGGGATACAATTTTTTTTTTATATCTTATCACTTGAGAGATGTTCATTGCCTTAGCCCATTTTTTTTCCTTTTAAGATTTATTTATCAGGCAGAGTTACAGAGAGAGAGGGAGAGACAGAGAGAGAGAGAGAAATATTCCATCTGCTGCATCACTCCCCAGATGGCCTCAAAAACTGGAACTGGGCCAGTGCAAAGCCAGCAGTAAGGAACTTCTGGGTCTCCCACATGGGTACAGGGGGTCCAAGCACTTAGACCATCCTCCATCGCTTTCCCTGGTACACTAGCAGGGAACTGGATCAGAAGTGGGCCACAAACTGGCTCCCCTATGGGATGCCAGCACCACAGGCAGTGGCTTTACCTGCTACTCCACGCCACCAGTACCAGGGATACAATTTGAAATGAAGTCCAACAACAAAGAGAAATACAATGAATCGTTATAATTAGAAATTATATTAAATATCTAAAAAAAGATGGAATTTTGCTGTTTTATAAACAGATTGGAAGAAATACTATTTGCATAAGATGGGAATTACAGTAGGAGCAGAACTGACCTTCCCAGCTAAACTAAAGGGACTCTAGATTCAGCTTTCTGGAGTGTAGGAGTGAGAAGTAGACTTTAACAAGATTATATTAAGACCTCTCCATAGACAGCTGCTCCCTCTCTTATTCTTCAGAAGTTTGAAATAATCCAAGGTTCCCCTGTCTAGAGAGAAACTGAGCTAATTGATAAGGACTAGGGCCACTGATGTTACTGGTATCCCAGTGCTCATTCTGGCACTGCAAGGCCAAAGATGGATGAGGTCCAATAATGCTGTGCTGATAAGGTGCTTGGAGGAATTTCATGATTTCCACTAAGAAAGCTCTGAGCCCAGGAATATTCCACAAAAGGGAGGGAGGAAGAGGAGCTCTGGGCCCATATCTCTACAAGCTCCAGGCTGGATGCAGACTGACTGGGCTGTCCATTTTTTTTGTTTTGTTTTGTTTTGTTTTGTTTTGTTGACAGGCAGAGTGGATAGTGACAGAGAGACAGAGAAAGGTCTTCCTTTTCCATTGGTTCACCCCCCAACGACCACCGCAGCCTGCGCGCTGCGGCCAGTGCACCTTGCTGATCTGAAGCTAGGAGCCAGGTGCTTCTCCTGGTCTCCCATGCGGGTGCAGGGCCCAAGCACTTGGGCCATCCTCCACTGCCTTCCCAGGCCACAGCAGAGAGCTGGACTGGAAGAAGAGCAACCAGGACAGAATCCAGTGCCCCAACTGGGACTAGAACCCGGTGTGCCGGCGCCAGAGGTGGAGGATTAGCCTAGTGAGCTGCGGTGCCGGCTGGACTGTCCATTCTTAACTGAGATGCCCGCCTACTCTGTCAGGTGTCTTCACTTCACTAAACTTCACTAGCTCACTTATTGTTAAGGAAGAAAGTTCCAGGCATAACAACGGTAAGAAAGAAACAAAAGCTCAACAAGAAGATAACCATCCGTTAAGGAGTTAATTTTGTTACGAAAATTTTCAAATAGGCCCAGAAGTGCAGAGGAGAGAACAGTGAACTCCTTCATATCCATCACTGGATTCAACAGATTGAAAATCCGCCACATTTGTGTTATCTTTCTTGTTCTTTGAGCAAGTATTTAAAAGCAAATTACAGACAGGAAGAATTTTTGCCCTGCAGTTTTCAGTGTCAATTTCTTTAAAAAAGGAGCATTTGCTTTTCTAATAATAATGATAATAACACCTAACAATTAACAGTAATTTCTTAGTGTCCCCTGAAATTCAACTCATGATCAGCTGTTACCAGATGTCTTAAAAACGTGTTTTTATAATTGACTTGTTTAAATTCATCCAGACAAGGTCCTTGTACTACATCTAGTTGTTTTGTCTTTAAGCCAGAGTGACCCTCCTTTTTTCTTCCCAGGCCGTTTGACATTTTGAAGACACTCACTTAAACTGTAGACTGTCCATATTCAGGATTTACTACTTCCTGAGATATCTTTTAAATTGTTCCAGTATCCTGCTGTATTTCTAGTAATTTGAAGCTAACTGTAAGAGCTTGATTAGTTTCAGGTTCAACGCTTCTTGCCAAGAAGTATTCATAGGCTTTGCTGTGTGAAATGTACCATTGTTTTCAGTATTTTATAGAATTCAAAGAGAAGTTCATTCATTATGAAATAAAAAATGTTGTCCTTGGTCCTTTGACAGACCCTACTGTAAACAACATTAAGGTAACTACTGTTTACTAGTTGTCAATTTTTGAAAGCATTGTGTAAGACAAGACTCATTGTATGTGTGTGACACAATTGTGATTATCAAGTTTGTCAAAACAGAAGTCAGGAGAAGCTAGGAGGTGGTGGTGGGTAGTGAGGAGAGTTCCTATATCTGTATCCAAAAATGAGGGAATTAAGAGATCTGGAATAATATAAGAAGTTTAAGTATACTTAAGAATATAAGGGAAATAAATAACAGTGTCACAGTACAATTTTTAGAATATGGGAGAGATGCTTTTAGTACAGATGAATCTAATCTTTATCTTTCCTATGAGAGGATTCATAGATAATGTCTAAAGAAGTTTCTGCTGATCCTTTAGTCTTTGTATTGAAGTTCTTGTGATAATGACCAGAAAAACTTGAAGACAAACCTGTGCAGTGGCTGTGTCTGGGAGTGGGCTCGCGGGGGAGTGGAGAAGACTGTTGGCTTTTCAGTCTGACTCTTTGGGACTGGCTGCCGTCATTGGACCTGCACCTTCATCCAAGAGAGTAATAACTTTTTCCCCCTTTATCTTAACTTCCGTCCTAAACTATGGTTTTGTCACATAAACTACTTTTCATGCATCCTTAGTTTTCAAATATATGGTGACAACAGGTGTGGGTAGCAGGAACCCAAGTCCTTGGCCATCACTACTACCTCCCAGCGTCTGCATTAGCATTAGCAAGAAGCTAGAACTGGTTGAACTGGAGCTGGGAAGGCTTATTGGTTTTAATTCAGTGCATTGGGATTTAAATTACAAATATTTTTGGCCTAAGTTTGTTAAATGCAAAAAATTCTAAAATAAAAATTTATAAATCTATGATAATGAGCACTGAAGTTTCTTTCTCTCTCTCTCTCTCTCTTTCTTTCTTTTTTATTTATTTGAAAGGTAGGGTTACAGAGCCAGAGGGAGAGACAGAGAAATCGTCCATCCACTGGTTCATCCCTGAAATGGCTGCAGACAGCCAGGACTGGGTCAGGCCAAAGCCAGGAGCCAGGAGTTAGGAGCTTCTTTTGGGACTCCCACATGGGAGGAGAGGCCCAAGGACTTGGGCTGTCCTCTGTTGCTTTCCCAGGCCCATTAGAAGTGGAGCAGCCAGTGTAGGATGCCAGCATCGCAGAAAGCGGCTTAATCTATCACATCACAATGCCAGCCCCTGAGTTTCTTTTAAAGTGTTCAGTGGGAGTTTAGCTGTAGCCTTTGAACTTAGTTGTTTGCTTTTTTATCTCTGATTTCTAATTTCCATTCATCACGGACTCTGGCAGAAGACTCTGTCATGAATATTTGAATAATAGAAGCATTCTGAGTCTTGGCTTTTTGATGCCACTGAAAGCCTATTTAGAGGATGTGGTTATTAGAGCAGTGGAGGTGAGAACAGGAGGCTGAATCATGTCCTAGATTGTAGAATGTTGAACAAGACATTTAACATGTCTGGGCGTGTTTCCTCCTTTATGCAGAAAGAGGTCAGATTGGATCATTTAATCCAGGATTCTGTCATACATTCCAGGTTGTTCCAGTTCAGCAGTGCTAATGCTGGGCACAGCATGCACAGCTTTACTGTCCTCCTCAGCTCTTGCCACGTTTCTTAGACTACAGGATGTGGAAAACAAATGACATGGGTTTTCCTCCGCCCTAAATTTGAAAATCAAGGAATTCATACATTTGCTTAACCTTTTCAAAGTTTTAATCTGAGGAAGACAAGACTTTCTGTATTATGCCTAATAGATACTAACCAAAAATGAAACATAATTTAGTTTTTTAAAAGTATGACATTTGCACAAGGAGACCCTGAGGGCTCTGCTCCAGTTGCGTTAGTTCCACAGCCTACAGCAAAGCACAGTGGCAGAAAGCAACAGCTCATGGAGTCCACGTTTGGGCTGCGTGGCGTGGAGGTAGCCCCTCCGTACCACGTCTGGCCAGACAGCTTGTAGTTGGGGCTGACCGAGTGCTTTTCTCACTCCCTTCTTTATGGTAAAATTTCTTGAAAAAGCTTTTCATACTCACTGTCTCCCATTCTCTCTAGTCACTGTTCTTTTTTTTTTAATAATTCATTTTTAAGTAATTCGAGATGTATAGATTTGTGAGAAGAGTACAAAGGCCCTCCCCATAGCTGTGCATTTGCTGCATTGCTCCATACTCCTCTCTCTCTCTCCCCCCGCTCCTCCGCACACACACACTCATCTTCCTTTGAATCTTCTGAAAGCAAGTTCTACACATCATGTCCCATCACTACTAAACACCATTCTGTGTTTTCCAGCAGCGTGGACATTGTCCTATATAAGCTGCATACAACTCTGCAAATCAGACTGGCCACACTGCTACCACATGGCCACCCTCTCTGCTAATCCCACTCATATTTCACCAGCTGTTTCAAGAGTATCTTTTGTTCTTTTCTGGTCCAGGATATTACCTTGGAGTGTGTGATGCATTTAGCTGTCCCGTCTCTTGAAACCTCTCAGGTCTGAGACACTCCATCTTTCCCTTGATGGTTTTAAAAAGTACAGAACTCACCTCGTGTGGGATGATCCTCAGCCTTGGTTCTCCTGATGTTGACTGACGACCAGACTGAAGTCACACACTCTTGGCAACATCATCATCACCGAAGTGACACTATATGCCTTATGTCAGGTGACACAGCATCAGCCTGACCCATTGCTAGGTCCTAACCTCGACCTCCTGATCGTTTCCATATCTGCAAGATTTCTATGCATTAAAGTGATTATCAACCTGTGTACAACTGATAAGTATTTTGTGGAGAATACATCAGTATGTTCCTCATCGAAGTTCCACCCACCAGCCTTAAGCATCCATTGAAGAGTTCCGTCAGAGTCAAACCACCTTTGTGAGGGCCAAGTGGTGGTGGTGTTTCCTTCATTCCAGATCTCATCCAATCCTGCTTTATTGCCAGGGTGGTCATCCTTTGTTACTGTCTTAATGCTCAGATTATTGATTGAGTTGGTGGGAGTCCCCTCTGTTTGCGTCTTGTGTCTTTTCCACACACCCCTTCCTTCACTGAGCATTTCCTTGTTTTCTGGCTCATCTGTGCTTGTCCTGCCCCAGCCCTGGAATAAGCCTTTTCTCCAAGGGGCTGTGTTTCTGCTAGTGGAAGATGGGTATTTACAAAACACGATCTGCGTCATTGGTGTGTTCAGAGCTATTGGGTTGGAGTGTCATCACTTTTAGGTCCCCTCAGCCAAACAAACAGCAAAATATCTACACGTCGTGGTAGATGTCACATTATCTTAACTCGGTGGAGCTTTGATTGCAAGGCAGTAACTGACAAAATCTCATGACGTCGCAGTCAGTGAGGAAAATCAATTTTCTTCCTCTCTGCCTCTCGCCCCTCCAGGTATGTGCAATCCCCGGAACTATAGCGACACACCGCCGACGTCCAAGAGCACGGTGGAGGAACTCCACGAGCCCATCCCCTCTCTCTTCCGGGCGCTCACAGAAGGAGACACGCAGTTGAACTGGAACATCGTCTCCTTCCCTGTTGCAGAAGAGCTTTCCCATCATGAGAATCTGGTTTCATTTTTAGAAACTGTGAACCAGCCACACCACCAAAACGTGTCTGTCCCCACCAATAACGTTCACGCGCCGTATTCCAGTGACAAAGGTAACCGCCAGCAGTTGGCTTTTGCTACTCCGCCCCTCCTGTGGTCTGTTTACAAAATCCATATTATCTTTTGGAGCAGTAAATTCTAGATTTCAGTAACCCTGATGCCTGAGTAAATAGGAAAACATGTCAACACATATTCCTGGCAGTAAAGGCCATACTAGAAAAATAAATAACCGCTCCTAACTCTGGTGTTTCTTAAAAAGGTTTATTTATTTATTTATTTGAAAGCATTAGAGAGAGGGAGAGACAGAGAGATCAAGAGATCTTCCATCTGCTGATCCACTCCCCACATGGCTGCAATGGCCAGGGCTGGGCCAGGCCAAAGCTAGGAGCCAGGAGCTTCTTCCAGGTCTCCCACATGGGTGCAGGGGCCCAAGCTCTTGGGAGCTGGATCGGAAGTAGAGCAGCCAAGACCCAAACTGGTGCCCATAGGAGATGCTGGTGTTGAGGGTGGTGGCTTTACCTGCTACACCACGACACCAGCCCCTAACTCTGGTATGTGTTTCCATTGGGTTTGAATTATTCTTTTTATGAGGTTGCAGCAGTGCTGCCCACCTAGTACAACATTGCTTCCCATCAGGGCATACTCAGAGTATTCCGGGAAGTCAGGTTTTCCCAGTAGTATTGTCAAGTTCATCAGCTACAGCTACATTTCATCTCAGCCACGTTGGTATACAGACACCTCATTTCCAGGTGTAAATTAACCCCAGTCAGCTCTCTGGAAATGGGTACTGTGGGTCGAAATAGTAACTAAATGAGAATGACTTACCCAAACTTGAGAAGTGTATTAAAGAACATCTATTAGTGAGAATCAGGTCATATCACAAATTTAGAATGTAAAGGGCAAGTGGATTTTTGTAAAGTCATTTCTATTTTCCAATAAAAAGCATCATACCGTTTTACCGTAGAAGAATAAAGCAGTTATGAAAATTGTGGTTATTTCTTAAAATATGAAGCAAATTGTGTGTAAATGGTATAATTTACCAATTTAAGTATTTTAAAGTACACATTCATAGTGAATTTAGTGTATTAACAGTGTTGTACCACTATGATCACTGTCTAATTTCAGAACATTTTCATCACCTCGAAAGGAAACCCCGGGCAGGCTTTTGGCACAGTGGCTCAAGTCGCCACTTGGGATGCTCGCGTCCCACATGGGGGTGCCTGCTTCTAGTGCTGCCCGTTCTGCTTCTGATCCAGCTTCCGGGGAGGCGGCAGGTGATGGCTCAGACACGCACCCCTGCCAGCCACATCACATGGGAAACTTGGATGGGCTTTCTGGCTCATGGCTTCAGCCTGGCATAGCTCTGGCTGTTGTGGGCATTTGGGGGAGTCAGCCAGCAGATGAAACATCTCTCTGTCTCTCTCTCTTTCTGCCTTTCAAATAAATGGACATAAAGAAATGATTAAGCTGACTTTCAGAGTGCAACGCCTTCTATCACAGGCCTCCGTGTGTGCAGCAGAGCAGGACTTTGGGCACTGATAGGAAAAACAAAGCAGCCTTTGATAAAAAAAACTTATTTCTTTTTAGGTTAAAGTACTTATGACAGCAAATTATTGATTGTGGATTAAGGAAATATCAGAAATATATAGAATGTGATAATAATAATATCTTTTACTACAGTTTTCCCATTATTAAAGTATAAGTGATCCACACATTAGATATTAAATAATAATTCATAATTTTCTGAAAAATTGCTTAAGTTCATGAAATAATTAGCAGAAAGAGTATCCTTCCAGACAGAGCTAAAGTCTCTGCATGGCGGCACCGTCCCTAGCACACACACCCCCACCACTCACCTCCTCCCCACCTCGGGGGTTCCATTTGTTGTCTGTTATAAAATTGCAGGCCTACCATTTTTCAACTTGCTTTCTGGATTCTCTAATGCCTCTTGGAGTCCCTAATGGCTAAGCCACAGTGGTGTCAACAAGTGTTTGTTGGGTACATAGATGAATTCAGGGAGTTCCAGCCACTTGAAGACTTGAGTGCTTCCACTTCCCGCTTGCTGCTGCCCCTCTTTGGTGCTGCGCTGCTCCCTGGGTTCTTTAAACAGTCTCCACGTCACGTGCCCAGTGGCGGCTTCCTGACACCACCTGGCCACTCCAGTTGGTCTTGCCCGCACTCTGGCCTAGTGCACACAGTACCCAGCTCCTTGTGGCTCTCCTCATTTTGTTTTCTGGGAGCTTCACTTTTAATTCTTCCTAATGCAAGTCCAGTTTCTTTCATTAGGCCTTCCTTTATTTACCAGATCCCTGGTGATTGATCAGTTCTGTCAATGGCTCTGTGAAAAACAACAGCCTGAGAACAAGTACTCTGTTAGTGGTTTTTGTTGTCCTCTTGTTTTTAATTTAATTAAATTAATTAATTAAAATTTTTTTTAATTGGACAGGCAGAGTTAGACAGTGAGAGAGAGAGGTCTTCCTTCTGTTGATTCACCCCCAAAATGGCAGCTATGGCCAGCGTGCTGCGCTGATCCAAAGCCAGGAGCCAGGCGCTTCCTCCTGGTCTCCCATGTGGGTGCAGGGCCCAAGCACTTGGGTCATCCTCCACTGCCTTCCCAGGCCACAGCAGAGAGCTGGACTGGAAGAGGAGCAACCGGGACAGAATCCGGTGCCCCGACCGAGACTAGAACCCAGAATATTGGCGCCACAGGTGGAGGATTAGCCTAGAGAGCCGCGGCACCAGCCTGTCCTCTTTTTTTAAAAGATTCATTTATTTATTTGAAAGGCAGAGTTGCAGAGAGAGAGAGAGAGAGAGAGGGAGAGACAGAGAGAGAGGTCCTTCATCCACTGGTTCATTCCCAAGTGGCCACAAATGCCAGGACTGAGCCAGGCCAAAGCCAGCAGCCAGGAGCTTCTTCTGGGTCTCCGGCATGTGTGGCAGGGGCACAAGCACTTGGGCCATCTTCTGCTGCTTTCCCAGGTGCATTAGCAGGCAGCTGGATAGGAAATGGAACAGCTGGGACTCAAACTCACATCCATAGGGGATGCCACTGCACCACAATGCTGGCCCCCTCGATCTAACTTTCAAACAGTATTTTTCAAATGTCTTTTGACTGGAGAATCCTTTTTGGAGGAAATCTTACCAGAAATGCCCAGCTTAAAAACACAATTCTATCACACAGCAAATGTTTTTAAGCCCAATAATATAGTCTTCAAGACAAAGTCTTTTTTTTATTTTAAGATTTGTTTTATTTATTTGAAAGGCAGAGTTACAGAGAGGGAGAAAGAGAGAGACAGAGAGAAAAAGAGGTCTTTCATTTGCTGGTTCACTCCCCAATGGCTGCAATGGCCAGGGCTGGGTCAGGCCAAATCCAGGAGCCAGGAGCTTCTTCAGGGTCTCCCACATGGGTGCATGTCTTGAGCCATCATCCGCTGCTTTCCCAGGCACATTAGCAAGGAGCTGGATTGGAAGTGGAGCAGCTGGGACACGAACCTGTGCCCATATGGTATGTTGGCATAGCAGGGGCATCGCCCCTCATGTCAAAGTCTAAGAGGCGAGGACAGCCCTTTGCTGCCTTCAGCTGCAGTGAGAGGATCTGACTTTTTGCCAATGTCATAACAAATGAGTATCTTCTTTCTATCCCTCATCTTTGTCCTGTGCAGAGCAGCACTGTGAAAACTAAGCTGAGTAACTGTTAATAAGATGCAGCTGGGTATTGAAGTATTTCCTGTTTTCTCTCTTTTGCTCTGAACTTTTACCTTTTTGCTTTTTCAGAACACATGTGTACTGTGGTTTACTTTGATGACTGCATGTCCATACATCAGTGTAAAATATCCTGTGAGTCCATGGGGGCATCCAAGTATCGCTGGTTTCACAACGCCTGCTGCGAGTGTATCGGTCCGGAGTGCATCGACTATGGGAGTAAAACTGTCAAATGTATGAACTGCATGTTTTAAAGAAAGCAAAGAAATACAACTCAAAGCAACTTAGACAAAAGAAAGGTATGAAAAGTTAATCTATTGGTTACACCAGAACGCCAGCAAGTTAAGAAGACATACAGACCTTGGAATGAGTTCCTTTCAAGGATGACAAGCAGCAATGTGTTAAATTCCATAATTCTACTGCTCTTATTGACTGCACCGCCCAGTAGCAGTATGCCCTTGCCTTTGAATATGTGTCCAGCTCTGATCACAGAAGCAGGTGCGTGGAGAATTCCTTCACAGATCTGAGGTTGTCAACATGGATGCGACGCCATGTTCTAGCGCTGCCAAAGCTTTTTGTCTTGGAAGTGCTAACGGAAGCCTGTTAACGTGAGTTATGATCTACGTGCTGCCCTGGGACACTGAGTCTACTTGTTTGCCTTCTTCACTGTGCCTTATGTTGTTTATCTGTTTGATAAGTAGATATTCAAATATATCACTCTGAGAATGTGCAGAAACTCATTGTAAAAGCTTAATTTCAGTCTTTCCACCCGCCTGCAGCTCTCCTCCCTTGGCCTGCTTTCTGGCGTGGTTACCTGCCTCTGCCTGAGGCTCTGAATCAAGTGTGTTCGGCAACCCCTGGGGCTAGCATGACCACAACTGGAGCTACTCGGCTGTCTCCAGACCTGGAGCGGGGCGCTGGGATGCGTGGGTGTTTGGGGCTGGTCTGGGACCGGAAGCGTGTGGGCTGTCCAGTGGCCCTGTTGAGGGTTTTCAGGAAACATGAAGCCATGGTGAGAGTTGGAGTCTGAGGATTGTAGGGGCCATCTCCAGGTAACCATGGAGAGGAAAGGGGAAGATGCCGCCATCCTTCTCCTCCCCCTCCCCTCAGTACCAGGCAACATTACTGTTTCCCAACCCCGGTGTCTGCCGAAACTGCCCAGGAGGTGAAGTGTTGGTCAGGCCCCCCACGAGAACCTTCCCGACAGGACCTAGAAGCTAAAGCAGTACAGGAGAATGGCAGCCACCGCGCGGTGGTCCGGAGCAGCTTGGTGTGCATGGAGCAGACCAACTGCCCGTGTCTTTGAGGGCCAGCTGCGTCTTGGGGATCAGTGGTTTTGAGACTGGGCTAAGCAGGAGTGCAAGAATGTGTCTGGCAGCTGGAGGGCAGTGAGCCAGGCTTCCAAGCAGTGGCTGCTGCCGCTGGTAGGACTGCTGGGCGTTCAGGTCTGAGGAGATCAGCACAGCGGTGGAGCCAAGGCCCTGACTCTACAGTGAGAGTTCAGTGCGTCACTTCAAGGTCTGGAAACGGTAACCCAACAAGCTGACTGGAGCTCGCTGACCAGCGCAGGCCTGGTTATTCAGCATGAACAGCATGGCAGCTGTATCCACCTAAGCAAATCCAGATCACGTCTGTTGTGGTTTGCTTCTTTCTAAGACATGTCAAGGCCTCAAGAATTCGGTGGCTTCTTTTGCAACTATAACCAAAAGGAGCCTACATGGTACAACTCAAAGCCTCCGGTAGCCCATGGGAAATACAAAGTTAAGCCTGCCTTCCCCGAAATAGGAGAGGATAATCACTCCAGTATTTTTATGATCTAGCTGGATTCAGATGGCTTGTTTTACCACCCTTCCCAGACTCTAGTATAATTATGAGACATCCTAATCACTAGCTTTCTCAGTGAAGATTTAATAAAATCATGGAAAAATCAAGGAGAGAGGGGGACGATTACGTCTCCTCCACACTGTGTATCCGAACCAGAATAGGAAGCCCTTTCTCTAAAGCCTGTGTGACCTCCTTGGAGCTCATTGTCTGTAGGTTTGCTCTCCAACAATGTGAAGATCAGTGACACTCTCTATAGGGTAAACAGTTGATTTTTCGTACCAAAATAAATAGTGGGTCATCATAGCCAAACAACAAAACAAAACAAAAAAAATTGTATATGGTAGACTGCATCCTAATAACACACACACACTGACAAGCTGGAGGGAACGGTCCTCATTCACTTCCATCCTTCGGCCCATAATGCTGCGTGGACGTTGAAGAATTGTCTTCACCAAGAATCGCAGGGCACACCTGTGACGCTGCATAAATCCCCTGCTCAGGTAGCCCACTGGCAAGTAAAAGCATCTCTGTGACTAAAGGTAGCAGCTTAAAGGATACTGGGGATGGAGACTGCTAATCAGACTCTGCTCAGAGCACCAGGGAAAGAGCTGGTCTCCTTGTGCGGCAGCAGGGCTGGAGGCAAGAATGCACCGGCGCAGCCTCAGGAAGAGTCCTGTTCTCCCACAGGTGAGTGATCAGAGGGGCACTGAAGAAGAGGATTCTGGGAATTATAATGGGAAACGAACAAAATCTATTTATGCTCACTGGTTTTGACATTTTGTAATCATTCATTTGTTAAATTTATATCCAGATCTGATAATTGTATTGTGGGAAGTTAAGATTCTTATGAATTTTTAAAAATCCCTTCTCAAGGTGATATTCACTCCAAATACACTATGAATATTTAGTCAGTGTCTTAGATAATACTTCAGTAAGGACAAGCTTAAACACTGTGCCCTTCACAGTCACAAACCTCCACCCTCAAGCGCCAGTCCAAACGTAAGTATTTATATTACAGACTACAGATCACTAATTTCTCTAGTGCATATTTGAATTGCAAGTCACCTTTTAGGAATACCTCTTTGTATGTCTAGATATTTTAGAATATAAAAATAGGTAATGCTGTCAGATACATTTTGTATTACTCATTTACCTGAACAATAGCTATAAAATCATTTGTAATATTATGATTACATATTTTAAATTTTAAAGCCCTGCCCCTTCTCTGTTCTTTTGGATAACTCTAGCGAATGATCAAGGTCCATCAGTCTTTCCAAAAGGTGTCCTTTTTGGCAGAAAACACTGAGGTATCCTTTTCCCTGGAATGCCTCTGTTCAGAAGTGCCTTAAAACATTTTATCTCCCCTTCTTTGTGAACGCCTATAAAGCTGAGAGGGTTCTCGTACTAGAATTTTTCTAGAAATTTGCAGCCAGCTGCTTCATTTCAACTTCACTGTTTTTTCAAAGAAATCTCAGTTAATTTGTCTTTGTTGTCAGCCTGCTTACTGTTTTCTTAATGGTGACAACAAACATTTTAAAACTTCATGGTCCTTTTTCAGGTCTTCAGTATTAAGTTTTTATATGTAATATCTCTTTTCTTCCTCCTACTTTTTTTTGACAGGCAGAGTGGACAGTGAGAAAGAGAGACAGAGAGAAAGGTCTTCCTTTTGCCGTTGGTTCACCCTCCAATGGGTACCGCGCTGACCCGATTGCAGGAGCCAGGTGCTTCTCCTGGTCTCCCATGGGGTGCAGGGCCCAAGCACTTGAGCCATCCTCCACTGCACTCCCGGGCCACAGCAGAGAGCTGGCCTGGAAGAGGGGCAACCGGGACAGAATCCGGTGCCCCGACCGGGACTAGAACCCGGCGTGCCAGCGCCGCAAGGCAGAGGATTAGCCTGTTGAGCTGCAGCGCCGGCTCCTACTTTTCTTAATAGACAGTGCACTTAACTGATTTTTCTTACCTTGATCTCTCCTAATAGAAATTGTCCCTAAATTGAATAATCTTTTTTATTCAAATTTTGATTATTTTTTTCTGATTTCTGAAACAGCTAAGAGTTTGCATAAAACATTGAATTTCCAGCTCTACTACATATTTCAGGTTTGGAATCCCAGAGCTTTTTCAAATTGAAATTGTAACATTTGAGTAGCCAAAATAGCTTCCCTAAAATGTATACCCTCTGTTACCCCTCTAACTCCATTCATTTCTATATTGATGCTTTGGTAAAATTTCTTTTTCTTTTTTATTCAGTAATTAGGTTTTTCACTTTTTTTTAGCCAGATCAGAAAAACACTAGGTTTTAACTCAGTGGCTATTATGAAGGCCTATATAAAAGCTCTTTTCTGTATATAAAAGCCATGTGCTTGGTAGCAGGTTTTTCTGTTGTTTTTCCCCAAAACTTTTTAACTAGTACTACGTTCATAATAGTTATACCAAGTAAAATGATATACAGACTAGATTTCATTTAATTGTCACCTAGGATACCATGAAAGACAGCTCTTCATTTAGAACACAGTTTCAGAAAACAAAACTGGTAAGATGATAGAACATTTGAACAATTATTCACCAATCAAAGAAGCATCAACAAGGAGAAAAGAAGGTTTGGAAAAATTATGTAAATACAAATAAGTCACATTTTAAAATATTGTTTTTATGAAACCTCCTTGATGAATTTTAAAATCTATTCTGCATTCCCCAGGGTCTATGTTTATTATATTTTGCATGATCTACAACATATGAATTGTGTTTTTCCTTTGGTTGTCCTTATAAACCAAAAAAAAAGTATTTTAATAAAAAATTGAAACAGGTGTGAGTCATGTGTGTTGATTTTGGCAGAGAATACCAAAGTAAGTGTGTGGTTTGCGTCTGGTGAAGTCTGGCTTTGAGGGATCGTGGGGACCTGCCCTGTCTGGATGGCCTTGCACTCTGATCTAACAGGGGTCTTTGAACAGTTTCCATCTTGATTTTCATACTCTGAGTTCCAGTCTGGGGGGAAGTTCGCCCTGCCCTGCCCTGCCCCACCGCCTTCCCCGCTGCTCCACGCCATCCTCGCAGGTTGATACTGCACTTGGAACCAAGAGCCCTGTGCCGCTGTGCTGTGCAGTGCAACCAGTGTCACTTCACAGAATCCCGGTGACTGGGGGGGGGGGGGGGGGTGAGGGAGGGGGAGTGCCAGAGGACACCTGAGCGGCTGAGGATGGCCTGGACAGCGATCTTGGGGGAGGGGACGTCCCCGCAGCCCTGCAGCCTGCACAGGCCATTGTGGGCCAGCCAGGTGGTGGTAGCAACAAGGGCCCCTAAGCCTTGCCACTTTTTCCTAACCAATAACAAGTAAATGTGCTTTCTGTCCTGTAAACACGGATTTTGGGAGGCCCTGGTTTGGGGTCTCCACTAGGCCCCAGCCGGCTGCTCAGTGCTTTAGAAGCAGAGAGAGACCGGGCAGTAAACGCGCCCCCTCTGCTCCAACCCTAGGGAAGGGGGCCTGAGGGCAGCCAGCGCACTTCGCTGTTTCCCGGTTCCCCTCTCACAAAGCCTGCCGGTCCTGCTGGTCCTGCCGGAACAGAGGCAGCTGCGGGGCCTGAATTTCTGATGAAAGTCAGCTCCACCTGCGGTGTGCTCGGTGTGCTCGCCTTCTGATGCTGCTTTGTTCTAGAAGTCAGTGCTGAAGCCTGAACTCAGCGACAGCTCCAAGTCTCAGGTCTGGCTTTTGGATGAGAGCCGTGCGTGCAGAAGCGAAGAGGAAAAGAATGTTCGCCTCTCCCGCGAGTCCCCAGAGCCTGATTCACAGCCTGAAGCCCCTGCCGGTCCAGGGACAGAAATCCCCGCGGGGGCTGACTACAGCAGGGCTGCTCGCTGCTGGCCTGCCGCGACCTTTCTCACACTCCTAACACGGTGCAGGTCACGACCCCTGCCCCCAGGCCCCAGCAAATCTGCTAGCCTGTAGGAAGTCAGTTCCAGGGGATTCTGCCCGAGGGGAGTGCCTCTGAGCGCCCCAACCTGTCCCTGTGTGAGGTTGGCTCCTCACTGAGCTCTGGTATGGCCGCGGGGCTTACACAGAGGCCCGGCTCCAGAGCTGTGGTCTCCCCATAGGACTTTTAGTCCAGAACTCATTGTCCGGAGCCCCTCACCCCGACCCCAAGACTTGCCTGCAGGATCTATGCATCTCCACCCCGGGGACAGGTTTTCTCCCAGCAGACACTGGATGAGGTGGGTTTTGTGGAACAGAAAGGATGCCCCCAGCCACCCCTCTGCAGCCTCGGCCTCCCTGCCTTGTGCCCCCTTCCCCACCCCTCTCGCAGCCCCGCTGCCCCAGCAGGCCAAGCTCATGCCATCATCGGTGCAGAAGTCGCTTCCCCTACTGGGTCAGCTTTTTGTGCCCATTGTGCTTCTTGTCCTAACCCGGGTCTCCGCTCAAACAGCACATCCTGAGAGGGGTCTTCTCCAACCACTGCCTGTAAGGTAGCAGCCCCTCCCCTCACGGCACATACTTCTCCAACAGGCTGTATGGGTTACTCTCCCCACAGCCAGGCCCGTGAGAGGAGCAGTGCGATGGTGTGTGCCCCCGTGGGTCCCCTGGGCTCACATGCTGGAGGCTCAGTGTTGAGGCAGTGGGTGCTCTAAGGGCCAGGAGGGAGTGATGTGATGGGTGGACCGCCCCCCCCCCTTTTTGACAGGCGAGTGGACAGTGAGAGAGAGACAGAGAGAAAGGTCTTCCTTCCGTTGGTTCACCCCACCATGGTCGCTGTGGCCGGTGCACTGTGCTGATCCGAAGCCAGGAGCCAGGTGCTTTCCTGTCTCCCATGCAGGTGCAGGGCCCAAAGCACCTGGGCCATCCTCCACTGCTTTCCCGGGCCACCGCAGAGAGTTGGACAGGAAGAGGGGCAACTGGGACAGAATTTGGCACCCCGACCGGGACTAGAACCCGGTGTTCCAGCGCCGCAGGCAGGGGATTAGCCCAGTGAGCCACAGCACCGGCCCTCACTGCCCTTGTGAAGGGATGAATGCTGTCTCTCGTGAGTTCCATTCTTGGGGGACGAGATCAGTGCCCTGAGCAGGTGCTTGTAAAGCCTCAGCCCCTTCCGTCTGTGGCTTCTTCCCTTTCTGTCTCTCCGCCCTGTGTGACAACCAGATGCCTTCCCCAGGACGCTGGGGCCAAGCTGTGTGGATTCCCAGCCACCAAAATTCAAAGTCAAATAAACCTCTTTACTGGGAGCCAGAGTTGTGGTACAGAGGGTTAAGCCACCACCTGCAAGAATACCATATGGGCACCAATTCGAGTCCTGGCTCCTCCACTTCAGATCCAGCTTCCTGCTAAAGCACCTGGGAAAGCAGTGGAAGATGGGCCCCTGCACCCATGTGGGAGACCCGGAAAAAGTCCCTGGCTTTGGCCTGGCCCAGCCCTGGCTGTTGAAGCCATTTAGGGAGTGAACCAACCAATGGAAGAGCTCTCTGTCACTCTGCCTTTCAAATAAATAAATCTTAAAAAAAAAAAAAAAAAAAATGGCCGGCGCCGTGGCTCAACAGGCTAATCCTCCGCCTTGCGGCGCCGGCACGCCGGATTCTGTCCCGGTTGCCCCTCTTCCAGGCCAGCCCTCTGCTGTGGCCCGGGAGTGCAGTGGAGGATGGCCCAAGTGCTTGGGCCCTGCACCCCATGGGAGACCAGGAGAAGCACCTGGCTCCTGACTTCGGATGAGCGCGGTGCGCTGGTCGCAGCACGCCGTCCGCGGCAGCCATTGGAGGGTGAACCAACGGCAAAGGAAGACCTTTCTCTCTGTCTCTCTCTCTCTCTCAAATAAAAATAAATATTTTTAAAAACCATAAACTCTCTAGTTAATAAGGTAGCCATGCTCAGGGATTTGGTCGCAACAACACAAACTGGACTAACACGAGGACATTGTTTCTTTTATCACTGTGTTAAACACAACTCTCCAGCACCCTAAAGTGCCTCACACATAAGGCGGAAGCCAGGAGCCTAGAACTCAATCCAGGTCAGGTGGCAGGGTCCCAACAACTCCTTGAGCCATCATCACTGCCTTACAAGGGTAAGGTTAGCAGGAAGCTGGAGCTGAGAACAGAGCCACGGCTTGAACCCAGGGGCTCTGATATAGGAGGTGGGCGTTCCAAGTGGCATCTTAACTGCTACATCAAATGTCATTCTCCCATTTATTTATTTATTTAAAGATTTGTTTATTTGTTTGAAAGGCAGAAAGTTACAGAGAGACAGAGATGCTACGCCTACAGCTGTGGTAACATCTGCGTAGCAAAAACAGCTGCGCCAGAGACCTCCACGGGCTGAAGGGCTGAGTGGAAGCCGAAAACCCTTCCTGTGTTGGTTCCTGCGTTTGCTTCGTCCTCTGTACATAACGTTAGAAGTGATTGCAATCTACCTTTGCTGCCTGTATTTGATCTGGGCTTATGCCCCCATGGACACGGAACAACAATAGGATTACCGGGAACCCATTATCATAACAAACAGTTCCTTTAACATTCCTGAAGAAGCAATTCAGAACATCACGCTGTTTGCACTGCCAGCTGTAAAAGCCTTCCTGGAAGAAGCCTTAGCAATCAGCAATCGGACTCTGGGAGACTTCTTGGACGCTATGGAGCAACGGGAATTGCTAAAAGGAAGCAAGAATGACCCTGAGGAAACTCGGGTCGAACAGCTCATAGGGAATCCACATTCAGACCCAAACTGAAAGCAAAAGGAATTGTTAGCAACAATCTCAAAAAGGACTCTTCCCGGAGGATATGAACAATACCTAATTAATGGTAGATGGTGAACTCCCCCGCGATAGAATCCCTCTGTCATGTTAGATCCGCTTCCTTACACGGGTGCCTATGATGATATGGGTTGCAGACGGGTTAATCATGAACGGGAAAAGGCAGCATTGGGATCAATTGCCTTTTATGACTAGGTTAGCTAGGTCCAGAATCCCGTGGTGTATTATTGACAAGGCAGGAAAGACAACAGGTATGGGAAACTATAAAGATGGCTAAGGCAGTGGGCAAACAACGGCATGTTCCTCATGATTGAGCACAGATAGGAGAGGAATATCTTTCTGGCATACGTGACCTGGGTGAATGAGGCCTATATGCGGTTAAAATGTTACCACTGTTGCCTCCCGCGAAATCCTTTTCATGTAATCTTGGGTATGATTAACCCTTATTCTTCTGTTAATCAATGATGATGCTTTTCCCTCACACTTTAGAAGTTTTACTATAAAAACCCTGACTTAACAGACAATAAACGCAGCAGCATTAGTACTACACTGGTGTCTGTCTGTCATTTTCCTCGCCGATTTCTTGTCTCCCTAGACGCCTTCATCCTGTTCTCCCTCGGTCTGTGAAGTCTCCGAGCTGACAGTCCGCGGCACAGAGAGAAGTCTCACATCCCCTGGTTTACTTTCCAAATGGCTGCAAAGGCCAGAGCTGGGCCAATCCAAAACCAGGAGCCAGGAGCTTCTTCCAGGTCTCCCATGTGGGTGTAGGGGCCCAAGGACTTGGGCCATCTTCTACTGCTTTCCCAGGCCATAACAGAGAGCTGGATCAGAAGTGGAGCAGCTAGGACTCATACTGGTGTCCATATGGGATGAGGGCACTGCAGGCGGCGACTTTACCCACTATGCCACAGTGCCAGTGCGCCCCCCATTTGTTTTTAATGTAATTAATGAAAAGGGAAAAAATTATGTTTTTTTAAAAGATTTATTTATTTGAGAGAGAGAGAGAGAGAGAGAGAGAGAGAGAGAAAGCACTCTTCCATCCGCTGGTTCATTCCCCAAATGGCCACAATGGCCAGGCTGAAGCCAGCAGCCAGGCGCTTCTTCCAGGTGTCTCCTGTGAGAGCAGGGGCCCAAGTACTTGGGCCCATCCTCTGCTGCTTTCCCAGGCACATTAGCAGGGACCTGGGTCAGAAGTGGAGCAGCCAGGATTCAAACAGGCACCCATGTGGGACATCAGTGTTACAGGCGGCGGCTTAACCTGCTACGCCACAGTGCCAGCCCCTAAATATGTATTTTTTAATATGCCATTTTAATTCTTATAATTTCTTCTACAATACATTTTTTTAGCAGGCAGAATGGACAGAGAGAGGGAGAAAGGTCTTCCTTCCGTTGGTTCACCCCACAATGGCCGCTGTGGCCGGCGCATTGTGCTGATCCGATGGCAGGAGCCAGGTGCTTCTCCTGGTCTCCCATGCAGGTGCAGGGCCCAAGCACTTGGGCCATCCTCCACTGCACTCCCAGGTCACAGCAGAGAGCTGGACAGGAAGAGGGGCACCCGGGACAGAACCCGGCACCCCGACCAGGACTAGAACCCGGTATGCCAGTGCCGCAGGTGGATGATTAGCCTAGTGAGCCGTTGTGCCAGCCCTACAATACATTTTTGAGTTATTTTCTTAGAGGTTTCCCTAAGGATTACAGCTAAGATTGTACTTTATAACAATGTAGCTTTGACTAATACCACTGTAAATTCAGCAAGACCCAAAAACTTCATTTCTTTGTATTCCATTCTTGCCCAGGTCTTTGTGATGAAGTTGTCACACAGATTGCATCTTTATACTTTTATAATTATCGCTTTAGGCAGTTATAAGTAAAAAACTACAAACAAAAACTACATTTTTGGTGTCTTTTATATTTACGCTGCTGGTTACCTTTGTCAGTGTTGCTTACTTCTTCCCGTGGATCTGAGTATCTGAGTTACGGTCTGATGTCCTTTTGTTTCAGCCTCTAGAGCTCCCCTTAGTATTTCTTATAGGACAGCTTTGTTTGCAAAGGGCAGAAGCGAAATTCGAAGCAGTTCAAGCCCAAAACAAAACAGGGGAGGGGCTTACATACCTGAAAAGCCTGGGGAGCCGTGGCCTCAGGCGTGGCCAGATGCAGGAGCCAGGCTCTGTGGCTCGCAGCCCTGTGGTAGTCTAGGCTGCACGTTCCCAGGGAGCACTCCCCCAAGCGGGCGCAGACTCCGGGCGGCAGTTGCAGCAGGAAGAGATCAACGCTCCACTGAGCGCTGCCAAAGTCCCCAGGGAGATCTTCGCTAGCCCAGAGGAACAATCAGTCCTCCCGAACCCCACGGTGGGGAGTAGCAAGTCCCAGAGGGGGTGCAGAAACTCCTGGGAACCGGGCTTTGGCTGAAGCACAAATAAAGACTACCAGTCTGCACGAGGTTTGCTTTAGGAAAATCTTCTGAGTCCTGACAAAGCCACTTCTGACGAGCCAGACCTTCCAACAACCAGGAGTCTCGCGGGAATAATACTTAAATCCCTGCAGTTTTTCATCTGAAGCCAGGAATTTCGATTTTTTCCCCCCTAGTCTGACTTGTTAAAGCGTCCTCGCCAACCTGGTAAATCAGTCAAGAAGTATTCTGGTGTTACGATGCCCCCATCCCACACTGGAATGCCAGGGTTTGATTCCTGGTTCCAGCTTCTGACTTGAACTTCCTGCTCACACAGACCCCAGGAGGGAGCAGGTGATGGTTCCTGCCACCCACGTGGAGACCTGGACTGAGCTCCCAGCTCCCAGCTTTGGCTCCAGCCTATCCCGGGCCACTGGGGGAATGAACCAGCAGGTTGGATTTCTGTCTGTCTACCTCTTAAATTAGGGAACAGTTTTTAGGAAGTATTTTTTTAGCTAAAGTAGGAAAAGAATTGCGAAGGCCAATTTGGATGTCAAATGTGTGATATATTTTATGAGGGTAAAAATACATTTTTAGTTCTAATAAATGGCCAACCATAAACAATGACTTATTCCTCAATTGTTATGTGTGACAGTATTATTTTAAGCTATTTATAATTCACAAATGAGTAATGCAGCAATAATTTGTTAAAGTTTTAAGCACTAAACATGGACAGCAAAAAATTTACGCACTCTATCGAATGCAATACATCAGCTACCAGAAATCTAGGAAAAAAGCTTATGGGCTTGTTAAGTCCTCAGTGTAGAACAGAAGCAATTGTGTTTAATGACCTTGTCATTTAATGTGAGCCCAGTCCCGCATTCATTGCCTTTGGATAAAGCCTGAACTTGTGTTCTGTGTTTTCTTAACTATTTGCCTTTGTCTCTTACTGAAGTAACTTTCCTCCCTGGATTGTGGCTGCGATTTTGTCCTCTGGATACAGCCAGTAGACTCTTCAGGTTTTGTTTCTTTAGAAAGAATAATCTAGGGCATGCTAACGGAACCTTTAAAACCCACGCCCACTGGTATTGGGGGGGGTACAGCGTGCACTGGTGGAATCAGTGACTAGACGGCTAAGGGCACAGGATGCTGTGGGCCTCTCTACCCATGGGACCGCTTTATTCTGAGGATCTCTCGGCGTGGGAAGTGTTTGCTGGTGGTTGGATGCTCAACTGAAGTGGGCCATCGGTAAGGCAGTAGTAACGTCCAGAGATGTTCTAGTTGCTGCAGCTTTTGCCAGAGTGGCTTTTGGATGTGTTTAGCTCCTGTGGTGCTGCTGTTTAGTTCTTCGCATGTAAGCGTCTTTTTGCACAGGTTTCATTTTTTGGGTGTGTAGGTGTGGTCAGCAGCGCTGTGTCTGTGCTGGTGGGCTATCCTCCCCTAGGGTATACGTCCCTAGGGCTGTAGATATACTTTCTGGGAGAATTTCCACTGGTTTCTGCAGCTGCCCCAGGGAATTCCCAACCCAGAAAGCCTTGATACTCATGTCCTGGCTCACTGGAGTGTGTGTCAATTGGTGAGATCCATTTAAACTCCAGAAGAGCAGGATCTCATCGTCAGGAACTCTCAAGGGCGCCATCTGCCCCAGGCCAAGCCCCGACCTACACAGACAGCTCTGGGGTTGTCTGTGCTACCAGTGTCAGGAGCATTTTCCCCAGTTCATTCTTTAGAAAAAGGCAGCCTTGGCCGGCGCCGTGGCTCACTAGGCTAATCCTCTGCCTTGCAGCGCTGGCACACTGGGTTCTAGTCCCGGTCTAGTCGGGGCGCCGAATTCTGTCCCAGTCACTCCTCTTCCAGTCCAGCTCTCTGCTGTGGCCCAGGAGCACAGTGGAGGATGGCCCAAGTGCTTGGGCCCTGCACCCCATGGGAGACCAGGAAAAGCACCTGGCTCCTGGCTCCTGCCATCGGATCAGCGCGGTGCGCCGGCTGCAGCGCGCCAGCCACGGCGGCCATTGGAGGGTGAACCAACAGCAAAGGAAGACCTTTCTCTCTGTCTCTCTCTCTCACTGTCCACTCTGCCTGTCAAAAAAAAAAAATAACTAAATTCATACTTAAAAAAAAGAAGAAGAGGCCGGCGCCATGGCTCAACAGGCTAATCCTCCGCCTTGCAGCGCCGGCACACCGGGTTCTAGTCCCGGTCGGGGCACCGGATTCTGTCCCGGTTGCCCCTCTTCCAGGCCAGCCCTCTGCTGTGGCCTGAAAGTGCAGTGGAGGATGGCCCAGGTGCTTGGGCCCTGCACCCCATGGGGAGACCAGGAAAAGCACCTGGCTCCTGGCTCCTGCCATCGGACGAGCGCGGTGCGCCGGCCGCAGCGCGCCAGCCGCGGCGGCCATTGGAGGGTGAACCAACGGCAAAGGAAGACCTTTCTCTCTGTCTCTCTCTCTCACTGTCCACTCTGCCTGTAAAAAAAAAAAAAAAAAGAAGAAGAAGAAGAAGAAGAATAGAAGTATTTTTCCTTTAAAAACTCAATTTTGTAACACCTTGATTATCGGCATCACAGGCCGTGGCTTTACCTGATATGCCACAACTCCAGTTCCTTTTGTTTGTTTTTAATTTGAGAGAGAGACAAACAGAAACAAAGATCCCATTTACTGGTTCCCTCCCCACATATCTGCAGTGGCCCCAGCCAGGAGCCAGGAACTCATTCCAGGTCTCCAGCTCGGGTGTCAGGGACCCATTGACTTGAGCCATTACTGCTGCTTCCCAGGGGCTGTGTTCTCTGGAAGCTGGAATCAGGAGCTGGAGCTGGGGCTTGAACTCGGGCACTCAGGCACTCGGGCACTCGAGTACAGGGTGTGGACATCCTACCACTAGACCACTTGCCCCCTTAGTCGCGTTTTTCACAGACAATGTGCAGTCAGTTCTCAGACGCCTAACAAACATTGCCCGTGGGATCTTCTGGTTCAGCAGCTCGACTTTAGGACAGGTAATCCTGGCGTCTGTGCCTTTCCAACCACAGAATTGACTTCTTTGTCCTTCGAGAGGGGAGTTCAAGGAAATAAATTCAGTTCTTATGACTCAGTGACACAGCGGCATCCCAGCCTCCTTCAACTAGTCAGAACCAATAAAAACACCCGCAGGAAGCCCCATGGGAACGAGCTTTGAGAAGAACGGTATTTTTAATCACATAAAACACATGCACCGAGGGCTCCCATCTGTTACTACATTTATAGTTTGTGAAGCCATTGCCTTTCGACTTTGCTCCCTCCCTTCTTCCTCTCGCCATAATGAGGCGCCCATTACACTCTGCACTTGGAATGTTGCTGCTCTTGCCAGTTACAGAAAGAGTTCAGGACTTCTGGAAGGGCCCAGGGCTCCCAGGGTGGGGAGGAGGAAGAATCAGAGTACATGCGTGTGGAGGTAACCATTCATCCACTGAAGCAAGCCTGCACTGACTGCGAGTTTTCCACGCTGTCTTTCATGATTTGTGCTGAACAGACAACTCCAGATTCCCCCCAGGGACCTGCTACACAAGCGACCAGCAAGGAGCAAGAGCTTGTCCCACCAGGGCCTGGGCACAGCCCAACTAGGGGCTCCTGGGGCTGCTGGCAGGGGCCCAGGCGTGTTCACGCTCCCTGGCTCCAGAAACCAAGCCTTCCTCTTGAAAGGGCACTTTACCTGCTACACCACCAGCACTGGCCCCGCTTTCAGTATTTAAAAAAATTGCTTTTATTATTTGAGAGGCAGGGAGACAAGATGGGAGGGAGGAGAGACAGAGAGTTCCCCTCCACTGGTCCATTCTGCAGATGCGTGCAATGGCCAGGACTCGGCTGGGCTGAAGCCTGGAGCCAGGAACTCAATCTGGGTCTCCCACATAGGTGGCAGAAACCCAACCGCTTGGGCCATTACCACTGCCTCCCAGGGTCTGCATTAGCAGGAATCTGGAGTCAGGAGTTGGGGACAGGCATTGAACCCAGTCTCTCTGATATGGGACACAGGCCTCCTAACCAGCATCAGAACATCTAAGTCCAAACGTCCGTCTCAGCTCTTTACTAAGTTGCCCCATTGGCCATGAGCACTGAGGGGCTAAGACAGAGTAGCCCACACTACCTTGCTAATTTGGCCAGGGAGCACAGGGCCCTCCTAGAAAATCTAAGGAGAAGCTGTGAGAAAGAGAAAAGATACAGAGAGCAGCACGAGGGAGCTGGCCAGCCACACGGCTGCTGCGCAGGCTCCCACGGGGACACCCCTGGACCTGCCTGGATTCCAGCATAATCCCCAGTCCCGACCACCCAGGGCTTTTCCTGTCCTTGGGCAGGTGTGTCCTTGCAGGAGCCTCTCCTTTCTTGGGAAATGTCAGCGACTTCTTCACAGCCAGAAATCTCACACAACACAATGTGCTCCCAGGCTTTTTCTTTCTTTGCATAAATGTAATTAGATTCTCTTTCTCATAAGACTGGATCAGATCGAAATGCCACATCGCAGCAAACCTTTATTTAAAGCTTGACAATATACTGCGAGCATTGGCCTCGTGTCATTACAGCTTTACAGAATCTCCTTGCAAGGTACCCAACCCTCCAAGCAGCTGTCATCCCCATCATGAAGTCCAACTTATGCCATGATACTGAAAAAAAAAAAAATCATTTGCTGCAGAAACTCTCTGAGAAGTTGAGTGAAATTCCTGCTGGGTCTGCTCTGCCTTTCTGGGAGCCTGGCCCGCTTCCTCCTTGGGGTACTGACTGCCTTCCCTGCAGGCCCTTGGTCAGCTCCAGCAGAGGCCCAAACACAGTTTTTCAATAGCAGAAACATATTGGAACTGTCAAAAGAACATGAAATGAGCCACAAAAAGCATGAAGCATAACTTTAAGTGCTATTTGTTCTGAGGCATTTTAAAAATAGAGTATCTGTCATCAAGATTTAAAAAAATGAAACCCAGGCAGCAGTGACTGGCACAATGCTTAGGATGCCACTCAGGACGCCCCCATCCCACATCCCAGTGCTTAGGTTCGAGTCCCAGCTCCGCTTCCAGTTTCAGGTTCTCACTGATGTGCACCTTGGAAGGCAGCAGGGTATGGCTTAGGTACCTGGGGCCCTGCCACCCATTGGGAGACCTGGATGGAGTTCCAGGTTCCTGACTTCAGCCCACCCCAGTCCCAGTATTGCAGGCATTCGGGGGAGTGAACCAGTTGATGGAAGCTCTCTGTTTGTGTCTCTTTCCCATTCAAATCAACAATAAAAAATAAAAATAAAAACACCCAAACAAAAACTGAGTAGTTTGGGGGCCGGTGCTGTAGCTTAGCCGGTAAAGCCGTTGCCTACGTTGCTGGTATCCCATATGGGCACCAGTTCAAGGCCCGGCTGCCCCACTTCTGATCCAGCTCTCTGCTATGGCCTGGGAAAGCAGTAGAAGATGGCCCAAGTTGGAAGTGGTAGTGTGGCCGAACGGTCTAAGACGCTGGATGAAGATGACCTAAGTGCTTGGGCCCCTGCACCCGCATGGGAGACCCAGAAGAAACTCCTGGCTCCTGGCTTCAGATCAGTGCAGCTCCAGCCGTTGCAGCCATCTGGAGAGTGAACCAGCGGATAGAAGGCCTCTCTCTCTCTCTTTGCCTCTGCCTCTCTGTAGCTCTGCCTTTCAAATAAATAAATAAATCTTTTTTAAAAAATCATGTAAAAAAACTGAGTAGTTTGATTTAATTCAAGTGGTGAGGACTATGCAGCTGAACCATCTCACAGAGCTGTTAAGACTTAAGTACAAAAGAACTCCAAATAGTTAATGGAAAAACAGAATCAAAAGGTAGTTATGGGCCAGCGCTGTGGCGTAGTAGGTTGAGCATCTGCATGTGGTGCCAGCATCCCATATGGGTACCGGTTCATATCCCGGCTGCCCCACTTCCAATCCAGTTCCCTGCTGATGGCCTGGGAAGATGGCCCAGGTGCTGGGGGCCCTACAGCCGTGTGGGAGACTCGGAAGAAGCTCCTGGCTCCTGGCTTTGGATCAGCTCAGCTCCAACTGCTGTGGCCATTTAGGGAGTGAACCAGCAGACAGAAGATTGTCTCTCTGTCTCTCCCTCTGTAACACTCCTTCTCAAATAAATAAATAAAATCTTTTAAAACATATCTGTAGTCAGTACAAATAAATTGGTCTTTTTCATGGATTCTCTGAGTGGACCTGCACCCTGGGCCCAGTCCTTCGCCTCACACCCCCATCTTCTCTCATCGGTCCATGTGCAGTGCACAGGCAGCTGGTGGGTCCTGCTGTGTCTATTCTAGGCACTTTAAAAAAAAAAAAGGATTTATTTTACTTATTTAAAAGGCAGAGGGAGAGACAGAAAGAGATACCTCATCTGCTGGTTTAGGCTGAAGCAAAGAGCCTAAAATTTCATTCAAGTCTCCTACATGAGCAGCAGAGGCCCAAGCACTTGGGCCATCTTCTGCTGCTTTCCCAGGCACTTTAGCAGGGAACTTGACGGGAAGTGGAGCAGCTGGGACATGAATTGGCATCCCGAGTGATGGCTTAACCCACCACACCACAACACCAGCCCTTTCAATCCATTCTCTTCATGTCACCTGGATAATCTCTGTAAGCTTAGAGGCAATTCAATCATTTCTCATCTCCTACCCAGAGAATAAAAATCCAAGCTCTTCTTGGGATATTCACAGCCTTTCTTGGCGAGCAGGCCCCTGCCTGCCTCTCCAGCTCCCTTTCCCACCACTGCCTGATGCCCATCCATGCTTCAGAAATATCAACTATGTCTAATTTCCCATACACTCAGTGTATCCCTTCTGCCTGAAATGCCCTTTGCAAAATGACTACACTAAAAAACACATACTGTGCTTATGGCCTTTCAAAACAATGGTTATGGTTTATATATTTAGGGATATTCACCCAGTTTGCACTTGACCAGCTGGGATGTGAAAAGGGAGCCCTAGGCTAGAGCCAGACCATCAGTTAAATCCATTATAACTCTTTCCTTAATGACTGCAGCTTCTTGGGCTGGTCACCTGGGATGTGTGAGCAGCATCTGCCCTCAGCTATGGGTAATGATGGTGCCTCCAGCATGGGCACATGTGGACAGGCTGTTGGAACAATTTCACAGGCATGGACAGAGTGCAGGTTTCAGGAGATGACTCTGATCCTTTCTCTTCCACCTGCTTTGACCTCCTTGTTCTGAATTCTCACCTCTCAAGCTTGACCACATCAGTGTGAAGGACCCTTCTAATTCTCGCCATCTGTGTGCAGCCAAGTCAAAGGTGGTGCAAAGTGGATGCCTTAAGAACAGAATTTTGAGAAACATCCATCTTTGGGTAGCTCCAAGATCAATCGACCCTCAAACATTAATTGATGCACAATGGGTGTGGGAGGTAGTACAATCAGACTGTTCTCACCAAGTGACCTGCTTTTTCTAACTTCTGTGCCTTCTTGTTTGCATCACTTTTTCTTTAAAAGTATCATTACATATTTGCTTAGAGGCAGGCATTTGGCCTATTGGTTCAGCTGCTTATTAGGCCCAAGTCCCACGTTGGAGGGCCTGGGTTTGAGTCCTGGCCCCACCCCTAATTCCCACTTCCTGCTAATGAGCACTCTGGGAGGAGCAGATGATGGCTTAAGTACTTGGGTCCCTGCTACCCATGTGGGGAGATCCAGTGGATGAGAGCTCTGTCTCTCACACAAAAATAATTTCTAAATAGGCATTAAGTATTTACTTAAAAATTACATAGTATTTGAGACTTGCTCTCCAACATTCCAGTGCTGAGTGTTGGGGGGTTGAGGATTGAAACAGGGTGGCCATGTATTGACCATCACTGACCTGGGTGATGCTCAGTTTGGGGTAGAGGGTCCTTACATTGTCCTACTTCTGAAATGTACCATAATGAAAATTTAAATAAACCTCTCAATTTGTTTAAAAGTGTACTTACAGGGGCTGGCACTAAGGTGCAGCGGGTTAACACCCTGGCCTAAGCACTGGCATCCCATATGGGCGCCAGTTTGAGTCCCAGCTGCTCCACTTCATCCAGCTCTCTGCTATGACCTGGGAAAGCAGTAGAAGATAGCCCAAGTGCTTGGGTCCCTGCACCCACACGGGAGATCTGGAAGAAGCGCCTGGCTCCTGGCTTCGGATCGGCACAGCTCCAGCCATTGCAGCCAACTGGGGAGTGAACCAATGGATGGAAGATACTCTCACTCTCTCTCTCTCTCTATCTCTCTCTCTCTGCCTTTCCTCCCTCTGTGTAACTCTGACTTTCAAATAAAAAATAAAGAAATCTTTATAAAAAATAAAAGTATACTTATAACAATTAGACATAGACTGCAACATTCTGCTTTATTTTACCTTCTCCTTAAAAGTTCTGTTACTATAATGAAAACAAAGAGAAAATTTCCTATGACGAATTCAATTCAATTTGGCTAAGAGGCATTAGAGCAGAAGCTAGGGATGAACCTGGAGTCAGAGGTTGTCCTTTTAGTTCCTTCTGGGTGTCAAGGAGTCCGAGAAGTGACCGGGTCTAACCGAGAGACCATACTACCTGGCATTTCCAGTCACACACCAGTGATGAGGATGATACTGGGATAAGGACTCCAGAGGCATGTTTTCTCAAGGGGAAATGAACAGGAATTTGGGGCAACTTGCCTATCCACTATTCTGTTTCCCTTGACAAACATTTGCAAGTCTACAAGTATGTATATGGCAAAGCAATTAATGATGCTTGTTTTTCTATTTTTTTAATAGCTCATTTTTGCTAATTTTTTTAAACTTGAAAGGCAGAGTTACAGAGGGAGAGCAAGCGACATACACACACAGGGTCAGTACTGTGGTGTGGGGGGTAAAGTCGTAACCTGCAGTGCTGGCATCCCATATGGGCGCTGGTTCCAGTACCAGTACCAGTACCAGTACCAGCTGCTCCACTTCCAATATGGCCTGGGAAAGCAGTAGAATGGTCCAAGTCCTTGGGCCCCTGCACATGAGAGGGAGACCTGGAGGAAGCTCCTGGCTCCTGGCTTCTGGCCTCAGATCAGCCCAGCTCCGGCCATTGTGGCCATTTGGGAAGTGAACCAGCAGATGGAAGATCTCTCTCTCTCTCTCTCTTTCTCTGCCTCTCTGTAAATTTGCCTTTCAAATAAATAAATAAGTCTTTAAAAAACAGAGGTACACACACACACTCAGAAAGACTGAGATAGAGTGGTGTGGGGGAGATAATGTCCAACCTCTGGTTCACCCCCCAAATGGTACCAATGGCCAGGGCTGCACCAGCTGAAGCCAGGAGCCTGGAATTCCATTCCATGCAGGTTGCAGGAGTCCACACACTCAGGATATCTTTGCTGATTTTCCCAGACAATCAGAAGGGAGCTGGATCAGAAGGGAGTAGTTAGGACTTGAACCAGCACTCATGTGCGATGCTGATGTTGTAAGCAGTGGCATAAGCCTTGGCACCACAATACCACCCCAGTAATGCTCATTTTAAAATAGTGGGTCTGTGTGGGAGACCTGGAGGAAGCTCCTGGCTCTGACTTGGGATCGGCTCAGCTCCAGCCATTGCAGCCATTTGGGGAATAAACCAGCGGATGGAGGACCTCCTCTAGGTCTCTACCTCTCTCTGTAACTCTTTCAAATAAATAAAAATAAATCTTTAAAAAAACACAGTGGGTTTAAATCCAATACTGATTTTCTTTTGGAAGACTTTGTCCTTTAGGATTTGCCTCACTTGAAAAATCAAGAAATTCACATGTAGGGTCTCCTTCCTGTCTGCTGTGCAGATACATCTAGGTTTCCTTTGCTGCTTCATACAGCAGTGACCCTCAAACAGGGGAGTCAGATACCCTTTTAGGAAAGAGATGTGGCAAATTCCTCTAGAGGGTAAATGTGTAGAACAGATGGTGCTATGGCAGCCTGAATCACAAACAGATGCATGCCTCCTCAGTTAGGCCTCAGCTGATACTGTTGCTCCCCATGGTACATGATCACATGGGCACATTTCTTTTTGCCCTTTTCTTTTCTAAAGACTTATTTATTTTATTTATTTGAAAGGCAAATTTTCAGAGAGAGGGAGCTATACATAGAGAAAGAGATCTCCCATCTGCTGGTTCACTCCCTAAATGGCTACAATGGCCAGGGCTGGGTTAGGCCAAAGCCAGGGGCCTGGAGCTACATCTGCAATTCCCACATGGGTGGCAGGGACCCACACACTTGGTTCATCTTCTACTGCTTTCCCAGGTGAATTAGTAGGATGCTGGATTAGAAACAGAGCAGCCAGGACTTGAACTGCTGCTCTGATATGGGATGCCACTGTTGTAGTTGGCAGTTCAACCTCCTGTGCCACAACGCTGGCCCCTTGCATTGGCACATTTCTTTTCTGCTGGTTATGTGGTGTCAATACCAAGATAATCTGGACCCTGGTGAATTATGTGCACCAAAGAATTGAGTAGGGGGAGCTGCTTCCAGCCAGATGCACAGCCAAGGCTCAGTTTGCCTGTCTAAGCTCAGGGTCTCTTGGCTCACGCAGAGATGCATGGTTTGGAATGCCATAAGAGTTAATCCAGCAAGCATCTCACCGTTAGGAAACGTTTACTCCCTCAAAAAGACTATACATATCTCCAAGCGGGACCCTTACCTTTCCATGTGCCAAATGAAAGAAACACACAGAACAATGATCCTGGTTATGAGCAGTAGCCAAATAGAACCAAAGCCTAGTAGCAAAATGTACAGAGCAAATTATTATCCAATGCTAATCTCGATCTATGGCAGCATGAGAAGCACTTGGGTGAAGTATTATTCAAGTTGCAGATTTGTACATCATGAAAAAGGAATCCATTCAACAGCTGATAAGTTGCTACAAAGCTGGACCTTGGCAAATGGCAAAAAATAGTGTTGGCAGAAGAAGTATAAAAAGGAGAATTCATGATCTTTAATTCATGATCTTAAAAAAAGATTTATTTATTTATTTGAAAGTCAGAGTTACACAGAAGGAGAAGGAGAGACAGAGACAGAGACAGAGAGAGAGGTGTCTTCCATCCGCTGGTTTACTCCCCAGATGGCCACAACAGCCGGAGCTGTGCTGATCCGAAGCCAGGAGCCAGGAGCTTCCTCTGGGTCTCCCACGTGGGTGCAGGGGCCCAAGGACTTGGGCCATCTTCCACTGTTTTCCCAGGCCATAGCAGAGAGCTGGCTCTGAAGAGGAGCAGCTGGGACTCAAACTGGCGCCCATATGGGATGCTGGTGCTTCGGGCCAGGGCTTTAACCTGCTGCGCCACAGCGCTGGCCTCAATAAATATATCTTTTTAAAAAAATTCCATAGACAGGGGCTGGTGCTTTGGCATAGCAGATAAAGCTGCCCTCTGTGGCACTGGCAACCCATATGGGCACTGGATCAAGTCCCTGCTGCTCCACTTCCCATCCAGTTCCCTGGTAATGCTCCTGGGAAAGCAGTGGAAGATGGCTTAAGTCCTTGGGCCCCCACACCCATGTGGGAGACCTCGAAGAAGCTCCTTGCTCCTGGCGTCGGCCTGGCCCAGTCCCAGCTGTGCCCAGCCACTGTGGTCATTTGGGGAGTGAACCAGTAGTTGGAAGGCATCTCTCTCTCTCACATTGACTCCCTCTTTCTCTCTAACTCTGCCTTTCAAATAAATAAACAAATCTTTTTTAAGAAATTCGATAGACAACCCTGGTTTGGGTACAGAAAACAAAACCCCAAAATATGCTGCTTAGGACTTCAAACTGAGAGCAGCTGGGGCCAGCAAGGTCAGGGGAGGCTTTCTCTGAAGTCCCCTTGGCCACTGAAGACCAGATCCTGCAGGAGACACAATATTCCAGTGTTGTGGGCCCTCCCCCAGAGAACTCATTGATGGGGGAAGTGACTCGTACCCCAGGGAGGACCAGAGCTGACGCCACACTGGGAGCCCACGCCACCTCTGTCCCTTTTTCAGGCCCACTCATCTCCCCTAGAGATTATTCTTCCCCTAAAACTGCCCACATCCTGCTCTTCCCCTCCCCTGGGGAAAGACTCTAATCCCCCTGGGTTATGGGTGCTCACTCTCCTGCCTGTGTGCCTTTCCTCAGGTTATCTGCTGTCAGCTCCTTTCAGCAGCGAGTATGGAACCTTCAGCGGGCGAGGGAAGTTCCTTTCTCCCACACACCCCTCAGCCCACCTTCCACGCTCCCCCCAACCAAGACCTCCACTCCTAGAAAGGCTGTCCCCTCCCTCCCCTCCCCAAGATTACATATATTCTTCTGGAGTGTTTCCTAGAGTGGAAAAGGAGGTGCCATTTTACAGAGTGAGGGAGTTCCACAGATACCTCGGGAACGAGAGGGGAAATCCAGCTTCCAGCCAGTGCTGCAGGTGGCGGTTAAGGGGAGGCAGGCAGCAGGGGAGCCCTAGTGGAGGGCAGGAAGAGTGACACACTGGGGGCATGTGTGAGAACTGAGAGGAGTTTGTTTAGACAAAGGTGGGGCACCGAAGGAGATGACTTCTCCCAGGGAGCAGCCCTGTCTATATGATCCACCTTTGGAAGTTCAGGAGACATTCCAGTTGGCAAGAACTTAAACTTTTCAATGCCTTAATTTCCTTCGTAGTTTCCATTCTCCGCCATCTTGGATAGGCTTGGGAGATCCAAAGGGCTGGTGTGGTGGGAAGGAGGGAAAAAAGAGGACCCTGCCTCCCTAGGCCTTTGGCAGCCTTCATACTCAGCACACACAGAGCAGCAGACAGTTCCAAGCAGAGGACAATCACACACACACACACACACACAAACACATACACATATGCACAAATTGACACACAGATACACACACATAAACAACCACACACATACATACACAAACCAAAAATGCACACATATACATACACATACACACATGCACACACATATACACAATTATACACATCCACACATATCCACATCCACACATGCACACACATATACACAATTACACAAGTCTACAAACGCACATGTATACAAATACACACACATATACAAACACACATACATAAACACACACATACTGAAACACAAATACAAACACATACATACACACACAGAAGGGTACTTCAAAAAATCATGGAAAATACATATTTTGAAAAAACTACGCATGGATTTCAAAAATTTATTTGCACCAAAACAGATATCTTCCAATTCCATTTTTCTGTGAAGCATTTTAAGTATCCTTGTGTTATAGATACGTATTCCAATTTACAAAACCGTGTATATACTTACAAATCATTTTAAAAAAACATAAATGGAATCCTACTGAACTGACTTTCCCAAGCTTGCTTTTCTCTTTAGCACAGCACAGTTTCCGCACCAGTGAGACTCGTGCTCCACCTCACACATCCAGTGCTGCCTGTCCTTTGAACTCGGAAGGCTTTCTTTGTGCTCTTTGCTTCTGGGTTTTAAAGATTTCAGGCCAGGACACCATCCACGACAAGGACATGAGAAGGCGAGGAGAGACAGACACAGTGCTGAGGCCACTCAGCCTGACTTGCAGTGCTTTAACCAAAGCCTGCCTCCAACAGCTCTGCCCAGCTAACCAGGTCGTGCCTGAGGGGACACCCTAATATTGCCTGGCCTCATCTCGGCAAAGCAGATAGGGAAAGATTCCATCGTTTTGAAAAGTGTTGCTATTTTGTTCTAGGTTTCCTTGTAACACAACTTATCAAACCCTCAAAGATGTTTTAAATGGTGTTAAATGGCCTTCCCCTTCCCTTTTACATCTTTTTTGAAGGAATCAAGGACAAACTTCAAATGTTTAGAATGTCAGCTTCATCCAGTTCAATGCTTTTATATGTGTTGCCAAGAAAGAAATTTGCAGGAGCAAACTTGTCAAAAAGAAAATCTTATTTCAAATATCACCGGCCAGTGATATTGTTAAAATACAATTATCACCTTTGAAAATCATGTTTCCTAAAATTAATTGCCCTAAGATCACAGTTGAGCTTTTCTTCCATGGAACTTTCAACCTCAAGGGTGATATTAGCTGGTAATTCATTTCTCCTGAGAATGGAATGGGGTCTCCTTAGAGTGAGTTAGCTTTCACAAGTTAATAAAGCGGGACTACCCTGGGAATGCTGGGGAGGACCCTGGCCAGGAGCCACACAGATGGGACTTTCACAGCTTCTGCCAGTGCAGCTCTGCTCCCCTGCGCCACAAGTGAAGTGTTCCGGCTTGCCTGTGGGTGGGTCTTTCTAAGGTCCGCGCAGAGGGGATTTCACAAAGTGCAAGCCTCTTGTGTGTCTTCTTTAAGTTGTAAGGGTGGACTTCAAATTCTCCTCCTCTGCTGGGGTACCAAGGAAGGCAGGGTGCCTCACCCACGGAGGCTGAGAGAGGGACTCCTGCGGGGTGGGGCGGCAGACAACTCCAGAGCAGCATTTCCCAGTCCCGGGGAGGGGTGTCCTTGTGTGTCCTGGGATGACTTCAAAGCGTAAATCAGTTTATTGGAGGAAGCCAATGTTACCCAACTGAGAGCTAAAGGGGGTTTAATAGAGGATAAGATGGTCACTACTTTTGTTCAGTTCAAAAAAAAAGAATACATTAATTACTTTTTAAAGGTTTCAGCCTTAAAACAGAAGTTTGTGGGGCCAGCGCCCTTTGCACCTGGTTAAGCTGCAGTCTGAAGTGCCAGCATCCCATATGGGCGCCGGAGTCCCAGATGCTCTGCTTCTGACCCAGCGCCCTGCTAATGTGCCTGGGAAAGCAGCAGAAGACAGCCCAAGTCCTTGGGCCCCTGCACCTACATGGGAGACACAGATGAAGTTCCTGGCTTTGGTCTGGCCCAGCTGATAGAAGATCTCTCAATTGGTCTCTCCCTCTCTCTGTAATTCTGACTTTTACATAAATAAATAAACCTTTAAAAAAGAAAAGTTTGAGAGTCCTCAAAGGCTTACTCAACCACCGGATCAAATACACCAACACACATTTTAGTCACCGGGGAGTTTATCAGTCTGTGGGCCCGGTTCGCTCATTAAAAGGGATGAACCATTGTATAGTTTTCATCATTTTACTCTTAATTCTGAATAGTTTAGTTTAGTTTAGTTTATAAAAAAAGCACTGCTCAAACTGGGGAAGCAGGATGAAAAGACAACCAACCAAATGGAAGAAGACATTTGCAAATCAAGTATATTATAAGGGATTAGCATCCAAATACAGAGAGAGAGAGAGAAGGAGAGAGAGAGAAAGCGAAAGTTCCTTGGGTCATTCTCCAGATACCTGAAAATGGCCCTGCTTAGCCAGGAGCCAAGAACTCTGTCTGGGTCTCCCTTGTGGGTCTCCCAGGGACTCAACTACTTGAGCTATCAGCAAATATCTCTCAGTGTGGATATTAGCAATGTGAGGGGGCAGTAAGATTATGAACAGATAGATAGGGAAAAAAGTGGCTCTTGAAACAGGGAATAGTCCTGCACCCATCAAATAACTACAAGTAACCAGGTTCCCGGGGCCAGTGTTGTGGCATAGCAGAATAAGCAGCCTGTGACGCCAGTGTCCCATGGGGGCACTGGTGCAAGATCTGGCTGCTCCACTTCCAATCCAGCTCCCTACTAATACACCGGGGAAAGAAGCAGAGGATGGCCCAAGTGGTTGGGCCCCTGCACCCATGTGTGAGACCTGGAGGAAGCTCAGGGCTCCTGGTTTTTGCCTGGCACAGCCCCTCACCATTGTGGCCATTTGGAGAAGTATAGCAGTGGATGGAAGATCTCTGTCTCTCTCTCTCTCCCTCACTCTCTCTCTCTTTTTCTATCCCCCCTCTAACTCTTCCTTTCAAATAAATAAATCTTAAAAAAAATAAAGAAAGAAACCTCATTCTTGCATCAGACCAGACCACATACATTCAGAGCTGGACAGCAACATTTTTTCAGCTACGCCATCTCTGAAATGGTCACAAGACAACCTCTGTCAACTGTTTCTGGTCAAGGTAACATTTCCCAACTGAATAGACACCATGACCACTTCCCAAGGTGTGTAGGAAGACCCACACCTCTGACCAGACCAGATCTCAATAGCAAGATAACGTGGTCAGAGACCATGACCATGTCCTGAAATATACATAAGACAAACCTGTCTCAACTGACCAGAGACCATACACCTGATGCAAATGTAAAGAAAAACCAGACCCCTGCTGTTCAGAAACCAGGTGGGGAATAGATCAATCAATAAGCACTCCCTCTATAAGCTCCCTTGTCTAAAAGCTTACTGGAACCCTCCCTTGGAGACCCTCCTGGTTAGCGGAGTCCTTGTTTCTTAAGAAAACTTCATTTTTGCTCACTCGTTGTTGGCATTGTAATTTTTTATCACCATGAGACAAAGAACTGACCCTACTCAAGCTCCTGCAACAGTAGAAAGCTGGCACTGAAGCCTAGAGCCAGGGATCAAAGCCAGGCACTCTGATGGGGAATGCAGGTGTCTTCACAGGCATGGGAGTGAACCAGCAGATGGAAGACCTCTGTCTCTCTCTCTGTCTGTCTGTAACTCTGCCTCTCAAATAAATAAATAAATCTTTTAAGAAATCTTTGTAACTGAAATGATACACTTAGATCTCTATTTCATGATCCAGTAACTTTATGCGATATTCCTTGCCTCTTCAAGATGTAAGACTCCTCTCCAAATTCCATCTCTCAACTACGGTTCCTCTAGTAAGACTTCTATGAATTTTAAGTAGGTTGCTTTTTTTTTAAGGATTTATTTATTTGAAAGGCAGAGTGTCAAAGAGAGAGGGAGGGGCCGGTGCCGTGGCTCACTTGGCTAATCCTCCACCTGTGGCGCCAGCATCCCATACGGGCACCGGGTTCTAGTCCCGGTTGCTCCTCTTCCAGTCCAGCTCTCTGCTGTGGCCGGGGAAGGCAGTGGAGGATGCCCCAGGTGATTGGGCACCTGCACCCACATGGGAGACCAGGAGGAAGCTCCTGGATCCTGGCTTCAGATCGCTGCAGCACTGGCCATAGCGGCCATTTGGGGGGTAAACCAACTGAAGGAAGACCTTTCTCTCTGTCTCTCTCTCTCTCACTGTCTAACTCTACCTGTCAAATAAGTTAAGAGAGAGAGAAAGAGAGAGAAAGAGAAAGAAAAATAGAGATCTGTCATTATTCACTCACTATCTAAATGGATGAAACAGCCAGGTCCGGGCCAGGCCAAATCCAAGAGCCAAGAACACCATCTGGGTCTCCCACATGGGTAGCAGAGGCCCAAGCTCTGAGTGTTTCACCCACTACCTTCCCAGGTACATTTTCAGGAAGCTGGATTGGAAGCCATGCAGGTAGGACTTGAACCAGCACTCTGGTAAGGGATGTCAGCATAGCAAGTGCCATTTAAAAAAAAAAAAAGATTTATTTTTTATTTATTTGAAAGACAGAATTACAGTGAGAGGTAGAGACAGAAAGAGAGGTCTTCCATCCACTGGTTTACTCCCTAGATGGCCACAATGGCTGGAGCTGCACCGATCCAAAGCCAGGATCCAGGAGCTTCCTCCGGGTCTCACATGTCGGTGCAGGGACCCAAGGACTTGGATCATCTTCCACTGCTTTCCCAGGCCATAGCAGAGAGCTGGATGAGAAGTGAAGCAGCCGGGACTAGAACTGGTGCCCATATGGGATGCCGGCGCTTCAGCCCAGGGCTTTATAACCTGTTGCGCCACAGCGGTAGCCCCAGCAAGTGGCATTTTAACATGAAACTAAATATCTTCTATCAAATAATGATTCTAGAATTTATTAGAAATACAGGGGCTGACGCTATGGCTAAGCAGGTAAAGCTGTTGCCTGCAGTGCTGGCATCCCATCTGGGCTGGTTTGAGTCTCGGCTGCTCCACTTTTGATCCAGCTCTCTGCTATGGCCTGGGAAAGCAGTAGAAGATGGTCCAAGTCCTTGGGCCCTGCACCCGGGAAGAAGCTCCTGGCTCCTGGCTTCAGATCAGTGCAGCTCTGGCCATTGAGGCCAACTGGGGAGTGACTCATCAGATGGAAGACCCCTCTCTCTTTCTCTGTCTCTTTTTTTCTCTCTGTGTAACTCTGACTTTCAAATAAATAAATAAATCTTTTAAAAAAAGAAAGAAATACAAAGGGCTCAGAATTTTTAAAGTAATCTTAGAAGACAAAACGTAAGAACCTACACTATCTGGCTTCAGGATTACTAGCCATAGTAATCATTGTGGCACTGGAATGATAGACACATGAATCATTGGAACAGACGAGAGCGCCTAGAAATAGACCCATGTTTACACAGTCATTTAGGTTTTGGCCAAAGCAGTCCAATGAGAAAAAGAAAAGCTTTCCTAAAGGGTGCTGGAGGGGCCATCGCTGTGGCACAGTGGGTTGAGCTGCTGCTGGTGACGCTGGCTTCCTGCATGAGTGCTGTTTTGAGTCCTGCTGCTCCACTTCCCATTCAGTTTCCTGCTGCTGCTCCCGGGAAGGGAGCAGATGATGGCCCAAGTCCTTGGGCCCCTGCCACCCACACTGGAGACCAGAATGAAACCCCAGGCTCCTGGTTTTGGCCTGGCCCAGTCCTTGGCCATGTAGCCATTTGGGGAGTGGACCAGCAGATGGAAGATCTATTTTTCTGTCTCTCTTCCTCTCTAACTCTGCCTTTCAAATCCATAAATCTTAAACAAAAAATGGTGTTAGAAAACTGGAAGATAAAGTGTTCATCCAGGGCAGTTATGAAAGATCCCACTTCCCCAGGCTAAGGGTCATCTCTTGTGACACATTCCTATATGCCAGTTCCACTTGGCCTTCTTCCCCTCATCATATGGAAACTGGCCTTCAGGGGGCTTGTGCAAATACTGATAGTCTGGCTACTGCTTTGCTGTGAGCAAGACAACTCCTTGTCTCTTATTCAGGAGTCTTGTGCCATCTGCCAGCATTCATGAAAGTGAAGTAGACTGGGACCAGCGCTGTGGCACAGTGGGCTAAGCCTCCACCTGTGGTGCCAGCAACACACTTGGGCACTGGTTCATGAACCAGCTGCTCCTCTTCGGATCCAGCTCTCTGTTACAACCTGAGACCCGGTGCCTGTATGGGAAACCTGGAAGAAACTTCTGGCTCCTGGCTTCAGATTGGCCCAGCTCTGGCCCCTGAAGCCATTTGGAGAGTGAACCAATGGATGGAAGACTTTTCTCTCTGTCTTTCCCTCTCTCTGTCTGTAATTCTACTTCTCAAATAAATAAACAAAATAATTTTTTTAAGATTTATTTATATATTTGAAAGTCAGAGTTACACAGAGGAGAAGCAGAGAGAGAAAGAGGTCTTCCATCTGATGCTTCACTCCCCAATTGGCCGCAGTGGTCAGAGCTGCGCCGATCCGAAGCTAGGAGCCAGGAGCTTCCTCCAGATCTCCCTCTCATGTGCGGGGCCCAGGGATTTGAGCCATCTTTCACTGCTTTCCCAGGCCATAGCAGAGAGCTGGATGAGAAGTGAAGCAGCCGGGACTCGAACTGGTGCCATATGGGATGCCAGCACTTCAGATCAGAGCGTTAACCCACTGCACCACAGCACTGGCCCCAAAATAAAAAAAATAAAAGAAATAAAAGAAAAAGGCAGACTCATGAGTTGTTTTTTAAGTAAGATAATATTTCAGACCCACATTCATAGAAGCTTTTTTCCTAATTGCCCTGTTAAAGTTAATAGGAAGTCATTGTTATGGATTAGCCTGCTGCATCAGGCCCAGCAGGTCAGACCAACCAGAATGCAATCACTGTGCAAAATGCCAGGTAGTCAAACTGACTATGAAGTGGGCCAGTTTTCCTAAAAAAAAAAGGGGGGGGGAGATTTCACGAGTCAGTAAGAATAAGAAGTCCCTTCTGTTTTAACCCCATAAAGAAAACAACTATGAAACAATCAGTCTGCTTTTTGTTCCCTATTTCTTCTGTTTTTCAGCCCTTTTCTGCCTATGAAGACAAACACCTTTGTTCAGTTCTTTGAAACATCTCAGTCTATAAAATAGATATAAAAATTCTATTTTATAGAATGAAGTGTTGCTCAATTCTAGAATCACAAATAACATCCAGTTAGATCTCTAACAAAATTTGTGGTAATTTTGTCTTCTGACAGTCCTGAAGTGGAAGCAATAGCTCGATACCCAGGAGAATGGGTAAAATGAACAGTAGCTCTCTTAACTGACACTCAACAATAAAAAAATGAACTTCTGAAACACTCATCATAAGTGAATCTCAAAACCAGGCTGAGTTAAAGAAACATTACCCAAGAGTATGAATTGTGTGACTGTGCTTCCATGAAGTTCTAGAATAGGCATAGCTAAGCTTTTAATGAGCACAACAGTTGTTTTCTGGTACGCAAATAGCTGAGGACAGACTAGGAAGGGATGTGGACTTTCTTGGATAAAGAAATGTTCTCTACACAGGGGTTGTGTAGAGTTTTGCATTTTAAAAAGCTCATAGAATGGTAAATTTAGTATATGTCTATTTCACAGTATGTAATTTTTACCTCAAAAGAAAAAAATCACGAGCCATTATGGTGATCTAGGTAAGTATATGCAAGCTGATCTAGGAAAGTATATGAAAGCATGATCTATCACAATTCTGATATGTGAAGGAAAATTTTGTTAAATAATGAACATGTGTAACTGTTCAAGATTATTTCATTATTTTATAAGATTCATTTATTTATTTGAAAGACAGAGTTACAGAGATGCAGAGGCAGAGAGAGAGAGAGGTCTTCCAATGCTGGTTCATTCCCCAGATGGCCACAGTTATGGCTTTCCCAGCAACAGGAAACAGCCAGAACTCGAACTCGAACTGGAGCCCATATGGGATGCTGGCACTGCAGGCGGTGGCTTTACCAGCTATGCCACTGTGCCGGACTCCAAGCTTAATTCATTTTTTTAAAATTATTTATTTTATTTGAAAGTCAGAGTTACACAGAAAGAGGAAAGGCAGAGAGAGAGAGAGAGAGGGGTCTTCCATCCATTGGTTGACTCCCCAATTGGCCACAACAGCCGGAGCTGCGCTGATCCAAAGCCAGGAGCCAGAAGTTTCTTCCAGATCTCCCATGCAGGTACAGGGGCCCAGGACTTGCGCCATCTTCTACTGTTTTCCCAGGCCATAGCAGAGAGCTGGATCAGAACTGGAGCAGCTGGGACTTGAACCGGCACCCATATGGGATGCCGGCGCTTCAGGCCAGGGCAGTAATTCACTGCGCCACAGTGCTGGCCTCGCTTAGTTCATTTTATAACACTGTTGTGTTATAGTCATGTGTAGCTTGATGATGGAGATATGTTCTTAGAACTGTGTTAGGAGACTTTGTCAATGTGCAAGCATTAGAGAGTACATTTACCCAAACTAAGATGGTTATTGTATCACCAGGTAATATAATTTTGGGGACCACTGTCATTGATGCTAATCTGTCATTGACAGAAATGTAATTATGTGGTGTATGATTGTACACATTTAGCATGTTGTATGTCTTTGAGTTTATAACATGATTTTGGTCATATCTATAATGCTTTTAACATTGAAATAAATTATCATTTTATTAGGAAAATATTATTACTTTGTATCATAGTTCTTAGTAACAGATTTTGGAAAAAGGAGTTACTATTTTTTAAAAAATATTTATTTTTAGGCCAGCGCCGTGGCTCAACAGGCTAATCCTCCGCCTTGCGGTGCCGGCACCTCGGGTTCTAGTCCCTGTTGGGGTGCCGGATTCTGTCCTGATTGCCCCTCTTCCAGGCCAGTTCTCTGCTGTAGCCTGGGAGTGCAGTGGAGGATGGCCCAAGTGCTTGGGCCCTGCACCCCATGGGAGACCAGGAAAAGCACCTGGCACCTGGCTTCTGTCATTGGATGAGCGCGGTGCGCCGGCCGCAGCACGCCGGCCACGGCGGCCATTGGAGGGTGAACCAACGGCAAAGGAAGACCTTTCTCTCTGTCTCTCTCTCTCTCACTGTCCACTCTGCCTGTCAAAAAAGAAAAAAATTAAATTAAAAAAAATTTAAAAAATATTTATTTTTGGCCGGCACTGCAGCTCACTTGGCTAATCCTCTGCCTGCAGTGCCAGCACCACAGGTTCTAGTCCCAGTTGGGGTGCCGGATTCTGTCCCGGGGCTGCTCCTCTTCCAGTCCAGCTCTCTGCTGTGGTTGGGAAGGCAGTGGAGGATGGCCCAAGTGCTTGGGTCCTGAACCCACATGGGAGACCAGGAGGAAGCTCCTGGATCCTGGCTTCAGATCAGTGCAGCACTGGCTGTAGTGGCCATTTCGGGGGGGTGAATCAACGGAAGGAAGACTTTTCTCTCTGTCTCTCTCTCACTGTCTAACTCTGCCTGTCAAAAAAAAACCAAAATCTATTTTATTTATTTGAAAGGCAGGCATAGTTACATAAAGGGGGGAAGAGACAGAGAGAGGTCTTCCAACTGCTGGTCTACTCTCCAAATTGCTGCAATGGCCAGGACTGGGCCAGGCTGTAGCCAGGAGATTTATCCAGTTCTCCCATGTAGGTACAGGGGCCCATGCACTTGGGCTATCCTCCACTGCCCTCCTAGGCACATCAGCAGGGAGCTGGATTGGAAGTGGAGCATCAGACACTTAAACCAGAACCCACTTGGCATGCCAGCGCTGCAGGCAGCAGCTTAATCTGCTACACCACAATGCCAGCCCCAGAAGTTACTACTTGAAATTTAAGTACAGAATTATGTTAGGAGCTTTTTAACTGACTCACTATGTATATCCTGTGTGAAGAAATGGGATTGAATGACAATAGATCTCTTCACTCCAATATTCTGCTCTCTGCTCTGTCTCTTAAGCCATGAAAATAAACATTACAGCTGATTTTTTCCCTCTCCAAATGGAAAGCATCATTATTTTCCTCCTTCATAATGTATCACTTTCATAAATAGTTCAAACAATACAGAGACAGTGAACACATTCTCATACATATTCCATCTGGATAACTAACAGTTTGCAGTTTGCTGTACATGATGGATATCTTTCATACCGAAAACATAAAAATTTATCATTTTATTTTTAATTCCATATTTTAAATTTATTTAAGAGGCAGAGAAACAGATAGAACTCCCATATGCTGGTTCACTCCCAAATTCCTGCAATGGCTGGGGCTGGACCAGGCTAAAGTCAGGAGCTGGGAACTCAATCGGGTCTCCCACATGGGTGGCAAGAGGAACTCAACCACCTGAGCCATGTTGCCTCCCAGGAATGGCATTAAACAGGAAGTTGTAATTGAGAGCAGAGACAGGACTCAAGTCAGATAGGGGAGGCAGGGGTCTTAAGGGCTAGGTTACATGCCTGGTCCCAACAGCCACCTTTTAGAAAAAATACATAATATTCTACTGCAGCAGATATATCATAATTGACTCATTCAGTTCCTTGCTGATGGTCCTTTCAGTATTAAAAATAGCAATGTTATAAACAGCCTTGCGCATGCCACATTCGTCCTATTATGACCCTGGAATACATTTTTGCTCACGGTTTCTGGTTTAAATTTTGCTGGAGAGCTTGCTTTCCTCTCTAAGAAGGGTACACGACGGACAGTTCCACCAATGCTATCCGTCAGCGGTGTGACTTTCAGTTGCTACTTCAGCTTCTTAGAGCTCCCACCTCATGGTATAAAATATTTAACAAAGAAACTCTTAAATATTCAACAGAGGGATATTTCTTATCCTTTATTTACCAGAAATACTCCCCCAACACGTGAATCAAACACTTAACAAAACTATGAAGGTTATTTGAATTGATCCTCCTTTGTTGTAATCAGACCTGGGGATGGTGACCCACCCTATTTTTAAAAGCCTATCTAGTTTTGAAAGCTTTCAACAGCCACTCTAAGCATATTCTTTTGATGGCAAACTTCAAAGCCCTATTTTGGTTGAGGCTCTTTTCTTTTTGTTTCAACTTCTGTGAAAAGATAGAATACTTGAATCCTTTAGAAATTCAATCATTAAAGGCATGTCTCCACAAGCAGAGCTGAATCCAACAGGATGGAAACACTACACTCGGTAAACATTTGGAGATCTCTGTGCCACCTACCAAAGGGAAAGGGGAGGAGGAGAGGGAGGAACAGAGTGGCAGTGACCTAAATCTATTAGAAAAAAAAGGACTAAGCAAAACACGAGGGTATTTCAAAAAGTTTGTGGGAAAATGGAATTTAAAAATGAACTTATTTTGGTGCAGAATTTTTGAAACCCATGCATACTATTTTTTCATAACTTTTCATGAACTTTTTGAAGGATCCTTGTATTAAGTGCTTCAGAAAGACTGGCAGCTCATGTGAATGTTTTCTTTTAAATCATAAATGACCTCTCTGCATGGCTGCAGCTACTCAGAACCACAGTCAGTGAACCAGAAACCCTAATGCACAACAAACAACCCTCTGCAAATTAAGATCAGCTGCACATTAAGCCTTGTCCAATGTAGCCAGGCTACAGAGCCTAGAAAGGCTTAGACACTTACCAATGGTCTCCTGTAACCAGTAAGTGGCAAGTTCCAGACTCAGCCCCCAAGATCTATCTGGCTTTGGGACCCTACATCACTACCTTGGTTCATTTTGTTTTACATAAGTGCCAGGACAACCCTAAAAAGTAGTTAGTGGGGCTGGATCAGGAGCAGTGCTGTGACACAGCGGGTTAAGCCACTGTCTGCAAGGCAACACTGGTTCAGCCCTTGGCTGCTACATTTCCAATCCAGCTTCCTGCTAATGCATCTGGGAAGGCAGTAGAGGGTAGCCCAAGTGCTTCAGCCCTTGGCACTTATGTGGGAGACACGAACAGAGTTCTGGCTCCTAGCTTTGGCCTGGCACAGTCCTGGCTGTTGTGGCCAACTGGGGAATGAACGAACAAATGAAGATCTCTCTCTCCACCCCTCCCCTTATCATTCTGCTTTTTAAATAAATAAATCTTGGCCAGCGCCGTGGCTCAACAGGCTAATCCTCCGCCTTGCGGTGCCGGCACACCGGGCTCTAGTCCCGGTTGGGGTGCCGGATTCTGTCCCGGTTGCCCCTCTTCCAGGCCAGCTCTCTGCTGTGGCCCAGGAGTGCAGTGGAGGATGGCCCAAGTGCTTGGGCCCTGCACCCCATGGGAGACCAGCAAAAGCACCTGTCACCTGGCTCCTGCCATCGGATGAGCACGGTGCGCCGGCCGCAGCACGCCGGCCGCGGCGGCCATTGGAGGGTGAACCAACGGCAAAGGAAGACCTTTCTCTCTGTCTCTCTCTCTCTCACTGTCCACTCTGCCTGTCAAAAATAAATAAATAAATAAATAAATCTTTAAAAAATAATATATGTAAAAATTTTTAAAAAGTTTATCTGAACTTAGAATAGTGACTACTAGAGGCTGGGAAGCATATGGGAAGGGGAGACAGACAAAGGTTGGATAATGGGTATCAAAACACAGTTGGATGGACATAATAAGTTCTAGAGTCCCACTGCATAGTGGAATGATTAGAGTTCAGGATAATGTATTACATACTGCATAAAGAAAAAGGAGAGGCTCATGCTGTGGTGTGATAGGCCACATCCTATATGGCAGCTGTTTCCTGTCCTGGCTACTCCTCTTCTGATCTAGCTCTCTGCTTATGGCCTGGGAAAATAGTGGAGGATGGCCTAAGTGCTTAGGCTCCTGTACCCTCTACTGGATCCTGGCTTTGGATGGGCTCAGCTCTGGCTGTTGAGGCCATTTGTGGAGTAAACCAGCAGATGGAAAACCTTTCTCTCTGTCTGTAACTCTATCTCTCAAATAAATAAATATAATCTTAAAAAAATGAAGAAACGGGAGAGAGTAGCTGGTATGCTTGAAACACAATGAAAATACAAGAAAATGGAAAAACTAGTTACTTGCTTTAATCAGGTTACCCTGTATACATGTGCAAAAATTTTCACTGTACACCATAAAAATGTACAAGCATTACATGTTACTAAAAAAAATTTATAAAAGAAAAAGCAGTTTCCTGATCCTGACATAGAATAGGAATTAGAGCCAACATTCAAACTCAGATCTGTCAAATTCCAAAAAATGTATACGATATTTCCTATAGATTTTTTAAAAAAACTTTTTAAAAAAGATTTCATTTATTTATTCAAAGGTAGAGTTACAGACAGAGAGAGGGAGAGACAGAGAAAGGTCTTTCATCTACTGGTTCACTCCCCAAAAAGCTACAATGGATTCGAAGCCAGGAGCCAGGAGCTTCTTCCGGGTCTCTCAAGAAAGTGCAGGGGCCTAAGGCCTTGGGCCATCTTCTACTGCTTTCCCAAGCCATAGCAGAGAGCTGGATCAGAAGAGGAGCAGCTGGGATTCAAACTGGTGCCAATATGGAATGCCGGTGCTTCAGGTAGAAGTTTACCCTACTACTCCACAGTGCCGGCTTCACCGTATAGATTTTTCCAAAGCTTTTGACAATATTTCTTTTCTTTTTTTTTTTTTTCTTTTGACAGATAGAGTCAGACAATGAGAGAGAGAGAGACAGAGACAGAGAGAAAGGTCTTCCTTCTGTTGGTTCACCCCCCAAATGGCTGCCACAGTCAGAGCTACGCCAATCCAAAGCCAGGAGCCAGATGCTTCTTCCTGGTCTCCCATGCAGGTACAGGGGCCCAAGCACTTGGGCCATCCTCCACTGCTCTCCCGGGCCACAGCAGAGAGCTGGACTGGAAGAGGTGCAACTGGGACTAGAACCCAGTGCCCATATGGGATGCTGGCACCACAGGCAGAGGATTAGCCAAGTGAGCCACGGCGCTGGCCCCGACAATATTTCTTATATCTTCGGGGATAAGGTACAGTAATGTAATCTGGATGATAGATAGTATGAGGAGGCAGGAAAAAAAAACTAACAGGCAGATAATAATAGATCCTGAAATAGGGAATAGTTCTGTGCCCTTAACTAGTGAAAAAGCAGATCCTGGCATCAGACCAGACCACATACATTCAGAGCTGGACAGCAACATTTTTTCAGCTACGCCATCTCTGAAATGGTCACAAGACAACCTCTGTCAACTGTTTCTGGTCAAGGTAACATTTCCCAACTGAGCAGACACCATGACCACTTCCCAAGGTGTGTAGGAAGACCCACACCTCTGACCAGACCAGATCTCAATAGCAAGATAAATTGGTCAGAGACCATGACCATATCCTGAAATATACATAAGACAAACCTGTCTCAACCAACCAGAGACCATACACCTGATGCAAATGTAAAGAAAAACCAGACCCCTGCTGTTCAGAAACCAGGTGGGGAATAGATCAATCAACAAGCACTCCCTCTATAAGCTCCTTTGTCCAAAAGCTTACTGGAACCCTCCCTTGGGTCCCCTTTTTTGTTTTTAAAGATTTATTTATTTTACTTGAAAGAGTTACACACAGAGAGAAGGAGAAACAGAGAGAGAGAGGTCTTCCATCCACTGGTTCACTCCCCAATTGGCTGCAAAAGCTGAAGCTGTGCCGATCTGAAGCCAGGAGCCAGGAGCTTCTTCGGGGTCTCCCACGTGGGTGCAGGGGCCCAAGGACTTGGACCATCTTCTGCTGCTTTCCCAGGCCATAGCAGAGAGCTGGATAGGAAGCAGAGCAGTGGGGACTCAAACCAGCACTCATATGGGATGCTGGCACACAGGCAGTGGCTTTACCCACTATGCCACAGTGCTGGCCCAAAGAGTCTTTGTTTCTTAATAAAACTTTCACTTTTGCTCTCTCTCATTGTCTGTGTTGTAAATTTTTGTCACCAAGAGACAAAGAACTGACCCTACTCAATTTCCTGCAACAACAGTAATAGCTACTTGCTAATTCAATGTTTGTGAGAAGTCATCCCACTTGTGCCTGCTTGGTCAAATCACATCTAGGTTTTATGAGGATACTTCAAAAAGTCTGCAGAAAAATGGAACTAAAAGATAATGTGATAATGTATATTTTTTATGAAACTTTCCAAAGACCCCTTGTATTCTATTATCATATATGGGTCTTCTTTATTTTTTTTAAGATTTATTTATTTACTTATTTGAAAGGCAGAGTTACACAGAGAGAAGGACAGAGGGAGAGAGAGGGAGATCACCCATCTGCTGGTTCACTCCCTATATGGCCACAACAGCTGGAGCTGGGATGATCTGAAACCAGGAGCCAGGAGCTTTTTCTGGGTCTTCCACATAGGTGCAGGGGCCCATGTATTTGGGCCATCTTTGCTGCTTTCCCAGGTGCATTAGCAGGGAGCTGGATTGGAAGTGGAGCAGCAGGGACTTGAACCGGTGCCCATATGAGATGTCAGCACTGTAGGTGGTGGCTTTAACTGCTACACCACAGTGCTGGCCCATGTTCTTATATTGAGAGGATGTTCCTTCAGTGACTGATAGAAAATTTGGAGCAAATTCTTTCTTGATTATCAGTCAAGAACTAGCTGAGCTCAGTGCTTCCACAGAACCAATACAACTTAGGCAAGCTCTTCTGTTAGAAACTGAGGCAGGGAAAGCTTGGACAGGATTCTCTGAAGTAAAAAAAAAAAATCAAATTTCAACTTCCAATTAAAGACAATAGCCTCTAAGGCCAGCACTGTGGCACAGTGGGCAAGCCATTGCATGCAACACTGGCATTCCATATGAGTGCTGGTTTCAGTCCTGGTTGCTCTACTTCCGATCCAACTCCCTTCTTCTTCTTTTTTTTTAATAAATATTTCTTTTTAAATATTTATTTTATTTATTTATTTGAAAGAGTTACAGAGAGAGGTAGACACAGAGAGAAAGAGGTCTTCCACCTGCTGGTTCACTCCCCAGATGGCCGAAACGGCTGCAGGTGAGCCGATCTGAAGCCAGGAACCAGGAGCTTCTTCCAGGTCTCCCACGTGTGTGCAGGGGACGAAGGACTTGGGCCATCTTCTACTGCTTTCACCGGCCATAGCAGAGAGCGGGACTGGAAGAGGAGCAGCCAGGACTAGAACTGGTGCCCACATGGGATGCCGGCGCTTCAGGCCAGGGCTTTAACCCATTGCACCATAGCGCCAGTCCCCCAACTCCCTTCTAATGAGCCTGAAAGAAGCAGTGAAGATGCCCCAAGTGCTTGGGCCCCTGCCACTCATAAGGGAGTCTCAGACAAAGTACCAAGCTCCTGGTGGCAACCTGGCTCAGCCTTGGCTATTGCAGCTATTTGGGGAGTGAACCAGCAAAAGGAAGATCTCTGCATCTCTCCCTGTCTCTCCCTCCCTCTCTCTCTCTCTTTCTGTAACTCTGTCTTTCAAATAAATAAATCAATCTTTAAAATAAAGAACACAAGAGCCTTAAAACCCTAATAAAAAGGTTATTAAGGGATTTAAAAAACTAAAAATCAGGGGGTGGCTCTGTGGTGCAGTGGGTTAAGCCACTGTCTGTAGTGTTAGTATCCCATATGGACGATAGTTTGAGTCCCAGCTGCTCCACTTCCAATCTAGCTCCCTGCTAATGTTCTGGGAAAGCAGTGGAAGATGGTCTTCCATCCACTGGTTCACTTCCCAGTTGGCCATAATGGCCAGAGCTGCGCCAATCTGAAGCCAGCAGCTTCTTCCAGGTCTCCCACATGGGTGCAGGGGCCCAAGGACTTGGGCTATCTTTTGCTGCTTTCCCGGGCCATAGCAGAGAGTTGGATCGGAAGTGGAGCAGCTGAGACTTGAACCTGCACCCATGTGGGATGCTGGCACTGTAGGCAGCGGCTTTACCTACTATGCCACAGTGCCGGCCCCAGCTTTCTTCAGCTTCTTGCTGGTTCATTCTTGTCTTTTAAGGCATGATCTCCAGAAGCTTGTTGGCTGTCTGTTTTTCCCTGAGGGAAACCATGTTCTGTTAACCAACTTCACCACCAATGCTAGTTGAGCCCCCTTAGCTGGCCTTGGACCTGTCTGGTCACTACAGTCATTGTAGCTTCCCGGTGTCTGGACATTAAGGGTTGCCAGCTAGTCTATTATTTTGGAGTCCATTTTCCCCATGGACATTGACAAGTCTACCTCTGTGTCTGTGTCTCCTAGCACCGCCCCTGAAGTCAGGGAATAGAGTTGGGATGGGCATACAGTCGGCAAACATCCGGCACAGGAGGAGACCAATAGTGACCGGGGTCTTAGTGACACTGGTGCTCCTTCACCAAGTATACTTTAATGTGACCGGTGTCTTAGTGACACTGGTGCTCCTTCACCAAGTATACTTTAATGTGACCGGTGTCTTAGTGACACTGGTGCTCCTTCACCAAGTATACTTTAATGGCATTGAGGAAAGGTGAATTCTGGGGCCCTCCTGTGGAACACGACCCTTGGGGCCCAGGGGGTATTCTGGTCCCAGGTGCACGGGGGACCCAGGTAGAGTTCTGGGCTCCTGATTTCAGTCTGGCCCAGTCCCAGTCATTGAGGCCATTTGGGGAGTGAACAAATGGATGGAAGATTTCTCTCTCCTCTCAATCTTGACTTTCAAACAAATTAATAAATTTAAAAAATTAACAGAAGATGGAATTAAAACATAAGTTTATTTTGACTTGGAAAAAATGTTTTTGAAATCCATGCATAGTTTAAGAACATGCATTTTCCATGCAATTTTTTTAAAAAAAGATTTTATTTATTATTTATGTGAAAGGCAGAGTGACAGAGAGGCAGAGGCCGAGAGAGAGAAAGGTCTTCCATCCCTGGTTCACTCCCGAAATGGCCACAACAGCTGGAGCTGGGGCAATCTGAAGCCAGGAGCCAGGAGCTTCCTCCAGGTCTCCCAGGCGGGTACAGGGGCCCAAGCACTTGGGCCATCTTCCACTGCTTTCCCAGGCCTGAGCAGAGAGCTAGATTGGAAGTGGAGCAGCCAGGATTTGAACCAGTGCCCATATGGGATGCTGGCACTACAGGTGGTGGCTTTACCCACTCTGCCACAGCACCAGCCCCTTCTATGTACTTTTTGAAACCCTAGTGTCAGCCATTTTCAACAACTCTTTTGGTGGACTCTGTCTTCTCCATTATCAGTCCTAACAAGTCCCCAGACAGGTCATGTTTGGATTTATGTTGGCTTGGCCTCCAGGATAGGTGGTGGGGGTAACTCCTGAAGGGTATACCAGTGGCGATGTCAGGAAAGGCCTCTGCAGTGATTTCCAGCATGGAGGGAGTGGCTGATCTTACTGGGGAAGTGTGGAGCCTTTGAAAGGGATAGTGTTGTGGGGCCAGCACTGTGGCACAGTGGGTTAAAGCCCTGGCCTGAAGCGCTGGCATCCCATACGGGAGCCAGTTCGAGTCCCAGCTGCTCCTCTTCCTATCCTGCTCTCTGCTGTGGCCTGGGAAAGCAGTAGAAGATGGCCCAAGTCCTTGCGCCCCTGCATATACATGGGAGACCCTGAAGAAGCTCCTGGCTCCCAGTTTCAGATTGGCGCAGCTCCAGCCGTTGCGGCCATCTGGGGAGTGAACCAGCAGATGGAAGACCTCTCTTTCTGTTTCTACCTCTCTTTGTAATTCTGTCTTTCAAATAAATCTTAAAAAAAAAAAAAAAAGAAAGGAATAGAGTTGGGATGGGAATACAGTTGGCAAACATCCGGTTGTCTCCATTCCATGTTTCAGAGTCCCAGGTTTTCCCAAACACCATGGAGCTCATCTGTGTGTATTCTCTACTGCAAAAGAAAAGGGATTTTTTGCTACCAAAAAGGCCTTATGAGTCTTGGATGTTAACTGATTATTAAGGTTACTCAGTCCCTAATTATCTACTTGCAGAGCATTAATACTTTTATCACCTACCCAGCTCCAAACTCTCAAATTTCTGAATCATGTTATCTGCAAGACTATTCCCCTCTACTACTATTTCCCAACTGGTGAAATCACTTGCAGCTGGGCCATGACTGTGTGCCAGGATCATCTGTGCCCATCTCCCAAATGGGATAGTATCCTCAAAGCAGTCAAGTGATGAACCAATCAATCTCAAAGCCTCATCTTTCCATCAGTTTTCTCATACCTCAATTTCTGTACTATTTGGATTAGTTTGAATCCTCTGAGAGGCAAATGCTAAGACAGGAACTAGAAGATACGCGAGAGATTTATTTGGGGGAGACAATATGACACAAAATGGGAAAATGCTGGTGAAAACTGGAAGAGCTGTGGTCATTATGTAAAGAAAAGAGGGAAGGAAGACAGGGAGGGAGGAGAAAGGATGGGAGCCTGTAGAACGCAATGCAAGTTCTAAGAAAGTTTTGGCAGGCCACTGGGGAGTCTTCATGCCAAAGACTCACGAGCGGACTCCTGCATCTTTTAGGAGTGACCTGACACAGTGCTCTTGCTACTCTAGTCACTGAGTAGGAAGCAGCCAACTTCTCTCTCTAGTCTCTTCTGGGACTCTCATTTCACATACATGAGATACTTGACATAACTTCACAGGCCTCTAAGTTTCCCGTCACATTTTTATTGTGAACCAGAGCTTTCTTTACTAGGTATGCATTATTAGTTTGGGTTCATGATTCCTTACTATGTAACAACTTCTATCATCTCTGGTAAAATAATACTTATTATATAGAAGGATTAGAAGAACACCTGATATTTACATATGATATCCTATATAGAGTGCTGCTGCACTTTCTCATCAAGGCTTAAGTATTCCCATTTCTATATTTTTCTTTCTCTATTTTGTAGCTACACACTCATGTCCTTGAGTCCACCTAATTGCTAAAAATGCCCTCTTTTGGGTGTTAATCTACAGAGGTAGTATGAATATGTCCTGTTTCCTTTTTATAGAGTCTATTACTTAATAAGACCCTTAATTCTTTAAATCTTCAAAACATTACTTTTAATTTTTTAATGTTATTATTATAATGGCTACTTTGAAGAGTGTGCATCCAGGGACAGGCATTGTTGCATAGCAGGTTAAGTGGCTGCCCGAGATGCTTATATCCCATAGCACAGTGTCTAGGATTGAGTCCTACTCCACTTCCGATCCAGCTTCCTACTAATGCACCTGGGTAGCAGCCAATGATGACTAGATAGAGTTCCTGGCTCCTGGCTTTAGCCCGGCTCAGCCAAAGTTGTGGGTATTTGAGGGAGTGAATCAACAGATGGGAGATAGTGCTCCCTCCCTCCCTCTCTCTCTCCTTTTAAATAAGTTTTTTAAGAAATCTAAAATAAACAAAAAAAGGGAGTTTGCTTCTAAATCCAGTATCTGGGCCCATGGAGCATCACTTCTGATTTTTTATTTTCTTCCTGAGAGTGACACCTTCCTGTTTCTTTGCATAAACTACCACTTTTGGTTGAAAAATAGATATTTTAAATAATATAGTAAAACAATTATAGATGCTGTTTTATTTTTCCTGTTGGTGGTGGTGTTCTTTTTTTTTCTTTTTAGTCATCTGCCTAGATTTAGATAAATTTAAAATCTGTCACAGGGCAAACAATTGGCCTAGTGGTTAACACGTTAGTTAAAATGACTGCATTGCACATTGGAGCACCTGAGTTTGATTCCTGGCTTCGGTCCCTGATACTTCCTGCCAACGCAGACTCTGGGAGACGCAGCTGATCTCAAGTGACTGGGTCCCTGACATCCATATGGGAGAGCTGACCTGCGTTCCTGCCTTCCAGCATCAGCCTCTGTGTTGCTGTCTCCTAGCCCCATCCCTTGGGAACATTTTGGGAGTGAACCATGTTATATGGCTTCTGGTATTTCTGCTGTGCTTTTCCCTTTTTTTCCCTCTGTATTTTAAAGTTTCTTTTCTTTCTTTCTTTTTTTTTTTTTTTTTTTTTTGACAGGCAGAGTGGACAGTGAGAGAGAGAGACAGAGAGAAAGGTCTTCCTTTTGCCGTTGGTTCACCCTCCAATGGCCGCCGCGGTCGGCGCGCTGCGGCCGGCGCACCGCGCTCCTCCGATGGCAGGAGCCAGGAGCCAGGTGCTTTTCCTGGTCTCCCCATGGGGTGCAGGGCCCAAGCACCTGGGCCATCCTCCACTGCACTCCCGGGCCACAGCAGAGGGCTGGCCTGGAAGAGGGGCAACTGGGACAGAATCCGGTGCCCCGACCGGGACTAGAACCTGGTGTGCCGGCGCCGCAAGGCGGAGGATTAGCCTGTTGAGCCACGGCGCCGGCTTAAAGTTTCATCTTTAGTTTTCCCCGGACTTTTTGGAGCGCCCTTGTATTTACATAGATGAATAGTCAGCCAATGACTTGGGAAGAGGTTGTACTCAAATGCTTTTAGCATATGAGTTTCCTTCTCTATGCCAAGTGATGTGTGTGTGTGAGAGAGAGTTGAGGAACACATTCAAAGTTGCTGCATGTTCTCAAATCTCCCTTGGTTTTCTCTTTTCTTTTCTTTTTTTTTTTTAAGATTTATTTATTTTAAAATCAAAGTTACAGAGAGAGAGGGAAAAATCTTCCATCCACTGGTTCACTCCTTAGATGGCCACAACAGCAAGAACTTGCAAGAACAGCAAGAACTAGGCCAGGCCGAAGCCAGGAGCCAGGAGCTTCACCTGGGTCTCCCACATGACTGGCAGAGTCCCATACAATCGGGCCATTTCCGCTGCTTTTCCCAGACCATCAGCAGAGAACTGGATTGGAAGTGGAGCACCCGGGACAGGAGCCCGTATGAGATACTGGCATCGCAAGCAGTAGCTTCACCCTTACACCTGCCCCAGGCTTTCACTTTTCAAGGGGTCTCTTGTGTCAGCCTGACCAAGCACACAGGCACCCAGCCTGTCAGACCTCATTTCTAAAACTTCATTACATTTGTAGCTGGGCTACAAACAAAGCTGTGGCTTTTCCCCTTTTCATTTTCACATGCGTGTCAATTTCAACTGGCAAAGCCTTGGATTTTTGACCTCTCATGACAAACTGATAATACCCCTCTGACAGCAAAGCTGCTAGTGGTTTGTTTTTTTTTTTTTGCTAGCCCTACCCATACCAGCATACTACATTTCTGGTACAAGAGTGGTAGAGAAGCACCTCAAGTAAGAAGTCCACAGACACCTATGGAAGTTCTAGTAGCTTTTTTAAGAAAGAAGTTTCTGAGATTGTTTCCTATATTTGGTTGATTTCCAACATTCTGAAATGGTTTTTGCCGATTGTATCCATTTTCTTTTTTTTTAATTTGAAAAAGAGACAGACAGAGTGAGTGAGCAGGCACACTTCCATCCACTAGTTTACCCCCAAAATGTCTGCCAAAAGCCAAGGCTGGGCTAGGAATGAGATCTAGGTCTCTCACATGCAACCCAATTATTTGAGCCTTTTCCACTGCCTCCTAGAATCTGCATTAGCAGGAACCTGGAGTCAGGAGCCAGAGCTGGGAATGGAACTCAGGAACTTCTACATCGAATGCAAGTGTCCTTACTGGCACTTTAATCACAAGGCTAAACACCTGCCCCTGTCCAGTTTTCAACTTGTTTTGTGTGCAGAGACTTGCTAACCATGCCACACAGCCATAGCGGACAGTCCCTTCCAGCTTCTTTTTAAGCAGGTCCTGTATTGGGCAGGACCTTTCAGTGTCATGTAAAAGAAATCCAACTGAATTAGTTAGAGGCTTTTAGAGGTGGCCTAAACAACCCAGGACATGTATGGCTCAGTTCTGAACAATCTGTAGGCTAAGCCTTGCTCACACTTCTGAAGAGTCTAAAGAACAGTCTATACCATCAAACAGGTGAGGCTGGATACTGCAGCTCTAATCATACCACCCAACACAAGGTTCTCCATCTTCCAGCCCTCATTGGCAGCACGGCCTTCCTCCCCAGGCTTCTTCCATCTCCTGAGGCTTTCCCCTTACAGGAACAAAATGGCCGCCACATTTCCAGACCTCATATATTCCCACCTTACCAGAAAAACACGGACACCGCCGCTTACGAGCAGCCCAACTCAAGTCTCTGTGGGCTCACTGGTTGACTAGATTACCTCTCCATCTCTGAAACACTCACCTCACCAATGGGCATGGTTATGCTCCATGCCTTAAGTGAGAGGAACAAGTGATCAGAAGGCAACCAACAAATACACATAAATTAGTTCCCTATCCACACAAATCAGCCAACAAATACACCTAAGTTAGTTCTATATCCACACAAACTAGCCCAAATAAATAAACGTATCAGCTCACCTATCTAGGTTCATCTGTTCATGGCACTTAAGGAAAAGCTGCACATCTATGGGTCTTGAATGAAACCTGAGTCCATTCCGCCAGCTCTTGCTTTTTCATTTTCCCTTTTTCCCTTGTTCTTTCCCCCTCTGTTTTGATCTCATTCATTTCTACCAGGAACTGGATATTTGATGTTGCAGGAAACATGACTATCAGCAATGACTTCAGTAAGACTCTTCCCTGCCTCCGCTTCTAGGCGTCCATACAGCATTTCCAGGCAAGGGTTCTGTCTACCTTGGGTCAGTGCCTATCTTTTGGCCATACTAGTGTTGTCAGAGGTAAAGAGAATTGTGAAGGACAGGTTCACGGGTGGCTCCCTGAGGTCAGAGGAGACTGTTCTATAGTACCAGGAGGATAAAGAGCAGCTTTTCTGGAATCCTGGGGAGGCTAGTCAAAGACCGGCTGAAGAGGCTGAACTTCACAGGGTAGGAAATTCAGGTACAAGTACAGATTTATGGTCAGATCTGATGAAAACTGAGCTGGGGTCAAGTCTCTGCAAGATGGATTGCAGTGGTCAACTCAACGAGGTCAAGAAGACTGTGGCAGGTAGGAACGGAAGTGATTGTGAGGGATCATCTATTACAGATCCCATCTTTCCTCTAACACATTGCCTAATTGTCTAAGACAAGAGGACTTCAAAACAGTCCTGGTGTCCTGGTTTCCAGCTTTCAGTATGCATTAGGGGAATAATTCTTCAAGCCTTTGTGGAGGACTTCAGGAGTAAATTCACTTCTCTGTATCTGCAAACTAAATGTGAGGCTGGACAGCTTTATTTCAGGCGTCGCTTTGCAAAATGCTGAGCCAAACGGTGGTGGAAGACAGCAGACCCACTGTCCCCAAGAACCAACACCCATTTTAGGAACTGGATGGACTGTCCCGATACAGGCCCACGTTTCTCTTCTCCAAAACCCAAGAGCCAGAGTCCTCACCCGGTCAAAGCCGGGGGAAGATGCCCCACCCCGCGGCAGGATGGACCGGTTTAACTGGTTAGAACGACTGAAGCCCACTAACAGAAAAGCTCTCAACTTCTGTGCCTGAAGAACAGCTTGGCCAGGGCACCAAGAGCAAAACTCCTTTCTTCTTCGAGACCACCAGCCGACCTACCCCAAACCACCCTGGCCAGGATTTGCTTGAGGTAGGTGTACGTCCCACCCAGTCCCTCAAGACCAGGCACTGCGCAGGCGTCCGCAGAGCCACCAGCCCTCGGCGCGTTCTCCTTCGGAACCCAGGGGCGGGAGAAGGCGCGGTGCCTTCTGGTTGTTGTAGTTTGCTTCCTGGAGAAGAAGCCCTCGGGATGACCAGGCTCTGGAGTTCTCAGAACTACGCTTCCCAGCATGCTCCATGCCAGGCCGCAGGGCGTGAGCGGAGAGAGGAGGGCCCGGCAAGCCGGCTGCGGCGGGAGGAGGGAGTGCGCGTGCGCGCTGGACCGGCTCGTCCTGTTCCGTCCCAATCATTGTAAACAGGCGGAGGCTGGGCGGGGTGGGAATGGGGCGCCCGAGGCTGGGTAGGGGCGCAGTGCAGGAGGCGGCTGCGGTGGCTGCGGCGGGAGCGTGAGCGGGAGGAAGCGGCGGCTGCGGCGGTGCGGGCGGTCGCGCAGCGGCAGGCACAGGTCAGTCGCGCGAAGCGGTCGCATGCGGGGGTCGCGGGCGATGCCCCTGGCATGCCGAAGGAGCCCGCTCCCGCTCCGGCCTCGCGCCGGAGTCTGTCAGGCAGCGTGCGGGGCTCGGCGCTCGCAGCGGCAGGGTGTGGAGTTGGGGGTGGGGGGCGTGGCTGCCCTTAGTGTGGGTTCCTCCCAGGAAGGCTTCGACCCCTCTGCTTGCCCCGGCTGGGGCCCGTCCGCCCCACTTGCCGGACAGGCCTGCCTAATGGCACCCGCGTTTGTGATGTGCTGCTCTGGGGCCGGGGGAGGAGAGGGAGGGACCAGCCCTCCCCGCCGGAGTTCCCGGGCCTCCGGAGAGCTGCCCGGGGCACACCTGGCCGGGGAGAGACCTGCGTCGCGCTCTCAGCCCTCGCTGCGGCGAGTCGCACCCGAGTTCACCTGTCTCCCTGCTCGCCCGGCGCCCTGCGAAACGGCTCTCGGGTTGCCCACCACTGGCGCTGAGCAGGGGGCGCCTGGGGGTGCTGCGGACCCCAGTTCAGCTTTCAGTGGGAATGGACAGACGGACCTCGAGTGGAAAAGCCCTTTCACCGCTCATTTTCGAGTTCGTTGTGCCAGAATGCTCTTAACTGCGCTCAGCAGTCTCTCTCCTCCCCTTCTCTCTCGGTCTTTAAGTGAATCGCGAGAGTGAAGCAGGTTTTTACAGAGTGGTTCACACCTCAGGCTTCCCCGAAGTAATTAAGCTGTTTCAAGTTTGGGGATTCGTTACTGCGGAGCTTCCCTCTGGAGCAGGCAGCGTTGTTTGCTCCCAGGCCTAGGAGCCTTCTTGAAGATCATTAAAACTTTAACCCAAAGTACTTCCAGCATTCTTGGAAGAGAAGTACAGGCGTCCAGTGATTTGGAGCACCACCTTGCCTCATTAGAAAAGCTTTCAAGGATTTTTTTTTTCTTAATGGAGCGGACATGTTCTAATGCTGCAGTACTTTCGGTGGCATTCCATCCTCCTTGGCAGTTATTTATAAAGTGTTTTAAGTGGAGATAAGGAATAGGCCTACTTTTGGTTTGGTGCTAACTTCTAAATGACTCAATCGGACAGTGAATGAGAAAGTAACTTCACTTTTTGTCTTTAGAATTGTTTTTGGTGATTTGGTAATACTTTATGGAGTATTTGCCTGAAAAGGAGTAGTGACTGCCAGCTATATTGGCAGGGGGGTGGGTTGGAAGTCTGTAGAATGAGTCCCACTTTTCAGGCCCTGTGCCACAGAGCTAAGTGGAGGAGGCTAGTTTAATAGTAACTGTTGAAGTAATTCTTTAAACAAAGTATGTAGAAACAATGTAACGCTTGGGTAACCAGACTTGCTGTTCCTACAAAATGTTATTTCTTAGAGCTTTTAGAGGGAGCGTTTATTCCTTAGTTTAGAAAGAAAGGATATTAGAAGATGCATGTTAACTTTAATTTGTACAGGTTTGTTTGCATAGTTGTTCGCTTGGTGAGCACAGGTTGGATTCAAGAACGTAGCCTGAAAGTACACTCTTAGTTTTTAAAAAGAATGATCCTTGTTAGATGCTTCTATTGGTATAGGTAAGAAGAAGTCAGGAAAAATGCGGGTTATTTAAAATACAGGAATTACTTTGTAGGAGGTACTATGCCGGGTGAAGAGGGTTTGAATATGGATAAGGCAGTGTCCCTGCCTTCTGGGTAGTGGAGCTTTTATCTCTTAACTTGAACTGTCAGCAAGTGCAATATGTTTTTGAGATTGCTTTGAGTGGAGAAAGAATGGAGGAATAGCAAATATACAAAGGAGGTGCTGTCAGTTTCTTAGAGAAGCGAAGGAGAGGGCAAGGAAGTGAGTAGTGGTAGGGAAAAACTAAGTGCGGAAGGTGGTGAAAACAAGTAGACAGACATAGAAAGAAGGGACCTTTAGGTAGAAGCAACAGTGAGTGAAAGCCTGGCAGTCTTAAATTTAAATTGCATAGTAGGTTCTGCAGGTGTGAGTAGCTGTAGTGCAGGGTGGTGGCCAGACAAAAATTGGGGCAGTAGACAGAGACCAAATTATGGATAGTCTTGTATTACAGTGAAGTAATTTCAGCTTTTATCTTTTAAGCAAATAGGAGTCATTGAGACAAGAGAGAGATCAAAGTTGGCTCACTCCATTTTAATTTAAAATTTTGTTACTTTTTAATATTTTCAATTTGTTTGAAAGACAGAGAATGAGACTGAACACCTCGTTCCCTGGTTCACTCCCCAAATGGCTGCAACAGCTGTGGCTGGGTCAGGCCAGAGCCAGGGGCCTGAGACTCCATGTGGGTCTCCAACATGGCTGGCAGAGGCCCAACTACTTGAGCCATCTTCTGCTGTTTTCCCAGGCACATTAGTAGCGAGCTGAATGGGAATTGGAGTGGCCAGGACGTGAACTGATGCTCCAGTATGGAATGCTGGCATTGTGGGAGGCAGCTTAGCTCACTGCACCAGAATGCTGGCCCCTCACTCCATTTTTAACCCCTGCTGTGTGCCATGCACTAAATTAGCTATGTGTTTTGTGTCCTGAAGCTTAAAGAAGGCGTAGGTGTGACTGAAGCAGAAATTGAAGAAAAAGGAACTTAGGGCAATGGGAAAGTTGGAGAGAGAGCTTGGAAACTTTTGAAGAACAGGAAGTTGTTTTCCATAGCTGCTGCATCATTGGTTGCTGGGGTAAGTAGCTGAAGGTGTGACTGCACAGATAGGTCCTCAAGTGTATTGCATACTATTTTCAGGATTTTAGAGGTTTTTTTTTTTTTTTTTTTTTTTTGGAGCGTTATAATAGAGTTTATATTTTTGTTTTTTTCTTAAGATTTTATTTATTTATTGAGAGGTAGAGTTACAGACAGTGAGAGGGAGAGACAGAAAGGCCTTCTTCCATCCACTGGTTCACTCCCCAAATGGCTGCAATGGCCAGAACTGAGCTGATCTGAAGCCAGGAGTTTCTTCGGGGTTTGCTTCATGGGTGCAGGAGCCCAAGCACCTGAGCCATCTGCTGCTGCTTTCCCAGGTGAGCAGGGAGCTGGATCAGAAGTGGAGCAGCCAGGACTTGGACCAGCATCCATATGAGCTGGTGCACTGCAGGCAGCAGCTTTATCTGCTACACCACAGCTCTGGCCCCAAATTTATGGATTTTTAATCAGAAAAGAGACATGACAAGGTTTTCATTTTAGAAAGATCAGTTTGAAATTGCAGAGTATTGATTTCAGAAGGGGTGAAGAAAAGGTAAGATTGGATGCAGAAAAACTGGCTAGAAGGTTTTTGCAATAATTGAGGTCAAAGATCAGGGTCTAAGGCACTGTTGTTTAGGATTTGGAGGAGTTGGTTAATAGATATTTCAAAAGTAGAATTTGTAGGATCCTGCAACAGTTGCATTTGGGGGCTCAGAGATAATAGATTTTTAACTTGGGTAATTGAATAAACAATGGTAAATTATTTTGAGATAGGAAACTCAGGAAGAGGAGCACATTTTGAGGAATAACATTTTAACTTTGAGCCATATTGAATGGAAATTGTCTTGAAACATCCGAGGTGGAATCATCTGCTATGGAGCTGAGCATGTGGGTTTGCAGTACAAGAGGGACTTCTTGATGTGGGAGTCATCAGGCTGAAGTCAGCTGAGCGCGGCTGAAGTCTAGGTAACACTACATAGGAAGTGTTTACTGACAGAGTTGTCCTGGAAACAGGCTGTGAGAACAACATTTAAAGCCACTTTGAAGAAGAGCTGGAAAAGGAAATTCCTGTGTTTTGGGATGTAGGGAAATCAGGAGAAAATGTCATAGAAGCCAAAATGGGATCATTTTTAGAAGGAAGCTATATAGTCCTTCACAATAGACTTTTCAGAAAAAGTGAACATTAATTTATAAAAGGGAAGTCATACTTTAAGTGCTTTGGGTAGTTGAGCAAAACAAGGATTATTAGGGGCCTATTGAAAATTATAACTAAGAGATTACTGAATTTGGCAACTAAGAGCAACTTTGGTAGATTGGTTAGGTTAGGAGCCAGGTTTTATAACATTTCCCTGATGACAGTGGATATCTTTTCATGTGTTTGTTGGCCATTTGCATATTTTCTTTGGATAAATATATATTTAAGTCCCTAGTCTATTTTTAGGTTGGATAGTTTGTCTTTTTGTTATTGAGTTATTGTAAGAGTTCTTTGGGTAGGCCGCTGCTGTGGCTCAATAGGCTAATCCTCCGCCTGCGGTGCAGGCACACCGGGTTCTAGTCCTGGTTGGGGCACCGGATTCTGTCCCAGTTGCCCCTCTTCCAGGCCAGCTCTCTGCTCTGGCCCGGGAGTGCAGTGGAGGATGGCCCAAGTGCTTGGGCCCTGCACCCCATGGGAGACCAGGAGAAGCACCTGGCTCATGACTTTGGATCAGCGCGATGCGCTGGCCGCAGCGCGCCGGCTGCAGTGGCCGTTGGAGGGTGAACCAACGGCAAAGGAAGACCTTTCTCTCTGTCTCTCTCTCTCACTGTCCACTCTGCCTGTCAAAAAATAAAATAAAAATTAAAAAAAAAGAGTTCTTTGGGTATATGATTCATAAATATTTCTATTCTATAGCTTGTCTTTTTTAAAAATATTTTTTAAAAGATTTATTTATTTACTTGAAAGTCATAGTTACACAGAGAGGTGAGAAAGAGAGAGAGAGAGAGAGAGAGAGAGAGAGAGAGGTCTTCCATCCGCTGGTTCACTCCCCAATTGGTCACAACAGCCGGAGCTGCGCCGATCCAAGCCAGGAGCCAGGAGCTTCTTCCAGGTCTCCCACACTGGTGCAGGGGCCCAAGGCTTTGGGCCATCTTCCACCACCTTTCCAGGCCATAGCAGAGGTCTGGATGGAAAGAGGAGCAGGCCAGGGTGTTAACCCACTGCGCCACAGCGCTGGCCCCTGCAGGTTGTCTTTTCACTCTCTTGATAATGCACATAAGTTTTAAATTTGGAAATGTAATCTCTTTTTTTCCCCCAATTTTTGGTGTCACATCTTAGTATCTATTGCCAAATCCAAGTTCTCATGATTTATTCTTCTAAGAAAGTTATAGTTTAATTTTAGATGTGGACTGATGTTAATCTTTGTACATGGTGTGAGACAGGGGTCCAGTGTTTTTGTATAACATAATACGATCCAGTTGTTCCCTTCTCATCTTTTGAAGAGACCATTCTTTTCCAATTAGGTGTCTTTGACATTTTTATTGAAAACCATTTGACCACAGATGTTCAGTTTTCTTCCACTGATCTGTGTCTATCCTTGTGCCAGTACCACACATGCTATTTTAATTACTGAAGCTTTGTAGTACATTTTGAAATTGAGAAGTGTGTGTTCTTGAGTTTTGTTCGTTTTTTATTTTTTGTTTCTCTTTCTTTTGTAACTTAGGGCCTCTTGCAATTCCTTGTGAAACTGAGCATCCATTTCTGGAAAAAAAAGTCATTGAAATTTTGATAGGAATTGAATTAAATCTTTAAGTCATTTGAGTAATATTGCTGGCTTGTTAATATTAAGTCTTCCAGTCCATTAACTTGTAATGTCTTTCCATTTATTTAGATTGTTTTTGATTTCTTTCAGTAATGTTTTTAATTGTCAGTGTTACAAGTTTTTTACTTTGTTGGGTAAATAGATTGCTTTTTCTTGTTTCAGATGCCAAAGCACATGAAAAAATTTTTTGTAAGGTTTTATTTTATTTTTTGACAGGCAGAGTTAGACAGTAAGAGAGAGCGAGAAAAAGGTCTTCCTGTTCCATTGGTTCATCCCCCAAATGGCCTCTACTGCCAGCGTGCTGCGCCGATCTGAAGCCAGGAGCCAGATGCTTCCTCCTGATCTCCCATGCGGGTGCAGGGCCCAAGCACTTGGGCCATCCTCCACTGCCTTCCCGGGCCACAGCAGAGAGCTGGACTGGAAGAGGAGCAACTGGGACAGAATCCAGTGCTCAGACCGGGACTAGAGCCCAGTGTGCCTGCGACGCAGGCAGAGGATTAGCCTAGTGAGCCGTGGTCCCGGCCCTGTAAGGTTTCATTTCTGCAATATTCGTTGTTAGTGGATAGATATACAAGTTATTTTCTGTCTTCCTCTTGTATCCTATAATTTTGTTGAACTCTTTTATTAGCTCCAATAATTTCCTGGTATATTCTTTGGATTATGCCACCTGCAAATAGAGTTTTACTGCTTCTTTCCAATATTGATACCTTTTACTTTTTCTAACTGTCCAGGCTAGAACTTCCAGTACAAAGTAGACCGGCAGGTATCTTTGTTTTGCTCTGATCTTAGAAAGAAAGCTTCCAATCTTTCACCAGCAGGGATCATGTGAACTGGGTTTTTTTTCTTTGATCCTTTTATCAGTTTGAGGAAGTCTCTTCTGTTCCTAGTTTGAGTACCTTATTGAGTATTTGAGTGTGTTGCTTAATTTCTACATATTTGAACTTTGTTTTTGTCATTAATTTTCGATTTCATTTCATTGGGGTAAGAGAGCATATTTTATGTGATTTCAAACTTTTAAAGTTACGCTTGCTTTGTGGCCTGCCATATGGTTTGTCTTGGAGAATGTTCCATGTTTACTTGGTATGGATATGTATTCTGCTGTTGCTGGGCACACTGTTCTATAGATGTCTGTTAGGTCTAGTTGGTTTGAGTGTTGCTCAACACTGCTTCCTTGTTGATCTTCTGTTGAGTTTGTTTATCCATTATTGATTGAGAAGGAGGAGTAATAAAGTTTCTAATTATTGTTGAAATGTTTCTCTTTTCAATCCTGTCAGATTTCATTGTGTATATTTTGAGAGTTCTGTTACTAAGGTTCTGTATATTTTTTTTATAATCATCAGCTGGCTGATGGGTTTTTCCATTTATCATTGCATGATATTGAAGAGACTGTTTTTCATATTAGCATAGCCATTCTAACTCTCTGGTTACTGTTTGCATGGAGTATCTTTTTCATCGTTTCACTTTCAACCTGCTTTGTGTGTTTGAATTTAAAGTGATTTTATAGGCAGCTTATAGTTTGATCTTTTAAAAAAAATCCACCTGCCATTCTGCTTTTTTTTTTTTTTTTTTTGACGGGCAGAGTGGACAGTGAGAGAGAGAGACGGAGAGAAAGGTCCTCCATTGCCGTTGGTTCACCCTCCAATGGCTGCCGCAGCCAGCGCGCTGCGGCCAGCGCACCGCACTCATCCGATGGCAGGAGCCAGGTGCTAGGTGCTTTCTCCTGGTCTCCCATGGGGTGCAGGGCCCAAGCACTTGGGCCATCCTCCACTGCACTCCTGGGCCACAGCAGAGGGCTGGCCTGGAAGAGGGGCAACCGGGACAGAATCCGGTGCCCCAACCGGGACTAGAACCCGGTGTGCCGGCGCCGCAAGGCGGAGGATTAGCCTGTTGAGCCACGGCGCCGGCCCATTCTGCCTTTTAATAATATAGCTTAGTTAATTTACATGTGGAGTAACCACAGGAGAATTTGTCATATTGTGCTTTGCTTTTTATCTATCATGTCCTTTTAAAAATTATTTATTTGAGAGGGAGAGCTGAATAGAGAGAGACGATTCTCATCAGCTGGGTCACTCTGCAGACGTGTGCAGTAGCTGGAGCAGAGCTGAGATAGAAGCTGAGAGCTGGGAGTGCAATCCATGTATCCCACATGGATGGTAGAAACCCAGGTACTTGAGCCATTACTGCTGCCACCCAGGGACTGTGTTGGCAGGAAGCTGGCATCAGGAGCCAGAGCTGGGAAATGAACCCAGATATTTCGATGTGGCATAAGAATGCTTTTACTACTATGCTGCACACTCCCTTGTATATCTTAATTTTTGGTCCCTCAGTTCCTCCATTTCTGCCTCTTCTGTTAGATATTTTCCAGTGTACCACTTTAATTCCCTGATGTTTCATTTTCTTAGGTCAAGTTGTTTTCTTAATAGTTGCCCTTGGATTACAGTTAGCATCTTAGTTTATGGCAATCTAGTTCAGGTTTATACTAACTTAATTTCAATACTGTGAAAAGCTTTATTTCTATATATATCCCTACCTCCTTCATGCTGTTACTCTCTCAAGTTGTATCTTTATGCACAGTATGCTCATCAACACAGATTTACAGTTTTTGTGCAGTTGCCATTTAACTCATAGGAGAAAGATGGGGCCTGCCACTCATTACATACCAGAATGCCTGGTTCAAGTCCTGGCTACTCCACTCTTTTGGTTCATCTTCCTGTCAGTGCACCTAGGAACGCAGCGGATGATGGTTCAAGTACTTGATTTCCTGCCACCTATGAGGGAGACCCTGATGGAGTTCCTAGCTCTTATCTTTGGCCTGGCTGTTGTGACCATTTGGGCAGTGAACCAGTAATGGAAAAATCTCTCCATCTCTTGATCTCCTTTCCTCCCTATCTGTCTGTCTCTCTGCCTTGCAAATAAATAAATAAATAAATCTTTTAAAAATCATATAGGAGGAAAAATACATTTATACTGTCTTTTATGTTCTTTATTGCTTCTTTCTGTTACTGTCTAGTGTCCTTCAACTGCAGCATGAAAGATTCCCTTTACTATTCCACTCCCAGCCCCGCCTGTAGTATTTCTGTGGTGCATCTACTATGTCTTCATGTGGGAATCCCTTAAAAAAAAAAAAAAAAGATTTGTTTATTTGAAATTGAAAGTTTCAGGGGAAAGTGAGTGGGGTAGAGAGAGAGATCGATCTTCCATCTGCTGATTCACTCCCCATATCTGCCAGGGCTGAGCAGGGCTGAAGCTAGGAGCTTCTTCTGGGTTTCACACATGGGTGGCAGGGGCTTAAGCCCATGGGCCATCTTTCACTGCTTTTCCCAGGCCATTAGCAGGGAACTGGGTAAGAAGTGGAGTAGCTGAGATACAAACAGGCACCATGTGGGATGCTCGTGTTGCAGGTGGCATCACACAAGTCGGCTCCTGAGAAAGCCTTTTAAAGCTTTTTTGAAGGACAGTTTTCCTAGATAAGGCATTCTTGATTTTTTTGTGTTTCAGAACTTTGTGCCATCCTGCTGGCAACCTGTTGTTCTTTGTTGTTTCTGATGAGAAGGCAGCTGCTAATGTGACCGATGAGTGACTGATGAGTGACTTCTTGCAGGCTGTTTTCAAGATTCTTTGTCCTTCAGCTGTTCAATTAAGATATGTCTTGATATGAATCTCTAGGACTTTATCAGTATTTTCTCTTTGTTCTTTTTTTTTTTTTTGAAAGTATTTTAGGTGGCTAATAAATATGTAGGATAGTGAAGGTGTTTTGGCTGTTTAAATAGTGCTGCCCTAAGTATCCTTTTACATCTTTGCTTGCTTTTCTGTATTTGGAAGAGATTAGGTTCTAGGAGTGGAACTGCTGTCAGAATGTCAATGTTTGATTGCTACTGCTAGGTTGACCTCCTAAATGTATCAGTTTGCCTTTCTTCCTTCTTCCAGTAGTGTAAGAGAGGCTCTGTTTTTTCTTCACACCCTCTTTTTTTTTTTTTTTTTTTTGACAGGCAGAGTTAGAAAGGTCTTCCTTCCATTGGTTCACCCCACAAATGGCTGCTACGGCTAGTGCGCTGTGCCCATCCGAAGCCAGAAGCCAGGTGCTTCCTCCTGGTCTCCCATACAGGTGCAGGGCCCAAGCACTTGGGCCATCCTCCACTGTACTCCTGGGCCACAGCAGAGAGCTGGACTGGAAGAGGAGCCACCCGGACAGAACTGACGCCCCAACCGGGACTAGAACCCAGAGTGCTACTGTTGCAGGCGGAGGGTTAGCCTACTGAGCAGGGGCGCCAGCCCACACCCTCTTTTGTGTTGAGTATCAGGCTTTTCATGTGTAGAAAATTGCTGGGTGAAAAAGACATCTTTCACTTACGGTTCTTTGATTTTAAAATATATTTTATATGTGCTGTGTGTTCATATCCTTTACTCATTTTCCTTTTCTTTTTAAAATTATTTTTGTAAGTTATTTGGCATATTTGGTGCCATTACTTATTTCCAGATGTCTTGTTGGCCTTTTGAGTTTATGGTTAAAAATGGAATTAGGTTTTCTGAAGGTCTTTTCAAATAGAAAATTAAAGAAAGAAAAAGCAATGAAATATTTTTGCATGAGGAGCTATTTGTCCAGATGTTTTTATCTCTTGCTTTGTGTCTGGGCAATCGCACGAAGGTTGAGGCACTCAGGCAGAGCCCATAGCCATGGTCCAGGCACAGAGCTTGGACCTGTGTTGTCCAGCTTAGCCCATACACTCTCCATCAGTTTATCTCCCAGTTTCTTTACAGAGTGACGGGTGCTGGGTGAGATGCAAACACATTGAGTTTATATTTTGAGAAAGATTGTACCCATGGTTCATGAGGCTGAAAAGTGTCTCTTACCTCTCCCTTTTCCTCAGCCATCTGAGAGCCCTCTGAAGAGTTAACAGCTTAGTATTTCCTTGTCTGTTTTTCTGTTATTTTTCTAACATTTTCTAGTATTTCCTTGTGTATATTTTATACAGTACAAGCAATAACTTGGGTGTAAATGTGTGCATATTCTTTTCTTTTCTTTTCTTTTTGACAGGCAGAGTGGACAGAGAGAGAGACAGAGAGAAAGGTCTTCCTTTTGCCGTTGGTTCACCCTCTAACGGCCGCCGCGGCCGGCGCGCTGCGGCCAGCGCACCGTGCTGATCCGAAGCCAGGAGCCAGGTGCTTCTCCTGGTCTCCCATGGGGTGCAGGGCCCAAGCACTTGGGCCATCCTCCACTGCACTCCCTGGCCACAGCAGAAAGCTGTCCTGGAAGAGGGGCAACCGGGATAGAATCCAGCGCCCCGACCAGGACTAGAACCTGGTGTGCCGGCACCGCAGGCAGAGGATTAGCCTATTGAGCCGCAGCGGCCAATGTGTGCATATTCTAAATAGCCACAGTGTGCATATATTTGCTGAACACTGACAGTGTAGCAGATGTTGGATCTGTTCTTTACATTTGAGTGAAGTTCTTCACACTGATTACCATGAAAGCTTATACACATACTTAACTATGCTTTTGCATTAAATGTTACTGAAATTAAAAATAGTGGTAGAACTCATTTGGAGTTGCTTTTAGAGCTTACACAGCAGTTCATCATCAAGTGAATGTCAAATTAATTAAAAAGTACTAAAAATCATGAGGGAGGTATTATAGGCTGAGAATGAAACTGCAGGCCATTTCTCTTGTTGAAAAATGACATGTTTTCGTATCACTGGACTTTTTCTCTTAAGCTTTTCTATCTATAGTGAGCTTTCACAATCTGCCAGTGATTGGTGCCTTTAGATAAATGTACCTGGATAAGGAACTGTACTGAGAAATAAGGGATCGAGGAGGGGAGGGTAGAAGAGAAGAGAAAGTTTTTAGGGGAAATTCAAAAAAGTGAGGTAATACGTTTAAGATGTTAGCACTTTTCAGTGGTTCCTTCCAAAATAGAAGTATGAATCAGTAACTTTGACTTTGTGCCTAGGAACATTACAGGGAGAAATTTCAAATATGAAACTGAAGAAAAACGTAATTAAGTCCATTTTGTTAAGCCACTACCAGGGTAACAAATGATTGAAAGGCAGCCAATAACACTGTTTTTCAGCAAAGTTTAGCTTTTTAAGAAGGCCAACATATTGTGACATAGAGCTTCCTCCAGTTTTCCTCAGGCCATTAAAAGTGTTTTGAGAGGCCGGCACTGTGGCGCAGCAGGTTAATGCCCTGGCCTGAAGCGCCTGCATCCTCTATGGGCGTCAATTCGCGTCCAAGTCCTGGCTGCTCCACTTCTGATCCAGCTCTCTGCTATGGCCTGGGAAAACAGTAGAAGATGGCGCAAGTCCTTGGGCCCCTGCACCCGCTTGGGAGACCCGGAAGAAACTCCTGGGTCCTGATTGGCGCAGCTCTGGCTGTTGCAGCCAATTGGAGAGTAAACCATCGGATGGAAAACTCTCTCTCTCTCTCTCTCTCTCTCTCTCTGCCTCTCCTTTCTCTGTGTAACTCTGACTTTCAAATAAATACATTTTTTTAAAAAGTGTTTTGATGGTATAAAAATTGTGTGCAGTCAACTGAAGCCATAAAAGTCTACTTTCCTTGCTGTAGGGCTAAGTGATGGACTAGTTTTAAATGTTGATGACTTGTCACAGAACAGAATCTTTCTGCTAGCTGTGTGTATGTGTTGGGGGGGGGAGGGGACGAGGGAGGGAGAGGGAGGGAGAGAGGGGGAAGAGAAAACAGTTTTACAACAAATAATAGTATCTATTACAAGTTTGTCCTCTGTATCTGTGAATTCAACCATGGGATAAAAATGTTTAAAAAGAAATGCATCTGTACTAAACTTGTACCAACTTTTTTCTTCTCATTGTTCCCTAAAGAATAGAGCATAACAACTGCTAACATAACATTTAGGTTGTGTTGGGGTTGTAAGTCATCTAGGGATGGTTAAAGTTTATGGGAGGGTATATAGAGGTTATGTGCCATTTGTGGGACTTCAGTATCCCTAGATTTTGATATCCATGGAGAGACAGAAAGGTCTTCCTTTTCCATTGGTTCACCCCCCAATGGCCTCTACAGCCGGTGCACTATGGCCGGCGCACTGCACTGATCTGAAGCCAGGAGCCAGGTGCTTCCTCCTGGTCTTCCATGCAGATGCAGGGCCCAAGGACTTGTGCCATCCTCCACAGCACTCCCGGGCCACAGCAGAGAGCTGGACTGGAAGAGGAGCAACCAGGACAGAATCCGGCACCTCGACTGGGACTAGAACCTGGGGTGTCAGTGCTGCAGGTGGAGGATTAGCCTAATGAGCCACGGCGCCGGCCTTAATTTGCACTTTTCTAATGACAGATGATGCTGAACTTTTTTTTTTTTTTCCCATGTGCCTATTTGCCGTTTTTCTCTTTGGTGAGATGTGAGTTCAGGTTTTTTGCCCATTTTTAATTAAAAAAGGGTCATTCATTTTCTTATTGTTGAGTTTTATGTGTTCTTTGTATATTTTGGAGAATAGTACTTTATTATTTTATATGTGTTACTGTAAATATTTTGTCCCAGTCTTTGGCTTGTCTTCATTTGTGTGGTCTTATGTCTGTGGATTTTAATGTTCAACTTCCTGCTGTTCCTCTTTCCTCTCCTTTCCTGCAAAAATATTAAGTAAAGAAACCAAGTTGTGTAAGCCACAGATTTTGTGGCTTAGTCTGATAAGGTTTTGTTCATTTATTTTTTTCAGGAATGGTGTGTGTTCTCCCTGCCCCCACCTTGTGACATTAGCAGCTGCTGATGATCATTGCCAACAGCCATTTCTTATTTGCCTGTAAAGTGGTGATTTTCTTTCTTATTAGCTGGAAGGTTTTGATAAAGAGAAACTTGGTTGTATCAGCACTTTACATAGGGAAGTCAGGGTAAATGTTGATGTTTCTTTTCCTCTTTGTTTGCCAGCTATTCAAAAGAATACTGTGTTTCTTTAGCATCCTCCAGAGATGACCAGTGACTTTTATTTTTGAGTATCCTTATTAACACCTAGTTTTTTTTTTTTTTAAGAGTTATTTATTTATTTGAGAGGTAGAGTTACAGAGAGAGGGAGAGACAGAGAGAAAGGTCTTGCATCTGTTGGTTCACTCCTCAAATGGCTACAATGGCCGGAACTGAGCTGATACAAAGCAGGAGCCAGGATCTTCTTCCAGGTCTCCATGCGGGTGCAGGAGTTCAAGCACTTGGGCCGTCTTCTACTGCTTTCCCTGGCTGTAGCAGAGAGCTAGATCAGAAGAGGAGCAGCTGGACTCGAACTGGTGCCCATATGGGATGCTGGCACTGCAGGCATTGGCTTTACCCGCTACACCACAGCGCCGGCCCCAACACCTAGTTTTAAACATGCTTGATGCACTTTAGGTCATTTCAGTTGCTAATTGGTGTTCATGTTGTCCCATCTTTGGGGAGGAAAATTTTCCAGATTGAGTCCTGAGTACTTTTGACTTCACACATCTTTGATCACATCTTCCTTTCTTCTGTGACTGTTGTTTCAGCCTTATCTGTTCCTATCTTCTCTTAGACTTGTAATAACAGAAATACGGGACTTCAGAAAGCTCTTGGGAAATAGATTTAAAAAGTAAGAACAGGGGCTAGTAGTGTGGCTTGGAGGGTTAAGCTGCCTTCTGCAGTGCCAGCCATCCAAATCAGCACTGGTTCATGTCCTGCTACTCTGCTTCCGATCCAGCTGCCTGCTGATGCTCCTGGGAAGGCAATGGAGAATGACCCAAGAGCTTGGGCCCTGTACCCACATGGGAGATCCAGATGGAGTTCCTGGCACCTGGCTTCAGCCTGGCTTAGTTCTGGCTGTGGTGGCCATTTGAGGTCTTAACCAACAGATGGAAGATTTCTGTTTCGCTCTGTAACTGCCTTTTGAGTAAAATAAAAAAAAATTTTTTTGAAAACTAAGAACAAAACATACAAGCTATATTCCATCAAGTTCAAAATACTTTTTTTTTTTTTAATTTACTTTATTTACTTGAAAGACAGAATTAGGGGGAGAGATAGCGGCCTTCCATCCAGTGGCTCACTACCCAAATGACCACATTGGTCGAGGCTGGGTCAGGCTGAAGCCAGGAGCCTAGGACTCCATCTGAGTTTCCCGTGTGGGTGGCAGGGGCCCAAGTACTTGGCCCATCATCTGCTACTTTCCCAGATGCATTAGCAGGAAGCAGATTAACTGGGACTCCAACCAGTGCTCATATGGGATGCTGGTGTTACAGGTGGCGGTTTAAATCACTGCTCCACAATGCTGGTCCTAATTTCAAGATGTCAGTGATGATGCCAGCTTTTCAGTTTATCCCTGAACTGAACAGGGGTCCTGAGAATAGAACTATATCAATGCAAGCTCTTTTATAAGTACTTAGTTTCATCTACTACATTGGATTCTTTTTATCTAAAAGGAGAAACTCAAACCTATTCTCTACCCTTCACAACACTTCTGACACCAAATGTGCAGGGGATTTCACTCCATCCATCAGTTATCCAATTCTTGGCAGAGACTCACTGAGTGTCCTACAGTTGAACTCACTTCTGGCACTAACTGCTCTCCTGCAGAGTCAGTGCAGGTTAAGGGCATAGTTTCAGGAGGCTGTTCCTCAATTAAGGGGACACTCACAAGTACTGGGTCCCCAGGTTACCCACAACTCTGCCAGCTTACAAACTGGAGGTTCCCATAACCCCTTCCTCAGGTTTGAGGATCTGAGAGAATAGCTCAGGAACCAGGGAAACAGTTTACTTACTATTACAAAGGAGATTTTAAAGGATAAAAATGAGCAGTCAGCTGAAAGATAAGTGGTGTGAAGCCTGGAAGGGTCGTGGGCATGGAGTTGCTGTCCCTGTGGGGATTGTGTCTGCCCCCGCTCCAGCAGGTGGGTGCCTTCTTGCTCACCTCCCCAGGAGCTCTCTGAGCCTTTTCCTTTGGGGACTTTATGGATGTTGATTCTGCAGGCTTGATGGATTACATCGCTGGCCACATTGAACCCAATCTCTAGCCTCTTTCACATGACTGCTTCCTCTGGCTACAGCCCCATGCTCCAAGAGCATATGCTCCTTGGCATAAACATAGTTATGGTCGAAAGGGGCTGCTTATGAATAACAAAAGATGCCCCTCCCACCCCTGTCACTCAGGAAGTTTGAGGGTTTTTTTGGGAGCTCTGTAGCAGGAACTAGGAATGAAGACCAAATATATATTTCTTATTACATCACAATACTGTGACAGCTTACAGGCCGTTTCAAAAAATAATACACAAGTGAAAGAAAAAACAATATTTTTATTACACTCTTAACTGTACTAATGATTTGTGTGTGCCCCTGGGGCGCTATGGCTTCTAATACCTGCAATTAGATTGGATGTCACTATCCTCATTTCTTGTTCCATATTGATTTCCACATGCTACTTGTTTATTTTTTTGGTTACACTACCCCAGAAAGCTTCACAAAGATAGGTTATCATCAAGAAGAATGTAGTATAATCTAATGTTGAAACTGAATTTCTTTTAAAAATTTTAATAGTACCTTTTTTCTTTTAATTTTAACTTTATTCAAAAGGCAGAGAGAGAGATGATATTCCATCCAGTGGTTCACTCCCCAAGGCCCACAATGGGGCTGAGCCAGGCTGAAGAAGGAGCCCGGAGCTCATTCTGTGTCTTCCATCTGGGTATAGGAACCCAAGGACTTGGGCCGTCACCTGCTGCCTCCCAAGGTGTTCATTAGCAGAAAGGTGAATGGGAAACGGAGGTGGGACTCTAATCCAGGCTCTTTCATGGGACGTGGGAATCCCAAATAGCAGCTTAACCTGCTGCACCACCATCCCTGCCCCATGCATTCTTGATCCTGTTAGTTTTTTCTTTTTGCCAGTTTTTTTTTTTTTTAATGCTTATTCATGTATTTGAAAGGCAGAGTCACAGAGAGTGAGAAGCAGAGAGAGGTCTTCCATCCATTGGTTCACTCCATAAACGGTCAGAGCTGGGCCGATCTGAAGTCAGGAGCCAGGAATTTCTTCCATGTCTGCCACATGGATGCAGAGGACCAAGGATGCAGAGGACCAGCTATTCTTTGCTGTTTTCCCAGGCTCATCTGCAGGAACTTGAACCAGAGCCTGTATGGGATGCCAGTGCTGCTTTACTGGCTACTCCATAGTGTTGGCCCCTATTTTGTCATTTTACAATAGTATGCTTAAATTGCAATTTCTTGGGATTCCAGTTTTTGACATCATGTGTTAACTAGATATGATAGGTTAGGATTTAGGTTCCTACACCCTTCCCATAGTTCCCTGCCTTTAGTGCTCCCCTCCGATCCTGTCATGATGGCTGATTAACTCAACATTTGTTTTCAGTGTATGTTGATAATTGCTCCTTGTTTTCATTTGCTTTGTTCTTGTGAACAAATGTATCCCCAAAGTTCCAGCTACTCTGTGACACACCTTTGCACACAGTCAGATGTGTCAGTACCCACTGTTCCTCTGAGCTGTGCTCCTGTCCCACTGTGGAGTGCTTGGCCATGGTTGCCTTTTCCTGGGGCTTCCCTGGTGCTCTCCAGCTTGCTTCTGGCCTTCCTGTGCATAGTATCCTGCCTTGCTTTTGTACGGATTCTGAAGAAGGTATATGAGGAGTATCTTGAGACTGTGAGTCTGAGAATGGCTTCATTTTACTCACACACTTGAATGCTTGTTGGAACTCGTTTTCTTTCAGAGTTTGGAAGATACCTCATTGATGTGTTTACCCTTCCAATGCTGGCAAGTTGGTTCTGCTTCTTTGCATGTGAGCTCTCTCCCCGACTCTGCACCCACAGGAACCTTTCAGTATTGCCCTTTTTATCCGCTTTAGGAGGTGCTTTGTTGCCAGTCTCTTCATGTATTGGGAAGGGCGCTTAGTGGTCCCTTGTGATCAAGGCCCTCTTGTTTTAAAGATCTGGAACAGTCTCTTTCTGCTTCATTTGAAGAACGAGAGTGAATTATGCATACAAACACTGCTAGCACATTAATATGTGTTAGTGTTCTGTGTACAAGGTATTCATAAACCAATATTGGGATTCCTGTGTAGAGCTTTAGATTTGAGACTTGTAAGTTACAGATTATTTTTGAAAACCATAAAAATGAGGCGAATCTGCTTCTAGTGCACTTTAGCCTGGCAGTTATTAATTAAGAACATTATAAAATACTGACTGTGTTTAATTTGCAAACTAGTCAAGCAAGCTCTTGGTTGTCTGGAGTGGCTCTTTTATGTTCTGTGCTAGCAAGTTTAGTAGCCAGTAGCCAGTTCTTGAAAGCTCATTTCAGGAGACTTTGATTTAGTGATCTTCTTTCTGCTCCGCACTGCTGTGTCCTTTTCTATGGGTGAGTGTGCTTATTAATGAAGTGCTGGTTAATACTGGCTCTTGCCAGAGAAGACCAAAGAACAAAGTGTATCCAAGTTCTTTGGAGAAGGGAATGTTTTTAAACCACTGTTTAGTTAAAGTTGAGTCTGGTTTTATGAAACTTTTGATTATCTCAATTTTAGTTGTAATAATGGTTCTTTATATTTGAAATACTCTGTTTCTAAGGTACAATTATTTGGAGTTCTAAAGTTAAAAATTCTAGACATGGATTTTTTTGTACTTTTCATACTTTGTTTTATTTTAAGTTGCAAAGCTAGATTTTTAAAAAGGATTTATGTATTTGAAAGAATAATGGGGGAAGGAGTTGGAGAGAGGAATCTTCTATCTGCCGGTTTACTTCCTAGCCCGGTCTGGGCCAGGCCGAAGCCAGGAGCCAGGAATTCTGTCCTGGTTGCACATGCATGGCAGGGACCTAAGTTCTTGGGTCATTGTCTGCCTTCCCAAGTGCATTAGCAGGAAGTTGAATTGGAAGCAGAGCAGGCAGAACTCGAACTGGCACTCTGATATGGGATGCTAGCGTTGCAATCAGTGGCTTGATCTGTGCCACAATGACAGCTTTTTTTTTTTTTAAGCTTGCTTGCATGCTTGCTTTCCTTTTCTCTCTCTCTGTCCCTCTCTCTCTCTCTCCCTTCCTCCCTCCCTCCCTCCCTCCCTCCCTCCCTCTCTCCCTCCCTCTCTCTCTCCTGATTATGGATTGGCGCAGCTCTAGCCGTTGTAGCCAATTGAGAAGTGAAATAGTGGATGGAAGATCTCTTTCTCTCTCTCTGCCTCTCTGTGTAACTTTGACTTTCAAATAAATAGAAGGATCTTTAAAAAAAAAAAAAAAAAAGAAAATAATTGACTGTACACATTTGAGTTTCCTTCTGGGTTTTCTGTTTTGTTCCACTTCACCTATTTGCCCTTACTGCAGCACCACCCCGTCATGTTGACTGTAGCTTTGTTTCTTTGTCTAAGCCCATTGTTGTTCCTGGGTCACTAGCTTCTCCAGCATCAAGTCTGTGATATGCAGCAAAAGAAAACCCTGGAGGCTCACCATCTGTTGCTCATCTTCAGGGGTTCCCAGCCCCTCCTGCATTTTACCTTTCAGAGTCATTTTCTGTCTTTTTTTTTTTTTTTTTAATCTGTTCTCTGGGACTCTTCGTTGTTTACCAGGAGGTATAGTGATAAGTATTCTTTTCCCAGCAGAGATCTCCTCTTGTCTCAAATTTCCAGTTTTTGTTTATTTTTTTCACTCGCTATTTGTCCTTAAACTTACCATGGATCATTTGAGGCTTCTCTCCTTCTTTTCTTCAGTGAAGTTTGGACTTGCTGTGGTCAAACGGAGCATCCTAAAGCAAGCATACTCTTCTTCCTTTTGTAGTAAACCATCCTGCATTCAAGCTGTCAGTCCCTCGTAGCTGCTCTTAGCTGCTCCACTTGTTCCCAAGTATAGGCAAATCCAGTTATCCTAGCCCATTTGGGTTGCAACCAAAAAAATGGCATAAACTGGGTCACTTGTAACAACACAGAAATTGGTTGTTTACAGTTCTGGAAGCTGAGGAGTCCAGGATCAAGGTGCTGGCAGATTTGGTGTCTGTTGGGTTCACACTTTCTGGTTTATAGCTTGCAGCTTCTCACTGTGTCCTTATGTGGTAGGTGGGCTGACTTTGGTCCCTTCAGCCCTTCTGAGGGTTGATCTCATTCTCCAGGGCTCCACCATGATCTGCTCACCTCCTAATGCTATTACTGCAAGGGCGGAGTTTCATCTTGGGGATCTTGAGGTGACACAAACATGCAGTCCATAGTACAAGTCAAATATTTTTGTACAGTAGTTTTTACAAGATAATTCTTTTTTTTTTTAAGGTTTATTCACTTGAAAGAGTTACACACAGAGAGGAGAGGCAGAGAGAGGGAGAGAGGTCCTCCATCTACTGGTTTACTCCCTAATTGGCCGCAGTGGCTGGAACTGCGCCGATCTGAAGCCAGGAGCTTCCTCCAGGTCTTCCCTCGAGGGTGCAGGGGCCCAAGGGCTTGGACCATCTTCTACTGCTTTCCCATGCCATAGCAGAGAGCTGGATCGGAAGTGGAGCAGCTGGAACTTGAACCTGTGCCCATATGGGATACCCGCACTGCAGGCAGTAGCTTTACCCGCTAGGCCACAGTGCTGGCCTCAGTGTTTGATGGCATTTTAGATAGAAGTGGATAGAAGATTGATCTTTCTCTTGCTTTACCTCTGTGTTTCAAATAAACTTTTTGGAAACAAAATAGCTTCCATTTTATTGCTGGTATTTCTGCCTGTCTCTCTTATGTCACTCTGGTTATGTCACTGCAGACTTTGCAGTTGTTAATGACTCCCACATCAAGTCTGAATCCCTTAGCATTCAGTTGGCTGAGCCCACCTGGTTTTTTAACATCCTCTCGATGGTGTCTTAGCAAGAACCACTCGGTCAGGCCAGTCTTTCCATTCTGGAAAGTCCCTGTGTCCCTGCCCGTGTGTCCCAGCTACGCTGTCCCTCTTGGTGTGAATGTACTCCCTTTTTTGTATGTATGTGTGAAGGGCAGTGTAGTGGAGAGAATGTGTGTTTTGAGTCAAATAGGTCCAAATTTTACCTCTTCATCTGTGTGATTTAGGATAAGTTACTTAAGCTCTCCTTGTATTAGCTTCTCTATTTGTAAACATGAAGAAATAACTACATTTTTCCCATAGGTGGTACTGAGGTTATATGAAAAAGTTCCAGAAGTGACAGGAACTCAAATATAATAATCTGTATTCCCTGAATTGGAATCTAAGGTCAAAGGTGAGGTTCTCTGCTAATCTCCATCTTATCATCAGTGCCCGTATTTAGAAGATGCTAATGAATTGTGAACATGTGAGCACGTACTGGGTGCCATGGGTTGTGTTGCATGCCGGAGCTCACAGTGAGGCAAGTCAGGAAGACTTGGACAGGTCATGCAGATACAGTGCGGTAAGGGCTGTGGTAGACGGAGGTTCAGGCCCAGAGCTTCTCCTGGATTGAGCGGGTCGACAGGAAGGATTCCTGAAGAAGCTGTAGCTGGTGCTTGACGTTTTTTCCCCCTTTAAACAGAAACACTGAGGGAAAGTCTGGGTTCCAGGAAATAAAGACAGGGATGTGTAAATAAAATGATGTCCCAGGGCACTGGGTCCCAGCAGTCTTGTTTCTGGAGTGTGAAGCTGTGCTCCCTCCCGACTAGGGCTGCTGTGACTTCCTCTCTGTGATAGGCGACACCTCCTACCTGGTTGGACCCTGGCGCCCTGCAAACTCTCATGTCCTGTCGTCAAAATATAGGAAACCTTTAGTTACTGGAAAAATAAATGCCCTTAAAAATTAATAGCAGAAAGTTGGGGCTCATCAAGAAACACAGAATTCTGGTGATGCTTATTGAGCCTTTAATGCAGGGGTGGGGAACCTTTTTTCTGCCAAGAGTCATCTGGAGATTTATAACATCATTCACGAGCCATGCGAAAATGTCAGCTTAAAAATGAGCCTGCTATAGATTTACTGAATTTTGAGTCCCACCTACAGTTGCCTTGGCAGGGCCAGACCAAATGATTGCGTAGGCCTTCTATGGCCTGTGGCCTGGACACTCCCCGCCCCTGCTTTAGTGGACCCTCCTTTTGTCTTTAGTGTTTGTACTTGTTTACAAGCAATAATGCATATTGAGTGGAAACTTTACAAAATGCAAGAGTAAAAAAAATTTAGGTTACTTCTAGTTTTTAGAGTTTATATATAATTGCTATTAATATTTTTACATCTTTTATATATTTAAAATTAATATGTTATAAATAGAATTTTCTCCCCATATTATTAAATATTGTCAAAAATGTTATTTGTGATGTTGCATAATTTTTATGAGATTATAAAATCATGGCCTGTTTAAGTGACAGAGGTAATATGTGGACATGGTAAAATTCAAATTATATAGAAGATGAAATGGGGAAAAAAATCTTTCTCCCTATCTTTTTAACACTTCCAACAGTTAATGCTAGTTAATTATATATACTTTCAGAAATCAGGAGGAAAGGGGCAGTGTTGTGTTACAGCAAGCTAAGTGCTGACATCACATATTGGAGCGCCAGTTCAGATCCTGACTGGCTTCAGCCTGGCCCAGCCCTAGCCCTTGTAGCCATCTGGACAGTGTACCAGCAAATGCAAGATCTCTCTCCCTCTTCCTCTCTCTCTGTCATACTGCTTTTCAAATAAATCTTAAAAAAAGAGAAAGAAAAAAAATTGTGTGTGTGGGTGGGTGTTGTGGCATAGCAAGTTAAGCCACTGCCCGAGATGCCTGCATCTCAGCAGGATGGTTTGCGTCCCTGCTCTTCTGCTTTTGGTTTGGCTTCCTGCTAATGCACTTGGGAGGCAGCAGTGCTGCCTGAAATGGCTCAAGTGCAAGTGTGTGGGTCCCTGCCACTCATGTGAACGATCTGGATGAAGTTCCAGGCTCCTGGCACTGGCTGAGCCCAGTCCTGGCTGTTGTGGATGAACCGGTAGATGGAAGATCTGTCATTCATATTCTGTATCTCCCTGTCTCCCTTTGAGGTGAAAATAAATAAACATTAAAAAAAGAAATTGTATATAAGGCTTTATGTTCCATTGTTTAGATAAACTGTAATTTAACTGATATTCCATTGAGAGCCACTTAGGTTATTTTGGTTTTGCTACAGTGCTGCGATGAATATTTTCACAAATATGCCTTTGTATTCTTGTAACAGTGTATCTGAAGGATAATTTCCTAAAAGAATAATTCCTGAATCAGAGAGTAGCTTGCCAGATTACTTTTCAAAATATTGTGCTAATTTTTATTTCTACATTAGTAGTCTAGTGAGTCCCTGTTTCCTCCTTTCCTTACCCAAGTGGATCCTATGCCCTGAAGTTGAGCCTTGTTTGCATGTGCACACTCCTCACTTTCTCATGAACTCCAGTTCAGGCTTTCATCCAGTACTCTTGATTTGTATCTGTTTATATTGACTTGTTAGACTTTTTCGTCCTTTTAAAGAAATTAGCTATCACAATTTGCAGGGTGTTTCTTTTTCACATTTGCTTGTCTTTTCACATTGATTATGGTTAGATTGCCAGATTTGTCACGTATGGCCTACGGGTTTCTTTAAATCAAAAAATATCTGTAAGGTGAAAAAATACCTTAAAGAGAAAAAGTGATTTCAGTAGTATTTCAGATGAATGCATGATGAAACTAAAGAGGAATAAGAGCTAATCCAAGTGAATTTAAAACAAAGCCAGGACGTCAAATAATGGCATTTTGGTCAATGGTGGGCCACATGCAGCGATGGCCCACAAAGATGATTTTACCTAGTTATGTTGTAGCTGTCTTAGCTTAAGCACACTGTGATGGTCACAGGACAAACTCTCCTGATGACACATGTCTTAGGATGGATTCCTGTGGTTAAGTGATGCAGCACTGCATTTTGTATCCCTCTGTCTCAAGAGGAAAAGAAGCAGGCTAATTTTGAACTCTGACTCCTTTGTAGTCTGTTGTAGTGAAACTATTTTGTGTATAATTTAGGATTGGTTTAAATGAGGTTCCTTTCTTTCAGTGTAATTACAGTGCAAAATATAAGTTATTGTCAATCCATGAACTTACTGAATGCAACATAGAACTACAGTGAATGATCTCTATGTGAATTGTTGAATATACCATTTTAGCTAATGTAAACTTTAATTATGAACAAATTGTTCATACAGTTACGTGTGTAGTCTTTCTAATGTAATATTCATAGTTGTTCATCACTGAAGGAAAAATAGTCATTTTCTGTTGGATAGCAGTCAAAATGAAACCCTTACAATGGTGAGTTGTTTTTAACAAGCTATTTTGTTTTAAGAGAGCTTCAACTCTGATTATCATTTGGTTTATTTTTCTAATAGTGAAGATGCTGGCAGGCTTGGCTCTAAGAACTGGAATGGGTGAGGCATGGAATGCTTGGAGATAACAAAAGGAAAGAGTACTTTTATTTATTTATTTTTATTTTATATATATATATACACATATATATATATATGTATATATATATACAGCGAGAAAGGTCTTCCTTTTGCCATTGGTTCACCCTCCAATGGCCGCTGTGGCTGGTGCACCGCGCTGATCCTATGGCAGGAGCCAGGTGCTTCTCCTGGTCTCCCATGGGGTGCAGGGCCCAAGGACCTGGGCCATCCTCCACTGCACTCCCAGGCCACAGCAGAGAGCTGGCCTGTAAGAGGGGCAACCGGGACAGAATCCGGTGCTCTGACCGGGACTAGAACCCCGTGTGCCGGCGCTGCTAGGTGGAGGATTAGCCTATTGAGCCACGGTGTCGGCCGGAAAGAGTACTTTTAAGAGGGGGTTGCGGGGGCCAGCGCTGTGGTGCAGCGGGTTAATGCCCTGGCCTGAAGTGCCATTATCCCATATGGGCGCCGGTTCTAGTACCGGCTGCTCCAATTCTGATCCAGCTCTCCTCTATGGCCTGGGAAAGCAGTGGAAGATGGTCCAAGCACTTGGGCCCCTGCACCCATTTGGGAGACCTGGTGGAGGCTCCTGGCTCCTGGCTCCTGATCAGCGCAGTTCCGGCCATTGCGGTTATCTAGGGAGTGAACTAGAGGATGGAAGATTCTCTCTCTCTCTCTCATTCTGCCTCTCCTCTCTCTGTAACTCTGACTTTAAAATGAATAAATAAATCTTAAAAAAAAAAAAGAGAGAGAGGGGGTTGTGGAGAGAACACTTTTTGGTTTCTAAGCGCAGGATTAAGTGCTGTGCGGTGTGTATTGTGTTTGTACCCTTTGGTTGCTGTTGTGACTGCTGTGTTTTTTCTCCCTGTGCAGGTGTAATGGACAGGTAACACAGAGCACCTCCTCCCTTCCTCGTCAGGCGGCAGCATGACCGAGTGCTTCCTGCCCCCCACCAGCAGCCCCAGTGAGCACCGCAGGGCAGAGCATGGCAGCGGGCTGACCCGGACCCCCAGCTCGGAAGAGATCAGCCCCACCAAGTTTCCTGGACTATACCGCACGGGAGAGCCCTCCCCTCCCCATGATATCCTCCACGAGCCTCCTGACATCGTGTCTGATGATGAGAAAGACCATGGCAAGAAAAAAGGGAAATTTAAGAAAAAGGAAAAAAGGAGTAAGTGTTGGTTTCCTCTGTGCTTAGATCTGTTTTACATAAGCTTCTGCCCTAATCATGTGCACCAGTGGCCTTCTCAAATAGGTCTGTCCAGGCAAGGACTCGCATTTGATGTTTTTTCTTCCTTATTTTTCAGGGTCTCAGTGTTTGTATACTAGAGTTGTGTGTTAGGGTCTCAGTCTCATCAGTAAAATGTTGAAAATTTGCAGAACCGGGAGAAGTTTTCCAGTGGATTTTTTCTTAAAAGTGATCGTTTAAAATAATGTATAAAAAGTAGGAGCTGGAATTTTGCCCTGACAGCATCACACTTGCTTGGGTAGGATGTGTTGGAACAGTGAAAGGAGCAGTTGTTCCTGGCCTGAAGCAAATGCTGTGATACATTCCATTTATAGGTCCTATGCAGGAGGGAGGAGGAATCATTTAAACCTAGCTCTTTAGTGTGTTAAAAACAAACAAGGTGAGTTATCTTAAGTTACTTATTCCTTTGCTTTGGGTTTCATGGTCTTTTTAAGTTAATTTGTTTTTAAAGCATGACACACAGGGCACACAAATGGTATACAACCTTATGAATGAAAACACCTCTATTCCACTTCAGGGGTCTGGAAATAGGGAGTTTCCAGCACCCTAGAAAGTCCTTTGTACTGCTCCTTTGAAGGGAATCCCCTGTCCCTCCCAGAACTTCTGTCACCATAGATTGAGGATGCCTGATTTTGAACTCACATGACTTACTGTGTTGTTAGATTCATTCATGTTATTCCACATGGCAGTAATGGGTTTTTGTTTTTGGCTAGTAGTGTTTCAGTGCATTAATATGTTAGAATATGTTCATCCAGGCTGGCTCCGCAGCTCACTAGGCTAATCCTCCGCCCTGCGGCACTGGCACACCAGGTTCTAGTCCCGGTTGGGGCACCAGATTCTGTCCCGGTTGCTCCTCTTCCTGTCCAGCTCTCTGCTGTGGCCTGGGAAGGCAGTGGAGGATGGCCCAGGTGCTTGGGCCCTGCACCCACATGGGAGACCAGGAGGAGGCACCTGGCTCCTGGCTTCGGCCACACATGGGAGACCGTGGCCAAGGCCATGACAGCCACTTGGGGGGTGAACCAACGGAAAAGGAAGGCCTTTCTCTCTGTCTCTCTCACTGTCTAACTCTGCCTGTCAAAAAATAATAAAAATAAAAAATTTAAAACAATATGCTCATCCATTCTGCTGTATTGGTTATTTTGATTGTTTTCAGTTTTGATTATGATGACTAGTGCTTCTGTGGATATTGTCATTTGTGTCTTTTGGGTATGTGTTTATGCATTGCTGTTGTGTATGCCCAGGAATAGAATTGCTGCCTCTTAGGCTGTGTGTATTTCAGCTTCAGCAGATCGTGCAAAGACAGTTTTACACAGTGTATGGACATTCCAATTCTCTGAGGGCGTTTTGTCCTTATGATTTTTGCCATTGAGGTTGGTGTGGGTGGGGTTTGTGTCATTTAGAATAACTTATGAAATACTTTAATCTTTGTTATAAAATAGCTTATAAAGTAACTAGCTAAGGAAAAAACTAGTTACAGATACAGACCAAACTCTGGCAAGGCTGATGCATTATTAAAGCAACTGGTTACTTTGCAGTCTGTGAGAACCAGAGATTTTTTATTTTATTTTATTTTTTTTTTTATTTTTTACAGGCAGAGTGGACAGTGAGAGAGAGAGACAGAGAGAAAGGTCTTCCTTTTGCCGTTGGTTCACCCTCCAATGGCCGCCGCGGTCGGCGCACTGCGGCCGGCGCACCGCGCTCGTCCAATGGCAGGAGCCAGGAGCCAGGTGCTTTTCCTGGTCTCCCCATGGGGTGCAGGGCCCAAGCACCTGGGCCATCCTCCACTGCACTCCTGGGCCACAGCAGAGGGCTGGCCTGGAAGAGGGGCAACCGGGACAGAATCGGTGCCCCGACCGGGACTAGAACCCGGTGTGCCGGCGCCGCAAGGCGGAGGATTAGCCTGTTGAGCCACGGCGCCGGCCAGAACCAGAGATTTTGATGCAGGGAAGGGGTAAGGTGGGGGCCAGGGAGAACCAGTGCATTTTGCCATCAGTCAGAAGTAAGGGAAAATCCTTGACTGGGTGGATTGCTGTATTGACTGGACTGGTTCTTGCTGCAGTCTCCAGAAAGAACTTAACAGCTCGTAACAGGAAAGTGAAGTGTGGTAGGGGAATAATTGGGAGCACATAACAGTAGTGCTGTTTGTCATGCTTTGAGGCTCCCTCAGGTTACAGGCACCAAAAAGGAAACGTCTCGTCCAAGTGAGGCAGTTAGGATGTGAGTAGACAGAATCCACAAGAGGGAAGAATGCTCTGTTTTATAGAAGTATTAGTTCCACTGGTCCTCTGGGTAAAGCCTTTCACTTGTGTTTATATTTGTTGTGCTAATGTGGATTGAATCGCTTAGCTCGCAGTACGGATAACTGCGGTCTGTCTGTCGTCCTCTTGTGGTCAGGCGATGTCATTGCAACGCCTCTTTCAGCTGAGGAGAAACCCATTTCTTTGCTGGGAGGGCCTGTGGGGGACTGGTGGGTGATTTGCCAAGCTGCGCAGCTAGAGCCAGGTGGCACCTGTTTTGGTTCTGATTTAGAAAGCACACGAGCAGTCTACCGTTAACAGACGTGTAATTTGTGCGCTCCACGTTTCTTTGGCAGCGGAAGGCTATGCTGCCTTTCAGGAAGATAGCTCTGGAGATGAAGCCGAGAGTCCTTCCAAGATGAAGAGGTCCAAGGGAATCCATGTTTTCAAGAAGCCCAGCTTTTCTAAAAAGAAGGAGAAGGATTTTAAAATAAAAGAGAAACCCAAAGAAGACAAGCACAAAGAAGAAAAACATAAAGAGAAAAAGTCAAAAGACTTGACAGCTGCTGATGTCGTTAAACAGTGGAAGGAAAAGAAAAAAAAGAAAAAGCCCATTCAGGAGCCAGAGGTGCCTCAGGTTGACGTTCCGAGTCTCAAGCCCATTTTCGGAATTCCCTTGGCTGACGCCGTGGAGAGGACCATGATGTATGACGGCGTCCGGCTGCCGGCCGTGTTCCGGGAATGTGTAGATTATGTAGAGAAGTACGGCATGAAGTGTGAGGGCATCTACAGAGTTTCAGGTATCGGGGCCATGCACGTTGCTTGGTGGCTTTTACAAATAAACTTCATTTGCATTTTCCAAAGGCAGGAAAGAGATCACTTGTGGGGAAAACTGTGGCTTGGGTCATAAGCCCTATTTATTTTCTGGATCCTTCCATTTGCACAGAAGTACTACTCTCACCCCTTTTCTGGCGATTTGGTGGTCTGGTTTTTTAATGATGCTTCCTTCCAGCAGGGAGATTGACACCTGAGTGGCTTATGGCCAAAGTGAAGCACGTGAGCAGTGCCACTTAACAGGGCTGTGCTCAGTGCTGCCTTTCTCCTTACCGCTTCATTCGTTAGGCGGAGGCTTGGCGGCACTGTGGACGCGTTCAGCAGGGAGGGAGGCAGGGAGATCTGTGGGAAGGAGACTCGATAGTCATTGATAGTAACGAGGTGCACGTCCTGACTCCCCTGAGAGGCATGCAGGGCTGTTTTCTGAATGTGTAGGCCCCAGGACGTGTGCCTCTGGTAGCCTTGGGAGGTTGTTGCATATGGTAGTGAAATCGACTTTCCATTGATCTGCGTCTCATGTGTATGAAAATTTAAATTTCATGCTTGGCAAGAATGTGTTTCAGATTGGGTATCTAAAATTAAGCACGATGCATAATTTTTAAAAGTAAGAATGTTTATTCCTTAGAAAACAGGACGGCTTTTGTACTGGTACGGGAGGAAAGTCCTGACCCATGGCAGTGTTGTGTCCCCAGTCATTACATTCCCATCATTTGATTTCTTGGTACAACATCAACTTCGCTTGGAGATTTATAAAATCAATTGTTGGTCACCAGATGTTCATGATGAGTTCAGTCAGCACACCTTTGGAGTGTATATATATATATATATATAGAGAGAGAGAGAGAGAGAGAGAGAGAGAGAGAGATTAGGCTTAGTTTTCCCATTTACTTGGGAAGGTAATCTTATGCTTGAGTTTTGTTGAGAGAGGGTAAGCTTTTTTTTTTTTTTTAATTTTATTTCAGGTATACTTTCCTGTATTTCATATATACAGATTTAGGAACACAGTGATATTTCTCATCCTACCCTCCCTCCTGCCAGGATAGGCATTTTTGTTAATTAGGAAAACTTTTATACAACCTGTAGATAACATGATACACTATTTTGGTTAAAAGGTTGTCATTTTATAGAAGATAAAATGAAATAGACATTGAATTGAATTTTTAATAAGCTTTTAAAAATTATTGTTTGAAAGACACAGAGAGAGACAAAGAACTCCTATCTGCCGGTTCACTCCCCAGATAAATGTCTACAGTGACCAAGGCTAGGGCAGGGTTGGAGCCAGGAGCCAGAGATGGAATCCAGGTCTTCCACATAGGTGGCAGGGACCCAATTACTTGAGCTATCACTGCTGCCAGAGTTTGTATTAGCAGGAAACTGGGGTCAGGATCAGAGGTGAGAATTGAACCTAGGTATTCCGATGTGATACAAAGGAGTCTTCAGTGACATCTTAACTGTTAAACCAAAAGCCTGCCCTCGATTTTCAATTTATATCTCCCTAGCATTACATGAAATTAACACTTAAATGAATTTGATAATTTGATTTATGTTGTATTGATTTTTAAAGATTTAACAATAATATGTGCTGCTTCCCTTCATATGATCTTGATAAACATAAAGATGTTTTGGTGAAAGTTTCTCCAGCTTTGTTCAAAGAATTCTTTCCCTTTGGACCTGTTTTTGATATTTGTACTTTTATGGCGATTCAGAGCTGCAGAACCCTTCTCTGGTCTAAAAGCATTCAAACAGCTATTGCTGTCAGCCCCTGGGGACTGAGCTCTTGCCACAGTGGGTTTTGTATTTCTTCTTGAAACTGAGGAGGTGCGCTACTGCTAGGGCCCTCACTTTTCTTTTTGAATGTTAAAATAGTCAGGGCTGGTGCTGTAATGCAGTGGGTTAAAGCCCCAGCCTGCAGCACCAACATCCCATATGGGCACCGATTCCAGTCCCAGCTGCTCCACTTCCAATCCAGCTCTCTGCTGTGGCCTGGGAAAGCAGTAGAAGATGGACCAACTCCTTGGGCCCCTGCAACCGAGTGGGAGACCCAGAAGAAGCTCTTGGCTCCTGGCTTCAGATCAGCTCAGCTCTGACCATTGCAGTCATTTGGGGAATGAACCAGTAGATGGAAGAGATCACTCTTTCTTTCTGGCTCTACCTCTCTCTAACTCTGTCTTTCAGATAAATAAAATATTTTTTAAAAATGGTTATTTTGCTAGAGATATTTGATTTTGCACTTATTTATACATTAGCTTCAATTTTATTTTCATTTTATTTGAAAGGCAGAGAAACAGAGAGCAAGAGTCAGAGATTTTTGATTTGCTGGTTCACTTATCAAATGCCTGCAACAGCTGGAGCTGGGCTAGGCAGAGGCCGTGTACCCTTGACGCAGTTTGGGTTTTCCCATGTGGGTGGCAGGGACCCAGCTACTTAAGCCATCACCATTGCCTCCAGGGTGTGCGTTAGCAGGAAGCTGGAATCAGAAGCAAAGCTGGGACTCAAACCCAGGTACTCTAGTAGGGTGTGCCGCCTCAAATGCTTGCCTCTTAATTCAGATTTTAAAACTAATATGAGAGACAGTTTCACTGGTTTTATATATTTTCCGTGTCCACATTTAATTATATCTTTTACATTAAGATATGTCTTTAAACTCACTCTCTTGTGAATGCTTTATTTGTAGTGTCCAGTTTGTAGAATGCAAACATTTTGATAATTTCAGAGTAACAAGAAACCAAATACACACTCTTGTTATCCATTTATGCAATTTGCTGGGTAGGTATTGTGGGGGGGGGGGAGGTAAATATCAACAAAGTGTATTCATGGGGAGGGTACTACAAAAAGTTTGTGGAAATTAAGTTTAAGGATGATGCAAGTTTTCCATGATCTTTTGGAAGATCTTGCCTATATGAGAGAGGGAATTTACATCAAGAATTGGTCATCACATTTTACTTATGTTGCCATAAATGTAAGAAAACAGAGCTATTTTCTAACTTTCTCAAAGATTATGCAACAATAAGATTCATATTGCTATTGCTTTTATGTTTGTCAGTGTGTGCAAGTAACAGATTTATTGTAATACCATTAAGAGATTTTCATGTAGGATAAGAAATGCCAAAACCCAAATGTAAGCATTTTATTTAAGGTGATGTTCACTGTTAGAAACTCTCAGTCTTAATTTCAGGCTAGTTCCAAATAACTGGTCTAAAGTATTAAAAATCAGAAAAAGCTACTTAGTACTCATTTGAGCAGTCACTGCCACTAAATTATAATAAAGACTATAGTCTTTTTTTTTTTTTTAAAGATTTATTTATTTATTTGAAAGGCAGAATTACAGAGGCAGAAGGAGAAAGAGAGAGGGATGTCTTCCATCTGGTGATTCACTCCCCAGATGGCTGCAATGGCCAGAGCTGTGCCTATTGGGAGCCAGGAGCTTCTTCCGAGTCTCCCACACAGGTGCAGGGGCCCAAGGATTTGGGCCATTACTGCTTTCCCAGGCCATACCAGAGAGCTGGATCAGAAGTGGAGCAGCTGGGATTTGAACCAGTGTCCATATGGAATGCTGGCACTGTGGATGGCAGCCACAGTGCCGGCCCCAAAGACATAATGTTTGAAAAGTATTCACTTTGTGTTAAAGAGTTTCTTTCTGTCCAACGAGAAAAGTAAAACAATTTGACTTTAGAAACCAAAACTTCATCTAATTTTTTTGAAACACAAACTTAAAACATTTTTTGTTCCAGTTCTGTTCAGATTAAGAAAACGCTGAAAGAATTCTAAATTTAAAGTAAAAATTAGATGGAGATTATTGGATAATTCTGAGTTTGTTTAGGCAGCTAACTCACCTTTCGCATTTACAGTATACTTTTTACGTATAAAAAATTTACAAATTTGGGAATGTTTTCATGTGTACTGAGTTTCATCTTGTGTTATCTGTCATGTGGCTAGTTAGAAAAAGCAGTTGTCTGCCTATATAGAGCAAGACTTATGCTTAGATTGTAGTTTAATTTTTCCCTAATTTTTTACCTAACTACCTTTTAAGTTAAGATTTTTTTCCTTCCTGAATTCTTTGATATATTTGCTTAAAATATGTCCGTGATTGCTGTGAATATTTTTTCGGCTATCATGTGGCTTTTGGTTAAATTTACCCTCAAAGTGTGGTCTTTTACAGGGCTATATTTGCAGAGGAATTGTCTGAGCCTCATGCAGATAAAAAATTCACAGGGAGAGGTTTGTTATTGGTCAGGCAGGTGCTCAGATCTTTCCAGCTGGGATGGGTGTAGTGGTTGAGAAAGCTGTGTATTTGATTTGCTTTTCTTGGTATTCTCTCTCCTCTGAATTATTTGAATGTTTCAAGGAATTAAATCAAAGGTAGATGAGCTAAAAGCAGCCTACGACCGAGAGGAGTCTCCAAACTTGGAAGAATATGAGCCCAACACTGTCGCCAGTTTGCTGAAGCAGTATTTGCGAGACCTTCCAGAGAATCTGCTTACCAAAGAGCTAATGCCCCGATTTGAAGAGGCCTGTGGGAGGACCACTGAGGGTGAGAAAGTGCAGGAGTTCCAGCGCCTGCTCAAGGAGCTGCCGGAGTGTAACCACCTTCTGATTTCCTGGCTCATCGTGCACATGGACCATGTCATTGCCAAGGAGCTGGAGACCAAGATGAACATTCAGAACATCTCCATAGTGCTCAGCCCAACTGTCCAGGTACGGTTCCTCTCTCCACTGCCCCCGCTGGGCCTGGGGAGGTGGAGACATTTGCTGTTGCTGAGTCGCCATGAGAACCTGGCAGCCAGAGCGGGTACACATGGTGTAGCTTGATTAGAGCTCTTTTTTTTCTTCACGCCATCAGTGGTGTGGACAGGGAAGGTCGTGAGCCCCTCTATGAGATGAGGACCTGCTGTTCTTCCCAGGGGGTTACCACCCAGTTCCCAGTGACTGGTCACGGTGGAAGGGGAGCCAGTGGTTCCTGCAGTTACAGAGCTCATTTACAGAATTCAGAGGGTTCCATCATTTCATCAAAGCATTACTGCTTCATGAATACAAACATGGGTCAAACTCAGGCACAGAGGGGCCTGTCACTAATTTGTTTCGTCAAGGATTTGAGCCGAGGATTTCATTTCTTTTTGACAGGCAGAGTGGACAGTGAGAGAGAGAGACAGAGAGAAAGTTCTTCCTTTTGCTGTTGGTTCACCCTCCAATGGCCACTGTGGCCGGCGCACCACACTGATCCAAAGGCAGGAGCCAGGTGCTTCTCCTGGTCTCCCATGTGGGTGCAGGGCCCAAGCACTTGGGCCATCCTACACTGCACTCCTGGGCCACAGCAGAGAGCTGGCCTGGAAGAGGGGCAACTGGGACAGAATCTGGCACACTGACCGGGACTAGAACCTGGTGTGCCAGTGCCGAAGGGCGGAGGATTAGCCTATTGAGCCGCAGCGCCGGCCCAGATTTCATTTCTGAAAGTAGAGTCTACAGAGACATAGGATAGGCTCTTCACCTGAGGAGGTGCCCTCTGGGAAACTGTCCTTTTACAACGTAAACACCTGACTGTCCTTTAGTGCAGCTCTGTAGCTGCTGGCATAGGGTGTGTATTTTCCTTTAATTAGATTTACTGATACTATATCCAGGCCGAGAAAAAGACTCCACTTAATCCACTTTTGACCATAGCACATTTCCTCAGGATCTGCCCTTGCAAATGAAATCCTCATTAACTTCTTGATCAAATAAGTGAATGTTAGACCCCTTGGTGCCCAAGTCACTGTTCTACGAGTGTGGTTTTTTTACTGATTGGTGTATTTTGGATGCAAAATGTTCCTCAAATTTCAATTTGATCATTTGTGTTAGGATTTTAGGATCTGTTAAATGTTACATTGTTACATAATATTACTATAATATTATGACAGTGTCATAGAAGGGTCAAATTGTTGTAAATTATATTAATTTTCCAGCAGTCTCCTGTCCTGGTCTAGCATGTGATCATCATGTTAGGTTGCTGCTGTGGTGTGCCCAGGAGGCCTTCCTGTCTGGAGGGAGGGCTCAGCCTCAGCAGCTGTACACGCTCTCACTTTCCTCCTCCACCTCAGTAGATGCACTCGTGATAAAAAAATAACTCAAAATAGGGGTGGGTGTTCGGCCTCGTGGTTAAGCTGCTGTTTGGGACCCCTAATCTCACATGATAGTGCCAGCTCTGTTCCCTTTTGCAGCTTCCTGCTAGTGCATCTCTGGGAAGCAGCAGTACTTGAGTACCTGCAACCCACCTGGGAGACCTTAATGGAGTTCTCAGCCTCTGCTCTCAGCCCTGGCTGGGCCATTGTGGGCATTTGTGGAGGGAACCAGCAGAGAAGAGCACTCTGTCTATCTGTCTCTCTCTTGCCACTCAAAAAAAATTTTTTTTAGAAAGGTCTCAAACTGAAAACTAAAAACATAAGGTTCTTTAAAAAAAGCAGTTAATATTGTAGTGATAGAAAACAGCAAATAGACAGCTTTCAGTGTCTGCTTCATTTTCTTGGCTTTTTAAAAATTCCTTTGGTGCTTGAGTACAGGATTTAACATGGATTTTGCCTTTTTCTCCATGAATGGGCCATTAATTCACAAAGCCTTCCTTGTCACTCCTGAGGAGGACTTTTTGTTTTTTGGTTTTTTATTTGAAAGAGTGACAGTGACAGTGGGAGGGAGACAGAGTGAGTGTGTTTTCATCTGCTGGTTCACTCCCTGAATGCCTGCAAACAGCCAGAGCTGAGCCAGGCCCAAACCAGGAGCCATCCCAGTCTCCCACGCGGTTGCAGAAACCCAAATATTTGGGCCATCATCTGCTGCTTCCCAGGTGCATCAGTAGGAAATTGGATCAGAAAGGGAGGTAGGACTTGATCCCATGTGTTCTGACGTGGGATGTGGGCATCCCAAGTGGTGCCTAACCCACTGCACCACAACAGCCCATCTTGAAGATAATTGTCATTCACTGTGGGACAGACACAGATAAATGGAAGTAAAATGGTAATTTTAATTGTTTTCCTACAAGTCTTTTTGTTTTCCTCCTAGATCAGCAATCGTGTCCTGTATGTGCTTTTCACACATGTGCAAGAGCTCTTTGGGAATGTGATGCTGAAGCAAGTGACGAAACCTCTGCGGTGGTCTAACATGGCCACGATGCCCACACTGCCGGAGACCCAGGCGGGCATCAAAGAGGAGATCAGGAGACAGGTGTGCACCCTTGCCTCACCCCTTGCCCTCCAGCCTGCCTTTATGCCGGCTGCTGAGGGGAGGGTCAGCTCGTTTATTCATCTATTTACTTATTATCAGGCCTGTCTTTGGCACAGTGAAGTCAGAAATTTCTTTCTTGCACTGTTTCATGTCAAATAAGTCAGGATATTCTGGTGGAAAGAGCACAGGTTTTGGATACAAGAGGCCTGGCTTTAATTCCTGCTCTGCTCCTAGTTAGCTAACTTGCTTCGTCTCCTCTGGGCTTGGTGTTCTCACTTGACTGATGTGAAGAATGTTGAATATGAGATAATGCGTGAAAAGGGCTCAGCACACTTGTACCCAGCACCAAGATGTTTGCTTATCTGGACGAGGTTGCTCTCATGTAGTCATATCTTAAAGATAAGAATACGGAAAGCTAGGGTAGGTAAGGAGACTTTGGCACATGATTGCTAAGCCTTAGAACCAAGACTTGAGTCTAAATCTTGGACTTCTCCACTTGTGCTTTGCTGTAAGAAACTGTGCTGTGAGACAGGCACCGCTTTGGTATTCTCTGTCAGAGTGCCTGGGATCCGGTCCCACCTCCACTTCCAATCCAGCTTCCTACTAATGCGCCTGGGAGGCAGTCAGTGATGACCCAAGTACTTGGATTCCTGCTACCCACATAGGAGGCTCAGATGGAGTTCCTGGCTCCTTGCTTTTGACACTACCCTGCCATGGCTGTTATGGGCAATGAGGAGTAAACCAGTGTATGGAAGTTCTCTCTCTCCCCCTCTCTCTTGTCACTCTGCCTTTCAAATAGGTAATTTTTTTAAAAATTTTTTTTAAGATTTTATTTATTTGAGGGATAGTGTTAACAGAGAGAGGGAGAAACAGAGAGAAAGATCCTGCATCCCCTGGTTTGCTTCCTAAATAAATGGCCACAATGGCTGGAGCTGGGCGGATCCAAAGGCAGGAGCCAGGAGCTGCTTTTCAGTCTCCCACGTGGGTGCAGGGGCCCAAGCACTTGGGCCATCTTCTACTGCTTTCCCAGGACATAGCAGGAAGCTGGATCAGAAGAGGAGCAGCCAGGACACAAACCCAGAACCCATATGGGATGCTGGCACCACAGGCAGAGGCTTAGTCTACTGTGCTACAATGCTGACCCCTAAATAAATAATCTTTAAAAAACACAGGAAAAAAATGCCATGGTATGTGTGAGTGTGTGTGTGTGTGTGTGTGTGTGTGTGTGTGAGAGAGAGAGAGAGAGAGAGGGAGAGAGAGAGAGAGAGAGAGAGAAATTGAATAAGAAATTCAAGACTAAATAAGAAATGTGCTTTTATTTATTTGCATGCATATCATCAAATCTCTGCTTGCCTCTCTTCCCTTATCTGCCCTGAACTTCCATTCCTTATTAGTTGATGATGTAGGAGTGAGAGTGTGAATTAGCTCCTGCTGAATCAATGTACATTAATGACTGAGAACCTAATTCTCAGGCAAAACAAGTAAGAATGATTTTTTCAGTTATATCCTTGAGAAGATCATTAGTGCCATTATTTCCATCCTTTAACAGTAAGTGAAAATAGTTGAATCTACATCTTTAGAAATCACGAGTTTTTAAAAGTAAGACATTGAATACTGCTCATTGTGTGATATTGTTTTCTAGGAGTTTCTTTTGAATTGTTTACATCGAGATCTGCAGGGTGGCATAAAGGATTTGTCTAAAGAAGAGAGATTATGGGAAGTACAAAGAATTCTGACAGCCCTCAAAAGAAAACTGAGAGAAGCTAAAAGACAAGTGAGTTATATTTTAATACTCCGTGCTTATAGTAAAATATCAAAGAACTGTGCCAGAGTCATTTATGTGCTATTTATTTGTTTTAAGATACAACGTAAGCATGGTTCCTGATGCTCCCTAGTGGGAAATTTACTCAGGTGTTGCTAGTTCTGGGTGACTCCTGCTTCGGAACAGTGTCGGATGTTTTGTTTTGTGGAGAAAGATCTTCATGAAGAAGGGGGCTTTACTAGAAGGTGTGCTGTCGTTTCCTCCTTGCTCGTACTCTGAGCAAGCTTTCCAAGGCTGAGAAGGCCGATGGGCAGGCATCGTCCGAGATCGACGGCGGGGCAGCGGACAGGACTGCCGGGAGGGCTTCTGTTCACTGAGCTCCTGGCGCATTGGCAGCACACATGGGCCCCTCATCGCTCTCTAGTATTGGTTGCTTGGTCCCAGAACTGTGAATGCACCAGTCACACCACAGCTCAAATCTCAGTCTCTGCACTACCTTACCACCCATGTACAGATTCAGCAGCAACATCCTGTGAATTTGTGCAGGGTCGATGGGCAGTCAGATTTACTGAGCATGGTAGTGGTTGCTGTTGAGTTTGGGCCAAAGTCAAAGGCGGCCGAGTACGTGGGTTGCTCTGAGCTTAGAGATTTGTACCTGTGTGGAGGATGTCTTGTCAGAGGGGCCTGTCTCCCTTTGCTGTCAAACCACAGCCAACACAGATGACCTCTGTGCTGGGGGCTTTTCCTCCAAGCACCAGCTGGCGTCCTCTGATTCAGTGCAGTCTGGCTCCGCTGATCTGGAGACAGCCACACCCAAGGCTGAGGGCTGCGGCCCCACGGCTGCCCCTTCAGATGCCAGCTGCGAGCCCCTCCTCAGCTCTGATGAACTTGCTCAGGTGGCTCACAGAACTCAGGGAAGCACGCTGCGCAGTTTGTTACTGAGGATGCCACAGAGCGTGCAGATGAAGAGACGAGTGGGACACAGAATGGGAGAAAGGGCCCAGAGCTTCCATTCCCCCTCCTGGCACCGCTGAGGACCTCCATGCACCCCCACGAATTCAGCTTCCAGAACCATGTCGTCTGGGGTTGGTATGGGGACTCTGTTGCACAGGCACGAGAGCTGATGGGGAACCGAGCAAGGCCTGTCTCCACCTTTCAGCCTTCTAACTCACAGGGGTGAGGAGGGTCGTATGACCTCACTGAGTACCTTGAGAGGGCGGTACCAGCCAAGAAATGAGGTTGAAAGTAAAAAGTGTGGGGCTGGCACCGTGGCACAGTAGGTTAATCCTCCACCTGTGGCGCCGGCATCCCCTATGGGCGCTGGTTCTAGTCCCAGCTGCTCCTCTTCTGATCCAGCTCTCTCTGCTATGGCCTGGGAAAGTAGTGGAAGATGGGCCAACTGCTTGGGCCCCTGCACTGGCAAGGGAGACCACGAAGAAGTACCTGGCTCCTGGCTTGGGATCGGCACATCTCTGGCTGTTGTGGCCATTTGGGGAGTGAGCCAACGGAAGGAAGACCTTTCTCTCTGTCTCTCCCTCTCACTGTCTCTAACTCTAACTCTCAAATAAATAAATAAAATCTTTAAAAAAAAAAAAAGTAAAAAGTATGATGATGCCCCAGGCCATGCTCATGGGATTTTTATGCTAGTGCCCCTGTCTGGCAGGGGTTCTCTGCACATTTTCTTCCTCCTTTTCTCCTGCTCACTAGACTACCCATCATTTGGTGCTATGCCTGTGTTTCTTGTTCTTAAGTTACGCCTTTGTGTGTCAGCTGCGATCAGAGGTTAGCAGCTGAGCACCCAGGCTGCCTAAGCAGGTTGGAGTGGTCAGTTGTGTGGCGTTGCCAGCCAGCCCGCAGATGATGTGTTCCTGACCCGGGACAGGGATCCTGCAGGTGTGGCTTTGCTTTCTCTTGCTTTTGTGTCTCCCTAGTGTACAGGAATCATGGCGTGGTAACCAGATCCAGGATGAAAAGTGAGGGGTTACCTTCTCTTTACTGATTTTCTTAATGCTATGTTTTCCTCCCTGCTGATTGAGTCACAAAATGCTGGAAAGGTTTTATGAAGTTCATTTCAATTTTGAGGAATAAATGACTTATAAAGAAGGTAGTAACATCGTTCATCATATTAACCTACCAAAAATAGGGGAAAATGCAGTATGATGTCAGTAGATGCAAACTAAGCACTTGGCAGAATCCAGCACTTCTCGTAGTGAACACTCCCAGCAGACATCTCTCAAGCCTGAGGAAGTTCACGTGGAAGACACCTGCAGTTGACCCTCAGTGTGAGACACTGAGTACTGTCACCACTTCTACACCACACTGCACTGGAGATGGCAGCCAGTGCAAGAAACCATACGAAAAAGCATAGAAAATGGAGAGGAAGGATTTCACTCCTGGCAACATGGTCCTCTGTATAGAAAATCCTGAGGAGTATCTAAAAAAATAAATGAGTTTATTAGTAAGCTTGTAGGATACATGGTAACATGCATAAAAGTCTGTTTTCCTATGTATTAGAAATAGGTAGTTGGATATTGAACCTGGAGGAAAAAAAGACTTAAATGGATGGAGAGATACATTATGCATATGGAACACAAGACTCAGTATTACTAAGAAGTAAGTTTTCCCCAAATTTATTCATGGACCCAGTTCTAGTTAAAATCCAGGCAGCTAGTTTTTGTAGAAATTAATAAGCTCTTCTAAAACTTATGTGGAAATTCTATTAGTCTAGAATAGCCTAAATACTTCTGGGGGGAAAAAAACCCCAAAACATAGTTGGAGAACTCATACTGCCTGATTTTAAGACTTCCATAGGGGCCTGTGTTGGGGTGTAGTTGCTGCCTGCAACACTGTATCCCATATGGATGCTGGTTCAAGTTCAGCTGCTTCACTGCTTTCCAGCTCCCTGCTGATGTGCCTGGGAAAGCAGTGGAAGCTGGCCCAAGAGCTGGGGCTCCTTTTACCCAGGTGGGAGACCAGGAAGAAGCTCCTGGCTTCGGTATGGCCCAGCCATGGCCATTGAGGGAGTGAATCAGCAGATGGAAGATCTTTCTCCCTCTGTAACTCTGGCTTTCAAATAAATAAATAAATCTTAAAAAAAAGACATTATAAACCTGCTGTAATCAAAACAGCATGGGAAAAGGATAGACATACAGGATAGAAAGTTCAGAAGTAGACATATACACATGAGGATAAGTACTTTTCAGTGAAGATGCTAAGAAAATTTGGTGGGGGAAAGGAATTTTTTTTTTTTTTTAATTCGACAGAGTTATAGACAGGAAAGTCTTCCTTCCATTGGTTCACTTCCCCAATGGCCGCTACTGCCAGAACTGCGCCATTCCAAAGCCAGGAGCCAGGTGCTTCCTCCCAGTCTCCCATTCAGGTGTAGGGCCTAAGGACCTAGGCCATCCTCCACCGCCTTCCCAGGCCACAGCAGAGAGCTGGACTGGAAGAGGAGCAGCCAAGAATAGAACCCAGCGCCCATGTAGGATGCCGGTGCCACAGGTGGAGGATTAACCTAGTGAGCCATGGTGCCGCCCCAGGATATTATTTTCACCAAGTGGTACTAGAACAGTTGGATATCAATATGCAAAAACAATAACTCTGACTCTTCCTAAACATACAGGAAAGATAACTTGAAGTGAATCATAAACCAAGACCTAAAAAAGTTTCCAGAAGAAAACAGAATATCTTACTGTGGCTTAGGAAATGATATCCTTGGGGCTGGTGCTGTGGCGCAGCGGGTGAACACCCTGGCCTGAAGCGCCAGCATCCCCTATGGGCACTGGTTTGAGACCCAGCTGCTCCACTTCCAATCCAGCTCTCTGCTGTTGCCTGGGAAAGCAGTAGAAGATGGTCCAAGTCCTTGGGCCCTTGTACCCACGTGGGAGACCAGGAAGAAGCTCTTGGTTCCTGGCTTTGGATTGGCGCAGCTTCAGCCGTTGCGGCCAATTGGGGAGTGAACCAGTGGATGGTAGACCCCTCCCTCCTGCTCTCCCTCTTTCTCTCTCTCTCTCTGTCTGTCTCTCTCTCTCTGTCTCTGTCTCTTCTCTAATTCTGACTTGTGAATAGATAAATCTTAAAAAAAAAAAAAAAAAGGAAATGATTTCCTAAACAGGACACAAAACTGACATACTATAAAAGAAAGATTTGATACACTGAATTCCATTAACATTTGGTTCCTGGCTTCTGACTCTGGCCTGGCCCAGCCCCGCCTATTGCAGACATTTGAGAATGAACCAGAAGATGAAAGTTTGCTCTTTCTCTGCCTTTAAAATTAATTAATTAAATACATACACATTTTTTAAAAAGATGCTGTTAGGAGTACACTAGAAGATATTATAAAATCTTTGCAAAAATATATAAACTTCTACAATTTAAGGCAGTTTAGTTTTTTCTTTTCTTTTTTTTTTTTTTTTTTTTGACAGGCAGAGTTAGAGACAGAGAGAAAGGTCTTCCTTTTGCCGTTGATTCACTCCCCAAGTGGCCTTTACGGCCGGCATGCTGCACCGATCTGAAGCCGGGAGCCAGGTGCTTCCTCCTTGTCTTCCATGCATGTGCAGGGCCCAAGCACCTGGGCCATCCTCCACTGCCTTCCTGGGCCACAGCAGAGAGCTAGACTGGAAGAGGAGCAACTAGGACAGAACCGGTGCCCCACTCGGGACTAGAACCCAGGGTGCCGACGCTGCAGGTGGAGGATTAGCCTAGTAGTCGTGCCGCCGGCCGACAATTCAGTTTTTAAAGACATTTGAACACTCGATGATACACACATGGCAGATAAGCACATGCAAAGATGTTCAACATCGTTAGTCTTTAAGAAAATACAAATTAAAAGCACCATGAGAGGACACTGTACAATAACTAGAGTGGCTAAAACTGAAAGTACCAAGTGTGAGTAAGAATATGAAGTAATGGGAGCTCTCATGTCAATCCTGGTAATGTGAAATGGTATGGCCACTTTGGAAGCCAGTTTGGCAGTTTGTTGTAAAGTTAAACATACATGAGTTACTATGTGACCCAGCAACTCTACTCCAAGGTATTTATTCAAGAGAAAATAGCCTACACTCTCACAAAGCCTTTGTGAAATGGTCTTAGCAGTTCTAACGGCTAAAAACTAGAAAGAACCCAGATGGCCTGATTGAGCTGGACAGTGCGTAAACAAATTGGGATATTACCAGGTAATTACTGATACAGCCAACAAAATAGATGGCTCAGAAAAAGCATTGTGTTTGGCAAAAGAAGACAGATGAAAAACCTATTTAGTGGTTGATCCATTTCTGTGAAACTCAAGGAAAGGAGACCCTGTAAGCAGTGCAAAGCAGGTCAGTGGTTGCTAGGAGCCAGCAGCTGGAGGAGGAGCCCCAGGGGCTCATGGATGATGGGAAAGTTCTATAGCATGATGGTGGTGATGGTTCCTCAACTGTGTATATTTATCAGAACTGAATTGTACATTTAACATTGCTCACCCTGGCACCTCCACCCTACAAAGTATGGCAGAAGGCAATTTGTGTGGAAGATAGGCACATTAGCCAGAACTGAACATGCACCACAGTGCAACCCTGGACTAATGACCCCGTGTTAAGTTCCCAGCCCAGTTGAAAAATGTCCATTCATTGAGGTGGAAGGGGAAGGAAGAGCCTGGCTGGGTGTTAATGTGCGTCTGTTGAATATGTCTCACTTACATACTAACTAGTTCCTTTTCCGTTTCTCTTACTGGACAGGAGTGTGAAACCAAGATTGCACAAGAGATAGCCAGCCTTTCAAAAGAGGATGTTTCCAAAGAAGAAATGAATGAAAATGAAGAAGTTATAAATATTCTCCTTGCCCAGGTAAACTGAACTGTTTTTCTGTTATTTGCCAAGTCTTAATGGCTGTTTAAAATTAGAATTTGGAGTGGGTGTTTTGGTGGGACACGTTGGGCTGCCACTTGAGTATCTGTGTCCCATATCAGAGTCCCTGGGATCAAGTCCCACCTCTGACCCTGCTTCTGATCCAGCTTCCTGCTGGTGCACCTGCGAGGCAGCAAGTGCTGGCTGCTGGCTCCCTGCCCCCCACAAGAGAGACCCTGATGGAGTTCTTGGATTCTGGCTTCAGCTGGCCCAGCCCTGGCTGTTGCAGGCATCTGGGGAGAAAGCTAGTGGATAGAAGGTGTTTCTCTGTCTCTGTCTCTGTCTTTCTTGTTCTGCCTTTCAAATGAATAAAAATGAATGGATAATTTAAAAAATACAATTTGAGGGGGCCGGCATTTGATGTAGTAGTTAAGGTACTGCTTGGAACACCCGCGTGCCATATCAGAGCGCCTGGGTTTGGGTCCTGGCTCTGCGCAGAGTCCAGCTTCTTACTGCTGTGGACCTGGGGGGCGGCAGGGGATGGATGGAGCCTAACACGCAGGAGACCTGGATTGAGTTCCTGCTCCTGGGCATTTGGAGAGTGAACCAGTGGATGGGAGATCTCTGTCTCTTTCTGCTATTCAGATAGAATAAATAAATACATTTAAAAAATTATAATTTGAGAACCTCAGCTACTTTTAGCGAAAATTGTAAAATAATTTAGAGAAACTAGGCCTGTTGTGTTTAGTCCTTCCTTTACGTTGTGTTTGCTAAAACGTTCAACTATAGAGAAAGAAACTGCCTAGTACTGTTTTGTACCAGGCATTGTTTTAAGTTCTTTAATCTCTTTTAATCTACATCCAGGTCTGAGTTATGAGTTTTCTTAATAATACACATATTTTCATTGCAAATGAAAATTAGTTGTCTTCTTATCCCTTAAATATCTCTTGAATATCTGCCATATGAGAGGGTCTTCATAAAGTTTGTGGAAATGATATTTTGGAAAAAAATGCATGGATTTAAATTTGTTTTGGCACCAAAACTGTCTCTCTCTCTTTTTTTTAAAGATTTATTTATTTTATTTGAAAGAATTACACAGAGAGAGAGAGAGAGAGGCAGAGAGAGAGAGGTCTTCCATCTGCTGGTTCACTCTCCAGATGACTACAAGGGCTGGAGCTATACTGATCCAAAGCCAGGAGCCAGGAGCTTCTTTTGGGTCTCCCATGTGGGTGCAGGGGCCCAAGGACTTGGGCCATCTTCTTCCGCCTTCCCAGGCCATAGCAGAGAGCTGGATTGGAAGTGGAGCAGCCGGGTCTTGAACCAGTGCCCATATGGGATGGCCACCTGCAGGGCCGGCTTTACCCACTACACCACAGCACCGGCCCCAGTAAAGTGTCTTTTAATCCTGCTTCCCACGAACCTTTTGGAGGGCCCTGATATTCCAGGCAGTGACAAGGGTGTGCTGCTAGCTTTCTACCTGACCGTCTCAAGTTAGCCTTCCCTTCCCCTGCTCTAGAGTCCCCGGAGTTTAACTAGGAAGGAGTGCGGTTCAAGCCCTGATCACATAGTAGGGGTGTGTGTGTGTGTGGCCCTGTCCCCCACTGCCTAGCCTGACCGGTTGCATCATGGGCATGCCGAGGGGTAGAGGAGACACCTGGGAAATGCCCCTGGTTCCCTCTGAGAGGGAGGGCTTTGCAGTGCTTGCTGGCCACCAGAGTTGACCACAGGACCTTCCCGCACGGGCCCATGCTCCCGGGCTGTGGTCGCCTGCGTGTGCTGTTGTCTGGGTGGGAGGCCCTCTCTGGCTTGGGCAGTAGGGGTTTTAGCGGTCGTTTTCCTCAGGCCTGTGGCCCCGTGCGTCTGAGAAGGGCGTGTTCTGTTGCAGTTCGGTGTTGGCTGGGGAGGCCGGTGGTGTGGCAAGGACACATCTCGGCCACCTCCCTGCCTTCACTCTGATCTCCTTAGCGCTGACACTGGCAGGGCAGCCGCACGCGACTCCTGGATCCTTCTTTTCCTGGCGACACTGTCGAAGGCCACTGGCAACCCAGACAGACCTGCCTTCTCCACAAAGCACTTCCCGTGCCTTGAGCTCCACCTTTGTCCCCTGGAGCCTCGCAGGGAGGCTCTGCCAGGTCCTGGGGCTCCTGTGTGCCATATGATTGGGCATCTATGTACTGCGAGGAAACGCAGTCATTCTCCCAGAGTCTTTGCCCGCCTTTTCTTAAAGAAGCCCTTTCTTGACCCTGAGGAAGTAGGACGTTTTTAGTTGTGCAGTGCCGATGTGTCAGCACCGTGCAGGGCAAGCAGGAGGCCCCGGAGCGAGCCTCCCCGAGCGCCGTCCGGGGTGGTCAGCGCTGCTCGTTATTCCAGGAGAACGAGATCCTGACGGAGCAGGAGGAGCTGCTGGCCATGGAGCAGTTCCTGCGGCGGCAGATCGCCTCCGAGAAGGAAGAGATCGAGCGGCTGCGCGCCGAGATCGCCGAGATTCAGAGGTACGGGGCGGGGGAGCTGGCGAGGACGTTTTTGTTTTTGTTTTTTAAACGTGAGCATCATTGCTTCAGTCCTCAGCTCCTGCTTGGAATCAGGCATGGGAGCACACTCATCTTTCAGTTTCCTACTCGTCACGCCTTAACAGTGGTGTGGGGTGGTGGTTAGGATGCCGCACCCCGTGTTGTCCTGGGGCTCGAGTCTCAGTGCCCCGCCCACGCCAGCTGCCTGCCGGTGCACACCCAGGTGCGTGGGCCCCTGCCCCCCAGGCGGGAGACCCAAATGGAATTCTTGGCTGCTGGCTTCAGCCTGGCCCAGCCCTGGCAGTTGTGTGGGAGATCTGTCTCTGCCTTTCAATAAGTTTCAAAGTGGGGGGCGGCTACGTTAGGCAGACTCAGGAGAGTGTGGTGACCCTAAAAGGCAGTGCCGTGCAGGCGCACCCCTGAAGCTGCGTTCCCCTCTCGCCCTCAGCCGGCAGCAGCACGGCCGCAGCGAAACCGAGGAGTACTCCTCGGACAGCGAGAGCGAGAGCGAGGACGAGGAGGAGCTGCAGATCATCCTGGAGGACTTGCAGAGGCAGAACGAGGAGCTGGAAGTGAGTCCTGGGGGGAACGGCCCCAGGTCCTGGGCTGGCAGACCGAAGGGAGGGCGAGGGGAGGGGGGTGAGGGCACCTGCCGAGGCCCTCTCAGGCCAGGGCGGGGGAGGGGTGCACCTGCTCCTGACTCTCACCACACGCAGCCTTCCCTGCCCACTGCAGGCAACTTGGCACGGTCTGCTTGCTGTTCTCGCCGGTGAACAGGAAAGAAATGCTAGTGGGAGAAGGGCCCGTGTCCTGAGTCTCCATGGGCAGAGTGAGGCCATGAGGGAGAGCGGACAGGGAGACGGCTGCGCAGGGAGGGGCGGCAGCGGCTGAAACTCCCTGACACCCGGATGGAACCTGGGCTGGCGCTTCGCCTGAGGGCCGGGAGAGGACATCCCCTTTGTAGAACGGGGCTGAGAGCAGGGGCCAGCTTGGCTTCCCTCACTCCTGTGTGTTCAGCTGCCGGGGCAGACCAGCGCCCCATCCCACCCACTGCCCACAGCTGCTGCCCGTGGGGCCGGGGGCGGAGGTCAGAGAGGTGGCCTCCTAGGCCCCTGCTGGAGACCCGGCTGCTGCAGGCGTGTGGCGGGGCAGGAGGGTGGGGGCTGAGCCCCGGGGTCTCTGTTCTGTAGACAGGCCGTGTGTTCTCGCCGCTTTACAGATCATTCTGTAATGCTAAACCAGAAAGCATAATGCAGAATCAGTACGTGCAGTGCAGGCAGAGCACCTGTGGGAGCCAGGCCGTTGCGTAGGCAGGACGGTGTTCTCGCTCAGCTGGTGCACGGAGCAGGCCTGGCACCTCCACACTGGCTTCTTCCACTTGGGGCCCGTAGCTGGAGGGGGGAGAGGAATCCAAGCCCGCTCCATCGTCCCGGGGCAGGGCCACCAAGGGGACCCGGCGCTTGCACTCACACCCTGGCCGCAAAGGCGCCAGGGCGGCCGGGCAGTGGCCGCTGACGGGGCCGAGACCGTCCTGCCCTGCGGACCCCTGGCGAATTGGAGGCAGTTTTCTGCAGTGTGACTAACAATTCCAGACTTACGGTGGTGCCATTCACAAAAGACAGACTTTTGAGGCACATGAAGGTTTGTTTCCCTGATGCCCCTAATTGCTGCGAGGCCCACTTAAGGAAGGGCAGTTTCGAAACCGGAGAGAGTGACACTACCAGTGAAGCCGGTGTTCCCTGTTGCTGCTCTGATGTCTCCCGGTGTTGCCTCTGCTGTCACTGGGAGCCCAGGCCTTGTTCCTACCCATTCTGAGTCTCATCTGCATATTCCCGCTCCTGCCCCAGTCTGTTGCCTCACGACTAAGTGGCTAAAACAAAGCTAGATTCCTTGTAGGAGGCCCTGGGCGACTGCTCTCTGCGCCTGGGCCGCCGTCCTTCTGAGCTCCTTGCGTGCGTGGTAACTGCCCTCTTGTCGTTTCTCAAGATCAAGAACAATCACTTGAACCAGGCAATCCACGAGGAGCGCGAGGCCATCATCGAGCTGCGCGTGCAGCTGCGCCTCCTGCAGATGCAGCGAGCCAAGGGCGAGCCGCAGGCGCCGGAGGACGAGGAGGCGGAGCGGGAGCAGCGCGGCGCGGACGGCGGCCCCGAGCAGCCCAAGGCCGGCAAGGAGCCGGCGAAGCCGTCGCCGAGCAAGGACCGGAAGGAGACGCCCATCTGAGCCGCTGGCGGCGCCCGCGGAGCCCTCGGCCTCTGCGTCTTTACTGTACATTCTGTAAAGACGGCTCCTCCTCCCGCCAGCGCGGCGGCTGCGGCTCCGGCTCCCGGCGGCTCCTCCGCAGCGGCCCGCCCGGGCCGGAGGACGGAGCAGCGCCCCGTGGGCTTGCAGGGACGGATGAGTTTTCCAGATAGTGTCAGCTTATTTGAAGATTAATTTTCTTTGTTAACTTAAAGTAACTATTTTAACCCTTGAGTGGCTTCTTTTTAAACCAAAAATCGTCTTTCTTTGCTTTTGTATCACAGCGGAATCAGGACCTCTTTCTCATTCCAGGGGGGGAACCACACCAGGTCCCTGCGGCCTGCTGGGGACGCCCGCGTCCCGCCCGCGGGGCCTCCGGACCGAGTCACTCTTGCTCGTGCCTTTCACACCTTCTCGGTGCAGATCACACAGTCACGGGGAGCCGCCTCGCCCTCCCACTCCCCTCGGCCCCGAGCCCCCTCCGACGGCCCGCTGGGCTCGCAGGCGGCGGCCACTGCCAGCGATCCGCGAAGGCCGGCGCCCTGACCACCACCACCCACCTCCGGGACAGCCGGAGCGGCTGGGGTTGCTTGCTCGGGCGACAGTGTGCGCGGCCTCTGCCTGAATAAGCCATATACATATATATATGCTCTGGGGTGTGCGTGTGTATATATGTATATGCTCAAACGAAAGCTGTCCCTCACCGTGTGGTCTCCGGAAGCTGCCCACGGCCGCCACTGACAAGGGGGAGCGCCAGGAACGGCCCCTTCCCGGAACGAGCCGGCTTCCGGGGCCGGGCTCTCCCGGCGGGGTAGCGCCGTGGTGGTGACGACAAACCCCACCCGAGGGCTCTCCCCCCCCCCCCCCCGTTAGTATTTATTTTCAGCACCTGTTCGACGCGGTTTTTTATCCTCTACCTATTGCACTGTTGTGACTTGTTGGCCATTATTTGATTTTTGTACGAGAAAAAAAGCTTTGTTATAGAAATCAGCATACTATTTTTTTAAATCTGGAGAGAAGATATTATGGTGACTGAAAATATGGTCAGGTGTCAAATACCAATGTATCAGCGCCTTCTGGCTGTCCTGTCAGTACATTCATCTCACATTTGCCGGCAATAGTGATGGTTTCCTTTTTGTTTGTGTAAACTCTAATTTCTATCACGGTATCATGGATTTTTAAATTTAGCATTTCATGACAAAGGTCTCAGCATTGGTTAACTCATTTTTGCCAGGACCATTATTGATCAAGCAAATAAATTCAACAGCCATTTGGGAAACACACAGTGTCTCGGTGCTTTTGTGTGGGTTCACACCACTGAGTCCCGGTGACAAGTAAGGCATCCATTTAATCCGTCACCCAGGCAGCTGTGGCGGCCACGAACCCCGGCTGGTGCCTGCAGCCTGCCTCAGCCTCGCCCTTAAAGACGTGCCTGCTGTTCTGCGAACTGGCCTAGGCCCGGCCCCATGGCCTGGGCCCGTGGTTCCTCTGAGCAGCTTCTGGGGTGCAGGAGGCGAGAGCTTGGCCGCTGTGGCACAGTGCAGTGCACACGGGCAGCGAGCACTCAGCCCAAGCAGCCACTCCCTAGCTAGCGTGCGGGTCAGGCTGGTCTGGAACAGTGATTGTGGTTCCTTGATAGTGCCACAATCAAAAACTGTCACTCAAGCCCAAACAGCTGGCTTCTCTGTTTTGGAGAGCTAAACTTAGGTAAACGTATGGACTAGTTAGGTTCTTGTTTCTGGAAGGTTTTGGACACCCTGGCCTGATGCCATTCAGGAAGCGGTGGTGTTGGTGTGAGCACTGGGACCAGCCTCCCAGAGGGTACCAGTGCCTGCAGCTAGTTCCACGGGACACTGAACACACACTGAGCCAGCCATTTCCCCATGCATTGTCAACACGAGGCCTTACACGTTGGAGTCAGCCAGGTTGATGGAGATGGAGCCGCATCTGGGCTTTCTGCAAGGGCACCGTCCTGATTCTGTGTCTCGTCTGAGCCCCGACGTGATGGAGGCCCTGCCCATTGTTACCACATGCGGCACAAATGGTAGGGCCTGAGCCCATCACACAACCAGGCCTTGGTAGGCGATGCGCTTGGAGGTGAGGTGGGTGTTGTCCCCTCCATGTACAATTAGCAAGCTGTTCTAGGTGAGGTGAGGTCACGAGACCCAGGCAGCAAGAGTGAGCCTGGGCAGAGGAAGGCGCAGGAGCCCCGAACACCACCTGCCAAGTTCGGCGACCACCACTTCCCCTTCCTGCCCCCCAGCCTGCAACAAGGGGGTTTACAGGCTGTTCCGATCCTGAGCCCCTGCAGCGGGTAGACCACGGCTCGGAGCAGGCGGTTTTAGTTCAGCCAGCACACGAGGCCTCTTGCTTGCAGCAGGCTCTAATTTGTGTTCCAAATTCTTCCCCTTGGCTCCTGCCTCAGCCCAGGGCAACATCCTGTCTGTCCTCTGTGAGGTCCCAGCAGGAATTGGCGGCTATAGAAACTGCCAGGACTGGAGGGCCCCAGGGGCTTTACCCAGGAGAACCTTACCTTGTCGTGGCCCCTTCCTTCAAAACCTGCAATAAGTGGTTTTTTGAACGTCTTCCCACCAGCAAGATGCTGAAAATAATCCTGATGGGGACTCCTGCACTTGGTAAGGCGCCTGGCCTGGGTGTTGGGCCCACACTTGTTTGTGGCCCGTGTGGTGTTTGTGGTGCAGATACGGCCTCCTAGATGAACCCAGTGACCCCGACTGCCCATCCTTCTCTGAGTGGGAGGCAGAGCCGCGAATTGCAGCTGGTGCCACCGCCAGTGTCACTGCACACATGGCCTCTGTGGGGTCACTCTGGGTCCAGCGGTCAGAATGGATAGATATGGGGGGTTGGGAGGAGAAACAAGCAGGGCTCTAATCTGAATTGAATGCGCCTCGTCTTGCCTCCCTCCTGGGGCAAGAGGCGTCTGCGGAACCTTCCACTGACAGTGAGACAAAGAACCAACCGCCTCCTCCTCGGGAGGATGTCTGTAGCCAGCTGAGGAAATTCCAGTTTCTCACTTGGCGGTGAAAAAAAATCTGCTCACATCTCTGGCATGAAGACTGCTCGCACAGGAGGTTAGGGCAGGGCACCAGGTCTCCTGGAGGGAGGCTGGGTCTCGAGCAGCTCCTGATGGTCCCGTGGGACATCCAACAGCACTACTCGGTAGCTGGCCTGTGTCCAATGGTGGCATCAGAACCCATCACACGTACCCTTTGGAAGGCGTGGCCCCAGCCCAAGCCCCTCACAGGGCTCCCCAAGGCCGCTGCCCTCCGCACCTTCCCCGGGGGTCCTGCTCCAGGCCCCGCACTCTGCAGGATGAAAGGCAGGAATGAGGATAAAGCAGAGGCTGCAGTCTTGCTGTTTCTCGTGTGCCTCTACCAGGCGTGTCTGCTTCTCTGGTTGGGTGAGGGTTAACCTCACAGAGGCCGTGCTTGGTGATGGGGTGCTCAACCGCTTCTGGGGCTCCCGGAACCTTGCACAGAAACGCTGCCACACTTGCCCCATGAAGCTCAGGTCCCAGCCTGGCCCCTGCCGCCCTCATCGCGGCTGTCTGATGGGGCCCTGCCCCAGCCCCTCCCTGGTGTACTGAGCAGCCTGCACCCTGGAGATGGCTGCACCCCCAGGGTCACGGGGACCTGCACCTGCGGGGCTGCCGGCGGCCCAGCTGACAAGGGGCTTGTCCGGGGCAGCCCAGGCAGCTCAGGCCACGGGCAGGCTGCCGGCAGGAATTCTCCAACTCCGCGGCCATTCGGAGTTGGAGGGTTCTGGGCAAACCACAGCCGTCTGGCATCACAGACGTTTACGGCATCGAGACAAAGGGCACAGAGCAGCAGCCCCTCAAAGCCACCCGACAGGGAGGCAGGTTCCCAGCCAGGCACCCACAAAACACCTCTGAGCGTCCCTACAGCCAGAGCGGCGCGGAGGTGAGAGCCTGGGCCTGTGCCGTGTCCAACTTCCCAAATTCTTTACACTAGTGCACGTGAAGTTACAGCTTCTGCTTGAAAAACCACAAAACAACAAACAAAAAACCCTGTGGCTCTTAGTGAGTGATTCTGATGTAACTCAGAGACCTGGAATTGTGGGAGACAAACAGAGAGCATGGACCTGCAAAGCTCAGCTGAATGTGACCACGCGACGCTGCGTAAGGCCGGGGCTGCCCTCTGAGAAACGCACCCGGGCAACCGCACGGTGAACCCGAGGCCACTTCCACAAACTGACAGGCCAAGGGCGCACGGCCCGCCCGCGCGACTCATCCATCTGGGCAGCACCTGTCATTCTCCGGTCATGTGTTCACTCACGTTCTGGAGCGCAGACTCCTGGGTTGTGACGCCATACCAACCAACCAAAGGCTCACGTGTAATAGCGTGTGCGGAAAGCAGCCGTACGTTCTACACCAAGGCTCAGGGGAACCTCTTCGGCCTGGCCGGGGAGCCCCCACTGGCTGAGTGAGTAAACCAAACCCAGAGAAGCACCATGGGACTTGGGCCGAGGGCTCTTCAACCTGGGCTCATCAGAGCCGCCTACGACACAGCACATTCCGACTACACGACGACTCTGGGGGAAGCAGGACAGCTCTTACCGATTCCCATCCCACTAATGAAGAAACTGGGGCTCTGAGCGGCTTTAACCCCCAGGAGGCCTCACTGCAGGCAGCTCAGGGCGCCCAGGGAGCCCCTGCTGTCCGCCAGGAGAAACCTCACCAGCCAGGCAACATGGCAGATCTAGAGACCACCAAAGTCATGAACAGACATACTTCAATCTGGCCTTCCCATTTCATACTAAACCATTAACACCGGTCACAAATTGCATTTATTTGCAGACATCTAGAAAACAATCAAAAGTGTATATATCTCTCTATATAGATCTTATTAATAAATTTTATTTGGACAAGAGAACTTGTGCCCCGACGGTTTTAAAGAGCATGATTAGGGACTGCAACACTCCCCAGAGTGGTCACAGGTATGTACAGTGTGTGAAGAAAGCTGCACCTCAGAGCTGATCATGATCAAGTTAAAAACACCTGACATACAACACGCGTGCTAATAAATTTCCTTCAGGTCATGACCAGCATGAAAGACATCAGGACACAGATACTCAGCGAAGGTTCCGTAAATGCATGCAGCAATGTGCTGCACGGGAGAGTTAAAATCAGATTCTACTGTAGTGTTAGCATCAAGCCCTTGGGAGAAATCCAAAAATCGCCTTTCCCATGTATACACGTCAAAAACTATTCACACGTGGGGCGGAGCGGGGCAGGGCTGGGCGGCTGGCCCCGCGCCCCGGCAGGTCCTTGCCTCGGCGGAGACGGTCAGGGCTAATACTGAAGGTCTCTTTCGCGTCCGCCTGCTGGCTGTAAGAATTTCATGTATCGGTGGTTAAAGAAAACCAGGAGAAAGCAGTGCAGGTCTCTGGGAATCTCATCTCTTCCGCAAGGAAAATGCTCAGCCGATTCGAGTTGCATTCAGTCAGGAAGACAGAAGAATTTAAGGCTTCGGTGACAATTATAATCCTCTGAGAAATTATTTTCCCTTAAAGTCAAGATAAGATAATAGTGTTTACTGTACTTGCTCTTGACTGTTGGAATCCCTGGCATCAGGTGTAGGCGACTTGTACCTGCGATCGAGCCTGCAAGAGAGGGAGGGGCCTCCTTCCCCAAGGCCGGCCCGGCGGCGGGTGCGGGAGCGCCCACGGAGGCGGGGCAGCGCGGCCGGCTCTGCTAGTAGGTCGAGGAGGCTGTGCTCAGGGCGTCTTCGGAGATTTTGGTGCTGGCTGGGAGGACGCTGGCAAAGTACTTGACGTCGCTGTCGCGATCCATCTGCAGAGCCATGACCGTCTGCTCCACGGCCTCCTGGTGGCAGCCGGCCGAGGCCAGGAAGTAGTCTGCAAAGCAGGGGCGCACAGGGGGGAGGGGTCAGGGGCGGCGGAGCACAAGCATGACAGTGCTCGGTCGCGAGGAAGCGTGACTGTTCACACCAGCACGCCACACGCCACGCCGGGTCACACTCAGTGATCCGCGAGAAGCAGGAGGTTTATCCTGATTACTTTTATGATCAGCTAAATCTCATGCTAGTCAACGGCAGCTAAGGAGTATCAAAGGAGACTTACACTTCCTTGCCATTAATTAGCTTGTAAACAGGGTAAGAGCTCCAGACGCCATCAACGTGCGCGCAACGCAACTACAGAGACCAACCTTCTCTAGCCACTTCATCTCCATGGTGATTCTGAAAAAGCAGTGACACTCCTTTCTCTCGGAAGCTCATCAGAGCCTTCTCTGCCTCTTCACTCCTGCGTTCCCGCACCCACTCCACTGATGCAGCGCGGGATGGCCTGCCCGTGGGGTGCCCCGGGCACCCGCCCTGCCTACCAATGATGGCAGAGGAGGAGGGCAAGCAATTCTGTTTCCCCAGCCTCAACCCCAGCGATGGAGATGGGGGCGGGCAGGCTGCAAGGCTGTGGTAGACGCCCAAATGTTCAAACTACTGAAGTTTCAGGTTCCAAATGACAGAATCAGCGTGTGCCCAGGATCGAAGGTTCCCTTGCACAGCAGAATGCTGGCCTGCCTGGCCCGGCAAGGGAAGCGGCGCTACCAACACCTCCCACCCTCTGCCCGCTCGGCGCGCTCCCCGCTGGTCCCCACCTACCTTTCTCCAGCAGAGTCTGTCTTAATGTCTTTGCGAGCAGCACTCTGACATTGGGAACCCTGTCGTTGGCCAAGGTCAGCAAGTGGGGCATCAGATGCAGAGCAAACTGGTCCATGGGGAGGCAGTCGTCTTCAATGACCGTCTGCGGCAGAGAGCGAGCAGCAGCACGCTGTCAGCCTGGCTGCACAGAGGCAATGCGCACTGACACAGCCTGCCTGCCACACCCTGGGGGGACACATTTTACCTCCTGCTTTTTCATCGAGACTCCAGAACCCCAAACAAGGAGGACACAAAGGAATCCCACTGCACCTCCCCCGCCACCACTTGCACACCTGCACTGTGGGCCAGACAGTGTGCCTGCAGGGTACGCTGTATGCGTATGTGTGATAACTCATGCACACGGACAGTGCAGAATACACACACAGCACGGTCCACATATGGACGGCAGCATGTGTAGGCATGGTCCATGTATGGATGTAGAGCATGTGCAGGCGTGGTCCATGTATGGATGTACAGCGTGTGTAGGCGTGGTCCACGTACGGACAGCAGCGTGTGTGGGCGTGGTCCATGTATGGATGTACAGCGTGTGTAGGCGTGGTCCACGTGTGGATGTACGGCATGTGTGGGCGTGGTCCACATGCGGACGGCAGCACGGGCAGGCGTGCTCCACGCCAGCTTCAGAACAAGCTCAGCTGACTGAGGGCTGAAAGCGCCAACTCAAGAGGATGAGCCGGAGACGCTCAGGTCGGAGGGGTCAAGCTCTACTTCTTAAGGAAGAGGGTGCAGGAGAAAGGAGGGCAATACCAAGCGGCGTACCTGGCAGACAAAGACGAAGGCCTGCCGCCCAGACCACTTGGGGCACCTGCCAAAGTTCTCTACCAGCTCATTGATGAGGTCCACCCCGAACGTCGGGGGCGTGGCCATGTGCAGCTTCTTCACCATCTCGCTGACCTAGGAGGAGAGCGGGGAGGAGTAAGGACCCCTTTCCACTCTGGGATCTTACGCAAATGCTTACTGAGCTAGAGGCCACTGTAAAGGTGCATACATACCAACTTGTAGGAGATCCAGCGAACAGAAGACACTTTGTCTGCACACAGATTCAGAGCAATGGGGCGCAAATAGTCATAAACGTCCCGGGGGCTGTACAATTCTAGAAGCAAGATCAGCTGTCTACAAACACACAAGGAAATGCAGTTACCGTTTCAAGGACAGACAGACGAGAAAGGGCTAAGTGTGTGAACCGTCTGTAATTCTGGACAGAGTCCCTGGGAGATGCACACAGAGAGCATGAGCTAGACACAGGCCTCTGCCTGCCGTCCCCGAGGAACGGAAGGGAAACCGAGGCCGCGACACTGCGCACGGGGCCGGGCCTGCAGGAAGCCTGCCCTGCTGTCTTCTGCAGGACTGCGCCCATGCTTCCTCCACAGCGGTGGCTACCACGCGCCAGAAGCTTCCATCTGCAGCCTGGCTGTCTCGGAAGGCCAGGCCAGCAGCCTGCAGGAGCCTGCTGTGCACTCGTCCAGCCTGCGAGTGGCTTCTTGGGGAAGGGGACACCTGCCGAGGCTGACAGCAGCCAGGGGGCCTTCCACACTGTCCTGCTGCGGCCAGCCAGAGCCCAAGGTCAGCACGACACCCAGCAGGCTGACGGGAGCGGCTGCAGTGATGCCCGAGGGAAACAGCCTGCACAGCAATGGGAGCTCTGCCTCTCAGATGCTGTCTAAGCGGCGGAGGGAAACTACTAACACGGAGACGGATGCCCAGCAGTGCGTGCGCCTGCACACACCACACACACACACACACACAAACACACACACACACAGGAACCATTCCTCAAGGAGAGACACACACACTGATTCTGACACAAAAGTTCAATGTAAAAATCCCGAGCAGGTCTTCAGCTTCAGTGTGGGACGCAGACTGTCACTGTGATGCCAACTCAAGGGGCAAAGTGAAACATCTCTTCCTGAGCCTATCAGGCACCCAACTGGGGAGAGACGGGACCCGAAGGGCCTCCCAGGAGCCTGGGAGGGCGGGGAGAAAGCAGCCGCAGCTGTGGCCAGCTGGGGGTGGGGTGGGCTGGGTGTGGCCGCCACAGGGGAACTCGCCTCCCCCTGCTCAGCAAAGGACCAGGGAGGGGACCCTGAGCGGGCAGGAAGTGACTGACGGGTGTCAGGCATCAGGCCAGCAGTGGCACCTCTGCTCTCTTCCCATACAAAGCAGAAGCCTGACGCCTGTACCCAGTGGGCACTGGAGGGGTAGCCGAGACGCAGTGGCGGGGAGAACACTCTGTTCCAGCAAGCACGGGGCCCCGTGAGGAGGGATCCAGCTCGGACACCAGCTGTAGTCTGCTGCCGGGGAGGGCACACACAGCCTCCCGAAGCTGCCCCAGAGATGAGGGGGAACCAAAGCAAGAGAGCACCAGTCCCCAGCATGCAGGGGTGCGGACACAAGCAGAGCCCCCGGCACTCCGCTCCCACCCTCGGCAAAGCGCCATGGCAGCCCACAGCCAAACTCAAATCAGCTCCCTGCAGACCAGAGGGACCTGGTCCCAGCAGGTCCCAGCAAGACCTGCACTGCAAGAGAGGCCGGAGGAGCACACAGGCGGGAACCCGGATCCACACAAGGTACAAAGAACGTAAATATACACCCCCGTGAGACAATCAGGTGAACCGGGAGAACTTACTCAGCCAATTCCGCTCGAAAGCGCCAATTCCTGCTATTATCCGTCACCAAAAACTCCTGAAGTTGATAGAGATATTCTCTTCTCTTGTCAATATGAAGAAGCTAAGGCAACCAAATAAAAATGTGTTCAGTTAACCAGGATGGGTACAGACATCCTTTCTCTCACCAGAGTGGTTGAAGACAGATTACGATAAGGTCAACTTTTCTGAAGAAATAAATGTAGTGCCTATATTTCATTGTTTTAAAATAGATAGGTATTCATCTTTTCCTAATAGCTCCATTTACCTTCAAGAATTATCAGCTTTAAAGTTTTTTTTTTTTTTTTTAACTTACTATTTATCTGAAAGGCAGTGAGAGACAGAGAGCACACACACTCCCATTTGCTGCTTCATTCCCCAAATGTCCATGACGTGGCCCTGGGCTGGGCTGGGCTGGGCTGGAGCCAGAGCTGGGAATGCAACCCATGTCTCTCAAGCCTGGGGCAGAGACCCAACTAGCTGAGCCACCGCCTGCTGTCTTCAAGGACAGGACGCTGGAGTCAGGACTCAAACCCAGGTAACCTGGCCATGGGCACCTTAAGCAGTGTTTTAACCGCAGGCTAAACGCCTTGTCTCTCTTCACCTTCTCCTGAGCCTGCCAGTGACCAGCATGAAACCCTACAGTACCACGGGTGTTGCGTTTTACAGCTCTCACCTGCTTCATTCACAAGACACGCTTGTGACCGAGAACTCTGAAGACGGGGACTCCGCCCCAGCCATGGCTGCAGTCCCGTGGAGGCACTGCGATGACACACTGCAGGTGCGCAGTTAAGAGGCTGAGCAGAAAAAACCAAAGGATCCAAATACCTGTTCTACACAGTTTAATGGGGACAGTCAGCAACAAGAGAACTCCTAAAACTTGGTTTAAATGGAAACAGGTAAACTCAACTACATCAAACATGTAACACAGAGGAAATACAGCCGAAGCCCGAACGTGGTGCTAAAGACAGAATGTGCTGAGGCAACCTTGAACATCACTAGCTGATTTGATGTTGGAATCACTATTAGTGGAGTAATTCTGAAACTATTTCATGTATGTTACATTATCGAGCAAATGGTATTTTATTAAGATTTACTTTTTATTTATTTGAAAGGCAGAGTCAGAAAGAGAGGAGGAGAAAGAGGGAGAGACTCTCACCTGCTAATTCAGTTGCTAGATTGCCTCAACTGCCAGGGCTGGGCCAGGCTGCAGCCAGCAGCCAGGAGCTTCTTCTGGGTCTCCCACATGGGTGCAGGGGCCCAAGTACTTGGGCCATCTTCCACTGCTTTCCCAAGTACATTTGCAGGGAGCTGGATCAGAAGCAGAATGGCTGGGTCTTGAACCAGTGCCCATAGGGGATGCAGGCGTCACAGGCAGGAGGCTTAACCTGCTACACTACAATGCTGGCCCCACAAATAACATAAAGCCACTGCCTGTGGGGCCAGCATTCCACATGGATGCCAGTTCAAGTTCCAGCTGCTCCACTTCCGATCCAGCTCCTTGCTAATGAGCCTGGGAAAGCAGTAGGGAAGATGGCTTAAGTGCTTAGACCCTGCACCCACAGGGAAGACTGGGAAGAAGCTCCCAGCTCTGGCCATTGTGGTCATTTGGGGAGTGAGCCAGCAGATGGAAGATCTCAGTCTCTAACTCTGCCTTTCAAATAAATGTGTAACTATTAAAACAGAAACAAAAATCTCTCAGCTTTTAAGCCCTGACCCCTCAAAGCTGTAAGACATGACACTTGGGGAGCACTGAGCACTCCCAGTGCCTGAACCTTAGCTTCTAACACCTCTCACCATGGTGTTACCTGGGCAGGGAATGGAGCTGAGCCTGAGAGCTAGGACGTGGGGGCAAACCACAAGGGCAAACCACAAGGGCACAGGAGACAGCTTAACTTAAGGGATTCCTGGAGCCAAATGGAATGCTCAGAGCAAACAACAAAGGAACACTGAGGACAGTGGGCAACCATCAGAGGCTGGAAGAGGCAGGTAGAGACTGTCCCCTAGAGCAACCAAGACGTAGACTCAAAAAAAGTCAGAGGGCATGGTGTTTCAGCCCCCCAGGTTGTGGTAATCTGCTACAGCACCTTGGGGACACCAATCCAGGCGGGGCCCAAGAATGTGCTCCTGTGACATTTTCAGGGGGTGCTGACACTGCTGGTCCTGGGACCACCCTTTGGAGAACTGCTGGCTCTGACAGGGTTAATCAGGGAGAATGCTGGAGTTGCCACAATGCCTGGAGGGCCTGCTGGCTTAAGTCTGGGACTAGGACAAAGGGTGGAGCTGCAGAAGCCAGCCTGGGGCTCAGGACACGGTTGGGGACACTCAGGCTAGCACCTGCAAAGCACTGGGAAAAAGGGCAGTTTTGGCTTTTCCCTTGTCTACCCAGAGGAGGAGAAGGCCACAGGCACCAGAGAGGCCCATTCAAATGGGATTGGACCAAGAAGGCCTCATCTCCACCTCTAAACCCTCTTTCAGGAGTAGGAGCATGTCAGGGCCACAGGACAGAGGAGGGGGCAGCAGGGTGCTCAGGGATGGACACAGACCAGCCACACTGGCCCCAGGCTGCAGGGTGGGTTGGCCCAGGGAATGAGGACACTCTGCAACTTTTTCTCACTAATGATTTACTTTTTTAGTTTTTTCACTACAGGGCAAGACCTTCACCACCATGACCCACATCCCTGGATCACTGCACCTTCTCTCCCATGGTCCAAAGAGGGACCCCTGGCCCAGTTCTCATGAAGGCTGTAGGCACTATGAAGCACTGCCTTAGACAAGAGCTAATAAAAACGTGGCATCATCCCCTTGTAGCAGATTTTTTGTTTTTTAAAAATTTATTTTATTTATTTGAAAGGCAGCTTTATATATATATATATATCCCTCTTTCTCTATATATGAGAGAGAGAGAGATCTTCCATCGTTGGTTCACTCCCCAGGTGACCACAATAGCCAAGGCTGGGCCAGGCCGAAGCCAGGAGCCAGGAGCCTCATCCAGATCTCCCATGTTGGTGCAGGGGCCCAAGGACTTCGGCTGTCTTCTGCTGCCTTCCCAGGTGCATTAGCAGGGAGCTGGATTGGAAGTGGAGCAGCCAGGATTTGAACAGGTGCCCATATGGGATGCTGGCATTGCAGGCAGTGGCTTAACCGGCTGTGCCAGTGCCAGACCTGAAGCTTATTTTTTCATTTTCGTGTTTTTAAAATTATACTTTTGAAATATCTAGGTGGGGGGCTGGCGCCGTGGCACAGTAGGTTAATCCTCCACCTGCGGTGCCGGCAACCCATATGGACGCCAGTTCTAGTCCCGGCTGATCCTCTTCCAATCTAGCTCTCTGCTGGGGCCTGGGGAAGCAGTGGAAGATGGCCCAAGTCCTTGGGCCCCTGCACCCTCGTGGGAGACGCAGAAATCTCTTGGCTTCTGGCTTCAGATCAGCGCAGTTCTGGCCGTTGCCAACGGCCATTTGGGGAGTGAACCAGCGGATGGAAGACCGCTCTCTCAGTCTCTTCCTCTCACTGTTTGTAACTCTACTTCTCAAATAAATAAATAAAATCTTAAAAAAAAAATCTAGGTGGATCTGAGTTGGACTGCTACATTTTAAGTTTTTTGTAAGTCAGCAGATTAACCTTTTCTTAGATTTGAACAGGTTTTTCTTAAGGACAACACAACAGGAAGGCATGGGTGAGGCAGGCAGGTGAACAGAAGTGGTCCACCCTGCCTGAGGACTGACCTGGTCCAACCCTACTGCAGGACCAGTGACCCCCGGGACTAGCTCGTGAGTTGATGATCTACACAAGCAACGTGGACATCAGCCTTCCAAGCCACCTTCCACGTCCCTGGCTGGAAACTCACCAGCACCATCAAGAAGACATCAGCTGTGACGTCTGGGAGCCAATGACCAGATGAGGGTCTTGAACCAAGGGACGTTCTTGACCACACTCATGCCTGGTGTAGATGGACACTGCTCCCGCAACACAGGCCAGGGTGAGCACCCAGGGAGCAATGGCCTGATGCCAATCCCATCCTGCTCCCAGCTCCCAGGGGACTTTGGCTGTGCCCCACACACTCGCAGTCAGGAAACCAAAGGAGATGAGAACTGCTGTCTCTCCTGCCACCCCACTTCACGTTCTAAAATTTATAAAATGAAAAACATGAAAATATACTCAACCTCACCAGCAGCTGGGGAAATGAAAAGGAAGACAATGAGATACGGTGTCTAAGCCTCAGACTTCAAAGCTTTGTCTGTAGGAAGTGGTGCTGCAGGTGGAGAATGTGCTCGTTTGCCCCCTGCTGGCGACTGAGAGGCAGAGATGACAGAAATGGCTAATACTACACTGAATAAAACCCTAGACCGCACACTGAGAGTCTCCTTTCAAAAAGGAGGAGGGAGAGAATGGATAGCTTATCTTTCCATGGGATATTAACAAATAACAAGTAGAAGGAAGTAGGAAAAGAAACAATCAGCATTTTACAAGCAACAGTGACAACTGATTCAGCCAAGAGTCCTCTGTGGATGGCCAAAGCACTGGCCACGAAGCAGGAAGGAGATGGGAGTTCAGAAGCACCAGCTCACCAATTACTTCCCAGTCACAAAGGTAAAAGGTCCTTTCAAAATGGAAAAACCGAACTGACGCTACAAGTGACGTCAGATTGGTAACAGAACTACCATGGTGTCACCCAGACGTGACGTGTCTGGAAAACACATGCTGCCCCATTCAGATGGACAATGTGTCTGCAAAAGCCTGTTTACCCAGAAGCACACAGTGTCACGGCAGACAATTTCAAACTGGGGGCACTGTGCACAACTGAAACGGATTCTTGAAAATGTCAATGCCATTCAAGACCACAAATCCAGGGAAACAGTTCTAAAATTAAAGAGAATGAAAGAGACATAACATTTACATTTAACGTGAGCTTTCTGGTTGGATTCTTGGAGATAAGCTAGAAAGGATCTCACCGGGACAACCAGAGAAATTCTAACAGGAACAATACAAAATTTCAATACAATACTAACTTTAGAAAGTAGGGTGACAACTACTTTTATAATGCAAAGCTGAGAGTTCTAGGACTCATTTTCAAGGCTAATGTCCTAATAACAGCATTCCAAGATTAAACAATTTATGAAAAGTCAGACGTATTCATTGACTAGCAGATCAGAATCCCTCATCAAAGATCTCCTGAAATACACAGAAAGCCTCCACATTTAAGGTTCATGAACATTTTTTAAAAACCTATTTTATTCAATAATTTTGAAAATGAAAAAGGGTACAAATGTTTGGAACCATGATCTAACATCATCTAAATGTGAAATTAAGCATGACCTTTTAAAAAATTACAATGGGGAGCAGGTATGTGGTGCCATGGTTAAGCCACCACTTGGGATACTCTCATCCCACACTGAAGTACCTGAGTCTGGGTTCCGACACCGCTCTCCATTCCAACTTCCTGCTAATGGGCAGCCTGGGAGGCAGCAGGTGACGGCTCAGATAGTTGGGTCCCTGCCATGCACATGGTGGACTCAGTGGTTAGAACTTCTGTCTCTCACACACATTAAGATTTAGTGTTTTTTCAAGTTAAAGTGATACCAGCAAAGCAGATGACTTTAAGTCACATCATCAACTCAGGGCCAAATTTTCTCACAGGAAACATATAGGCATCCATCTTGGTGACAGCTGAATATTAAAGATTTCAGACTTACAGTGGAATTTTAATGTTTTTAAGAAAAATAATTTGAAAGTTACCTTCAGAAAATCATGCAAATGTTTAAGGACACCTATCCTGACTTCATCAAGGTCTTTTAAAAATCCATTAAAAATTGGAACCAGATCTGCAGCTGTCAACTGATCTCCAAGAATAACAGCAAGCTCGTGGATGGAGAATGCTAATGTTCTTCGAACTTTCCACTGCAGAAACGAAAATTGCATTAGTCAGCAAGCGCCTAGCTAGGCCTCTGAATATTAACTCAGAAAAATTAAATCAGAATGTAAGTAACAGTTTTAATAATAGATACTAAGTTTTTAATGCATATTATGTGTCAAAAAAGGATGACAGAAAAAACTTAAACCCCTACTACATTTATCATCTCTTTTAATTTATGAAGGAAAAAATTGCCTGAAAATAACAAGTAACAGTTTTGCAGCTCTTGGAACACTGGATTCTGAACGTGTGGACCCCAGTCCTGGCTAATACCTAGGGTCATCCCCAACTCCACTGCTCCCTTTCAAACTCTGGGCTGCCTATCTTGGATTAAAAAACAGCAAAACTCGTTTATGAGGAACTGACAATTTAAGAAATCCGAGAACAGGAAAATCACCTTCATACAGGCCTGGAAAACAATTCTGAAACAGAAATGATTTTACTGTATTACTGAAAACCTTAAGTTAAAAACATCTTTTCCTCTATGGTGCCTTAAACTTAAAACTTTTACATTGCTGTTTAACTTAAAATTTGACCTACAGACAAGCAGGTTACAGGAAGCGCTCACTGCCCTCCCCAGCTAGGAGATGCCCTTCTCAGAGAATAGATGGATGTGTGTCTCAGAGACATTCTGCCCAGGAGGGGACGGGAGGCACGGGAGCCTGGCTGTGGGGAGTCTGCCTAGCTCCCCTGGCATCCTACGGCCCCATCCCGTAAGAGTCCCTAGAGTTCCATGGGATAAAGATCGAAGTTACTCCCAGCCGCCCAGCTGCCTAGCTCCGTGCTGAGAAGTGGTGCTGGGGCACGTGACAGCAGGATGTGCAGCGCTCCGCCTCTTCCACTTTCACAGCTGCGCTGAACACACTACAGTTCTCATAGGTTGAAAAACTCTCTTGGGATCTATAGTGCAAAAATCAAATAAGCATGTAACAATTTCTGGGGGAGGGGGAATTAAATCCTATATTCTCAAGAATTAACCTACAGGTAAAGTCTGGACAGTAACTATTTGTAAGTTAGGAACTCGGGCACACTAAGTAAGATGACAACTTCTAAGGCCTTGGGGCAAAATGAAGCAGCTAAACTGCAGAATCAGAGCAGAATGTTAGCTATCGGTATTACTTTTAAGCTCGTTCATACATAATTTATTGAACCGCAATTATGTCCTGGACACAAACAGAAATCCTTTAGATGCTGAAAGCCAGAACATCACCCTTCCACACGCATGTTCCGTTCCTTCCCAGGTGCTTCCTCACCTGCATGTCCGACGCCAGGGTCTCGTAGGTCTCTCTCAGGCAATGCCAATTCTGCCTGCCCAGCGTCAGGGCCACACCTGGCAGGCTGTAAGCACAGTGCTTAGCGATTTCAGTGTCAACTGTCTGTGCACGAGAGGGATCAGTCATGGACAAATACTGATCTAACAAAGCCTGGGGGACAACATCCTATGAAGGAGAGATGACAGTGACACATTAGGTGCAGTTTAAACACATTTTTCAGCCATTTAAACACAATATTAGGCAAAATTACTTTTAAGCATATGCATTTTATCACAGTTCTAAGTACCTAAAATTGAAAAGAATTCATAAGAAACACATGCTATGAGAAATCTATAAATAAGCCAAAGCAACTCTACGAAGGACAATTATAAATTAAGATCTTAAACAGCTTAAAAAACATTCAGGATTTTTTTTTTTTTAGATTTATTTATTTCAAAGACAGAGTTATAGAAAGGCAGAGAAAGAGAAAGAGATGTCTTCCATCCACTGGTTCACTCCCAAATAGCCAAAATAGCCAGAGCTGGGGTTAACCAAAGCCAGGAGCCCGGAGCTTCTTCCAGGTCTCCCACATGGATGCTAGGGACCCAAGGACTTGGGTCATCTTCTATTGCTTTCCCAGGCCAAAGCAGAGAGCTGGATTGGAAGAGGAGCAGCCGGGACTCGAACTGGCACCCACATGGGATGCCGACGCTGCAGATGGCAGTTTTACCCGCTACGCCACAGCGCCGGTCCTGACAATCAGGATTATTAAAACACAGAGCAGCACCTTTCAATGCAGGCAGAGATGAGAGTTTGATGTACACCCACCCTAGTGAGTGAAACAGGTAGTCTTGTGGACAACTAGCAATATGTTTTTAAAAAAACAATGAAATCCTGCCTGAATTAGATGGAAATTTAAGTCCTATCCATAAAACATTTGAGTGTATGCACATGAGGACTTGCATAAATGTGAGGGACAGAAGAATGCATGTGTCTGTGTCCAATGCAGTTGCAGAAGGACACCTGAAAGCAACAAAGTGGACCCACAGGGGAGAAACACCAAGCAGGAAACTCGCTGCAGCCTTCTTTCCTTTCTGAATCTTGAGCACCATAAACTTACTACCTATACGTTGTTTAAAAAATAAATGAACATTAAATGCATTCAAAGAATAAAATAACATGTGCACATTGACTTGAAATCCACTCCTGACAACAATTCAGGCCCAGAACCTAGCATGGGTAGGCAATCACAATAAATGCAGCACTGCTTGCAACAACAAAACCAAACTATAACCAAAAGCACCTGTGCCACGATTTCAATTACGGCACAGAGGTCAAGATGCTGTTTGGGATACCTGCACCCCAGACCAGCCCATCAGAATGGCGAGGTTCCAAACCTGGCTCCATTTCTCTTATAGTTTCCTGCTAATGAGCACCCTGGGAGAGAACAGGAGATGGTACCTGCCACCCATGTGGAGACCCGGATGCAGTTCTGAGTGCTGACTTTGTCCTGGACCAGCCCTGGCTGGTGCAGGCATATGGGAAATGAACCAGTGGTTGAGAGATTTCTCTCTCTTTGCCTTTCAAATTATATAAAATTTTTTGTAAAGAGGTGCTGTGTGAACACTCTGCTGCTGCTCTGTGGGAGCTCATGTCCGGAGAGCTCCAAGATACAACTATAGGGGGCGAAAAAAAGGGAAGGCAAAGCGCAGCCGGCCACACCGCAGTGACTGCACGCACACGCACATGTACACGCACACGCCTCCCCACTCAGAATCCAGGAAAGGAAAGCAACCTATTCTCAACGGCGCTTCCTACTGGCTTCCTGCCTCTGCACATGTGAATCTCTGAAATTGAAACAGCATGCTGTACTCTGTGATTCTCAGCAACTTCAGCAGGAGAAAACACCTAGGCAGGATGCCAGGATCACACCTGATTTTGAAAGACAAAAAGGGGGCACACGTGGAAGCTTAGGTGCCCACAGACCTGTGAGGGGCACCCAGGAACTGAGACTGCGCTGACACTGAGGGAAGCCGCGACTCCACGGCGACGACTGCACATCTGTCTCCTCTATTTTAAAAGCACGCACAAAGGAAGACTGTACTAGATCCGAAATGGGCTTTAAAGGGAACGACGGACATGCACACAGGAGACAGGCTGGTCACTTACCTGGATTTTGGATTTCCTTTCCTCCTCAGGGCTGAAGCTGCTGGTGGTGCTCAAGTCTGAATCGTTATGGATATAGTGAAGGGAGGAGTCCATATTCTGTTAGGATAAAGCACCCAATTAAAGCACTGTCCCGGCTCTACGTTTTCTCCATTTAATCTTACTAAGTTACTTACCTCCCAAGAGTGCCCAAAGATACAAATACACACAAATCTGTCGTGTTTTAAAACGTTTACAAACATACCTAAGACCTCCTAAGAACGTCCCTGCCTTAAATCAAACTTGCTGAATGGGATGCATGAACATGAGTTCCAGAAAACCAACAGTAACCAGAAAGCAAGTATCTCAGATCGGCCCGTTTACAAAACAGTGCTGAGAGGGTTCTGTCCGTCAGCTGCCTCAGAGGCCACGTGGGCAGACAGAGTGCTGCTTCTACTATCTAGCAAGGCTGTTAGTACCGATTTTCAAACAAAATTAAAACACTCAAGAAAAACAACCTTCCCAAATGCAGACAGATCATAACAGTCCAATCTCCAGTAAGCGCTCAGGGTTTGATTTCAAGGCACTGGTGTTACACAGACTTCTAACTGCACCAATGTCAGCTGACAACAATCAGAACAGAGATGCAGTGAGGTGCTGCGAAGTCTTTCCCTGCCCAGCGCCAAGCAGCTAAGGCCTGACAAGCTGTGACGCTGTCCTCCACACTCACATCAACAAGGGTAACACAGGATGCCAGCTTCATGAGGATGGAGCAGGAAATGAGGGGAGGGCTACACAGAGAAGCTACAGGTAGGCAGCGAAGACGATGCTGGTGGCAGTACCCACCCTCACACTCCAGAGTCCAGATAATGCCACTGGCCCTCCGCACCACGGCCTCAAGTCCCGATCTTCCGCTCAGAATACTGTGCTGCTCACTGCAGTGAAATGGTCCGATCAGAAACAAAGCACCTCTCCAAAAAGAAAAGGAAAGAGTTAATCGCTCTTGATAAAGGGCTTTGTTTCCAGTGAGACTATTTCACTGCAGTGAGCTAAGTCAACATTGGGTCTGCCAAGTGATCACGGAGACAGGACTGGGATTTGCCCCTCCAGGCATTTAAAAGGACACTGCTGCGTCAAGGACAGGCCATGGTGAGAAAGACTACTGTTGCTTTATGCAAAAGGAAGAGATGAAAACCCAGCAACAAACAGAAGGCGCTAAGGACAAAGTGATGAGCTACAACTCCTCCCCGACAAGAGACTTCTGACCGAAACTGCTCTCAGACGTGGGCAAGACTTGACAGAGTTCGTTACCTCAACAGCATCGCTGATTAAAGGCACAGAATCATCCTGGCTTATTTTACAGTTTGGTGGCTCATTTATACCCAGATCATCTTCCAGATCACTTCTCTTCTCTATGCCGACGGCCTCCTCATGGGCATCCAGACTGGATGCACGCAGTGCAGCAGACAGCACCTCCACTTGGGCTGTGGGCAGAGGAGGACACACAGTGAGCAAGTTCAAGCTTCCCCAGTTGCTTTACACACTACCAATGAAAGGTGTAATTTTTTGACATTGCCATCAAACAGCTGAAAAAAATTTCTACTGTAGTAAATCATTAGTTTTTCAGAGAAAAAGTAGAAAACTAATATGCTTTCATGAGATTAAACATTTATCCACTACTGTACATTATTCTGCGTTAGTATGAAAGAAAGATGCTATCTAATTGCTGGAGGCATGTCCAGTGTATTAAAGGAGTCAAGTTCAGGGTGAGTCGCTATGTTTGGTAGTGTGTGAATCAGACTGGCAAGGCTTACTTACTACGCTATCTTAGCAGAAGAGCAGCCACACACCCTGCCAACACAAAACAATGGCAATGACAAAGATTTCAACATTTCATAGCTCATTCCAGTTTACTTTCCCCAATTTCTTTTTGAAAATGAAACTCATACCTTGTCCCAAACCAGGGATCCCCAGTGAGCACTGTATTGCTTGCAGAAAACCAAAGTGGCAACTTATCAAGCAGCAGTTCTTAAACCTGGGCACTAGCACTGCCTCCCTTATAGTGGTGATTAAAAATTAAGAAAAAACATTCTTCCAATCTCCAATCCCAAATAACTGTGAAATTCAGCCAAAAGTACTGCTCAGCACTTACTCCAAATTACAATCCACCTGGATGTTCAAAATATGAACATATAAATTCAAATGTATTTAAACAAGGCAATCGTTATGGTGTTTTATTACGACAACCCACTACCACATTTCTTCAGTCTATCAGTACCCGGCAATGGAGACGCAGGAGACATGAAGGATGAGGTTCTTTTCTAGGTGCTCATTATTTGCTAAGTCAAGTAACTGAGAGTGCTGCTCACTCCAAGTGCTAGTGCAGGGTTCTCATTCTTCGCAGAATTTCATTACAGTTTGTACCAACCCTTATTTGTTTTTTTAAAAAAATCATTTGAGTACTCCCCAACCAAAATAAAACAGCTCAAAGTATACTGCACAATACATACAGGCTAAAATGTTTTGTGCCACACAAGGTACACGGTGTGTGAGTATGACCCCTACTGGACAATTCTGTTCCCTGGGAAGTAATAAAAATTAGAGCCTTTCACAGAGGAGGATTTACTACAAGGGCCATTCACCTCCACGTGGACAGCGCACTTCCCGTTACTCTGTCCACATTAACTCTGGTCTTTAATCTGTCCATAAACATATACAAACTGAGTTACACTGTGAACTCAGTATCTTTAGAAAACTGATACAAAGATGGGGCCCAACGAGAATTCACAACTCCAGCCAGAGAACACAACAGAATCTAGGCTCAGTGACTGCTGAAGTGTTGCCTGGATGCAGAGTTGACCTCCCTGCAGGATGCAAGGAACTGAATACACAAGTGTTCATCAAGATTTGCATCTCACCCACAACACAGACTGAAATCCAAGAACCAGTTATGCAGCAATGGATTTGAAAAATTGTGAGCATCACCAAAATCTGATTCTAGTTTTCTTACTAACAGTCTTAGATTGCTATTCTGAGACACAGCTGCTGAAACAAATATTTTTGTCCACCAAGATCCGAGAATACAAGGGGAACTGGTAATCTCTCCTAGTTCAGGCCATGTCTCACACACAGCCAATAACATTAACATTCTAGGTGGAAACCGTCAATCTAGACCATTGTGGTTCAACATGATTCATCAGGCACACACATGCAGAGAAGAACCCAATGAGGAAAACCAAGCAACTTAAGCACACACCTGTGGAAGACATAGTTCACTCATTTAAACCCAAGATTCATGAAGAAGTGCAGTCCTCCACGACACATGCTTAGAAATCAGGGCCCCCTGGGATCATCACATCTACTCCTTTCTTGAAAAGGCTGGCATGCCTGAGCTAACCCTTTCTAACCTCTAACTCCTCCACAATGTCCTACTAACAATTTACTGATTTTAATGTTTTTCTGACCAGGACTGCTCAAAGGGCCCAGTTCTTCCACTGGGCCTAAACTGGAAAGGAATCTGTATTTCATTAAAAAAAAAAAAAAGAGAGAGAAAGAGAGAGAGAGAGAGAGAGAGAGAGAGAGAGAGAGAGAGAGAGAGAGAGGGAGGGAGGGAGGGAGGGAGGGAGGGAGGGAGGGAGGGAGGGGAGAGAGAGAAATAGATAGACATGTGTTTCCTATCCACTGGTTCACTCCCCCAAATGCCTCCGATGGCTGGGCTGGGCCAGTGTTAGGTGGCAGTCAGGAGCCCAGGACCCAACCTGGTCTCCCCTGTGGGTGGCAGAGACCCAATTACTTGAGTTGCCTCCCAGAGTGTGCATTCACAGGAAGATGGAATTGAGAGCACAGCCAGGACTTGAACCCAGGGACTCTAATCTGGAATGTGGGCATCTTAACCAGTGTCTTTTTTTTAAAGATTTAACTGAAAGGCAGAGTGACAGGGATGGGAGGGTGGGAAGAGATCTTCCAACTGTTGGTTTATTAACCAAATGGCTGAAACAGCCAGAACTGGGCCAGGCCAGAGCCAAGTGTTGGAGGGAAAAAATATTAAAACCATGTACTCTATTTCTCAACTTACTACCTACTCTATGTCAGAGAGCCAGCAGTGTTTACCATGACAGCTCCCAGAAAACCCTTAGGGCTGGCAATCGTTTTTTCCCCGTAAAAATGGAATTTAAGAAAAAAAAAAAAGACATGAGTTATTGAAGTTTGATGAACTTAAACTGAAGCTGATACATAACAGACTTAAATGAAAAGCTGAAAGTTGTAAAGACATTAAACACTTACTGAAGAGCTATCCTTAGCTGTGAGCATCCTTAGTTTCAGACATAATTCTTTGTGCCTCAATTCTCCACGCATGGGGTAGAAGAAAATGAAGGAATGGAGGGAGGCCATAAAGGCAAGATTGTGGAACAGATTCTAGTTTATAAACAAAACGAAAATCTCAGTGCTTCCTGTATCATCGGGTTGTCATAAAATGTGGAAACTGGCAGGATGGGGGCAGGGAGGGGCAAAAAAAAAATCAATGACATGGGGGCTGGCATCGGAGTGTAGTGGGTAAAGCTGTCACCTGCAACAGCAGCATCCGATATGAGCACCGGTTCATGTCTCGCCTGTTCCATTTCCAATCCAGCTCCCTGCTAATGGCCTGGGAAAAGCAGTAGCAGATGGCCCAAGTGTCTGGGCCCCTGCCACCCATTTGAGAGACCTGGAGGAAGCTCCAAGCTCCTGGCTTCAGCCTGGCCCAGTCCTGGCCATGCGGCCAGCTTAGGAGTGAACTAGTGAGTGGATGGAAGCTCTCTCTCTCTTTTTTATTGGTTTGAAAGGCAGAGTTAGAGAGTGAGAGTGAGAGAGAGAGTGAGAGAGAGAGAGAGAGAGAGAGAGATTCCATTTGCTGGTTCACCTCCCCAAAAGGCTGCAACAGCCACAGCTGGGCTGCTCCAAACCCAGGAGCTAAGAGCTTCTTCTGGGTCTCCCACAAGGGTAATAGGGACCCAAACTTGGGCCATCTTCTGTGGTTTTCCCAAGTGCATTAGCAGGGAGCTGGATTGGAAGTAGAGCAGCTGAGACATGAACTGGTGCTCATATGGGATGACGGGGCTGAAGGCGGCAGCTTTATCTGCCATGCCACAGCACTGGCCCCTAAACAAATGAATCTTAAAAAAAAAATTTACACAAGCCCCCAATTGAGGAATGAAGCTGTGATAGTAAAACTATAAGGTATCCACCGTAAGAGGGAAAGAAAAACAATGCTCTGCTGAAAATATTCAGTCCTGAATCTTGATGTGAATGGAATGGGAGAGGGAGTGGGAGATGGGAGGGCTGCAGGTGGGAGGGAAGTTACAATGAAGCCATTGTAATCCATAAACTGTACTTTGGAAATTTATATTTACTAAGGAAAAGTTAAAAAAAAAAGAAAATATTCAGTCCTCTGCTTGCCGTGGTTTCAGAAAACAATAAAAAGGAGCAAACCACTGATGTCAGCAACAAGGACCAATCTTAGACATTAGGTTTAAGTGACAGTCAGACTCAAAACGGCTACCTGTCGCCTGACTCTCTCTAAGCAAAGTTCTGGAAAAGGCAAAATCAATAGGCCAGAAAATAGACCAGCGTTCACCAGAGGCTGGGCTGGAAGGAGAACTGGCTACGAAGGGCACAGGGAGAGTCTGTGTCTTGACTGTGGTGGCAGTGACTTGGCCATACACTGTCCAATCTCACGGAACTACCCACTCAGAAAGTCAAATTTTAATGATACAAATTATATTCCAATAAATCTTAAAAAACAAAGGTTAGAAAAAGCCAAAATGATCATTCATCAGTTAAAATAATTTCCAACACCCAAGGATATGAATTAGCCTTTAATCTGATCATTTACTTTTCCTCCATGTGTTAAATTATAATAGAAAACCTCTAAAAATCACAATAAACTAAAGCCAATTAAAGGAAAGTGCTACATTAACAGCACTGATGCAGTTTCCAAAGTTTGAGCATAACAATGCTGTGCATGTTTTAGGAGGACCCTGAAGGCACCACTTCAGAGATGGGAATTTCCCAACAATGAGCAAATGCAGTTTTAGCATTTTAGTTTTTAGAATCAACAAAGAAAAAAAAAAAAACCTCACAGCCATAAGATATCAGAAGAGTTGTAGTTACAGGATTTTTCAAAGTTGTTTTTGTTTTAAATGACATTTCAAATTTCTCTGAATGATCATGACGAATTATCGAGAGGGTTAAGGCCTCTAAGGAGTGGAAACAACACCTTCACCAGGCGCGGGCCCCACTGACTGCAACCCTCTTCCTCACTGTGAGAAATGTCCCTTCATTTCCATACTGCCATACTTAGAACACACTTTCCATCTAATAAAAGAAAACATTTTATTTTCAGATACTAACACTAGAACAACTATTAAGGTCCTTGTTAATAGGAATCCAGGTGATATTATGTGTAACTCAAGGGAAAGAAACCAAAACCAAAAAATGTCACCTCTACCTCTCAGATAAATCAATAAGATAAAAATGATATTAAGATGGGGGGGGCATTTAGTTTAGCAGTTAAAATGCCAGCTGGGGGCTAGTGCTGTGGTGTAGTGGGTCAAGCCACAGCCTGTGACACCAGCACTCCATATGGGTGCCAGTTCAAGTCCTGGCTGCTCCACTTCGATCCAGCTCCCTGCTAATAGCCTTGGAAAAGCAGAAGTGCTTGGACTCCTGCCACCCACATGGTAGACCTGGAAAAAGCTCCTGGCTTTGGCCAGGCTCAGTCCTGGCCGTTGCAGCCAACTGGGGAGTGAACCAGCTGATGGAAGATCTCTTTCTGTCCTCCTTCAAATGAAAAAAAAAAAAAAAAAAGCCAGTTGTGATGCCCACATCCCACAGTGAAGTACCTGGGTTTGGTACCCGGCTCCAGCTCCTGACTTCAGCTTCCTGTTAATGGAAACTCCGGAGGACAGCTTCAGTGACTTAAGTAACTGGTTTTATGCCACTCTCCTGGGAGTACTGGCTTGAGTTCCTGGCTCCTGGTTTCTGCCTCCCAGCCTTTGAGGGCAACTGAGGAGTGAACCAGCAGATACAAATGCTCTCTCACTTTCTGCCTCCCAATTAAAACAAACAAACCTACAGCCCTTAAAACATCACATTCCATGGAAAACAAACATTTCCACTCACTGTTAAGACCACAGTTCTCCCTTATAAAAAAACACTTCTATTTTATAAAAAGCTAATGAGATCTAGAGCAAAACAGTTAAGGCAAAACTCAAAATGCAAATGCGCAACACTGAATAATGTAAAAATTCCAACACAGGAATTTGTAGAGTCAACACATTTGTATAAACCACAGTATTGAATACAGTTATGAGCCAACCTTAAATTAAATGTACTAAAACTAGATTAATCATATTTACAAAAAGAATCTAAGAATATAAGATGATGATGGCCATGAATTTTTAAAGGCAGGCAATTTTTCTGGAAAGAAAAATGTTTTTGAAGTCAGAAAATAACATTTTATTATCAGTGCTAGAATGAAGAACTTGGTCGACTCTCCATACCTTTAACATCGGGGTCATCAATATGGGGCTCGAGATTTTCTATCATTTCTTCAAGTTCTTTTCTGGTGGCCATGGTAATGTTTGGAGAACCTGGCCTGGGGATTTCAGATGCTGCTTCTGGTCTCTCTGGGCTGAGGTTTTTCCCAATGTCCTGTTCAAGCTCCACATCTAGATCTATCTCCGGAAGAGGAGTCCTCCAGAAATGGAAAGAGTTGTACAGTTCCTGATCTAAGACGGCTGAATCCTGTGAGCTGCTGCCAACCTCTGGTTGAAATGCAGATTTGTAGTTACCAGGATTTTTATCCCTCTCGCTACTAGCTGCTTCCTGATGAGATGCTGAGGACAAAGCGCAAAGCTCCGAGCTGTCCACTGGAACACTCAATTCACCTGGAGAGTTCCTACACATCTCCGCAGCAGGCTCCTCTGCTGTGCGTTCCAGGCCGACACTGAGGGCAGTGACTCTGAGATCTGAAGGGACGTCCTCCGGCCTGAGGTGCACATCCTCTGGGACCTCATGATCTCTGATCCTTTTACATAATGTTTCATTTCAGGGGGAGGGAGGAAGAAAACAACATCAAAGTATAAAAATAATCACCAGGAGAAGAGATATTACATACAATTTTCTGGTAAGTTACATATTCAAATTGAGCGGTTTATGTATATTACTTATAATGCTTTTTCCATCCGTTTCTGTATTCAGAGATGCAAACACCTGTTAACTATTCAAACATTATATATAAAATTGGAGAAGATATCATGTAAGAATCCTAGGGATTATAATATCATGCAGATTTCAATACTAAATAACTAAATAGCACAGAAATGATTACAATGCATTTTAAGATATATACAATTTTTATTGTATTGCTACTTTGCTCCAATGACACAGCAGCAAGCTAAAAATTAAAATCCATTTCCTTACATCAAAAAAGGTGGGAAAAAATCTATGCAACAGTAGAAAAGATACTGATTCACACTGAGTATATTAAAATTTGTTCAAGTATAATTGAAAGATTAATTTGAGTCCTTCCACAACTTTCACTTCTACTCCCAAAGATTTTCCCAAAATGACATGCTGACTTAAATGAAAAGGGCTTTGTACAAGTTTCCGAGTTAAGCCCACTGATTATTGATAGGTTTTATCTAAATGACCAAAGATAGCTTTATTAACTCTTGTATTTTATTTGACTCAACTAAATTTAACATCTTAGCATTTCCTGAACACCTACTAGGAGCCAGAAATGAACTCCGTACTGGGGATTCCAATATTAATGAGATCTAGACCTTGCTTTGGAGGCACACAGGAGGAGCACAGAAGCGAATGACTGACGGCAGAGGCACAGGTGGAGGGGAGGCAAGAGGAATCACTGAGCTTCTGAGGGAGCGACAGGAGCTGCGTTTACAAGAACTGTTGAGTATTCATGAGGCTGATGGGAAGGAAAGGAATTCAAAAAAGAAACAGCACACACAAAAGAAAGAGCTAGCGGAAAAGCCACAATGCATGCAGAACACAAGTTTATAGCAGCTAACAAAGGGAAATGGGGGATGACAAGGATGAAAAATGTCACAAGGACATTATTACACATTAAATACCTGTGGAATTTATCCCATGTGCAATAGCAAATAATGTGGGAATTAAGGAAATCACATGAAAAGACTTCAAACAGTTCAGAGAAAAATGGAATGAAAAGACAAGTTTATGTTGGTACAAAAAAATTTTGCAGTCCTGTGGTGAGTGTTTAGCCTAGCAAGACACCTGCATTCCACATCACAGAGCGGGGTTTGATCCTTGGGTCTGGCTCCTTATTCCCCACAGAAGATCCTCTGTCTCTGCCTCTCCCTAATGCTGACTTTGAAACAAATTAATAAATAAATAAAGGCAAACACACACACACACACGAGAAAAAGAACAAGTTCCCCACCCACTGGCTGACCTCCCAAATGACCAGCAACAGCCAGGGCAGGACTGGGTTGAGTGGAAGCCATGAGTGGGTGGCAGGAACCCAATCACTTGGGCTACCACTGCTGCCTGTATTAGCAGGAAGCTGGAATCAGGCACCAGAGCCAGGACTCAAGCCAAGTACTCCAATATGGGTTAGGGGCATCTCATCTGGCAACTTAACTGCTAGACCACACACTCACACCCATTTGGTCCATGAAGACATATGTCTTTTCTTCTCCTTTTGTTATAAAGGACATTCATAGGTTAACTATTTCTTTTTATTTTTAAAAAATATTTATTTATTCAAAAGTCAGAATTACACAGAGAGAGAGAGAGAGAGACAGGTAGAGAGAGAGAGAGACCCCATCCGATGGTTCACTCCCCAGATGGCTGCAATGGCTGGAGATGCACGGATCCGAAGCCAGGAGCCAGAAGCTTCTTCCGGGTCTCCCACGCAGGTGCACAGACCCAAGGACTTGGGCCATCTTCTACTGCTATCCCAGGCCACAGCAGAGAGCTGGATTGGAAGAGGAGCAGCCGGGACTAGAACTGGCGCCCATATGGGATGCTGGCACTTCAGGCCAGGGCATTAACCCGCTGTGCCACAACGCCGGCCCCAGGATAACTGGTTGACTTTGAATGGAATCTACAGATTAGGTAATAGTACTCTATCAATGGTAATTTCCTGATTTTGATAGTGTACTACAGCTATTTTTTTAAAGATTTATTTGGGGGGGCCCGCACTGTGGCATAGTGGGTAAAATTAACATCTGTAGTGCCAGCGTACCATATGGGCACGGGCTGGAATTCCTGCTGCTCCAATTCTGACCCAGCTCCCTGCTATGGCCTGGGAAAGCAAGAAAAGATGGTCCAAGTCCTTGGGCCCCTGTACCTAGAGGAAGCTCCTGGCTCCTGGCTTCAGATCCACTCAGCTCTGGTCATTGTGGCTATTTCAGGAGTGAACGAGTGGATGGAAGACCTCTCTCTCTCTCTGCCTCTAGCTCTGCCTTTCAAATCAAATACATAAATCTTAAAAAAAAAAAAAAAAAAAGATTTACTTGGGGGCCCACCCTGGTGTGTAGCAGGTAAAGCTGCTGCTTATGGTGCCTGCATCCCATACAGACACTGGTTCGAGACCTTGCTGCTCCATTTTTGATCCAGTTCCCTGCTAATGTGCCTGAGAGAGCAGCAGCAGATGGCCCAAGTACTTGGGCCCCTGCACTCATGTGGGAGACCTAGAAGAAGTTCCTTGCTCCTGGCTTAGGATCAGCCCAAAGATTTTTTTAAATTAATTAATTAATTAATTCTAAAGGGAGACCAAGGAGGTGGGAGAGAGATCTTTGTTCCAGTAGTTTACTCCCCAAATAACTGCCAACAGCCATAGCTGAGCCAGGACAAAGCCAGGAGCCTGGAACTCCATCCAGGTCTCCACATGAGGGTGGAAGGGATCCAGGTACTTGGGGCCATCTTCTGCTACTTTCCCAGGAATATTAAAAGGGAGTATGATGGCCAGCGCCGCGGTTCACTAGGCTAATCCTCCGCCTGCAGCACCGGCACACCAGGTTCTAGTCCCAGTCGCTCCTCTTCCTTTCCAGCTCTCTGCTGTGGCACGGGAAGGCAGTGGAGGATGGCCCAAGTGCTTGGGCCCTGCACCCGCATGGGAGACCAGGAGAAGCACCTGGCTCCTGCCTTCACAGCGTGGTGTGCTGGCCACAGTGTGCCAGCTGCAGCAGCCATTGGGGGGTGAACCAATGGAAAAAGGAAGACCTTTCTCTCTGTCTCTCTCTCTCTCTCACTGTCCACTCTGCCTGTCAAAAATAAATAAATAAATAAGGGGAGTGTGATGAGAAGTGTAGCAGCTGGGATTTGAACTGGTACTCTTACAGCTATGTTTTAATGTCATATGTTTTGAGGCAATATTCAGTGGTATTTAAGAGTGTTAAAAAGAAATAACATGTCTTGGGGCCAGCGCTATGGCGCAGCGGGTTAACGCCCTGGTCTGAAGTGCCTGCATCCCATATGGGCACCGGTTCAAGACCTGGCTGCTCTCTGCTATGGCCTGCGAAAGCAGAAGAAGTCCCTGGGCCCCTGCACCCGTGTGGGAGACCTGGAAGAAGCTCCTGGCTCCCGGCTTCAGATTGGCACAGCTACAGCCATTGCAGCCAATTGGGGAGTGAACCAGCGGATGGAAGACCTCTCTCTCTCTCTGCCTCTCCTCTACCCTCTCTGGTAAATTCTTACTTTCAAATAAATAAATAAATAAATTTCTCTTAAAAATAAATAGCATGTCTAAAACATTCTTAAAGAGTTCTCAAAAAAAGTTATGATTGCTTTATTCAGAAATATGGTAAAATATTAGTATTTGGAAAATCTGTGTAAGGGTATACAGAATTCATGAAACTTTCATTTAAGACACAGAAAAAAAATAACCTAAAAGGTCATTTAGCATATACAACTATTCCAGAGGCTTGAAGTTCCTTGATCATTATCTCAGCCTCAGGGTTAAGATTAAATTTTAATACTCTTAGCAGCAAAACCAAAAGGAAAATTGTCAGGCAATTTCATTTGTCTAAAAAATACAATGCATTAACTTCTTAAAACTTAAAACTTGTAATATGGTTTTTAAGAGAAAACTAGAAGATACACACACAAAAATCTCTAGTTACTAAATTCTCGGAGGAACTATTGCACACACAGCTTCAAGCTGTCAAAAAGTAAAAATTCTCTAAATTTTGATTCTTCCTAGAGCTGGGTAACATTCAAGCTGCTAAATGCCAAATACCGATATTGTAAATCACCAGATTTGTTTTCTTAAATTAAATACATTCTATTTATTTGAAAGGCAGAGAGACAGACAGATAGACAGAGATCTCTCATCTCCTGGTTTATTCCCCAAATGGCCACAACAGCAGGGGTTGAGCCAGGTCAAACACAATCAGCCAGAAATTCAATCCAGGTCTACCATGTGGGTGGCATGGATCCGAATACTTGGGCCATCACTGCTGACTCCAAGGGTGCATCTGAGCAGAAAGTTGGAACTGGAGCTGAGCCAGGACTCAAATCCATATAGGATGCAGACATCCCACGTAGTGTCTTAACTGCTACGCCAAATGCTCACCCCAATCTAATGCTACTGCATAAAACAAAAACACTGTGAAATTTCACTGTGAAATTAAGATATAAGATTCTACATGAGAGAATTATTCTATCTCCTAAGAGCACCAGAGGGCAGGTCAGAAGTTTTAAAAAGAACTGTAAACTTCTTTTTGTACCCACAGAGTCAGAAAATTGAGTGTAGGTATTTCAAAGAGAAACCGGATTGTGGAACATCTGGTTACAGCAGCACTGTGTCCTGAGTTGAAAGTGAAGTTAACTCGCCAGCATATACTTTCCAAGTTCTGCTGAATGAAGTTTTAACATAAATGAAATGCTTCCAAGTCTGTGCCAATAATCAACTTTATTTTCACATAACTGGCATTATGTTAGGTTGACCAAACCAAAAAAAAAAAAAAGCAGCCTAAGTGGTTTGGTTACTTCAGGTTTGTCACATGAAATCCACATTTTCTCAGAATAATTCATAATGTTTCAGGCCTAGTGACAATGTTCATATAAGAATGAGTTGGAGCCTAGTGGATGACATAAGCAAATGCATAATTAAAAAGATACGATTCAAGATCAGTGCTCTTATCCTAGTGCTACTGATGGCAAAAGACAAAAGCTCTGAATTTCCTGGAAAAGTCAGGAAAGGATTCTTACAGGTGATGAGTCTAGAGACGCCAACACTCTGACACTCTGGACTAAATGAGCGCACAGGCGGACAGAGCAGCTTCCCAACAGCGGCAAGAACACAAAGCAGGGCAGACCAAGCTCACAGCATGTGCAATCTAATGGTTTCACTGGACAGGGAAGAGAAGGCTTATTTTTACATAGTTGTAAAGTGCTAATGTGCACATTTAACTTTGTTTCTGGTAAGAGTCTTTATCAACACTTTCAGAGAGGCACTGACTGCCTAACCCAGGATGAGTGAGAGATACACCTAATGCAAACAAACGGTCAGGCCTTTGTAAGCAATAAATGCTCCAAAGAGAAGTGGGTGACAGTAAATGTTTCCAGGGCCACCTGAAGCACCACACAATGAATACACAATAGTGGAAATATACTAACAAGAGCTTGCTAACTTTGTAATATATTTGTTTGAAAAATCTGAATCCGGGGAAACAAAGAATCGTGAGAACAGGAATAAAGTTCTAGATTCCCATCTTGTTCATAGTAGGTGCTCAGTTAATGTTCGCATGCTCAATCAATCTCAAACAACAGCACAACAGCTTTCAGACGGCTTAAAAACAAAAGCCAGTGCAGTATTTAAGAAGAGCAAACTAATGTTCCTGGAACGAGATAATACATAGGACTACTTCATGAAACCGGGACATCAAATTTTCACAATATTTAATACAACTCCTTCTGTTGCCAGGAACTCATCTCTTCCCTCTACCACATCATTAACACAAGTCAATAAAGTCCAATAATACGGCGAAAGTCCAACACTGTAAACAGCACTGACTTGACAATAAAACATACCTCATTATAATGGAAGGAGAACTAAGGAAATTAAATATCTTGCTATGTACAGGCACTCGGCAAACACAGCCCTGACAGCCACACCAACTGTTTTTAATCAATGAAATTTTATTGGCACACAGCTCCACCCATCTGTTTATGTAATGCTGATGGCTGCTTTCACACCACAAAGGCAGAGTGTTTGTGACAGAGAATGAAAATATTTGCTGTCCGGCCTTTCACAGAAAAGCACGCCATCTTCTATCTCTTACAATTCTCTGAAAACTTATGCTCTCTTACTTGACCCTCTCTATTTAAAATAAATAAAAGTTATACAATGATCTTTAATACACTTGAACACAAAATACAACAGTACACTGACTTCACAAATGAAAAACAGAAAATATTTCCCCCATCATCATTTGTGTCAAACTCCTTGCTGCAGTTCATTTCAAAGGAACCAACAGGCATGGCAGGCTAGGGAGACAGATGCAGAGTGATTTTTCTTCCTTTACAAAAAAACAGTACCTCAGGTATGTTTGGCTATTCAGCAGGAAAGTAGGAAAACGGGCAAAAAGTTAAAACAAGGCAGCAGAGAAGAAAGGAAGAACTGCCAAATCAAAACACCAAGAAAGCAAGTATCACAGAATCAAGACCTACAGAAGAAAATATCCATTAGCATCACAGGGAAGGACAAGACACCAACACAACTCTATCATTACTGTAGGGACTGTTCTAGAACATGTACTCAGGTAAAGTGCATGACATTGAAAGTCTATGCACATCTCTCATGCACTAAGTCTGAACTGTGTTTTCCCTAAAAATATAATAAACTACAAACACTAAACTTTGATAGAAAATTCATAATGTGAGAAAAATGCCAAAATAAAACTCAGAGTTAACTCTTTAAGTTTTATTTTAAAATGTGGCTGCCTGGGCGGGCACCATGGCTCAATAGGCTAATCCTCCGCCTTGCGGCACTGGCACACCAGGTTCTAGTCCCAGTCAGGGCGCTGGATTCTGTCCCGGTTGCCCCTCTTCCAGGCCAGCTCTCTGCTGTGGCCAGGGAGTGCAGTGGAGGATGGCCCAAGTACTTGGGCCCTGCACCTGCATGGGAGACCAGGAGAAGCACCTGGCTCCTGCCATCGGATCAGCGCAGTGCACTGGCCACAGCACGCCAGCCGTGGCAGCCATTGGAGGGTGAACCAAAGGCAAAGGAAGACCTTTCTCTCTCTCTCTCTCTCACTGTCCACTCTGCTGTCAAAAAAAAAAAAAATGCGGCTGCCCTATTAGATTAACATGGTTAAAAACTCAATATTCTAGTTAGTAACTACATTAATTTGGTACTAATCATTAAAAATGTTTTCCTTCTCATTTGAGAGATTACATTCATCATCATGTAGACAAAGAATCCAAGATCCACAACTGAATTGACAGAAATGGACAACATATTCCTAAACTAGACTTCTTAAAAACAAATTTTTAAATTATGCAACAATTAACCCTGTGAATTCTAAACATCAATAAATAGCTCAGTAAGTAGATAATTTATTAAATCAGTTTATTCAAATGTTATACAATCTACCACATAGTATTCCATGTGCCAGGAACTAATCAAGGTAGATTAAATGCATCTCCACATCCATTACACAACAGAAAAGACAACAAACAAATTCATTTAAAATGAAACTGTCAAAATATTCATCAATTTTTACATTGAAGAGGAGCAATCAACTCTCCAAAAAAGAACACTTGTTGTAAAATAGTGGAAATGATGTTTACAAGCAGTAAGTTTGGAAAACAGTAAAATTGGAAAACAAAGTTTTAAAATAATACCTAGTTTTGTCTTCTACTGAGATATCCTCTGAACTTTTGCTTTCTTCTTTAAAATACTGGCCTGAGCTAGATGGATTAGCAAAAGTGGAAATGAAGGGTCCCAGAGACTGAAATGCTGCTTGGCGAACCTAGGAAGAAAAACAGGACAATAATAAAACATATGAATGAAGAGTTATATTTTTTACGTATATGAATGCATGTATATTTATATACACAGATTTATGCATATTTTAATAATCAACTTTTCATACACCAAAGTCAAATCATGTACAGAATAATAAAGCACTTTCTTAAAAAAAAAGATTTGAAAGGCACAATTACAGAGACAGAGAACAATGTTTCATCTACTGGTTCACTCTCTAAATGGCCACAATGTCCAGGGCTAGGTCAGGGTGAAGCACGTGCTTGGGCCATCTTCTGCTGCCTCCACAGGGAGCTGGATGGGAAGTGGAGCAGTAGTACTCGAACCAGTGTTCACACGGGATGCTGGCCTCAAAGCATTTCAAAATGAAACCCAGATTCAGAACCATAGTCCTGGAACGAACCTAATTCTTCCTCCCCTCCAGTTCCCAGTCACAGGGTTTTGTGTTATTCAGCTGGCCCCCCAGCTACTCAGCAAGCATGGTCAAGAGTAAGGGGTTTCCCTTAGGGTCTCTACCAGCACTGCAGCAGCTCCTTAGGCAGCTGTTTTCCCCCAAGAGAGAGAAGCCAAGAGACCTTCATAGCCTCCTATCCAGCCAGACCCTGTCATCCTAAGGTGACTATAGACATACCCAAAGCCATGCTTCTTAGAGGGAGCAAACACTTTACTAAAGTAGCCTAGCCAATCACTAAGCCAACAGGCAAATAAGCAATGGAGTGGGCATGACCAGAATCCAAGTTGTTACATTGTGTTATCTAAAATGTTCAGCTTCCAGGACTGGTTTTCAACAGCAAGCAAAGCCACCACTTGCAAAGCCAGCATCCCATATCAAGAGTGCCAGGCTGAGTCCTGCTCTTCTGCTTCTGCTTCAGCTTCCTATCAACATGACTGGGAAGACAGTGAAAGATGGCCCAAATACTTGAGCCCCTGCCTCTTGGCTTTGGCCTGCCCCAAAATGGCTGCAGGGGCCATTCTGGAAGAGAGTCAGTGGATCCAGGGTCTCTCTTTGTCACTCTCTCTCATTCTGTTGCTCTGCTTTTCAAATAAATAAATACTTTAAAAAATAAATAAAATGTTCAATTTTGAACAGAAAATACAAAGGATGCAAAAAATCCATTCACGGGGGGAGAAAAAAAAACCACAGGCAACAGAAATTATTTGTGAGACCAATCAGATTTTGGACTTAAAGATTTCAAGTAGTCATTATAAATGTTTTTGCAGAACTAAAGGAAATCACAAGTTAAAAAGTAAAAGAAGGTACAAGGACAACGTTGCATCAAACAGAGATTCTTATAGAGAAATCATAAAAAAATTCTGGTGCTGAAATGTACAACTGAAGTTAAGAAATTCACTATTCAAGCTCAATATCAGATTTGAACTGGTGAAAAAGACGGAACAATAAAGATCACAAAAGACAAAGAATAGGGAAAAACAAATGAGGAAAAACAAACAGATTCTCAGAGAAGTAAATGTAGGAGAGACCATTAAGAACATTAACCAATGTATTATGGGGATACTAGAGGAACAGAAAAGAGAAGCCATATTTGAAGAAATGATGGCTCAAAACTTCCTAAGTTTATGGAAAAATAATAACCTTCTCATCCAGGAAGCTCAATGAACTCCAAGTAGAACAAACTAAAAGATCCACAAATGATTATATCATAGGAAAAATTCTCAAAGTCAAGGCAAGGAGAAAATTCAGAAAGTAGTGAGAGGAAAACGACACATCACTTAGGAGGGCTCCCCAGTAAGATTAATAGCCAATGTCTCAGCAGGAAGGAGGCCAGAGGCAGTAGAACAACACATTCAAGGTGCTCAAAGAAAAACTGTCAACCAAGACTTCTATATTCAGCAAGCCTATCTTTCTAAAATTGAGGGTGAAATAAGGACATCCCTAGAAAAACAAAAGCTGAGAATTTGTCATCAGGAGATCCACATTACAAGAAATACTAATGAAAGTTCTTCAGATTGAAAGGGGGTAACTCCAGATAGTAATTCACAGAAAGAAAAGACTACAAAATGTACCCTTGCCCCTCAAGACCCTAGAAAAATATGTGCAAATTAAACCCAAAGCAAGCAGAAGGGACAATATAATAAAGACTAGGGTGGAAATTACTGAAATAGCAGAGAAATACAGAAATATCAGTGAAATCAAAAGTTGGCTCTTTAAAAAGATTAACAAAATTGACAAACCCTTTAGCAGACTGGCCAAGAAATAGACCAAAGACTCAAACTACTCAAATTCCAAATCAAAGAAGAGGCATGAATTACTGACTTCACAGAAATAGAGAGGAATACCATAGATAACAGGATACCAACAAATTAGGTAATTAGATGAAATGGACAAACTGTTAGAACAAGAGGCTACTGACTCAAAAAGAAGACAGCCTGAATATACCCACAAAAAGTGAAGGGACTCAATCTGTATTTTTGAAACTACCTACACAAAGCAAGTCTAGACCTGGATGACTTCACCACTGAATTCTACTAAACACTGAAAGAATATCAATTCTTTACGAACTCAAAAAAACAAACAAAAAGTGCCACAGAAGCGGGAACACTTCTCAACTCATTTTACGAAGCCACTGATAACCAAAGCAGACAAAGCCACCACAAGAAGACTACATACCAATACTTCTTAATGATATGCATACAAAAACCCTCAACATACTATAAGCAAACTGAATCCAGCAACATATAAAAAGAATTATACACTGTGACACATGGGACTAATTCTAGGACAGCAAAGTGGTTTAATATCTAAAAATCAAATAATGTATTATGCCAATAAAATGAAAATCAATTATATTTGTAAACACATTTTGTGGGTCTCGCATCGTAGCTCAGTAGGATAAGCCACAGCCTGCTATGCTGACGTCCCACATGGGTACCAATTCAAGTCCTGGCTATTTGCTCCACTTTTGATCCAGATTCCTGCTAAGGAGCCTGGAAAAGCACTGAAGATGACCCAAGTGCTTGGGCCTACTGCCACCCACATGGAAGACCTAGATGAAGTTCCTAGCTCATGGCTTCAGCCTGGTGCAGCCCCAGCCATTGCTGACATCTGAGAAGTAGCCCATCAGATGGAAGATCTATCTCTCTCTCTCTCACTCTCTCTCTCCCTTTCCCTCTATAACACTGCCTTCCAAATAAATAAGTTGAAAAAAAAAAAAAAAAACCATGAAAGAAAGAGAGAGAGGGGAAGAAAGAAAAAATAAATCTTAAAAAGAAGACATTTAGTCTGGCTACAAAAAACAAATTATTAATAACTCCATCTGGGTCTCTCATACAGGTGCAGGGCCCCAAGCACTTGAGCCATCTTGCTACTTTCCCAGTCCAATAGCAGGGAGCTGGATCAGAAGTGGAGCAACTCAGACTCAAATCAGTGTTTATATGAGATGCCAGTGTCGCAGGCAGTGGCTGAACTGACTAAGGCACAACACTGGTCCCATAAATTATTTCTTAAATGATGAACTCCTGTTTACTTTAAAGCATACTAAATTGTACTATTTTATTAAAATGGTACTCAAACAAAAACCTACCCAACGTGAAGGATCACTGATCAAATTAATAAATAGTGCTGATAGCTTAGTCCTCCGAATCTCTTGACATGTTGCACACGAAACCGCCATGAAACACTCAGCACAAGCCTTTCGGACTCCCCACACATTATCAGAACAAAGCTGGAAAAACCTGGGCAGCTACACAAAAGGACAGGATTTTTGTTAGTCAGACAAATACAGTTATATTTCAGCAGTTTCTTCTCTTTCAAATGCTGCTTCCATAGTGTTTAAAATAATGGATTTTCTTTAAAAGTATAAAAACCATTTAATTTCAACATTTAGTGATTTCTAATTAATCACAACTAATGCATAACTGAACATGCAAAAGCACAGACATTCTCAACATAGTTTACTGTTATTCAAGAGTTTGTACTTCAACTTATTTTGTCTAACAAATGGTTTCAGAAACGTTTTGAGTACTAACTTGTAAACTGAGCGTATACATTCCATGTACAACTGTTTTAAACTAGTTTGCTGTAGATCTCATGTGCCACCAAAGTGCTCGAAGGTTGCAATAAAATTAGATTCAACTGAATAAATAAAAACTCATATACTTAATAGAAATGGGAAAGATAAAAATTAATTAAAGTTTCTCCCACATATCTGTATTTTTCTTTTTTTTTTTTTACAGGCAGAGTGGACAGTGAGAGAGAGAGACAGAGAGAAAGGTCTTCCTTTTGCCGTTGGTTCACCCTCCAATGGCCGCCGCGGCCGGCGCGTTGCGGCCGGCGCACCGCGCTCGTCTGATGGCAGGAGCCAGGAGCCAGGTGCTTTTCCTGGTCTCCCCATGGGGTGCAGGGCCCAAGCACTTGGGCCATCCTCCACTGCACTCCCGGGCCACAGCAGAGGGCTGGCCTGGAAGAGGGGCAACCGGGACAGAATCCGGCGCCCCGACCGGGACTAGAACCCGGTGTGCCGGCGCCGCAAGGTGGAGGATTAGCCTGTTGAGCCACGGCGCCGGCCCACATATCTGTATTTTTAACTGTCCTTGTGAAAGTACAATTCATGTGCCCAGATTACAGAAACTTAATTAAAACTCCTAAACTCAAAGTTATCACTATCCTTCTGGTCTACACGCAGGAGATGACGTTAATTAAATGTGGGTACAGGTACTACGTCAAACTTCGCGTGCAATAAGGAATACTGCTCACTCTTCTGCATCTGCGACACTCACCAGCATCTCCTCAGTGGCTTGCTGGCCAACCACACTGCAGATATCTCCAAAATTGGCAGCACAGACCTGACAAAGGCATCAATAACATTTCAAAACACAGAAACAGAGTTCGTTAAAAACAGTCTATATTAACCATTAGAATCATGTTCTGAAACAGAAAAAAACTAACTATAAAAAATACCTTTCGAACATGAAACATTCTGCAATCACAGCACATCTCACAAAACCTCGGGAGGATAAGGCGCTCCGTAATGTCTCTCCCAACCATGGGAGCCATTTTGCACATTATCTAGAATAAATAAGAATAAAAACACACTGAAAATATCTTTAAGGCTTTTTCAGTTAAGGTTAGCAACTTAAGAATATATAATTTAAGGAAATATAAACTATGGTATGGCATCATTATACTTTATGTACCATGAAATCATTGACAGTCAACTATTAATTTCAAATTATTTATCCAAAAAGTAAGCAGAAAAATAAATATTAACCACCATCAATATAACTGAACAATAAATTTATAATAAACACGCAGAAATTTCACTTTTGTCCATGCTTTCCATTTCATTAATTATTTTGCCTGATAACTTTAAGAGAAAAAGTAACCTGAATTTTTCCAGTAAAAAAACAAATTATGAATTCCAAAAGGGAAGATTATCCCTAAGGTGGCTCTGGGTTTAGTCTAGAAGTATGAATAAGAAAAGACTACACAGGCCTCGCATGCACTGATGCTCATGCATATCGGAACCACATCCTAGTTTGGCAAAACTTTGGTTCCAAGTAACATCGCCCCCTTACTAAAAAAACTAAAGTAAGTTTACTAAATTCAACTTGAGAATAACTAGGTGTTCCCCCAGAAAGACACGAGGCAGCTGACTGAAGTCACAGCTCAGCAGGTGCTACTTACTATCAAGAAACTCAAGTCATGATTCAATCATGGCCAGATGCAGAAGCCTAAACGCAAGTGGCAAGCAAACCTCCAACTTCTTCTAACATTTTAGAAAACCAACCCTCTTTATTAAAAAGCTGAAATCTGCACCCCTAACTAGACCCAAGACTCACGTAACAAGTATAGTAATGCAGTAAGAATGTGTACTCATCCTTTTTGAATATGCTTAACCCCTCCAAAAATTTCCCTAAAACTTAACGAATAGGGAAGTATAACTTCCCTAGAAGCGAGTGCCATAGAACCTGAAACTACTGGTTTTTTGGTCACTACACCACCTTGGTTCTGGCCCGTGCAGCTAAATCAATTTCTTCATGTTTACAGCTCAAACCATTGTCTATGGGTTTCCATTCATATGCACATTGGACAAGAACTCTTGAGTATTCTTCAATTTCCAACATGAACATGTTTCTGTTTGCACAGAACTAGACAACATAAGCACTAACTTTATTGGAAAACTAGCTGTGTTATTGAAATATATTCTCCCCACATTTAATATAGAAAGAAATCTGACTGTCATCATTTACCAATTATATCTGCTCCGTATGACAAAAAAAAAAAGGGGGGGAAGTAAAAGGCATAGAGATTAAAAGAAAGAAAATTCTCTCTATTCATATATGACAGGGTTGTCTACACGAAGATCCACAAAGAAGCCACCAGAGCGAGTGAGTTTAGGAAGACTGAAGGATATGTTAACAGAAAAATCTGTATTTCTATAAATAAGTAATGAAGTGGAAATATTTAGTAACAGCATCACTCATAATAGTGTTAGGGAACAGGAAATCTAATAAAACACAAATAAGATGACACTATCAATCACTGATTATATAAGTCAAATACTTAAATGGCAAGATGTACCATGATCTTGGATTCTTAGGCCTCCAATTCTCCCCAAACTGATCTACAGATTCAAAAAATCCCCATCAAGATCTCAGCATCATCAGAACTGGAGATAGTAACCTATATCTTCTAAACCCCAAAACCAGTTTTGTTTTTTGAATAAGCATCTCCAACCCCAAATGATCCAAAATTATACTGTATTACTGATCTGGCCTAACTAACTGTATTAGAATGAATTATTCCCAAGATAAAGAACCACATGACAAAATAAACGTGAAACAGCTGTAAGACAATGGGTTTCTTTCTATTGCTGAAGATAAATTTTATCACACTGATCTAAACATTTTAAATCCCATCAAAAATTATAATACAGTAAGTTAAGCTCTGTTCAATGGAAACCAAGTTATATCAACACTAATTTTCTTTCCTTTATTGAGGAACTCTTGAAGGAAAAAAAAATTGTTGGGGCCTGTGCTGTGGCAAAGCAGGTTAAGCTACGGCTTTCGGTGGTGGCATCCCATATAGGCACCAGTTCAAGACCCAGCTGCTCTACTTCTGATCCAGCTCCCAGCTAATGCACCTGGGAAAGCAGCGGAAGATGGCCCAAGTGCTTGGGCTCCTGCACCCGCTTGGGAGAATGGGATAAAGCTCTTGGCTTTGGCTTGGCCCAGCCCCGGCCATTGCAGCCAATGGGTGGGGGAGCATAAACAAGCAGATGGAAGACCTCTCTCTCCTTTCTCCCTCTCTCTCTAACTCGGCCTTTCAAATAAATAAAATCTTTTAAAAAAAATTGTTTTGGAAGTAGGCAGAGGTGGCAGTGACACATCAGTGGAAATATCCTAAATGTTTCTGAATTATACACTTAAAATAATTAGTTTTATGTTATATGAATTTTACTTCAATAAAAACATTATTTTAAAATTATTTATGTTGGGGCTGGCACTGTAGCACAGTGGGTAAAGCTGTAGCCTGTGGCACTGGCATCCCCTATGGGCACCAGTTTGAGCCTCAGCTGCTCCACTTCTGTTCCAGCTCCCTGCTGATACACTTGGGAAAGCAGCGGAGGATGCCCCAAGTCCTTGGGCCTCTGCACCCACGTTGGAGACCTGGAAGAAACTCCTGGCGCCTGGCTTCAGCCCGGTCCAACCCCTGGCTGTTATGATCATTTAGGAAGTGAACCAGGGGATGGAAGACCTCTCTCTCTGCCTTTGCCTCTCCTTCTGTGTAACTCTTTCAAATAAAATTAAGAAATCTTAAAAATCTAAATTTATTATTATCTGAAAACTGGTATCTAAAAGTGGAAATTTTCAAGGGAAAGAGAGAGATTAGAGAAAATGTCCAATTTACCCTACTATCAATGACCCAGAAATACAGCAAAACATTATCTTTTCTATCAATAAAAGATGCAATTATACCATTCTGATTTACTATCAGAATTCTTACTATTTCAACTCAGGAATCAGAGATGAATAACAACTATAATTCATGAGTGTGCAGAGATTCCAATTCATGCTCTGCTTAAGCTATCAAGTAGTATTGCCAACCATGAAAAAAAAATAACCTACAAGAAAACTTACCATTACACTTCACTGTATTATGTGCACAAGACTTAAAAGTCTGTGTGTTCTTACAATAATCATCATTGCTGACATAAAGCATAGTGAAACTACATAGCTGGCAGCCCTTCCAACGACCCTGTATCAAGGGCCAGTGCCAAGCAGTCTGTACTTCCACTGTGTTCACATACTTGGGCCTACAAAAGCACACATAGAAACATTTGGGTTCAAATGTTTCTTCATTCACTACAGGATGGTTTTTTTTCCTTTTTTCTTTATTTTTTGACAGGCAGAGTGGACAGAGAGACAGAGAATGGTCTTCCTTTGCCATTGGTTCACCCTCCAATGGCCACCGTGGTCGGCACACTGCGGCCGGCGCACCGCACTGATCTGAAGGCAGGAGCCAGGTGCTTCTCCTGGTCTCCCATGGGGTGCAGGGCCCAAGCACTTGGGCCATCCTCCACTGCACTCCCTGGCCACAGCAGAGAGCTGACCTGGAAGAGGGGCAACCGGGACAGAATCCGGCGCCCCGACCGGGACTAGAACCTGGTGTGCCGGTGCCACAGACAGAGGATTAGCCTATTGAGCCGCGGCGCCAGCCAGGATGTTTTGTTTTTAAAACTCCTGGGGGGGGGGGGGGGCGGGTGCTTGGCACAGTGGTTAAGATGCCCGTGTTTGGGAACGCCTAGGTTCAAGTCCCAGGTCAGGTCCTGATTCGAGCTTCTTATTAATGCACACCCCAGAAGGCAGAAGTTGATGGCTCGAGTACTCACGTTTCTGCACCTATGGAAGAGACCCATACTGAGTTCCAGCCTTTGGCCTGGCTCAGGCCTGGCTGTTCCAGGTATATGCGGGAGTGATGCACAAAACAAACAAAAAGCTCCAGAACCAAAAAACCACACCCACATTAGTAATAACCATCTTCTTTTTCCATTTTGATAAAACAATGAATTTATAGTTACTGATGGTTTTCTTGATGTGTGAAGAGACCTTTCCCGCGCAAGTCTTCGTTTGCCCTGTCAGCCCAGCACCACGTTTCAGATTTACTGATCTGCTGACACTTTAGCAATCGTCAGTGCAGCTTCTCCTGGATGGTAAAATGCCGATGTACTTACGGCCACGGCTTCTGTCTTCACATCATCGTTGCTATCTGGGGCAGTAAGCTCTATGAGGACAGGGCACACCTTGGTCTCCACATCAAATCGTTCAATGAGCTCCTGCTCCAGCAGGGCCAGCAAAGCTGCCTGACTTGTCTTCCTCACCTAGGAAAATAGTAACAGCACAAAAAAATATGTACACAATATAATAAAACCATCTCTTGATTTTTACAAATGTGAAGATTTGTGTGTGTATGTGTGTGTCACATTTAGTTTTACTATAACAAAACAACTCGTATACTTTTAACATTTCAAATTGAGCATCATCTTTCTTTTCCAGTTAAACCAAAAGAAAATTTAATAAACAGGAATGAACTGTTAGGAGAGAATTTTATGTTTAAAAATGTCACCTTAAAGCGCAAGGATGTCCGTTAAACATCACTATTCAACATGCCCACTTAACCTACCCAAACATCTCAACCCACCCTTTGCTAACTTTCTACAACTCTAGTTTTTAAAGTTTTCCTTTTTTTTGAAACACGAGAAAGTAGAGAGACACATAGTGTCCGTATTTACACAGAGACACAGTGCAGTCTCTCAGCCCAATATACAGAGAAAAGAGGGAAAAAGCTAGAATTCTACACACTAGTACACAGGGGCCCAGCACCCTTCCGTTTCCAGCAGAGGAGGGAGCAGGCTTTCTTCTTTCCCACAGGGAATGTGGTGTTGATTCCATACAGTTTTTGTCAAGATAAGAAATGATGAAAATGAATTTGGAACAGAAAGGGGTGGAGACTTTTGCCATTGTATTCTGCTTAAGGTTATCTTCTGGACAATAAAGGTGAGAACCTTGGTGTAGAGAAAAGAGACCTCAAAATCAGAGAGACTAAGCACAGGAGGGAAAAAATAAATAAAAATAAGATGTCAGCAACTTGCTCCCAGGGACTGGAGAAAATTTAAAACAACAACAACAACAACAAAAGTTGGAATCCATCAGTGCTATTAATCATCTTCTCCTCCATCCTTCTCTCCTTCTTCCCCTTCACCCTCATCCTCTTCTTCAGCAATGTCTTCCAATTCTTCTTCTTCATCTTCATCACCATCATCTCCTTCGCTTCTTCATCAGCCGTATCAGGACTGTATTGGATTTGGCCAAATATCATCCTCTGGCTGACGACCTCTCCTAATGCATCTGTGCCTGCAGCAGAAGGGTCACAAAACCAGGGAAACAAGCTCTCTGGTTCCTCTGCTTCTTCCTGCTGGCTCTGCTCTGCATTTGGCTTGAACGTTTCATCAAAGCCATCCCACACTTCCATTTGATTTCAGTGGACTTTGAAGATGGATCACCACTCTCATTCAGACGCAATTCTTTGGAGAGGGCTTTATCTTCAAGGTAAGGATTTTCATCAAAATAAAAACCTATCACCTACAGCCTGATTTAGTATCTTCAGATTCTGCCACTTCAGCTCTGGCCTAATGACGCAGCGCCTCCTCGTCCTCCTCCCATGCAGTGCAGATGCTTGTGGATGGCTGAGATGTTGTCACCCCAAAATTTGGGATTCTGGGGATCCTCTGAAAAAACGGTTGGCAGAATTTATTATATTTCTGTTCTACTTCAAAATCACCTCACTGGCTTGCTCCTGGAGTCTATTTCATTTTGTATTTCATCAGGACGTTCAATGCTTTTTTTTCCTCCCTTCCACAATCCCAAAAGAGGCCCAGGTGTCCACCAGCCTTGGGCCAGGGGCTTGTCTCAGCTTCTTCATTTGAGGCAGGGGTGAGGATGGGCGTTCGGGGGGGGGGGGGCACATTTCCAGGAAAGTCGGAGCACCAGCACCAGGCAGGAAGAAGCTCTGAGAACTGAAGACTTTACACCTCAACTTAAAAGAATCTGTAACTGGCAAGACTTTGCAAGTAATTATTTTGTTTATTTTCTTCAACTATGGCAAAAAACTTGGTAGACTGCTGTAGCAGAAGTGGAACAAAAAACCACCCTCATAGAAGACATCTCACAAAGTAACAAACATCGCAAATGACACAAAGGCAGCAGCACATGAGTGTGTAGCTCTGGGTACTCTGTACCATGACATGAAGCAGACCTGTTAAAACTGTCAGGGTCTCACACACCTGTCTACGACCACGCCAACAAAGCTCAGGAGGAAAAACATCCAAAAGCTCGTGTAGGCTGGATAATTCTACATATATCATATTATACAACTTCTATTTAAGAACATGTAAACAGAACTCTTACCTGGTTATTTTGATCTGCAAGGTATCTAACCACAATGGGTAGTAAGTACTTGGAGAAGGCGTACGGTATTGAAGGGCGGTTTTCTTGACAAAACAATGCGATGTGAGGCACCTGTTCCATCAGCTCTGCTCTCACAGTCGGTTCTGTTGAAACAACAGCACTGTGAGCAGACAACTCTCCCACACTAACACAGTCACTAGCTGCACTTGCGATTACGGCTCCAGACTGTCGTCCTCAGTGTAAAAGGATTCAGAAAAATACTGACTCCGCAACTCTTTTCACAACCACACTTCAGTGAAGCCACCACTCAAGACATGCATCATACCAATCACTTCTTACAATAACGTATTCATCACCTACAGTGCACCACATGGTGCTAGAAAAGGTTAAGTATCTTCTCCAATATTTACAGCAATACTAAGATAGGGTATTATCCATCCATGAACACTATGTAAACACCTCCTAACACAAGTCATAACAACTGGCTCCTAATGTCAATGTAGTCAATAAACAAGACTTATTAAGCTGACCTAAGAAAAACTTACTAAAAAAAGAAAAAAGAATGAAACAAGTAACTGTTCCTTCTTGAAAGCAATGCTTAGGCAAATGCACCAACCAAACAAAAGCAGAACCCCCAAAGAGACAGACTCACACACACGAGACGACTGATCTACCACGTGGAAAGGAGGTGGTCTTTTTTTTTTTTTTTTAAGATTTATTTATTTGAAAGACAGAGTTACAGAGGGAGGTAGATACAGAGAGAGAGGTCTTCCATCTGATAGTTCACTCCCAAATGAAGCCAGGAGCCAGGAGCTTCTTCCTGGTCTCCCACGCGGGTACAGGGGCCCAAGGACAGGGGCCATCTTCTACTGCTATCCCAGGCCATAGCAGAGAGGTGGATTGGAAGAGGAGCAGCCGGGACTCGAACTGGTGCCCATATGGGATGCCGGTGCTTCAGGCCAGGGCATTAACCTGCTGCACCACAGCGCCAGCCCCAGGAGATGGTCTTTTTCAATAAATGATGCCGTATCAACTAGCTGCTCTCATTAAGAAAAATACCCACAAAATCAAACTTGTTCCCTATTTCATATCATATACAAGAACAAACTCTAGCAGCAACCTGCTGTACACATTACATGCATACAATTTTCATCTGTCAATTTAGTAAGTTCTACATGGAAAAAGGATCTAAATATCAAAGGCAAAAATAATAAGACTTCTATATTAGATAATGTAGGGGAAAATACTGATTATTCCGAGGTATGAACTTCTCTTTTTAAGTATCCTTATGAGAGTGAAAAGACAAACGACGAATGGAAAAGACACCCGCAATACACAGAAATGACACAGGACGCATTTGGAATGAAGGTTCCTAAGTATCTCTCAGACTGCAATTTTAAAAGGAAAAGAGACTTGAAAAGATCTTTAAAAAAAAAAAAAAAAGATAGGTTTGGCCTAGCAGTTAAGCTGCTGTTAATATGTCAATGTCCCACACCAGAGTGCTTGGTATCCCTGCCTCCAGCCCGACTCCACCCTCATCCTAGGGCAGCAGGGACGGACTGAGTAGAAGGGTTATGTCACCCAAGCAGCAGACCTGGATTGAGTTCTTATTTCATGGCTTCAGTCTCTTATGGCCCATCGCCCACCCCTGCCATCGTAGGCATTTGAGGAATGAACAAGCAGAGAGGGAGCAAGCTTTCTCTAATTTACTCTCTGCCTCTCAAATGAGTAAGTGAAAATTAAAAACAAAACAAAACAGAAAGATACCCAAACAGCCAATGAGCACGTAACCAGGTATTCAGTTTCACTGATCACTGAGGAAATAAGTTAAAACCACAAGGAGATACCACTACACACCCATTTAAAATAAGCAAGTGTTGGTGAAGATGTGAAACAATCACACACCACTGATGGAACTACAAACTTTAGCACTTTGGAAAACTTCATGGCATATCCATCACAGACAGATCTAGACACAGCCTAGAGTGAGTCTATTCCTAAGTATTAAGCCACAGAAATGTGTGCAGCACGAGTATCCCATATGGGCGCCACTTGGAGTCCAAGCTGATTCACTTCCAATCCAGCTCTCTCCTAATGTGCCTGGGAAAGCAGTGGAGGATAACCCAAGTACTTGGGCCCCTGCATCCACACGGAAGAACTGGATGAAGCTGGTGGCTCCTGGCTTCAACCTGGCCCAGCCCTGGCTGTTGTGGCCATTTGGGGAGTGAACCAACAGATGGAAGACCCCTCTTTCTCTTTGCCTCTCCCTCTGTGTAACTTATTCAAATAAAATAAATAAGTCTAAAAAAAAAAATGCTGCTTGAGACACTGAAATCCCAAGTCAGAGTGCCTAGGTTCAAGTCCTGACTCCACTTCCAATCTAGCTTCCTGCTAATGTACACTATGGGAGGCAGCAGGTGATGGCTCAAGAATTAAGGACCTGTCACCAAAAAGGGAGACCTGGGTTGAATACCAGGTTCCTGGCTTTGGCCTGGCCTAGCTCAGGCTAGTGCAGGCCTTTGGAGAATAAATTAAAAAAAAATTTTTTTTTTTATGTTTTTGTATTTTTTGACAGGCAGAGTGGACAGTGAGAGAGAGAGAAAGAGACAGAGAGAAAGGTCTTCCTTTGCCGTTGGTTCACCCTCCAATGGCCGCCATGGCCGGTGTGCTGCGGCTGGCACACCGCGCTGATCCGATGGCAGGAGCCAGGTACTTCTCCTGGTCTCCCATAGGGTGCAGGGCCCAAGTACTTGGGCCATCCTCCACTGCACTCCCTGGCCACAGCAGAGAGCTGTCCTGGAAGGGGGGCAACCGGGACAGAATCCGGTGCCCCAACTGGGACTAGAGCCCGGTGTGCCGGCGCCACAAGGCAGAGGATTAGCCTATTGAGCCACGGCACCGGCCCCCCATTTTTTTTTAATAGCTTAGGACCAGCAATGTGGTGCAGCCGCTAGTTACAATGTTGGCATCCTAAATGTGATGCTGGTTTGAGTCCTGGCGACTCCACTGCCAAGCCAAATTCCTGCTAACGTTCCTAGGAAGGCAGCAGAACATGGCCGCAGTTCTTGGGCCCCAGACCACCACATGGCAGCCCTGGATGGAGTTCCTGGCCCTTGGCTTCAGCCTGGCCCAGCTTTGGCTGTTGCAGCCATTTAGCAAGTAAACCAGCAGGTGAAGATCTCTCTTTCTGTCTCTCTTCCTTTCTCTGCCTTTCAAACAAATAAGTAAATAAATCTTAAAAAAGAAAAAAAGCTCAAAACTAGAAACAACCGATATAATCACTAATAGAACAGTGGATACATAATTTGGTATCCATACAACAGATTACTGGTTAAAAAGAAATTTTAAAATATAGCTACAGACAACAGCAAAGATGAACTTTAGAAAATTAAAGAAAGTACAACAGAATATATTAAGTATAATTCCATGTCAAGCTCAGAAAGGCAAACTAATCTATATTGTTAGTGGCCAAAATAGTGTTCATCTTAAGAGGGCCAGACAGAAATCCAGACCAGGAGGGCGCTGAGACTGTTTCTGGGATAATTACACCTCTTAATCTTGAGCATTAATTACAGCAGCCTTCATTTGTGAAATTTCATCAAATGGATGAAACTGTATGCTTACAGTTCAAGTACTTTTTGTAGTATGTTAAACATAATATTTAAAGAACAAAAATATCCCCAAGTATTTTATTTCTGAAACCTTGAAAATATACTTTTAACCAGTTTGGGTTTCCAAATTTACATATCCAGGCAGTTTCTGATTCACCACCACCACCTACCCCCCAAAAAAATACACACAAAATCAGCATAAAAGTGCCCCTGGGAGCCAGAGCTGTGATGTAGTAGGTAAACCCACCACCTGGGGAGCTAGCATCCCATAAGAGCGTCGGTTCAAGTCCCGGCTGCTCTTCTTCCAATCCAGCTGTCTGCTATGGCCTGGGAAAGCAGAAGATGGCCCAAGTCCCTGAGCCCCGGCACCCACGTGGGAGATCCAGAAGAAACTCCTGGATCCTGGCTTCAGATCGGTGCAGCTCTGGCCGTTGTGGTGACTTGGGGACCAAACCAGTGGAGGGAAGACCTCTCTCTCTCTGTCTCTCTTTCTGCAACTCTGCCTTTCAAACAAATCTTTCAAAAATTTTAATTAAAAATGTTAAAAATTTTAGAAAAGAGATAATAAACTAAAAAAGTTTTAAATTTATTTTGGGGGTTAGTGTTTGGCATAGAGGTTAAGTTACTGCTTTGGACACACACATCCCATATCAGAGAGTTCCAGCTACTCTGCTTCTAATCCAGCTTCTTGCTAATGTGCTTGAAAAGGGAGCAGATGATGGTCCAAATGCTTGGGTCCTTGCCACTCACATAAGAGATCCAGGATGGAGTTCTTGGTTCCTGGCTTCAGCCTGGCCCCACCTTAGCTCTTATGGCCATTTGGGGAATGAACTAGCACGTGGGTACTCTGTCTTCCTCTCTGTCACTCTTTCAAACAAATAAATAAAATTTTTAAAATGAAACAGGAAAACAAAATTTAATTTTGATTATTTGTAAAAACAAGCTAAAATATGCATGAAACTTAGTATTATTGTATATATTTTACTACTATAAAAAACAAACCCTAGGTGCAGGCACTGTGGCACAGCCAGTTAGGCTGCCACTTGCAATGCCAGCATTCCACACTGGAGTGTCAGCTGAAGTCCTGGCTGCTCTGCTTCGGATCCAGCTCTACTTCTAATGTGCCTGGAAAGGCAGCTGAGGATGACCCTGGTATTTGGACCCCAGCCACACATGTGGGAAACATGGATGCAGTTCCTGGCTCCTGGCTTCAGCCTGGCCCAGCTGCAGCCATTTGGGAAGTGAACCAGTAGATGGAAGATCTCTTTTTCTTTGTCTCACTCTGCTTTCAAGTAAATAAATATGCATAGAAAAGTAGTAGATAATTAAAAAAAAATTTTTAATATTACCACTTCCAATATCTCAAATCAATTTACTATTTTCTTAAAGTGAACCCCCTATTTTCACTCAAGATAAACCAAGTTTCATAACATTTTCTGCAAGTGACAAAGCATTCAGAAAGAAAGCATTATATATATATATGGGTAAGAAAATTTACAGCTCTCTCCATTCTTTTTCAGTATATCCTAAATTATTTAAAAAGTTTAATTAATCCTAAAATATTAACATATACAATATTCTAGATTTGTTTTGATGAGAAATCTCTAAAACTAAACTAAAGGAGCCTACTGTCAGCTGTTTGGGTCATCGTAACATTTTTTTTCTTGTTACTGACAGACTTGAAAATTTACTTTAGAAATCTTTAAAAAATATGTTGAGGTCACTGCTGTGGCATAGCTGGTTAGGGTGCCATCTGCAGTGCCAGCATCCCATATGGGTGCCAGTTCGAGTCCCAGCTGCTCAACTTCTGATCCAACTCCCTGCTAATGTGCCTGGGAAAGCAGTGGAAAATGAAACAAGTGCTTGGTCCCCTGCACCCACGTGGAAGACCCAGATGACAATTCTGTCTCCTGGCTTTGGCCTGGCCCAGCCCCAGGCCATCGCAGCCATTTGGGAGTGAACCAGTGGATAGAAGATCTCTTTCTGTCTCTCTTTCTCTCTGTAATTATTTCAAGTAAATAAATAAAATTCTTTAAAAAATACCTTATCACACTAACTTCCATTTTTATAGACACAATTTTTAAAAACACAGTAAAATTTTCTCTTTCTAATTAAACATATACCTGAGTCGTCAGCTAATCTGCTAATTCTTTCCAAAACAGCAATACAATCTCTTTCATCATCGCAGACTTCCCTCAATGTATCCAGCAAACTCCGGGCCACCATTTGTCTACACAGAAAAAGAAAATTAAATGGTGTTCAGTGGCAGCAGCAGTCATTATGTAAAGGCCAAAATCCATATGGCCTTTTTCAAAGGAAAATTCTGTTACATTTTAAAACATATATTAAGCCTGTAATTTCCTAAATGCTAGAACTGATTTTAATGAGATTTATGAAAACCTTTTAAACTTATTTTTATCTAACTGATTTAGTAAGTTTCGAAAGTCACTGAAATTTCACTTCTAACAGTTATCCTGATTATTATTATAACAATGGGAAAAACATACTTAATCTTCATTATACCAAGTGTTATCGTTACGTTTTTTAGTAGTATGAGTTTTTTACATGTAAATTCTGAGCAGAAACTCTGATTTCCCAGAACAGTCTGATGCGGTAATCTGGGCACTCAGCAGGAGAAACAATACATCAGGAAGAAGGGTGCCAGCACTTGGCCACTGCGTCCCCATGCCCTTGAGCCCCATGGGGCACACAACAAGCACACACCACCACCTGAGGAAGAACAGACTCTTCATTCAGCGAGTTACACAAATACCAAATCATGCTCATGCTACGATGATTAACATCTGGTAGCTGAGACTGCACATGTTAATATCTACACTCTGAACAGAGTAATTTTATTTTTTCCTACTAAAATTAATAAAACCTCCCTTCCCCTTCCACATGAATGAACAGAATATACACATACCTGTTAAACACGTTCTCACTTGCAGCATACTTGTCCAGTTTCCCCAGTGGCGTCAACATTTCATCTTGTGAGACAAAGTCCAGGGCTGAAGGTATAATAATCACATCAGACTCTGAGCTGTAGTCATCCACACCAACTATCAGAGACATCAGAAATACTCCTTATAACACTCTGAAACTAACAAATACCCCTTGCAGCATAGGTATGTTTCTGCAAAGAATCCCAAGAGAATCTTAAAATGTATCTGGAGCCACCACAACTGAAGGACACCTCCTTTCTTTTTGCTACAGATGAGCCCTAACTGCCTCTCAAAGCACAACAGTCAGAGGCTACAGAAATTCAGTATGGGGCAACAGAGTGATCAGTCTTGAGAATTTATATGTTCAATCACTGCATTAACAACTTGTGAATAAATATACAAAACATCAAGCAAAGAAAGTTAACTTCCGCAATGCATAAGATAAAAATTAATGAAACTAGTATCTGCTTCACTTAACAGAGGAAGCTAAACACCATTAGCATATTTATATGCATTAAGCAAATATTTATTAAATACATTTGTGCCAAGTACCAGGCTGGATGCCTGGGAAACAACAATGAAAATATTAGTGATTACATCTTCGAGGAACTAATATTCTACTGAGAAAACAACTGATCTTAAAATGACCACTGTAATGAAGGTATATACAAATTATATGCAAGAAATCCACTTAAGGTGCAGAACAACATCATGACAGAATGGCTAAAAACCAACCAGAGGCAACAGTATCAAAGGAACTTTGAGTGTATAAATAGCATGGACAGCCAAACAACAAGGACCACCTGAATGAAAGGCATCTGCTGGAATTGTTACTTTGGTGCCAGACAGCAGGTACCCAGGTCAACTAACAAGGGCAATCTTCCATCCCATGAAAGTGGAAAAGCCAAAGTACAGTGACTGAAGAGGTTAGGAACATTTGAGAAGTGAACACCATGAATGTGACACAGGGTTTCCAGAACTGTGGCTCAAAATAATCGACAGAATTAGACTACTAGCCAGGGCATACAAGATGAAACGAAGATAGTGATACGAAACACACACACACACATAAATATGAAAGTAAGTAGTGAACAAATATGCTGAAGTTCTAGGAACAGAAGAATATAATTGGAGAAAAAATTATGAGGTTGGAAGAGATGGAATTCAGAGCTAAGGTAAGCAGTGAGACAAATAAGAACTCTTTAACAGTAAGGCATATAGGCTCTTTTCCAAAGTCCTGAGAGCTTTCAAATAAACAGTTCATTTTCTTACTTCCCAGCATGTCTAACTCCATTCTGTTTAACTGATTTACTTCCCTGCATGGCACCTGCCGTCATCTGATAGGTATGAGCTGCTCTTACTTTACTGTCATTCTCTCCACAGTGCTATACTGGCTCCAATTCTCATTGTATTCATTAGCTGAGCTTCAGATTATCTTCTGGCACAAAGCAGGCCTTTCAGTATTTCAGAAACCAATACATACTAAGATTTTAAAAATCTTTTGTATTTATTTTATTTATTTGAAAGGCAAAGCTGGGGGAGGGTCAGGAGAGAAATAGATGTATCCACCACTTGCTGGCCCACTCCTCAAATGCCTTAAAAATCAAGGCTGGGCCAGGCCGAAGCCAGGAGCCTGGAACTCACTCTAGGTCATCCTCGTGGCTGGCAGGTGCTCAGGTACTGGAGCCATCACCTGCTGCTGCCTAGGATGCATCATCAGGAAGCTGGATTGGAAGCAGAGCCAGACTTGAACCAGGGACTCCAATGTGGGACATCATGTCCCAACAGGACTCTTTTTAAAAATTCATTTTAATTAACTAATTAATTAATTTTCATTTTAGTTGAAAGGCAGAGAAACAGAGACATAGATCTTCCATCTGTTGATTGAAATGCCCAAATGCCCACAAGAGCTGGGCCAGGCAGAAGCCAATAGCCGGTAACTCTATTCTGGTCTCTCACATGGGTCTCAGGACCCAAGTACTTGAGCCATCACTTGCTGCGTCCCAAGGTGTGCACCAGCAGGAAGCTGGATTGGAAGCGGAGGAACCAGGCTTGAATGTGGCACTCAATTAGGGGAGGCAGGCATCCCAAGCAGCGACTGAATCGTTGCGCCAAATGTCCACCTCTGAAGAGAGAACACTGGAAGAATTATTTTTACTTCCACATAACACTGTCAGAAAGAAGGTGCAAAACACAACAGAGCTACTTTTAACTATTTTAACTTACTAAAATAAAAAATAATTTCTGTATTTTAAAAAATCACCTAAACATGCTCTTCCACTTCTGACAAAGATGGACTAACAAAGTCCAAATTTACCCTTACATCTTAAATTATTAAAAAAGAAAAAATATATAAAAGAATGGTTTCAGGTTAAAATATATAAATCATGGTTTCAGACACTGAACAAGGGCAGTGATCCTGGAGAGGGGAAACAAACACAATGAGCCCTACATTGCTCCAGCTGACCGCCTGGAACACGCGCAGGCCATGGTGCAAGGAGAGCCCCCAGACCTCACAGCACACCACCTGAGCTGAGAACTCAGGAAGGCCACGGCAGCTGCACAGTACCACAGAGAAGAGAGCTTCACAGAAAATGAGGTTGCAAGAGCTGCAAAAGGTTTCCTTTCCTGAATATTCTCAGGTAAATACCAGAACAAAATATGGGCAACAAAATATCTGGGACTGAGAATTACTTGAAAAAGCTATCTGAAAAGATCAGGTGGACCAATGCTCAGTTATCACAAAGGACCAACAATAGTTCATGGTGCCACTATCCAAAATGAAAACAACTCTTTAAGACACACAGCAACAGGCAATACAAGGGTCTTGCCTCAAAAGTGTCAAATAATTAGTCCTAGATTAAGGCAGCCCTGGCTTTGCCTAACAAAGCTTAAAACAAATCTCAAAATGGGGGCAGAGCTGGCATCCCATATGGGCGCCGGATCTAGTCCTGGGTGCTCCTCTTCCAGTCCAGCTCTCTGCTGTGGCCCGGGAAAGCAGGGGAGGATGGCCCAAGTGCTCAGGTGCCTGTAACCGTGTCGGAAGGAAGAAGCACCTGGCCCTGGCTTTGGATTGGCATAGCTCCAGCAGTGGCGGCTATTTGGGGGCTGAGCCAACGGAAGGAAAACCTTTCTCTCTCTCTCTAACTGCCTGTCAAATAAATTAAAAAAAAAAATCTCAAAATGAACAGATTGTGCTAATTAACTTACCTATTTCCCAGAAATGTAAATAATATAAAAAATACCTGGTGGAGTAGAGTGCCAGATCAATCCAGCAAGTGATGGCCTGGGCCTCTGATACCATGTAGGATACAGTTCCTGGCTCCTGGCTGTTGCAGGCATTTGAGATGTGAATCTGCAGATGAAAGCTATTCCATCCCTAGCCCCCTGCCAACCCATCACTCTGCATTTCAAGTAGATGAAAATAAATATTTTAGAAAAATAGCTGGCATTCAGCAAGGTAAAATCCACTATGTCTAACATCCAATAAAAATTACTAGCTATGCAAAAAGCAGAGAAATACAAACCATAAAGAGAAATAAATTCAACAAGGGAAACATATCCAGAGCAAACAAAGATGACAGAATTAGATAAGGATATTGAAACACTTTATAACTATATTCCGTATGTTCAATAAGATAGGAAAAAAGCATAAGCATGTTAAGAAAAGGCATGAAGATATTCTAGAAGATCCAAACTGGTCAGCTAGAAATGAAAAATACTGAGTTGAAAAATACACGAGTTGAAAAATAATTAGTAGCAAGTTCAACACTACAAAGCAGGACATGGATGTGGCACAGTGGTGGATTCAACTCTTGGGATGCCTGAATCCCATATCAGAGTGCCTGGCTACGCAGACTCTGATCCAATTTCCTGCTAATATGCACCCTGGGAAGCAGCATGTGATGGGTGAAATACTTGGATCCCTAAGACCCAGGAGAGAGACCTATATGAAGCTCTTGATTCCTGGCTGTTGTGAGCATTTGGGGAGTGAACCAGTGAGTGGAGGATGTCTCTCCATCTGTATCTTTTTCAAATAAAATGAAAATAATTAATTTTTAAAAATATGACAAAGGAAAAGATTAGTGATCTTGAAGAAACAGCATGAAAAAAGTATTCTCAATTAAAGAGAGAAAAATATGGGGAGAGGAGGAGGAGCATCAATTAACTGTAGGAAAATTTCTAACATTCTAATATGTGCAATGGAATTCCCCCAAGGAGGAAGGGTGATATAAAACAATTAGTGAAAAATAACATTTTTCCAAATTTGGTAAAAATGATCAACCCAGAGTCAATGGATTGGATGAATCTCGTGAGCAAGAAATGTGATGATAAAGAGACCAAGACATAATATTAACTAAACATCTTAAAACTAGAGATAAAATCTTTTAAGCAGCCAGAGAAAAACTCACATTACACACAAAGCAAACAATGACAGCTGACTTCTCATCTGAAACAACAGAAGTCAGGAGACAGTGGGGCAACAACTTTAAAGAAGTAAAGAAGGAAACAATGTCAACCCACAGCTCTGTACCCACTAGCCTTTTAAATATGTATCGTTTAAATGTGAGGCTGAAATGAAGACTATCAGAAAAGCGGACATCATCCATAGAAGACATGCACAATACGAAATATTACAGAAAGTTCTTCAAGCAAATGGAAAGTTATACCAGATGGAAATTTGGAACTACACAAAGCAATCAAGAGCATGCTAAATAGTAATATGTAAATTAAAGCCTTTTATCCTAAAAATCTCTTTAAAAGATAATCATTTGGGGCTAGTGCTGTGACATAGTAGGTTAAGCCTCCGCCTGTGGTAACAGCATCCCATATGGGTGTCAGTTCATGTCCCAGGTGCTCCAATCCAGCTCTCTACTATGGCCTGGGAAGGCAGTGGAGAATGCCCCAAGTGCTTGGGACACTACACCCATGTGGGAGACCCAGAGGAGGGTCCTGGCTCCTAGCTTCAGATCAGCTCAGCTCCGGCCATTGCAGCCATTTGGGGAGTGAACCAGCAGATCGAAGACTCCTCCCCCCACACCCTCTTCCCTCTCTTTCTGTCTGTAGCTCTGCCTCTAAAATAAATAAAATCTAAAAAAGATAATTGTTTAAAGTAAAAAATATAATATTCTAAGAATGAGTTGCGGGGTTTATAACATACACAGAAGTAAAATACATGACAACAATAGCACAAAGGTAAGGAAAGGGTGATGTTGATGTCATAAAGTTCTTTTTCACTGGATGAACAGAAATATGACAGTTCATCAAAAAGATCAAGGAAAATGAGTATTATAAAAAAATTATGCATGGCTTTCAAAATACTTGCACCAATACTGAATTATCTTTTAACTCCATTTTCCACATTGTGATAAATTAAAGATACAGTCAAGTTAAAAATTCCTGCTCAATCATTATTCCTGCCCCCCCCCCAAACAAACAACTTTCATAAGACATACATATCACTAACCAGCCAATAAAGGCCATAAACAATCCAAAAGAAGGCAGGAAAAGAAGATAAATAGAACAAGGGGGAGATGGGACCATTAGATGGAAAACAGTGAGAAATCCAAACTCAATCATTTTAGTTAAGTAAAGTGTGTTCAAATGTGTATCTAATTAAAAGGCAGAGACTGTCAAGTTGGATTTAAAATTAACACCTAGCCATGGATATAATTACTTACAGAGTACAGAAAAATTCCATACAGCTTATTAAAATGTATAAATTATATCAAGATACCTTACTAAAGAGTTGTAAAAGCCAGGCAGGCATTCTCATTTGGGCTCAGTTTTCGCCTATTAACACAAGATTGTTGAGCTAACACGACCTCCAAGACAGCTTCATGCAAGCTCTAGAATTCTACGACTATGACCAAACTGTTTCATCAGAGTCCTATCCATGTTCATCTTAAAGATAACAATAATACTGCTTCTGGCCCACAACAAGCAAGGGGAACACTCCCACTGTTTGTCTATCGCTCTGTTCAAGACCAACCTGGAGCAATTACCTAAAACACAGATTTGCTAGATCTCACATACAGCTAAGGAGCATGCAGACTGGGAGTGAGGTGCAGAGTCCTGAACATCAATAAATACCCCCACTGATTCAAACACGGACTGCTCCACAACTTTATTTGAGAAACACACTCCCTAGAAGGTATCAAGATCATATCTCTTCAGCCTTTTTGTCATCACTCTAAGTAGTGGATGACAACAATTTCATAAAGTGGGTGTTCCACTCTGGCACTGACACTGATAACAAAGGTTCACTTGTGTATTCCAATACTGCTGCTGTATCAATTATCATTGATAATTTATCAATGGAATCATTCTCATCCAAATCATCCTCTCCCAGGTAAAGCTACTTAAAAAGATTTCCTCATCAACGAGACTGTGGAGTTCATCTTAATGGAGGCCACAAAGACATGACTGCCATGGCTACAGAATTCAAACTCATCAGGAGAAACTCAGAAATAATCAATAAAACATATGAGGGGGCAGTAGCCAAAAGTTCTAATATATTATTAAAAAAAGGAAAGACTTCAAACTTCTGCATCAAAATAAACTTGCCTTTTAATTTCATGTTTCTATGAGCTTTTCAAGGAACTCTCATATCACCATTAATGAAAAATCCTACAGAAAATATATCCTAAGTGATGGCACAGTCAACATCCTCAAATAAAACAGCACAGAGGAAGTAAATACAGCTATACTGCTACAAGGTTCCAGAGTTTATTCAAAGCTAATACATTAAATGAGGAATAAAGATGAAAATTACAATTCTGGGGGCTGAGCAGTGACTTAGCAGGTAAAGCTGCCACCTGCAGTGCTGGCATCCCATGTGGGTGCTGGTTCAAGTTCCAGCTGTTCCACTTCCAGTCCAGCCCAGCTATGGCCTGGGAAAGCAGTGGAAGATGGCCAAAGTCCTTGGGTCCCTACACTCACGTGGGAGACCCAAAAGAAGCTCCTGGCTCCGTTTTGGCCCAACTCTGGCCATTGAAGCCCTTTGGGGAGTGGACCAGCAGATGGAAGACCTCTCTCCCTGTCTCTGCCTCTCTGTAACTCTGCCTTTCAAATAAATAATCTTTATTTTAAAAGATTTTATTTATTTATTTGAGAGGTAGAGTTACAGACAGTGAGAGAGAGAAACAGTGGTTCACTCCCCAAATGGCTGCTTCAGCCGGAACTACGCCAATCTGAAGCCAAGAGCCAGGTGCTTCCCCCTGGTCTCCCACGCGGGTGCAGGAGCCCAAGCAACTGGGCCATCCTCCACTGCCCTCCCAGGCCACAGCAGAGAGCAGGACTGGAAGAGGAGCAGCTGGGACTAGAACCCAGGGTCCAAATGGGACCTGGTGCCTCAGGCGGAGGATTAGCTAAGTGAGCCACGGTGCCAGCACCAATAAATAAATCTTAAAAAAAAAAAAAAAATTACCATCCTGACAGTAATCTCTGAAACAAAAGATAAGATAGGAAAAATACAGAAATCAAAAAGAGGATGTATGTATATTATCAGCTAAAACAGACTTAAAGACAAAGGATATTACTAGAGATAAAGAAGAAAGATACTTCATAATCATGGAAGGTTCAGGAGCAGGCATCTGGCATAGTGGTTAAGATGGTGGTTAGGGCCAGCGCCGTGGCTCACTAGGCTAATCCTCTGCCTGTGGCGTCGGCACCCAGGGTTCTAGTCCCCATTGGGGCGCCAGATTCTGTCCTGGTTGCTCCTCTTCCAGTCCAGCTCTCTGCTGTGGCCTGGGAAGGCAGTGGAGGATGGCCCAGGTCCTTGGGCCCTGCACCTGCATGGGAGACCAGGAGGAAGCACCTGGCTCCTGGCTTCAGATCGGCGCAGCGCGCCGGCCATAGAGGCCATTTGGGGGGTGAACCAACGGAAGGAAGACCTTTCTCTCTGTCTATCTCACTGTCTAACTCTGCCTGTCAAATAAATAAATAAATAAATAATAAAAATTAAAAAAAAATGATGGTGGTTAGGACACCCATGTTCCATACTGGAGAACTCGGGTTCAATTCCTGGCTCCAGCTCCTGATCCCAGCTTTCTGTTAAAGCAGATTCTGGACAGAGGCAATGATGGCTCAATTCACTGGTTTCTCATCATCCGTATGGCTCCCCAGCTTCCGCCAGGCCTAGCTCCAGCCACTGTAGCCATTTGGGGAGTGAACCAAAGGATGAGGGGCACTCTCTCTCAAAAAACTAAAAATTTATAAAATGGTCAGTAACCATTCTTCTTTCTAAATAACTAATTTATGGATTCTTAAAACAGTGTGATAACCTTATCCCTGTTTTATGTCCTTTAAAATTCAGTCTCTTCAACTGATAAAATGTTTACAATCATGTCATTTTCAATATCATTTGAAATTTTAAAATTAGTGGTCACTCAGAAGCACTTTTTCAAGTTATATATTTCTTCCCCAAATTCTGCTACTCTCTCTCCAAATAAACTTAGATGGCTGTCATTGCCTGCCAAAGGGGAGCCAAGAGGAAAAGGAAAAGGAAGGTCACTTGTGAGCTCAACATGAGACATACGTCCAACAAATAAACAGGCATTCTCCGTTTTCCAAAATGTGGTATTTAACTATTAAGTAAAAGCTTCCACAAAGAAGTTGTAGATAAATCTTTTTTAAAAGTTGGAGTTTTGGGGCTGGCGCCTTGGCGCAGTAGGTTAATCCTCTGCCTCTGGCGCTGACATCCCATATGGGCACCAGTTCTAGTCCCAGCTGCTCCTCTTCCAATCCAGCTCTCTACTGTGGCCTGGGAAAGCAGTAGAAGAAGGCTCAAGTGCTTGAGCCTCTGCACCCACATGGGAGACCAGGAAGAAGCCCAGATCTGCGCAGTTCTGGCTGCTGCAGTCATTTGGGGAGTGAACCAATGGACGGAAGACCTTTCTGTTTCCCCCTCTCATTGTCTGTACCCTACCTCTCAAATAAATAAATAAAATCTAAAAAAAAAAAAGGCTTTTACTGAATCTTAATAAAATAGAAGCCTCACAGAATATAAATCTGGGATATAAACTAAGACTCCAAACGTAAGGCTTGGTTCATCCCAATTCCATGATCCTTCGAAAACTGCTGCTTAACACAAATCAGACTACATATACCCTTCTTGTTCCACATGGTGAGAGCAATCAAGTATGTTACAATGTGGATACAGAGAACATAAAGTAAGCTGCCAAGGAAGAGACAGTATCACAGTGATGTCTGCCTTTGCTACTTATAGAACCCAGTCTTTCCCTTTGTATAAAGATCATGTAGAAGAAACAAAATCACCCTCATAATTAAGTAGCCTCTAATGCTACCTGTGGCTCCCTGCACATGACACATGAATCCAAAGCAGAAAACAACATCCCAATTTTTAGCTGTTTATGGAAAACAGTATCTAAAATGCGAAGGTTTAAAGCTGGGTTCATGCTGGAATTTTAAATTTAATCACTACATAGCTCTGGCAAATGTGGTGTGGAAAGGCAGAGATTTTTTGAAGGAAGACAAATCCAGGTTCATCTCAGGGTCTATCACTTAGGGACTATCTACATGAAGCTAACGAAGCACCTAACTTGTTTTAATCTGTTTCCGTACCTATGAAACACTCATCTGTCAAGACTTGTAAAAAATGCATCCATAGACCCTGTCTATAAAGTATCCAACATGGGCCAGCATTGTGGCACAACAGGTTAAGTTGCCGTCCCATATGGGCACTGGTTTTAATCTTGGCTGCTCTACTTTTTTTTTTTTTTAAAAATTTATTTATTTATTTGAAAATCAAAGTTACACAGAAAGAGAAGTCTTCCATCTGCTGGTTCACTCCCCAGTTGGCCGCAATGGCCACAGCTGCGCTGATTCAAAGCCAGGAACCAGGAGTTTCTTCCAGGTCTTCCCATGCGTGTGCACGGGCCCAAGAATTTGGGCCATCTTCTACTGCTTTCCCAGGCCATAGCAGAGAGCTGGATCGGAGGTGGAGCACCTGGGACTTGAACCAGCATCCATATGGGATGCTGGTACTGCAGGCGGCAGCTTTACCTGCTACACCACAGTCCTGGCCCTGGCTGATTTACTTCTGATCCAGCTCCTTGTTACTGCACCTGGGAAAGAGTGGAGGATGGCCCATGTGCTTGGGCTCCTGCACCCATGTGGGAGACCCGCTGCAGCTCCCAGCTGCTGGGCAGCCCTGGCTGTTGTGGCCATCTAGGGATTGAACCAGTGGATGGAAGATCCCTCTCTTTCTATTTCTCCCTCTCTATAACTGCCTTTCAAATAAATAAAATAAAAACAACAAAAAAGTATCCAACATAGGCAAGTAAGATGTTCCCTCCCACTTGGCATTTTGGTTTGCTTCTGAACACAGAAAATTTCAATTTCATTTCTATGTGTGTGGTTTATAGAAAATTATTCATTATCCGAGATACATGCTCCCATCCCCTGGTTTATTCCTCAAATCCTTGTATTGGCCAGGACTGGGTTAAAGCCAACACCAGGAGCTGGCAACTCAATCCAAGTCTCACGTGGGTGGTAGAAGGCCAATTATGTGAGCTACCATGTCCTGCCTTCCAGGGTGTCTGCATTAGCAGCAAGCTGGACGGAAACTACTTATGCAGTTTTTCCCTCTCACCCTCCGTCCCTCCCTCCTTCCTTCCTTGCTTTCTCTCTCTAAAAATTTAACTGCTTATCTGAAAGACAGAGCAACAGAAAGAACAGAGACGGGGAGACTTTCCATCTACTGGTTCACGCCCCAAATGCCTGCAAACACTAGGTCTGGGTAAGGCTGAATTCGCGAGCCTGGTCTCCCACAAGGCAGCAGGGGCCCAAGAACTGGCCATCCCCTGCAGCCTCGGAAGCTGGATCAGAAGTAGAGAAATTAGGACTCCTTAAGATTTTTCCTTTCATATTGAGCCTAGACCATCACCTAACTATTCCCTAAAATGATTTTTTTCATAATTCCTTAGTAAACTTAAACTCCCTTGATAGCCTCACTTACCCCTCAAGACAAATACAGTCTGCCCTATTTCTCTTTCACTGTTGTGACTCTCTTCTCAAAAATCAGCAATAATTTGTCAGTAATTAGAAGCCCCTTCTCGGACCTGTTGTCTTACTTTACAGAAATGCTGGCACCCAACCTTCCCAACAACTTTGTACAACCTTGAGTATTTGTCTATCTTTCTGGGCTATTTTTGCTTACTTTGTTCTGACCCTTTTATGTAGTTTCCCTATGCTTCTGGCTTCATACACGTATTTCACACACACAGCTATGCTGTGAATGAGTCCCCCAAAGTCCATGTGTTGGAGACTTCATCTCCAATACAGCAGTGTCAGGAGATGGGGTATAATGGGAGGGTGTCTGGGTCACGGGGACACCCATTATGGCAAGAGTAAACTCCATATAAAAGGACCAGTCTGTCCCCTCTCCCAACTTCCCTCTTTCTCTCCATGCCCACCGTACCCTTCCTCTATGAGATGACACAACAAAAAAGGTTTTTGCCAGATGCATTCTGTCAATCTCTCAGCATCCAGAATCATGAGCCAATAGACTCCTGTTCCAAATATATTATCCAGTCTGTGGTGGTATCCTCAGAGCAGCACAAAACTCTCTCTCTCTCTCTCTCTCTCTCTCTCTCTCTGCCCTCTCCTTGGGAAATTCAGATGATCTCTGAAGTTCTCTCAGCCTGATCCCTTGACCCATATATGTACATGCTCTATAAAACCTCCACCTCAATGTCATATTTGTTCTAAAAATTAAACCGTTCAAACTAATCTCAGAAAATCAGCTCCTGCTTATGACTTTCCCACTAGGTAACCAGCCCCATCCCCAACGGGCTTTGATGTAGATTTTATCAAGTCCCTGTATCTCTTCCTTAGCCTACAGTTCCTCTGTAAAGATGAACTCATTAAGGGAGCAGCACAGTGGCTCCTCCAGTCACCACCTCAACCTTAGCCTCTGTTCTCACAGCCTTTGCCAGAACTGGCAGGACTTGAAATTAGCTACCATCTTGGTTTTAAACTCCAGCTGAGATGTTTTTCAGGAACTTCAAGCCCTGTACAAAACAAAGTAGTAACTAATCTTCCCATAAGGCCCCAGACTGCTGGAGCCCACACTGCCATCAAAACATCTTCAAAAGAAGCGCTAGGGACCAACCAGAGACCCACACACAAGCCGATAATGCATTGTTCATCCCCAGCTTTTGATTCACTAACTTTATTCCCAGGAATTAGGCGAGCTGCCCAGCTCGTTGCTCTACACTTTGCAATACACACAAGCTTTTTCCATCACCCCTGTGTCAGCGGTGAATCAATGGCTTGCTGTGTGCAAAGGGACCCATCTTGGGGTGTTTGATAGCAACTACATCAGAGAGGCTCGGATATGCATTGTCTAGAGCAAACCAGTGTACTTTAATCCCAAATACACGAAGACTTTTCTGGGGATAAATCCAACTGGATAATGTAGGAGAATTTTCCAGACCCACACTTTCAGGAGTCTCTATCCCGAAAATGTGCTGGGGGGGGGGGGGGGGCTGGATCTAAGGTTTTCTTCCCTTCATAATTTTTCCTTTCCCCTTGTATGACAAAGGTGCCTCTAAACTGTCTCAGACCTCTTAGGATGCATGCCCCTAAACACCCTTCAGTGCCAAACTCAGCTGGGAAAGGCCTTCTTGAGAAACAAAGGGGGCCTTTGACATATGAGTGAAAATGTTGAGAGAACTCTCTAAGGACTGTAATAAATACTTTTACTGTCAAGCGGTATCCAATCCTCTACTTAAAAAAATATAAGAAAAACAAAAAACTGAAATACCAGAAGCTCACTGCAAATAACCTGGGGTATATATGATGGAAACAGTTCAAGAAAATGAGTGGTACTGCTAACAAAACCCTTTCTATTCCTATCAATGTATTTACATCAACTATATTTCTCAGTGCTTACAGTTTTAAAATGCCGGCGCCGGGTGCCAGTGCCACAGGCGGAGGATTAGCCTAGTGAGCCGTGGTGCCGGCCCTATATTCCATTTTAAAAAGTGATAGAAGGGTATGCATTTGGTTTAGCAGTTAAGATGTCGGCTTCCCATTCAGAGTGCCTGGGTTTTAATTCCTGGCTCCAGGTCCTGACTCCAGGTTCCTGCTAATGCAGATCCTGGAAGGCAACAGTGATGGCTTAATTACATGGGTTACTGCCACTCAGTGGGAGACCTGGGATTGAGTGTCTGGATGTTGCAGGCATTTGGAAAATAAACCAGTAGATGGGTGTGAGGTTTGGTGAGACAGGTAAGCACCGTATACAGCAAACATGAACAAAGTCATCACTATCTCTTTTTTTATACTGTTGACGCTGGCCTGGATCACCTGGCCTAGGCCATCCTAGCCAGATTTCTCCACCTTAGAGTTCCTTCTCCACTTCCTCACCCCACCCCCACCTCCTCCACACTATACTCTTTTTTTTTTTATGATTTATTTATGCAGAGGCAGATAGAGAATGCTGGTACACTCTCAAAATGACTGGCTCATTCCCCAAACAGCCACAACAGCCGAAGCTGTGCCAATGCGAAGCTAGGAGCTTCTTTTGGGTCTCCCACACAGGTGCAGGGGCCCAAGGACTTGAGCCATCTTCTACTGCTTTCCCAGGCCACAGCAGAGAGCTAGATTGGAAGCAGAGCAGCCAGGACTCAAACCAGCACCCATAGGGGATGCCAGCACTGCAGGCAGCAGCTTTACCCGCTGTGCCACACCCCGGCCCCCACCCCTATCTCTTAACAAGAAACAGGTCCTTATAATCAATAATTAAGCAGCCAGAATCCAACTATCTCATTGTACTGAACAGATTAGCAAAAACTGGTTTGTGCCAGCTTGAGTGGCCATCTGACAGCCAACCCACCTTTGCTTCACTGCAGTGTAGCAAAACACAAACTCTTGGGAGTAGACTGAAGGTGTTAATAGAACATGCAAGGTATGTTACAGCATATTACCTCAACTGCACTTGCATGGACAAAGACTATCGTGAACATGGTAAAGGACCCTCTTATCAGTAAAGGGTACCGCCCTGAGCTGACAAACCTGTTAAAACCCCTGGGCACTGGGGCTAGCAGGTTAAAGCTGCTGCCTGTGACACTGGCATCCCACATCTGTGTTGGTTCATGTCCTGGCTGCTCCACTTCCAATCCAGCTCCCTGCTGGTGCGCCTGGGAAACCAGTGGAAGATGGCCCAAGTGCCTGGGCCCCTGCACCCACGTAGGAGAACTGCATGAAGCTCCTGGCTCCTGGCTCCTGGCTCCAAGCCCAGCCCTGCACTGGGTGTTTCAGGTACTTGGAAAATGAACCAGAGGATGAAAGAAATCTGCCTCTACCTCTCTCTGTGACTCTGCCTTTCAAAAAAAGAAATCTTAAAAATTCAAAAAAGAAAGAAATCATATGAAAGAGAAATAAATAAAAAGACAGAAAAAGAAAGAGAGAGAGAGAGAAAAAGAAAAAGAGGGAAATCACATGTTAAAAAAAAATCCTGGGCGCTACAGAAGTTCACTTTCTGGACCTGCCTCACCTTGCCTGTGGGGTTCGTACTTTCACTTTGTCAGTAAATCCTTTGCTTAAACTGACTGTGTCCAGTTCTGAAATTTTCTGTGTTGATACCAAGAGCTTAGACCCTCTTGCTTCCTGCCTCCACCATCTGTGGCAAGCCCACCATGAAGAGACAGCCCACAGGAGGAGAGAAAGCCCACAGGAAGCATAAAGCCCACTGATAAATGAGCCAGTGAGTTTTCTCTCTCTCACCTTCCTTGTGCTGTAGAGGGAGGTGTAGCCATGACCTGTACCCACGTTGTGAAGTGCCCCACTTCTGTCTGTCACCAACTAGTTGTGGACTTGCTACACTGTTTAACTTCTACTTCATTTATACCTTTTCTAAACTCTCATCCCTACTTCCTGCTCTTTAAAGGTCAATGTTCCAGCATTGATTTCAGGGCCATCATTAATGAAGTACTTGGTCCATGGCAGCCAGCTCCCAGCCCTGGCCCTGCTCACAGAAGCATGGTATGCAGCTGTTGCTGGCGGCCAAGGCGGCAGCCCCAGGGGCACTGGAGGCGGGCCTGCTCCTGCTCCTGCAGCATGGCAGTCTTGCTGAGGTTTGAGCCCCCAGGCAGCAGGCCCACTTTAGCCCTTACTACCCTGCTGCTCCTGGCTTTTCCACCTACAAGACTTTGGTTCCAGGGCCAGCGCTGTGACACAGCGGGTTAATGCCCTGGCCTGAAGCGCCGGCATCCCATATGGGCGCCAGTTCTAGTCTCAGTTGCTCCACTTCTGATGGAGCTTTCTGCTATGGCCGTGGAGGATGGCCCAAGTCCTTTGGCCCCTGCACCCACATGGGAGACCTGGAAGAAGCTCCTGGCTCCTGGCTTTGGATCGGCGCAGCTCACATCTGTGGAGTGAATCATCGGATGGCAGACCTCTCTCTCACTCTCACTCTCCTTCTCCTCTCTCTGTGTAACTTTTTCAAATAAATAAATCTTAAAAAAAAAAAAAAAAGACTTTGGTTCCTTCCCACTCACTTTAGGAATCCAGCATCTGCTGCTTTGCTGCAATCCTCCACACCCTCAATAATGCCCAAAAGGTGGTTTTTGGCGATGTTCCTAATGTACAGCAGACTCCTCACATCTACTATCAGAGAACTCCTTGACACCTTTCATGATTAAAAAAAAAAAAAAAAAGTAAAAAGTAGCACCACTCACCCTTCAATTCATTCCTATTAGGACCATTTCTATGGCCCTATACTGGCCAGACCAGTAGTGCTGGGCAGGCCACCAACTGGTGAGGACTGGGAGGATGAGATGTAAGATTTTTGTCACCAATCCTAGAATCCCTGCCCCTCCTCAGAAGTAGTCCCAGGAGCCACGTACGCCTAGGCAAATAGTGGCCCGTGGACGCTGGGACACCATGTTTAGGCAATAAACGAGTTCACCTCCAAGGATGCTCAGAGTGTCACAGGCTGCAGGAGGAAGTCTGGGACGCCAGATCTGATCCAGTCCACTGAGGGGCCTCTCACTGGACTATATGGGGCTCTCACAGAGCTGCCACACACCCTACTCCTATTTTCTCTTTCTCAAGTTACAAAGAGACTCTCACTCATGGGCAACTCTTCATCCATGCCCACTGACTCATCACTGGGCTGCCTTTGAAATAACTGGAATACCTTTATCTTCATACTTTTTAACCCCCCTCTATGCTCCTTGCCAGAAACAGTTCAGCTAGGGTCACTTGGATTGGAGCGTCCTGTCATCTGGATGTGGAGAACCTTTGCTCCCAAGGGAAGGAGGCAGTGAAGATGTGGGAGGACAGCAAGAGTACATGTCCCACAGGCTAATCCTCCGCCTTGTGGCGTCGGCACACCGGGTTCTAGTCCCGGTTGGGGCGCTGGATTCTGTCCCGGTTGCCCCTCTTCCAGGCCAGCCCTCTGCTGTGGCAGGGAGTGCAGAGGAGGATGGCCCAACTGCTTGGGCCCTACACCCCAGGGGAGACCAGGATAAGCACCTGGCTCCTGGCTTCGGATCAGAGCGGTGCGCCGGCCGCAGCACACTGGCAGCAGCGGCCATTGGAGGGTGAACCAATGGTAAAGGAAGACCTTCCTCTCTGTCTCTCTCTCACTATCCACTCCGCCTGTCAAGGAAAAAAGAAGTACATGTCCCTTCTTTCTGCACAACTGATCTAAACCAATACAGGTAAAAGCTGGGGAGATGCTCATAGGACCACACTAAGTTCACTGAGGAATTTCAGATCTTAGCCCTAACCTGTGATCTAAACTGGGCTGGCTTACGTATTGCTCTGTCTACCTGTGGCACTCAGGAGCGGAAAAAGCGAATCTGGGCTAATGCCCTGGTGGCTCAACAGCCCAACCAATATGCTACAGGAGCTACAGACAGGCCCTAACTGGAACTATCAAAGAGGTCATGAAAACTCAGGGTTTCAAGACCATATGGTTACCTGCTTGGTGGCTGGGATGAAAAAAATGTTGTCAAGCCTGTAAATTACAACAAAACCAGGAAGGTAACAGGACACAAGGAAGGAAACCCAGCCCTATTCCAAGGAGGACTGGAAGAGGATATAAAGCTCGGGGGGGGGGGGGGGCATTTTTCTGTGAAGAGCCAGTGGATATTTATATGACATCATTTGCAGGCCATACAAAGTTACTAACTTAAAAAGTAGCCTATGGGGCTGGCACTGTGATGCAGTGGGTAAAGCCACTGCCTGTAGTGCCCGCATCCCATAAGGGTGCCAGTTCGAGTCCCAGCTCTTCACTTCCGATCCAGCGCTCTGCTATGGCCTGGCAAAGCAGTAGAAGACGACCCAAATCCTTAGGTCACTGCACCCACGTAGGAGACCCACAAGAAGCTCCCTGCTCCTGGCTTCGGATCAGCGCAGCTCTGGCTGTTGCGGCCAGCTGGGGAGTGAATCAGGATGGAAGACTCTCTCTCTCTCTCTCTCTCTCTCTCTGCCTCACTCTGATCTCTCTCTCTCTTTCTCTCTCTCTGCCTCTCCTCTCTCTGTGTAACTCTGATCTCTCTCTCTCTCTGCCTCTCCGCTGTGTAACCCTGATCTTCAAATAAATAAATAAATCTTTAACAAAAAATTAGCCCGCTATAGATCTGTTGGATTTTGAGCCCTGCCTATGGTTGTCTCAGCAGGGCCAGACTGAATGATTGCATGGATCTTAAGGGCCCAGAGGACAGATATTCCCTACCTGTGCCTTAAAGAAACACACCAACACAGAGCCCGGCACCCCTGAGAGACAGGCCTTGCTTGGTGCCCATTTCCTCTGTCAGTCAGCCCCAGACGTGAAGCTGGAACACTGGCACAAAGATTATCACTATCTAAAAGGGCCACCAGTACTACATCCTCAGTGCAAACAAGAAGGACACTGGAAACGAAACTTCCCTCAACTCAGCATCCTGTATCGGCATGCTGATTTGAATCCCAGCTGTTCCACTTCCAATCCAGCTCCCTGCTAATGTGCCTGGGAAAGCAGAGAAAGATAGTCTAATTCTTTGGGTTCCTGCACTCATGTGGGAGACCCCAGTGGAGTTCCAGGCTTCTGGCTTCGGCCTCACCATTACGGCCATTTGGGGAGTGAACCAGCAGGTAAAAGAAACCCAACTCTCTCTGCAATTCTGCCTTTCAAATAGGTTAATAAATAAACCCTTAAAGGACTTTACTTCTGATTTTCTCTTTGATCCAGACACCCAGGATCAAATAAAAGGTATCACTGATTTGGGTCAAGTACAAAGGTCCTGACAGAATATGGTAACAAAGTTCTCCCAGCACCGGATCCCCAGGACCACAGTTAGCTGTTTCACCAGATCTGTTGCTAAGAACTTGGGATGAAAGGATCTCTAATGACTGATGACCGCAACCGGGTGCAAAGTCAAGTACTACTTAGCACCCTGCTACGGTAAAACTTCAAGGAATCCTTGACCCCACCTTACAGGGAGCAACAAAGGACCTCGGACACCTGATGATCCTTGATAATAGATGAGTAGATGGCTCAGTTTCACCCCAATTTGGACAATAGTGGGCCAGAATATCAGGCTTGCTACATTTATTATACTGACCTTCTCCTTGACCTGTTCTCCACCTGGAACCCCAAATACTAACTGTACATAAGCACTGGACAATGACCACCTTAATGGCTTCTCCTGTCTTGCTGTTCTACATTCCAGTGCCCTTACTTCCAAACCCCCACGGCAATCACCCTTAATCACATCAGCAATTATACCAGGAGCTGAGTGGGGGCTGAGGACCACAGGCTTTTCAGTCTCCCCATTTCAACAGAAGATTCTGGCCAACTTATGACTGAATATGTGGGCTCCTCCAATACCACCTATACTAAAGCTATAACTGATGGGACTAGGGGAGGACCTCATCCAATAGACCCTGACTGGAAAGATCAAGGCCATACCAAATCTGTGAGCCCACAGGAAAAGTCACTCTTTGCTTTAAAAATGACAGCCCCAAAGGACTTTATCTGGGAAGCTAAAGTTGCACTTACTGCATCCATACATTGTGGTTTATCAACAATGTTTGTAAAATAGACAATGAGAAGGATGAAGAAAAACTCTAGATGTACAGGACATGTTTCCATTTGCTAGGGAAACAGTAAAAACAACTACATCTTGAGTCCTGATGAATCTTAATTGTTAATAACTCGTACAGACAAGGAAGTCTGGGAATAGGGATTGCTACTGGAATTGTTCATAATCTCACGGGCAACCACACCAGGATAAATATTTCCTGCCTGCTTATTCAACTGTTTTATCACAACTTTATAGATGTCAGCTTACCCACTCCAGTAGCAGTACTGATTCCTTTCCTTCAGATTTCCATCGCTACTGCCTTGATGATTACTGTCCTGGGACTTACCGCTGAACTACAAGCTGAGGACCAGAGGACCCTCTACCCTATCGTAACACACTCCCATCCAAACAGCACACAAGTATCTGCATTCAGGAGCCCACGTTTTATTCTACATAAATAGATAAAACACCCATCTTTCAGCTGTTGAAACTATGCCCCTATATACGGCTTGAAGGTAGATGTCAGATACCATCAGGTCCCAGGATCCTAGCCACTCTCCCTTAACCTAAAGTGCCTTTGCTCTGCCTTTTTGATAACAAATCAATCACTTACTAAAATTAACTCACTGAATTCAGGGAGTGGTACAACCAGTTCATTTGCTTCTCCAACAGACACCACCCTGATGGTCAGTACTGTCGTGAGGGGCTTCTTTTGGGGGAATTCTAGGTCCAGGGCAGAAGGTAACTACCATCTGCTGTAGCTATCAGATTCCTCCCTGAGGAATCAAAGGAAGGCCACTGCTACAACAGACTAGCCAGGAACCTCAAAGTGCACCTCTCATGTCAACTTCAACCCGTGAGAATCTTCACCCCTAAGCACTTTGGTAGCCCAGGGATTCCGTGGTGGCCACTCAGTTTCTTGTTCTGCATATTACAATAAATGCTTCCTTTGTTCCACCAGCCCTGATGCCAGTGGGTCAACCTTCTTTGGGTCAGGTGGGTGAACTCAGTTTTAGGGGTTCTAAAGCAACTCCTCCAACCAGTTTTGAGGATTGCTCTGTGTTACTAATCACCAATCTACTTAAGCCTTTGGTATAAGAGTAACTTTCAAGAGGTTTTTGTCTCCAGGCTAGGTAGAGGCCATCCCTGCTCAGATGAAGCTGTTATATAAGTTGAGACCACCCTCCCCCAGCAACCCATATGACAATTGGATCAAAAATCTCCAGGGAGGAAATTGAGGCAGGATAGATAGCTGGTTTAGTGAGACAGGATAGCTGAGTAACAGGCCTAGGCAGGTGACCCCATGTGGAGCAAACATTAATGAAGTCACCACTATCTATTTGTAAAGACTTATTTATTTATTTATTTGAAAGGCAGAGTTATGGAGAGGCAGAGAGAGACAGAGAGACAGAAAGAGAGATAGGTCTTCCATCCACTAGTTCACTCCCCAGATGACCACAGCTGCGCCAATCCGAAGCCAGGAGCCAAGAGCTTCTTCCAGGTCTCCCATGTGGGTGCAGGGACCCAAGGACTTGGGCCATCTTCTATTGCTTTCCCAGGCCATAGCGGAGAGCTGGATCAGAAGGGGAGCAGTTGGGACTTGAACCGGCATCCATATGGGATGCTGGCACTGCAGGCAGCAGCTTTACATGCTACACCACAGTGCCGGCCCCACCACTCTCTCTTATCATCAACAATTTAGCAGCCAGACTCCAACTACTTCCTTATAAGCAAAAACCAGATTTTACCAATTTGAGAAGCCATCTTGATAGCCAATCAATGTTTGCTTCATTACAGTAGTAAAAAACAGAACCCTGGTTGGAGACTAAAGACGCTAATGAAATACACAAGGTATGCCACAGCATGTTACCATAGTAAAGGACCCTCCTAACAGTATAAAGTGCTTCCTGAAATTAAAAAAAAATCCTAATAAAAGGATCTACTACCTCAGGCCCAGGGCAATGCAAAAGCTCACCTTCTGGACCTGCTTGCATTCTGCCTGCGGACTGTGTACTTCTGTGTCAATAAATTCTTTCCATCAGCTTTTGGCTATGTCTCATTCTAAAATTCTTTTCTGCATCGGTTTCCACCCCTACCACTACCCCCTCAACATCTGAAACAGTTCACTATTTCTCTGCCTTGCAAAATTAAAAAGGTGACATAATTTTTGTTTTAAAATATGAGTACTTATAATATGCTGGAAATTACACCCTTTGCAAATGGATGGAATCCTATATAGAAAAATCTGGATATGCATTTTTGAATGTATGAGTTGGGAGTTTTCACATCATTTTAGGAAGTGTCAATACTAAAGTCTGAAGCCCACTGTCCTAGACTATTACACCTGCCTCAGTCCGTCTAGTGCCAGGCCAGTCTTCGTGCCAGCTTTTTCACTTTTCCTGAAACAACACTTGCCTCCCTATCCTCCCTGCCCCAAGTCCTCCAGGAAGCCTACATGCGACTCCACTCATTCTCCTGGAATCCCAGGGCTTCCCCGGCCGAAGTCCCAGACACACGGAGTCCATTTTTCACAATATGCTCTACTACTCTCCTTTGTTCTGATCTGCTCATTCCCGTCCTCTCTAGCTCTAGCTCAGTATAAATTTACCTGTTCCAAAGACTGTCCAGGAAGCATTTCCCATTCTCTCTAATTAGGAGTTCCTCCTTTGAGTTTCCTGCAGCCACAGGAGCCTTTATTTTCACTGTCAGCAACTGCAGTGCTTGGTTTGTTTGCTTTGTCTTTTACCTCCTTCCCATCCCATGCCTTACCATACACAAATTCTCTGAAGACAAAGACTACCTTGCTAATCTTATTACCTAAAAAACAGAGTTCAGTGCTTCTCTTGGCAGCACACTCATTAGTATTTGCTAATGAAAAAGTATTCCACAGAGACAAGAAGAGCCTAGGGTCTCTTTAACATATCCTACCCTTCTCTAAGCTATTCACCACCATTAGCATATTATGGGCCTTTGAGAAGTACTACAACAGGAAGAACTAATTGATCTGTACATGCTAACTTTCACCAAGTGATCAAACACTCTTTGATGCCTCTCCTCAACCTCTAGTAATATCCCAAAAAACAGAAAAAAACTGATAGTCTATCCACCCCACCCACTTTGATTTTTCCCTTCACGCCAGAATGTCATTTCTGTTGCCCCAGTCTTTACATTTTAGACAATAAATGACAAAGAGAGATACCACAGAATAATTAAATCCTTGTTGTGAGGGTTACCTTAAGATGTGGCACTTTAAAGTGAGGTTTTAGCAAATAAGTCAACAAATGAATGGGAGAGAAGGGCAAGACCTCCTGTAAAGCAGAAAACAGCAAGGAGTCAGCCAGGAGTCAGGTAGAAGGACCAATCCTTCCCACACCAGTGGGAAAAATAGTCTGGGAATGGGCCATTTCCCTAAGTCAAATTATTGCCCTTACTAATCCAAAAAGAAAACCAAAATCTTCACCATGGAGAAGTCTCGCACACACCACCCCAATTTCCCCAATAATGGGGAGACCGCCATGGGCGCCTCCTAGTAGGCAGCACGGAGAACACCTTATCCTACCCAGCAGTCCTGGTAGAAGAGGCATAACCTAAATCAGATCATGAGTCACTAAACTAAACAGACTGCAAAAACATTAATATCATGAAAGGCAAAGGCTGAGAAACTGCTCCCCACTAGCAGCATGACAAGTCAATGGCACACGTAAGCCTGGGTTAGCAAAAGAGATGGCTGCTATGAAGGGCATTATTAGAAAACTGATAAAATCCCCCATGGACTACCTACATCAATGTTAATTCTTCTGAATTTGCTTACTATAACTATGCTCATATTCCTAGGAGATAGAAGCTAAAAGTCACACTCTCTACAACTTATTCTCAAAAAAGTGTAAAGAAGACTTTTATCTGCATTTCAAATAAATAAATCTTAAAAAATAAAAAGAACATATAATTACATTTCATGTTATGTGTGTTTATATAATTATAAAAAGGAAAACAATGCAAATTGGCAAAATATTAACAAAGGCTAAATGCAGGGAAAGAAATTTGGGGAATTCACTGTAATATCTATGCAACTGTTGAATAACTATAAAGGTTATCAAAATGACAAATTTTATGTAAAAATAACTATTTACCAAATTTCTTTGACCTAAAATTAGGCTTCCAGTCTTAGGCAGTGTGGCCAGAAAAATCAAGACTCCTCTCAGCAAATATATATGTATTCGGATATGGGTAAAGGATAAAAACATGACAGACCTTGAATTTTACAGCATAGCGAAGGCCAAACTGGCCCACCTGCTGTGCTTGTATGTCTTATCGGAAGACATCTATGCTCATGCGTGCACTCCACAAAACCTACAATATTTACTATCTGGCCCTTTATAAACACTTTGTAACCCATGGTCTACTGATTTAACAGAAAATTAACTCATTGCTTGGAGGAAGAAAACTGACAGAAAAAGATTTAAAAAAACACAATTAGCAGGACCACAGGTATGTCAAGCTTCAATTGGTACTTTACAACAATGTAAGTATGTTTAGTAGAATCCTTCCTTCTAACATAAAAAAAGTTTACTGTATCCTTAGAAATTATCTTTTTTAAAAAAACATTTATTTTTACTTGAAAGTCAGAGTTACAGAGAGAGGAGAGACAGAGAGACAGAGGTCTTCCATCTGCTAGTTCACTCCCCAACTGACCACAATAGCCGGAGCTGCGCCAATCCAAAGCCAGGAGCCAGGAATTTCTTCTGGGTCTTGCACGTGGGTGCAGGGGCCAAGGACTTGGGCCATCTTCTACTGCTTCCCCAGGCCACAGCAGAGAGCCGGATAGGAAGTGCAGCAGCCAGGACTCCAGCCGGCGCCTTTATGGGATGCTGGCACTGCAGGTGGCGGCTTTACCCACTACGCCACAGCACCAGCCCCCTTAAAAATTATCTTTATTGGGACCGGCATTGTGGTACAGCAGGTAAAGCCAATGTCTGTGACACCAGCATCCCATATATGGGCATCAGTTCAAGTCCTGGCTGTTCCACTTCCGGTCCAGCACCCTGCTAATGCAACGAGAAAGAAGCAGAGGACGGCCCAAGTGCTTGGGTCCCTGTACCCACATGGGAGACCTGGATGAAGCTCCTGGCTTCCACTTGACCCAGCCCAGGACAATGCAGCCATTTGAGTAACAAACCAGTAGACAAAAGACTCTCTCTGGTAACTCTTTCGAATAGATCTTAAAAAAAAAAAAAAAAAAAAAGAAATTATCTTTATTAGTAAGTACAATTAATACTTTACAGCACACTCAATCTCATGGTTGAATTTAAGGCAAGAAATAATTTTTAAAGACATATTTATTTATTTATTTGAAAGGAGAGAGAGAGAGAGAGAGAGAGAGAGAGATATCTTCCATCTGATGGTTCACTCCCCAAATAGCTGCAATGACCAGAGCTGTGCTAGACCAAAGCCAGGAGCCGGGAGCTTCATCTGGGTCTCCCATTTGGGTAGTAGAAGCTCAGGTACTTGGGCCGTCCTCTGCTGCTTTCCCAGATGCGTCAGCAGGGAGCTGGACTAGAAGTGGAGCAGCTGGGACTCCAACTGGGGCCCATATGAGATGCCAGTGCTGCATGCAGCAACCTAATCTGCTACACAACACCAGCGCCAAGAGTAATTTTCTGAAACACAGTCACTCCTCTGTTATCTATGGGTTCTATAGTCATGGATTCAACCAATCTCAGAATTACAATGATGGGAGTGCGGGGGGAGAGGAATCATGACTGTAGTAAACATGTGCAAGCTCTTTTTTTCTTGTCATTATTTCCCAAACAGTAGAGTATAACAACTTTTTACACAGCATTTACATTGTAGTAGGTCTTATAAGTAACCTAGAGATAAATCAAAGCATACCTGAGGATGTTGTATGGGCTCTATGCAAAAACTGCATTTCATGTAAGGGACTTGAGCGTCTGCAGATTTTCTGTGTCTGAGGGAGGTCACAGGGCCCACCAACACTGAGCGATGACTATATACAAGTCAACAGAAGAGGCAAGTGGTGTAAGTGGTATGTTCATCTACTTTCACATTAGTTACCAAGACCTTGCTTGCTTGCTTGCTTTTTTTTTTTTTTTTTTTTTTTTTTACAATTTATTTATATTTGAAAGGCAGAATTACAGAGAGAGGGGGGAGAGAGAAAGATCTTCCATCTGCTGGTTCATTCCAATGGCCACATCAGCCAGGGTTGGGCCAGGCTGATGGCCAGGAATTTCATCCAGGTCCCCCATGTGGGTGCAAAGGCCCAAGTCCTAGGGCCATCTTCTGCTGCTTTCCCAGGCACACTAGCAGGGAGCTGGATGGGAAGTATGGTGGCACGGAGCCACAGTGGTACAGCACAGGCTCCCAGACGATGCTTGCTCTAACAGTATTCGATAGGCGTAAGCAGCATATCACGGCACTTGCACGGTGTGGCTCTCCCATACATTATTACAGATATGTTGTTTGTTCTCTTCAGTAAGTAAACATTTCCCTTAGTCTTATTTTCCAATCACTTTGGTTAGTAATCCTTTTTCCCACTGGTAGTCCAAATATAAAATTTTAACTAACCCATGGCCAAATTACTACCAATCCTCAATAAATGAAGTCTTGAACAAATGAATTATTTCTATTGAAATGAATGATAGATTTAAATGTAAAAATGATCTACATCAGCCCTTCGAATATAAATGATCACCCCAGGTAAGCACTCTGGCTGAGTTCTTCCCTTCCCTCCAAGTTTCCTTACAGAGAGATAAACAGTGAGAGGGAACATGGCAGTTAAGCTGCTTTTGTATATGTCTGAAAGTTCCATTAAAAATTAATAGTATTTTTTTAAAAAATCAATATAATTTATCACATTGAAAAAGAGGAAAAAAACATAATCCTCTGAATACACAGCAAAATCTGACAAAATGCAATACCCATTTCTAACTTCTCATCAAACTTAAGAAACTTCCTCAGCCTGACAGAAATCTCTGTGAGAAAATGATAAATTAAATATCAAAATTCAAAACTTCTCCATCTCCTGAATACACTGCTGAGACAATGAAAAGTCAAATTACACACTGGAAAATATTTTTTCCAAACCGTACATCTGAGAAAGGACTTGTTCTAGAATATATAAAAAATTCTCTAGACAGTTAAGAAAACATTCTAATGAAAACATGAGCAAAGGATAGGAACAGGCATCTTCACACCAAAGATGAGAGAGAGAAGTGAGTTCATAAAAGGCTGAGCACTACTCATGAAATGGAAATTTAAACCACGTAGAAATAGCAGCACACTCAGCAGACGGCTAGAAAGACTGCCCGTAGGAGTGCTGGCGCGATATGAAGAGACAGACCTGCACTCACTCTGCTGGTAGGAATGGGACATGTGCAACCACGGCGGACAACAGGCTGGCAGTGCCTTAGGGAATTTTATAGCCATTCATTCCACTCCCAGATACATTCCCAAGAGAACGCTCATGTACATCCACAAGAAACTGTACAGGAAATGTTCATAGCAGTCCTATTTGTAGTAGACAAAAACCAGAGACACCGGTGCCAGGGCTCACTAGGCTAATCATCTGCCTTGCAGCGCCGGCACACTGGGTTCTAGTCCTGGTCGGGGCACTGGATTCTGTCCCGGTTGCCCCTCTTCCAGGCCAGCTCTCTGCTCTGGCCCCGGAGTGCAGTGGAGGATGGGCCAAGTGCTTGTGCCCTGTACCCACATGGGAGACCAGGAGAAGCACCTGGCTTCTGGCTTCAGATCAGCGTGGTGCACCAGCCACAGCAGCCTTGAGGGGTGAACCAACAGCAAAAGAACACCTTTCTCTCCCTCTCTCTCTCTCTCTGTCCACTCTGCCTGTCACAAAAAAAAAAAAAAAAAGAGACAATCCAAAAAATTCATCAACATTTTAAATATAGACAGTAGCTGAGAGAAGTTGAGTACCTAGTGCAAGATAATCAAGAAAACAAATGGCAGGGTGAAAAAATGAACCCAGGTCTACAGTCTTAACAAAGCCATGTTCCTTCCCCTAGACAAAACCATACTGGAATATCTTCCAGAATTATTGCATGATGAATGCTCAAATACCAACCAAACTGTTGTCAACTAGACCACAAAACAAGTCTGCTCTCAACTCTAGGGAGACAGAGTGCTATGACTTACAAGTTGAGAGGCAGAGAATGAGTTTGAGGAGGAGGAACCTTAGATGATCTGCTAAGCTCAAAAATCTGTGCAAAGGCAAGGCAGGTTTCAGGCCTGTTACAGAACTGACAAGGAATACAGGCCTTTAACCTCCTAGGCCAAAGTACCGTAAGTGTGCCACTCACGCATGTGCCTAAAACATTAGATTAGCTTTAATCTCAGATGGAAGAAAAAAGCAAAACAAAGCCTATTTCAAATTTAGGGACTTCCAACAGGTATCTGGTAACAAAAATTTTTTGCCATTAACAGAGAAAAATCATTATTCTCCAAAATATAAAAAGAGATGTAATGCAAACATGTAAGACAATAGTTTAATAAACAGTTATGAAGTCTTGGTCTTGATGAACAGGAGTGGGGCAATAGGACTAGAAATAATAACCCAGGGATCACACAATCTGGCTGGTTTCTGAACTGTAACTTGCAAGGGCTAGTCATCTCTCAAAGGCAGCAACAAAAACTGTACTTAGAGGTGTTTGTGCTTTGATTCTTTTGGTCATCCCGCTATAGGCTCATGCAGAGTTAGAAAGGCCGCCTCACCCCCACCTTTTCTTTCTCTTTGAAAAAGTTCTAGAAGCCAGTGTTGTGGCATAGTGGGTTAAGCCTCTGCCTGTGAGGCTGCTTGCATACCATATGAGCTCCAGTGAGTCCTGCCTGCTCTGTTTCTAATCCAGCGCCCTGCTAATGTACCTGGGAAAAAGGCAAGCCCAAGTTCTTGGGCGCCTGCCACCCATGTTGGAGACCTGGATGAAGCTCCAGACTCTGGCTGGCCCAGACCTCCTGGCTGTTGCGGCCACTGTGGGGTGAACCAGCAGACGGAAGATCTCTCTCTGTCTCTTCCTCTCCCTTTAACACTGTCTTTCAAATAAATCAATCCTAAAACAAACAAACAAACAAAAAAACCCAAATCTATGTTAGGAATTGTTAGCCAAGACATCATTAGCTGATTTTATCCACACGCAGGCACCACTCAAACCATTTTTAAAGCACCCTCCTGGCCAGCGCTGCGGCTCAACAGGCTAATCCTCCGCCTAGTGGCACCGGCACACCGGGTTCTAGTCCCGGTCGGGACACCGGATTCTGTCCCGGTTGCCCCTGTTCCAGGCCAGCTCTCTGCTATGGCCCCAGAGTGCAGTGGAGGATGGCCCAAGTGCTTGGGCCCTGCACCCACATGGGAGACCAGGAGAAGCACCTGGCTCCTGCCTTTGGATCAGTGCAGGGTGCCGGCCACAGAGGCCATTGGAGGGTGAACCAACGGCAAAGGAAGACTTTTCTCTCCTCTTCAATATTAATTATCTTATTGCTAAATAAAGATTTCTCCTGTCCATTCATGTTGGTAGCAATCAAACATGCTACCAAGTCTCATGACTCACTCTCTCAAATCTGTGTTAACAACGGGCCTGCATATGATCACATTCAAAGGCACCCTCCCTGGGGTTTTCCATGATTCCCTTGCTGCTACTGCAAAAACAGCCCCAGTTTTCACTTCTCAGCTCCCCCAAGTGGCTAGGACCCTATGCAGCTTTCTCAGAAGTGGTTTTCAGAAGCATTAGGGGTGTGGAGGGGGAACGTGCTGGAGACAGAGGAGCTCAAACAAGCCAGTTCCCTTGATGAGTTCCGGTTCCATCATTCCTGTACTTGAACTGTTTCAACACTGCCTTCAAACCTGAAACACAGTCTTGAGTAAAAGTATTCCAAAACTGCAACAATTATGTAAAAATGTCTGGCATGGGGACCAGCACTGTGGCACAGAGCGCCAATTCTAATCCTAGCTACTCCACTTCTGATCCAGCTCCTTGCTTGTGGGCCTGGGAAAGCAGTGGAGGATGGCCCAAGTGCTTGGGCCCCTGCGCCCACATGGGAGAGCCAGATAACGCTCCTGGTCTCAGCTTGGCCCTTTGGTTTTTTTCTCTGTGAGAAAATAATTTGGTTCTTTTAGCATTCATTGATTTAAAAGCCTGCACGTTACAGGACTGTTGTGATGAGAATCTATGTCCTAAAGCTGCTGGAGGGGCTGGCGTTGTGGTCCAGCAGACGCCAGCATCCCCTATGGGCACCAGTTTGAGATCTGGCTCCTCCACTTCCAATCCAGCATCACTTCCGATCCAGCTCCCTGTTAATGCACCTGGGAAAGCAGTGGAGGATGGCCCAAGTGCTTAGGCCCCTAATCCCACTTGGGAGACCTGGAAGAAGTTCCTGGCTCCTGGCTTGGGCCTGGCACAGTCCTGCTGTTGCAGCCTTTTGGGGAATGAACCAGCAGATGGAAGATCGATCTCTGCTTCCACTCTGCCTCTCCCTCTAACTTTGCCTTTCAAAAAAAGAAAGAAAAGAAGTTAAAACTTATTAAACTATTAAGTGGGATGTAATAACCATTCTCTTAAAATAACAGATCTATTTCTCTGATAAAGTTTAAAATTTTAATCAAACTGTGTCAATGAAACTGTTATAAGACCAGTTCACAAAATCCTACTGTCTTAGATGCTATCTCACCCACTTCAGAAATTTAGCTACTTAAATGTAAATCAAAACTGCAGTTGAAAAGAGAAATTTGAAACATCGTCCTCTAAAACTCTCATCTGTCATTTTGTACTTTCATCATTCAAGAAACAGAGTGAGGGCTAGCATTGTGACTCTGTGGATTAAGCTGCCGCCCTTGATGCCAGCATCCCATTTGGGTCCCACTTCTCCACTTCCAAATGGATCTGCTACCGAATCTGGGAAAGCTGCAGAGGACAGCCCAAGTGCTTGAGCCCCTGCCACCCAAGTGGGAGACCAGGACAGAGTTCCTGCCTCTTATTTTCTGTAGCCACTGGGGAATGAGCCAGTGGATGGAAGATTGATCTCTCTCTCTCTCCTTCTGCCTCTGTAATTTTGCCTTTCAAGTAAATAAATAAATCTTAAAAAAAAAAAAAAAAAAAAGACAGCAAGAGTCACAAAGGGTTTTGCCCAACTCCAAAATCTACTGAGATTTCTTTTCAAACGCAGTCACCAGTTTGCCTCCCACTTTGAAAGCAGAAGTGTGGCCAGTGCCGTGGCTCAATAGGCTAATCCTCCACCTTGCGGCGCCGGCACACTGGGTTCTAGTCCTGGTAGGGGCGCCGGATTCTGTCCCGGTTGCCCCTCTTCCAGGCCAGCTCTCTGCTGTGGCCAGGGAGTGCAGTGGAGGATGGCCCAAGTGCTTGGGCCCTGCACCCCATGGGAGACCAGGAAAAAGCACCTAGCACCTGGCTCCTGCCATCGGATGAGGGCGGTGCGCCGGCCGCAGCGCGCCGACCGCGGCAGCCATTGGAGGGTGAACCAACGGCAAAGGAAGACATTTCTCTCTGTCTCTTTCTCTCTCTCTCAATATCCACTCTGCCTGTCAAAAAAAAAAAAAAAAGAAGAAGTGTAATTCATGATCCAGTATTAACTTCAGAGGGGTCAGCGTTGTGGCACATCACATAAAACTGACACCTGCAACGCCGGCATCCCATATGGGCACTGATTTTGAGTCCGGGCTGCTCCACTTCCAATCCAGCTCCCTATGCACTCCTGCCATTGTGTTCATCTGGGGAGTGAACCAGTGCACAGCAGATCTCCCTCTCTCTGTCACTCATTCAAATAAATAAATCTTTAAAAAAAGTTTCACTTTAGGGGCCAGCGCTGTGGCATAGCAGGTAAAGCCGCCACCTGCAGTGCCGGCATCCCATATGGGCACTGGTTCGAGACCCAGCTGCTCCTCTTCCTATCCAGTTCTCTGCTATGGCCTGGGAAAGCAGAAGATGGCCCAAATCCTTGGGCCCCTGCAACCACGTGGGAGACCCGGAAGAGTCTCCTGGCTTCCAATCAGCTCAGCTCTGGCCACTGCACCCATCTAGGGAGTGAACCAGTGGATGGAAGACCTCTCTCTCTCTCTCTCTCTCTCTCTGCAACTGTGACTTTCAAGTAAAATAAATAAATCTTTTTTAAAAAAGTTTCACTTTAAAACTTAAAATATTATTCTAAATCTAATTTTAATAATACCTGCCACTGATTTTCTTTACCTGCCGTTATGTACTTTTGATATATATAAATACCTACTCTCCACATACTAGGATTTGGGGATTTTTTTTCCTCCAAGGTCTCAGGTGAGTCAGTCTCTGATCAACCCTCTTCCTCTCTCTGGACTCTGTACACAGACTCTGGGGCTTAAAACAACACAAAAAAGCTCTGAGCAATGCTCCCTTTCAAGCACAGGCCACGGGGTCCCTGCCTGGTCCCCACAGCTACAGATGCCCTGTGCCAAGGAAGTATCCACCTTGGCCTCAGGTTCTACACTTCGGAAAGGCAATCGAGACTCTAGACCTCGGCGAGAACGTAACTGCCTCCCACCACAAGGGCTGACACACCTAGAGAGGCTGAAGCGGCTTCCCCAGAGGCTGGCCTCACAGACAGAAATGCAAGCTGGGCAGGTGGCAGCCTCCGGAGCTCCATCCGCTCTGTCTCCTCTACCTCTCCTGCAGGATGTGAGGAGCTTCTTCATTCCCTACCAGCCACCCTGCCCTCCTCATTCTTTCTCCCTTCACAACAGAGGGCAAGCAGGCCTTCCAGCGCCACGGTCTAGACCGTCCCTTCCTGAATGTTCACAGCTATCTATCACCTGCAAGACGTCAGCAACTGAGAAAAACAAGCAGTCACTCCAAGTCAGTATTCAAGCAAATCACACACATGCAAATAAGCTATCTGGGCCTTCAAACGTCTAATGCTTTATACTAAATTTAGGAACAGAACCCAGAACAATGAACGGTAAGCATTAGCAGCATCTAAAATATAACAGACTTCCATAATATACTTTGAAGTATACATCACATGTCCTTCTCCACTCTTCCTTTAACAGCAAATACAGCCTTTGCTATCTGCTGTTCTGGGTGCCTCACGAGCATTTATGCGTGGAATGCCTCCACCAGCACATGCTTTGGGTCTGTGCAGTCCTAGCATGCCTCTGGTACTTTCCTTACAGCACGGACAGGAAATAAAACTGCTGGGAAACCACTAGAGGGCATGGGTTGCAACCATGCTTTCACAGCTCCTAAGGAAACTAGGGCTGAACTTCACACACCCTTAGCTGAGCCCTCTGGACTGAAGGTGAGGAAGAAATTGACACTGCATCTCTTCCTACAGGAGTAGAACCTCCCAGAAAACACACTGACACTCAGCAGCTCCTGCCTGGGACAGTCATAAACGCTTGCTCCATGGGTGCATCTTCCGTTTACAAAGCCTTGAACGTAAATGCAAAAACAGCAAGTCCCCCTCTCCCATCCCAACCCTGCCGGAGATCTGAAATCTGCAGCCGCCTTAATACCGTCAATACAGTTTGGCGAGCAAGTGGCCTAAGGTCAAACGGTAAGAGAAATTCAAAGCTGCCCTTCACTACACAGTACTGGTCCCTATCAAGAGAGCAGTTTATGACACACCGGATTTAGCAGTAGGTCAGTCTGGATATGATTCATTTACTTTAAAATACTCTTTTTTGAGAATCCTTCTAAATGGTAAATCCCCCTTACTTAACTCAAAACCACCAGGAATCTAAAAATTAAGTTTGATTTGGGTAAGGGGAACCACAAGGGACAGCACCAAGGATGAACTGCACAGTATTTCAAAGAGCAACTCCAAACTGCGGCCATCTCTAAATTATTTACATAGGTATTAAAGCCACAGTCAGCCTCAGCCCCGGGCGGGCTCTGCTCCTTCAACAGCCCACCGTCCCACCAAACAATTCCTACATTTAAGCCACTTCGCACCTGCATCTTTCCTTAAACGCACCGCAAAACCTAGGGACTCCTGGAACATCAGCACGAACAGAAACCCTTTCCAAATCAACTGCAATGTGTGACTTCTTTCCACGCAAACTCGCTTAATCAACTCTTTGTTCTTTTCCGTCACCACACCAAACTACTGCCTCAGCCTTAGAAAAGCACATACCCAAACGAAAAAAGGGACCTTGCCATCACCATTCCGGAAACAATGTCAAAAAATCCCAAGTTCCTTCTTGTTCTTTTTTTTTTTTTTTTTAACAAAAGAATCAACTCTCAAAACTTCAAAGTCATTTCTGCCAAGGCCACACCTTCTAACCTTCTCGTCATCCACAAATCAAATCGAAACTGCTCGGAGCGGCCGCACAGCGCCCCGGACCGCATCTCCCTACAACCTGCAAGGAGGTCGGGGCGCGCCGGGCGACTCCGGAGAGCCGCTCGGAGGAAGCGCCTCCCGCCTCGCAGCCTCTTCCTTCCCCGGGCGGGATGGCGGGGCGGAAGGCACTCGCGAGGGGGAAACACACCCCAACTTCCCACTCGGGATGTCCGCCCCACCGCTTTTCCTTCCAGAACCTACGGCCCAGCAACTCCCGAGCCCGACGGCGACTCGGAGGGGCGGGCAGGGGGTGCGTGCGGGGCGGAAACCCGACGAGGGCGTCGAGCGGGGCGCCTCCCGCCCCGGCTGAACCCCAACACCGTTCCCTCTCGGAAGCGCGAGTCGAGCCCCCACGTCGCCGCCCCGCGCCGTCCCCGACCGCCCTCGCCCACCCGTCGCCCAGCCGGCCCGGCCCTGGCCGCCGCCCGCCTGCCCGGCCGCTCCCCGCGGGCGCCCGGCGACGCGAAGCCGGGCCACTCACATCCGTCCGCGTCCTCCTGCAGGTCCTCCTGGAGTAGCGAGAGGTCTGCGCCGAGACAGAGAAGAAAGGCCCGGTCAGCGCCCCGCGGCCAGGCGCGCCGCCCCCACCGCCCACCGCCCGCCCTCCCGGCCCCGCGGCGCCTCCCCGCGCCGGGACCCCGCGCCGGCCTCGGCTCGGCCGCCACTCGGGGCGGCGGGCGGGCGGCTGAGTGCGGGGAGGCGCCGCCGCCACCGCCCGGAGAACAGGGGGCCACGTACCCGCCATCTTGTGGTCGCCCCCTCCTCCTCGGTCTCCCGGGGATCCGGGGCTACATGGAGCGGCGCGAGCCGGGGAGCCGGTGGACGCGCGCGGGAGGGGCGGCGAGGAGGGCCGGGCCGGCGGGGGCGCGCGCGCGGGGCGGGCCGAGGGCCCGGGCCTGCCGCGGGCTGCGCGGCTCCCGGACGCCGGGGCCCTCGGCCTCGCCCCGCCCCGCCTCGCCGGCCTCCTCTCCGCGCGGCGCCCGCCGCCCGCCTCCCCGCTCCCGGCCCGGTGCGGCCCGGCCGCGCGCGCTCACACCCTCGGCCGGAGGCGCCCCGGCGCCGAGCGCTGCGGACGGGGGCGCGCAAGTACGGCCGGCCGGGACCCTGCGGCGAGTGCCGGAACCCGAGCCCGCGCGGGGCCTCCCGCGGCCCGGCTGCTTTATTGGGTCACCGGCCTCGCCCTGCGCTCGTCGGCCGCAGCCTTCTCGGCGGGCGCGCCGCTCGCCGCTCGCCGCCCGCGCCCCCTCCCCAGGCCCGCACGTACGTCGTCGGCGATCCGAGGCCGGGGGCGGCTCCCGAGGCCGGCGGGGCCGAGGGTCCCACCTCCGCTCGGAGGAAGCGCCGCCTCCCCGCCGTCTAGGGCCCTCGCCAAGTGGCTGCTAACAAAGCCCAGGGCCCTGCTGGGGGGTAGTTGAGTGACAAAGTCGTGTCTGCTCTGCCCGCTCTCCCGGCTGCACGTTTCTCCACTCGTCCCGCGAAGCCGGAGCTGACAAGGCGGGAAAGCCACCGGCCGGAGCGTGGCAGGCCCGGGGTCACGTCTGGAGGCTGCCATTTACTGGGTGTGTGACCCATTTGTAGCATGTCGGATGCAGCCTGCCTGTCGGGGTTCAGTGAAGAGCGAGCGCGACCTAGCACTGTGCCTGATACTAGGAGGTGGCGGGTGAAGGGTGCTGTTGATGAACTTTTTTTTTTTTTTTTGGTGTTTTAGATGATTTTAGCAGCACTTGCTCAACTGAAGTCTGAGTTACAGATTTTCTTATTTCCATTGTTTTCTGAGTGAGGCGATTAGCTCAAGCTCCAAAAGCCTGGGTTTTCTGCCTGCTTCACCGCCCTGCTCCATGACTTAGTCCTACTCCACGGAGGAAAAAACGCAGACTTGGAATTGATGCCACTTTGGAGGGAGGGAGTCTTATCTCTTCCTGAGGAGAGAATTCTAACTAGTTAACCAGCGTTTTCCTTTCTACGTTGTTTTAACCCAGAACAGCGTATTGACGTTAAATGCTATGACAGAGCCCCTGAAAATCAAACCCCAGTGGGTTCCTCATAGATACGCCGAAAAACATTTCCTCTCAGATATTATTTACAAGACAGAAGACGCACATTGCGTTAATCCGTGTGACATTTCGGAGAGTAAAAATCAGGATAGCCCTAACGCCAAGCGTGTGTCTAATGTTCTCAAACATAGAATAAACAGTCCAAACTTCTGTTTCGCACCTTCCCCTGCAGAAAGCCCCTTTGTGAATTCAGCTAACCCTAATTCTCCAGACAGAGTTGGAAATTCACGACCCATCAACAAAAACCAGCCCCAACTGAGTCAGCCAGCGAGTTCTGCCTTCCTCGGCTACCTGCCTTGTTGACACACCTGCCACTTTAACCAATTCTGAGTAGAAAGGGGAGGAACGGGCCAAATCCATTCTGTACACTAACAGGTGACTTCATTGGGAGAACACAGCCGCTACCAAACACCAACTGTGCTTCAGCCACTGGGCTTACAAACACAAAACTGCCCTGATAATCTACCCAGTAAAGATGAATGTGAAACACTCAGCGATCAGGGTCTGACAGTTTGTGCACCAAAACTGGCTTTGCGTGTGGTATGACTTTGCTCCGCCTTGAGGAGCTGGGTCTCCGGGAGTTTTCTCTCAGTATCAGGGAAAACGCAGCCAACCCGGGAGGATCTGTGTAATGTTTCCATATTGTTCAAGAACTACGCATTTGGTTATAAGCTGAATTACACAACAGGGACCTTTAAGCAGCTTGGTTTTTAGACATTGCAGTGAGGGCATGCACAAGAACATATTTTTACATTGCTTTTCTCTGACTCCTTTCTCAAAAGATAAGCAGTTTAGCCCTACCAACTACACTCTGTTCCTGCCCTATAAAAAATGATAGCTAAACAAAGAATAGCAATCATTGTGCTATGTCCCTTTACCCCAATTTAACTTACAATGTAGCCTGTGGGTGCCAGAAATTATATTTTGTCCATGGGTCAGAGCACAACACAAAATCCATTCTTATCCTGCTTTGCCTCTGAAATCTGTAAAATACGGGGAGTGTCCCAAGTCAGTTTTTTTATTTTTAATATTTATATATTTATTTAAGAGGCAGAGTTACAGACAGAGAAAGGGAGAGACAGAGAGAAAGATCTTCCATCTGCTGGTTCACTCCCTAAATGGTCGCAAGGCCAGAGCTGAGCTGGTCCAAAGTCAGGAGCCAGGAGCTTCTTTTGGGTCTCCCATGTGAGTGCAGGGGCTCAAGGACTTGGGCCATCTTCCTCTGCTTTCCCAGGCCATAGCAGAGAACTGGATTGGAAGAGGAGCAGCTAGGACTCAAACAAGCGCCCATATGGGATACGGGTGCTGCAGGCAGAGCTAAGCCCACTATGCCACACTGCTGGCCCCCAAGTCAGTTTTTTAAAAGTATTTTCCACTAGGGCTGGCCCTGTGGTGCAGTAGGTTAATCCTCCACCTGCGGCATTGGCATCCCATGTGGGCGCTGGTTCTAGCCCCAGCTGCTCCTCTTCCAATTCAGCTCTCTGCTGTGGCCTGGGAAAGCAGTGGAAGATGACCCAAGTCCTTGGGCCCCTGCACCCACGTGGGAGACCGGGAAGAAGCACCTGGCTCCTGGCTTTAGATCAGCGCAGCTCCGGCCATCGTGCAGCTCCGGCCGTTGTGGCCATTTGAAGAGTGAACCAACGGACGGAAGTTTCTCTCTGTTTCTCCCTCTCACTGTCTGTAACTCTTACCTCTCAAATAAATAATTTAAATCTTTTAAAAAGAGTATTATCCACTAATGGGCTATGAGGGCCTGAATTTTAAAAAAATAAGTCCTCTTCCAAATAATACTGGAAACTTTTTAGAATAGATTTTTGTTAAAAATTATTGCATTTCTGGGGCCTGCGCTGTGGTGTAGCGGATTAAGCTGCCACCTGCAGTGCTGGCCTCCCATAAGATCCAGCTATCTTGTTATGGCCTGGGAAAGCAGTAGAATATGGCCCAAGTCCTTGGGCCCCTGCACTTGCATGGGAGACCCAGAAGAGGCTCCTGGCTCCTGGCTTCAGAATGGCGCAGCTCCAGCCTATGCAGCCAACTGGGGAGTGAACCAACACACAGAAGACTTCTCTCTCTCTGCCTCTTCTTCTCTGTCTGTGTAACTTTCAAATAAATAAATAAATCTTTAAAAATAAATTAATTTCAAATACAAAAATTTACAAACATACAAAGTTAAGATATAAAATGCTAGCTATAATATTAACAGATAATGCTTAAATTAATCATGAAATAAGACGATATCTTAATTTGAAAAAAAATTTTTCCTGTCTTTTAAGTTTAAATCCCACCTCTTTTTATACCCCGGATCTTTAATGGGGGGTCAGAGACTATAATTTTTGAAAATTAATATGAGGCCGGCCAGTGGGGCTGGGAGCCTGTGGGCCCCTTCAGATGTAGAGTGACTGTCCCTCACAAGCAGGCTGCCAGCTGTGGCTGGAAAGCCTGTCTCCAGACCAACTGGCATCTCCCCGACCACAGCTCCTTGTGCTGTATGTGTGCCAACCTTGCAGCCTTAAATCACACCTTCAGGGTGGGTGCAAGCATTCACTCTGAGCTGGCAGGGGAGGGGGCTGAGCCCCTGGGGAGAGTTAGACTGGCTCCAAGAGACCCTGGCTATCTTGTGTGACCCTTCGGTTTTAAACCATGCCTTCAGGTTAGTTACAGTCTTCCACCCAGAGCTAGCAGGGGAGGGGGCTGAGCCCCTTAGGAGACAGACAGTCTCCAGGAGACCCTCCCCATCTCCTTGAGCCCCAAGCCAATCAACATTCATATGTGACACCCCTGTCTAATGGGCACCACCCCCCAATAGGGTGACCCATGAGCAAATGGTAATGCCTTAAAAACCTGGGATACTTCCTTAAAGCCAGTGTCCTGCTAGGGTCTCCTCTCTATCATTTGCCAATCAAATAAAAGTTTCTGACTCTTTGCAAATTGTTTCCCGACTTTTTATTTCTATACTAAGCTGAGGAAAAGAATCCACAAGACTCGATCCAACAACCACCCTCCCCTGTGTGACCAGTAACATAACAGTGAGTTTGGCTTGAAAGGAGGTATTTGTTTTGTCTTCTGGATATTTCAATTGCGTCACATAAATGGAAAGTGTGATGCTTTTTTTCTGATAATTTAATACGGTCATGTTTCTAGTACAGTTGGTCACAAAGCCTCTCTAAACTAATACAGAACTGAGACCCCAGGAAGGGGTACCATGGTTTACACAAGACCCTATGGAGCTTGACCTACAGACTGTGGGGTTTTGTTTTTTCATACAAACTGAATCTCTAGATGATGCAGATTTCCAAAAATGAGGATGCTTAAATAATCTTTGTAATATTTATTTTTCAACTGTTTGGGAGGCAGAGAGAGAGAGAGAGAGAGAGAATCTTCCATCAGCTGATTCACTCCTCAAATGCCTACAACTGCCAGGGCTGGGCCAGGCTGAAGCCAGGAGCCAGGAACTCCAACCAGGTGTCCCACATGGGTGACAGGGGCCCAAGCCTCTGAGCCATCAGCTGCTGGCCTCCCAGGACACATTAGCAGGAAGCTGAATCAGAAGCAGAGCAGCCAGGACTCACCTGGCACTGTGACCTGGGATGTCAGTGTCCCAGCCAGCAACTTGCCCACTGCACTATAATGTCTGCCCCTGGCAGAAATTTTTCCAGCGATCAAGGAACCTTGGACGTTGAGGCATAAGGCTCTTCAAAAACAAACATGAAAAATATCATGGGGAAAACATTGGTAATAAAGAACCAAAAAATCCACCTAACATTATCTCCTTTAATTTTTATATTGAATCATTTGCTTGTTTCCTTCAAAGCAGTCATTCCTGAATTGGAAAGTTGGAGGCAGACCTATTTGTTATTATTTTAAATAATTACAAAATGAATTTGAATGAATGAATCTGAAAATGAGGAAAGACATAAAAATACTTCCTAAACAAATGTTTTATATTCATGTTGGTTCATTTCTGTTTTTGGAGACAGGTCGATGAGATGTCCTATAGTGGCATAAGCTGGAGTCCCGGCTGCTCCACTTCCCAAGGAGAACAACAACAAAAAATTGTTAGTTTGTTGCCAATCTCTTACCTGAAGCCCCCCAAATATTTTTGTGCATTGTATAAAGGCAAATATTTGCGTTAAATTGTTCTTGCTGGGGACCGGTGCTGTGGAGAAGTGGGTTAAACCTCTGCCTGGGGCACCAGCATCACATATGAGTGCTGGTTCATGTCCTGGCTGCTCCTCTTCTGATCCAGCTCTCTGCTATGGCCTGGGAAAGCAGTGGAAGACGGCCCAAGTGCTTGGGCTTCTGTACCCTCACAGGAGACCCAGAAGAAGCTCCTGACTCCTGGCCTCTGGCTTCGGATTACCCCAGCTCTGGCCATTGCAGCTATTTGGGGGAGTGAACCAGCAGATGGAAGACCTCTTTCTCTGACTCTCCCTCCCTCTGTCTATAACTCTGACTTTCAAATAAATAAATAAATCTTAAAAAAAAAAAGTGTTCTTGCCCTTCCTCTAGTCCCCGTTGAAGCTCTCTGCCAAGGTGACATTTCAAAATGTGAAATCTTAGCTTTTCCTACAGCTTTCATATTTAGGTTTTGTTTTTTCAAAGACCTTTGACCTCTTTTTAGTCACATCAACTGAAGACACATATTCTCACACCATCCTAGGAAAAGAAAAGGAAGGAAGGGAAAAAATAGCTCCCGAACAGACCGCTGTTCAGGGTTAGTGCCTCGGACAGCTCTTGCCCCGTTTGCAGGAGCTGGAGGCTGCTCTTAGAAGGCAAGGGACAGCAGCTGCACCCACAGTCAACCATAGCTCAAGTGCTTCGCATAGACTTGTTCTGAACACAATAGTGATCCTGCTAGACCTGCAGCTGTAAACCCCAAGTATAAAGGAACACAATCCGTCCCTGCTCTGTTTCTCATCCACCATGTTCAATACTCCAGAGCATTTCCCAGTGTACCTGGTTACTGGAGCCAAAAGGATTCTCCACTGGGGAATTTTGTAGTTATTCCAGCCAAGCTACAACAACCTACACCACTTGTTCCACCCACTTCAATTTCATTGGGAAAACTAAGATGTATAAATAGCATTAAATGTATTAAAACAGCAGAGCTGGGGTGGGTATTTAGACCAGCAGTTAAGAAGCCTGTATCTGATATTGGAATGTCTTGGTTAGATACCCAAGCCCAGGGTCTTGACTCCTGTTTCCTGCTAATGCAGAGCTTGGGAGGTGGCGGATGACGGCTCAAGTGATTGATTCCTGCACCCATGTGGGAGACCTAGGCTGAGTTCCCAGCTCCCAGCGTCAGCCTTTGCAGGCATTTGCAGGCATCTAGGGAGTGAAACAGCAGGTAGACCTAGTTTCTTTCTCTCTCTCTCTCTCCTCTCTCCTCTCTCCTCTCTCCTCCCCCCCCCCCACTGTTTTTGCCTCTCAAGAAAACTTTAAAAAATTAAAACAACACTGCTCATTTTATCGATGCCTGCTTCTTAGAACTCAGAAACTGGGTTAGTGGCGGTCACGCTGAAAGCAGTGTGGAGGAGGAGCCTACCACAACTGCCGCCACAATGCTTAGTATTCTGAGTCCAAATGGATGAGTAAGTTGAACCAGGAGGAAATCACGGCAAATCACATATTCTCACCCACAAGAGCTACGAGTCCCTTCACTCTAATGCTGCTCTATAGCGCTAGAATTTGATTCAGAAGAAATTGCTTCCTTTCCAATGCCATTTCTGCGTAACTGTTTGTAAAAGTCCTCGATTCCTGTGTTGAAACAGAAAATATTAGCACGATGTCACAAAACAATTCATACGGGGCCGGCGCTGTGACACAGTAGGTTAAAGCCCCGACCAACAGCGCCAACATCCCATCTGGGTGTCAGTTCAAGTCCCGTCTGCTCCACTTCTGATCCAGCTCTCAGCTATGGCCTGGGAAAGCAGTAGAAGATGGCCCAAGTCCTTGGGCCCCTGCACCTGTGGGGGAAACCTGGAAGAAGCTCCTGGCTCCTGGCTTCTGGCTTCAGATCAGCTCAGCTCTAGCTATTGTGGTCATTTGAGGAGTGAACCAGCAGATGGAAGACCTCTCTCTCTCTGGCTCTACCTCTCTCTGTAACTCTTATCTTTCAAAGAAAATAAATCTTTAAAAAATGTAGATAAAAGTAATTCATACACAAGAAAACTAATATGCTTTACAACTTTTTATTTAGAAATAATTACAGATTTATAGAAAGTTGCAAAAAATGTACTGGGATGTCATTTGTTCCCTTTACCAGTGCCCCCAACAGTTACATGGTATACATGGAACATCTGTGAGGCACATGTGCCAGGTGTTGTGCTAAGGGCTTCTACGTACTTTCTGATTTAATTCTTTTTTTTTTTTTTAAGATTTATTTATTTATTTGAAAGTCAGAGTTACACAGAGAGAGGAGAGGCAGAGAGAGAGAGAGAGAGAGAGGAGAGAGAGATCTTCCATCCTCTGGTTCACTCCCCAGTTGGCTGCAACAGCCAGAGCTGTGCCAATCCGAAGCCAGGAGCCAGGAGCTTCTTCCACGTCTCTCATGTGGGTGCAGGGGCCCAAGGACTTGGGCCATCTTCTATTGCTTTCCCAGGCCACAGCAGAGAGCTGGATCGGAAGTGGAGCAAGGATCTTGAACTGGCGCTCATATGGGATGCTGGCACTTCAGGCCAGGGTGTTAACCCACTGTGTCACAGTACCAGCCCCCTGATTTAGTTCTTAAATCAGCCCTGTGAAGTAGGTATTATTATTACCGTATTTAAAAATAACGGCGGGGCCAGTATTGCAGTGCAGCTGTTGAGCTCCCCACTGTGATACCAGCTTCCCATATGAGCACTGGTTCAAGTCCTGGCGGCTCCACTTCCAATCCAGTTCCCTGCTAATGTACCTGGGAAAGCAGTGGAAGATAGCCCAAGTCCTTCAGCCTCTGCACCCACATGGAAGACTCAAAATGAGTTCCTGGATCCTTATAACAGCCTGGCCTAGCCCCAGACATTTCAAGAGAGCGTTCAGTCCTTCAGTATACACTGTCCTGGTCTCAACTTTAATTCTATCTGGCCTTTGTGATTCCCTGCTGGTTTTGTCATTGAAACATTTTAAGAATCACAGTTTCTGGCTCCTGGCTTTGGCCTGGCCCAGCCCCAGCTGTTGCAGCCATTTGGGGAGTGAACCAGTGGATGGAAGACCTCTCTCTGTTTCTCCTCTCTCTCTAACTTTGCCTTTCAAATAAGTAAACACATCTTTAAAAAAAAAAAAAAAACACCCTTTTACTTGCTTTCTCACCTCACATCTTGACCAATATATTATTAGCCACTTCAAAACCATGCTATCAATTTTCTAATGAGCCTTTTACAATTTATCCTTGCCAGCAAGGATACAAAAATTATTGTTCTTGTGTAGTGTTTTTCTCGTAACAGTTCTGTGGGAGCCTCAAGCACTTTCTTAAACAACATTCTGCCACCAAATTGTTAGTTGGCCTCCATCATCACGGTTTCTGACTACCTCAGTCTTTTGTCTCCAGCCACGCTGTTCTGGGTAGATGATCAAGAACTTGCTTCAGTCAGGTTCAGTCACGTCACCCTCAAATAATACTCTTGGTTAGCAGGAGGTTTTTCATTGTTGCTGCTGCTTGGAGGCATGGGGTGTGATTCTACATCATTGCAACATTTATTCTTTGCTGATTTTTCCAATAGTGAAAATACATGTTCTTGGAAAAATCCAGAAAAGTACAAATTAAAATCACTCAAACTCCCCAAACTCAGAGGTTATACCCAAGAACATTCACGCATCTTTACCTCTTTTAAGTTTTCAAAGTTAAGCTGTCATAATTCACAGGTGATATTAATACACTAATAATCTACTAATATAATATTAATAATGCTATGTTAATTTACTACATATTATGAATGTAATTCAAAAAGTTTATGGAAATGGAATTAAAAGATACATTTATGTTGGTACAAAGCAAAATTTGAAGGGCTGGCATTGTGACACAGCTGATTAAGCCACTGTTTGCCACGCTGGCGGCCTGCAACAGACTGCCTGTTTGAGTCCCAGCTGTTCTGCTTGCAATCCAGCTTCCTGCTAATGTGCCAGGGAATGGACCCCTGCCATCCATATGGGAGACCCAGATTGAGTTCCTGGCTCCTGCTTTTAACCTAACCCAGCCCTGGTTGTTACGACCAACTGGGGAATGAACCACTGGATGGAAGATCTCTGTCTCTCTCTCTCTTTCCCTCCCTGCCTCCTAAGCTCTGTCTTTCACATAAATAAATCTTTAAAAATAAAATAAAATTGCAATCCATGCAGTTTTTTCATCATACTTATTGTCTAAGAACTTTTTGAATTCTCCTGTGTGTGCATATGTGCACACACACATGAGGGGATCTTCCCGGAGTTCATGAAAAACCCACATTATCTTTCAACTCCATCTTCTAGCAACATTTTGAAGTACTTTCTTATGTGCAAATTATACAAACTATTAAAGTTAGAAACTAAATTTAGCAAAGTTACTGAACACAAGATCAATCTTATATGTAGTAAGGAAATAGTAAGTATAAACAAATAGACCAATACAAACACCAAATCTTTGAAATGAACCTACTGAGAGATATGCAGGATCATTACATAGAAAATTATAGAACATTATTGAGGAAATTATTTTATTAAATTCTTAAGTAAAAAACAAGGCTACATGAAGATCACAGATTATAAAAATCAATTTGGGGGGCAGGCATTGATATAGCTGTTAAGACGTTGAATGGGATACTGGCATCCACCATCAGGGTGCCTGAGTTTGAATCCTTGCTCCACTTCTGATCTATCTTCCTGCTAGTGTGTACCCTGTGAAGGATCAGGTGATGGTCCTTAGGTCCCTGCCACCATATAGATTTGGATTGAGTCCTGGCTACTTAGTTATGATCTATCTCCCTGCTAATGCATCTGGCAGCTGATGAAGGCCCAAGTGCTCAACCTGGGGCCCGAGTTGTGGCATAGTGGGTTAAGCTGCCACTTGCAACACAAGCATCCCATATCAGAGTGCCTGCTGGAATTCTGACTATTCTGCTTCCAATCCAGTGTCCTGCTAACGTACCTGGGAAGGCAGCAGATGCCCCAAGTATTTGGGCTTGTGGGAGACCCAGATGGAATTCCTGACTCAGGGCTTCAGCCTGGCCCAAGCCTGGATGTTGTGGCTATTTTGGGGAAGAGAACAAGTGAATGGATGGGAGACCTTTCTCTCTCTCTCTCTCCCCCTCCCTCCCTCCCTCTCTCCCTCCATTCCACCCCCTCCTTCTTTATCTCCCTCTGTCACCCTGCCTTTCCAATTCCTTTCATTCCTTGTCCTTTCCAGCACCTTCACTTGGGGCCTTCTTTCTCCTCCAAACCCAGTGATGCTGCATTTCTCTGACCTCCATCCTCACACCCACCTCAGCCCTCTTCTTCCCTCTTTCACGTCCAAGGACGCTTAGATTGCATTGAGCTTTCCCCTCGCTGCCTCCAATCTATTCCAGGAACTTCTCCCCAGCTCAAGATCCTTAATTCAATCACACTGACACAGTCTTTTGCCACATAAGGTAACATATGCATAGATTCTGGTTATTAGGACATGGACATCTCTGAGGGGGTCGTTATCCTGCCCACCACAAAGAGCAACTTCCATACAATGCTCTGAGGAATGAAAACTGATACAACCACTTCAGAAAATATTTGGCACTGTGTCACAGCAGGTTAAGCCACCATCTGCAGTACCAGCATCCCATGTGGGCGCTCGTTTAAGTCCCGGCTGTTCCACTTCTGATCCAGCTCCCTGCTAGGGCTTGGGAAAGCAGTGGAAGATGGTCCAACTCCTTGAAGTTCCCTGCACCCAGATGGGCGACCCAGAAGGAGCTCCTGGCTCCTGGTTTCAGCTTGGCCCAGCCCTGACCATTGTGGCCATTTGGGGAGTGAAGCAGCAGAAGAAAGATCTCTTTCTCTCTGTCTCTCCTCTCTCTCTCTCTCTCTCTCTCTCTCTCTCTCAGCTCTGACTTTCAAATAAATAAATAAATATTAACAAACAAGAAAATATTTGGCAATATCTATTAGAGCAAAAGACATGGGGGCCAGTGGTGTGGTATAGTGGCATAGTGATACCGGCACAAATCCTGGCTGCTCCACTTCTGATCCAGCTCTCTGCTATGGCCTGGGAAAGCAGTAGAGGATGGCCCAAGTCCTTGGGCCCCTGCACCTGCATGAGAGACGTGGAAGAAGCTCCTGGCTCCTGGCTTCGGATTGGCACAGCTCTGGCTGTTGCAGCCTACTGGGGAGTGAACCAGAGGATGGAAGACCTCTCTCTCTCTCTCTAACTCTTTCAGCTAAATACATAAATAAATAAATAGGCCAGCGCCGCGGCTCACTAGGCTAATTCTCTGCCTGTGGACCCAGCACACTGGGTTCTAGTCCCAGTCGGGGCGCCGGATTCTGTCCCGGTTGCTCCTCTTCCAGTCCAGCCCTCTGCTGTGGCCCAGAAAGGCAGTGGAGGATGGCCCAAGTGTTTGGGCCCTGCACCCACATGGGAGACCCGGAGGAAGCACCTGGCTCCTGGCTTCAGATTGGCATAGTGCGCTGACTGTAGTGGCCATTTGGGGGGTGAACCAACGGAAGGAAGACCTTTCTCTGTCTCTCTCTCTCTCACTGACTAACTCTGCCTGTCAAAAATAAATAAATAAATAAAGCTTAAAAAAAGGTATGGACAATGCCTGGATCCAGCAATGCTATTCCCCCACCAAAAAAAAAAAAAAAAAAGGTCTATTAGCATTTAAAATGGATAAATAAAATTACAGTATGTTCTTTTTTAAAAAAAAATTATTTATTTATTTAGTTGAGAGGAAGAGTTACAGACAGACATACAGGAGTGCCTGTTTTTGAGTCCTGATCTCGTTTTCCATTATGACTTCCTGTTAATGCACACCCTGGGAGGCAGCAGGCGATGGCTCCTGTGCTTGGGTTCCTGACATCCTTGTGGGACCTGGATGGAGTTCCCAGCTCTCACCTTTGTCCTGGCCCAGCCTCAGATGTCGTGGGCACTTAGGGAGTGAATCAGCAGTTAAAAGATCTCTGTCTGTCTGTCTCTGCCTCTCTCTCTCTCTCTTTCAAATAAATATAAATAAATAACCTTTAAAAATGAATTAGTTACCCAGACCTGAAACTTGAGAGACCAGGAAATCCTTATGTCAGTTGTGAGATGGTCAGCCGTTTCCCTGTGACTCACATACATGGGCAGTGCTGTACAATGAGCAGGGACCTCGGCTCTGCAAACAGGCACAGCCTGGGAACTCAGAACACCTCCTTCACCGTTTTCTGCTTTGTTGCATTGGTGAAGTGGAAGTAGAATAAAAGTGCCTTTCTCCTTAGGTTGTTGTGAGAGCCAAAGGAGGTCACACATGTAGAGTGCCAGGACAGTGCAACAGGTAAACTCCAGGAGGATTTGTCAAATCGCCATTCACTCTGAGTTTCCAAAATGACTGAATGAGGACCAAACATTGTAGGTCCTGTCAAATTCTGATGAACTTTGTCACTGACAGCGGCTGGCTGTCATTGCTCTTCCCTCAGTGGTGCCTAGGATGGACTGGGATTCATCTGCTCACAGAGTTCTCATTTCCATCTTTCTACTGTTTTAGAAATCAAATAATGAACATCTGAGGAACACAATGGCATGTGACGTCAGTAACTTAGACCGTGAAGGTGATGTTCAATTTCTGCTCTTGCTCCAACTGGGTTTGGGTCCCTTCCAGCTTTGGCTGAATGTTGTTTTGAAGCTGTGGTAGTCATCTGGGGGCGGACATTCGACCAGAGGGTTAAGACACAGCTTGAGACACCTGCATCCCACCATGGAGTGCCTCGGTTCAAGTCTCAGCTCTGCTCCTGATTCCACCTGCCAACTAATGCAAACCCTGGGAGGCAGCAGGTAATGACTGAAGTACTGTGTCCATGCCCCTGTCACCCATGTAGGAGAACTGAGTTTTCAACTCCCAGCTTCAGCCCAGTGCAGCCCGGGCCATTGCTTGTATCTGGGGAGTCAACCAGAGAATGGGAGCTTTCTCTGTCTCTGTCTCTGTCTCTATCCCTGTATGCCTCTCAAACACATAGCATAAATAAAAACTTATCATTTGGCCATTATATATATGAAGATATCTCAAAATGTTTGTGGTAAAATGAAATTAAAAGATGCAAGATAATTTTGAAAACTACCTGTAGTTTTTCCGTTATATGCATCTTCCATGAACTTTTTGAAGTCCTCTGTATTCTGTGTACTGAACAAATCATATTTATATGAATTTTATATCTTCAATACACATTTTGATCAAATTTAGTACTTATATATGCCTTTTTACATACCTAATGCATGACTTACACAATTTGTTCATGTTTTTCCTCAGCATCCCCCAAGTCAATGTAGGTTGATAAAGGACACCAGCCTGTGATAAGATGACATTTTACACACATATATGTGTATATAAATACACACAATATAAATATTTTTAAAGATTTATTTTACTTATTTGAAAGACAGAGATACAGAGAAAGGTAGAGCCAGAGAGAGAGAGAGGTATTCCATTCCATTTGTTCACTCCACAAATGTACACAATATAAACATTAAAATAATAAAGGCTGGGCATTTGGTGCAGAGGTTCAGTTATTACTTGGGATGACCTCATTTTGTATCAGAGTGCTTGGTCCATTTAATTGTACATTTAAATGGTTAAATTTATGTTAAACCTATAAGTACATATTTTTTATCACAATAAAGAAATCATTTAATATATTTTAAAGACTATTTATTTGAAAGGGAGAGAGGGAGAGAGCGCTATCTTCCATCCAGTGGTTCACTCCCCAAACAGCCACAATGGCCAGGCCGAAGCCAGGAGCAAGGAGCTCCATCCAGGTCTCCCACAAGGGTGGCAGGGATCTAAATACTTGGGCCATCTTTGGCTGCTTTCCAGGTACATTAGCAGAAAGTTGAATTGAAACAGAGCAGCTGGGACTCAGACAGAGACTCATCTGGGATGCTGAAGCCACAAGCCTTGGCTTAACCTGTCGTGCCACAACACTGGTGCTATTTTATATATTAGAAATCTATTTGTAATAAATGTGTTTATTTAACTACAATGGGTTGGTTAAGGACAAGAAGTAAAAGGGACAAAGAACCTCAATCAACCATTTTTCATTTTGGAGAAAAGCATGTTTTTAGTGCACCAGCAGGATCCAGGAGAGAGACTAGTCTCCCCGGGCGCTCCTGATGCCCACAGTGGTCCAGCATCAGTCAGTGACAAACTCTAACGGGTGCTTAAAGACTGGACAGAGAGGCTGTGTCCATGTCAGAGACCTCTTGAGGGATCCCAAGGTCGGAAACGGAGATGCATGCAAATGCCACAGGTGAGGGCAAGTAAATCAGAAGCTGGCTGGGAAAAAGGGGACGCCCACGTCTGTGGCCTGTGTCCATGTGTTATTTCACTATCCGACCTTTTCTTTCATCCTGGAAACATGGAAGATACTGAGATCAACCCTTGGAACACAGCAGGGTGTTCTGAGGGAAAAGGGCCTCAGTGAATACCCCAGTGCAGGTGCTTCTGAAAGGCTGTGAAGGCTCAGCACTGCATTCAGTGTTCAGATGTGGTCCTTCTTAGTGACGGATGGGGCGGCTTACAGTGGGGCCAATCTGGAAAGCACACGGCGCGCCTAAGACCTGCTAGTACCTTACAGTTGGTGTGTCAGTGCGTTGAGTGAGTGGTACCGGGCTGAAGACTTTATGGATCCCACGGCATGAGAGCTTGAGGCTGCAGCCTTTCCAGATAAGAGGCTCCTTCAAAGTTCATAGACATGGAATTAAAGATAATTTTACTTTGGTACAAAAGTAGTTTGAAATCCATGCATAGGTGGGGCTTGAAAAAAGTCCATGGAAAATGTACATTATAAAAAAGCTATGCATGGATTTCAAAAATACTTTTATTTAAATCGCAGAGAGACAGACAGATAGAAAGGTCTCCCAAACACTGGTTCTCTCCCTAAATGCTCACAACATCTGGATCTGGGCCTAAAAGAAGCCAAGAGCCCAGAATTCAATCTGGGTTTCCCACATGGGTGGCAGGGCCCTAACTACCTGAGCCATCACCCGCTGCCTGCCTATGCATTAGCAGGAAGCTGAAGTTGAGAATGGAATCGAGACTCCAAACCATGCACTCCAGTATGGGATGCAGGTGTCTCCAGTGGAGTCTTAGCCGCTGCACCAAAGAGTGGTCCCTCAAACAAAATTTTACATCAAAATAAATTTATCTTTCAATTCAGTTTTTGATGAATTTTTTTTTGACAGGCAGAGTGGACAGTGAGAGAGACAGAGAAAGGTCTTCCTTTGATGAATTTTTAAAAGTACTCTCATACATGTATTCCTCCAGGCTCAGGTTCTGTGGTTGAAGTTTGCCTCCTGGTGTCCCTAGTCTTCATCCCCTTAGCTTGTACCTGAAGTCTTCCTCTTAGTCCTGCCTGGATGATCCACTGACCAGTTCTCCATGAATGACTTGGGTCTGTGCAGGCCTCTGGAATTAGGCTCTGAACTACCATAAACCAATCCAGACTAGCATGGCTGGGCCCTGTGCATCTCTTTGGGTTGGCCTTAGCATAGTTCTTGTTAAATAGCAACAATGCTCACTAGAGGTACTAAAAATCTTCACTCTTGCCTCAATTTATTCTCAGAAAGTCCTGGCCTTCAGTGGAGGCAAACATCCAACCAACCAGGCTTATTACATAAGCACTCATTTAGAAAAAAATATTCACTGAGTGCTTCCTATGTGTTTCAGCATTAGGGTTCTATGGGCAAAAGCAAGTATTCAAGGGGCTGGCATCATGGCATAGCAGGTTAATCCACTGCCGCTTGCACCCTGGCATCCCATATGTGCACTGGTTTAAGACCTGGCTGTTCCACTTCCAATCCAGCTTCCTGCTAGTGCACCTGGGAAGGCAGCAGAAGATGGCCCAAGTACTTGGGCCCTTGTGGGAGACCAGGATGGAGTTTGTGACTCCGGATTTTGATCTGGCCCAGCTCTGTTGTTTGGGCCATTTTTTATTTATTTATTTTTTTTTTTGACAGGCAGAGTTAGACAGTGAGAGAGAGAAAGACAGAGAGAAAGGTCTTCCTTCTGTTGGTTCACCCTCCAAATGGCTGCTATGGCTGGGACTGCGCCAATCAGAAGCCAGGAGCCTGGTGCTTCCTCCTGTTCTCCCATGTGGGTACAGGGCCCAAGGACCTGGGCCATCCTCCACCGCCTTCCTGGGCCACAGCAGAGAGCTGGACTGGAAGAGGAGCAACTGGGACAGAATCCAGCGCCCCAACCGGGACTAGAACCCGGGGTACCGGTACTTCAGGCAGAGGATTAGTCTAGTGAGCCGTGGCGCTGGCCCTGTTTGGGCCATTTATGGAGTGAACTAGTGGGTGGAAGATCTCTCTCTGCCCTTTAAATAAATAAACAAAAAATGTTAGATAAGTGTGAGCTCACAGTCTAGAGTTAATAAAGCTAAGTTCACAGCTGAGGTCAAGTGCGTGAAGTGCTCTGATGAAAGGAAGCAGAGGTGCTCTGGGAACACACAGGCAAACCTGAAAAGACTGAAAAGACGCACAAAATACTCGGCCAAGGTCCCAAGAGAAGCATGCCCCTCAGGCAGCACCCGCAGCCATGCTCCCGGGGCAGCTTCTCCCGTGAATGCTGAGCAGCCCAGGAGGCATCAGTTCGCAATGTCCACCTCATGTGAGGGGCATGGAAATTGGGGGAGAGGTTTCAGGGACTGCCTCAATGATCTCAAGTGCGGGGAGGGGGTGGTTATGAGCACAACACAAACACAAAATCACCTATCTCACCACTATCCATTTGTTGGCACCCAGGAGGCCTAGATTCTTGCTTCTAGCTCCATACTATCTGTGCCCAAGCCCTAGGTCAGCTCAGTTTTTGAACTAGTGAGCCTGCTACTTGCTACCCTGTATTGCTGCTTTTTCATGAGATCCCTCGAACCCTCTTGGGGTCTAGGCCATTAATAAAAAATAAACAAACAAACAAACAAACAAAAACCAGCTGTGCAGCAAAGCCTCCATTTAGATTCACAATGAGAGCACGTTGAAGGCTGAAGTTCTCTCTTGAGCTTTATTTTAGCCAGCTCTCGCATGAGAATGGTATTGTTATTAGGGTTGCTGTGACAATTAGATGATCTGATTCTGAGCCCAGTTAAGAGGTCCCTGGCACACAGCAAGTGCTCAGTGTTCCTTCCTGCACTTCACGCGTTCTTTCCTTTGCTTTTTCACTGCCTTGCCAGTGTTTGCAGTTGCTATGGCTTGGATGTGGGTTGAGTGTGTCCCCCAGGGGTTTGTGTGCTGGAAGGTTGGTCCCCAGTGTGGTGATGTTGAGAGGTGGTGAAACTGTTAAGAGGCGGAGCCTCCAGAAGGTGAAGACACTGCCCTGGGAAGGGATTCGTGTGGTTCTCCAGGGACCCAGGTTAGCTCCCGTGAGAGTGGGTTGTTATAACCCAAGGCCACCCCACGCATTTTCCTCTTCTGCATGTGGCTGTTCTCTGCCTGCTTCCCTGCCAAGTTGTGATGTAGTCAGGGGTGGCTCTCGCCAGAGCCTGAACAGATGGGGACTGCCTGACCTCGGATTTTAAGCCTCCAAAACTTCAGGCTAAACAAACCCACTCTCTCTACATTATCCGGCCTCAATTATTTTGTCATAGCAAGAAAATTGTCTAATACAACAGTGGGACTGTATTATTATGTCTCACTCCCCATGTTACAGTGACACTCAGAACACAGGCAGCTGCCATCAGGCCAACGACAAAAAACCACTGTGTCCTTACCACTCCACTTCCACTGTGTTACCATGGGGCACTAATTACAAAGAGCACTTTATAAATACAATTGCCTGAGTTCAGCGTTATCAAGTGCCCAATAAATTAACACTGCTTTTTTCATCTTATTAGTGATAAAGTCCCTGTATAAGTTGTCTGGTGTGTCAGAACAGCCTTGTGAGATCAAAGGGCACCATTGTGCTCATGGAAACTTTGAACGGGTAGAAACTTGTAGGAGGGTACTGAACCCATTTATGGAAAATGGAATGAAATGATGTGTTTCTATTGGTGTAATTAAAAAATTGAAATCCAAGCAAACAAGCAATCTAGGAAGTTCATGGAAAGTACATGTCATGAAAAACTAGGCATAAATTTCACAATATTTTTTGCACCAAAACAGACTCATTTTCATTCCATTTTCCATAAACCTCATATTCTACCACATGGGTAGTCTGTGACAGATTAGAGACTAAAATCCAGGTCATCTGACTCAGGGAGATTGAAGTGGGTTCTTTAGAGTTCATATTTAAAATAGGTACTCAGGCAGCAGTAAAGAAAAAAGGGGGGAAAAAGGAATAAACCTTGTATTTTAAAGACTTCTCATCCTTTCCCATTGCCTCCAGTCTGTGTTAAGATTCCAGGGCTCAGTGGTGCGCATATTTTCAGTGTGATTTTACCCCGCTCCCCACCACCTTTATTGTACATGAGCATTGCCATGGAGGCTAATCTAAAGAGATCTCCTTTAATGGCATTCACTGAGAGCCTGAGAGAAGCTGCCCCTAACAGGGTGAACGCTTTCCCTCAGCTGTGTTTCAGTCAATGCAGGAACACTGATGCAGACTCACACCTTTCTGTGAGAAGTCCAGTGCAACAGCGCACATGGTGTTTGTCTGCAGATCTGTTCATGCAGCTCACATGCATGGGTGGAGCCTGCAGGCTTGCATTTCCCTCGTCTAGCCCTCTACGGCCATCCTGTCACTCACCATCCTGTTAGGTTTTCTGCCTTAGTCTAGAGGACTAGCACAAGAATGTGGGAACGATGTCTCTAGCATGTTTATTTATTTAAGTCGTATTTGATGACTAGAGAGATGATGTTTATTTAAGGACACTGCTTACATAGATTCAAAAAGTATCACATCGAGAAAATTATATGGTGGGCATGCTTTAATCAATTCAATGGATCCTCTTGGGTTAGGGAGCTTGGCTGCTTGCTAAGGGAGTTGTATAATGCGAAGTGGCTCTCCAACTGCAGCCAGCTTTAGAACCCCCTGGAGGCCTTTGAAACCCACGGATTGCTGGGCCTCACTCTCAGAGCTTCTCATTTCAGAGGTCTGGACTGGAGCCTGACAAGTTCCAGGGCACTTGGATCCTGCTGGTTCCCAGCCCACACTCTGGGGACCCCTGACATGCACAAAGTTTGTGGTGCGAGCTGGGGTACCTTTGCATCAGATAGCAGTGGTTTCCTTTTAAATTTCCTCTTCTTGAACAGGATGCGTATTACAATTCAATGAAAACTTAAAAAAAAATTTTTATTCAAAAAGCAAAGGGGACAGAGAGTGAGAAGGTGGGGAAGAGAGAGAGGGATAGAGAGAGAAACAGACAGACATACGGAGAGTTCCCATCCACTGGTTCACTTCCCAAATGCCTGCAATGCCCCAGTCAGGGCCAAAGCCAGAAGCCAAAAACTCAATCCAGGTCTCCCACATGGGTGGCAAGGACCCAACGATTCAACCACCACCCACTGCCTTCCAGGAAGCTGGAAGCCGGTGTAGAACTTGGAGTCATCTCCAGGCACAGTGATATGGGGATGTGGGCGTCTTAATTGGCATCTTAACCACTATGCCAAAGCTTCCCCTGGCTCTTTGGTTTCATTTTCATAAGAGGAGCCTTAATTATATAAAGTGATTAGGATATAAGATGTCTTAAAGTAATCGGTAGGTTGTCCAGCACTCTAGATAATTCGGCATTCAGCAAGAGGCAGAAAGGCTTCCACGTGAACGTGGGGCAGCACCAAAGCCTGCCATGGCATGACCTGTGTCTTTACTAATCACATATTTCCCGGATTCTCCACTTCCCCAATCGAGCAACTCACTGACAAAGCAAAATGGATCATAATTATTCACAGGATTTCCCTACAACCAGGGTGATATAACAGAGAAAGAACATGTTTAACCTGAATATAATCAAGTTTTAACATCTAATTTCCAGTTTACTGGAAATAGAGGGTATGGAGGAGCAAGTTAAACAGCATTTGGAGAAAACAGACAATTCTGGAAAGGAGATGAAACAGAACATGGTCACTTCCATGAGTCAAACTCGAGATTAAAAGCAGGGGAGAGGCGTACTGCTCTAGATTAAAGGGAAATGTTCATTTTTTTTTTTTAAACAATCAGATGTAAGGCATAATCCTCAATTTCATTTTGGTTTGAACAGGCAATTTTGGTGCAATTTGGAGAAATCAGTCCATTGGATATCAGTCAGTAAAAGAAGAATTACTACTAATCAGATTTAGAGTGATAATGCTACTATAGTTAGGTGAGAAAATGTTTGTTTCATTCTGAGTATTTAAGGCCAAATGACATGTCTTAACATAAAAATTTTCAGCCAAAAAAGACCAAAAAAATTAAACTGTGAAGGAAACAGGTTCAATATGAATTGGTAACTCTAGGGAATGAGTAGATTAAATTATATACTTCTAGTTTCCTAATGTTTGAAAATTTTTCAAAATAAAAGGCAAGAAATAAGACTTCAGATTTGTTTTAAACAATTCCCTCGATTTCTCACTTATGAGCTGTACAAATCTACTCAATCACTTAAATTCTCAGAGCCTCTGATTCCTCATTTGTAAGTTAGTGATTCTGAAAACAAGTTCAGAACTGTGTGATGATTTAAAAATATGTGAAAATAAATGGGTAAAGCTCACATTTTGCTTCTTCTGGCTTGTACACTTGGCTTTTTAAATCTTAAACTATGTTTTGTAGAGATCCATCATCTCTCAAAGGGATGCAGGTACTTGTATTAGCCAGGGTTCTCCAGAGGAGCAGACAGATAGATAGATGGTAGAAATAGAGGGGGGGGGGGAGTGGGAGAGAGAGAGAGAGAGAGAGAGATAGAGAGGCTCACACAATCATGGAGGCCGACACGTCAAAAATCTGCAGGGTGGGCCAGCAGACTGAAGACCCAGGGAAGAGAAACAGCTGCAATTCAAGTTCAAATGCCATGTGCTGGCTAAATCTTCTTTCGTCCAGTGGAGGTCAGTCTTTTTTTCTCTTAAGGTTTGCAATGGAGTGGACGAGACAGACCCATTTTACAGAGGGTTACTCAAAGTCTATGGATGTAAATGTTAATCTCTCTACAAAGTGTCTTCCCAGGAACATCTAGAATGTTTGACTATCTGGGACCCATGATCTAAGGAAGGGAACATAAAATTCACCATTGCTGTGCTCAGTAAACAATTGTTGATTGACAATAGCTGGTGTTTCAGTCTGGAATTCTGTGTAATTTCCGACAAAAAATGATCTGCTATACTGATCCCTTTCACAGTTATTTGACCTCACAGCTTCCCAAACAGCAAGCATTTTAAAAAAAAATCCACTCACATTTTATTGGTGCTTTCCCCTTAACTTCCTACCCAAAATTGACCCTCAAAGAGAATTAGTAATTTCCTTATTTTCCATAGTACAAATGTAAGAACAAGGATCTGTCTATGGCTTTAGTGCTGTAGCCCTGACCCCTGGGGCAGAACCAGGCACAAAGGAAATGTTGATGGCCGAACAAATCCAGGACGACGGAGCTAAGCTGATACATGAAGTGCAATTACAAAACTGATTACGATGTCACGTGTACTGTTCCCTGTGATAAAAGTTAGCATTCGTCCACATGTGTAGGAGACGTCCCATCTCAGTTTCAAACATTTCATTTCTTGTGAGGGTTTTTGGAGAACAGGTGTTTTTTTGTTGTGTGTGTGTATGTGTGTGTGTGTGTGTGTGTGTTTACTTAATTATTTTTTAGTTAATAGGCAGAGAGAGAGAGAGAAAGAACAAGCTCTCATCCTCTGGTTCGCTCCTCAAATGCCTGCAATGACTGGAATGAGACCAGGATGAAGCCAGAGTTTGGGAACTCAATCCAGGTCTCCCATGTGGGTGGAAGGGCCCCAAGTACTTGAGCCATCACCACTGCCTCCCACAGTCTGCAGTAACCTAAGACTGGAGTCTGGAGCCAGAGGCACACAACGAACCCAAGCACTCCAGGACAGACATGGGTCTCCTAATTGGCGGCTTCACTGCTGGGATTGTAAACTGGAGAACAGGGTTTTTGAAGCAGTGATTGTTAAGTAAAATATGAAGATCATGCCCAAAGGTGTCCTGCTTAGAATCTTCCAAATGGAAGGGATGACGGCCAGCACTACATTAACTTAACTGTTTCCTGTGAGAATTGCCAGGGCAGCCAGGCCTCGGGTTTATTAGTAGGTAACTGGGCAGGTAACCACAGGACTGTCTCTCCTCCCTGACTTTTATCTCAGGGCATAAAATGTCTACAGTGCCACCATTTGGGCTTCATTCCTTTCTACCTTGAGGAGGTTTTAAGTTTTCATCATTCCTGATCAAAATGCAACCTGATCAAAATGTAACCACTGAGCACAACGTGTAAAAACTGTCATTCGAGGGCTTGTGGCCCAATGCCACCTAGCAGCCATCAGATGGTGGATGTCGCCCACGTCTTCCCTTCCGTGTGACTTCTCCTGTGTAACATTTCATCCTCCACTCTGCCCTTCCCAGGTACAGGGAATCTCATCTGAAAATGCTCTGAAGCTGTGTTTGAATGTTTCTTCCGGCCGGCGCCGTGGCTCAACAGGCTAATCCTCCGCCTTGAGGCGCCGGCACACCCGGTTCTAGTGCCGGTTGGGGCGCCGGATTCTGTCCCGGTTGCCCCTCTTCCAGGCCAGCTCTCTGCTGTGGCCCGGAGTGCAGTGGAGGATGGCCCAAGTGCTTGGGCCCTGCACCCCATGGGAGACCAGGAAAAGCACCTGGCACCTGGCTCCTGCCATCGGATGAGCGTGGTGCGCCGGCCACAGTGCACCAGCCGCGGCGGCCATTGGAGGGTGAATGTTTCTTCTCTCCTTCTCCTTCTCCTTCTCCTTCTTCTCCTTCTTCTTTTTTTCCTGCTCTCTTATCCATTTAGTTTACAGCAGAGAGAATCTGATTGTTTTCACACTTATGAAAGGGGAGGAGAATGCTCCGAGCCTGCGGTGCTCAGGGAAGAACCAGGGCCGTGGACTGCTGCGCATGCCCCTCCTCTGATGCGCTCTCTCTGGTTGCTGTGGGGTGTTTATGGCCTGGTATAAAAATGACACAAGGGGGGCCGACACTGTGGTATAGTGGGTAAAGCCACTGCCTGCAGTGCCAGCATCCCGTATGGGCAAAGGTTCGAGTCCTGACTGCTCCTCTTCCAACCCAGCTCTTTGCGAGGGCCTAGGAAAGCAGTAGAAGATGGCCCAAGTCCTTGGGCCCCTGCACCCACGTGGGAAACATGGAGGAAGCTTCTGCCTCCTGGCTTTGGATCAGCGCAGCTCCGGCAGTTGCAGCCAACTGGGGAGTGAACCAGTGGATGGAAGACCTCTCCCTCTCTCTCGCTCTCGCTCTCGCTCTCGCTCTCGCTCTCTCTGCCTCTCCTTCTCACTCTGTGTAACTCTGACTTTCAAATAAATAAATAAGTAAATCTTAAAAAAAAAAAATGACAGAAGGAATGGAGGACCGGTACAAGTGTTCCAGGGATTTTGTGATCATTTTCACAAACCTATTAGATTTTTCTTTCCAAAGGCAAAACCCACATATTTAAGAGAAAACATGACCAAGAAATGTTTATGTGAATTCATAGTTGTATTGTGGGGTGCCAATAGAATTTTATCTTTAGAGCAAACACTACACTGGGAAATGCAAATCTGAAATAGATAAGCCCCAAACCTGTAGGAATAGTTTAGTGTTCCCCATTATATGTTCAAGTCTATTATGACTATATTTCCCTTTCAATACCTGTTCAATTAGTAACCTCAGGATGAAATACAAAAACTTGCATATGGGGCTAGAAAAACTCCTATCTATTTGATTCTTAGGATAAAACTTCATAATACTATGGTAGTTTTTAATTTTTTTTATTTTATTTTGACAGGCAGAGTGGACAGTGAGAGAGAGAGACAGAGAGAAAGGTCTTCCTTTTGCCGTTGGTTCACCCTCCAATGGCCGCCGCGGCCGGCGCGCTACGGCCGGCGCACCGCCCTCATCCGATGGCAGGAGCCAGGTGCTAGGTGCTTTCTCCTGGTCTCCCATGGGGTGCAGGGCCCAAGCACTTGGGCCATCCTCCACTGCACTCCTGGGCCACAGCAGAGGGCTGGCCTGGAAGAGGGGCAACCGGGACAGAATCCGGCGCCCCGACCGGGACTAGAACCCGGTGTGCCAGCGCTGCAAGGCGGAGGATTAGCCTGTTGAGCCATGGCGCCGGCTTGGTAGTTTTAAAATCATTCAAGTTACAAGTGGTTTAACAGTGATAAAGTCAGATTCTCTGAAAAAATGTTTCTATTTACTACTTTTTTTTTTTTTTGCAGTAGAGACATTGGAAATGGATAGACAGAAACTGGTGCCTTGTACATGATACAGCTAAAAGCAGTTACAATACCACAGTCTCTGGCGCGCTTCCACAACACCTCCCAGAGTTATGAGATAAGAACGAGATGGAACCAGGTGTTAAAGTTCCCTGTAAAATACTCAGCAGAGTGTAGTCACTCTCCAAATATTAGTTTTCCTTGCTTATCCTAAGGGGTGGAGAATTACATGGAGAAAACAAACAAACAAAAAAGTACATTTGGAAAATAGAAATGATTATGTCAACGAGGATTTTTAGGAATCAGGCAAAATTCTGCTATTGTTTTTATATTTCAAATCAAATCAAATCTACTAAAAAGTTTTCTATGGCGAGAACAAAAGCTTTTCCCACCCTCTTTTAACAAGGTCCACCTGTTCCACTCTGCCTACAGCGTAGAGATCACAGATCCATTACTGCCCTTTTGTCAAGATAAGGAGCACATCCTGTGCTCCATGTTCAAGGCGCATCCATACAGTGCATGTGTTCACAATGAGGATGATGAACATTATGTGCTAGGCAGAAACGCAACTATTTTTTCCTCTAAATTGATACTCAGTTGTTTTGGAAAATGATGCATTATGGAAGTCTAATAAATTAGTCTCAGAACCAAGTGTCCACTGCAAATCAACAGGTCACCAGGACTTTGATTTAGCAACTGTAAACAATTTTAGAGCAGGCTAATGCACTTCCTTGCTGTATTCATACTTACCCCCAGCCACAGGTGTTTGACGAAATCACTTGCTCTCGGCCCTTCTCTTCTCATGCTTCCTCTTATGCTAAATCGTCAGTGTGGCTCTATCCTGATGGCTGAGTCTCTTACAAACCTGCTCTGTTTCCTAACAATGCATTCGACTAAATAAAGCTTTGAAACCCTATTGGTCAACACGCTTTTGTCTTCTGCTATAGACACCATGCCAGCAGGGCCTCTCTTTCACAAGCGATCACTGTTTCTCATGGGCCAGCCCCCACTCTCCGTTTCCAGAATTCCAGGCCAACAGCATCAGAACCATGCTTGCGGGAAGTTACTAGATAATTTTAAGAGGCCCATCTTTTAAAATGCTCAAAAATGGACGTTCCTAACATGAGACTCTCTCAAATAACCGATAAAGAAATTAAGCAAGATACTGCTGTCTCCACTGCTGTGAAATAAAACCTAGGCGCTTTCAGATAAGACACTGAAACCAACGTGCTGTAACTTGGGCCACTAAAAACCATCTATTGATATAATTCACAAAAGAATATTGACTTGCATCTCTTTAAAACATGTGATCCATGTGGCATTCACAACGATCTTTCCTGATTGCTTTTTTGAGCTATTGCACTTGCTGTGCATGTAGATCTCTTTTTAGCGCTGACAATGATTCTTTGCAAACTGTGTAGGTCTTACTGCTCCAGTTGCATGAATGACTCAAGTGAGACTGCAAAAGTCTGTTGAGCTTGGTCACCAAGGGCAATTCAGTAGCTGGATATTTCTTTTTTAAAGATTTATTTATTTATTTGAAAGTCAGAGTTACACAGAGAGATGAAGGAAAGGCAGAGAGAGAGAGAGGTCTTCCATCCACTGGTTCACTCCCCAATTGGCCACGATGGCTGGAACTGCACCAATCCGAAGCCAGGAGCCAGGAGCCTCTTCCAGGTCTCCCACGTGGGTGCAGCGGCCCAAGGACTTGGGCCATCTTCTACTGCTTTCCCAGGCCATAGCAGAGAGCTGGATTGGAAGTAGAGCAGCCGGGACTCGAACTGTTGCCCACATGGGATGCCACCTCTGTAGGAGGCAACTTTACCTGCTGTGCCACAACACCGGCCCCATAGCTGGATATTTCCTTCTGTGACTCATCTTCTCCTTCCCAGCCAGGAGAACGTGAACGTTTGGCACTCAGTGAGTTTACTCCAGGAAATTCCAGTCTCTTAGGAGCTGTTTGGCTGTACCATGAGTCACAGTTCTAGGCAATTTCAAAGTCTAGGACAAATAATCTGAGTGAGTGACATTGTTACTCCCCCATTTCTTATCAGGAAGTTGAGCTTGAAGTGGCTCAGAGTTGGCGATGAGCCACGAGACGGCTGGAGAAGCTGAACGAGGAGCTGGGAACAAAGGGGAAATCATTGTGGCTGACTTCAGTGACCTCCTGGTCCTCCAAACGGCAGCTTGTGCAGTGCCAAGAAATGATCTTGAAGCTATCCACCAGTCTTACTATCCTAAAACCAAAGAGCCTTCTTGGCTAAAGACTCAGCAAAACATGGATGCTGTACAGAGTACAACCTCATTTTGGAACATGGATGTGAAAGAATAGCAAAATCATTAAATGTCTGTTGTATCTCAGACTCGATACATGTTGTATTGGTGCCCACAAAAATCCTCAGGGGCCAGTGCTGTGGTGCAGTGGGTTAGGGCGCTGCTTGGGACGCACGCATCCTACATGAGGGTGCCAGTTGGAGTCCCAGCTGCTCTGCTTCTGAACCAGCTCCCTGCTAATGCACCTGGGAAGTCGATGGATGAGCCCAAGTACCTGGGCATCTGCCACCCATGTGGGAGACCTGGATGGAGTTCCTGGCCCCTGGTTTCAGGCTGGACCAACCCTGGCTATTGTGGGCATTTGGAGAGTGAACTAGAAGATAAAAGATCTCTCTCCGTCTCTCTGTCTCTCTCGCTCGCTCGCTCGCTGTCTCTCTGTTGTTCTGCCTTTCAAATAAATGTCTGATTCTGCAGCCCGTGATCACTAAGGGAACGAGGACGATGGAAAAGCAGGGCCTCGCCCTCTCCTGTCTTTCCTAGTGAGCCGAGTGGAGGCAGAGCGCCAATTCCCTCATCGCTATCCTTGTATCTTCCCCGTTTTTCTGTCTCTTCTTTAGCATTAGCAGTGTTCAAACAAAGCAGTGTTCAGCTATCCACTCAACTTTTCTGGGCCTGACTTTCCTCATCTGTGAACCTAGGGGTTGGCCTGGTGCAAATGGTGGCGCTGACCTACGATGTGAGCCTGTTGTGGTTGGACCCCCGCACAGCCTTGCTCAGACATGCGCAAGCCGTAGCCCCCACCCCTTCCTCGTGTGCTTCTCACACCGGGTTTCTTGTTCTGATTAGGTTTCACAAGGACCCTCCTTCGGTCCCTAGTTTGCAAGCTCTGGAATCCTATAAACAGCAATCAGAACTGGCTAGCCATTCTACTCTTATCTTGTTCTTGAAAATGCATGGAATTTCTTCTGTAACAAGTGCCATTTTGTTTCAGACCAGTTTGAAGCAAAAAAGAATGTTCTGATAATGGCATGGAGACAGAGCTATTCAGTCCCGTGGTGCCCTCATCTGGGCAACGTAACAGTCCCAGAACCATGGAGCCGCACCTGTCCTTACATGTGATTCCAATTTGCGGGAGGCGGAGCCTGTGGTAGTGAGGACCAGCATTCTCTGTGTTGCTGCTTAAGATTGTTAAAAAGGTATGAAAAAGGGCCGGTGCCATGGCTGACTTGGTTAATCCTCTGCCTGCGGCATCTGCATCCCATATGAGCACCGGTTTCTAGTCCCGGTTGCTCCTCTTCCAGCCCAGCTCTCTGCTGTGGCCCAGGAAGGCAGTGGAGGATGGCCCAAGTGCTTGGGCCCTGCACCTGCATGGGAGACCCGGAGGAAGCACCTGGCTCCTGGCTTCGGATCGGTGTAGCTCTGGCCGTGGTGGCCATTTGGGGGGTGAACCAACAGAAGGAAGATCTTTCTCTCTGTCTCTCTCTCTCTCACTGTCTAACTCTATCTGTCAAATAAAAAAAAAAGGTGTGAAAAGGAAATTAATTCTGCTGGCCCATCACCCGGCCCATGGGGAGTAAAAGCTCATGGTACCCACCCCCTGTAAGAGAAGTCCCAGTTTCCTATATGTTTGGGTGACCTTTGGGATGTCCACTTGACTGGACTGAGAAAAGTCCAGAGGACTGGTCAAGGATGGCATCCGGCTGCACCTGCCAGGGAGCTTCCAGAGGAGGCTGGGTGTGGCTCAGTGAACCCTGAGGAAGACCGGGCTGTTCCTCCCACAGGTGGCTAGAGCTGAAAGAAGAAAGGGGGACTCCCCCTTCTGGAGCAGGTGCATTTCTGCGGCTACTCTCCAGGCAGACTCCAGATTCTGAGGCTTGTTCCAGGCCTCCAGGGGCCTTCTAGGTGTATTCATCTTCAGCAGTGGACAAGGTCTGTGCCTTTGGCTTCCCTGCTGTTGCTGCTGCTGCTTCTTATCAATATTTATTTATTTGAGAGGCGAGTGACAGAGAGAGAAATCCTCCATCCACTGGTTCACATCCCAGATGGCAGCAACACCCAAGGCTGGGCCTCGCTGAAGCCAGGAGCCAGGAATTCCATTCAGAGCCTCCACATGAGTGGCAGGGGTCCATGTACTTGAGCCATTACCTGCTGCATCTCAAGCAAATTAGCAGGAAGTTGTATCCGGGCTGTAGCTGGGACCTGGGAACTCTCCCCAGGTCTCCCACGTGAGTGGCAGGGACCCGATCACTTAAACCATCACCACTGCCTCCCAAGGTCTGCAGTAGCAGGAAACTGGAGTCAGGAGCCAGAGCTGGGAATCACAACCAGGGACTCCAACAGGAGACGCAGATATCCTCACTGGTGGGTAAACGCCCACCGCTGATTGCCTTTTCTTAAATTTCATTTCGAGCGTTAAAAGAATTCCTTTCTTAGTCCCAGCAGTTCCAGGAGTTTCAGAGCAACCTCACCCAGTATTAGCAGCAAAGATGGAAATACCGTCAGTTATATTTACCAGCTAATTTTTCCTGAGAATGCATGACTGACTGGTGCATCAGGGCTTATTTTTGCCTAATAATTGTGCGATCTGACATACTCTAAAGTGTTCTTCCCGAAGCCATTGTGGGCTGAGCGTCTACTCTGAGTTAAGCCTTGATGGTCATCGCCACATGGAATTCAAGAGACAGAGACCACAGTCCCCTCTCAAAGAAGCCAAACTCCCTAGGGAGAAAAGGAGCAAAAGCCGAGCTGTCAGAGGGAACACATGTTGGATAATCAGTTGCCAGAGAAAAGAGATAAGTGATCTAGATGTTCAGAGGACAGACGGGCCCCTGACTGAATTCATTCATTCAGTCATCAATCCCTTCACTCATTCAATCAGTTGCCATGTATGGACTCGGGACTGTGGGTGCTAAGGTGATTTCAGAGTGAGGAAGAAAAGGGACTTCCCTTCGCACTTTGGGAAGGTAGACAGGCTGAGTCATGCACACGAATAACTGTAAGTCAGGTAGAAGGCAGGGAATGCCACAGGAGAGGTGGGGGACGTGAGTCGGGATTTCAGAACACAGAGGTTTAACTCCGCTCAGAGCCAACCCTGGAAGGCCTCAGAGGGTGGAGAGCCTGGCCTTGAAGGCAGCATCTGTTCATGTGGGGCTGGTGAAAATCACTTCCATCGCTGGTGTCTACACAATCTCCTCTTAGGTTGATCTGATATTTGGAATGTATTTCGCATAGAAACAATATTCTGTCTGGTCTCGTGTCTCCCTGGTTTGCTCCACACAAAGCTCATTGAACCCACGAAGTACCTGGGCAATATCATTAATAGACTCTCTTTTTTTTTAAAAAAAAGATTTATTTATTTTACTTTGAAGTCAGAATTACACAGAGAGAGAAGGAGAGGCAGAGAGAGAGGTCTTCCATCTGCTGGTTCACTCTCCAACTGGCTGCAACGGCAAGAGCTGCGCCGATCTGAAACCAGGAGCCAGGAGCTGCTTCTAGATCTCCCACGCGGGTGCAGGGCCCCAAGGGCTTGAGCCATCTTCCACTGCTTTCCCAGGCCATAGCAGAGAGCTGGATCAGAAGAGGAGCAGCCGGGACTCGAACCGGTGCCCATATGGGATGCCGGCACTGCAGGTGGCTGCTTTACCCACTACGCCACAGCATCGGCCTCCATTAATAATTAATATACTCTTTCAACTCATATGAATAGTGTCCCATGGGAACATTCCGGACATTTGGTTGTGTTCTTTTTTTTTTTTTTTTTTTTTTAAGATTTGTTTATTTTTCTACAGGTAGAGCCACAGAAAGTGAGGGAAAGAGGAAGAGATCTTCCATCTTCTAGTTCATTTCCTAAATGGCCACATCTGCCAGGTTGAACCAGGCCAATGCCAGGAGCCGGGAATTCCATCCGGGTCTTCCATGTGGGTGGCAGGGGTCCAAGCACATTAGCAGGGAGCGGGATTGCAAATGGAGCAGCCAGGACTTGAACTGGCAACCCTGTATGGGAAACTCATGTCACAAACAGCTTAATTCACTGTGCCACACCTCTGGGCCCTGCGCACAGCTTCCTGCTCCCCAGCTGCAGGAGCAGGGCCCCACCCTTCAGCCTCCCTCCCTAGCAGTAGCCCCCTCAGGTCTCAGCAGATGCAGAAGTACCGGGAAGTCTTCTGGGATGGGGGGATTTTCCAGGGAGAATCCAGGTCCTGGGGCCTGGAGCCAATACAATGGGGGAGGCCCTATTACCTGCACCGACGTGGGAGACCTGGAGGAAGCTCCTGGCTTTGACTCGGCACAGCTCCAGCTGTTGTGGCCATCTGGGGAGTGAACCAGTGAATGGAAGACCTCTCTCTCTCTCTGTCTCTGCCTCTCTCTGTAACTCTATCTTTCAAATAAATAAAATAATATTTAAAAAAAGAAAGAAAGATAAGTCAAAAATCGGTTACTTTTGCCAGTTTCGCAAACGTGTAAATCTGGTGAACAGATTGCTCGGGCCCCTTCCGGGGCCTTGCAAGGAACTCAGCAAGTGAGAGACTCCACATTAAGAGCTTCAGTAACTTTCTAGAAAATCCACCTCTGGGCGCCAGGGCTGTGGCGTAGTAGGCTAAGCTTCTACCTATGGTGCCGGCATTCCATATGGGTGCCAGCTCGTGTCCTGGCGGCTCCTCTTCCGATCCAACCCTCTGCTTATGGCCTGGAAAAGAAGTGGAAGATGGCCCAGGTGCTTGGGCCCTGAACCCGAGTGGGAGATTCACTGGAAGCTCCCGGCTCCAGGCTTCTGATCAGCTCAGCTCCAGCTGTTGCGGCCATTTGGGGAGTGAACCAGCCGACGGAAGACCTTTCTCTCTCTCTTTCTCTCTCTGTTAGTAGCTCCACCTCTCAAATAAATAAATAAAATCTTAAAAGAGAGAGAGAGAGAGAAAGGAAATCTACTTCTGAGATTTGCAAGGCTTGGAGACCAGAGTCTGTTCTTCCTGTCTGGCCATCTGACTCGGTCCCCAAGACTCACAGCTCACAGTGGCGCTGACAGAAGGGACAACTCTGTCTTTTTCAACTCAGAACATCGGGCGCTTCATTTCCTGTAGTTTTCTTCTGGAATTTTTAATTTACTGCTTCATTGCTTGAGACATCAATTTTCAGTGCTCTTCCGGAAATGCTTAGAATAAACCTCAGAAACTTCAGACTACCTATATCTACTGGCTTCCTACTGCTGCTGTCACAAGTTCTCACAAACTCAGTGGCTTGAAGCAAGACAGATGTATCCACTTACTGTTCTGGAGGTCAGACACCACGGAGGGCCCTGCTGAGCTGAAGCCACAGCGTGGACAGCACTGAGTCCCTCCTGGAGGCTCTGGGGGACAGGCCACTTTCCTCAGCTTGTCCAGCTGCCGGAGGTCACCTGCAGCCATTAGCGTGTGGCCCCTTCTTCCATCTCCAAAACCAACCGGGCAGCCTCTTCCGATCTCTCCCTAACCCTGACCCTACCCTGCTCCTCTCTTCCACTTTCAAAGACTCCTGTAGCCGCTATGGGCCCACTGGGTAATCCAGTATAATCCCTAATTTTAAGGTCAGCTGATTAGCAACCTTAATTCCCTCTGTAACTTTAATTCCTCCTTGCCCCGCAACATAGACGCAGATCCTAGGGATCAGGATGTAGACCACTTTGGTGGTGGTGGTAGGGCATTATTCTGTCTTGGATACACCATATGAGGGGCTAAATAACACTTTTAAGGAGATACAGGGCAAGAAACACCCCAAGAATGGAATGGCTGGTGGCCAAGACGCTGTTCAGTGGCACCTGTCTAAGCAGACCGGTGACTGAACCTCGTACTCCCAACACCACTGGCTTGAAGCTCTCCCTTATCAAAGACTTCAACAGGAAGAGCACTTGTTGATTTTAGGGGTAACTCCTGATCCGCACAACGCTGCCTCTTGCAAACAGACTTAAATTTACAGCTGTCGGATTTGTTCTCCACTCAGCTCAGGGCCCCAGTTTTGCTACCCAAGACCATCTGGCCCAGAGATGTGGCCTCCGTGTGCAACACAAACATGGCCACTTGTGCTGTGACGGGCACAGGAGATGTACAAGCAGACAATGGAATTCCGAAGCTGGAAGGGAACTTAGAGATCTCTCTCTCTTTTTCCTCCAGCTTTTCATGTAGAGTAGCTCAGGACACTAAGTGACTTCAAAACAACGCCTAGGCTTAGCTGTTAACACGCTGTGTCTGTCCCACGTTGCCGGCCACTTCGGCTCCAGCTCTGGATTCCAGCTTCCTGTTAACGCGGACTCCGGGAGGCTCAGTGATGATGAAGTAGTCGGGTCCGTGCCCCCCATGTTGGAGACCCAAACTGAGTTCCTGGCTCTTGGCTTCAGCTCTGGCTTAACCATGGTGGGCATTTGAGGAATGACTTAGTGGGTGGGGCTTCTCTCTTCCTCTGTCTCTCAAATAAATTAAAAAAAAAAAACCATTTTAACATAATGAAAACAACACATAAGACCAGATCAAGAGCAGATCTGTGCGGGTAAAGCAGACAGTGGCTTGAGTTTGTAGCACGACCTCCTGAGGGAAACCCAGAGGGCAGGTGGACACCGGGGTCAACGCCCCTACAGAGGTTACACCTGGGAGGCCAGGTCAGAAGCAGCAGCTGCGGGTCAGGTTTTATGAGTTTGTCAGGCTGCTCAGGGTTCTTTATTTTTTAAGATTTATTTATTTGAAAGGTAAATTTAGAGAAAGAGAGAGAGAGAGAGAGGTGTTTGATCTGCTGGTTCACTCCCCAAATGGCAGCAATAGCTGGAGCTGAGCCGATTCAAAGCCAGGAGCTTCTTCCAGGTCTCCCATGTGGGTACAGGGGCCCAAGGACTTGGACCATTTTCCACTGCTTTCTCAGGCCATAGCAGAGAGCTGGATCGGAAGTGGAGTAGCCGGGACTCGAACTGGCATCCATATGGGATGCCGGCACTGCAGGCGGAGGCTTTACCTGCTAAGCCACAGTAGTGGCCCTGCTTACGGTTATTTCATCATCTTGTACAATCTATTGGTACAACGCAACAGACCACTTAGGATCTGTTTGTTTCTCTTCCTAGACAGAAAAGACTACCAGCCTCCAAGCAAAGTGTGTTTGTTGTTGTGTTGGTGTCTGACGTGGGGAAGCACAGAGCAGTCCCCTATTTAACAATTCCATTAATAACTCAACCTAAGTTTTTTTTATTAAAGATTTGTTTATTTATTTGAAAGGCAGAGTGACAGAGAGGGAGCCAGAGACACACAGAGAGAAGGAGATCTCCCATTCCCTTCCCTGAATGGCTGCAAAAGCCAGGGCTGGACCAGGCCGAAGCCAGGATCCATGAATTGTATTTGGATCTCCCACACGACTGGCAGGAGCCAAAGTACTTGGATCATCTTCTGTGGCCTTCCCAGCAGGGCGTTGGATTAAAATTGGAACAGCCAGTGCTTGCTCAGATATGGGATGCTGATGCTTCAAGTGGTAGCTTTATCTGCTGTGCCAAAGGTTGGCCTCCATCCTAAATCTTAACAAAAGGGGAAAAAACCGGCACACTCTGGAACATTTTTGATGGGCCATTTAGTGTTACACTTTTCCCGTTCTATCCCGTGATTCATCGCAAGGCATGCTCCCCGGTGGGGAGTGCCAGCTCGCCCCAGCAGCACTCTGTTGGTTCTCCCAGAATCAGACATCTGAATCAGCTGCATGTTGTACAAAGTGAAATATGCTTTCTGAATAAAGGATATCCCAGTGATTTATGCATTTTTAATTCATAAAAGTGACACCTCATTGAGCCATGATTCATTTTTCTGTGTTAAATAATTCAAAAACGAATTCTGACAAATCGGTGTCAGATAAAGAAATTATGTAGGCCGTTTAATTCAGCTTCCCATCATTTGACCTTGATATTCTGATTCATTGCCAGATAAAATGAGCTTTCACGAGAGGTTCTGATCTATGGCCATTATTTTTTTCCCGATTTTTCCTTTCTGCCTTTATAGTCCCCGTGAAATGATATCAGAGACTTATTTTAAGAAAACACAGCTCTCTTGGTGTGTCTGATCAATAGCAAACTAATGTAGAATTTTAAATAAAGTCAATTTGAGGCCCCTTGTAAATCTCACCATGGAGACCAGAGAGTGAACTGTCACCATGGAGACAAGGAGAAGGCCACTGTGCCTGGAGCTGGGTTTGCCACATATTCAGATGGTAGCACGAACCAGGTAGGGTATGGACTGACTGAAAACATGGTGACAAATGAAATGAGTTAAGACGTCCAGTGCTCCTGAGGTCTCCTCGTCCTTGGCAAATGGGGGAAGAAAAAGTCCACAGTCCCTAGGCTTTGGCTTAGAGTGAAGGTGAATTATTGGTGTATTTTGTTTTGTTTTGTTTTGACAAGCAGAGAGAGAGAGAGAGAGAGAGAGAGAGAGAGAGAGAGAGCTCTTGCCCACTAGTTTACTCTCTACATATCCTAGAGCCAGGAACCCTAGCCAGGTCTTCCCCAAGGGTACATGGGTGTCAGGGACCCAACCACTTGGGCCATCACCTCCTTCCTACTAGGATGTGCATAAGCAGGAAGCTGGAATCCAGGGTGGAGCCAAGACTCAAACCCAGGCACTCTGACGTGAGATGGGCGTCCCAGCCTGAATCTCGAATTTTTTTTTAAAGTAATTTTATCAGGCTGGCACTGTGGCACAGTAGGCTGGGCCTCCACCTATAGCACTAGCATCCCGTATGGGCACTGGTTCAAGTCCTGGCTGCTCCTCTTCCAATCTAGCTCTCTGTTGATGGCCTGGGAAAGCAGAAGATGGCCCAAGTTCTTTGGCCCCTGTATCAAAGGATTTCCTTTGACTTTAACAATTAACGTGCAATTAATTACAATTCCTGAAACCTGGTTCTTAAGTATTTACATTAATTCTCCTATCTTCCTTTATTTACTGATTTGACATATGTTAGACATCACTTTTAAAGGGGACTTTATTATTTATAAGTCTTACATATGTTGAACTATTTGGATAGTTGTGACATACTTGATTTCTTTTTAAGTAGCTCAAATGTTAACAAACCAAAACTTTCCTAAGCTCTTAAATAGCTAATAAACCTTTAAAAATTAAACATATTTCTTCTCAGTATTATAAGAGCATAAAGTTTAGTAATATTTCAACTAATCAAAAATCAAATAAAATTATATTTTACATTTGAGTTACTGGGGCTGCTGTTGTGGTACAGTGGGTTAAGCCATGGTTTTGTCGCTGGCATCTCATATAGGAGCATGGTTCAAGGTCAAGCTGTTCAGCTTCTGATCCAGCTTCCTGCTAATGTGCCTGGGAAGGCAGCAGAAAATGGCCCAGCACTTGGGTCCCTGCCACCCATGTGGGAGGCCTGGATGGAATTCCTGGTTGCTAGCTTCAGCTTGCCTTGTCCTGGATAATGCAGCCATCTGAGGAGTAAACCAACAGATGGAAGATCTTTCTCTGTCTCTCCCTCTGTGTCATTATGTCCTTCAAATAAATCTTAAAATTTTTTTTGAGTTAATACACTAACCCCTTTGAGTCTAATAATGAAATTATTGAAGACCTTACAAGTATATAAACTTTAGATTCAGGTTGCAAAATACACCTCTGAAGTTCTATGGGTCTTAAAAAATCATTCCTGGGGCTGGCGCTGTGGCGTAGAGGGTAAAGACATCGCCTGCAGTGCTGGCATCCTATACGGGCGCTGGTTGGAGTTCCAAATCTCTGCTGTGCTCTAGGAAAGCAGTAGAAGACGGCCCAACTCCTTGGGCCCCTGCACCCACGTGGGACCCGAGGAAGCTGCTGGCTGTGGATCAGGTCAGCTCTGGCCGTTGCGGCAAATTGGGGAGTGAACCAGTGGATGGAGGACCTCTCTCCTCTCTCTGTGTAACTTTGACTTTCAAATAAATAAATCTTTAGAAAAAAAATTTCTAATGCTTAATACATATTGCTGGGGATAAAATTTCCTCCTTCCTTATCAATGAAGTGACACTGATTGTGAGACATACTGAGCACTGTTTCCATTTTTATTTATTTTTTAAAAAGATTTATTTATTTGAAAAGCAAAATGACAGAGAGAAAGGAAGAGAGATAGAGACAGACATAAAGATATCTTCCATCTGCTGGTTCACTCCTCAAATGGCTGCAACTGCTGGCGATGGACCATGCTAAAGTCAGGAGCATGGGGGCCCAAGCACTTGGGCCATCTTCCTCTACTCCCCCAGGCGCATTAGCAGGGAACTGGATCAGAAGTGGAGCAGCTAGGACTCAAACCAGCACCCCTATGAGATGACAGTGTTGCAGGCAAAAGCTTAACCGGCTATGCCACAATGCTGGCCCCAAATAAAATTATCTTGAAATATCATTAGAGTCATCATTAGTTTGGTAAATATTACATTCAGCATTAGCTTAGCGATTATTAGACCTGCTGCTACTTCTTTTTATTTGATGTATTGCTAAAACATACATACCATAAATTTGTTTTTAAGCATCTTGAATATTTTATCTGCATTTTAAAATTATTTTCTTTTTAATGTTCAGGATATTATTTCCTGTTTATACTTCCAAACCATTTTCCATAGTGTTTGAGTGAGGCTATACTTTCTCTAGTGAGCAATGGATGAGCTCCAGCTGCCCCATGCTGTCACTACTAGCAGGGATTACCAATCTTTTAAATTTAGGTCATGGCGCAGGTGTTAAGCCTACCAGTTAAGACCCTGGTTAAGACACTCACGTCCCACATTTGAGTATCTAGGTTCATTTTCTGGCTCCAGCTTCTGATTCCAGCCTCCTTCCAATGCAGACCCTGAGACGCAGCGGTTAATGGTTCAAGTAATTAGGTTCCTGCCACCCTCATGAGAGACCAGAATCGAGTTTCTGGCTCCTGGCTTAGGCCCATCCCAGGACTAGCTGTTGCAGGTATTGGTGAGTGAACCAGAGGATTGAGCACCCCATCCCTCCTCTATTTCTTTGCCTTTCAAATAAAAAATAAAAACCATCATAAACCTTAGGCATGGTAGTAGGTGTTTTGTGGCACATTTTATTTTATGCACTGTAAAATGTTTTCCTGAGAAGGGACCTAGCGTTTTCCATAGACTCTAAGGAGTTTGACAAGTCTGAGGGTCTGGGCTAGACCAGAGCCCTCACGTGCCTGTGGCCAAAGCTCGGTGCTGGGCTTTCGAAATCAAGGTGGTGACAAAGAGCAGAAGTCCAGGACAAGTAATTTCCTTTTCAGCAATGAGATGGAAGTTGCCCTTTGCTTAGTCATGTAGCAGCTTAGCCATTTGGTCACACCTGTCTTCAAGGGCTTGTGAGTAACGTCTCTACCTGGGCAGCCACGTGCTCAGCTTGACCTCCACGCCTATGGAAGGAGGAGGGGATTGAGCACCAGCAGCCTCCACCATCGTCCTGTCTGGATGACGTTTGGGGAAAGTATTTCACAGCCATACAAATGGACCTGCACCCAGGCTGAGAAATGGCTGAGTCAGCCTGACAGCGGATGCCCCAGGGTCTGGGGCAGCCTTCTGGGGAAGTCAGGTGTTGGGTTTTCCCCAAGCAAACACACGAGGAAACAGGACCTTGAAGTTTCCCAACAATGAATCTGAGTGTAAGACATGGGGTCAAGCCGGCGCCGTGGCTCAACAGGCTAATCCTCCGCCTTGCGGCGCCGGCACACCGGGTTCTAGTCCTGGTCAGGGCGCCGGATTCTGTCCCGGTTGCCCCTCTTCCAGGCCAGCCCTCTGCTGTGGCCCGGGAGTGCAGTGGAGGATGGCCCAGGTGCTTGGGCCCTGCACCCCATGGGGAGACCAGGAAAAGCACCTGGCTCCTGGCTCCTGCCATCGGACGAGCGCGGTGCGCCGGCCGCAGCGCGCCATCTGCGGCGGCCATTGGAGGGTGAACCAACGGCAAAGGAAGACCTTTCTCTCTGTCTCTCTCTCTCACTGTCCACTCTGCCTGTCAAAAAAAAAAAAAAAAAGACATGGGGTCGGTAGGTAAGTCCGTGCCCTGATGGTGAGTGAGCTCATTTTATTTGGAGAGGAATGCTGACTTATCGGTTTACTGCTGAGTCATGCCTTTGTCAGATGTTGTGGGTGGCACTTTATATATATTTTTTAACACAATTGCCAGCAAATGGTGAAATTATTCTAGGAAGCTGCCATGATATCACTAGGTCATCCATGAGTGAGTTTTTGCTTGCTTTTCTGGGTCCTGTGGCTACCCAAAGACATCTGTGGGTGTAGAGCCAGCTGCCTCAGTTCCCACTTTAACAGTATTTGGGGCAGGCATTGTGGGGCAGCAGGTTAAGCTGCTGTTTGGGAAGCCTGCATTCTGTATTGGAGTGCTAGGGATTCAGTCTCACCTCTGCCTTCCTTTTTCTAAAAAAATATTGAATGATTGATTTGAAAGGCAGAATTTACAGACACACACACACACACACACACACACACACACCCCAAATGGCTGCAATAGCCGGAACTGCATGGGTCTGAAGCCAGCAGCCAGGAACTTCTTCAGGGTCTCCCACGTGGGTGCAGGCACTTGGGCCATCTTCTGCTGCTTTCCCAAGCCCCCAGCAAGGAACTGGATCACAAGTGGAGCAGCTGGATCCAGAGCCCATGTGGGATGCTGGCATTGCCAGCAGCCGTTTTCCCTGCTATGCCATAGTGCGGGCCCCCACCTCTGCCTTCTGATCCAGCTTCTTGCTAATGTATTTGGGGGCAGCAGATGACTGCTCATGTTCCTGCCACATGTATGGGAGCTCTTGATGGAGTTCCTGGTTCTTGGCTTTGGCAAGGCCCAGCCCCAGCTGTTGTGGTCATTTGGGGAGTGAAGCAGAGAATAGAAGCTCTCTCTCTACCTGTGTCATTCTGCCTCTCAAATAAATAAAAATGACTAAATAAACAGAACCATTTAGAAAATAATAAATGGCACAGCAATAATAAAAGAGCAAATGAAGAGGTGGGAAGAATTGAGAATATATCAGTGGAATTGCATAGATGGGATAAAAAATGTGGTTGAATCACACAGGAATTATGGAAGAGTTCTTTTGTCTGCGTTCATCCAATTTGAAATTGTTGGAAGAGGTTCTGTTATGTGATTCAAGAAGTGCAACTAATACTCTATCATATTGTATTATCCCATTTTTCTGTTTATACATTGAAATCCTTGAGGCTGGGTAATTATAAAGAAAGGAGGTCCATTTGGTCCAAGGGCATGGCACCAGGTTCAGCTCAGCTCTGGTGAGGACCTCGTGGTGGGTGGTATCCCAGCCATGGGAGCAGGTGTGAGAGGGAGAGAGCATGTGATGAGGCAGGAAACTGCAGGGGGCGGGGAGGCGCTCTTTCTTAACTGTGCATACCTGGGAGAACTCAAGGCTCCCATAGGAACTGCTTTAATCTCTCCTGGGGCAACTTTGCATTTGTCAAATGACCTTCTACGAGGGCCCATCATTTCATGGTCCCCCACCTCAACCCTACTGAGGTACTGAGGACCAAACCTCCAGTAGATGAACCCAGGGGACCAATCACATCCCAACCACAGCACACCATAAACTCACCTTTATGCCAACCGTGGTTGGAATGTAGCTTTGGGTCCATACGAAGACCCCCCCCCAAAAAACGGTCAAGAGTAAACCTTGGGGCCGGCGCTGTGGCGCAGTGGGTTAAAGCCCTAGCCTGCAGCGCTGGAATCCCATATGGGCATGGGTTTGAGTTCTGGCTGCTCCACTTTCAACCCAGCTCTCTGCTAAGGCCTGGGAAAGCAGTAGAAGATGGCCTAAGTCCTTGGGCCCCTACACCTGAGTGGGAGACCCGGAAGAAGCTCCTGGCTCCTGGCTTCGGATCAGCTCAGCTCTGGCTGTTGTAGCCAACTGGGGAGTGAACCAGCGGAATGGAAGCTCTCTCTCTCTGGCTCTACCTCTTTCTGTAACTCTGTCTTTCAAAGAACTAAAATAATTCTAAAAAAAAAAAAAAAGTAAACCTTGCAGTGTTTGTCTAACTTTAAAAATATATGCTTAGAAGCAAACTAAATAAAAGCAAAAAAATCATGCTACATCTGGGGAATGGCAGATCCCTCAAAATTCCTTCTTGCCCAGCCTGAGTCTCCTGGCTCCTGGGTTCAACCTGTCTTCTATGTGGCAACAGTGCAGGCAGAGAGGAGAGCTTTAATCCACAGCTCAAGGAGAGAGCTGGGAAAATGTTGAAGATACCAGAGAAGGTTTGGGATCCAGTAATTTTGGGGGGAAATGGGAATTCAAAGTTACCAAGAAATGGGAGAGGCAGGAACTTTGGGAGAAGAAGAGGAATTAAAAGACAAATGGCACCGGAGGAGGTCGAAGGTAGGACACACATTAAGCACGGGTGTGCAGGTATGGGCATTTGGTGCAGATTAGATCATGTGGGGCGTCTGCATCCCATATTGGAGGACCTGGGCTTGAGCCCTGACTCTGCTTCTGGTTCTAGCCTCCTGCAAATGTGCACCCTGGGAGGAGCAGCTCATGGCTCAAATATTTGGGTCCCTGACACCCATGTGGGAGATCTTGGCTTCAGCCTTGGCTATTGTGAGCATTCAAGGAAGAACCAGTGAGTGGAAGGTCTCTATGTCCATTTGTGTTGCTGCCCTTCTAACAAATCATTTTATAACAAGACGGGAAAAAAAAAGGATTCTTATCCATGAGCTTCTATTGAGGGAAAAATAGGCAGTGAGGCTGGGCCAGCTAGGACAACACAAGGGGGAGCTTTAGGGAGAACAGCAAGCTGAAAATGCTGGCTTCCTCACCCTCTCCCAATGCCCCAAATTCTGCTGGGTGGGGTTAGTCCTGGAGACAATGAGAGTTCAAGGCAAGGAAGCCATGTCTGGATGCACTGAGGGCCAGAGCATGGAGGGCTTCCCGTCATCCTGTGCCCACTCTGAAGAGCTCCTCCAGAGTGGGTCAAAGCAGTGAAGGAGGCCACTCAGCTGGACAAACTATAAAGGCGAGGCTCCCACACTTCGATCCATCAGACCTCCACCCTGGGAGCCCCAACCCAGGAGTGCTGTAGATGGATCTTTAGGTTGTGCAGGTGTGCACCACTCCTGAGCACCCAGGAGCTTTGTGGAAATCAAGTTCTTGGAATTGTGTGGCTCTTCTCTTGGTTCCAGGGGTTGTTTGGACTATACCTAAGCTTTGAATGTGTGAATTCCATTCAATTCTATTTAGGAATTCTAGGTTGGGAAAAGTTATAAATAGGTTTCTCATGAACACTTATGAGGAAAAAATGTACAAGTAAAAACATGCCCGTCGGCTCAAGCCAGGCAGACAGGTCTGAATAAAAACCTTTTGGTTGGCACCAAACATTCTGGGAGTTTTTGAAGTAAGCCTCATGCTTGGCAAAACACAAATGCTGACTGTATTGAAAGAACATATTATCCTCACTTGGCAATATACACAACAAATGTGCTCAATGGACCAAACCCCTGACTTTCACTTAATACTATTTGCCTCTGTATTTACAATATTTGCTTTAATTAAGAGATACAATGTGGGGCTGGTACTGTGGCGCAATGGGTTAAACCACCGCCTGCAGTGCTGGCATCTCATATAGGAGCTAGTTCGTGTCCTGGCTGTTCCACTTCCAATCCAGCTCCCTGCTAATGCACCTGGGAAAGCAGCATAAGATGGCCCAAGTATCTGAGACCCTTGGTTGATGTAGGTGAACTGGAAGAAGCTCTCGGCTCCTGGCTTCGACCTGGCACAGCCCCGATCATTGTGGCCATTTGGGGGGTGGACTGGCAGATGGAAGTTCTTTCTCTGTGCCTCTCTAGCTCTCTCTATAACTCTGCCATTTGAATGAATAAACCCTTAAAAAAAAAGAGATAATGTTGTTGGCAATTTGGCAATCACATGAACATCTATATTGACTATATTGATGTTGAGATTCAGCCCTTGGGCAGCAGAGGAGGGAGCTTTGCCAAAGGTCTCCATGGACTGGGCAAGGGCACTTGAAAAGCCCATGTGCAAGGAGGGAACTTAGAGCAGCAGCACTCATCTCCCAGCTGTGTGCCATCAGCAAGCCACTTACAGCTCAGGATGCGGTCAGAAACAGTCTCCAGTTAAAATATAATGAGAAGGGGCCAGCGCTGTGGCAAAGTGGGTAAAGCCTGCGGTGCCCGCATCCCAGATGGGTGCTGTTTTGAGCCCTGGATGCTCCTCTTCCCATCCAGCTCTCTGCTGTGGTCTGGGAAAGCAGTAGAAGATGGCCCAAGTCCTTGGGCCCCTGCACCTTCATGGGAGACCTGGAAGAAGCTCCTGGCTTCCGATCGGTGCAGCTCCAGCCATTACAGCCATCTGGGGAATGAACCAGCAGATGGAAAATTCTTTCTCTCTCTTTCCTTTGCTCCCTCCCTCCCTCCCTTTGCCTACCTCTCTGTAACTCTGCCTTTCAAATAAATAAATAAATCTTCTCTCTCTCTCTCTCTCTCTCTCTCTCTATATATATATATATATATATATATATGTATATATATGTATGAGAAGACATTGTAAATGGACAGTAGGAGAAAGACGTCACCAACAAATGACTCTTAACCATTTGCTTCAAATCCTTCACTAAAATGAATTTTATTCAAAGTTAATCAAACAGTGACCTTAAATAACAGAAGAAAGTACAACTGAATATTCATTAAACCTCTGTGGTGTGTGTGTGTGTGTGTGTGTGTGTGTTGGGGGAGGTCCTTTAGGTTTAGAGGAAATTGCGTAGAAAAAAAGGTAGATGTGCTAGCGTGATATTTTGAAATTCAATATTTGCAGGAAAAAAAAAGGCAGAAAAATTGGGAAGGTCCATAAGAAACACGCAGTTAATTGTTGCCTTACATAAGGTTCCCTGTCAATAGAACAGAATCAGGTGAAGTTTTGTAGGCAAGTTTATTAGGGAAGATTCTAGAAATAGCACCTGTGCGGAGTGAGGGAGAGGGAGAAGCTGAGCTGTGATGCGAGAGTGGCTGAGATTCTGAGAGCCTCTCAGAATCTCTCAGAATCGTCGCAAATTGAGCCAGTGGGGCTGGTCTGCACTGCACGGAGCTCTCGGTGCCCCAGGCAGGCATCCTCTCCCTGGGCAAGGCAGCTCCCTTCTCTGAAGACCATCATCGAGGGAAGCAGTTGGGAAATGTCAATAGCAAACCCTCCTGGCAGCTGGAGGCAGGGAACCGCCCTCAAGGGGGACCTGGGAGCTCACATCACAGGACTGCAAGGATCTAAAGGGCTTGTGAAGTTAACAGGAAAACCAACAACTCTGATACATGCGCCGATAAAGCACACGAACAGACAATCCACACTTCATAAACAGGAAGATAGCCAGCATCACTATTGTAATAAAAGTCCAAGTCAAACAAGAGGATAAAATATAGTTGTTTGTCAGTTCAAGTATCCACAGCATAACAAGAAATTCTGAAAGAGTTGTGAGGTTAGCTTTATGCACTATCAGTGGGGACTGTAAAATGCCATAACCAGTTTGGCATTATATAGCCAATCCTTAAAAATGCACCTGCGCTTTGGCCCAGTAATGTTCACATCAGGAAAATTACCCCATTATTTGAAAAGGTCATATGCATGAAGATATTTGCTATAGAATTATTATTATTAGGGCCAGTGCTATAGCAAAGCAGGTAAAGCTGCTGCCTGCAGTACTGCCATCCCATATGGGTGCCGGTTCAAGTCCTGGCTGCTCCACTTCCAATCTAGCTTCCTGCTAATGTGCCTGGGTAAGCAGAGAAAGATAGTCCAAGTCTTAGGGCTCCTGCACAAACATGGGAGACTGGAAAGAAGCTCCTGGCTCCTGGCTCCTGCCTTTGGATCAGCCCAGCTCCAGCCATTTGGGGAGTGAACCAGCAGATGGAAGCTCTCTCTCTCTCCCTCACTCTCTCTTGCTCTCGCTCGCTCCCTCTCTCCTCTCTTTTCTCCTCCACTCTCCTCTCTCCCCTCTCTCTCTGCATATACCTCTCTGTAACACAATTCCAATACATTTTTAAGTTTCAAAAAGTCCAATTTTCTTTCTTTTTTTTTTTTTTTGACAGGCAGAGTGGACAGTGAGAGAGAGAGAGACAGAGAGAAAGGTCTTCCTTTGCTGTTGGTTCACCCTCCAATGGCTGCCGCGGTCAGCGCGCTGCGGCCGGCGCACCGCACTCGTCCGATGGCAGGAGCCAGGTGCCAGGTGCTTTTCCTGGTCTCCCATGGGGTGCAGGGCCCAAGCACTTGGGCCATCCTCCACTGCACTCCTGGGCCACAGCAGAGGGCTGGCCTGGAAGAGGGGCAACCGGGACAGAATCCGGCGCCCCGACCGGGACTAGAACCCGGTGTGCCGGCGCCGCAAGGCGGAGGATTAGCCTGTTGAGCCACGGCGCCGGCCTAAAAAAGTCCAATTTTCTAAATAAAATGGAACTACGTTACAGATCTGGAGATGGACCCTTGAGTGGCTCCTACTGTTTGGTTCCTGTAAATAACATTGTGGGAAAATTAATGAAGTGCTCCCATCTGTATTTCATTACGTATTGCCAGAGAGAACTAATTCCCACTCTTTCCCCTTTTAAAAGATGTTATCATGATTGTTCTTTTTCTTTCTTTGTGATATTAGACGTGATATTGTTGACTGACAATCCAATGTCTCTTAGGATATCGGTACAGAATATAGACACAGGATTCTAGAATGGGAAAATCCAACCTGGAGTCAGGCTGCCTCAGCGAAGCTCCCAGGCAGCCACTGAGTAAACTTGGGGTGGTGTCCCCTTGGGGAGTGAGGGCTTAGTTCAGCTGTACTAGGTGGGATGTCTGCGCAGATGGGGAAATGGGTCTGTATATAAAATAGGAAAGCTATTTCTGTAAGTCTGTCTCCAGGAGCCATAGCTGAACTAGGTGACTTTGCTTAAAAATGGACCAGTTCATTTCTGGTTTTCTTGCAAGTTAAAATCTGGCACGGAGACACTCAGTGGGCCGTGAGGAAGGAACCTTACCGAAGGGGATCTGTGGCCGGCCGGCTCAGCTCCCGGGAGGTGCTCCCTAGGCTGTTTGATGCAAGAGTCGCTGTTTGCCTGGAGGCTTTGCCCCAGACAGTCTGACAATGGGATTTACGCTGGGGAATCTGGGCTGCAAGGTATCAGCTCAGCCTCTGCCAGGAACTGTTGACTAAAGGCACGAGTGTGACCTCCAGGAGGGCTGGAGAACCAAGGCCAGCTGTTCAGCAGCGTAGGATTCCCCAGTAGAAACACTGGATGCCAAGGCCCTGGGCAGCTTCCCTGGTTGCTAATTCTGCTTCTGCACCCTCCCATCATGCCTGAGAGGAGTTCAGATGTCCATAAAATGCAAAGGGAGGACCAGAAACACCGTGTGCACCCCTTCCTGGGCTGCCCCAGGCATCTCTGTCCTTGGCTGATCTCAATCTGTTTTCTTCCTCTGGCACAGACCACACCTTGAGTGTAACAGCTTCCAGGGAGTTCTGTGCATCATCAAAACTGAGGGTGGTTTTGGGGCCCCTCTTCCCCCAAACTCACAACTGGTGTCAGAAGTAAGACAGTCTCTCGTGGGGACAATCTGTGCAATGGCTAACCCCTCTGCCCCATGTTGCAGGAGTCAGTGCTGCTGAGTCACCAACTTCACAGGAGGAAGTCCGTGAACACCTGCAGCTGGCGTGCTCAGAGCAGCTCTGAGCCTCCACCACTCCCTTGCTCACCTCTTCCTTTGAGTCTACAGTTACCAATATCTTACCAATCAATTATGTTTTTTTCTTAAGCTATCTCGACTTGGGTGCTGCCATTTCAACCAAAAGTATTCTCACCTGCTGCAGAAGAAGGACTTGGGTGCTGTGAAGATGCATTGGTGGTGGTGGTGGTAGTGGAGAGTTGACCTACAGCCCTCTCTGAAGAATACCTGCAAGCTAAATGAAAGTTGACTTAGGAGAAGAGGGGACAGGAAACAGAAGGAGAAATGAGCTAGCAACTGCTAGAACACCAGTTCTTCATTTCTAAAATGGTACACAAAGGGAAAAGATCAAACACATTGATCTTGCCTTCCTGGTGGACTGACTTTCAGAGCCAACAAATGGTTGGTGGGAGAAGTGCCTCTTTATAGAAGAATCAAAGTGAGTCATTGCGGGGTTGGGGGAGGCAGATAAAATGAGAAAATCGCCCTGTTGCCTCTGCGTCTGAAATGATGGATGCAGCCAAGCATGAAGAATAGCCTCTAAGGCAAGCAGGTGACCAGGTGGCAGCAAATTTTCTACTTAATGGTCAGATGGACCACACCTGAATCAGGAGTCATCGAGTTGTCACTAAGGGTCAGACACCCAGGGGTGGAGGCACTACCTCATGAGATGCAAGAGGACGCACACAGCTCCAGTCAACTTGAACCTGAAGGCGAATCAACTTCAGGATCCACCTGTCAGTGTACAAGAAATACGGCACACATTGCATGACCAAATAGGATACAACCGACCAAATCCAGGCTGTGAGAAACTCCACAGGAAAATTACCCAAATAACTGGTAGGAATCAAAAATAGAGAAGAAAGTTGGTAAAGACTTATGGATTCTTGAGACTTCTCAATCAAATGCAGTGTGTGAACCTAGTTTGAATCCTGATTTGGACAAAGCAATTATAAACAGACATTTCCTGGGTGGTTGTTGGTCTAGCCGTAAACACCTGTGTAGATGCTCATGTCCCACCTTAGAGTACCTGGGTTAAAGTCCCAGTTCTGGCTCCTGATGCCAGCTCTCTGCCAATGCAGCCCTAGGAGGCAGCAGTATGACTTGAGTAGCCGAGTCCCTGTCACCCACCAGGGAGAGCTGGTTTGTGTTCCCAGCTTCTGGCTTTGGCTGGGCCTCCTCCTGGCCATTGCAAAGGATGGAGGCTCTGTCTGTCTGTCTCTGTCTCTCTGCCTCTCAAAAAAAAAAAAAAGGCTAGACAAAACCAGACATTTGTGAGACAATCATGGAAATTTAAGTATTGACTCTATAGTCATTTATGTTAGCACAACTTTTTTTTTTTTTTTTTTTTTTTGACAGGCAGAGTTAGACAGAAAGAGAGAGAGACAGAGATAAAGGTCTTCCTTCCATTGGTTCACCTTCCAAGTGGCCGCTACAGCCAGTGTTCTGCGCCGAAATGAAGCCAGGAGCCAGTTGCTTCCTCCTGGTCTCCTATGTGGGTGCAGGGCCCAAGCACTTGGGCCATCCTCCACTGCCTTCCAGGGCCACAGCAAAGAGCTGAACTGGAAGAGGAGCAACCGGGTCTAGAACCCGGGGCCCTTAAAAAAGGAATTCTCATTTCTTAGAAACATATACCAAAATATTTCTAATGAAATGCCGTGTTTTCAGGAGTGGCTGTAAAATGTTTGAATTGGAGGGGAAGCTCGTGTTCATGTATGTGGAATATAGATAAAGTAAGAATGGCCAAATTCTCATCACTGTTATTAAAGTTAGATGATAAGAATTCTTTGTTCTTTTATTTTTAAAAAGATTTATTTATTTGAAAGGCAGAGTTACAGAGAGGCAGAGACACAGAGAGAGTTCTTCCATCCACTGATTCATTCCCCAGATGTCCACAATGGCTGGAGCTGCGCTGATCCCAAGCCAAGAGCCAGGAGCTTCTTCCAGGTCTCCCACGTGGTTGCAGGGGTCCAAGGACTTGGGCCATCTTCTATTGCTTTCCCAGGCCATAGCAGAGAGCTGGATGGGAAGTGGAGCAGCTGGGACTTGAACTGTTACTCATATAGAATGCTGGCACTGCAGGGGGCGGCTTTTCCCACTACATTGGCCCCTCATTGTTCTATTTTGAACGTAACATTTACTTTTGTGTAGGTTTGCATATTTTTTTTGACAGGCAGAGTTAGAGAGAGAGAGAGAGAGAGAGAGAGAGGTCTTCCTTCCATTGGCTCACTCTCCCCCAAATGGCCACTACAGCCAGTGCGCTGCGCCGATCCAAAGCCAGGAGCCAGGTGCTTCCTCCTGGTCTCCCATGCGGGTGCAGGGCCCAAGAACCTGGGCCATTCTCCACTGCACTCCCAGGCCACAGCAGAGAGCTGGCCTGGAAGAGGAGCAAACGGAACAGAACCGGCGCCCCAACCAGGACTAGAACCAAGAGTGCCGGCACCGCAGGCAGAGGATTAGCCTAGTGAGCCGCAGCACCGGCCGGTTTGCACATCTTTACTATAAAAATGACACTGGAAAAGCTGGGTATAAATCTCACACCTACACTGGGGTAATAAGTCTTGATTTTAGAAACCAAAACCAGAAAAGGAAGAAACCCTGGAAGGATTGCTTTTGTCCTTCAAAACTGTGGTCGGGCTTTGTACTAGCCTTCCCATGAACAGTACTCCAGCTCTTAATACGAGGGACTTTCACAAAGTTCATGGAAAATGGAATCAAGAGATAATTTTATTTTTTGAATTTTGAAACATTTATTAATTTGAGAGGCAGAGCGGGGGCTGGGAGAGGAGATCCCAAGTGCTGGTTCATACAAAAATGCTTGAGACACCCCGACTGGAACCAAAGCAGGGAACCAGGAACCCAATCCAGGGCTCCCACACATCACTTGAGCTGTCACCTGCTGCCTCCCAGGATCGCATTTGCAGGAAGCTGGAGTGAGGAATGGAACTGAGTGTTGAACCCCAGCACTTCAATATGGAATGTGGGTGTCCTGAGCGCCGGGCCAATTGCCTATCGTTGCTAAGTTTGTTTCAGCGCCAAAGATTTTGCAATCCATGTATAGTTTCTTCGTAATGCACATTGTCCATGAACTTTCTGAAGACTCCTGCTACCTCGTGAATGCATTGTTCCTATCGAGCCCAATGTTTGCTCGTAGTGTACTTTCCTGCGTCGGTTTCGTCAGGATGCTTCTTAAAACGAATTGGGACATTTAGCATCTTTTCCTTGGCTCTGGACTAAAGGCTTTTTGTAAACTGCTCTCTTTAGTCAGGGTTCTGCAGAGAAACAGAACCAAAAGGAACCCTATGTGATGGGCCCAGGAGGTCCAAGATCTGCCAGCAGAGTCCCAGGAGAGCAGGTGATGTGATTCAGGCTGAGTCAGAAGGTTTGCGCTAAGGGAAAAAGCCCCCAGACCGGCTCTGAAAGCTGGAGAGGTGGGACAGTGCAGACATTCCAGCTCCAACAGGAAGCAAAAGTACCCGCCCTCTGTCCCTTTGTGCTACACAGGCCCTCTCTGGATTGGGTGCTGGCTAGGCCAGTCTCCTGGTCTACTCATTCAAATGCTAATGTCTTTCAGATACCCAGGAGCAGTGGTTCACCAGCTGTCTGGGCATCCCTTAGCTCAGCCATGTTGACAGGTAAAATTCACCATCATCTTCTCTCAACTTGTTTGTTTTGTGAATAGCGGCCCATGAGTTGTCATGGCTGAGATGTCCCCGTCCACTCCTCTTTCTCCTTTACTAGCGTGAGAAACTTGGGCGTTTTTATACACCCCGTCATTGCAATCTTCCCTTCAGATTAGCGCCTATGTCCTCTAGCTTGAACCTCATGGTCTCGGAGTGTCTCCTTGCCTTGCAACACCAGAGGTTTCAGGCTCATGTACTTATTTCCCTGGCCCAGACCTCTAAACAGCAATTCTCCACGAAGTCCTGGATCCTTTCCGCGGGAAATGGCGTTGAGACCACGGAATGAATGCCAGCTATACCCACTGCTATTGTATGCCATCGCTGCTGCTGTATCTGCTGGCTTACTCCCCAGATGCCTGCAACAGCTGGGGCTGCGCCAGTCAGGAGCCAGGAACTCCATCTAGTCTCCCACATGGGCAGCAGGGATCCAAGTACCTGAGCAGTCACTGCTGCTTCCCAGGCCAGAGCGTGCATGAGCAGGAAGCTAGAACCAAGAAGGGGAGCCAGGACTCAAGCCCAGGCATCCTGACATGGCACACAGACATTCCACGCAGCACCTTTATGGCTGTGCCAGATGCCTGTCCCAGAGACACCTGTTTTCAATGGAAAGGGAAGGTATGGTTTTTATTCATTCACTGAATAATTTTCAATGCCTGCTATGTTCTGAGTTGGAGACTAGCTAACAGGAAAATAAAAATACCTTCTTTTTAGGGAAATAGAAATCATTCCAGCACATAAATACTGTCAGAGTCCCAGGAATGCTTTTCTGGAACATTCCAAAGCTGAGTTGGCAGGCACTGGCTTTTCTGTTCATCACTACCTGGATGGTTTCCCTAGTTACCGTCTCCCTACCCTTAACCGGACAACAGAGTTCCTAGAACTGGAGCTAATGATTTCCATGTTTTTGTGCTGCGATGCCTTAGTCATAACTGCTTCATGCAGGTTTCTTCAGAAACCTCTCACGCCACACCCTCGTGAGGTAAAAGCCCATAGGAGACAAGAGTCACGCAGTTCTGTAGCTGCCAAGGAAGGACAGTCAAACACTAGTAATAGAAACATCTTGGCCAGATGGCGTTCCCTCGCCTGTGCGCGAGCATCAGCCCATTTTACCGGGCACTTCCTGGCGCAACGTGACCACGTCGTACACGGACGTCACCCAGAAGTAACACTTCCTACTGCGGCCGTCCAGGGCGCTCCTTTCATCTCTGGCTTCCTTCCCAGGCTTAATACGGGCTCCGTGAAGCAGGCCAGGGTGCCTTCTCTTCCACCTAATGCTCCAGGTTGGTCATCACCCAGGGGCTGGCCCACCCTTTTGCAAAGGAGGAACCCAACCATGTAGGGATTTAGGGGAGAAGGGTGACCCCCTCAGATCCACATCTCCCAGACCCCGCCCTCCTCGTGTTCCTCATCTGTTAGCCAATAGCAATGTTGGCAGACTCACTGTTGAGTATTAAAGATAACACTGGTATGTAACGTTCAGTAAGCTTCAGGTTGTTTTTTTTTTGAAGATTTATTTATTTATTTGAAAGTCAGAGTTACACAGAGAGAGGAGAGGCAGAGAGAGAGAGAGAGAGAGAGAGAGGTCTTCCATCCTATGGTTCACTCCCCAGTTGCCTGCAACGGCCAGAGCTGTGCCGATCCAAAGCCAGGAGCCAGGAGTCTCCTCTGGGTCTCCCATGCAGGTGCAGGGGCCCAAGGGCTTGGGCTGTCTTCTGCTGCTTTCCCAGGCCATAGAAGGGAGTTGGCTAGATAGGAAGTGGAGCAACTGGGTCTCCTACTGGCGCCCAAATGGGATGCCAGCGCCTCAGGCCAGGGTGTTAACCCGCCCCCAGCTTCAGTTTTTCAAAACCTTTCATCTAGAATCTTCAGCACCACAGTCACAGTGCCCCCTGGGCTTCTAGAATTCGTTGGTGACGAAAATCGGGTATCTTGGCTTGCAAGACTCTTGGCTGCTCTGCACTTGTTGCCACACTGCAGTTTCCAGTGGGCGGTGTTTGGGGGCAGCGATCTGGGTGCAATCTCAGTTCTACTTGCAGCACATCTTAGTTGTCACTTAGAAACTGCATCTTCTTGCATTTTATTTATGACAGCAGCGATTTTACTAAATTTGCATAATTTTGAGAAAAAGGTCAATTGTCCATACAAAAAAAAAAAAAGGTCATGTTGTGAGTTCACGGCCAGAGAGCCCAGCGAACCTGACTGTGTGGCTAAAGCACTCCCCGGGCAACCCCTTCCTTCCGCCACAGAACGTCATCTTTGTGGTTTCTCAGATAAATCATTCCCAGCAGCGAGCTTATTTTCAGCCAGAGCTTCCGAGAAATTAAGTCCTGGTCCATTTTGCAGCTTATTTCCTACTTTCTTCCCCACCCTCAATCATCAGGTCAGCAAGGAAATTGTGATACCAAGTTGATGGCGTTTTGCCTTGGGTGTCTAATGAGGACCTTTGACATCCAGCTGAGGTGAAGCCATGGAAGCCCTTCTCACTGGCCAGAGTCTTACCGGCATTTGGGGGGGGAGTCGAAGTTGAGCTAAAGATGGGAATATTGGCCGGCACTGCAGCTCACTAGGCTAACCCTCCACCTGCGACGTCTGCACACCAGGTTCTAGTCCTGGTCGGGACGCCGGATTCTGTCCCGGTTGCTCCTCTTGCAGGCCAGCTCTCTGCTGTGGCCAGGGAGTGCAGTGGAGGATGGCCCAAGTGCTTGGGCCCTGCACCCACATGGGAGACCAGAAGAGGCACCTGGCTCCTGCCATTGGATCAGCGCGGTGCGCTGGCTGCAGTGGGCTGGCCACAGCGGCCATTGGAGGGTGAACCAACGGCAAAGGAAGACCTTTCTCTCTGTCTCTCTCTCTCTCTCTCACGGTCTATTCTGCCTGTCAAAAAAAAAAAAAAAAAAAAGAGAGAGATGGGAATATTGGCTGTTCAAAGTCACAGCAGAAAGGCGGCTCCTGGCCCAAGTGGACCTGCCATAGCTTTCCCACCACCAGCTGCTCCTCAGGCTGGTCACCGGCTGTGCCATTTGAGTAGCCTCTTTTGCATACAAAGAGACTGCAGAAGGTTTTGCACCTGATTTGTTGCCTGAATTGAGAGCAGCAGGGTGTCCTGTGTCCTGAGGGATCCAGCTCCATTGCTTGTGTCTGGGGAGGGGAGGAGGAAGCAGCGGGTTGGCAGGTGCAGCATCATTTATTTATCCATTCACCTGTTGTTGGACTTTTGGCTTGTTCCCAATTTTTGATAATTACCACAGAGTGCTATAATGTATACCTTCATTTCTCTGGGAGTGGGACGTCTGCATCCTACAGAAGGTGCATGTTTTAGGTTTCCAGAGGAGTGGTACCGTTTCATCCTCCCACTAGCAGCCTGTGATGGTTCCAGCTCCTCCACAGCCCTCCAGTACTTGCAATGATGAGTCTTAATTTTAACCATTCTAGTAAGTGTGCATCTTCCTGGGATATTTTTTTTTAAAAAACTAACTTTCAGGCCGGCGCCGTGGCTCAACAGGCTAATCCTCCGCCTTGCGGCGCCGGCACACCGGGTTCTAGTCCCGGTCAGGGCGCCGGATTCTGTCCCGGTTGCCCCTCTTCCAGGCCAGCCCTCTGCTGTGGCCCGGGAGTGCAGTGGAGGATGGCCCAGGTGCTTGGGCCCTGCACCCCATGGGAGACCAGGAAAAGCACCTGGCTCCTGGCTCCTGCCATCGGAGGAGCGCGGTGCGCCGGCCGCAGCGCGCCATCCGCGGCGGCCATTGGAGGGTGAACCAACGGCAAAAGGAAGACCTTTCTCTCTGTCTCTCTCTCACTGTCCACTCTGCCTGTCAAAAAAAAAAAAAAAAAAAACTAACTTTCAGATTTTTTCTTTTTTTTTTTTTTTAAATATTTTATTTATTTACATAGAAGTCGGTGTTACACAGAGAAAGAAGGAGAGGCAGAGAGAGAGGTCTTTCATCCCCTGGTTCACTCCCCAGTTGTCTGAGCCAATCTGAAGCCAGGAGCCAGGAGCTTCTTCTGGGTCTCCCAAGCAGGTACAGGGGCCCACGGACTTGGGCCATCTTCTACTGCTTTCCCAGGCCATAGCAAAAAGCTGGATCAGAAGTGGAGCAGCCAGGATTGAACCGATGCCCATAGGGATGCCGGTGCTACAGACTGGGGCTTTAACCTGCTGCGCTGTAGCATCAGCCCCTAGGTTTTTTTCTTTTCAAAAAAATATTTATTTGTTTATTTGAAAGGCAAAGTTAGAGAGAGAGAGAGAGAGAGAGAGAGAGAGAGAGAGAGACTGATTTTTCCATCTGCCAGTTCACTCCCTAAATGGCCACAACAGCCAGGGCTGGGTCAGGCCAAAGCCTGGAACCCAGAACCCCATTTGGGTCTCCCACGTGGGTGGCAGGAGCCCACGGACTTGGGCCATCTTTTGCTGCTTTCCCAGGCACAGTAGCGGGGGAGCTGGATCGGACATGGAACAGCTGGGACTCAAAGTGGCGCTCATACGGCATGCCAGCCTCTCAGCCAGCAGATTTATCAATTGGCTGTTCCACAATGCCAGCCCCAGATGTTTTTAGTACATGGTCAAAGACAGGAGTCTTTCCTGCATGCATTTAATTTTACCAGCGCCGTTAATGGAAAAGCCTTCTTTCTCCATGCATATTCTTAGCACCTTTGTCAAAGATCAGTTGGTTGTAGGTGTGCGGGTTTCCTCCTCAGCTCTCCTTTCAGTGACTAAAGGACTTCTTTAAACAAAAAAATGTACCTATTTGAAAGGATGACAGGGGAGGGAGGGGGAGAGACAGACGACAGAGATCTTCCATCTGCTGGCTCAGCCCGTCAAATGGCTGTAACAGATGGGACTGGTCCAGGCTGAAGCCAGGGGCCAGGAACCCCATCCACGTCTCCCACATGAGTGGCTGGGACTCAAGCACGTGGGTCATCTTCCGCTGCTTTTTCCAGGCACATCAGTGGGGAGCTGGATACAAAGTGGAGTGCCCGGGTCTGGAACCAATGCCCATATGAGATGGTGGCACTGCAGGCGGTGACTTAACCCCGTTATGCCACAGTACTGGCCCCCTGAAAGTACTTGATATTTGTTGGCGTACAATATCATCTGCGCTTTGGAGGACTAGGAATTTTTCCCAGTCTTTCTAAATGTCTCTATGCCTGTCCAGAAATTCTCTGCACTTATGGACACGTCCACTATTTCAGCACTAGATGGCGCTCTAAACTGAGGGCAGTCTCAGTCAGCTGTTGCTGTTGCCACTGCTTCAGCACTAGAGGGCGCCGCTTCCTAGGTTTGCCTCAAATCCATGGTTGATGTGGTGTTCAGTCTGGGGGCCCTGGCCTGGGCTTGTATCTGGTGCTGGATCTCTTTAAGGCAGGCCCAGTATTGAGCTCAAGGCAAAATCCTGTACTGACTTTTGCATCTTACTCCCTTGTGCTTGGAGTCTTGCTCCACTCTCTACTAACTTGGAGGAAGGGTGATGGAGGTTGGCCATTGGCTGCTTGGTTCTGGAGAGTCCCGTCTGTAGATAGAGGACAGTGCTGGCCCTGGGCTTTGCAGTGCGGGCCTGGTCTAAGGTCTGGACTGAAACCCCTGTGCGTTCCCCAGGCAGAAGGCGAGGAGCTGCTCTGCTCTGACCTGGGTGAGGGGTGACCCAGCAGCTCTTCCCTTCCTGCCTTCTTCCATGCCATCTTTTCTTGTGACACTAAATCAGGCACTGTGGTCTCTTGTCTGGCTTCCTTAGCTCTTGTGAAGGTGGCTTGTTCAAATCAGCGTCTCCATGGGAAAAAGATCATTGGAGCAAAAACTCTGTGTTTTTATGTCTAAAGTGTGTTTCTTATAGGCAGAATATAATTGAGTCTTCTTGTTTTATCCAATCCTAAAACTTCTGCTTTGAGTTAGGATGTTTAGACCATTTACACTTAATGGGATTACTGAAATGATTTCCTTACATCTGTCATCTTGCTATGCTCTTTTTTTTAAAAAAAAATATTTATTTATTTGAAAGAGTTACACAGAGAGAGGAGAGGCAGAGAGTGAGAGAGAGAGGTCTTCCATCCATTGGTTCACTCCCCAATTGGCCACAGTGGCTGGAGCTGCACCAATCTGAAGCCAGGAGCCAGGAGCTTCTTCTGGGTCACCCACGTGGGTGCAGGGGCCCAAGGACGTGGGGCATTCTCCACTGCTTTCCCAGGCTATAGCAGAGAGCTGGATCAGAAGTGGAGCAGCCAAGACTCAAACCTGTGCTCATATGGGATGCCGGCACTGCAGACTGGGGCTTTATCTGCTATGCCGTGGGTGCAGGCCCCGCTATGTTCTATTTGACTCCTTGTTCCCTGTTCTTTTATTCTTCTTCTTTCATTTGGATTGAGTAGTCAGAGTTACACAGAGAGAGGAGAGGCAGAGAGAGAGAGAGAGAGAGAGTGAAAGAGAGAGAGAGAGAGAGGTCTTCCATCTGTTGGTTCACTCCCCAATTGGCTGCAACGGTGAGAGCTGAGTTAATCCGAAGCCAGGAGCCAGGAGCTTCTTCTGGGTCTCCCATATGAGTGCAGGGGCCCAAGGGCTTGGGCCATCTTCTACTGCTTTCCCAAGCCACAGCAGGGAGCTGGATCAGAAGTGGAGCAGCTGAGACTTGAACCAGCGCCCACTTGGGATGCTGGCACCGCAGGCAGCAGCTTTACCAGCTATGCTGTAGCACCAACCCCAAAAATAAATAAATCTTTAAAACAAATAAAACTTGGACTCAGTGTCATAGTTGGATCCTTGCCAATTTGCTTCCTGCATTGATTGGGCAGGATCACATAAATGTCTACACTAATGATTGCCTTTTCCTGTGGCACCACATGAAGTCCTGGGAATTACAAGATTTTCCAGAGTGCCTGGTGGGCAGAAGCAGCACTCCCGCCCCAGCTGAGTGCTGTGGGCCTCCGGGCCCTTCAGGTGCTTCCTGCCGGAACCCGACGACCTCCTCCTGGGAACACGCTGCCCGGTGGGTGCGCGTCGCTGCTGAACGATCCTAAAGTGTCACCTGCAGGTTCTCGCTCCTCCGGAGTTCTCACTCTGGGATCTTTCTCTCCTGCTGTTCAGACCCATGGCCTGGGGCTGCTCATCTTCCCCACTCTCATTCTCAGCTCAGGGAACCCACAAGGCTTGGTCTGCCTTCCCTGTCCTGCACCAGAGCCTGGACAGTCTCAAGGCCACCAGATGGGGCCGTAACTAAGGGATACATTTGCTTGTTGCTTAAATCCAGTGTCTTAAATTCTCTTAAAACGAAACAAAACAAATACAAAAAAAAAAAAGCCAAAAAACAGTGGGGCCAGTGCTGTGGCATAGTGGGTATAGCCACCTGCCTGCGGCACCTGCATCCCATATGGACGCCGGTTCTAGTCCCGGCTGCTCCACTTCCGATCTAGCTCTCTGCTGTGGCCTGGGAATGCAGTAGAAGATGGCTCAAGTCCTTGGGCTCTGCACCCATGCAGGATACCTGGAGGAAGCTCCTGGCTTCAGATCGGCACAGCTCCGGCCGTTGTGGCCATCTGGGGAGTGAACCAGCAGATGGAAGACCTCTCTCTCTCTCTCTCTCTCTCTCTCTCTCTCTCTCTCTGCTTCTGTCTCTGCCTCTCTGTAACTCTGAGACAAGTTTGCTGCTGCTGTTGCTGTTGTCATTTCGGCAGTAACATGAATCTGCTCCCGTGACTCCTTCGGCCAGAAGCAGGAGTCTGGGGACCCTTCTGAACGTCTGTGTTTCTCTCTGAATTAAGCAGATGACACCATGTGGGTTCTACGTGCTGGGAAGAAAGCATGAAAGCAGAGATAATGAGGTCGTTTTGTGGATAATAAGAAAAGCACCTGGACGTCATGGTATTTTAAGACATCAAAAACCAAATGGGAATAGCTGCTCTGGATACATCCTCACGTCTCTGGACGTGGCCGTCTGCTCTCCATGGCCACGAGAAGAAAAGGGATGTGGTGAGCATCCGGAACATTCCATAGGAACCCGCAGAGCTGCCTCCGACTCTGCCCTCATCTGCGGTGTTCTCCCTCCCTCCCCCCCCCATCTTCCCTCCCTCACTCACTGTCTCCCTCCCTCTCCTCCCCCCTCCATCTCCCCTCCCTCACTCACTGTCTCCCTCCCTCTCCCCCCATCTCCCCTCCCTCACTCACTGTCTCCCTTCCTCTCCCTCCCTCTCCTCCCCCCTCCATCTCCCCTCCCTCACTCACTGTTTCCCTTCCTCTCCCTCCCCCCTCCATCTCCCCTCCCTCACTCACTCTCTCCCTTCCTCTCCCTCCCTCTCCCCCTCCCTCCATCTCTCCTCCCTCACTCTCACTGTCTCCCTTCCTCTCCCTCCCTCTCCCCCTCCCTCCATCTCTCCTCCCTCACTCTCACTGTCTCCCTCTCCCTCTCCCTCTCCCTCTCCTTCTCCCTCTCTGTCTCTTTGTCCTTCCCTTTCTCCTTCTAAAATGACACCATTTGGAACGAACTGACTTTAGAGCCACAAGGAAGACCAAGTATTTTTGTCAGTAGCTGAAAAATTGGTTTGACTGGAAGCATACCTCTTTAAGTCAAATAATAATATTAAAAATAACATATTCGGCATTTCAAAATGTTCCTCCGGCAAAACCCAAACAACAGCCTTTGAACACTCAACTGTCATAGTTCTGTTTTCCCCAGACGTTGGAAAACATTGAAACCAAAGCAATCCCTCAGCAATGTGTTCCTAACCACAACTCTGTGTAGGCAGACTCCGTGTTCATGTCAGTTCCTGGAAAAGTCAGGCTTGGGAGCCACATTTAACCATTTCGCCGTCTGCACTGCTCTGTCCCTGAGCCACTTCTGTTCTGCGGAAGGGGTGGGGGCCGAGGGTTGGGGAGAGGGCTCGGTTCTCTCCCTAACTCGACTCTGGCTGCACACCGGCCTGCCCTGGACTTCCCAGGGCCTCTCGCTGGCTCCTTGTCTGTTCCCAGCTGTGCCCAGAGAAGGTGGGTCCCAAGGTTCTTTGTACGGGAACCTGATGCAGACTGAGACGGCAGCTCAGCCAGAGCCGGTGCTGTCACGTGGCAGAGGGTCCACTCCGTGTTCTCCTTGGAGACCCCGCTCTCATTTCCACGGTCCTTGGTTTCCTGACCCTAAATGCCCTGTTCTATTTTTAAAAAAGGTTTATTTCTTACAAAGGCAGAGTTCTAGAGAGAGGAAGAGACAAAAAAGAGAGAGACAGAGAGATCTTCCATCCACCGATACACTCCCCAAATGGTTACAACAGCTGGAACTGGCCAACACTGGGTCCCTGGAACTCCATCTGGATCTCCCCCATGGGTGGGAGGGGCCCAAGCACTTGGGCCGTCTTCCACTGCCTTTCCAGGCGCAGTAGCAGGGAGCTGGATCGCAAGTGGAGCAGCTGGGACTCGAATCAGTGCTCAGAGGGATGCTGGAGTGCAGGCAGCGTCTTGACCCACTGTGCCACAATGCTGATCCCCAAGTGCCCCATTCTAGAAGATGCAATCTAGTAGAGTCCACTGCTTTGCAGGAGAAGTTCAAATCCAACCTCTTCGTGTGTGGCTACAACTGTAGGAGACAGTAAATGTTGGGCTCAGTGTGCTGACTAGGTCCTGCACTACAGGCAAGAGGACCCGAGAAGATTGTGCTGTGATAGACCCAAAAAGGAAGGCGCCGACGTCCTTTCCCTTTGAAAGCAAAGCCCTTCGTGGGTTCCTGATGCGTAGTCCACCTCGAATGCCTGACGTGTCTCTGAAGCTGCTCAATCGCCTTGTCTCCATTTCATCTAGCCTCAACTAGCTCCCCGGTCGGTTCCCATCACACAGCACCAACAGTGCTGCAGGCCTGTGATCTTGAATTTTATTTGTAAAATAAGATTTATTTATTTATTTATTTATTTGAAAATCAGACTTGCAGAGAGAGAGGGAGGGAGACACAGAGAGTGAGATCTTCTATCTGCTGGCTCACTCCTCAGATGGCTGCAACATCTGGGGCTGGGCCAGGTCAAACCCAAGAACCAGGAGCTTCCTCCAAGTCTCTCATGTGAGTGTCAGGGGCCCAAGGATGTGGACCATCCTCGGCTGCTTTTCCCTGGCACGTTAGCAGGGAGCTGGATTGGAAACAGAGCAGCTGGGGCTGGGGCATGAACTGGCACCCATATGCATGCCGCACTGCAGGTGGCAGCTTTGCCCCTGTGCCACAGTGCTGGCCCCTGTATTTTTGAAATCTATGCTTATTGCTTGAAGAACATTAATGATGCAATAGATTTTAGTTTTTATGCTAGAGAAGTGCTATCCAATAGAAATATGTGAATCACATATGATATTTAAAATTATTTAGTAGTACATTTTAAAAAAGTAAAAAGAAACACATTAAATTCATTTTAACAAGTATATTTTATTTAATCCAATATATCCATCTTTCAAAATGTAAGCAACAAAAATTAACAAGTTACCTCGCATTCTTTTTTTTTTTTAAAGACACTTTATTTTTATTTATTTATTTATTTATTTATTTTTGACAGGCAGAGTGGACAGTGAGAGAGAGAGACAGAGAGAAAGGTCTTCCTTTTGCCGTTGGTTCACCCTCCAATGGCCGCCGCGGCCGGCGCGCTGCGGCCGGCGCACCGCGCTCCTCCGAAGGCAGGAGCCAAGAGCCAGGTGCTTTTCCTGGTCTCCCCATGGGGTGCAGGGCCCAAGCACCTGGGCCATCCTCCACTGCACTCCCGGGCCACAGCAGAGGGCTGGCCTGGAAGAGGGGCAACCGGGACAGAATCCGGCGCCCCGACCGGGACTAGAACCCGGTGTGCCGGCGCCGCAAGGCGGAGGATTAGCCTGTTGAACCACGGCGCCGGCCCGCATTCTTTTTTTTTTTTTTTTTAAATATATACTCATTTATCTGAGAGGCAGAGTTATAGACAGAGAGAGGTCTTCCATCCACTGGTTCACTCTCCAAATGGCTAAAATGGCCAAAGCTGGGCTGATTCAAAGCCAGGAGCCAGGAGCTTCTTCCAGGTCCCCCACATGGGTGCAGGGGCCCAAGCACTTGGGCCATCTTCTGCTGCTTTCCTAGGCCATCAACAGGGAGCTGGATTGGAAGAGGAGCAGCCGGGACATAAATTGGCACCTATATGTGATACCAGTGCCGCAGGTGGAGGCTTTGCCTACTATGCCACAGTGCCAGCCCCACATTTCTTTTTCTCATAATAAGTCTTCAAAATCTGGGGTGTTTACACAGACAGATTACTTCAATTTGGAGCAGCAAAATTTCTTTTTTAAAATTTTTTATAAAATTATTAGTTTTTTTTAAAAAGATTTATTTTATTTATTAGAAAGACAGAGTTACAGAGAGAGGTAGAGACAGAAAGAGAGGTCTTCCACCTGCTGGTTTACTCCCCAGATGGCTATAATGGCCAGAGCTGTGCCAATCCAAAGCCAGGAGACAGGAGCTTCTTCCAGGAATCCCACATGGGTGCAGGGGCCCAAGGATCTGGATCATCTTCTACCGCTGTCCCAGGCCATAGCTGAGAGCTGGATTGGAAGAGGAGCAGCTGGGACTCAAACTGGTGCTCATTTGGGATGCCGGCGCCTCAGGCCAGGGCTTTAACCCACTGTGCCACAGTGCCAGCCCCCCAAAATTGTTATCATTAACAGTATTTTTTTGAGAGGCTGAGAGAGAGAAACAGAAGAGACATGGAGAGAGAGGAGAGAGAGAGAGAGAGAGAGAGAGAGAGAGAGAGAGAGAAAGAGAGAATCTTTTCTACTGGTTCATTCACCAGATGCCCACAAGGGCCAGTACTGGGCTGAAAGTGGGAGCCAGGCACTCAATCCAGGTCTTCCATGTGTGTGGCAGGTAGCCACTTGCTTGAACCATTACTGCTGTGTCTCAGGATCTGCATTGGTAGGTGGCTGGAGTCAGGAGCCAGAGCTGAGAATCAAACCCAGCTACTTCAAAATGGAAAAAGGGCATCTTAATTGCTAGGCTGAGCACCTGCTGTTGGACCAGCCACGTTCCACACGCCCAGCGGCCACACGAGGCCAGTGGCTGCTGGAGAGCATAGTTCCCAGAGCTGGGATTTCCCTAACAGGAATGACTTTAATAGTAGGAATATAAAATGTTGTGGTGAACTGAAAGACATCATTTTAGGGGACGTGCACCTGTGGTAAGTGTCAGGAGGTGACACTGCAAAGGCAGGTGTCACCCTGCTTTATACCGGACATTTGTTATGAGATAGGACATTTCCAAAACTAAGAAGGTAACTGAGAGGGGGCCGGTGCTGTGGTGTGTTGGATAAACCCGTTGCCTGAGGTGCCAGTATCCCATATGGGCGCTGGTTCGAGTCCCAGCTGCTCCTTTTCTGATCCAGCTCTCCGCTATGGCCTGGGAAGGCAGTGGAAGATGGCCCAAGTCTTTGGACCCTTGCACCCGGTTGGAAGACCTGGAGGAAGCTCCTGGCTCCCGGCTTTGGATCAGCCTAGCTGTGGCCATTGCTGCCATTTGGGGAGTGAACTAACAGGTGCAAGACCTCTGTCTGTCTGTCTGCCTCTTTCTCTCCGAGTCTGCTTCTATAACTCTGCCTGTCAAATAAATAGGTAAATCTTTAAAAAAAAAAACCCTATAAAATAAAAAGGCAATAGAGGATAGCAATGAGAGCACTCACTGTTGGTGCAAAATGTGTCAGTCATATGCCTACTGTGCTAGGAACCGAGGTTATAAAAATAGAAACATTTCCCACATTCATGGGTGTTCCTGCCTCTCGAGAGGAATGTTTGTCAGAATCATAGAAATAAATGCGCTAAGTGTAACAGAAGAAGGGGAATTGTGGTGGTAAGGGCAGATCTGGGACTTGACCTCGCCTGGAGTTTAAGAAAAGCTTTCCTTGGGGAGGATGTTTGAGCTGAGGTTTGCAAGAAGTGCAGGTGCTCATGAGGCAGAAAGAGGGGAACCAGCCTAGGAGAAGGAAAAGGGTGCAAAGGTAGCAGAAGGCATGGTACTGTCAGGGACATGAATGGAGAGTAGGAGAGGGGAAGGAGGGAGGGAGGAAAAGGGAGAGAGAGGGAGGAGGAAAGGGGGGAGGGAGGGAGGGAGGAAAGGAAGGAGGGAAGGAGGGGGAGAGTGAGCAAGCGAGTGAGCGAGCACTGGAAAGCACTTTCATCTTCTAGTTCACTCTCAGGGCTGGGCCAGAAGCCAGGAACCAGGTGCTTATTCTGGGTCTCCTACATGGAATAGAGGCCCAAGTACTTGGGCCATCCTCCACTGCTTTCCCAGAAACATTAGCAGGAAGCTGGATCAGAAGTGAAGCAGTGGGGCCAGCACTGTGGCATAGTGGGTAAAGCTGCTGTCTGCAGTGCCGGCATCCCATATGGGCACCAGTTCAAGTCCCAGCTACTCCACTTCTGATCCAGCTCTCTGCTATGGCCTGGGAAAGCAGTGGAGAATGCCCCAAGTCCTTGGGCCCCTGCACCTACATGAGAGACCTGGAGGAAGCTCCTGGATCTTGACTTTGGATCGGCACAGCTCCGGCTGTTGCGGCCAATTGGAGAGTGAACCAGCGGATGGATGACCTCTCTCTCTCTCTGCCTTTCCTTCTCTGTGTAACTCTGACTCTTGAATAAATAAATAAATATTTTTAAAAAGTGAAGCAGCAGGGTCTCAAACCCGCACCCGTATGGGATGCTGGCTTTACCCTCCATGCCACAGTGCTGATCCCCAGTGTTCGGTTTTTTAAAAATCTTTCTGATCCCTTCACAGAAAGTGCCCTGAGAAGGACAAGAGGTCTGTGTGGGAGAACAGTCAGGATTGTGGTAAAGAAATATTTAGAAGAGTCCGTGGTGGGGAGGGGCTGGCATTTGGCCTGGTGGTTAAGATGCCCACACCCCACATTGGAGTGTCAATACCTCTCTGGGTTCAATACCTCTCTGGCTCCTCACTCCAGCTTCCTACTAATGCAGACAGTGGCAGTGGTGGTTCAAGTAATTGGGTTCCTGCCACCCACATGGGAGAACTGGATTGAGTTCCTGACTCCCAATTTTGGCCTGCCCAGAACTAGCCACCAGGGGCATTTGGGGAGTGAACCGGCAAACTAGAGCCCCTATTATCTATCTATCAATCCATCCATCCATCCATCCATCTATGTATCTATCAACTGTCTATGTATTTATCCATTCACCCATTCATCCATCTCTATTTCCTTGCTTTTCAAATAAAAAAGTGAAAATTAAAAAAGAAAAGTGAGAGAGAGAGAGAGAAAGAGAGAGAGAGAGAGAGAGAATGAATGGTGGTTCAGACCACAGTGGTGGCTGTAGAGGTAGAGAAAAGAAACTGCCTTTGAGGAATGTCAGGAAGATAGATGACGTCGGTCCTTGTCGAGGTGGGGTAGGACAAGTGTAAAGACTGGACTTGGCAGAGGAAGGTGGTGTGAAGGCTCAGGGGCCCAGGAGATGTCCAGCATGTAAAGGTCAGCCAGGTGGTTAGGGATGAGCGTCTGGAGCCTAGGGGAAAGGTCAAAGCTGAGGTGACTGAAATCACACACACACTCGGGCCTCGGGCCACCAGGCTTCCTGCTTCCCCAGTGAGGCCATGCTCTTGAGCGCCTCTGCACCTGCTTCTCCACCTGCCCGGGCTCGTCTCCATCTCCCCTAGCAACCCCCTGCCTTTCCTTTAGGTCCCGGACCAACTTCCTCAAGGGCGTCTTGCCTGGCCCTTCTAACCATAAAGATCCTCGCAGCACTGCTGCCTCACCTCTGCACCACTTAGAGCAATTCTCAGTTGCAGTTTTACATTTATTTTTATCCTTGTTTGATGACTGACATCTGTATCTGTCACTAGAATGGAGAACAGGATCAAGTGCCTTCCCCCCTCCCCCCACCGATCAAATAGATTTTATTTTGCAGGGCAGTTTTAGGTTCACAGAAAAGTTGAGCAGAAAGTGCAGCTGAACCTTGCCTTCTGTGCACGGGGCTACATCCCAATAAGCCCATCGTAAGATGAAAAGATCATAAGTTAAAATGCATTGACTCCATCTAACCTGCCGCACATCCCAGCTTAGCAGCACAGCACATGGCAGAGCGTGCATAGTTTCCCTCCTGACCATGCGGCACCAACTGGGAGCTGCGCTCACTGCTGTGGTCAGCATCCAGGAGGGGATCAGACCACACAGCACAAGTCCAGGAAAGAGACAAATTCAATTCTGGGAAAAATGTTTGGCTAAATGGTTAAGATGTCATTTGGGACACCCACATTCCATAACAGAATGCCTGGTTTGAGTACAGGCTCCATTTTTTAAAAAAAATATTTTACTTATTTATTTGAGAGGTAGACTTACAGACAGTGAGAGGGAGAGACAGAGAGAAAGGTCTTCCTTCCACTGGTTCACTCACCAAATGGCTGCAATGGCCGGAGCTGTGCCAATCTGAAGCCAGGAGCCAGGTGCTTCTTCCTGGTCTCCCATGCAGGTGCAGGAGCCCAAACACTTGGGCCATCTTCTACTGCTTTCCCAGGCCACAGCAGAGAGCTGGATTGGAAGAGGAGCAGCAGAGACTAGAACCAGCGCCCATAGGGGATGCCGGCGCTGCAGGCAGAGGATTAACCTACTGCACCATGGCGCTGGTCCCTGGGCTGTACTTCTAATTCCTGCTAATGTGCACCCTGGGAGGCAGCAGTTTATGGCTCAGAACCTGGGTCCCTGCCTCTCAAGTGGGAGACCAGGATTGGGTTTCAGGCTCCTTTGGCTTATCTCAGCCCTGTTGCAGACATTTAGGGAGTAGGCCAGTAAACAGAAGATCTCTCTCTCTCTCTCTCTCTCTCTCTTCCTCTCTCTCTCTTCCTCTCTCTCTCTCTCTGTTCCTCTCTCTCTCTCTTTCTCTCTCTCTCTCATTCTCTCTCATTCTCTGCCTTTGAAGTAAAGTGAAAATAAACAATCTTTAAAATTTCAATTCCAAATACATTTTCTACCAAAGCATGTCACTTTCACACCATCATAAAGTTGAAAAATTAAGTTGAAACCCTCTTAAGTCACAGATTTTCAATACAGGAAATTCTCTCATACCCCCTTTCCCCGACACACACGCACACAACCTCCTTCACCACGGTGGTACATTGTTCTGCTTAATGAACCTTCACTGACACATCGTTATCACCCAAAGTCTATAATGCACATTAGGATTTGCTCTTTGCTTTGCACATACCAGTCTGGACATGCAGTGACATGTGCTCTCCATGAGAGTATCATATAGAATAACTTCACAGCCTTAAAACTACCTGTGAGATGATTCACCTACTCACCCCTTCCTTCCCTCCAGGCCCTAGCAGCCACAGGTCTTATAATATCGCCATCATTTCCCCTTTGCCATAACATCATATTTTTAGAATCACAGAGTACATAGGCCTTTTAGATTGGCTCTGCCACTTAGTAACAGGCATTTAAGTCCTCCATGTCTTTTCATGGGTTGGCTCATTTAAAAAAAAGTTTATTTATTTGAAAGGCGGAGAGAGAGAGGGAGAAACAGAAAGGAAGAGATCTTCATTTCATACCCTAAGTGGCCACAATGGCTGGGGCTGGGCCACGCCAAAACCAGAACTCCGTGTGGGTCTCCCACATGGGTGCAGGGGCCCAAGTACTTGGGCCATCCTCTGCTGCTTTCCCAGGCACATGAGCAGGAAATTGGATCAGATGTGGAGCAGCTAGGACTTGAGCCAGCACTCTGATATGGGATGCCGCCGCAGGTGGCTGCTTAACCCACGGCACCAGAATGCTGGCCCTTTTTTTTTTTTTTTGTCCATTTTTAACTTAGGTTGTTCATTTTCTTCTTGTTGAGTGTTAAGGGTGCACATTCCAAGTGTGTTTTGGTTCGCCATTGTGTATTCAGTGTCTAGGATTATGTTAAGGAGCTCAGTAAATGAATGAGTGAGTGAGCATGACATGGCAGAACACTGCAGCCATGGACAAAGATTGGTTATCTAAATAGAGTGTGCTATGGTTTGCATTTGGTTTGCATGTTTCCCCCTCAGGTTCATATACTGGGAGCCTGGTCCTCAGTGTGATGATGTTGAGGGGTGGTGTGACCTTTAAAAGGCGGGACCTAGTGAGAGGTCACAAGACTTTCCCTTCCACACTCTCTGGCTTCCCGTCTCTCCACGGGATCTCTCCCTCTCGCATGTGCTCCAGCCATTGCGATGCCACCCATCACAAAGTCCTCAGACGATGCTGGCCATGCCCTTGAACCTCCAGAACTGTGATCCAATTACACCTCTTTTCTCTAAAAGCTACCCGGCCTCAGGCAGTTTGTTACAGTAACAGAAAATGGACTAAGAGCATGAGAGTGAGATGTTGAATATCATTGAATGGACAGAAAAAATGATCCAAATGCTGACCAGACATAAGACAAGAAGTTCAGCGTCATCACTCGCCAGAGAAATGCCGAGGGAAACCACAGTGAGATACTAGCACACGTGCAGCAGAATGGCTACACTTCTTGAAAATGATGGATCATACCAAGTGGGTAAAGATGTGAAGCAAGTGGAATGCTCATAGTCTTCCAAGGGGAGTGTTGTGTCATACAGCAAATCTGGAAAATGAGGGGCATGGATATACCACTATGTAATGGCTTCACAATCCCCATATGAGGTGTATTTCCAACAGATTGGTTCTGTTCATACAAAATTCAAAAGCAGGCAAACTTAATCTATTGCATTGAAAGGAAAGACAGAGGTGGGTATTTGCTCTAGCAGTTAAGATGGCCTGTGTCCCATATCGGAGTGCCTGGGTTCAACTCTTGGCTCTGGCTCATGGTTCTGTTGTACCTGAGCGAGTGTAAACAAAGGAGCACCACACATTGATAAAATTTGATGGTCCTTTATTGCCGGCGGTGGAGAGTGGGCTCATGCCCTAAAGAACTCTCAACCCTAAAGCCCAAAGAACAGGGTTTATTAAGGCAAAAACCACAAAATCAGGAGGGGGATACATGGTTGCTAGGATCTGGGGGAATACATGGTTACGGGGGTCAAGCTGACCGAAAACCTATGTGAAACTAGTATTATAATCTTGACAATACCAGTTACAATCTTAACAATTTCAATTATAATCGTGACATCAATCCAGGTATTGGTTTTAGTCACATGTAGGACATAGACAAATATCATTAACCCAGGTGCAGCCTATCCACTTCCAAGCTTGAGCGATCACGCTAGGGGGTTTCTATGCTCTGCCGAGTGTGATGCAGTGGACGCTGTTGTCCAACTGTTTTAGTTTATAATTTCAGACCAGAGTCTCACGGTGTGTGTGGGGGCGTACCTTCCCAGAATGGGGTCTCAGGTTTTCCAAAATGGAGTCCCTACTGTCAAGGTGTTACTTCAGTTCCAGCTACCTGCTAATGCAGAGACTTGAGGGAAGCAGGTGATGGAGCCCCAACACCACGTGGGAGACTACATTGAGTTCTCGGCTTCCGGTTTTGGCCTGCCCCGGTCCATTGCAGGCATTTGGAGAGTGAACCAGCAGAGGAGACCTCTTCCTGTCTCTGTTTTTGTGTGTGTTTCTCTGCCTCTCAAACACACACACACAAATAGAATAAATAAATAGCCAAGATATTCATGACCTTTGGTAGAGACCTGAAGGCAAACCACGTGAAGTTCTGTTTCCTGATCTGGGTGTTGGCTGTATGTGTTCAATAGATGCTGATCTATCCTGCTGTTCATTTAATGACTGGTGAACTTTTCTGCATGCATGCTAGTATCTTTTTTTTTTTTTTTTTTGACAGGCAGAGTGGACAGTGAGAGAGAGACAGAGAGAAAGGTCTTCCTTTGCCGTTGGTTCACTCTCCAATGGCCGCCGCGGCCGGTGCACTGCGGGCCAGCGCACCGTGCTCATCTGATGGCAGGAGCCAGGTGCTTCTCCTGGTCTCCCATGGGGTGCAGGGCCCAAGCACTTCGGCCATCCTCCACTGCACTCCCGGGCCACAGCAGAGAGCTGGACTGGAAGAAGGGCAACCGGGACAGAATCCGGCGCCCCGACCGGGACTAGAACCCAGTGTGCCGGCGCCGCAAGGCAAAGGATTAGCCTGTTGAGCCACAGCGCCAGCCGCATGCTTGTATCTTAATTAAAAGCTTGTGTATTGCCGGAGACCAGCTCCAGCCAGTCCAAAGGTGTGAGAGGTGTTGGCACTCAAAGAAATGAGAGACACTCACAGCAAGGCTGATGGCATGGCTCTGGCTCTCGAGCACCAGACTTTATTTTTATATCATAAGCCACATAATGATTTTTTCTTCTTACAATGAAAAGCTTGCTGTCCATTTTTTCTAATTACAATTTTTTTTTTTTTGATTTTCAAGGGCATATTTAGAGCATGGGTAACAATCACAGACAGGTGCAAGATAACAGGCTGCCCACACAAGCCAAGGCCTCGAGTGCTGCTGAACTATGCAAAAATTGGCTACATAAACTAGAATAGCACCTTCCTAATCTAATCTTTACTAGAAGCCCCAAGTTCAAAGTAGACCCTTTTTAAAATGTATCCCCTCTTTGCAATTTTCTGTAATTCTTTAATTTCTTTATTGCACTTATTTAAAGGTTTACTTAGATCTATTCTACAGTTTTGACATCCTAACCATTGTAGTATTTGTAGCATATAGTGAATTAAAGCTTTATTAACATCTATCTTTATTCTAGTGGGAAGTATATACCAGAGAGCCTGTTGCCTTTTAATTCTTTTCCACAAACAGCTCAACCTTGCATAAGGCATTAACCCTTTCTTCTACATTAACATTCTGCTTGATTAAAATTCTACAAGGCAATGGACATTTTGGAGGTTATGAGACTAAGTGCTCTTCCGTAAAATTAGGAATACAGCAGTCATTAGCAGGACCACCAGGAAGCTCTGGCTTGCTTATGCAGAGTGTAGTTCTCATCAAACCTAAAACCACCAAGAGGACTGCAGCTGTCCTTCTCACGCCTTGCTGAGACAGACCTTCTGTTGTGACCTTGTCAGCCAGCCGAAGTTGCCTTGGCCTCGTCAGTGTATAAAGGATGAAATAAATCTGTTTGGAGCCCTACAAAAGAAAGTAGTAATGGGGTAGACCCGAGTGGTGGTCGTCAAAATGGGCAAGGTCATGAAACCCGGGACAGTGGTGCTGGTCCTGGCCAGATGCTACTCGGGATGCAAAGCCATCATCATGAAGAACATTGATGATGGCACCTCGGACCACCCCTACAGCCACGCTCTGGTGGCCGGAATTGACCGCTACACCGGAAAGTGACAGCCACCATGGGCAAGAAGAAAATCGCCAAGCGGTAGAAGATCAAGTTTTTTGTGAAAACTTATAACTACAATCACCTCATGCTCACCAGGTACTCTGTGGACATTCCCTTGGACAAAACCAAGGTCAACAAGGATGTGTTCAGGGACCTTGCTCTTAAACGCAAGGTCCTGCGAGAGGCTAAGGTCAAGTTCGAAGAGAGGTACAAGGCCAGCAAGAACAACTGGTTCTTCCAGAAGCTGTGGTTTTAGATATTTTAGATTTTTTTGTACCAGTCATTAAAAACTTTAAAAAAGTAAAAAAAAAAAGTAGTAATGGTCTTTTTCCTTCTCTTCAGTGTCCAGAGACTATCATTTATGGGCCATGATGAGAGCAAAGGAAGAATAGAACCAGATACATTTATTCCTAAACATGCATGCTTCCCTTACCTGTTTATAAAAACTTTTCACGGGCCGGCGCCGTGGCTCAACAGGCTAATCCTCCGCCTTGCGGCGCCGGCACACCGGGTTCTAGTCCCGGTCGGGGCACCGGATTCTGTCCCGGTTGCCCCTCTTCCAGGCCAGCCCTCTGCTGTGGCCCAGGAGTGCAGTGGAGGATGGCCCAGGTGCTTGGGCCCTGCACCCCATGGGGAGACCAGGAAAAGCACCTGGCTCCTGGCTCCTGCCATCGGATGAGCGCGATGCGCCGGCCGCAGCGCGCCGACCGTGGCGGCCATTGGAGGGTGAACCAACGGCAAAGGAAGACCTTTCTCTCTGTCTCTCTCTCTCTCACTGTCCACTCTGCCTGTAAAAAAAAAAAAAATAAATAAAAAATAAAAACTTTTCACGTATTTTAAATGCTGGTGCTTTGACTTGGAAACTAATCCTGCTATCAGGAAGAAATTGACTTGACGGCCATGGAATTATACAAATATTTTGGAAAGGATTTAGGAGATGCAACAGGTCATGAAAAAAAAAAAAGAATACCTCTGCATCCAAAGCACATTTTGCTATCAGTTCTATACAAAGTAAACTTTAAAAGAAAATTTTATTTAAAAGACAAACAGAGGCAGAGATGATAGAGATAGACAGAGAAAGATCTTCCGTCTGTTGATTCGCTCTCCAAATGCCTTTAACACCCGGAGCCAGGCCAGGCTGAAGCCAGGAGCCTGGAATTCAATCTGATTCTTCCAGCTGGGTGGCAGGGATCCAAGTCCTTGAGCCATCCTCTGCTGCCTCCCAGGATGCGGAGTTAGCAGGGAACTGAAGTAGAGCTGGAGCTGAAACCTCGCACTCTGAGATGATGCGGGAGTCCTAAGTGACATCTTAACAGTTGTGCCAAATGCCTGCCCCCAGTGTAAACTTTGTTTTATCCAGGATTTTCCTGAACGCTTACTCTTACTCCATTGTTGGCCGGCACCACGGCTCATTGTTGGCCGGCGCCACGCCTGCGGCACTGGCACCCCGGGTTCTAGTCCCAGTTGGGGCGCTGGATTCTGTCCCGGTTGCTCCTCTTCCAGTCCAGCTCTCTGCTGTGGCCCGGGAGTGCAGTGGAGGATGGCACAAGTGCTTGGGCCATGCGCCCGCATGGGAGAACAGGAGAAGCACCTGGCTCCTAGCTTCGGATCAGTGCAGCGCGGGCTGCAATGCGCCAGCCATGCCAGGCATTTGGAGGGTGAACCAATGGAAAAGGGAGGATCTTTCTCTCTGTCTCTCTCTCTCTCACTGTCCACTCTGCCTGTCAAAAAAGAGAAAAAAAAGTCCATTGTTGCTGATGAGTGTTAAAGAAACTGCAGACTTGTTCTCAGCAGAGCTGCAGGTATGAGAAATGCTTCACCTGAAGTCGAGGCACACCTGGGAAACTCTCCACTGAGGCTGGTTAGTCTCTCATGAGCCCTCCCTCTCCATCTGGGTGGAGGCCTCTAGGTGTTATGACCCCGAATTATGGAATTAATTAAGTACAAATTACGGTCGGATAATCCAATCCTTCCCTAGGAAAAAGGAATTCGAGTGGAAAGAACACCAGCATTCTCATGAGAACCCCTGTTGCGAGCCTGCTAGTCATTACACGGCCGTGGGTGGTGACCAGTGCACCTCTGAGCGTCAGTGTCCGTAAGTAAAACTCGGGGATGAAGCGTTCACATGTCTGAAAGTGCTTCGCGTGGACTAGTGCTCAATACAGTTCTCCTTGTCTCTTTCATGTTAACTGAGAAGCAAGGAAGAAAACACACGCTACAATCCACTTCTTTGATAAACAAAACATTTGGTTCAGGAGTTGGTGATGGGGCTGGCACTGTGGCATAGTAGGCTAAGCCGCCACCTGCAGTGCTGGAATCCATGTGGACACAGGTTCTAGTCCTGGCTGCTCCACTTCCAATCCAGCTTCCCTGCTAATGGCCTGGGAAAGCAGTAGAAGATGGTCCAAGTCCTTGGGCCTCTGCACCCATGTGGGAGACCCGGAAGAAGCTCCTGGCTAATGGTTTTGGATCTGCGCAGCTCTGGTCATTGCAGCCATTTGGGGAGTGAACCAGCAGAGGGAAGATTCTCTCTCTCTCTCTCTCTCTCTCTCTCTCTCTCTCTTCCCCTATGCCTCTTTGTAACTCTGCCCTTCATTTTTAAAAATAATAATAAATGGGGGCTGGCACTGTGGTGTAGCAGGTTAGGCCGCCGCCTGTAGTGCTGGCATCCCATATGGGTGCCGGTTCAAGACCTGGCAGCTCCACTTCCGATCCCGCTCTCTGCTATGGCCTGGGAAAGCAGCAGAGGATGGCCCAAGTCCTTGGGTCCTTGCACCCAGGTGGGAGATCCAGAAGAAGCTCCTGGCTCCTGGCTTCAGATTGGCACAGCTCCGGCTGTTGTGACCAGTTGAGGAGTGAACCAGCAGGTTAGGACCTCTCTCTCTGCCTCTGCTCTCTTTGTGTAACTCTGACTTCCCAATAAATAAATAAATACATCTTTTAAAATAATAATAATAATAAAAGGGGCCAGCACTGTGATGTGCTGCACTAATCTTCCACCATATGGGTACCAGTTCAAGTCTCAGCTGCTCCTCTTCTGATCCAGCTCTCTGCTATGTCCTGGGAAAGCAGTAGAAGATAGAAGATGGCCAAGTGCTTGGGTCCCTGCACCCATGTGTGAGACCCAGAAGATCCTGGCTTCAGGCTTTGGATTGGCCCAGCTCTGGCTGTTGTGGCTATCTGGGGAGTGAACCAGCAGATGGAAGACCTCTCTCTCTGTCTCTTCCTGTCTCTCACTGTAACTCTACCTCTCAAATAAGGTCAATAAATAAATCTTTAAAAAAAGAGAGAGAGTTCATGAATAGATAATATGTTCAATGGCATAATATGGTGAAAAGCAGTTTGACAACAGAGGACTTCAGTTCATATCTTTCTGCCACTTACTATATACAGTTGTCCCTCAGTATCTAGAGCGGATCAGTTCCAGGACCCCCAACAGATAAAACCTGTAGATACTCAAGTCTCTTCCATACACTGGTGTGGTATTTGTATATATCCTACACACATCCTCCTGTATGCTTTAAATCAGCCCTAAATGACTTATAGTCCTTAACACCATGTAAAAGACTGTGGAAATAGATGTTACATTGTGTTGTTTAGCAAATAATGACAGAATTCTGTCTATGTTCAATAGACAAAATCTCTGTCTTTTTAAAGATTTATTTATTTATTTGAAAGGCACAGTTACAGAGAGGCAGAGGGAGAGAGAGAGAGAGAGAGAGAGAGAGAGAGAGGTCTTCCATCTACTGGTTCACTTCCCAGATGGCTGCAATGGCCGGAGCGGTGCCAATCTGCAGCCAGGAGCCAGGAGCTTCTTCTGGGTCTCCCATCTAACTGCAACGCCCCAATGACCTGGAACATCTACTGCTTTCCCAGGCCATAGCAGAGAACTGGATCAGAAGTGGAGCAGCTGGGACTCGAACCAGTGCTCACATGAAATGCTGGCACTGCAGGAGGCGACTTTACCGGCTACACCACAGCGCTGGCCCAGACACAATTTCTCTTTAGAATATTTTCCATCTGTGTATGGCTGACTCTATGGCTGTATAATCCACAGATATAGAAGGCCAAATGTATTTGCCCTTTAATAAGTTACTTCAGGTATGAAAATGTAAATGTAAATGAAAAACATCACCAGCTTCCACATGGGATTGTTATGAGGTTTAAGAGTGATAAATGTACGCGCTAGAAGTCTTTGCAAGTGAAAAATGAAGCTCAACCAGCCCCCGGCCAGAGTTATTGGCAGGTGCTGCCAAGCTGGGACAGGGCAGAGATCATCTGGACTCCTGCAACCTTGACTTTGACGCTGTTAAGTTCCTTTGAGTTTTGTACCAATCATTGGCACCTCTTCTCCTCTAACACAATTACCCAGAAAGGGTCACACCTAGCTTCTGTGGACTTCAGTGCCTTGATTATAAGTGCTGTCTCATCTGTGTGTTTTTGCAACCACCTGACTCTGCTCTTCAAAGGCAGCTTTGTGAGCCTGTGCCATGCCTGTTCACTTCTGCCTTGGACACTGGTGAAGGCCTCACAGCTCTTCCCTACTTCACCGAAATCGGGGGCATTGAAGAGATGCTGAGCGCTGGGGGCTGACTTGAACACCTTGATTCTTTCTAAGGGTGAAATCTTTCTCAACAGATAGGTTACTTAGAGACTAGGACAGAGGGCACCCTGCAGAGCCTTGGCATCGGGTTGGCCATCAATGCCAGTACATTCAGTCATGTGCTCTCCTGAATGCAAATAAGTCCAAGTTGACTTGTGAGTTCTTCCTCATGCATACAAGAAAAAACATATCTGTACCTATACGTAGGATGATACTTCAAATACTTACACAAGTTTATGAAAAATATAATTAAAGGATAAGTTTATAATTAAATGATAAGTTTATTAAATGCTAAATTTATAATTAAATAAGTTTATTTGGTGCAAAAAATGTGAAAGCCATGTATCATTTTTTTCTTTTCTTTTTCAAAGAAGTTTTATTTATTTATTTGAAAGGCAGAGTTACAGAGAGAGAGAGAGGGAAACCAAGAGGGAGAGGTCTTCCATCCACTGGTTTACTTACCAAATAGCTGCAATGGCCAAAACCAGGACACTGGAATTTCATCTGGGTCTCCCATGTGGGTAGCAGAGACCCAAGCACTTGGGTCATCTTCCACTGCTTTCCCAGGTGCATTAGCAGGGAGCTGGATGGGGAGTGAAACAGTGGGATGTCAATGTTGCAAGCAGTGGTTTAACCCACTACACCACAATGTCAGCCCCAAGTTTTATCATAATTTGCATTTCCCATGAACTTTTTGAAGCTCTCTCATAGTTATCTAATATAAATATATTGTGAGTAGTTTTTCAATAGGCTCACTGAAATCTCTGAAACTCTTATTAAACATTTTTATGATTTCTTATGGTAGATCATGGTGTTTTAAAGCACAAACTTTGGATTTAGGAAAAATGTGACTTTGAATTGTTAAGAAAAGAGTTGCATATTGGTGCCTCTTCACACGGGGTACCAAAATGTTAGGAAAAGAGGTGCAGAATAGAGAGGAGGCAGTGTACGAATTTACAGCCAGACCGAATTTATTCAGAAAAAATAAATTCGCAGAGGTAGGTGACCAACTGCTTGCATGCACATTGATGGAACATGGGTCAGAAGGCCCCGACTCCCAGGGGCCAGCCCTTTTTAAATTTTAGGAGGCCTAGGGATGGGGGTGGGGTAGGGGGCAGCAGGCAGAGGGGAATTCCTGGTACTGGTCTTTCAAGTGTTCCAAGCAACTGGTCTTTCAGGTGGCTGTGAGGGGTGCGGTATGAAAGCAATAAGTTGTGAGACATTGAGATTCAAGGGCAAGGAATACATTCAAATGTTTACGTCTTTTGGGCAATGATAGAGAATGGCTGAGGCCATGTCCTTGTTCCATCATGAATCCCGCTCTCACCTCGTTCCTGCTGCCATTTCAAGATACTCTCTCTCTTAGGCTTGTTTTCCCTGTAAAATTAGCTCAAATCTCTGATTTGCTCCAACAGTCCTTTGAGGTATTAATAGCTACAATATATGCATAGATGTTTGATGCACATGTGTTTGCTTTTTTTAAAAAAAGTTATTTATTTATTTGAGAGAGAGAGCGTGAGCTCACGTCTGCTGGTTCACTCTCCAAATGCCTCCAATGACCAGGGCTGGGCCAGGTCAAAGTCAGAAGCCAGACTCCATCCTCTTCTCCCATGTGGATGACAGGGACACAATCACTTGATCCATCACCTGCTGCCTCCCAGCGTGTACATTAGCAGGAAGCTGGAATCAATAGTAGAGCTGGGACTAGAACGCAGGCACTCTAATATGTGATGTGGGCATCTTAACCAATGTTCCAAATGCCCACCCCTGATTGTTTCTATTATTTATTTGTGTACCATTATGGCCTACTCTTCCAGAGAAGCCAAAGTTTCAAATTCCTATAAGAAACCAACAGTACATAAAATAACAAAGCAAAACAAAAAAAAAAACTTACACTTAAAGTTGAATATAAACATAAACTAATATAACAGTCCATCACATTGTTTCATTAGGGGTATGTGTTTGGCCTAGCAGTTAAGACTCCAACATTGCCTATCAGAATACTAAGTTTGATTTCTGACTTTGGCTTCTGACTCCAGGTTTCTTGTTAATCCAGATGTTGGAAGTCAGCCATGATAGTGCAAGTAATTGGATTCCTGCCATCTGGATTGATCTTCTGGCTCCTAGTTTCAGTTCAGGCCATCCTCATCCTTTGTGAGCATTTGAGAAGTGAACCAGTAGATGAGTGTGTTTCTCTCTAAGTCAGAACAACAACAAAAACAAAAAAAAACAAAAAACAAAAAAAATCTTGGAAGATAGGGGAGGATGTTTGGCCAGTAGTTAAGTCACTGTTTCGGACACCCATGCTCCTCATTAGAGTATTTGGGTTTGTTCCTTCACTTCCAGCTTCTTGCTAATTTGCATTCTGGAAAGCAGTGATGATGGCTCAAGTAGCTGGATTCTTGTCATCCACTTTGGAGACCGGACCTGAGATCCCAGTTCCTAGCTTCAGCCTAACCCAGCTGATGCAGGCAGTTGGGATGGGAGCTCTCTTTTCCTTTGTGTATCTGTCTGTCTCTGTCTCACTGCCTCTGACGTCAATAAACAATCGCATAAGATAAAGCAAGTGTCGGCTCCTTCGGCCACAAAAGGAAGGACGCTGCTTGCAGTTAATCGGTCTTCAGTAGACTTTTACTTAGAAGGAGTAGGAAAGAGAGTGGGGGACCGGGAGAAGGGGGAAGAGATGGCGCGCACGTTCCTTAAGGGGGAAAGCTGGCATGCCCGCTCCTTCTCCTGCGGTCTGCTTATATACAGAATTCAACCAATCACAGTCAATCAATCACAGTCCATGCACAGAGCTCTCCAATCCGGCACTTGATCATGCTCAGCTGTGGAGTCACGCAGCAGGCAGGGCATCAGTGCCATCTTGTTGTTTACCACAGTCCTCAGCTAGATGGAAAGTTCAATCAGCTGCTACATCCGCATTACTGCTATAAGCCAAGCCTAGCATGGGGGGGTCCCATGGCAAGCCTATCCATGGGTCCCCACATCTCCCCCGTTTTTATTATATTAAGTGGCATGGAAACATGCCTGTCTTGGGTTCCCAATGGCGCACAACCTGCTTACCCGTCATGGAGGTAATAGGAAGCTTGTCCTACCCTCTGTCTTAGGTTGCTAGGTGCGCCCATCAGTGATTACCCATTATTGGCTACCGTTCCATCATGTTAAGCCACACTTCTCCATGGGGGTAAGAGCGCAAGGTGGCTAGCATAGCCTGCTGAATTACCAGGTTATTGGAGTTTTGAAAACCAGAACAGTTTTATCAAATTGTGAATTAACAGCTTGAAGTACATTTAAGAAAACAAATCAAATTAGGTCAGCTTTCTTACTACTTGCTACTTAAATCCAACACATAAATTTTAACAAATTCCTTCATAATTTCACATTAGCAATTAGGCACAAAGGATACATCTTATTCAAGAAATACTTGGTTCAAAGTAAAATGCTTAATTGGTACTATTCTCACATGTTTTGAATGCAGACAACCACTCCACGTATCTTGTATGCTTTAAACACTAGTTACCTCAAAATTCTCCCATTTCACCCACTTGGCGAGGAAGGTGAGGCCTATATTGTTAAGTACAACCTCGTAAAATTACTGTTCCAGGTGGTATTGTTCATCTGTCCCAATTCTAGGGTACAATTAGGATTCTCGTGTAAATCAGTCTCAGACAAAATTCAGTACAAAATCATAAACCCCTTAACAAACTTCATAACTACAAATCGATAAATGATCAAGCAACGCTTCCCAACAAGCTAAAAGTTAAACTAACAAGACATAGATGGCCAAACAATTTTAAAGATAAATTGAAACATTTACATTCTTTTGTAAAGCAAACCAAGCATAATCCGCTCAAGCATTCCCATCAATAATAGGGGTAGAGTTAGTACATAATACAAAAACAGAATGGGTAGTTCGGACACTTTTCACCACTATTAGCATTAATGAACTGTTTTATGGCTCGCCTTTTTTAACCCTATTCTCTGCGTCTGTAATGGAGTCTTTATAGTCTTTATCACAGCCTTTTTTCCTTGTGCTTCTTCCTCTCATTATAATAAGGCCATATCCAATTTAGATTTCCACATAGTTTTTGAAAATCATTTAAGGTTTTCAGTCCTGTCGTAGCAATGGCAAATTCCAAAGGGGCCGCATTTGTTGGTGTAAGCCTAAGTCCTAAATATCGAACTACAGTATCTTTTTGAACCTTTTCTGGCGCTATCTGTAATCCTGCCTCCTGTAGACATGAGCTTAATGTTATGAACACTGCTTCCAATATATAAATCGTCCATATAGTGGAGGATTTTTGCTTCTCCATGTCGCTGACGAACAGGCTCTATTGCTTATGAAACATATGGTAAGATCAATCACAATCAGTACTCCTGCCTTTCTCCTGGCGTTCCGCTCCTGGTCTTTACAATGGTTCACTCCCGCCTTTCTCCTGGCATTTTACTCCCTGTCTTTTGTCGATGGTTTACTCCCGCCTGTCTCCTGGCGTTCTACTCCCCGTCTTTTGTCGACGGAACCGTGCTTATAATCCTAGGCTTTTTACTTTACCCGCCTAGATTCCCTGTCTTTTTTCGACAGTTTACTCCCGCCTTTCTGGCGTTTCACTCCTGCCTTTCCGGCATTTTACTCCCCGTCTTTTGTCAACGGTTTACCCCAGCCCGTCTCCTGGCGTTCTATTCCCCGTCTTTTGTCGACGGAACCTCGGTTATAATCCTAGGCCTTTGACTTTACCCGCCTAGATTCCCGTGTATGCACGTTTATCCTTTTCTTACTTCCTGCTTCCAGCGATCGGTCCGATGATCCGAGTCACGGCACCACTTGTTGGCTCCTTCGGCCGCCAAAGGAATGACGCTGCTCGCAGCTAATCGGTCTTCAAAAGACTTTTACTTAGAAGGAGTAGGAAAGAGAGTGGGGGACCGGGAGAAGGGGGAAGAGATGGCGCGCACGTTCCTTAAGGGGGAAAGCTGGCGTGCCCCGCTCCTTCTCCTGCGGTCTGCTTATATACAGAATTCAACCAATCACAGTCAATCAATCACAGTCCATGCACAGAGCTCTCCAATCCGGCACTTGATCATGCTCAGCTGTGGAGTCACGCAGCAGGCAGGGCATCAGCGCCATCTTGTTGTTTACCACAGTCCTCAGCTAGATGGAAAGTTCAATCAGCTGCTACATCCGCATTACTGCTATAAGCCAAGCCTAGCATGGGGGGTCCCATGGCAGGCCTATCCATGGGTCCCCACAGCAAGGAATGAAATAGTAGTTCTACATGAGAAGAGATTAGAAGAGACATGAAAACCAAATGCAGTGGGTGATTCCTGATTGGATCTTAGCTCAACTATACAAGAAACGACTTTAAAGGTTGTTGTTGGGACAATTATGGATTATATACTAGATAACATTAGTGAATGTACTGATGTTAGATATCTTGGGGAGATACTGTTATAGTTGTACATAAAAATGTCTGTCTTGGGAGACACATGCTGAAGTACTTGCAGGTGAAATCTGATGAGGACTCTGTCAGATGATTTAGTGAAAAGATACATATGTGGGAGCAGGCATTTGGCTTAGCCATGAAGACACCAGTCAGGATGCCTACATTCCATGTCTGAATTCCTAAGTCTGAGTAAGCAATAAAGGGGGAGTAGAGTTCCACGAGTAGTTCAGAGACCCCTAGTGACCCTCCCGCCTTTGTCCTCATGAGGGGCGGGAACCAGAATTGCAAGGTTGGGAGGAATCACAGCCGCCTCCTCACGTTCTTTCCTCTCCTGAGATATGGGCAAACACCTATTTCTTTGTCCAAGAAATTACCCTCATGCCACTCTTCTATCTCCTACCTGTGGCCTACTCCATGGCACCTGACTTGATCTAACCTTAGTTCCATTTGCACAAAGAAATCGAGTAGAATCTCAGAGCCTCAATTCCAAGCTCCTGATAGAGACTTTGTCTGGCCTACCTGGGAACTGGATCAGACACCTACACATGTTCACCGAGGCCAAAGCAGTGGTGCCAAGGAGTCAGGGGGTGATGGGACAACAGCTGCCCGGCTCCCCTCTTCTTTTTGGTGAAGGAAAGCCTGTTTCTGAACTCAGCAGAGTTTCTACAAAGCACTTGCTGTAGGATTCTTTAATTTCTGACTTTGAAAGGCAGCCATAGGAATAAACGAGAAAACTTGCACTCACACTTTGGAATGAAGTGTGATGAGCACATTGAACATTTAAACATAGACCCCACAAACATGTTATAGCCCAACATCGGTCCCCTCATCCTGTCCCTTCCTTCTGCTTGCTCAGTGTCTGATGGTGACACAGGCTAGAATCAGGACTCACTCACTCAAACCCTGCCAGACCTGACATGCACCCATCTCCAGCTCTGAACCCATCAAGAGAAAGAAGCATCCAGACCCTAACTGAAAAGACTCACTAGTTCCTATTACGGATTTTGCCAACCCATGCACACTCCCAGAACAGCCCACTGTGACTGACAGGTGACCTTTTTGAGGGTGGAGGTAGTGAACAATCCTGCCATTTTGACTGTGTTGTGTGTAAAAACCCAGCAGTGCCTGTGCAGAGCACCAAGCTGGGTGCAGATTGGAGTGCCGTGTGCAGAGAGGGAGCTGCCACACCTCCCTAGCCCCATAAAAACACCTTTTAGGTCCAGTTAGTGAGTCAGTTGCACTGTCATCATGGTGGTTTTTTTTTTTTAATTTTATTATTTGACAGAGTTAGTGTGAGAGAGAGAGAGACAGAGAAAGATCTTCCTTCTGTTGGTTCACCCCCCAAATGGCTGCTACGGCCGGAACTACACCAATCCGAAGCCAGGAGCCAGGTGCTTCCTCCTGGCCTCCCACGCGGGTGCAGGGGCCCAAGCACCTGGGCCATCCTCCACTGCCCTCCTGGGCCACAGCAGAGAGCTGGAGTGGAAGAGGAGCAGCCAGGACTAGAACCAGGTGCTCATAAATGATGCCAGTGCTGCAGGCAGAAAAGTAACCAAGTGAGCCACAGCACTGGCCCACTATTGTGTTTGAAAATAAGCTCCCAATAAACCTTGCCTGGGTGGCACGGTTGACCTCTTGTCAATTTCCGTTTGCAAGCAGCCAGTGAGTGGGAGGTTGGTAACAGAAATGGGTCTTGATGTGCTAGTTTCTGTTGGATTTGCCCAGGGATTAGAACTTTAAAAGGGGTCTTCAAAACATTTGGGGAAAATGTTATGAAAGAAACCAAGCATGGGTTCCAAAATGTTTTGCATCCAAATAAATTTACCTTTTTATTCCATTTTCCATGATTTTTTTAAAGTACCTTTGTATTTAAACTAAGTTCATGGGTTTCACAGACTGCTTCTCTGTACTTTCTCAAAGCTCAGAGGTTGAGTGCTCACACAGCTATCTGCATAGTTCTAGTTAGTGCCTGTGCGTCAATTACATCTCAAGCCAGGAGATCTGCTTCCTTCCAAAATGCTCTACATCTGCACATCACAGGACCTCTTAGCCCTGCAGTGAAGGGTCTCTCTTTGTGCTATGTCCCTTCTCTGGGCTCTCTCATCTTCTCCGAGCTGTGTTTCTGAGACAGTTTGGGAGCGAGGAGTGGCTTTGGAGTTGAACATGGCCCAACCACGGCTGCTGAACTCGGCAGAAGCCATGAACTCCTAGAGAGTCGCAGTTGAATGCTGCCACGCGCCTCTCTGGCTGCAGCTCATTCTCTGTCCACTGTCTCTAATGGGTCCGTGGTTCCCAGATGCGGAGCTATGAGAGGTATTATCTGATAATCTGCTACTGCGTTCGTAAGCAACAGGAAAAAAAAAATAAAAATAAAAAAATCCAAACATCCTCTCTAGCATCACTATGACATAAAAAGGAAAGGCAATTTTGTTTGTATTTTTTCAAATTTCCTGGGAGGGAAGGACACACACACACACATAAACACACACAGAGGGAGAGTGCTCCCCTATCCGTTGGTTTATGCCCCAAAGCCCACAAGGGCCAGGGCTGGCCAGGCTGAAATGAGAGCCACAAGTCCTTGCATGTGGATGTCAGGAACCCAGTTACCTGGTCCATCACTGCCGGCCCCCGGGATCTGGATTGGCAGGAAGTTGGAGTCAGGAGCCAGAGCCAGGAATTAAAGCCTGGTGCTCCAGTGTTGGGCGTGGGCATTTTAACTGTGAGGCTGAACACCCACTCCTGGGAAGGATATTTTCATATTTACAGAGTAGGAAAGTCGTCACCTCCGAACAATTCAATGGGACACATTGAATGTCAAGGAGAGATTATTTCATTGTTTTCTTTTCTCCCCCTCATTGTGCTGTAGGTTGATGCCGTGTTACAGGCCATGGAGTGCAATGGAAGGTGCCAGCCTTTAGGCAGCTGAAGATGACCCCAGGGTCCTCTTGTGCAGCCTGATTCTCAGTGTGTAGAGGCCTATTAATGAGATAGATCCATAACACAGGGTTGCAGGCCAATGTGGGAAGTCTTGCCTACGAAATATACTGTCCAATAGGTAGTACGAGGACAGAGAATAAAGGAGGGTGGTAATAAACTAGTCTCTGAGGAGCAGGTGAGTTAGACCAATGGTTCTCCCTTTCAGCATATGCGACAATAACCTAGAGGGCTGCTCCAGTGCAGAGCTCAGTTTCCAATTTAGTGATCCGGAGAGGAGGCAGAGAACTTGAATTTGTCCCAACTTTTCAGTTGCTGTGCTTGGAGAACCACTGATTTAGCCATGCAGACTTGGAACTTGAGCACAGGGACAGAGGTAAGAGAATGTTGTAGACTGGCGTAAGTAAGATGAGCAGATAGGGTTTTGTAGAACAGTGAATGCCATGCTAGAGAGTTTGGACCTTGTGTGGATGGATAATTGGGAATCATATAAGATTTTTCAGCAGATGAGCAGGATTTAAAACAGTATTCTTACTATATGCAATCATATGGATAGACCTTGAAAACACTGTGTGAAGTGAAAGAACCCAGAGGCAACAGGCCATATAGGATTCCATTTATATGGAATATTTGGAGTCAGGAAATCCACAGAGACAGAAAACCCATGAAGGGTTGCCAGGGGACAGAGAGGGGCAGGCACGGGAGTGACAGTGGATGGCTCTGAGGTTTCCTTGTGGGGTGATGAGAACATTCTGGACCTAGACTGTGGTGACATCTGCATGAGAGTATGAAAGCATTAAATGTCCCCAAGGATCATTTTTATGTTATATGCATTTTACTATAATAAAAAGGTATCACATTCCTGAAAGTGATGCAATTATACCACAAGAAAGTGCTTGGGATGTAATGTTGAGGGGTACAATATGCAAAATGGTATATGTAGAATGCTCATAATTATATCAAGACTCCACTTTATATATAGAAAAAAAAACAAATAACTTACCAGAATTAATGTTACCTCTGTGTGTGTGTGTATGTGTGTATTATGAATGTGTGATCTTATTTGTGTGTGTTTTGGATGGTGAAAATAATGTGACTTTCTTTCCTTTTTTTAAAGATTATATTTATTTGAAATCAAGAGTGACAGATAGAGGGAAGGAGAGAAAAAGAGACAGAGAGGTCTTCCTCTCACTGGTTTGTTCCCCAAATGGCCACAATGGCTGGGGCTAGGCCCCGCCAAAGACTGGAGCCAGGAACTCCACCTGGGCTCCCATGAGCATAGCAGGGGCTCAAGTACTTGAGCCATCTTCCGCCATGTTCTCAGGTGCATTAGCAGGGAGCTGGATCGGAAGTTCAGCAGCCAGGACTCAAACTGGTGCTCCCATATGGGATGCTGGCATCGTGAGTGGCGGCTTGACATGCTGAACCACGGTGCCGACCCAGGATTTCCTTGTCATCCAGAGTTTTCCTTAATTTTCAATAAATGATTAGTTATCATTCTATAATTTTCAAAAATGTTTTGAAGGAGAAAAGGGAAGGAGAGAACCAGCTTTGGTATAATAACTTCACTGAGAAAAACTGAGAAGGTGGCATTGAGCTGGCGGGGGGTGAGGTCTGTCAGGCTTGGGGACTTGTGACGGGGACTGGCCTTGGACGCTCAGGGGGGCGCCAGCATGGTGAGCAAGTCCCTGAGCTAAAGTGGTGACTTCACACCGCCCCATGCCTGGGCCGCACCTGCGTCGAGTGACCTCCTCCTCGGTGCCCAGCCTTTCCTCTCACTTCCCTTTGCTTTCCTAAGATTTCATTCGTTCACTGATTTCAATCCAACAAATCTTTACTGAGCATCTACAATGTGGCCCTTTACAGCAGCTTATCTGTGTGGCTAAGCTGCAAGCCGACTGTTTGTTACTCTGGCCAGTGAGGGCAGGTTGAAAGCACGATGATTTTGTGTAGTTTCTCGCCTTCCTTTTCTGGACATGCCCCTTTTCTCTTCCCGGCCAAGCTGCCAGCCTCTCTCTTGTTGCCATGGATAGCTGAGGAGGGAGCGCTTCTTTGTTTCCTTTCTCAGGATCCTGACCTTGAGACAGGCTACAGAATGCAGTCCAGATGAGGCTGTGCACCTGCTGACAGTGCACTCAGTGGAATCTCCCCAGAGAGGAGCCTCCCCGTCCCTAGGCCCCACCCCCCACCCCCGGCCCCAGCGGTCCTCTCTGTCCCCTCCTCAGCTGCTCTGCTCCATCTCCGCCTCTCCGCCCTCTCTACTTTCCAGTGCTGCTACTCCTTGGCCATTGGCTTAAACCTGTGCACCTCGTCTTCCCTGGCTCTGGGTTTTTACTTTCATTTCTTATTCCGCACTACCCTCTCCTTGTGACATTAATGTGGCCCAAACCCACCTTTGTACTCGTGACTCCTCACATGATGGTCACGGCCACAGAGGTTTGGGAAGCAGGCAATTTCTGAGAAGGGTCACAGGTCAGAGGGCGACTTCCTGGTGCCAGGACTCCCGGTTGACCTTTGCATCTCTGGCTCTGGCTTTGTGTCTGACACACAGTGACATCTGATCAGTACTGAGGGGACACAGAGTTGGCACCGGCATGCATGCTGGGCGGTGGATTCAGGACAAGGAAAGAATTATTTGGATATTGTACTAGGGTTCTCCAGAGAAACACAAGCCAGTAGGAGATAGGTGATAGATACGTACATATATTCATTGACTGATTTTAAGAAACTATCTCATGCGATCGTGGGAGCTGCAAGTCAGAATCTGCAGAACAAGGGCTGGCATTGTGGTACTGCGAATCAAGCCATCACCCGTGATGCTGACATCTCGTGTGAGCACCTGTTCACGTCCCAGTTTCTCCACTTCTTATCTAGCTCCCTGCAAATGCACCTGGGAAAGCAACAGAAGATGGCCCAAGTACTTTATTTTTTTAAAAAAGATTTATGTATTTATTTGAAAGGCAGAGTTACAGAGATGCAGAGGCAAAGAGACATAGAGAGGTCTTCCATCCACTGGAGTAAACCATTTAGGGGAGTAACCCCCAAATGACTGCAATGGCCAGACTGGGCTGATCAAAGCCAGCAGCCAGGAGCTTCTTCCAGGTCTCCCACACAGGTGCAGGAGCCTAAGGATTTAGCCATCTTCCACTGCTTTCCCAGGCCATAGCAGAGAGCTGGATGGGAAGTGGAGCAGCTGGGACGCAAACTGGTGCCCATATGGGATGTCGACACTGCAGGCTATGGCTTTACCTACTAGGCCATAGCGCCAGCCCCCTGGCCCAAGTACTTGAGCCCCTTCCACCCATGTGGGAGACCTGGATGGAGTTCCAGGCTCCTGACTTTGGCCTGGTCCAGCCATGGCTGTTGTGGTCATTTGGGGAGTGAGCTGGTAGATGGAAGAGCGCTCTCTCTCTCTCTCTCTCTCTCTCTCTGTAACTCTAACTTTCAAATAAAGAAATCTTCAAAACAGAGCTGCAGAACACGAAGAGCTGAGGTTGCAGCTGACGGCCACCCACTGGCAGAATTCCCTTTTCCTCTAGGAAGGTCTCTCTTTTTCTCTTATGATCTTCAACTGATTGAACAAGGCCCACCCACATGCAAAATACACTGCTTTTACTCAAATTCCAGGTTTCAGTGTCATTCTCATCGAAAAATACCATCACAGAAGCAACTAGAATAATGTCTGACTGCATAGCTCAGGGCCCAGCCAAGATAACCATGAACTTAACTGTCACAAATAGCATTGTTGGGTTCCTTACTTGCTGCTTCGGGAGACCTCTAGGACACTAAGAGTTTTATGAGCGGCTTGCGCTGTGACTCAGCGGGTTAAAGCCCCGGCCTCCCATATGGACACTGGTTCGAGTCCTGGCTGCTCCTCTTCCTATCCAGCTCTCTGCTATGGCCTGGGAAAGCAGTAGAAGATGGCCCAAGTCCTTGGGTCCCTGAACCTGTGTGGGAGACCTGGAAGACACTCCTAGCTTCTAGCTTCTGATCAGCTCAGCTCTGGCCATTGCAGTCATTTGGGGAGTGAACCAGCAGATGGAAGAAATGTCTCTCTCTCTGGCTCTGCTTCTCTCTGTAACTGCCTTTCAAATAAATAAAATAAATCTTTAAAAAAAAAAGAGCACTATGAGTGGAAATGCATTTCATACACACGATCTGTTGTGTTCAATAAGTGGTTATTATTTTTGCTCTTTGGGAGGATTCCTTGCCCCTGCAAGGGACATCAGAACCTTAGGGATACTGAACGCTCCAGGAGCCTCCAGTCACCAGGGAGCAATGAGATCTCGCCCAGCCGCAGTGTGTGTGGTTATTCCAACCAGCATAGACTCACTTGTCTTTGAAGCTCACTCCATATTCTCAGCTGTTTTATTTCACACCTGACATTTGACTGCTGTGTCCCTTGCCAATGCTTCAAACTAAGCACTAGGGAAAGTCAAACACGTGGTGTGGTGCTTAACACATTTCCTGAGAATTCCCACTGAGATCTGGTATCAGACAGGGATGCCCACTCTCACCATTGCTATTCAATATAGTACTGGAAGTTTTAGCCAGAGCCATTAGGCAAGAAAAAGAAATCAAAGGGATACAAATTTGGAAGGAAGAAATCAAACTATCCCTATTTGCAAACTCTATGAGTCTTTATGTAGAGGATCCAGAGAACTCCACTAAGAGAAGATTTTGGCAAAGTAGCAGAATATAAAATCAATATACAAAAATCAACAGCCTTTGTATACACAGACAATGCCACAGCTGAGAAAGAACTTCTAAGATCAGTCCCATTCACAATAGCTACAAAAAAAAAATCAAATACCTTGGAATAAACTTAACCAAGGACGTCAAAGATCTCTACAATGAGAATTACAAAACTTTAAAGAAAGAAATAGAAGAAGATACAAAAAAAATGGAAACATCTTCCACGTTCATGGATTGGAAGAATCAATATCATCAAAATGGCCATTCTTCCAAAAGCAACTTACAGATTCAATGCAATACCAATCAAAATACCCAAGACATTCTTCTCAGATCTGGAAAAAATGATGCTGAAATTCATAAGGAGACACAGGAGACCTCAAATAGCTAAAGCAATCTTGTACAACAAAAACAAAGCCAGAGGCATCACAATACTAGATTTCAAGACATACTACAGAGCAGTTATAATCAAAACAGTCTGGTACTGGTAGAAAAACAGATGGATAGACCAATGGAACTGAATAGAAACACCAGAATTCACTCCAAACATCTACAACCAACTTATATTTAATCAAGGAGTTAAAATCAGTTCCTGGAGCAAGGACAGTCTCTTCAACAAATGGTGCTGGGAAAACTAGATTTCCACATGCAGAAGTATGAAGCAAGACCCCTATACCTTACACAAAAATCCACTCCACATGGATTAAAGATCTAAATCTATGACCTGACATCATCAGATTATTAGAGGACATCAGAGAAACCCTGCAAGATATAGGCACAGGCAAAGACTTCTTGAAAAAGACCCCAGAGGCATAGGCAGCCAAAACCAAAAGTAACAACTGGGATTACATCAAATTGAGAAGTTTCTGTACTGCAAAAGAAACAGTCAGGAAAGTGAAGAGGCAACCGACAGGATAGGAGAAAATATTTGCAAATTATGCAACTGATAAAGGATTAATAACCAGAATCTATAGAGATCAAGAAACTCCACTATAACAAAACAACCAACCCACTTAAAAGATGGGCCAACGACCTAAACAGACATTTTTCAAAAGAGGAAATCCAAATGGCCAACAGACACATAAAAAAATGTTCAGGACCACTAGCCATCAGGGAAATGCAAATCAAAACCACAATGAGGTTTCCTGTCACCCGGGTTAGAATGGCTTTCGCACAGCAATCAACAAACAACAGATGCTGGCAAGGATGTGGGGAAAAAGGTACACTAACCCACTGTTGGTGGGAATGCAAACAGGTAAAGCCACTGTGGAAGACAGTTTGGAGATTCCTCAGAAACCTGAACATAGCCATACCACACAACCCAGCCATCCCACTCCTCGGAATTTACCCAAGGGAAATTAAATTGGCAAACAAAAGAGCTGTCTGCACCTCAATGTTTATTGCAGCTCAATTCACAATAGCTAAGACATGGAATCAATCTAAATGCCCATCAACAGAAGACTGGATAAAGAAATTATGGGATATGTACTCTATGGAATACTACACAGCGGTAAAAAAAAAAATCTGGTAATCTGCAACAAAATGGAGGAATCTAGAAGACATCATGCTGAGTGAAATAAGCCAGTCCTAAAGGGACAAATATCATATGTTCTCCCTGATATGTGACAACTAACTGAGCACCTAAAAGGAAACCAGTAGAAGTGAAATTGATACTATGAGAAGCAGTGACTTGATCGGCTCTTGTCCTGACTGTCGAGGAACAGCTTACTATTTTATTCTTTTTAGTATTTTCTTTTTCTACTTGGTACCATTGGTTGAACTATTTACTTATCACAGAATTATTCTTAGGTGTTTAAATCCCATTGAAAATTGATCCCTGTTAAAAATAAGAGTGGGAATAAGAGAGGGAAGAGATGTACAGTTCGGCACACGTTCCCTCAGACTTACCCCTAGGGTAAAGCTAGAAACTTGCCATGGGAATCCAAATACCATTAAGTTAACAGGTACCAATGCCATCTTACTAGTTAAAGTGATCAGTTTAGGTTAATAGCTGATCATAAAGATAGGATTAAGTGTCAAAGGGATCACATAAATAAGACCAAGTGCTGCTAATAATAATAGATAGAATTAAAAAGGGAGAACAAGCCAACATGGGAAGCAGGACACATAGCAGACACATAGAATGACAAATGCCCTAAACAGCAATCTGGCCTCAGAATTAGCCCTTAAGGCATTTGGAGTTGGCTGAAAAGCCCATGAGAGCATTTCAGGCATGGAAAGCCAAGACACTGTGGCAATAAATGACCTAAATGAAAGATCTCTGTGAGTGAGATACCGATGGAAAGAAGGGGCCATCAAAGAAGGAGGTACCTTCCTCTGAAGGGAGGAGAGAATGTCCACTTTGATTATAGCCTTGTCTAAATAAGGTCGGAATTTATGGACTCAAGAGGCTTCCATAGCCTTGGCAGCTCATGACAAGAGCCTCGAGTGATCACTGACATCATAAGTAAGACTCATTTGTTAAATCAACAACAGGAGTCACTGTGCACTTGCTCCCCATGTAGGACCTCTGGCCTTAATGTGTTGTGCTATGAGAATTAACAATAAAACTAGTCTTCTAACAGTACTTTATACTTTGTGTGTCTGTGTGGGTGCAAACTGTTGAAATCTTTACTCAGTATAGAGTTGATCTTCTGTATATAAAGATAATTAAAAATGAATCTTAATGAAGAATGGGATGAGAGAAGGAGTAGGAGATGGGATAATTTGGGGGTGGGAGGGCGGGTATGGGGGGGAAGAACCACTGTAATCCAAAAGTTGTACATTTGAAATTTATATTTATTAAATAAAAGCTTTCTATATATATAAAAATACGCTCCCTGAAGCGTCTGGGCTGGAATCCTCACTGTGGCCCGGCAAGGCAGACCTCAAGTTCAAGGATGAAAGCCCCTTCTCCAGGCAGGAGGCAAACAGGAAGACATTGACATAAACTGTGAGCAGCGTGTTGCTTGGCATCTCGCTATCTCAGTACGCGTTAGCCGTTCCTGTGGGCTGAGTCATTCTCCCTGCCAGACCCTCGTGCTCACAGGAGAAGAACATCCCCAGCTACGCAGGCTCGAACCTCAGCTTCAGGTTCCCTTCCTCATCTCTCCATGGAGATGCTGTGCCCCAGGCAGAGAGCAGGGCGCTTACAGATTCTTCATTCCCCATGCCCACCAGAACCTAGCATTAAGCTTGTTAAGACGAGACGATGGTTTTGATCATGGAGAGTGAAAGCTAAAATAAATATTGCATCAGGAGAAAGACATGTGAAGGCTTCCACGGGACAGAGCATGGCTGGAAGGATAGAATTCCATACCGAGAAAGGAAGCGTGGCCCTAACAGCTTACACCAGCTACTGTGTGGCCCACGTTGACCAAGCGTTCTCCTTCCTGCCCTGTTCACCCCAGCACGGAGCTTTAGGCGTTACAACTTCGCTGACCGGATGAGTGGAAAACTAATTCTTGAAGCTTTCATCAGTATTTTTACTTACTTGTGAAGTCGAATCATTTCTTCATCCATTCACTTCCTTTTTGAGAATTGTTTGATCGTGTCTGCTCATTTTTCCTAATGGATCTTGGTGGCTTTCTAAAAAGTAGAAAAAAATCTGTTAGCTTTTTCTATATTAAGATCATTAATGGAATCATATTGACGCCAAATACTTAGCCTGATAGTGATTTAAAATTTATGTTTATGATATTCCCTCCATACGGTAGATGTTAACATTTTAAAAAAAGATTTCTTAGTTTTTTATTTGAAAGGCAGAGCTATAGAGAAAGGGAGAGACGACCACAATGTCTGGTTCTGGGACAGGCCGAAGCCAGGAGCCTGGAACTCCATCTGGGTTTCCCATCTGTGTTTAGGTTGCAGTCCCTGGCACTTTAGCAGGGAACTGGATCAGAAGCAGAGCACTTAGGGTTCAAACTGGTGCCCATGTGGGATGCCAGCGTTGCAGGTGGCAGCTTAACCTATTGCGCCACAGTGCCAGCCCCAGGTGTTAACTTTTATGTGGTCAGATCTACCAGCCTTTCTTCTTGTCTTGTGATTCTGGATGTAGATATGCCTTTCACTCCCTCCGTTCAGGGGATCCAGTGCCCCTCCAGGTCAGATTCTCCAAAGAGAACCGCTAGATACTCTCAGACCCCACTTTTTTTTCTTTAGATTTATTTATTTATTTGAAAGGCAGAGTTACAGAGAGAGAGAGACAGACAGAGAGAAGATCTTCCACCTGTTGGTTCAATCCCTAAGTTGCTGCAATGGCTGGACCTGGATCGATCTGATGCCAGGAGCCAGGAGCTTCTTCTGGGTCTCCCATGGGGGTGCAGGGCCCAACGACTTGGGCCATCTTCTACTGCTTTCCCAGGCCATAGCAGAGAGCTGGATCGGAAGAGGAGCAGCCAGGACTCAAACTGGTGCCCATATGGGATGCTGGTGCTGTAAGTGGCAGCCTTACTGGCTATGCCACAGCACTGGCCCCAGAACCCCACTTTTAAAAATGTTTATTTTATGTATTTTCATGTAATTGAAAGGCAGTGTGTGTGAGAAAGAGAGAGACAGAGAGAGGGAGAGAGATCTTCCAGGCTGCTGCTTTACTCCCAAAATGCCTGCAACAGTTGGGATGGGTGGGGCCAAAGCCAGGAACCCAGAACTCTCCCATGTGGGTGGAGGGGCCCAAGTGCTTGAACCCTCATCTCCTGGCTCCCCAGAATGTACCAGCAGGAAACTGGATCAAGAATGGAGTAGTCGGGGCAGGCGCTGTGGTATAGTGGGTAAAGCTGCCGCCTGCAGTGCCGGCATCCCATATTAGCGCCAGTTTGAGTCCCAGCTGCTCTATTTCCAATCCAGCTGTCTGCTATGCCCTGGAAAATAAGTAGGAGATGGCCCAAGTGCTTGGGCCCCTGCACCTGAGTGGGAGACCCTAAAGAAGCTCCTGGCTCCTGACTTGGGATCGGCCCAGCTCTGGCTGTTGCCAACATTTTGGGAGTGAACCAGCAGATGGAAGACCTCTCTGTCTGCCTGTCCTTTCTCTGTGTAACTCTGACTTTTAAATAGATAAGTAAATCTTTTAAAAAAAAAGAAGAAGAAAAAAATGGAGTAGTCAGAACTCCAGCCAGGCACTCTGGATATGAGATGCTGGAGTTTCAACTCACTGTGCCCAGTTTTGAACTACAATTTTGAACAATACTTTGACAGGAGAATGAGTGGAAATTCTTTAGGTTTGGCCTAAAGCCACTTCCATGCATATAAGGGGCCTTCAAAACTGTCATGAAAAATTATGTAACAACTATACATGGATTTAATTTCTTTTTTCATGAAATAAACTTATCTTTTAATTCCATTTTCCAAGAAACTTTTTGAAGTACCCTATATTTTAAGCTGGGCCTAAATATTTCTCTTTGTATAGAGAACTGTGGCCTAAGTTGATGCATCAACAGGTAGCTGAGTCTCAGCCAATCTGTAGCCAACTGTTCAAACCATCTTTGAATAAGACAGACGTGAGCTGTAACCAATCAGACTGTCTCTGTTCCTCACTTCAGTTTTCCGAATGTCACTTCCTCTCCTCAGGCTATAAATAGAAACTGCCCATGTGTTGGGTGTAACATTTCCAACTCTTTTGGAGGCAGACTACTGCTCCATTCTAGAATCACTAACACAGCCAATTAAGGTCTGCAACACTAGATTTGTTGTGATTTTTCTCTTTCAATAGTGCCATAGCCTAACACGCAGGGACCACCTGTGGGCTAAGGGAATAATTGTTCGCAGGAGGGAGAGTTTTCCAGAAATGTCTACCCAAGTGAAGTTTCTATCTTCAAGTCCTTAAAACCTCCTGAGCCACTGATGGCTGGTTGTGAGGGAAGGGTTCTCAGTAGGAGAAGATGACATTGGCGACATCAATGTGTGGGAGTCGTTGGGTAGGGGTCAGGAGAGGGCAAGTGAGACAGAGTTCCTCCAAGAGCTAGAGAAAGAGAGGGCGTTCCAAGAGACCTTGCCAGTGGCTGGGGACTAAGCCATCCTTCTTCTGGTTTCGTTTTGTTTGGGTAGACCTGTCTGTTCTTCAGGGACACAGTTGCTACTTAGCTGAGGGGTGCATTTGCCTAGGAAGCTTCCCAGCAGTCTGAGTGTAGGGTGTAGAGAGACTCCAACATTCTTCATGTTTATGGCCATGCGTGGGGGAGTGACGATGTTTTCTGAATCTAGAGTCTTCTCTGCATTCAAAGCTGAAAAACAGGAAGGAAGTGAGGGTGCTTGGAAGGGAACACTTCCTTTTTAGTGGATAGTCACAATCTCAAAATAGGTTTAGAAGCTTAGCGAAGGGAGCAGGGTGACAACCATTGCAGTTCATTTGGGGCCACGGGTTTCCCAGGATGCAGTACCCCCAGTGCTAAAAGCTGGGGGTCACAGGCAAGCTACGAAAATTTGTCATCCAGATTCGCTCGTGTCACATACACACATGAGTTTAATGGACACCCTGACCACGCCTCAAATAACACAGCAGCCTCTTTTAGTCCATCTTTTTTCACAGGATGAAACTAGGGTAAATATGAGTCAAAAACTTCCTTAGATTCATGTGGCCTGAGCTTGAAGGCGCCTGGGTTGGGCCTGAGCTCTGTCTCCTCAGAGTGCTCTCTGGACTCGGTCCCACTGGAGACCCGTCGGCCACTGATTAACTCTAGTTCATCCACTTGCTGAAGATTGTCAGGGTGCAGAACATGAAGCAAGCCTGGACTGCACTCTCAATGAGTTCTACCAGTCTCTGTCATGTAGGTAAGTAGAGAGCCAGTGAATACCAAAGGGAGAGCAGTTGAATAATAATTTTAAATAAAATTTGTGGGAGGCTATTGGTTTAAACCAAGCTCCTGCTCTAGCCCCGGTAGACCAGAACAAACCAGAAGGGAATCATTCCTGGGACAGAATCAAGTGAAACTTGAGATGGGCCAGTTTTCCAACGGGACATGTATAGGAAACAATCCGAAGGGGCTCAGTTTATCTGTATCTGCGTGAAAAGGAAGTCCGCTTGCTTTAGTCCAAGAGGGAAGGGACCCTGAAAGGACCGGGCTGCTCTGTGTCCCTGTTTCTGCTTCTCCAGCCTTTCCTGCCCATGAAGCTCCCTCCCTCCTGTGCTCACCTCACTGGAGTGGGTTTTCTAAATCTCCAGATGCTGTGCAACTGATGAATCAATAGCCAATACAAGTCAATTGAGCTTCAAATTTGTTCAAATTCTGGTCTTTAACCATGATAGCCAAGACAATAGAAACAAACTTTGCAAGAGTTCCAGTGGGACTGGAGCTTGAAGGCAATTCAATTAACCATTAAACAGGTAGTACTTCAATAATCTAAGAGACACTTCAAATTAAAGAGAGTCAGCATTGGATTCCTCCTATGCTATGGCAGTCTTGGGAATTTAGATGGAATAAAGATCTCTAACTCTCTTGCTGCCTCACATTTCCCGGTTGACTAGGTTCCAACTCTAGTTATCTTGAGCCTCTTCCCTTTTACCTGGGGCTGTGAAACGACTACAAGCAGGGTTTAGTGACCCTGGAAGTTGCCCATTTTCTTAATGGGAAGAATAACAAAAGTGAGGCTAACATATCGAGCCTCAGGTATGTAGAAGTGTTTTATAGTTGCTTGTTGATTTGTTGGTTTCTTTGTAAGTTCCACACTATTACTGGAAATTCAGTGCCTGTCCCTGGTGCCAAATCAAAATAACAAGGACAAGGATTGGGGTGAAAGAAAGAGAACATTTAGTCTGTCAACAGATGAGAGGGTGGCAGACCTCAGAGTCTCAGGACTACCACTCTCCAGATGAGGGTGTTTTAGGTTTTTAAAGAAGCTACGTGGAAGGGCAGCTGACTTGGTGAAATCATGAGGAGTGCAGGTTTCTGGTGTCAGGCACCACCGCTTGTCACTAGCTCAGTGGCAATGCCTTCCTTCTCTGTTTCATCACGGTGGCTGTCGAGGCCCACGGGCAGGGCTAGGGGGTGCTGGTGGTAGTGGCTGAGAGATCTAGCCTGACCAGATCGTCCTGCTTTGCAAAAGAGGTTGAGATTAGGAAGAAGGCAATGAGTGCCTTAGGACATGGGCAAGTGGGAAGCCAACAGTCCAGCTCTGAAGCATCAGCTTCCCAACTTCACATTGAACAGAAGCAGTTACACTGTTTACTCATGTTGTTTTATACCTGCTTACAACACCAGCTGTAGGGTTTCTCCAATGGGGAGACAGGACATGGGAACATCCATTCTAAGGACACACCACTTTTATTTAGAGGGTACCAGCAAGTCTACAAGTTAACAGGCACGTAGGCAAGGTTATACATTAACTTAAGGGTTTGGGAAAAGGAATTCGGTCTGGTGGTCTAACATAGGGATTAGAGCTGCGTTGAAAATCTTCAGAGACAGGCCCATTTAGATGCTAGTGCAAATTTGCAAATTCCTGAAAATACTCCAGGTACCAATTAAGGTCCATTAGCCCTCTGCTGCTCCCGCTGCCACATTCCTTTGGGGCAGATGTGCCCATCCCCGGCCTATTTTGGCTTGAGCAGAAACTGTGGCCATGCCTCTAATTTCAGGGTGATGTGCCCCCGAGAGGCTAGTTGCCGAATGGATGTATAGACTATGATAAATGGAAACTCCTCAAGATAGAAGAATTTTTGCCAACATATAAAATTAAATCAGTTTTTCATTTGATAACAAATGCTGTAAAAATTCAAAAAAGGTGAAGCACGACTTTTTTTTTAAAGAAAAAATCTATCTCAAGCGCCATAGTATTACTTGAGACATTGCAGTAAAGCCCACATTAGGGGACCAGTTATACATGGTTATATGACATGAATGTTATACAGAGCATTAAGCTGCCACCTGCCATGTGGGCATCCCATTTGAGCACTGGTTCAAGTCTCAGCTGTTTCACTTCCGATCCAGTCCCTTGCTGGGAAATCAGCAGAAGATGGCCCAAGTGCCTGGGCCCTGCCACCTGTGATGGAGTTCCAGACTCTTGGCTTTAGCCAGGCTCAGTCCCGCCTTTTGTAGCCATTTGTGGAGTTAACCAGCACGTGGAAGATCTCTCTTTCTCTCCCCCCGTAGCTTTACCTTTTAAATACATGAAGTAAATCTTGAAAAAAGCTCATATTACTTACTAGCCAGAAAGAACACTCTATTGAAGGCCCAAGAAAAGAAACTGATGTTGGGTTGGCTTTAGTCTGCCTCATTGAAATTTAAGTTCCTGGTTTTTGGGGATTGGCTGGGTTATGTGTCACTCATGACTTTTGGGAAGTGGTCACAGCTGAATCAATCCATTGCCTTTTATGGATGCTGTTAATACATTTTTCATGGGGCCGGCACTGTGGCGCAGTGGGTTAATGCCCTGGCCTGAAGTGCCAGCATCCCATATGGGCGCTGGCTCGAGACCCGGCTGCTCCACTTCCAGTCTGGCTCTCTTGTTATATATTAATGTTAACCGTCGCAAAGCACACCGGACACCGGAGTAAGGAAAAGGGTTTATTGGGGAACACCCTACAGACCGGAGTGAAGGGGTGGCGAAGGAAAAAGAGAAAGTATAAGAGAGAGAGCCGGAGGAGAGAAGACAGAGCAGAGAAGAGAGGAGAGCAGAGAGCAGGAGAGGAGAGCCAAGAGAGAAGAACCAAGAGCCAAGAGAGAAGAACCAAGAGCCAAGAGAGAAGAGAGCAGAGAGGAGCCGAGAGAGCACAGGAGAGAAGGGCCAAGAGAGCACGTGTGCAGGAACAGGCCCTTTTAAAACTGCCTGAGGGCGGGCAGGGAAGCAGGAGCAGCGAATCCCATTAGGATGGGGGTGGAGCCTGGCTTAGGTAGCTGGGCCATGCCGCCACCTGGCTAAAACTGCGCCAGTTTCCTAACATCTCTGCTACGGCCTGGGAAAGCAGTAGAAGATGGCGCAAGTCCTTGGACCCCTGAACCCATTGGGAGACCCGGAAGAAGCTCCTGGCTCCTGGCTTGGGATCGGCCCCGCTTTGGCCATTACAACTATTTGGTGAGTGAACCAGCGGATGGATGACCTCTCTCTGCCTCTCCTCTCTCTGTGTAACTCTGAATTTCAAATAAATAAATAAATATCTTAAAAAATACATTTTTCGTGTTTTCTCATCTTCTAATCCAACACTTTCAGCTCAACCAGAGATTCAGAAGGTGGAGGCCGATGGGCAAAGGAGTCTGTGAAAAGGCCGGTGGTGACCAGGCTGCTGTCAGCCCCCTGACACCACTCTTCTATGAGAACCCCACAGAGGCCTCTCCTGTTCTGAGTGAGGGCGCCCACTTGTTCTGGAACACTTCTGAGCACTCCCATTCAGGAGGTGATGGAGACACGGAGGAAGTGAGTCCCTCCCACCTGCACCCCGCTCTGTCCGTCTGTCCCTAGCACGATGAGCTCACTGGCTTCTCCAGCTGCTCCTCCTGCTCTCCTCCTTGCAACATGAACAGGAGGACACTGGGAGCCTCGAGGGAGGAGCCAAGGAAGCCCCTCATTTTCCTAGAACTCTAAGCGTGCCCCATTCCTGGTCCAGCCCTCCTTGGGATTGCCCACATCTAGGGTGTGCATTAGTACAGGCCTAGGGCTTCCTTGGCACTACAGAACTGATGGCATCCCTTGCAAGCACATGCTAGAATGATCCCTGGAAACCAGAAGAGAGACTGAGAATGTCCAGAGAGGCACGATGAACTGTGCAGAGTCAAACTTGTACAAGGACAAGAGAGTAGGTCTGAGCCCAGCTGTGGCACTGTCTGGGCCCAGGCCAGCCCTGTGGCAAGTGCTGCCTGTGTTGGTGCAACTGAGGATAATGGGCACATGGCGTAGGGGTAGAAGTAGAATAGGAAGTGCCCACTGAGAATCTGAGGATATCTTATGTGAGGAGGGGGCTCAGCTTAGGAGCCACAGGAAGTGACCTCACTATGTTGGTGATGACCTAGAGAACTGGGTGCCCTAGCAACCAAGCCAACATTCCAGAGTTGAGCCTGAGCCAGCTCACCTGGATAGAGACTCATAGGAATATGTTCCTGAGTTGTATCCCGCGATGCCGAAGCCCAGGTCCCAAGAAACCCTGCTGTGGGTGCCTTGCCCAGTGGTGGGGTCGCTGGGCCAGCCCTCACCTCCGATGCAGCTGGCGCTTCAAGCAGAAAAAGACCAGGGTGAGTCTGGCAGCCAGGGAAGGTCTCTGCCAGCCAGGACACCACTGAGATCCCGCTGGGAGCCCAATGGCCCCTGGGTGTGGGGGGACAAGGAGCCACTTCATCTTTGGAGGAGGGAAGCCGGAGTTCAGCGGCGGGGACAGCTGGAGTCCCAGAGCTACGGGCTGTGGAGGGATCTCTGGGACCACCTCTTCCCTGTCATTCTCTGCTCTTGTCTCCTAGGTCCAGGACAAGTCAGCCTCGCCCCTGGTGCAGCACAGTGGGCTGGGGCTCGCCAGCAGCCCGGACAACCGTCAGCCAACCGAAACTCATGACCTGTGTGTAGTGGAGAAGAGGTCAAACATGCCCACAACTCCAAAGCTCCTGTTTCGGGCATTACCCCAGGCGCACAAACCACCACAGGTCCCCCTCAGTCACTTAATCTTGGTAAAGGCCCAGATAGAGCCCAGGGGGTCCGCAAATGCCCATCTGACAGCAGAGGCAGTGGGGCCCGACAACTTCACCTGTGTCAGTCGTGAAGCAAGGTCAGGGCCAGACCTGGCACCTGATCCCACGGCTGGGGCAGAGCAGAACCATGACCTTCAAGCAACACCCCCGCTGGAGCAGTGCTGGCCCTCCAATGATGAGTGGGGGACAGCCGTGTCCCTGGGTACCGAGCAGGGCTCAGTGGAGGCCCTGACACAAGAGTTTCTGGGGATGGTGGGCCTGGAGCCAGGGGTGTGTGGGCCAGTGGAGCAGGGGGCCACCCAGCCCCCAGCTGCAGTCAAGGAAGCTGCAGGGGCACCAGACACAGCACAAGCCCCGGCCTCAGCCCCAGCTCCTAAAGTCCCTTCTGCTTCAGTCCCAGTGCCACGCCTGTCCTTCCCCACCTCCATGATCCTGTATTTCTCTTTACTTCTCCCCATTGTGTTCCTTTTCTCCACCTTATTTTCCCTTTACCAAAATAAAATTTAATTTATTACCCGCTGTGAAATGTACAATTCACACCGTGCGAACTCCCCAGGCCATGCCCTCCCCACCCCACTCTCCCTGCACCCCAATGCCCAGGACCTGGAGCCTCTGGAGAGGACACTGGCACCTCCCCAGGGGAAAAGCCAGGGTTGTCAGTCGGACAAAGAGAACCAAATGCTGGGCAGTCCAAGGAAAGCAACGAACACGGAGACGCTGTCATGGCTGGGGCAGTGTCTCCTCATGTCAGGGACGGGGGCTCTGAGGTCACAGATCTGACTGGTGGGTGTTCTCACTGCAGCCTCAGTGTCCTCATCTGTGAAATGGGATGGCAACCCTGCCACAGCCATCACCAGGACAGGGAATGCGATGCACTGCACCTCCCTGCACACACTGGGAGCCCCCAGCTTCCGGGATGAGGGGTGCAAAGAAGTGGGTTGGGGCTTCTTAACTAAGGGAACAGAATCAGCTCCAGGGGCACACACAAACAACACCTGTCACAGTCTCTGTCCCTCTGCTCATCAATGGGTCACTGGCAGAAGGATCAGAGCAGGGATTTGCTCACTGCACAGGAGACAGAGGGGCCTTGTCCAGGACCCCATGTGACCCAGACTGCCTGGTGTGCAGGTGACATGGGTGGGTTTTCAAGTCTATTCGTTGCTTATTCATAATAGGTATTTTCCAAGAAATTTTTGAAGCTCTCTTGTATGTGAGGATTTCACTTTTTTTGCACCAAAAAAATCTTTTAATTCTGTTTTCTAAGAAATTTTTGAAGTCTCTCATATGTCCAGGATTCATCGCAAAATTTGTTTAAAAGGTATGAATTACAAACAGGATCACACAGCGAGTTCTAGTCAGGAAGTTTCTGAAACTTAAGGAAAGAAGGAAGGAAGGAAGTTGTTACATAAATGAAAAATGTAAGAGGCAATTCAGTTGCCACTGGAAACACTAAGTTTTCTTATAGTTCTGTAAAAAGGCCTACTTATTAAAAACAGGGTTCACAAAGTTTTATAAAAAAATTAGTTATTTATTTGAGAGAAGGAGTTACATACGGGGGAGGGAGAGAGAGAGAGACAGAGAAAGAGAGATCTTCCATCCACTGGTTCATTCCCCAAATGACCACAATGGCCAGAGCTGGGCCCATTGGAAGTCAGGAACCAGGAGCTTCATCTGGGTCTCCCATGCAAGTGCAGGGGCCCAAGCACTCGGGCCAACTTCCACTGCCTTCCCCAGCACAAGCAGAGAGCTGGATAGGAAGAGGAGCAGCTGGAACGCGAATCAATGCCCATATGGGATGCCAGTGCCCTAGGCGTAGGCTCAGCCTACTATGCCACAGCACAAACATTTTTCCTTAATTGTCCCTTGAGCTGTGCAGATGACTGCCAGTGTGCTATGCAGACAGCTGGTACTCCAGGGAGTGGTAGCAATTTGTATTGCTTGCATTATTTTATGTGCAAGAGCCCATTTTGTGTCATACTATTTTCACAGAACCTTTTTTTTTAATGAACTTCCCTATAAGTCTACAAAGCATACACTTTTTATTTAATACCTGAGTAACACATCATTGAGTGCCATTAAACAAACTCAGTGAAGATGCCAAAGTCCCTTAGTTCCTCCCAATATTAAGAGATCGGAGCTATTTCAACCCTTCCATGTTGCAACTAATGCAACCATATTCGTTTTACCTCCTAGAGATGATGTGTTTTGTTTTCCTGATGTTATTTGTCTGTGCGCATGTTGTTTGTGCACAAACAGGCAAGTCTTGTTTGTTTCCTTCTGCCTTTATATATCATGGCCCAAAAAAAAGATTTTGGACTCAAAATACATGTCAGTTTTATGACAGCTATTGACTTTTGCCAGTTATAACTTTTTTATTTCTAGGTATTTTTAAAAAATATTTATTTATTTATTTATTTATTTATTTGAAAGAGTTACAGAGAGAAAAGAAGAGACAAAGGGAAAAAAAGAGATCTTCTATCCACTGGTTACTCCCCAAAATGGCTACTATGGCCAGGCTGGGCCAGGCTGAAACCAGGAGGAAGAAACTCCATCTGGGTCTCCCACATGCGTGTCAGGGGCCCCAAACACTTGGGCCACCTGCTGCTGCTTTCCCAAGGGCATTAGCAGGGAGCTGGATCAGAAGTGGAGCAGCTGGGATTCGAACTGGTGCTCATGTGGGATGCCTGTGTTGGTGCTGGCTTAATCCACTACGCCACAGCAGCAGCCCCTTTGGCCAGTAATTAAAGAAAAAAACTGTTTTTTTTGGTCGACTTTCATTTAAACGCTTGTTGGTGATATACTCTTTTCTTTTGGGGACATCTCCAGGCAGAGTCCTCTAAGAGGATGCAGCCTCCAAGGTTGGGGAGCACTCCAGGCTCAACAGTCCCACCCTGTGGAGCCCCTGGTGCAGAGACTCAATTCAATGCCATGAAGATGACTCTGAGGATAACACTTTTCCCAGATCCTAGAGTGTGGGTGACCTGTGCCCGGCTGGGAGACCTTCTGCCTAGCCCATACAGGAGGTTAAGAGAGCCATGTCCCCCAGGAAAAACTCTGGTTGAGGGCTCAGCACACTGGGACCCCCACATATGACCTAGCTGCTGGCAGGTGGCAGGGACCCCAGACACATTTCCTCTACCCCCACTTCCTGTTGAAGGGCCTTGTAATTGTCAGTCAGGTAAACAGCTCCCATATGTGGCCCAGACCCATAGAGACCACCTGGAAGTCTTCGTAGGCTACATGACCTTCAAGCAGATTGGAAAAGTGGAGAGGCGCCAGTACCTGCTTTATCATATAGAATTAGTGTTGCCATTAGCTACTCCCCTTTGCCTGCCCTTTAAAAGCTTGCGCCTGATTGTTAATAAACAGACATGTTCACTGAAACTTGTCTCGGGTGCTTCTTGCCAAAGAACTCTGTGGCCCCACCATCCCGACAGTGTGGGCCTCGTGGGACGAGCCCGCGCTAGAGAGCCATGAGACATTAGTCTTGTGTGAACAGCACCAAGAGGTCAAAGATTCTGCTTGAAAAAAAAAATAAAGTCTTAGGGAAGCTGCAGAGAAGAAAATTCATTGTAGTCACTTAAAAAAATATTCTAGCCCTTTCTAAACTCTAGTGACCCAGAGGCGCTCACATGGACAGAGGATTACATTTGTGTGTCTGTGTGGCCCCTGATTTGTTGTCAAAGGGAGTTAGTTATTCAGGACTTTATGTTGAGTGAATGCTAAGTGCAGGGACGGGAGAAGCCCAGGTAAGGCTTTCTGGGGTGAACTTTGAGCCGGATTTGAAGGCTGACAGCACTTCACTGGATGGGAGGAGAAGAGGCTAGCTTGGGGAGCGCATCGCAAGACACACTGAGGAGTTTGGACTTTATTTTGCAGATGGGGTGATGCCATTGAAGACTACAGCAGCAGAAAAGTGGGAGTGAGTCAATGCAATGAGTATTTCCTTTATAAGGGTCTCAGAAGAAAAACTTGCATACTGCTTTTTAAAAATTTGATAAACGGTCAGTTATGTATCATGAAATTTTTACTTCTGCTGAAGTCTTATCAGAACGTCTTCATGTTGGCAGAAAATTCCGGAGGAGTCGGGGTGAGCCCTCTGTGTCACAACTGTAGAGTCTGATAATAGAGAATGTGGACGGTGGCCTCAGGGCATAAAGTGGGGCAGGCGGCACAGCTCTGTGCAGAGATGCACATCACCTACCTGGGAAAACCTGTTGGGCTACAGGAAACTCACCCGGACTGAGGAAATACTGCACTTGTTTGGCAACGGGCAGAACTCTGACTGGCCTGCCCGCTGCTCCCTTGCAAGCACATGGGAAGTCATCCTAAGGAGGGACCGCTGTGCAGGTGTGCGGTCCTCAGCTGACAGTCTGTGTTACCGCAGTAGGAAGCCCCTACCTGCTCTGCTTTCCCACTGCTTCCCTGCAGTGGCATGGTTCTGCCCTTAGCAACCGATGGCAATGTAGCAGATCCCCACTCACTCCAGGTGCTGGAGAGAGCAAAGGAGGCTTCTGGTCAGGGTGAGGGGGCTTTCAGGCAGGGAGAAGAGAAGCGGGAGGGAGGAGCTTGTGCGGGGCCTGGGTGGAGGAAGGTGTCTCTGCAACTATGTAGCAGTTGCTCCGGCTCAGCACATCTGAGGACAGTGAAGTATTGTGCCCAGGGTTGTGCGGATCTGGGCAGGCCCGTTCCCTGCTGGCAGAGAAGACTCTGTACTTTGGATAATGAATCAAGGCCGGTCACTGACACAATGGGGATGTTGAATAGGATCTGTGACTTGCCCATGGCTACTTTTTGAAGACTTCAGTCCACCCTACACTGGCACCTGCTGTGCATACACCTAGCACACGTGCACCTGACATGCCGGCACCTGGCCAGGGGAAAGCTCCTGCCACCCTGGAGAACTCAGTCACCAATACAGTTGCCTGCTTAGGGGCCTCTAGCTTCCTAAGGTTTGTCCCTGAGAGCCTGGATTTAGAATTCGCCATTGTGTGTGGCTACTTGGGTGCTGCATAGCTTCAACTGGCTTCAGTAGGAACCAAGGCAGACAATCCAGGTGGACCATCTGCTGGGAGAACAGAAATGGCATTGATCAAAACTGGAAACTCAGGAGTCAGGCCCCAAATTTAGGATAGAGGATGAAATTTTATTTTTTTAAAAGGCATTCATTTATTTATCTTGAAAGAGTTACAGAGAGAAAGCAAGAGACAGAGAGATCTTCCATTTGTTGGTTCACTCCCCGAAAGGGGCTGGGCCAGGCTGAAGCCAGAAGCTGCTTCCAGGTCTCTCTCTCTCTCTCTCTCTCTCTCTCTCTCTCTCTCTCTGACAGGCAGAGTGGACAGTGAGAGAGAGATAGAGAGAAAGGTCTTCCTTTGCCGTTGGTTCACCCTCCAATGGCTGCCAAGGTTGGCGCGCTGCACTAATCTGAAGCAAGAGCCAGGTACTTCCTCCTGGTCTCCCATGAGGGTGCAGGGCCCAAGCACTTGGGCCATCCTCCACTGCACTCCGGGCCACAGCAGAGAGCTGGCCTGGAAGAGGGGCAACCGGGACAGAATCCAGCACCCCGACAGGGACTAGAACCCTGTGTGCTGGCGCCTCAGGCAGAGGATTAGCCATTGAGCCACGGCGCCGGCCTCTTCCAGGTCTCTTACAAAGGTGGCACCCTCCACTGCTTTGGGCCATCCTCCACTGCTTTTCCCAGGCCATTAGCAGGGTGCTGGATCAGAAATGGAGCAGCTGGGACACAACCTGCACCCATATGGGATGCCAGGGATGTCGGTGGTGACTTAACCCACTACACCACACTGCCGTTCCCAGGGGATGAAATTTTGAAATCTGGCATTGAGGGGACAGGTATTTGGTGCACAGGTTAAGATGCCATTTGGGATACCGGCATCCCATGTCTGGGTGCTTGCTTTGAGTCCTCATTACTCTGCTTCTGATGCAGTGTCCTACTAATGCGCACCCTGGGAGGCAGCAGATGATGGTCAGAGCGCCTGGGCAGACCCATACTGAGTTCCCAGCTCAGGGCTTTGACCTAGCCCAGCCCTGGCTGTGGCCAGTATTTGAGGAGTGAACCAGCAGATGGAAGATCTCTCTGTCACTCTTTGAAAGAGAAAATAAAAATTTAAAAAGTCTCAAAAAATTTTCCCAGCTGAAATACCAGTGAATTACTTAGCTGGCTTACAGCAGCAACAGAGGAGGGCCCACGAGGTGCGTGGAGCAGGCACAAGACCCCAGCGGCCACTGTCCCAAGTTGCAGCCTCTCCACCTGGTCTGGCCGCAACTCTGCATTTCTGGTTCCAGCAGGAACTGTCTCACGGAGAAGGCGGGTTCCTTCTCCCAAATGCCACTTGTGGAGGCAGGAAGAGACCACTGCTTCTAGAATCATCTTCAGTTACGTACAGAGAACTGAACCCGAGGCCGGCGGCGACGAGCTATGAAGCCGCAAAGCGAGGCCCAGGCGCCAGGAACTGCAGAAGGCGGCCGCACGGTCGCCCCTCTGCCCAGGCCCGACTGCTGCTGGGGGGACCACCGGGGCGGTCAGCGGCGGGACGCCCACTGCCCGGCGAGGGACCCCGTCGGAAGGAACCGGCCGGGCGAGCAGCGGCGTCCACTGCACCCACGTCTGCCCGGAGCCCGGCCCGTGCCCCCACCCCCTGGGGCGGGGCGGCGAGGGGCGGATGCCCAGGGGGCCCAGGAGGCCGTCCCAGCCGCCCAGCCGCTCCGCGGGCGCCCGGGAGGAGCCGGCCGGCGGCCACGTGACCGGCCGCGGCGCGGCGCGCGGCCCAGAAATAGCAGCGGCGGCGGTTCCGCCCGCGGGCTGGCGCGGGGGCCGAGCCGCGGGACGCAGGCTGGGCGGGCGCAGCGGCCCCGGCCCCGGACGATGCTGCTGAGCCCCCGGCCGACGCGGCCCCGAGCACATGATGGCGATACGCGAGCTCAAAGTGTGCCTTCTCGGGGTGAGTGCGCGCCCCCTCCGCCTGTCCCTGCCCCGCGCCCGCCTCCGAGCGCCCCCAGCCCCAGGCTTGTGCGCGCCCCGCGCCCCAGCGTGCGCCCCGAGCCGGAGCCGTCCCCGAGTTTTCTCCACTCGCCTCGCTTCGGCCCCGGCGCGTTCCCCCCTCGGAGCCGCTCGGGCCTCGCCGGGCTGCGGGCGGGCCGGGCCGGGGCGCCCGGGCTCCCTCGGCGGGGACTGGAGGCGCGGCGGCCCGGGAGAGCTTTCGCCTTCGTCTTTGATAATTTCCTTCCGCCCGCAAGTTTAAGTTCCTCAGCCCAGGCGCCCGTCTTCGTGTGCCTCCTGGAGCAGTTGGTTTATCGAACATAAATAAATAAATAAATAAAAGCCGAGCCCTGGGTGAGCCATCCGAGGGTGGCCGGGCTGGAGGGGGCAGAAGGGACGGAGCTGGGGGTGCGGCGGCCTTTGGAGCTGGGGACAAGCAGCAGCAGGCGGAGAGAGGCCCCCATCACCACTTCCCCTCCTCAGCGGGCTGTGTCTTAACCCGAAGGAACGCTTCGAGTAGCCAGAAACGGGTGCGCAGCGCTCTGGCGGCCCTGGGGATTCGGGGATGTTTGAGGGTCCCTTCCATTTGGGGGCCACATCCCGTTCCAGAATTGCTGCTTTTAAAAGCAGACGGTGTTTCCTGCAGACTTTGGCTTGGTGTGCCGCCCTTGCGGTTGGCAAATCTGCCTCCCAAGAACTCCGTTTCCCTTAAAAGAGCAGCGGAAGGGTTAGACCCCTTCTGACAGGCCTCAGAAGTGCTAAGCAGTCAGGTGGGACGGAAGGACAGAGATGTATCCAGGTTAGGACTCAGTGGAACCAGACCGCGGGCGGCTCTGGGCTTCATCCAAGCCCTTCTGGAACCATTGGTGGGCAGAACCGTGTCCTCCCCAGCCCTGCCCTCTGCCCCTGATTCATGCTCACTGGATGGCGCTAGCCTCAGACTGCCCGAGCCTTCCCAGTCCCCTGGACTTGGTCAGCAGCAGCCTGGACCTGGAAGGATGCCATTTGGGTCCCTCTTGCCTTTCAGCGTGGCAGGAGGGGGCCTCCTGTCCTCTAGTCTGTCTAGAATGACCAGAGTCCATGCTTCCTTGGGAGGCTCGGGTATGTTGCGTCCCACATGACCGAGAGCACTTTGGATGCATGTGGGGAGTGTGTGTGTATGTGAGTGACACTTTATCCCTTATCATCTACTTAGGTGGCACAGGCCCTGTCTCGTCTTGTGACTTCATATTTTCAATCAGTGTTTAGGGTCCAGCCTTCTATGTGGACATGGATCAGGTGGCAAAGGCCCTGTATCAGAAAGCAGGAAACCTGGGCTCTCATTCTTTCCCACCAACCAGCCATGCAGTTTTGGACAAGAACTCAGCCGTCTCATCTGTAAAATGGACAGAATCACAGCTTGCCTTTTAAGTTAGAGGACTCTGCCAGATGATCTCTTAAGACTCATGGTGGCATTCTTGGTGATCTGTGATCCCAGGGTGACAGCAAGCTGTAGGTAAAGTTCTGTTTAGTTTGTTTTTTTGCATCTCCAAGAGCGAAACAGACTCTTTGGGCAGCTTCCTGGAGCCCAGCCTCACCTATGCTAGCTGTTTGAGATGGCTCTGTTGGTAGGAAATTGAACTTGGAGGAGCAGAACATTGCTGATTGACACAGGGAAGAGATTTCTGGGCAGAGAGTGGCTTGGGGACATCAGTGTGTGGCTCCTGCTTTTGAGGGTAGCTCTTGCAGTCTCATTGAGGTCAGAGGGTGTCTTATTTGAAAGAGTGGCTGACCTGATAAACCACACTGAGTTGTCTTTGTTAAGTCCTGGTGGTTTGGCAGGTTTTTTCCTGGGCCAGATGCATGCTACAGGCTGTCGTTGGAGGTGCTCATTGGATTGGGCAGGTCTCTGGCTGATGTTGCACTTGGGGACGTCAGGACCCTTAACTGTTTTAGACGTACCCTGTTGGTGTGCAAGGCCGTGGGGGCCAGTGGATGGAACAGGGTGTGCCAGGCTCCCCAGGGCCTGCGCTCTTTGAGAGGGGGGGTCTGGCTGCTCTGGGTGAAGTCTTGCGCGTGGTTGCCACTCAGCTTCCTGTTTTTTAGCCAGGCTGCACAGACCCTGGCAGCCACACCCTCCATTGCCCAGAGGGCCTCATACAGGGCCTACCTGTCTCCTAGGAGAGCCTGGAGGGGTGACATCCTGTGTCTGACCATTTGCCCGTTGATGGCTTGGGGACATGCCTCCCATTGAAAGTATGGCTGTTTGGGGCATTGGCAGTGCCAGCTGGTGACTTTGGCTCTAGCTGCCTGCTCCTTCCATGAGGTGGAGTGTTGAGAAGGTGCTGTCTGCTGGTGATAGCTTCGTTACCTGTTCCTGTGCTCTCACAACCCTGGCCGCTCGGCTGTTTTCTTGGCGCGTTGGGCGTGTCTGCTCTTATTTCTCTTGGTGAGTGCTCCCAGATGGGGCTGCCAGTGGCCTGGGGAGCATTCCCTGGATGCTTTGTGCTCTGGGAAGACCAAGGGTTCAGGGGCGTTGGGTGTCTTCAGACTACCTGTTTGAAATTCTTGGCTCACAGTTTGTTTTCCCGTGTGGACTTTTCTCAATGCTTATTCTGCAGGGGGACAGCTCAGCAAAGGCTTGGTAGGTGTCTTTTCATGGAGTCAGCGGGTCCAGCTGTGAAAGCTGGCCGTGCAGAGGAGTGTGGATGACAGGAGAGGGGAGAGGTCCTTGGACCCTCAGGACCCAGTAAGGGCCACTCGTCTTGCTTTGGGAATCCAGACTAGTATTAGGAAACATGTAGTGTAAAAACAGCGTGCTTAAAAACAGCAAAGTACATGGAAAAAAAAAAACTAACAAAAGCAATGTTTTGAAGCAGCAGCTGTTTCAACCCCAAAGGTGGAAAGTTTCCCAGTATGCATTTTTAACACACATCCCCACGTGGCAGAAAAACAGGAGAGGGAGAAGTGGGAGGAGGAGGAGGAGGTTGGTGAAGGCGGGGAGGAAGATCTTTGTTTGATTATTTCCCCCTCTGTGTGTGTGTGTGTGTGTGTGTGTGTGCGCGCGCGCGCATGTACTTAAAAGCTGCTTCCGGATGGAATCCCAAGGAGATTTATATTTGTACTTGGTTGTCTTGACAACAATTTAGCGATTTCTGCCACTTTGCCAGCAGCTGAGTGCGTGGTTAGAGATAGCAGAGGGCTTCCCTGCTTCCCGGCGAGGCGCTTGTTGACGCGTCTCTGCTTAGTCTTGGGTGGAATCTGTGTGGGGCTCATCAAGGAGAAAATGCCTGGGGTGCGGTGAGACACCCGGGCACCAGGGACTGCAGACACTCACGGGGGCCTTTGCACTGAAGGACCCAAGAGAGGGGACAGGCTTCTGCTCACAGAGCTGTGACCCTCACCCAGACTTCCGCTTGCGATGATGAGCTCTGTGTTATGGAGAGCATCCAGCAGGATCATGCGGATTTGTTCCAGTTATTCTGGAAGGACCGAATGCATCGGAAGGTGGGCTGGGCTAGGCAGCCATCTGAATTCATTTCCTGTCGCTATAACAGAGTACCTGGGGCTGCATACTTCAGTAAGTAAGGAGGTTTTGTTTGACTCGTGGTTCTGGTGGCTGGAGGGTCCTCCATACCGTGTGGTGCCAGTCACCTGGCGAGGGTACCTGGCTGTGTCACACAGGGCAGAGGAATAGAAAGAGAACCCAAAGCAGAAGGAGCCGAGTACATGAGGTCACTTTGCTTTATAATAGCCTGCTTTCTAGGGCTGGCGTTGGGGCGTGGTGGGTTAAGCCGCCAACCTGCGATGCCAGCATCCCATACGGGCACTGGTTCCAGACCTGGCTGCTCCACTTCCAATCCAGCTCTCTGCTAATGCACCTGGGAGAGCAGCGGAAGATGGCCCAAGAATTTGGGCCTCTGTACCCATGTGGGAGACCTGGAGGAAGCTCCTGGATCCTGGCTTTGGTCTGGCCCAGCCCTGACTGTTGTGACCATTTGGGGAGTGAACCAGTGAATAGAAGATCTCTCTCTCTCTCTTTCTCTGTCTCTGTCTCTGTCTCTTCCTCTCTCTGTGTAACTTTGCCTTTCAGATAAATAAATAAATCTTTAAAAAAAACATAAAGATAACAGCTCACTTTCTCAGGACTGACTCATCAGAGGGACAGCATTAAGCCCTTCCTGGATGCAGTACAAGCTCCCTGTTTCCCACCATGCCTCACTTCTGTAGGTGCCATCACCACAGCACTGCCACCTTGGAGACCACGCTTCTAGCACTCAGACCCTTAGGCCTGCTCAACCCACGTCCAAGCTGTCACAGTTGCCCTCATATTGGCTTTCCAAGTCTGAGATTCTATTAAAATTCTAGTTTTTAAAATTTTTTTCTTTCCTAGGCAGGCATTGCTCTTAAGCAGTTGAGGGAAGCTAGCAGAAGTCCTTTTTTTAAAAAAATATTTTTATTCATTTGAAAGGCAAAGAGTCAGAGAAAGAGAGAGGGAGAGACAGAGAGAGAGAGAGAGAGAGAGGGAGAGAGAGAGAGAGAGAGAGATCTTCCATCTGCCGGTTTACTCTCCAAAATGCCCACAAAGGCTAGGACTTGGCCAAGCCAAAGCCAGGAGCCTGGAACTCCACCCGAGTCTCCCACATGGTTGCAGGGGCCTAAGTATTTGGGCCAGCTTCTGCTGCTTCCTCGGGTGCATTAGCAGGAAGCTGGATCAGAAGTGGAGCCGGTGCTGTGATAGGAGATGCCAGCGTTGTGAGTGGTGGCTTCACCTGCTGCATCCCAGTGCCCGTGCTGCGGGAGCACTCGACTTCCCTATGAAACCAAACCCCCGTGGAATGCAGGGGACTCTGGGTAGCTGTCTGGCAAACAGTGATGCTGTGCCTGTGCTTCTTGTCCCTGGGTGATCCCAGCCCCCGGAGTCCCTTTGTCCTCTTCTGTTCAAGGTCAACGATGCTTCATGCCTCCCTCAACTTTCAGAGCTCAGAGCGTCTCTGGTGTGTGCATCGTAATCATTTGCTGATTATTTTCAAACGACTCATTGTCCCTTCTCCGATTCCTTGGGTCTTAGTTCAGGCTGCTAAATAAAAACAGCGTGGATGGGGCGGCTTAAACAGCAGGCGTGTATTTCCCACAGCTCTGGAGGCCGAGGTGCGTCTGCTAAGGGCTTACTTTCTGGTTTGCGGACGGTGTCTTCTCACTGTGACCCAGCCTGGCAGAGAGAGCTCCTCTGGTCTCTAATCCTGACCTAATCATCCCCAAAGGCCACCTCCCAGCACTCCCACATTGGGGCTGACATTCACCGTATGAGTTTGAGGGGACATGGACATTTCCTCCGTAGTACCTCGTTTCTGGCTCTCAGGCATGGGACCCTCGCCTTTGCCCTGACCCCGCAGCAGTGAGTGTATCCGACCCCTCAGGGCTGCTCCAGGGCTACAGACACTGGAAAATAGAAAAGTTTACATTTTAAGGGGGTCTGGAAAGTATAAAGATTTTCAGTTCTCTTGTTGGAAAAGATCTTCAAAATTTCATGGTGTCCAACAGGTTATTATAATTTGGTGTATGCATATCTATGCAAATATTATGCTTTCATTTGTTTTCATTTTTTATAACGTATGTGTTCAACAGTAGGATAGGCATTCATTCATTCACCCAGTCTTGTGGCAGTTTTGGTGTGTTGCTTCCATGTTGGGAGCTATGGGGGCTGTAGATGGACAGGATGGCCGTGGTCCCTGCCTTTCCAGGGGCGTGGGTACTTGACGGTGGTAAGGTATAATGGCATTGCTTGTACTGTTTTTCAGAAACGTTTTATTTGTGTCCTGCATTGTGGCACAGTGAATTAAGCTGCCGCTGCGACACCACCATCCCATATCTGAGTGCTGGTTCAAGGCCAGCTGCTCTGCTCTGATCCAGTTCCCGCTAGTGGGCCTGGGAAGGCAGTGGATGATGGTCTGGGTACTTGGGTACCTGCCACTCATGTGGGAGACCAGGATGGAGTGCCTGGCTCTTGGCTTTGGCCTGGCTCGGACTTGGCTGTTGTGGGAGGAAGATCTTGATCTAATTCGCTCTCATTCTTTTTGTTTCTCTTTCTGTCTCTCTCCTTACTCCTCCCCCAACCCCCCCTCCCTGTCCCAATGCCTTTCTTTCTTTTTTTTTTTAAAGATTTATTTATTTTATTTGAAAGTCAGAGTTACAGAGAGGAGAGCAGAGAGAGAGAGAGAGAGAGAGAGAGAGAGAGACAGGTCTTCCATCCGATGGTTCATTCCCCAAATGGCTACAACAGCTGGAGCTGCGCCAATCTGAAGCCAGGAGTCAGGAGCATCTTCCGGGTCTCCCACATGGGTGCAGGGGCCCAAAGACTTGGGCCATCTTCCACTGTTTTCCCGGGCCATACCAGAGAGCTGGACAGGAAGTGGAGCAGCAGGGTCTCAAACCAATGCCCATATGGGATGCCGGCACTTCAGGCCAGGGTGTTAACCCACTGTGCCACAGCACCGGCCCCCCAATTTGCCTTTCAAATAAATCAATTTTTAAATGATTTATTTATTTGAGAGGGTGGGAGGAAGGGGGAGGAGAACCACACTGATTCACTCCCTAAATCCACACAATGCCAAGCTCAGAGAGGCAGGGACTCGATGCAGGTCTCCCACATGGGCAGCAGGAGCAATTACCTGCCACCTCCCCGGGTCTGCGTTTGTGGGATTCTGGAGCCAAGAGCCAAAGCTGAGTATCAAACCGAGGTGTTCTGATATGTGGGACACGGGTGACAGGTAGTCCATATTTATGTTCCCGTTGTCTCCACACTGGTAGAGTTGCTTAAACCCAGCCAGGATCAAGTCAGAGATCTTGTATTAACCCTTTGTTTGTCACATCTGTTATTTACTTTTCACCTTAAACAGGTCGCCTCTGTGCCCCAGAACAGTGTTTTATTTTTCAAGGGCTAAAAACCCTATTTACCATGGAGAGAGAGTGAGGGAATTCATCTTTTGGTTCACTCCCCGAATGCCCGAGACAGCCTGGGCTGAAGACGGGAGCCGGCAGTTCATTCCAGGTCTCCCGGCTGGGTGGCAGGAACCCAGTTGCTTGAGCCATCTCCTGCTGCCTCCCGGGGTTTGCATCAGCAGGAAGCCGGCGTCAGGAGCTGAACCTGGGTGTGGAAGGCGAGCTCTCTGGTTTGGGACTCAGGTATCTTTGCTGGTTGCTCCAAACACCTGCCCCGGCACCTGCGTTTTTGAATGGTCTTGGCCAGGTGTCTTGTAGAGAGACTCACGACCTGGGTTTGTCTGATTGCTTCCTCATTGTTTCTTTCACGTCGAGGGTTTTGGTGAGGATACAACGAGGTGATGCTGAATGGTCCTGTTCTCTTACACAGTCACGCGTGCTGTTTAAATTCCCCACCCACCTACCTCTATGGCATTAATTCAAACATTTTTTATTAGCTTCCATATGTGCTAGCTGGTGGTGTCTGAACAAAATTGATGCAGGATTTTGGCCTTGCGCATTTTAGCAGGGGCGTAGGAAAATAACTGGGCCTAGAAGTGTTTCTGGTTTTGGAGTTTTCCGGATTCTGGAATATTCGCATGGACTTTACCGGTTGTGCATCATTAACCCCTTAAATCCTGGATCTGAGTGCTGCACAGTCTGACACACTCCCCGAGTCTCACGTCAGTGCTCAAGACTGTGAGGGTCTGGGGTTCTCAGGTTAGAGGCGCTCACCCTGCGGGTGCGGCTGCTCGAAGGTGGTGTGTGCTGTTGGGCAGAGGAGGCGAGAGGAGCAAGCTGAGCGGGGGCTCAGGGGCCTGGGGAGGGTGGGAGCAGGGCCCGAGTGGAATTGGAGCCTCTCAGACTCAGGGGTTCACTTTGGTCCTGCAGCATCTTCTGCCCGGGGCGCGGCCACCGAGCTGTGGAGTGGATTGTATGGCGTGAGGAGCCGGGAGGTGACTTCTTGTGGTGTCTGCAGGAGGAAGGAAGGGAAAGTGGGATTGAGTGCTGGGTGTGGGGGTGGGGAGTAGATGCCACTGTGTGGGTGAGTCCTCTTCCACGGGAGTGCTCCCCACTTTTGATGGCTTGGCCCTGCCTGGCTCGATCTCTGGAGCTCACGGAGGTGGCAGATTGTGTCATCACCCAGGAGATCCCCCAGTGCTCCGAGTGCCCCCAGAGGTGCCTACAAGACCTGAGTTACCAGAAAATTGGCCGGGCCCTGCAGGGCAGCAGCAGAACACAGGGCAAGGAAGCTCCTTGGGTTTTCTGTCCTCTGCAGGACGCCCCGCACAGAGCTCTATCCCTTGAAATCAACGTCTTTGCTTTTTCTGGGCTCTCCCAGGGCTGCGCCCTTCTGCCCTTGTGGAATGGCCATCCTCCCTGGGATGTGCACCCTTCACGTGTCTTCGGAACAGGTGCCTCTGCCAAAGCCATTTTCCTGGGGGGGGGGGAGCAAGTGAGGAGAGCGGGAGAGAAGGGAAAGGACACTGGCCTGCTGGCGGGGAGAAGAGCAGCGGGTTCCTGCTTTGTGCTTATGGTCAGACTGTTGGCCAAGGCAATGCCATTTATGGCAAATTTAATTCAGAAAGTTTTTTCTTAAGAACATCTCGTAGCACCCATACTACTTACTTAGTAAATGCATCTTTCATTTGAGGAGCTCACATTCCTGAGCTCCTCACAGTAAACCTCTGAAGAGCTCATTTTCCCACTCTCAGGTGTTCGAGTCCTCTTGGGCTGCTGGAGCAGTGCACTGCGTACTGAGAGGTTTCTAAACCACCGTCATGTGTTTCTCACGGCCCTGCAGGCTGGGACATCGAAGGTCAGGTGGCAGGGCTGGGTTCTCGTGAGGGCTCTCCTCGGAGGTGCACACGGCCATTTCTCATGGTGTCCTCTTGTGGCGGGAACAGGGCACGGGGAGCTCTCTGGGGTCTTTCTCTCTGTTATTATTATTTTTTAAAATTTATTTGAAAGAGTTACACAAAGAGAGAAGGAGAGGCAGAGAGAGAGAGAGAGAGGTCTTCTATCTGGTGGTTCACTCCCTAATTGGCCGCAATGGCTGGAGCTGCACTGCCAGGAGCCAGGAGCTTCTTCCGGGTCTCCCATGTGGGTGCAGGGGCCCAAGGACTTGGGCCATCTTCCACTGTTTTCCCAGGCCATAGCAGAGAGCTGGATCAGAAGTGGGGCAGCCGGGTCTCGAAACCTCACCCATATGGGATGCCGGCACTGCAGGCGCTGGCTTTACCTGCTATGCCACAGCACCGGCCTCTGGGGTCTCTTTTATGAGGGCTGTAATTCCACCCACGAGGGTTCCAACCCTGTGACCCAGTCACCTCCCCGAGGTGCCGCCTCTTAATACTGTCAACTGGGAGGGGAGCAGGTTTTTAAAATATGAATTTGTGTGTGGGGGGAGCAGGAACATTCAGATCATGACATAAAGTAAGGCATATTCATCTTAATTAGATTTGGAATCTAGTTATGAGGCAGGGGCGATGAGACGTGGTGGTTTTTATTGTGGATCGCAGAGGAGGAGGACTCGGGCTGTGCCTTTAGCGTCATTTCCTTCTGGTGACGTCTGCTCGTCCTGACGGCCAGCACCCTGTGTCCTTTCTCCTTCATTAGCTGGCAACGAGGAAGCCAGCCCCCTGCCCGCCTATCGCTTCTGACTCACTTCCTCCTAGTCCTCTTCTATCCCCGGTTTACGTTCCCATGCGTACGCTTTATTGTATGGTCCTCGCCGACCTCATCATCCTGCCCCATATTTCTTCTGTGATGTCTCTGTTTTGTTCTGCCTGGACAGGATTTTTCTTGTTTTTCCATCATTTTAATTTGTTTTCTTCTCTCTGCTTCTCATGATGAATCATCAATCCATCCTCCTTGAAAGAGGCATCTGGGCTGGGCTATAAGAGGAAAATGTGTGTCACCCTGCTTTTCATGGCGCCCCGTATTCAGTAGGACTGTCCACTGTGCCACCCGTGGTGCCCAGCCAGACACCAGCATTGTTACCACCAACCTTGGATGGGGCGTGCTGAGAGAAGAACTCAGACACAACGCAGAGGGATCTGTATACTGTAACTGAGAGTTTAATTCACGATCAATTGGCCAGGTGCTATGAGAGATGAATAGAAATCTTTGTCAGAGGTGTATTACATACCTACTAAGGCTGTTTTCTGTTACTCTAACAAAATGCCTGAGGCAGGGTAATGAATAACGAAAAGGCGTGTGTTTAGCCTGTAATTTTGGAGGCTGAAAGTGCACACAACAGGCGCGGGCTCCGGGAAGGGCCTCATGGTGGGTAGCATCACTGTGGGAGCATGTGCATGAGAGATCACGTGGTGAGAGAGGGAGCCTGGGGGAGGGGAGGATCAGTCTTGCTCTTTTCATATATCCCTCTCGAGACAACTAACCAGTGTCCCATAAGACCTGTCTTGATAACCTAGTTACCTTCCACCAAGTCCCATTTCTTAATGGTCCCATCACCTCTTACCATCGCCACACTGGGAACCAAACCTGCAGCACGTGGCAAACCGCATCCAGAGGTGTGTGGTCCAGCGGTGTGTCATTCTGAGTCTAAAAGGGCAGACACGGGGGGGGGGGTTGGTGGGCTGTCATGTGATGGGTAGGTGGAATTGGGGGGTGGCCAGGGCAGGCCTGGGGGTGCCTGCTGATGAGCGGGCAGAGTGGCCTGTGTGAGACTGGGTACAGGAGAGAGCCCTGTCTGGAACGAATGGCGTTGGTGCTCTGTACGTTGTGCATCCATGCACTTGAAAAATGTTCCAACCATCTGGTGGTTATCTGCATGCAGAACCACATGACAGCGGAGCCTGGCTGGCAACAGGCTGTGATTGGTAAGAGCATAGACTGCCCCTTGACCTGATTGGCTGCTTTGGCTGAAATGAACAAGTCTGCAGGCTGCTCGCCTCAGGCCTGCTTTCACCCGACTCCGACTCCCGACTCCTGGGGTCTGGGTGGTGACTCTGTGCTTCTTGCCCCCACCACGCTCTTCCTCTCAGAACAAATTCACCTCAGCACTCCTCTGCACTGTTTATTTAGTGAGCATGCACGATTTTGTGTAATTAAATGAAAACTCACAAACACATATGGCAGGGCCTAAGGAGGAGGTGTTTGACAAGTGCCGGTCATTTGTTTTTTTACTGGAAATAACTGGTGCACTGATAATGACCTTGGGAAGTCAACCTGGGTCAGGTTGTCAGAGGACCTTGAAATGTGCAAGTGTCTGCCTTCGGGTGGTGGAATGATGGGTCTGTTAGGAGCAGGACTCCATGCCCTGTCGGATCTGACGTGCTGTCACTGTGGCAGAGCCTGGGCTCTGTGCTGCACCTAGCGAGGACAGCCACCTCTGTTTGGGGCCGTGGTGAAAGAGCCAAGGCCGTGCTGGTACAGACATCTCGCCCTGGAGCCACCTGACAGCCGCCGGATGCTGTAGCACCTGCTGCGTGCCAGGCTCTGTTCTAGGATACCAGAGGGGACCCGAGGTTCCTGACCCCGTGGATCGCATGTTCCTGCAAGTGACAGCACACGAAGCCGAGTATGGCAGCTGGAGAAGAAGAAAGCAAGGAGGGGCCCTGGAGGCCTTAGGGAGGGCGGCTCAGGGCAGGGGGCCTTGGAGGACCAGAGTGATCAGAGGCTCATGGCTGTGTGGGTTCTCCTGGTGGAGGGGACAAGGGGCTGCGGCAGGGTGGGAGTGCAGGGGGAAGCTGAGGAGCAGCTGGAAGCAGAGGGTGCTAACAGGGCGTGAAGAAGGTCGGATCAGGCAGGTTAGTCCTGTGGGGTCTTTGGGCCAGTGGAGGGGCTTTGACTTTCCTGTGGAATCCAGTGGGGAAGCTGCAGAAGGTTTTGGTGCAGAGTGATGGCTGATCTGTCTTGCTTTTGGGAGCCTCGCCCTGGCAGCCCAGTGGAAAGGGTACCCAGGAAGGTTCAAAGATGGAAATATCGGGAGTCTGGGAGGGGATGGGGACTCCGTGGTGTGGCAGTGAGGTGGTGGGCACAGTCCCATCCAGCTGTGCCTCGAAGGTGGAGCTGACATATGTTGGTGAAAGATTGTGTGTGCAGTGCTTGGGAGCTAAGGCCAAGGTGGCACGAGGTGTCAGGGCCATGCCCAACTCGGAACTCAGCCGCAGCAGAGCAGCCCGACATGGGAGCTGATGTCAGTGTGAATGGCGTTGGCTTCATCATTCAATTTTGTTTTGATGAGTGCATTCACCTCTGTAGTTTTACAATAGCGAGGTTTGGGGCTGGCACTATGATGTAGTAGGTAAAGCCTCCGTCTGTGACACTGGCATCCCATATGGGCACTGGTTCAAATCCTGACTGCTCCACTTCTGATCCAGCTCTCTGTTAATGTGCCTGGGAAAGCAGGAGAGGATGGCTCAAGTGCTTGAGCCCCTGCACCCATGTGGGAGACCGGGAAGAAGCTCCTGGCTCCTGGCTTCAGATCGGCACAGCTCTGGCTGTTGCGACCATTTAGGGAGTGAACCAGTGGAAGGAAGACGTTTCTCTCTCTTTCCTCTCTGTTTGTAACTCTGCCTCTCAAGTAAATAAATAAATCTTAAAAAAAAAAATAGCATGGTTTATGTGTACTCCTAGAATTTATATATTTGCATAATGAAATAGTTAATGTCTACCTTGGGGACCATGGTTATTATTATTTTTTAAAAATTAAAAATAATTATTTATTTACCTGAGAGGCAGAGTTACGAACAGAGAGAGGGAGAGAGAGAGGTCTACCATCTGCTGGTCTACTCCCCAAATGGCTGCAACAGCTGGAGCTGGGCTGATCTGAAGTCAGGAGCCAGGAGCTTCTTTTGGTTTCCCATGCAGGGCCAAGTACTTGGGCCATCTTCTCTGCTTTCCCAAGCTATAGCAAAGAGCTTGATCAGAAGAGGATCAGGCAGGATATGAACTGGTGCCCATATGGGATGCCAGTGCCACAGGTGGAGGCTTAGCTCACTATGTCACAGTGCTGGTACCTGTTATTATTTTTAAAAATGAGGATTCTTGGGTCTGGTGCTATGGCACAGTGGGTTAAGCTGCTGCCTTCAATGCCTATAGATAGAACCAAGACTTAAACTCAGGTCCTCTGATGAGGAATGCAGGTGACCCAAATGGTGTCTTAAGTGCTAGGCTAAGTGCTCACCCCCTAAAATGGTCTGACGAGTCTTGAAAGGCCCCGGGAGATGCTACTGTGACTCCTAGAGATGGCTGTGAAGACGGCTGTCAGCATGTAGAAGACCCCACCCAGAGCTCTGCCGGCTGGAAGCTGGGCCGTGTTCGGAGGCACTTTCCGGGGTCAGCCCCCTATCTCCTGAGCTGCTGCCCTGGCAGGGATAGACCCAGACTCTGCAGTTCCACTTCTTTGTGACAAAACTGATAGCGGACAGCCTGGACTACCCTGGATACCCCCGTGGCTTAATGCAATTCTGTTGAAACCTTGAAGTCTGTGTGGCAGAAGAAGGCAGGCAATGCATTAGGCTTTGTTCATTAAGAGCATTTTTATTTTTATATATTTAACATGTATTTATTTATTTGAAAGGCAAAGAGACACAGAGAGAGACACATACAGAAAGAGATCTTCTATCTGCTGATTTCCTCCTCCAGTGCCTACAACAGCCAAGGCCTAGCCTGGCCGATAACTAGGAGTCAGAACTCAGTCCAGGTCTCCTATGTGGGTGGCAAGGACCCAAGCACCTGAACCATCACCTGTTGCCTTCCAGGGTGCAAATTAGTAGGAAGCAGGAGGAGTATTGCGAGCGCTTGGATATGGAGAGTGGGTGTTCCATGCAGTGTCTAACAGTGGTGCCAAATTGCTACCTACATGAAACTATGTTTATGAGCATGTGCATAATGAGCAGTCACAGATCATCCAAAATAATGCATTTTATAAGGAACTGTTAATAAATGAGGCAAATCCAAATATTTAAAGATTTATTTTATTTATTTGAAAGAGTTACAGAGACATGTAGAGACATATGGCTACAACGGCCAGAGCTGAGCTGATCTGAAGCCAGGAGCCAGGAGCTTCTTCCGGGTCTCCCTGGGTACAGGGGCCCAAGGCTTTGTGCCATCTTCTGCTGCTTTCCCAGGAGCATTAGCAGAAAATTGAATCCCCTGGGACTTGGACCTGTGCTCATATGGGATGCTGGTACTTCAGGTTGGGGCTTTAACCTGTTGCACCACAGCGCCTGCCCTGGCAAATCAATTGTTTAATAAAACAAATTCTTTTTTAAAAAAGATTTTATTTATTTATTTTTTACTTTTATTTATTTATTTTTGACAGGCAAAGTGGACAGTGAGAGAGAGAGACAGAGAGAAAGGTCTTCCTTTGCCGTTGGTTCACCCTCCAATGGCTGCCGTGGACGGTACGCTGCGGCCGGCGCACCGCGCTCATCCGATGGCAGGAGCCAGGTGCCAGGTGCTTTTCCTGGTCTCCCATGGGGTGCAGGGCCCAAGCACTTGGGCCATCCTCCACTGCACTCCCGGGCCACAGCAGAGGGCTGGCCTGGAAGAGGGGCAACCGGGACAGAATCCGGCGCCCCAACCAGGACTAGAATCCGGTGTGCCGGCGCCGTAAGAAGATTTTATTTATTTTATTTGAGAGGTAGAGATACAGACAGAGAGAGACCGAGAGAAAGGTCTTCCGTCTGCTGGTTCACTCCCCAATTGGCTGCAACAGCCGGAGCTGTGCTGATCTGAAGCCAAGAGCCAGGAGCTTCCTCCAGGTCTCCCACGTGGGTGCAGGGTCCCAAGCACTTGGGCCAACTTCTGCTTTCTCAGTATGGGCCCCAAAACGAGTTATTTATTTAAAAGATGCATTTTATCATTTCTAGACCTTCATGTTAGGTTATTCTTTTTTTTTTTTTTATTTGACAGGTAGAGTTAGAGACAGAGACAGAGAGAAAGGCCCTCTCTCTGCTGATTCACCCCCCAAATAGCCGCCACAGCTGGAACTGCGCCAATCAGAAGCCAGGATCCAGGTGCTTCTCCTGATCTCCCATGGGGTGCAAGGCCCAAGCACTTGGGCCATCCTTCACTGCACTCCCAGGCCACAGCAGAGAGCTGGACTGGAAGAGGAGCAGCCAGGACTAGAACTGGCGCTTACGTGGGATGCTGGTGCTGCAGGCGGAGGATTAACCCAGTGAGCCACAGCGCTGACCCCTCATGTTAGGTTACTCTTACTAACAGGTCCTAGTATATAGTATTGTATAAGCAAAATATAGTTATTTAAAGATCTTGGTGAAATGAGAGTTCACATAGCACTGACTTGAGTGTGCTGCGTGAGAGCACATTCCGCTTGCCTCGGTGCTTTGCTTCCCATTCCGTCATCGTTAACCGTTGTGTCACAGCTACGCGGACGTGCACATCCTTATTTGTGCACATGAGCCAAGTAGTTACATTCAATCGGCCTTCTTCTTCTGCTTCCTTATTGAAAGTGTGCTTGGTTGACAGCAAAGCAGTCATTGCAAGTGTACAGGACTACAGTAACTTGTAGTTGCTCCCACCATGCATCTCGGCGACATCAGCAGTGGCTGAGGAGGGTTGGCACACAGCCCTGGAATCGAGGCCAAAACTCACAGCTTTCTTCCCTACTCACAGAAGCACTTCCGAATGCCTTTGATTAGGAAGGATGTCATTAGACAGATGCGTTGTGATCACTCTAGCGTGTGCAGGGAGGTGATCTCCCCGCGGTCCTAGCAGTGGGCTCGGGCTGTGACAGGCCAGGCCCCAGGCCAGGTGCTTCTGTTGTCCACTGCCATAGCATATCACCCCAACCGCAGTGGCTTAGAATAGCCACTCGTTAGTGTTTTCCACAGTTATGTGGGCTGACTGAGCTCTGCTGGATTGTCTGTTCTTGGAGTTCTGTGCTGTTTTCCATGGCTGCAGCTGGAGCCATCTCAGGGGACGCGATGCTTGGGCCAGGCTGGCTGGATCAGATAGGCCTAATCAGACATCTGTCTCTCTGCATGTGGCCTCTCTACCTGTTATCTGGGGCTTCCAGATAATATGGAATCTGTTACAGTTTGGGTGTACCCCAAAAAGGTCCTTGTCTTAAAGGGTGGATTCCCAAAGTCTTAGGTGAATGGCTTACGGTTGGCACTTAATCCAGTAACGATGTCTGGAGGTGGAGCTTGGACAGTGATTAGATGCACTGGGTTTTTAGGGTGGAACCCTTGTGACCCCGTCATAGTGGCTTCATGATGAGAGAACGAGCGAGCTCCCTGTCTGTTTCCTGGCTCCCCTGTAATCCGCCGTCTACTGTCCTTATCAGACGCCACTCCAGTGGGGCCACCCTAGCTTGGACTGGGGATCTCTAAAACTGTGAGCGAAAGGAACCCTTCCTAAGCATCTCCTTCCAGCTTTTCAGCTGTAGCAAGGGAGCACTGGTCATCACACTTGCTGTTACCAGGGGCTCGACTGCCTCCTTAACAACCGTGCTGTGAACCTGGCGGGGAGGGCATGAAGCTCAAAGGCTTCTTGTGACCCACGTCCCCAACCGCCCCCTTTTGTTGATCAGTTAATCACGAAGGCCAGCCCAGGAGCAAAGGGAGGAGTCAGGCTCCACCTCTGGACGGTAGAAATAACAAGAATTCGTTGCCAAAAATACCCTACTGAGTCAGTGCTTTACGTACTTGATGACATGACAGCACTTGTAAGTGCTGTGTCTCCGTAACAGGGCAGTGGAAACTCAGAGGGTTTAGCAACGTGTCTGCGGACTCCCTGCTAATGCTTCGGAGATTAGCACTGGCTTCGCACAACTCTAAGACTCAGTGCATGTAGCTGTTATGCCACAGCTTTAGCCTTCAGTTACTGTTACTTACCCATTACCTGTTCAAACCCAGCATGCAGTGCGAGGAGCACCACTGGTCGGATAGGATGGGATTCTTAGGAAGAAGAGGTCTTTTTTTTTTTTTTTTTTTAAGTAGTTTGATTAAATAGTTTGAACCAGGCTTGGAGAACTTCCGTGGAGAGAAAAGAGGCAGAATTCCAGCCCTGGTCTGGTTTCTGTAAGTGATGTGAAGAGGCCAAGTCCACTTCTAGCGATGGTCTGGTATTGAGGACAGTGAGACAGCTTTATAATAATTGCTAACAGCAGCAGCAGCAGCAGCAGTGCCAACAATGTTTATTTGAGAGGCTCAGAGCGAGGCAGATAGAGCCGCAGTGAGAGCTCTCGTTTGCTGGTTCAATCCACAGATGCTCTCAGTGGCCGGGGCTGGGCTGCAGCTGGGAGCCAGGGTCTCAATCCTGGTTTCCCAAGTGGGTGATGGAAATCCAATTTCTTGAGCCATCCACCCCTGCCTCCAGGAGGCAGGAAGCTGGAGACAGGACCTAGAGCTGGGGTGCGGGCATCCTAAATGCTAGGCCAAACGCCTGTCTGCTCTGACGGCACTTTACAGTTTATAGGGAGCGTCCACAGGTCACTCCATCGAGTCCGCCTGCAGCCCTGGGTGGGGGGTGTTTTGCTGAGACCTGCAGGTGTGAGGGAGCATGGGTTAGGGCAGTGCATGGAGAGCAGCCGCAGGGCCAGGCTTTCCAGCTGCCCCACACTCCAGCTCCAGGAACCAGGGCCAACTTTTTATTTATTTATTTATTTATTTTTTTTTTGAGGGCCAACTTTTGACTTTCACCTGTCCTTCCGTCTCTCCTTTATAGGAGCCTTGGTAAGCGCAGTCGTGGGGTTCAGGGAATGCCAGTTTGTGAGCTTGATAGATCAGGAGAGTGAGGCTGGTTATAGAAGTCCCTAGGTCTGCTGTAGCACTGTTGCCACACTGCTGCTCACGTGGCCCCGTGGCTTGTGGACGTGCCTTAGGGGCAGGTAACCTATGTACCTCCTGTTGATCTTGCAAACTATGGCTTCTGCATGATCACTTGCCTCATTGGTAAGATGCTGCCAATGGGCAGAGATGTCCCTGTAGCAGGGAACCCTGCCAGGCCCCTCCCATCTCCAAAAGTTTCTCTCGCCGGCTCCTTCTCCCAAGGCCATTTTCCATCCCAGTGACCTTAAGGCGAAGGCAGTTTAGTGAGATTCTGTCTGTGAGGGGACCTCGCTGTGAGGTCTGGCGAGTAGAAGGTGCTAAGAGCTTTTGCTGATGAATACCATGGAGCTTCGCTACTGTCATTCATTTGGCTATGTTTATGGCATACTCTTTAAATCTTAATAGCGAGGTGAAATTCATTCTGAAAAGTGAACAGATGAACAGACCCAGTGGACACACAGAGCAAGAAACAGGGTCTTAGCAGCCCCCCAGAAGCCCACCCTGTAACACCTTGCAGGTATTACCTTAAAGAAAAGGAGGACCCCATTGTCTTGACTTCTAATCCCATAAAATTCATTGTTCCTTGTTTTCATATTTTAAAGTTTGACCTTTCAAAACATTTTATTTATTTATTTACATTTGTTTGTAATGGAGGTGGAGAGGGAGGGAAGGAGAATGAGAGGAGAGAGAGAGAGAGAGATGCTATTTTCCATTAGCTGGATCATTCCTTTTTTTTTTTTTTTGACAGGCAGAGTGGACAGTGAGAGAGAGAGACAGAAAGGTTTTCCTTTGCTGTTGGTTCACCCTCCAATGGCCGCCGTGGCCAGTGTGCTGCGGCCGGCGCACTGCGCTGATCCGAAGCCAGGAGCCAGGTACTTCTCCTGGTCTCCCATGCGGGTGCAGGGCCTAAGCACTTGGGCCATCCTCCACTGCACTCCCTGGCCATAGCAGAGCGCTGGCCTGGAAGAGGAGCAACTGGGACAGAATCTGGCGCCCCGACCGGGACTAGAATCCTGTGTGCCGGCACCACAAGGTGGAGGATTAGCCTAGTGAGCCGTGGCGCCAGCTGGGTCATTCCTTAAACTGCACAACAGCTGGGGCTAGGTCAGGCTGAAGCCAGGTACCAGGAACTCAATCCGGGTCTCCCACGTGTAGGTGGCAGAGCCCAAAGTGCCTGAGCCATCTCCTGCTCCCTCCCAGGTAAGTGTTAGCAGGAGACTGGAAATGGAAGCAGAGCTGTGCTTCTACCCAGGCACACTGATGCAGGATGCGGGCGTCCCAAGCAGAGCCTTAACCACTGCCAACCACGCATGCCTGTTTTTGCTAGTCTTTAAATTGTAGCCGGGGTTCACTATGGAATATTCATGATTTGTAAATACTTAAAGTGATGCTGTTTAATGGTTGTTCCTGGGGCAGGAGCCAGTGGGCTGGAGGCTGCCATCGGATCACAGGGGTGCAGAGACATGGGCGCTGGCCTTGAGCGGGTGCTTATTTGTCCTGGTGCTGTTCAAGTTCAAGCTGAGTAGCCCCTGTTGGAAATACCTGGACCAGAGGTCTTTCAGGTTTCAGAGTTTTTGGAATTTTGGAATATTTGCATAGACTTTAGCACCGAGCACCGACCTGTCCTGTTGTTTTCTGTGTTTGCTGGGGTGTGGATAAACTTCTTAAGAGGTTCTTTTAACCAATAAATAAAACAACAAGATATTAATTGTGTATAAGTAAGCCTTTTAAAAGTGTTCAAGGGTGTTTGGAAACAATTCTCTCAAATATTAAAAAAGTTCTGATTTCCATTTTCAGTGAAGAAGACGTTTGCTGGGGTCAGTCTTTTTCCTCCCAGTTTTTTTGAGGTCTGGTTGACCACTTAAAACACAGGTCTTTAAGGGGTGCACTATGATGGCTTCATATACACACACATTGTGGTTATGACAGTCGTTGTAATTAACTTGTCCATTGCCTCAGAGTTATTTCTGTGTGTGGTGAGAATACTGAAAATCTATTCTGTCATAGTTCAGTCTTCCTTAAAGTTGCTTTTAATAACTAGACTTAATGTAAACTTGTGAAGAATAAAACCAGTACAGAAAGATACATAATTAAAGGTAAAAAAGACCTCCTTCCTGCACTGCTGTCTTAAGTTTTGTGTGTGTTTTCTGCCTTTGGTTTATGCGTATGCAAGGACTATTTTCTTGTCTTTTCCCCATAATGTCACCCTCGAGTATCTTTCCTCAGCAGTACATACAGGTCTGGTTCACTCCTCAAATGGCTGCAACGGCCAGGGCTGGGTTAGGTGGAAGCCAGGAGCCTGGAGCTCCATGGGGTCTCCCATGTGGGTAACAAGGGCTCCTGCCCTTGGGCCATTTTCCGCTGCCTTCCCAGGCGCAGGAGCAGGAAGGTGGATTGGAAGGGGAGCAGCGGGGACGCAAACTGGTGCTCTGATGTGGGATGCCAGCATCGTGGTTGGTGACTTAACCCAGTGAGCCACAATACCTGCTCAGTCTTGATGTTTTGCTCAGAGTCCTTCTGTAGCCTAATATTTTAACAGTTTTACCTATATTTTGCTGTAGTACTTTATTTTTTTCTTCTTTTATGCTTAAAATTACTTAATTACCTGGTTTTTGGGATAAGGAACTAGGTGCGTAGTCAGCGCCCCCTCCACTCCACTTGTCATGCTAGTTTGAATGCCGCGGATTGATTAATTTGCCGTTATCTAATGATCTGATGTTATCTTTATCATAAGTTAAATCCTATGTGTATGTGGATGCATTCGTGAATTCCATGTTGTTCTGGTAAAAGTCCATTTATGTCTGAATTAAAAACATTAGTGTCTGGATTATGATGTGTTCCTGGTCATTTTCTTTACTCTTTTTTTTTTTTTTTTGGCCACACCTCTCGCATGCTGCATTGTTTTTTAGGAAAGGAATATGTAGTTTGAATTTCAGATGTCATTTGTCTTGTTTGTGGTGGAGTCTGGTGATTTTTCCTGCGCTCAGGTAAGCGACTCCCTTCTCAGCATCGTCTGCGTGGGTGCAGCTCAAATGAGAGATGTTAAGTTTAAAAACAGAACTTCTGCATGCTATTTTGGAAGTGTATTTTACTTCGTTTCTTGGCCAGCCCAAAACTTAATGGGTGAAATTTAAAAATGCGTATAATGTCTTCGTGGTTTAGAAATACAGCCTTCCACAAAGTCCTTTAAGCTGCACTCTGTTTTGAACACATGGTTATAGAATTAGTTGCATCTGAGGAAGCTGAAACTGTCAATCAGTGTCAGTCCTGGTTCCTGCTAACCAAGGGTGAACTGGTGGCCCCGGAGGGTTTGGTGTGCAGGGCGTTCTGTATCCAGGATGCCATGAGACCCTTGTTCTGCGCATAGCAGCAGAGTAGCAGGTGCCAGCTAGCTCCTGCCTCTCCTCTCTGCTGCTGTTATGATACCCCATGAGTTTTGGAAAAAGCACCTCCTGACAAGACAATTTTTTCCCGCTTTTATTTGAAAGGCAGAAAGGTAGAGAGAGACCTTCCGTCCACTAGTTCAGTCTCCAAATGCCAGCAATAGCTGGGGCTGGGCCAGGCCAAAGCCTGGAGCCTGGAATTCCATCCAAGCCTCCCGTAGGGGTGCAGGGGCCCAAGCACTTGGACCATCTTCCACTGTTTTCCCTGGCCATTTGCCAGGGAGCTGATCGGAAGTGCAGTAGTGAACTGGTGCCCACAGGGGATGCTGGTTCTGCAGGCATGATAGGACATGCTGTCTGCTTTGCATTTCTACCTGCCATCTCTGCCAGTCACTCAGGAAAGCGATCGACTGAATGGGGAATCTCTCCATTCTAGTGGATCTCACGGCTCATTCCTGCGTGAGGGGATAAAGAGGAGAAACTTTCTCCAAGTTGGTTTTTAAGTCTGTAATAATGATTATGTCCTACTATGTGAATTGAAGTCAAACAAGTTTTCAACTTTAAAAAAAAGAATTTAGGGCTGGCACTGTGGCGCAGTAGGTTAATCCCCTGCCTGTGGTGCTGGCATCCCATATGGGTTCAGGTTTAAGTCCTGGCTGCTTTTCTTCCAATCCAGCTCTCTGCTGTGGCCTGGGAAAGCAGTGGAGGATGAACCAAGTGCTTGGGCCCCTGCAATCGTGGGAAACCCAGAAGAAGTTCCTAGCTCTTGGCTTTGGATTGGTGCAGCTTCAGCCATTGCAGCCATTTGGGGAGTGAACCAGAGGATGGAAGACCTTTCTCTCTGCCTCTCCCAATCGTTGTCTGTAACTCTACCTCTCAAAAATAAGTAAAATCTTTAAAAAAAAGAATTTAAATTTGTTTGTTAGAGAGCAAGTGAGTGCTCCTATCCACTGGTTCGTTCCCCAAATGCCTGCAGTGGCTCCCAGCTCGGGCTGGAGCCTAGGCTTGAAGCCAGGAGCCAGGGAGAGAAACCCGAGTTAGAAGGACGCTGGAATCGGGGTCAGAGCTGGGAATTGAACGCAGGCACTGTGAGGTGGGACCAAGATGATTTTCCCACCAGGCAGAACGCCTGCCCCTCAAACAAGTTGTAGTGTGCACATTCAGGAGGGCAGGCTTTTCCATATTCGGATGTTTCTCTGTGTGTGATGAGGTTATGCGTGGATGAGCCCTGGTAAGTCGAGTCTCCCGCACATCCTGGCCCAGCAGCACAGCGTGCGAGCGCGTCTTGTTCCCCATTGTGACAGCAGCGTTGGCCTGGGGCTGCTCTGTGGCTTCCTCAGAGCTCAGTAGCCCTACCCCAGTGCTGGAGGGAGTCCTGGGGTGACAGATTTATGCGGGCAGCAAGGAGGAGGGCCTGCCAGCTGGGTGAGGCTGAGTTGTCTGAGTGCAGAGGTGTGGCCAGGGCTGTGCGTCTGCTCTGTCCTCACTGGGGAGACCCCTGTTCTGTGACCACCGAGGCAGGGCTGGGGCTGGGTGAACAACTGACAGACTCTCTCCCTGGAACAGCAGCGAAGACGTCAGCCGCCCAGCCCTTCCCTGAGTGCCTCCGCTCACCCTCTCTGGTCCTCACGCTGCGCTGTTATCATGGTCAGGTGCTGGCACCCAACCGGCAGGTGGAGCGTTGGGGCATGAACCGAGGCCTCCCTGACTCCACAGGCCATCCGTGTCACCCCAGCGGTCTCCATGTGCACCCTGCCCTCGGTGCTTGGGTGACAGCACAGGGACTTCCTTTTCCTGTCTCCCCTTCACTGTCATGATGAGGTGACAATGTGTCAGGCAAATGAAAAAAAATCCCAGGGGGCTGCATGGTATAGGATGCCTCGGACACTCAGGGCTGCAGGTTCATTGATTTGTTCACTCAACAACCACTTCCTGAGCGACTTAACTCCCAAGTGTTTTGCCAGGTGCTGAGCATCCATCCTCTGTGACAGTGCTCATCTGACAGAGCAGTGGTCCAGGACAAGACCTCTGCTTCCCTCACTCGGTGGTGCCTGCATGAGGGCAGCTAAAGGGGATGGAAGAGAGGGGTGCCGGGCGCTGGGCCTCCGCTCTGTGGCAGCCAACTCTGAAATGTGGGGCTGCTGTGCTTAGATCAGGGGTGGAAAAGCCAACAAGCAGAGTGCTGAGTTACAGTTTCCACTGTCCACAGTGCTTGGGTGTTTTCCATGCTGTAAATCTTTGTTTTTTCCACTGCAGTGTGAGTGTGCTCACTTCCATTGGAGTTAATCCAGAAATTGCTCAGTCAGTGGGAATTTGGGGTAAATTGAGCTGAATGTGCAAAATAATCTTTATTTAAGATGATCTGGACCCAGGATCCTTCCTCTTCCCAAATAATGAGCAGCTGCAGGATCACTCTTCCCACCCGGTTAAAATCTCATGCACGTATGGAATATCCATCCGGCATCTGAGGGGACTTCAGAAAGTTCATGGAGAGGCCAGCGCCGTGGCTCACTTGGTTGATCCTCCGCCTGCAGCCTTGGCATCCCATATGGGCACCGAGTTCTAGTCTCAGTTGCTCCTCTTCCAGGCCAGCTCTCTGCTGTGGCCAGGGAGTGCAGTGGAGGATGGCCCAAGTCCTTGGGCCCTGCACCCGCATGGGAGACCAGGAGAAGCACCTGGCTCCTGGCATTGGATTGGCGCAGCTCCGGCCATAGTGGCCATTTGGGGAGTGAACCAACGGAGGGAAGACCTTTCTCTCTGTCTCTCTGTCTCTCTGTCTCTCACTGTCTATCTGTCAAATAAAAAAAAAAAAAAAGAAAGTTCATGGAAAAAAGGAAGTAATAGATAAATTTATTTTGGTGCAAAAAATGTTGAAATCCATGCATATGAAGGGTCTTCAAAAAGTGCATGAAAAATGAAAATTACAAAAAAACATGGATTTCAACATTTTTCTGCACCCAAATCAACTTTATTACTTCCATTTTCCATAAATTTTTCAAAAAGAGATTTATTTATTTATTGGAAAGGTTTTGCAGCCCAGAGAGAGAAAGAGGGAGAAAGAGAGCTCTTCTGTCGCTGGTTCACTCCCCAAACGACCGTAACAGCCAGGTCTGGGCAGACTGAAGCCAGGAACCAGGCACTTCATCCTGGTCTCCCACATGGGTGGCAGAAGCCCAGGTACTTGGGCCATCCTCTGCTGCTTCCCCAGATGCTGGATCGGAAGTGGAGCAGCTGGGACTCGAACCAGTGCTCTGACACGGGAAACAGAAGTCAAAACTTCTGTTAAACCTGCTGCACTGCAGTGCCGTCCCCTCCGTGAGCTTTGTGCAGTGCCCTGGTGCCCCGTGGAGGCAATGATGGCCCCATCCGCAGTGCTAGCCTCCAGCCACTTCCTCTCCCCAGAGCCGTCCTGTTTGTCAGTAATGACAGGACGTAGAATGCCAGGTCTCCCTCCTTCCTTCCACCTACTTTCTGCTCTAGTTCCTGTCCGCTGGCTGGAGTCCCAATGGAGCCCCAAACCCCTTCCCACGCTCTTGAGTCCTGCTTACCTGCAGTGCTTGGCCGCTGGGTGGGTGTGGACTGGACTTCGGGGACTGTGGGCTGCTGCCATTCGTGAGATTCTCGGGCCATCCTGCGCCATCTCCCAGCCCTACTGCCCCTGGCCCTGCCACCAGCCTCCAAGCTCCACCCTGTCCTTCCCTCACGGACAGAGGGACCTCAGGCCACAGTTTTGTGGTGTTCCTCTGGCACAGTCAGATCCCTGAAGTTTGAGGCAGTGGCTGTTAAAAAGAAGAGACTAGAAAAAAACACCAGTTAAATTCTTCATCGGGAGAGGGGTTGGTAAAGTGAAGTTACGTAAAATAAATTTCTTTAAATTTCTGAACTCATACTTTTCTCTTGACAAAATTAGGTGGTTTTTTGCTGGCATAGGTTCAGTTCTTCCTGGCTGTGGAGCAGGACGGGGCGGGGTGTGCTGGATTTCTGGGGAGGGGATTGCCCTCCAGCCGGGGACCCATGCATGCGAGGGGCTGCAGCCAGGGGAAGGAAGGAAAGGAGGCTGTGACTGGGGGTCCTCGAGGCAGTCATAGGAAGCTGACGATGGCTGGTGGCTGTGGATCCCTAGGGCTGGGTGGGCTCTTTCTCAGCCGTACCCTACTCTGCAGGAGGTGCAGCTCTTCCCGTCACCAGGTCACCACGGTACAGCGAGACAGGAGCCTGCAAGGCTGGTACTTGTGCTCAGGGCCCTGCGGCCAGGACATGGTAGGGGTAGGACCTGTGCTTGCCTCCAGGCCGCTGGATGGCCGTGACCCTGCTGCGTGCGGCACTGTTACCGGGAGAAATTTGCAGGGTTCTTGTCTTCGCACAAGAAAAAATTCAGGCATGAGACGGAGAATAGTGGGAGGTAAAATAGCAAGGTTTATTAAGGAAGGGACATCTGTAAGGACAGTTGGGCACCTCTCCAGAGCCTGAGAGACTGGGGGGGGGGGGCAGTGGAGAAAGAGTACACCTGACCAGGTCAGGCGGGCGGCCCAGCAGAGAGGCAGAGGGCTGAGCTCGCGGTCTGGTTGAGGCCGGGGGGGGGGGGGGGGGGGGGGTTAAGGAGATGGGTCTTGCTTCCCCACCTCTGTTCCTCTTGGAACAAAGGGCTTTTGGGATGTAAATAGAAAAACTCCTATCTGAGTTTTTCCCTGAAGGTATCAGACAGGAGGAAGCCTAGCTGGTGCCATCCTGAGTTTGGAGGAAGGGTGAGCAAGACCCCCTGGAGAATGGGGATCCTGAGCAGGGTGTTTGAAATGCAGATTCTGGGCTGCATCTGGGAGAAGGGGCGGGGACCCTCACCAGGCAGGTTATCTGGTAGAAGGGGGCAGGGCAGGATGCGAAGGCTGGTCTGCCCCTGAAACATTGTCTGGATGACTCAGATGCAGATACATATGCTGGACACAGAAGTCTTCTCTTTAGGCCTTTATTGTCACACACACATAAGCTCACAACTGACTTCCTACCTAACAGCACCACCACGCCAGTTGGCTTCCTGTAAGGGGACAGGACTGGCAGTGCAGTCAGAAGCTTGTGGCTTTAGGGCCTGAGTAAGCCTCGAGGGTGGGAGTGGCCAGGGCTGACCCACTCTCAGGCTTTGTTTGCAAGCCCCTGCCCTGCAGGCCTCACTTTGCCCCGGGAGAGTGGCGGTGTTGCATCATGGCCATGGTGACCCCGAGAGAATGGCTGAAGGAAGCTGGAGGATGGGACTCGTGTGTTGGACAGAGCTGGTGGCTGCAGGGGCCTGGGCACTGCGGGGTAGCATCAGGCATGAGCGCGCTTTGGTCAGTGGTGGGGGGAGAAGGAAGACTGAGGGGCTGGGCTGAGCGATATCTGCCAGCCGGAAGCAGCCTTGGCCCTCAAGCCCACGTGTAAAAGCTCCAAGCAGACCTACGGTTGCGCTGCCCTTCCCACGTACACCTCTGGGAGTAGCTAAGCCGCTGCACGTTGAAAGGAGATGCTGAAGGCACGTGGGGGCATCCCTTTCCAGGCGGCCCTTACACTGCTTACGTTTGCTCACATCCATTAAAAGGAATAGTTGAAAACAGCGACAGGTTTATGGGAGGACGTTGTGAGTCTAAGTGTTTGAACTTGAAAAGCCAAATCAGGATGGATCTGACCCAAATGTTTGTCTGCAGCAGTGACTCCAAAAGCTCACACCTACCCCAGGGAAGGATTTGGATTGGGGCTCTTCCTTCAACTTGGTTGCCTTAGGTATTGAAGTGCTCACTTTATTATAATGTTGAAAATTTTTTGTGTATTTGAGAGGCAGAGAGAGAAAGGGAGTGGGAGAGAGAAAGAGACAGAGAGAGAATCACTGCCATCTGTGGTTCCCTCCCCAGATGCCCACAACAGCTGGCACTGGGCCAGGGGCCAGAACCAAGAGCTGGGTGCTCAATCCAGGTCAATCCACGTCTCCACGTGGGTAGCAGTTACTTGAGCCATCAGCACCGCTGCCTCCCAGCGTCTGCACTGTCAGGCAGCTGGAGTCAAGAGCCAGAGCCAGGAATGGGACCCAGGTGCTCTGCTATGGGACACGGTCCTCTTAACTGAGAGTCTCAAGCTTTAGGTCTAGGGGCTGGCGCTGTGGCATAGTGGGTAAAGCCTCCACCTGCAGTACTGGCATCCCATATGGGTGCCGGTTCGAGTCCTGGCTGCTCCACTTCCCATCTAGCTCTCTGCTGTGGCCTGGGAAAGCAATGGAAGATGGCCCAAGTCCTTGGGCCCCTGCACCCACGTAGGAGACCCAGAAGAAGCCCCTGGCTCCTGGCTCCTGGCTTCGGATTGGCATGGCTCTGTTGTGGCCATTTGGGAAGTGAACCAGCCAATGGAAGAGCTCTCTCTGTCTCTTTCTCTGCCTCTGCCTCTCTATAGCTCTTTCAAATAAATAAAAATAAAAAAAGAAGAGTTAGGTCCAATACTCGCCCCCCCCCCCCCGTTATCTTTTTATATGGAGCTCTGGCATGTACAGTGATGGGAGGAGTCGTGGTGAGCTTGTCCATGCAGTAACCATGCATTGATCAGCTCTGGGGTGGAGTCTGATGCTTCCCCGGTCTGTGTCGACCTTCATCACGGCAGCTCACACACCAGAATGGCCTTGATTTTAGGGAACTCCTTAGAACACTGGTTTTGGAGGAAGGCAGACCATGACTTTGGACTAGAAGCCAACAAGGCTAAGTAGCTCCTTTGCATCTGGGATTCGGGCACAAGATCTAGTCTGACTGTTCAGGGCCCCGGGGAGCTAGAGTGGAGAGGACGCCCTTGGTGGTGATGGCAGCGGCTGTGCCAGGCGCTGTGTCCCCAGCGGACTTTCCTTTGCAGCCCGCTGTCCTGGTGTGATTTCAGCTGTGGTCACGTTTTCTCAGCCCCACTCCTTGGGTTCCTCAAGATCGTGACTTCACTGTGCCACAGTCGCTCACCCCACACTTGTGCTCTGATGGGATGGAGAGTTAAATGGATCACATTCCTCGGTTCGTGCCAGATCATTATTTTTTATTTATTTATTTATTTATTTGACAGGCAGAGTGGACAGTGAGAGAGAGAGACAAGGTCTTCCTTTACCGTTGGTTCACCCTCCAATGGCCATGCTGATCCAATGGCAGGAGCCAGCTGCTTCTCCTGGTCTCCCATGGGGTACAGGGCCCAAGCACTTGGGCCATCCTCCACTGTACTCCCAGGCCACAGCAGAGAGCTGGCCTGGAAGAGGGGCAACTGGGACAGAATCTGGCGCCCCGACCAGGACTAGAACCTGGTGTGCCGGTGCCGCAAGGCGGAGGATTAGCTAGTGAGCCGCGGAGCCGGCCTGCCAGATTATTATTTTAAAAAAATATTTATTTATTTACTTGAAAGAATGATGGGAGAGGGAGAGGGGGAGGGGGAGGGAAAAGGGGAAGGAGGATATGAATATCTTCTATCCATTGCCTCACTGTGCAAATGGCAGCAATGGCTGGGGCAGGTCCAAGCTGAAGCCAGGAGCCTGGAAATCAATCCCGACGTCCCACGTGGTGACAGGGGCCTGAGAACTTGGGAAATGTGCTGCTGCCTTCCCCTGCTGCCTTCCCAGCAGGGAGCTGAATTGGAAACAGAGCCCAGAGCCGCCAGGACATGAACAGGTGCTCTGATCTGGGATGCTGGTGTTGAGATGGCTTAACCCACTGCACCTCAATGCCAACCCCCAAACCAGATTATTATCCTGAGCCCATGTATACCCTTGTTTTATGTTATGAACGAGTGTTGATCTTTCTACTACACTCCAGACTCTGTACCCAGCCCCAAGCATTCTGTTGTGTTTGTGGTGTGCCTTTTTGTTTCCTTGCTAGGATCTTTTCAGTAAACCCCCTTGAACTTAAATTTGCCACTCCTCCCTCCAGCCCTAACTGTGGGAGTGGAAGATGCGGTTGTTGGGCTCTGTGGGAAATGCGGCAATAAGTTGGAAGGAGTGCATCCAGCTGCATGGGTAGGTGTTCTGCCAGGGTGGGAGAGCAAGTCCTGCTAAGTGCAGGACAGGGGCAGCAGAAGGGAGCGGCAGAAGGGCTGGAGAAAGGGCTGCAACTAACACTGAGCAAAGGGGAGCCCCGGGAATCACCTGTGGAGGAGAAGTACTGTCAGAGTCCCAGCTGTGTGGCACCTTGAGCTTGACCTTGGTTCATGCCAGTGAAGGCTCTCGGGGCCCAGTGCCTGATGGCCTCGTAGCCTTCGCGGCCCCAGCTTCAGTAGCTGGTACACACAAAGGATGGGGACCCCCACAAGGGGCTCTCGGGATCAATCCTTACCTTTGGCCACTGAAAGTTCCCTGGGGTAGAGGCAGGCTGCAGGGCACAGCTTGGCTGTAGGACAGGTTGCTTTGCCTGAGAGCCGTGTGCAAGGAAGGACTTGACGAACGCTCCGAAGGCTGTGTGTTGTGTGTGGTGTACCAGACATGGTGTGTGTGGTTTTCATTCTCTACCAAATCTATTTCTTCTTTTAAGAAAGGCCCATTGTTGGCAGGTGTTCAGCCTGGTGGTTAAGATGCCAATTAAAATGCCCGTGTCCCACATGGGAGAGCCTGGGTTTGATTTCCAGCTCCAGCTCCTGACTCCGGCTTCCTGCCAGTGCGGATGCTGGGAGGCAGGAGTGAAGGCTCAGGAGTTGGGTTCCTGCTGCCCATGTGGGAGAGCTGGGCTGTGCTCCTGACTCCTGTCTCTGTGCCCTGGGCTCTTGTGGACATTGGGAGAAGGAACCAATGGTTGGGAACTAACTTCTCTCTTTATGTATGTCGGTCTCTCTCTCTCTCTCTCTCTCCTTCCCAAATAAATAAAAAAAAAAAACTATTAACACATAAAAGGGGCCATTAAAGGCAATAACTAATGTCTTTTTTATTGATACAAAAACATCTCTTGGGGGGCTGGCGTTGTGGCATAGCAGGCACCATATGGGCGCTAGTTCGAGTCCAGACTGCTCCACTTCCAGCTCCGTGCTAATGTGTCTGGGAAACCAGTAGGGAATGGCCCAAGTGCCAGGCTCCTGCACCCACGTGGGAGACCCGGAGGAAGGTCCTGACTCCTGCCTTCAGTGTAGCCCAACTCCAGCTGTTCGGGCCATCTGGGGAGTGAACCAGTAGATGGAAGATTCCCTCTCTCTCTCTCTCTCTCTGCCTGTCTGTAACTCTGCTTTTCAAATAAATAAATCTTAAAAAAACAAAAAAACTTGATTTCAGCATCCAGATCCTAAGCCTAGAACTGCTGCCCACTGCTACTACGGATCTTCCTCCCTAACTGGACGCATTGGGAGCAGAGGCCACCGGGTCTCCCTCCTGGGCAGCACTCATGGTGCTGGGTGCCGCAGCCAGAACCTTCTCTGCTGACCGTGTGGGAGTCCCTGCCCCGCCACTTCCCTTTGGTCCATTTGTTAATTGGCAGAGCTTGAAATTTCCCAATGCATGGAAGTTTGTGCATTTGTAAATCCTTTGGGAATTTTAAATAATTATTTGTTAACTCTATTAATGTGAACTCAAGCCTCCAAAGCTAATTCAGCAAACGTTTATTTACTTATTTATTTTTTGACAGGCAGAGTGGACAGAGAGAGAGACAGAGAGAAAGGTCTTCCTTTGCCATTGGTTCACCCTCCAATGGCCGCTGTGGCCGGTGTGCTGCGGCCGGCGCACCGCGCTGATCTGAAGCCAGGAGCCAGGTGCTTCTCCTGGTCTCCCATGCGGGTGCAGGGCCCAAGCACTTGGGCCATCCTCCACTGCACTCCGGGGACTGGAAGAAGGGCAACCGGGACAGAATCCGGCGCCCCAACCGGGACTAGAACCTGGTGTGCCGGCGCCACAAGGCGGAGGATTAGCCTATTGAGCTGCGGTGCCAGCTCAGTAAATGTTTGTTAAGCAGGTTGACCAAAGACGAGAGAAGTCTTAAGTGGATCATGCTTTCTGTTCCTAAAAGTGGTGGTAACTACACTGGCTTTGAAAGTTGTGTGTAATTTGTGTTAGGATATATAAATTTATTTTAAAATCACAGTGCTCTTTCATGATTAATTTCCAGATTTCCCTCTAACACTTGAAAATATTTTGATGCTAGTGTTTTGAGATTATTATTATTATTATTGTATGGTGGGGTAAGGGCTGAGTAATTTGTTTTCAAATCTGCACTATCTCTAGTTTGCTCTTTCAAGTAGCTATTAAAATCATTTCCATAGCTATACTTATAAATGTTTAAATGCCGATCTTCAGAATGGATCAATGGGTTTATGTGTCTAGAGGAGAATCAGGTGATTAGTTTTGCCTAGCGTGCCAAGGTGACATTCTCAGCTTCTTGATTTTCCACGGATGATGGGTTCTGCTGCTGTGACAAGGTGGAACACATAAAAATTCCCATCAAATGCCATTAAAAAAAGCAGTTCCATATGTCAATTTAATTCTAGAGCAGTGTTTTTTGTCAGCATAGCTGGTCATTCCATCTGCTTCAGTTTAAGATTAGCTCCAGTCTCGCCTCTAGCAAGTAATACACACACGCACAGTTGCATTACATGACATATGTGATGTAAACATGTAATATGATATTAATATGTGATTATATGCTCTAAATATATATTTATTTAGGTTGTAGTTGAGACTGAATGGTGCAAAGTAGCATCTGTAACTCAACCTAAATAGTATGAAGCTCTGTGTGTGTGTGTGTGTGTGTGTGTGTGACAGTTTGTTTTTCCATTAGCTGCTTGGCATTGGGTGGGTAAATAATGCCATTACTTAAGTGCTGTTACTAATGAGCCATTGACCGTCGTCCTCTGCAGTGGCTCTTCTGCAGAAATGTCCTTGCAAAGAGAATTGCTCGTGTTTATTATTCTGGTCATGAGTTAGCACCAGGTGTCACAGCAAATCAATCTTGGATTGGTAATGGGTTGTCACGAAGGCAGAAAATTGCAGGCGAGAATAAATTGTCCTCTCCCTATTATATAATCTCAAGTAATGATGGCTGGTTATGGGCAGAGGGCCTGAAAAGCTCCATAGCATAAGGAAACCGAGCAGAGGTCTCTAAATAGGTCAGAGGGTTCTAACAGATACCCTGCCCCCTTCTGCTGGTTTTAAAAGCTCTCCTTAACTTGAATGGTCATGAAAAGAGTTTTGTCTCACCAGCAAGACAGGATTCCCAAGGAGGGGGTCCTGGCAGGCAGCCAGCCTGCCTGCATTTAAATGATGCCTGCTGCCGTGGCAACCCGCTGGGCCTGTCATGGTGACAGCACACGCAGCTGCTGAGGAGGGACAAGTGCAACCTAGGAGGTTCCAGCGACGGCCCTGGGGTGCCACCTGTTGAGTGTGGGCTGGGCAGTGTGGCGCTGTTAAGTGGTAGGAGGATGCTTTCAAGAGTTTGTAGAAAATGGTGCAGAAAGTTCGAAATCCTTGTGTATGATGGGTCTTCCAAAAGATGCAGAAAGTGTGTTTTATGAAAAAACTATGCATGAGTTTCAGTTGTTTCCCACTGAAATAAACTTAGTTTTTAATTCCATTTGTCCACGTGCTTTCTGAAGTGCCCTCGTGTATATTTGTTCTTTATCTTCTCTTCCTGATACGCTCCTTGGACTCTGCTGAGAGTGCTGAGTGTCTTTGGTATGCTAATGAACGGGGCTGGGTTGCAGGTGTTAGTCCCTGGAAAGAGCAAGCCAGGATCTGTGAGGGTTGGCACTTTTCAGCCCCGCCTCCTAATCTCCAGGGAGGGGAGACAGGTTGAAGGTTGAGTTGACAGCGATGGATAATAACGTAATCAGTCATGCCTGTGTAATGAAGTCCTCGTAAAAACCCGAAGGGACTGGGTTTGAGAGCCTCTGGAGAGCTGACCACGTGGGAGGGCATGAAGGCTCCGCCTCTCCCGTGTGTTTGTGTGCCTGAATGCTTTGCAGTAGCCTTCATAGTCAAGCGGGAAACACGAAGCCTGTCCCTGAGTGCTGTGCGTCACTCTGGCCAGTGAATGTGGCACCCTCAGTGTGCAGCTGTGGGTGAGCACTGGCGGCGGCCACACCGCCTGTGACTGGCGTCTGAAGTGGGGCAGTGCTGCCGTACGGCCCGAGCCCTGCCCCTGTGGCGTCTGACAGGCTGTCCGGTATCTGTAGGTGCTGAGGGCCGGAGCTGGGTTGAATACTAGGACACCAGCTGCTGTCTGTTGCAGAATGCTTGGTGGATGGGGGAGATGCCACCCTTTTGGTCCCAGAAGTTCTGTGAAAAACCGTTCTGTTGTTTTCTGGTTTTGTTTTTTTCCCTAGTCAGATGGCATGTCCCAAATAAGACACTGGGAAGAATATATGAGTTCAAAGAAATGAGTTGTGATTCCTGCATAGTGGAATTGGAGAATTCAGACAGGATGAAGTTTCTCCTTTTGGCAGTGGTGTGGCTGCTGAGCAAGAGGTCAGGAAGGCCATCAGTATCACTCTTAGTACACAGCTTTACTTAGATGCCCTTGTTTGGTTAGGATACAGGCCAAGCTGCCAACCCAAGAGATCCAGAAGTGCAGTGACACCACAGGACACTCTGTTAGGATGCAAAACATCTCTGTCAGCCCTGGTCGCTGGTTTAGGGCTGGCTTCTTAGCTGATGGGCTCAAGACATTGCCTCTGCCTGTTCTGTTTGCCAGAACCTCATCACATGGCTGCATCCAGAGATGGGGAAATGTACTTTTTTTTTTTTTTAAAGATTATTTATTTATTTGAAAGGCAGGGTTAGAGGTGTGTGTGAAGAGAGAGAGAGAGAGAGAGATCTTTCATCTGCTGGTTCACTCCCCCAAATGGCCACAATGGCTGGAGGTGCGCCAATCTGAAGCCAGGAGTCAGGAGTTTCTTCCAGGTCTCTCATGTGAATGCAGGGGCCCAAGCACTTGGGCCATCTTCTATTGCTTTCCCAGGCCATAGCAGAGAGCTGGATTGGAAGTGGAGCAGCTGGGACTTGACCCTGTGCCCATATGGGATGCCGGCCCTTTAGGCGGATGCTTTATCCGTTCACTAGACCACAGCGCCGGTCCCAGGAGGTGTAGCCTTTAGCTGGGTGACCAAGGGCCCAGCTAAAACCTCCAGGTTCATCACAGAGCCCCAGCAGTCTCGTTCATTTGTGTTCCAGTAAGGACGCCACCAGGCCAGCAGTACCTAACTGGAGTTTTGCTATGCAGACTCAGAACTGATTGCCATGTTAGGCTCTGGACTCTAAGGGAGAGAGGCAAGGTGGAGTCTCGGGGAGAGCCTGTGATTCTCAGACCACCTTGACCCTGGTGCATTCCAGCCACCATCACTCACTGTGCCTGCAGCCTTCAGTGGGGGCTGGTGAGTGTCCTCATCCATGAAATGCTGACGATGGCCACAGAGCTGTTTTAACAGGTAAATAGCACAAGTCATGTAAGAGCACCCAGGACACTAGGGTCTACGGAGAAGTTCTCTGCCACAGCGAGTTTGCGTCTTCCTCTCTGGGAGGGATTATGAAAGTCGCTACTTCTCTAACATTTCTAGTAAAACAAGCTGATTCAATCAGAAACTTCATCTGCATGATTGTGGCAGGATGACTCTACTTCATAGTGAAGTTATTTTACAGCTCTCAATGCAAATTTAAATATTCTAATTATGGGGGCAGGTGTGTGAACTAGTGGGTAAGAGGCCAGTTAGGACAGCCGCATCCCAAATCTGAGGGCCTAGGTTCAACTCCTGGCTCCAGTCCCTAACTCCAGCTTCCTGCTAATGCAGACCCTGCCTGGCAGCTGACGACTGCTTCAGTAGTTGGGTCCCTGCCACACATATGGGGGACCTGGATAGCGCCAGGCCACTGCAGACATTTGAGGACTGAACCAGCAGGTGAAAATCTTTCTCTCTTAAATAAATGGAAATTAAAAGAATTTGAACTATAGTTTAATGTTTACCCAGAGGAGCCTCCTACGGGCATCTCACAGTTTTCTTCTGGCCACATCAGACCAATGCTAGAATGAAGAAGGTGAACAACAAAGCAGGTGTCCTTGGGAAAAGACAGATGGAAAAATGGCATGGGGGCCTTTAGGGACAGTGGGTGGCCTCCAGGGCACTTTGCTGCTGTCCCCAGCAGCAGTCCACACTGCAAAGGGTAGGTCCACTTGTTCTGTGGTAATAATAAATGGCCTTGCATTCTTTTTTTAAAAATATTTATTTATTTATTTATCTGCAAGGTAGAGTTACAGAGAGGCAGAGGCAGAGAGAGGGAGACAGAGAGGTCTTCCACCTGCTGGTTCATTCCCCAGAAAGCTGCAATGGCTGGAGCTGCCCCGGTCCGAAGCCAGGAACCAGAGGCTTCTTCTGGGTCTCTCAAGTGGTTGCAGGGGACCAAGGGTTTGGACCATCTTCTGCTGCTTTCCCAGGCCAGAGCAGAGAGCTGGATGGGAAGTGGAGCAGCCAGGACTTGAACTGGTGCCCATTTGGGATGCCAGCACTGCAGGCAGCGGCTTTTCCCCCATACACCACAGCACCAGCCCCTGGCCCTGGATTCTTAAACCCAGACCCCATCCTGGGCAGGTCCCTCAGGTGCTGCCATGGGGCAGGTGCAGTCTCACCGAGGCCTGTGTAGTGTGTGCTGTGCAGTGTTAGGTCACTCTGGGTACCCTTGGGATGTGGCAAACTTCAGAATTGGAAGCCCGGTGCAGAATGACCAAGACAGTCCATTGTGGAGGGGTCCCAAGGCTGAAAGTCTGCGTTCAGAACTGGCAGGCCCTGCCTGCCAGCCTCCCAGGTGCCCTGTGCGATAGTCCCTGCTAGTGTCGGGGAGGAAGCTGCTCACAGGAACACATGCCCTGGCAGACAAGCGGAAACCATGATCTGCCCCGGCTGGCCCCTCCCTGGCCCGTGCACACACCTGCTCTCGCACCTGCATGCTCACTGGCACATAGCAGATCCGTGACTGGCTCTCAGGGCTTGCGCATGGCCAAGCTGGCTCCAGATCCTGTGGCCACAGACTCTTCGGTGGCTGTGGCTTCTCACAGGGACCCAAAGCTGGGATTTCATCTGGAACTGCTGGCCTCTTTTTCTCGTGTCGCTTCTGTGTCTCATTTTTGCAATGGGTAGGACATAGCCCTCATCCACTGCCCACTGGTTTCCCAGTGTGGCAGGGTCCTCAGACACATGGCAGGGGGCAGGGAAAGTGAGGCAGTAGCCTCCTAGTGTGGCTGCCAGGCCTGTGGCGTCGTGGGGCTCCTGCTGCCTGCCCTCTGTCCTGTCACCAGTGGCCTGAGAGGACAGTAGAGGCAGGTCCCAGAATGGGAGGGCGACCCGGCTTTGTTGGGAGTGTGAGTTCCATGTCAGGTGGCAGCAGTTTGCTGAGGGTGGGGGAGGCGTCAGGATATTGCAGGGCAGGGTTGGTAGGGACTGCAACAGGGACTTGAGGGTTCCAGGACCCCTCCAGTGCCACTGTGTGCCCACTCTGGGTCCACGCTTTCCGTGGAGAACTGAATGGTTTCTGGATAACCCAGGTCAGGTGCCGTGGTCCCAGCATCCTGGGGACAGGCCCTGAGGGTGGGGAGGGACTGAGGAAGCCAGGGAGAGACAGCCTCTTGTGCAGGCTGGAGGGACCGCGGGTCCCAGCGGGGCTGGCAGACGTGGGGCCCACCGGTGACGTTGCAGGAGCTCCAGCTGCAGACTTCTGTGTGTTTTCTTCTTTGTAACTTTTTGTCCTCTCATAAGAGAGACGTTCATTTATAAGTGTCATGGTGGCATGACTGCCAGCTGGAAAGTCAGGGTAGGTAGGCTGGGAAATGCTTTTACCCTATGGAATGAGATCCTTTTGCTGGAATGTATGATTTTGCTTGACTTTTGTGGTTTTTATTTCTCCCGTTCTGTTTGATAACTTTCCCTGTCCAGATATCAGTGGCGCATTAGCAAGAATGATGAACAGATGTACAAGTAACTTTCCTATACTTGAAAGAGAAAACAACATGGGTGGTGCTGAAACTAAACAGGATGGATGTACTGCCGGAATTACGTGTATCTAGATCCCTTGAAAATACAGTGTTGCCTTACATCAGATAACACCTGAATGTTTATCTGATGCCTATCTGAGAAGGATTTTTAGGTTACTGTGATTCTTTAGCTTTCTGAAAAGGTTGGTTCATACCAGGGCATAGGGGTCAGGCAGGTAGCGCCGGCTGAGGCCTTGTCACAGCTCCAGACTGTGCTGATTTGAATCCTGGGTGGGTTTGGAAAAAGCTCCGGGTTTAGACAACAGGATGTACTTCCGGCCTCCGGGTTCCAGGGCATCTGCCTTCGCAGGCCACATGCAAAACCAGTTCCCCCAGTCAGCCTTGACTCACTTTGAGTCACCACCACCCCCTCTGGCAAGGGGGGGAGGACCTCGGCAGAAGCCAGCGCAGCACCGGGATTTGCCATCTTGCAGCTGGGATCTGTTTATTTGCTCTGTGCCTGGTGCCTTTGGGACCCTTACCTCATGGGCCTGGGTCTCAGTTTACAAAAAGATCTGGAAGTTGGCTCCTGGGGTCCACGCCTGTGGCCTCTTGTGCTGCAGTCCTTGCGCAAGGCTGGCAGGGCAGCTGAGTCATCTCGCTGCCCGCTCCCTGCCCCTCCTCTCCCGGTGGGGCCAGGCTCAGTCCCCTCCCAGCACCTCTGTAGATGTGCAGTGACGCATCTCTTCTCATTTTAATTTCACGGTTGAGTTGCTTCTGCAGGTTCCTCTCCTCTACGCCTTTACTTTTTCTTTCTACTGCCTGTGCCACATTATGAGATGTGAGATAAATGGGAAAGACCACTGGCTGTCTCCACTGGAGATCTGTGCGGTGTGTAGAGAGGCATTAGATTCCCAGGAACCGGTTTCCAGCCGTTCCTTGCCTTTGGTCAGATTTGCAGCTCTGTAAGTTGTAGATAAGTAGCAGCAGTACAAAGTAATTTCTGTGTGTAGATAGCAGGAATATCTATCAGTGTGGTTAAGGTGACCCCCTCCCAAACCTGGGAAATGCCAATTTTGTATTTGTAAATTCACTTTAGCATTCCTTTGCTCTGTAACTCTATGCATCTCAGACTTCTTTTAACTGATTTTCACATCCCATTGGTTTCTTCATTAATGATGAGGTCCATAAAATCATTAACACATGTTCATCATGTATCTATTTGAGACTCAGTGTTACCTTTGAGAATTATTCTTCAACACAGTGTCTTATGGTTCCTCTTAAATATAACAAAAGTGCTGTGTGTCTTGCTAGCCACTGGCAGAAGCAGACGCCAAAAAGACAGATATAGATGCCAGAAGTGGAAGAATGGACTGATCCCAAGAGTTGAAGATGTTGGAAGTTTTTTCTTTTAATGTTTTAAGAATGAGTGTAGACTTAAACAACCAGAGACCAAAGAGTAAATTTCAGTGGAAATTAGGAAACACTCTGGGATTAATGAAAGTGAAAATATAACAAAACAAAAATATATAGAATTCTACAAGAATGGTGCTGAGAGGGAGACAGTGCTGTAAACACCTACATTGAAAATGAAGAAAGGTTTCAAATCAATAACCCAACTTCATATCATAAGGAGACAGTAAAAGAAGAGCAAAATAGACTCCAACCTACCAGAAAGTAGGAAATACAGATTATAATGAAGATAAATGAAATAGAGAACAGAAAAATAAGGCCGGCGCCGCGGCTCACTAGACTAATCCTCCACCTGTGGCGCTGGCACTCTGGGTTCTAGTCCCAATTGGGGTACCGGATTCTGTCCTGGTTGCTCCTCTTCCAGTCCAGCTCTCTGCTGTGGCCCGGGAGTGCAGTGGAGGATGGCCCAAGTGCTTGGGCCCCTACACCCGCATGGGAGACCAGGAGAAGCACCTGGCTCCTGCCATCGGATCAGCGCGGTGCGCCGGCGTAGCGGCTACTTGGGGGGTGAACCAACGGAAAAAGGAAAGGTTTCTCTCTGAATCTCTCACTTCTAACTCTGCCTGTCCAATAAATAAATAAATAAATAAATAAAATAGAACAATTAATGAAATCAAAACCTTTGATTACTAAGAAAAGAGGAGAAAAGGTGCAAATCACTAAAAATGGGAGACATGACTTCTGACCTTACAGAAAGGAAAAGTATTGTAAGAGGATACTCTGGGCAGTATTTATGCAACAAATTAGAGAGCCTAGAAGAACTGGACAAATTCCCAAAGATACCTAAAACTACCAAACTATCTCAAGAAGAAATAAGAATTCTGAATAGACCTATGACAAGTAAAAACAGTGAATCGCTAATTACAAAGCTCCTAAAAGAAAAGTGCGGGATGATATGACTTTTCTGGTAAATTCTACCAAAAGCTTAAAGAAGAGCAACATTAATTTTCTCAAACTTTTCCAGAATCGAGAAGGTGAGAGAACACATTCGCACTCAGGCTAGCGTTAGCCTGATCCTAAAGCCACACAGTTTTACTACAAGCATACTGCAGGAAATGGAATAGCTAGTTGTCTGGGTTGACTGGTTTCCTGTCTGTATGTGTTGAAATACTGCATTATACCCTCTTGAAATGTACAGATATTGCATGTTAATCAGAGATTTAAAAAATATAATAATTACATGATAATACAAAGAACACTATAGACCAGAATCCCTTATGATACAGTTCCAAAAATCCTCAACAAAATGCTAGCAAACTGAATCTGTGATTAGTGGGATTTAGACCATGAGTGCAAGGGTGTGTTAGTGCAATATACCCTGCCCATGGAGTGAAGGAAGACTCACCACGATTGTATCAAACAGTGCATTAAAAGGATGTGACAAACTCCAACACCCTTTCATGATAAAAATACTCAGAAAACTAGAAATAGCTGGGAAGTGCCTGAACATGAGAAAGGGCATTTATGCAGAACCCACAGGTAACATCATGCCCTTGGTGAAAGGTTGAAAGTCTTTTCCTGTGAGATCAGCAACAACACAAGGACGCCAGCTTTGCCACTGCTGTTCACTGTAGTACGGGAAGTCCTAGCCAGGAAGGTAGGGAAGTAAAAGAAGTAAAAGGAATCCAAATTGGAAAGAAGTAAAACTATCTCTGTTTGTATATGATATAATCTTAGATGCAGAAAATCTGAATCCAAAAGACAGCTACTAGAGCTTCTAAATGAATTTATTATAGTCACAGGGTACAAGGTAAAGTTGCAAAAATTGTTTATTGCTATACACCAGCAGAGAAATAGGTGAAATAAAATTATTCCATTTACCATAGCATCAAATAGCATAACATGCCTAGGAATGAATTTAACCAAAGAGATGAAAGATTAGTACACCGGTAGCTATGAAAACATTGTTGAAAGAAATCCTCCGCCTGTGGCACCGGCACACCAGGTTCTAGCCCCAGTCGGGGCGCTGGTTCTTTCCCAGTTGCCCCTCTTCCAGTCCAGCTCTCTGCTGTGGCCCGGGAGTGCAGTGGAGGATGGCCCAAGTGCTTGGGCCCTGCACCCGCATGGGAGACCAGGAGGAAGCACCTGGCTCCCGGCTTCGGATCGGCGCAGCGCACTGGCCGCTGTGGCCATTTGGGGAGTGAACCAACAGAAAGGAAGACCTTTCTCTCTGTCTCACTGTCTATAACCCTCTCTCTGTCTCTCTCTCTCTCTCACTGTCTAACTCTGCCTGGCAAAAAAAAAAAAAAAAAAAAAATCCAAGAACCCCAAATTCAGTGGAAGTACCTCCCTGTTTATGGGTCGGAAGACCTCCTTGTTAAGATGGAAAATGGTAACAGATACAGTGCAATTGCTCTCAGACTTTTAGAGGTCTTTTTATTTTATTGTTGCAGAAAAATGAAAGCCAACACTTAAAATCATACAGAATTACAAGGGAAGCCAAATAGCCACAATTTGAAAAAGAAAATTGGATGTTTCTCAATTTTAAAATTTACTATAAAGCTACAATGATCCAAACAGTATGGCATTGACGTGTAGACCAATAAGCCATGCATGGTTGCCTGACTTTGACAAGAATGTTATGTCATTCAATAGGGGAAAAATAGCCTCTTCCACAAATGGTGCTGGGATAACTGGATATCCACAAGTTTAAGGTGAACTCCTGCTTTACACTATGTGCAAACATTAGCTCAAAATAGGTTGATGACCTAAATAGAAGAGCTACATGTCTAAAACTTCTAACAGAAAAAAGAGGGTGAAATCTTTATGACTTTGGGTTTGGCAGTGGATTCTTCCGTATGACAGCAAAAGCAAGAGTAACCGTGTTAGTCAGCTTTTTGTTACTTGGACTAAAATAGCTAGGGAGGAAGAAGGTCTGTCATGGCCTGCAGTTTGGAGGTCCACAGTCCATGATCGGGCAGCCCCATTGGCTCAGGCACTTGGTGAAGCTGGAGGGAGGGGGTGGGCGATCACGTGGAGAGCCAGGAAACAGAGGGAGACAGGAAGTGCACTGGGCTCATCTACTCAAACTTCTCCCAAGAACCACTTTCAGAGAGCAAGCCCCCAACAACCTACAGGCCTCCCCTCGGCCCACCTTCCAGCTACAATTAGATCAAGTCCACACCCTTACTCCATTAACATTAGTCTGTTAACAGTTAATGTAAGACTTTGGGGGGCGGGGAGGAGCAGTGTTTGGCAGTAGCAGGTTAAGCCAGCACTGAAATGCCAGCATCCCATATATGCACCAGTTAGAGTCCTAGGTGTTCCATATCCAGCCCAGCTCCCTGCTAATGCACCTGGGAAAGTAGCAGAAGATGGCCCGTGTACTTGAGCTCTCTGCATCCATGTGGGAGACCTGGAAGAAGTTCCTGGTTTTGGCCTGACCCCGCCTCAGGCCATTTCAGCCATTTGAGGAGCGAACCAGCAGATGGAAGCTCTCCCCCACCCCTGCCCTTCCCCATAACTCTGCCTTTCAGATGCATAAAATAAATTTTTTAATAAAAAGACTTTGGGGTTTAAACATATGCATGAGTTTGAGGAGCCAAATCCTATTCAGATCATAACAGTAACAACAACAAAATAATATGCAAATGGACATCATCAAAATTAAAACCTTACACGTGTCGCAGGACAATATTTAGAAAGTGGAAATGAAATCTTCAGAGTGGGAGAAAATGTTTGCAAATCAAATGTCTGATTAGAGTCTAGTATCCAGATACATAAAGTACTCTAACAGGTCAACCCCAGAAGTAGATTGTGTAATTGAAAACCGAGTGAAGGATTTGAACAGACATTTCTACAAAAAAAGACCTCAAAAAGGGCAACGAGCCCTTGGAGAGATGCTCAACATCATTAATCACTAGGAACGTGCAAATTTAAACTGCAGTAAAATATTGCTACACACCCACGAGGCTGACTGTAATAAAAACTGGTTGAAGAAGGAAAATATTAAATGTTGGCAAGGATGTGGAGAAATTGGACTGCTGTGTTTGGCTGGTGGAAATGTAAAATGGTGCAGCCACTGTGGAAAATAAAGGTTTTGTGGTTCCCCAAAAAGTTAAACATAGAATTGTATGACCCAGCCATTCCATCCCTTGGAATGTAGCACCAAGAACTGAGCAGAGAGGTACTCAAGCAAATGCTTGTTCACCAAGGTGCCCAGCAGCACTATTTGTAATGGGCCAAAGGCAGAAACACCCCAAACGTCCACTATCGATGAACGGATAGATGCATTGTGATCTGTACGCGTGATGGAATAGTATTCAGCCACAGAGAGGAATGAAATATTAACACTTGCTGCAATGTGGTTGGACCTTGCCGATGTGATATGTAAAGCAATCAAACACAGAAGGTTGCAATTTGTAGGAATCTGTTTATATGAAATACCTACACTGGCGAAGCCCATGGAGACACAGGTTTGTGATTGCAAGGGCTGTGTGGAGGAGGTAATGAAGAATAAGGACTTTGTGATTGTGGAGCTGTTCTGGGGGGGAAGCAGAGGTACAGAGATCTAGATAGAGGCCAGGGGGTTGCACAACATTGTGAGTTCAATGCCACTGGGTTGTTCATTTCAAAATGGCTAACTCTTATGTTGTGTGAATTGCACCTCAATTTTAAAAAAAGTTGGGCCGGCGCTGTGACACAGTGGGTAAAGCTACCGCCTGCAGTGCCAACATCCCATAAGGGTGCCAGTTCGAGTCCCGGCTGCTCCACTTGTGATCCAGCTCTCTGCTATGGCCTGGGAAAGCTGTGGAGGATGGCCAAGTCCTTGGGCCCCTGCACCACCATGGGAGACCTGGTGGAAGCTCCTGGCTCCTGGCTGCAGATCAACACCACTTCGGCTGTTGCAGCCATGGGGAATGAACCAGCGGATGGAAGATTTCTTTTTCTCTCTGCCTCTCTGTAACTCTGCCTTTCAAATAAATAAATATTTTTTTAAAAAAAGTTGGATACAGTTTAAATGTGAGTCATTAGTTCATAGGAGGAAGAAGGTTTAGATCAGTGTGTTAAATATTTTCCCACCCAAAATGCATGTCACATACAACACCTACGGCTAAGGACATCCCAACAAAAAACACACTCCCAGGGGACTCCAGGAGCTTCCTGCCATACCTCCTCATCAGCTTTGTTACATTAACTCTGAGTTCACTCCCCAGATGGCTTCAATGGCCAGGGTTGAGCCAGGCCAAAGCCAGGAGCCAGGAGCTTCTTCCCAGTCTCCCACATGGGTGCAGTGGCCCATGCACTTGGGCCATCTTCCACTGTTTTCCCAGGAGCATTGGCAGGGAGCTGGATTGGAAGTGGGGCAGCCACAACTCACACCAGAGCCCGTATGGAATGCTAGCATTGTAGGCAGCAGCTTTACCCGCTATACCAGATTAGCCCCGGATTTCAAATTTTTTTTTTTTTTGCACTGGAATGAAGTTATCTTTTGTTTGCACTTTCCGTGAACTTTTAGAAGTCCACTTGTGTCTTGGAGCTCTTTCTGTAAGTATCAGCTCCCACAGGTTAGCTTTACCATTTTGAATGGCTGCACGATCATCCTGGGACGTTTGCGGTGTGCAGTGTTCCACATGCTGTAGGCACTTCACTTGATTCCATCCTCACAGCAGTCCTAGGAGATCGGTTCCACTCCTGCTCCCATTTTACAGATGAGCAAACTGCAGCACGGAGACTCCAAGTGAGAGATTGATTTATTTAGACTATTACAGAAGTTTCTGCAACAGAATGATTGATATGAAAATGTACATGTGGGGCCCACGCTGTGGCATAGTGGGTAAAGCCGCCGCCTGCTGTGTCGGCATCCCATATGGGCGCCAGTTCAAGTCCCCTACTTCTAATCCGGTTCTCTGCTATGGCCTGGGAAGGCAGTGGAGAATGCCCCAAGTCCTTGGGTCCCCTGCATCCACGTGGGAGACTGGGAAGAAGCTCCTGGCTCTTGACTTTGGATTGGCACAGCTCTGGCCATTGCGGCCATCTCTCTCTGCCTTTGCCTCTCTCTAACTGTGCCTTTCAAATACATAAATAAATCTTAAAAAATAAAGAAGAAGAAAATGAACATGACACACCTCTAAAATAGACTCTTTGGCAAGGGGACATGGATTCTCTGCTGAACCATTGCTATTCTGCACATTCTGAAGCTTCTAATGTAATGCCAGGAGCCAGGAGCTTCTTCCAGGTCTCCCATGTTGGTGCAGGGGTCCAAGGACTTGGGCCATCTTCTACTGCTTTCCCAGGCTTGTTGTTTTCTGCTGCAATTTTGTCAGTGTTCCCTAAGGTGTGTGCCTTTGCAACCTCTCTGGCTCTCTGCCTTTCTGCAGCTCCCTTTATGTTCTCTCCCTCCTCTTGGAAGGGAGCGCAAATGACCCAGAGAAAGCAAAACAATTCTAATTTAGGTTTGCACACTGTTCCCAAGAATGGCTACCAGACCTTGATGTGCTAGCCCGGAACAGGGAGTACTTCTCGCTGCTATAGCTTGGAGTGCAGTCAAGAAAAGTCTTTCAGTTCCACAGCTCTGTTCCATAGGGGACGCAGGGCCTAGCTGTCTTTCTGGAAGGCTAGGGGAGTGAGTGACGGGCTGGAACTTCTGGGTCACCCTGCCAAGCCATGAATGGGTCCCGGAACGAAGGGCTGGAGTGAGAGGGCCGAGCTCCTGACCTCTGGCTGCTGCATTCTTTGTTTCTTTCACTCATTCTTTCTTTTCTTCACACTGAGACACTGTGGCTTTCTGAACTGAGTCCCAGATGGAAAGGAAGCTGTCTCCCCAGCTAACAACGGGTTTCCTCCCAGGCAGGTCAGGGGGTGAGGCCAAGTGCAGGCTGGGACTTCGTGGCGTCCAGGACAGTTGTCTCCTGGGTGGTGGTGTTGCGACTTCTGTGGAGGGGAGAGAGGGGGAGCCATAGATGCAGGCAGCCTCACCGCCGTTGGCCTGGGGGAGCAGAGACTGATCACGGCTTTGGATGTGGGATCCAGATGAAATGCGATGAAAGTTCAAGTCCAGAGCTGTTCTCCCCAAGGTCAGCATACTGGGAGGCCATGACTGTTACTGCTGCTCCTGTTGTCTGTGTGTCCTGGCTGACCCTAACTCTTGGCTGCTGCTGATACAGTTTGCCATTTAGATCCATTTCACAGAGAAGGCTTTGCATCTAGCAGCCTTGGGATTCCCATGCAAGCTTGGCAGGCTGGGATTCTGGGAAGCCATTCTTGAAGGTACTTGTCCTGCCTTGGGAAAAGGGGCAGAGCCCTTGTGTTTTTGTGTGCAGTGGACACTTTGGAAACTCCTGTGCCAGCTCGGGTGAGGTGCCTGGCTCTGGCGTGGCCAGGAAACCCAAGTTTGAAATCAGCGGCTCAGGACACGGGCAGGTCGCCGTGGAGCGGAACCTTGCACTGCGGTTCAGGGAAGGTTGGCAGCGTCTTTCCCGGGCTCTCAACTCGTCCAGACCACTAAGTGAAGAAACACACTTCCTTGGCTCAACTGAGTGGTGATTATCTCTGAGCTCCTGGCCTGGTTGCCTCAGTCTCACTGCAGTCTTCCTGCCTGCTTCAGAGAGGAGGGGTGGGGGTAGGGGTGGGGGGCGCAGTGCTGCTCCCCCAGGGGCGAGAATGTGCCTGGACTGCAAGGATGACTTCACTGCCGGAGCAGGGCATCATCCTTTCCGGTGCATTTGTGTTGCTTCTGTATTTATTTGCATGCAGTCCTGCAGGTGTGTGTGTGTGTGTGTGTGTGTGTGTGTGTGTGTGTATGTTTAAAGGTTTATTTTATTTATTTGAAAGGCAGATTTTGAGGGAGAGACACAGAGAGAGAGAGAGATCTTCCATCTACTGGTTCACTCCTCAAATGGTGATAGTCACAGCTGGGCCAGCTAGGAGCCCAGATCTCTATCTGGATCTCTCCTGTGGGTGGCAGGGGCCCATGTAATTGGGCCATGTTCTATTGCTTTCCCAGGCACAGTAGCAGGGAGCTGGATCAGAAGCAAAATGAATACATGAAATTAATAAAATGAGAATAAATCAATTTATTTTTAATCCAGATTGTGGACCTTTTGGGATTTCAGATTTTTAGATTAATCTGAGATGCTCAGCCTGCGTATCTGGTCAAATCTATGTTGCCCAACAGTGTCAAGTGTAGCATAGGCATGGGGTAAGTGTGCTTGGTGTTTTGCAGAGTGAATACATCACCATTCTGTTTGTATCTCTAGGACTTAGCCCAGATTGGAAGCCTGAATGGTGTTTATGAAGAGGCAGGGGTAGGTATCGTATGAAGGCCAAGGACTCAGGCTTCTGAGGTACAGTCCCAGGTTCAGTGCTTAACATCTTGAGCCTGTGTTCCTACTGTAAGCGGTCACAGTAGTGATCTGTCATAGAAATGAGTTGAAAATGATATGGGATGGTGCAAGTTAACAGACTCTAGCAAAGTAAAACTTAACAAAATGTCAGCTGTCATTGCCATTACTAAAAGCTTGATTAGTATTGTTAAGAGCTCTGTGATAATCTTTTTCTATTTTAAAAGAATTTATGTATTTATTTGAAAGGCAGAGTTATAGTAGAGACATATCTCCCATTTGCTGGTTCCCTCCCTAAATGTTTGCAATGGCTGGGGCTTGGGCCAGGCTGGGGCTGAAGCCAGGAGCCTGGAACTCCATCTGAGTCTCCCATGTGTGTAACAGGCGCCCAAACACTTGCACCATCTTCTGCTGCTTTCAGGTTAGTTCCCTGTGCCAGAGGGGTCTGTGGTCCACCAGAGCTGGGCCTGATGTTAGCTCTGTGATGCCCCAGCCAGCGTGGCCGCGAGGAGCCGATCTGCAGCCACTTGCCTTTTCTCTTTGACCTTGAGCTTGTCTTTGGCTGGGGAGCAGTTGAGGTCGCTGTCCAGGAACAGGGGGTATATTTCCATGGCGCTGCTGTATATGGTAAACAGTGCAGCGATTGAGGTTCTGAGACATGTGTCTCTGTCTTCATCTGCAGCCCCAGCAGCCACACCCCCGTTCTGTCCTTGGAATGAATGAGACGCTGGTGAGCCTTGCCTCTGATCCTGGCGGGCTTGGACAGTGGAGGTTGAAGTGGGGGCATTTGCTGGCCTCTGCTCAGAGCCGAGTGGGGAGGATTCTTCTGGTAGCTGTGATTCAGACTGCCTTGTATTTCCTGGTGAGATTTCTTAAACCCAGCGTAATATTTTAGCATTGATCTCCAGAGTGCCTAGATTGAAGGCAAGGGCCCTAGCAGTTCCCCATGAATTGCAAATTTGTTGCTGATTGTTATGTGTGTTTGTATTCTGCAGAAGTATCAGATGACTGAAGAAAGTGACACTACTGGGGTGCGAGTTATGGGGTGTGAGAGACAGGGAGTGAGGCTTTGCTCAGGCTCTCTTGGCCCAACTTCCCCCACTCTGTCGTCCCTGTCTTGCTCTTCCATGGTCGTTTCCTGATGCAGCATGGTGTGCAGGTATAAGCCTTCCTGGTAGAGGATGATTCCTGATATCTCACAGCTCAAAAACTATTATCATTGGGGTGGGTATTGTGGTGCAGTGAGTTAAGCCATTGGCTGCGACACCAGCATCTGATATATTGGAGCACACCGGTTCAAGTCCTGGCTACTCTGCTTCAGAGCCGGCTCCCTGCTAATGAGCCTGGGAGGCAGCCGAAGATGGCTCAAGTGCTTGGGCCCCTGCCACCCACATGGGAGACCCAGATGGAGTTCCTGGCTCTTGGCTTCGGACTGGTCCAACGCAGACCATCACAGCCACTGGAGGAGTGAACCAGTGCAAGGAAGATCTTTTTCTGTCTCTCCTTCTCTCTCTCACTGTAACTTTTTCTTTCAAATAAATGAAAAAAGTCTTCTAGAAGAACCCGTGTTTATTTTTGGAACAGTGGATGAGGTGAGAGCAGACTGTAGTATCCCTGGCTTAGAGTGGCTCTGAGAACATGGCTACCTGCTCTGTTCTGGCATGAGTGCAAAGATCTCATTTGCTTCCATCCCTTCTGCTGTGGCTGTCAGTGTCTGGGCAGGTCACTTGCTGGGGCCTTGCTGGCCTTGCCTTGCATCTGGGGCTTTGCTAAGCCCACATTCTCCTCAGTGTGCCAGCAAGAACTCCCTGAGCCGTTGTCGGGTTAGTGAAGGGTTAATGAGCAGCCAAGAGATGAAGACATCACTCCCCAGTATGTCCACATGCTCCCTGTTGTGTTGCTAGGGGTGGGTATTAACCATCCTGGCCACAGCCAACCTGCTGGGTTGAAGAACATTCCTGTCCTCCTGACCTGTGTTGTCACGGTGCCCAAGGCCCTCACAGAGGCCGTGGGGATGGAGGGCGTGAGACCGGAGGACAGAAACAGCCCGGACGTGGTGCTGGGTCCCCTGTGAGTCACGGTGAGTGGAAGTGGTATCGGGCGAGGGAGCTCCTCTAGGGAGATGAAAGGCGTTAATAAAGGGACGCGCACTGTACCCGGAGCTGTGCCCCTGGTTGCTCAGAGCAGTTCTGGGTGTCCTAGTGACGACATCACAGCACACCCTGACATCTCCGATCCTGTGCCCTGTGCCCTTGGGTGCTGTGTTGTGTTCCCCAGAGAGTGACCCTTGGATGGAATTGCTGCTTTCCACGGTGGCTCTTTGTCCATGCTGCCGTCACTGACTGACTTTAGGTTTCTTGCTACTGCTTTCGTCGCTCCAAAGAGATTGTGCCAGTCACAGCCGTGTGGGACCTCTCCTCCCTCACAGCCCAGGACGGGGCCTCCTGTGGGTTATTTAGAATCCCTGCTGTCCTAGCAAAACCTCCTTCAGCCCATAAAACTCAGTCCTCTTCGTCCGTCCTGGGCCAGCCTCTCACCCCACTGGCTTCCCCCAGCCCTTACCTTCTTATTATTATTTTTTTAAATTTATTTGACAAGTAGAGTTATAGACAGTGAGAGATAGACAGAGACAAAGATCTTCCCTCCATTGGTTCACTCCCCAAATGGCTGCAACGGCCGGTGCCCCGCGCTGATCCGAAGCCAGGAGCCAGGTTCTGCTCCCTGGTCTCCCATGCAGGTGCAGGGTCCAAGGACTTGGGCCATCCTCCACTGCCCTCCTGGGCCACAGCAGAGAGCTGGACTGGAAGAGGAGCAGCCAGGACTAGAACCTGGTGCCCTTATGGGATGCTGGTGCCACAGGCAGAGGATTAACCAAGTGAGCCACAGTGCCAGCGCCCGTCCTTACCTTCTAATCTGCAAAATGGGCATACCCCTTCTTTGTCCAGGTTGTGGCATGGACTCAGATAGAATTGGTAAATGCCCATTACATCTGTCTTGATTACCTGTGGCTGTGTAACAAGGTACCCCACAGTTTTGGGGGCTCAGGAATCCCGGGCCTGGCTCAGTGAGTCCTCAGGCTCAGGAGGAGCTGGGGCCGCGGTCATCTCTCGAGGGAACTGGGGTGGGGGCTTTTTCCAAGCCGCCCCATGGTTGCCTATGGGGAGAAGCTCCTGGTAGCCTGTTGCTGACGTGCAGCGAGGCCTCGCTTCAGCAGAGCAAGCACAAGAGAGGGGCAAGCGGCAATGTCGAATCCATTGACCTCAGAAGCAACGTCCGTCACTTTGGCTGCGTTCGGTTGTTTAAGGAGCAAGTCATTAGGTCCGGGCCGCAAAGGGAAGCGAATACCAGGAGGCAGGAGTCATCGGGAGCTATTTTAGAAGCTGCCGTCTGCAAGTAATATCGTTTTATAAACATTTGTTTTTTGCTAATCTGCAGATCAGAAACTGCGAACATTATTTTGTAAGAAGTTACAGGACATAACAATAAAAAGCCAAAGCCTGGAGCCGCGTGCCTTCTTCAGCCAGATCCTCCAGTCAGTGGCTTTTCCTGCTAAGAGGCGGGGAGCCGTGTCTGTCGTTTGTCAGGTGGCCCCTTCTCCAGTCGCAGGAGCTCGTGATGAAAGAGAGGGACCAAGGAGCAGGTGCTTCCTTTGGCAGAAGACGTGGTGTGAGTAGAAACTAGTGCTAATTTTTTGGAACGGTTAAGGTCATGCTGTCTGGCGTTCATTGGCTAAACTGCTGTCCCTGCTGAGCGGCGGTCTGTCGGTGGGGACAAGCCACCCCCTGAGTGTGCCAGCAGGCAGCAGTGGCTATTCTAAGAAAGGCAGACATGAAGGGGTGATGGAACTTGCTCTTCTTCCCCATTCAAAAATTATCTTCTGTATCTTAAATTTACCCGAGAAGTAAGGCAGGAAGAGAGGGTCTTCAGGGCTGGGTCCAGGAGAGAGGATTCCCTGGGCTCTGATGGTGTCGGTGACTCTTGACTTTGCCAGAACTCAGTCATAGGGCATTCCTTTGTCCTCAGCCAGGTGGAGATGCCGCCCAACATTGAGGGCAGAGGGCCCGGTGACTCAGAAACTGCTGGGCTTGGGACTCTGCCAGATCTGACAATTCTGGAATCCCGAGAGGCAGTGGCAGTAGTAGATAGGGACACTGCTTCTTAACATGATAACTGCTTTCTTACTTGGCTCAGTTCCTTAGGGTGGGTGATGTCCTGGCGCTTCTGTTCTTTGAAGGCATTCACTTGAGGGTCTGGGAAGACGTGGGGTGGTGTCCTCGTTGACTCATGTCCTTGGACAAGGTGCTCTAACTTCTTTCTTTAAGAGGATGATGCTGGGACAGGCATTGTGGCACAGTGGGGTGCAGTGCTGGCAGCCACATCGGAGTGCCAGCTTACCTCCTGGCTGCTCTGCTTCCCTTGAGCTCCCTTAACGCTCCTGGGAAGGCCATGGGGGATGGCGCAAGTGTTTGGGCCCTTGCCACCCTTGTGGGAGACCCGGATGAAGCTTTTAGCTCCTGGCTTCGGCCTGGCCCAGCACTGGCCATTGTGGCCATCTGGGGAGTGAACCAATGGATGGAAGATCTCTCTCTCTCTGTGTGTGTGTGTGTGTCACTCTGCCTTTCGAATAAATAAAATAAATCGGTGTAAGAAATTGATGGTGGTAAGGGCTGGCCAGACATGAGCAGAGAGGGGAGCCAAGCCAGACTGACCAAACGCCTTTCACAGATGATGGCAGCGGGCCCACAGACGGTCTAAATAACGGAGTTTTCAGACATGGACTTCAAAGTATGAATATTTAATATGTTCAAGGAAATAAAAAGAAATGAGATTTTAAATATTTGGCAAGGAATTGAAAACCATAACATTAAAAATGCAATGGAAAAGATATACTAATGTTAGGAAGTCAGCAAATGGGTTTATCACCATGTTAGGTACATCTATAGAAAGAACTGGAAGATAGATCAAAAGAAAATCTCCAAACCCAAAACTCAGAGAGGTGGAAAAATAAAGGAAAAAATGTAAAATACACTAGAGAAGGTGAAAAAGTCTAATACAGGCATAATTGGAGCCCCAGGAGGATGGAAGGAGTTTAGTGGAGCAGAAGCAATACATGAAGAGATAATCGCTCAGACTGCCATAGAGCTCGCTCCACGTGCTGCCAGGGGGCATTTTATATGTGGCCAGTAGAGGTCAGCATTTCTCCTTGATCTTGTTGAAAGATCGTGGTCTTGGGAGTAGCACCAGGCCATTGGTTCACTGAAGGTCTCATTCCAGTCTTGGGGACATTCAGCTTGTACTTCTGCCTTGGGAGTCAGGTTCACACGGGTTGGATTCCTCAGTTTGAAATCAGATTAAGCTTCCCTGTGGGAGCAGTGCTCTAAGTGGACATTGAGGCTTCACTGGAGAGTGCTGTGTAGACAGTCGTCCTGTATTGATGGGGTTATTTCAGCGGGACCACGGGTGCCCAGCCAGCAGATGCCCTGTTGGCACACAGCCATCAGCAGCCCAGCGGACAGGGAGTAGCTGCTGCCTTCCGACCAGTGCAGTCTCATCAGCTGGGCCAGCCGACTCTGCGTCCTAGAAGCTGGGGCCTAACTTGTAAGGGTCACAATTAGCACGTAACGTTTTCCTGCCCGTCCTTGCATCCTGGGGTGGACGGGCGTAACTTGTAAGGGTCGCAATTAGCACGTAACGTTTTCCTGCCCGTCCTTGCATCCTGGGGTGGACGGGCGTAACTTGTAAGGGTCACAATTAGCACGTAACGTTTTCCTGCCCGTCCTTGCATCCTGGGGTGCACGGCCGAATCAGTGCGCAGGTGCCCTCGGGAGAGGAGCCACCTTGCCTCTCTCAGTTTACTAGTCACATACGGGGCCCTGGGCAATCCCGGCAAGCTTTCAGACCATAGGAGCTGTGGGCCGTGCCGACTGACCTGCCCTTTGGATGGAAGGAGGAGAGGCCCGTGGACCTAGGTGTCTGTGTCCCCTTCAGCCCCTCTCCCCTCTGCGTGTCCCAGAGCTCTCACATGCCACATTGCTGCTTATTTTTCTTTCACATTTTGCCTGGTCAATTTTTGCATCTCAAACATGGCACTGTATTCTCTGGGTTTGGGCTTAGATTTTATTTTGTGTAGAGAACTGTGGACGTTTCCAGCCTATGCTCATGCAGGTCCCTGGGAATTCGTCTTTTTTTTTTTTTAAGATTTATTTATTGACTTGAGAAGTATAGTTACAGACTGAGAGAGGGAGAGACAGAGACAGAGACGGGTTGCGGGGGGAGATCTTCTGTCTTCTGGTTCACTCCCTAAATTTTTACAGTAGCAGAATCCAGGAGCCAGGAGCTTCTTCTGGGTCTCCCACACAGGTGCAGGGCCCCAAGGACTTGGGCATCTTCCACTGCTTTTCCAAGCTATAGCAGAGAGCTGGATCAGAAGTGGAGCAGCCAGGACTCAAACTGGTGCCCATGTGGGATGCCAGCACTGCAGGCAGATGCTTAATCTACTATGCCATGGTGCTGGCCCCTGGAACATTCATCCTAATACTTAAATTCATTAGTGTTATTCAGAAGTGTAACATTAAGTCCATAAGCAGTGTTTTCGCTGTGCAGCACCTAGAGAAAAGTGAAATCTGGTGCCTCTCAGATTCAGGATAGAGCTTACTTTCTTCACATGAGATGGTCCGTTTCTGTCATAATCGTAAGTTAGTTCTCCTTTGTACATGGACTGTTTATTCCTTATAAGTTAAAAAATCAAAGTGACAGACAAAACCATGTATTTAGCCTATGCAGCATACTGCTTTGACATTATACCTTCTGAATGGTTAAATCCAGCTAAATAAAAATGTGGTAGCCCACGTAGTTGTCATTTTTGATGAGAACACTTAACAGTGGCTATCTCTGCATTTTTCAAGAATACAGTATATTGGTGTTAACTCTGGTCATCACTGTCTGCAAAGGCCTGCAGTAAGTTCATGGCTAACTATGCCAATTGCACCCCCCCACCACCAAAGTAAGCTTATCTTTTAGTCTTATTTCCATGCAGTTTGAAGTCCCCTCATATAGATCTCTTGAACTTATTCCTCCTAGCTAACCATAACTATGTAAATGGATTTTAAAACATTTGTGATTTTTGGCAACACACAACTTTAACATACTTTAAAATAACCAGAAATGAAAGAATGGTCATCGTGTTTCTGGGAATGCCTGCAAGATTTTTATTTATTCTGTTTTCCTCAGGCAGTGGTTTTTTCCCCCATTTTATTTGAAAGGCAGAGAGAGAGAAAGAGCGAGCGAGAGCGAGCTTTCATCTACTGGCTCACTCCCTAAATGCCCACAACATCTGGGGGCTGGGCAGAGCTGAAGCCAGGAGCTAGGACCTCAGTGCAGTTCTCCCACTTGGGTGGCAGGGACCCAAGTATTGAATCATCGCCTGAGGCCTCCTTGGATGAGCATTAGCAGGAAGTGGAGCTGGAGTTGGACCCAGGCACTCCACTGTGGCAGTTTCTGTGGTGTGGCTTGCTATGTAACGGTAAAGGGTTCATAGTTGACTTTTCCTGCATTGTTAGCCCGACCTTGCCTGGAACACAGTGTGAGGCTGAGATACCTCTGCACAGTGTGTGATAGTAAAGCAGGCATGTAATGGACTTGACTTTGATATTTTCTGCTTCTGTGGCTCTTTATTTTTGGTAGGGATCACTGCGATTACTAAACGCTGGGCCCTTTTCTCCTCCGTGCTCACGTATGTGTCTGCTAAGAAGTGCTTGGGATGCATGCAGATCAGTGCATGCCGTCTGGATATTTGGGGCTCAGAGGCAAGCAGGTCTGTTAAGTCTGTAATTCCAGAAGCCCTTGAATGGCGTCCTGGTAGCCAAAGCTTTCAAACAGTGCCTTGTTGGTTACTGCAGAACTTGGGCTGCATTTCTGAGCGGTTTCACTGAAATCTACAAGGGTAGACAGCAGCACTTCCAGGCGCTTTCTGATCAGAGCGGACCCAGGGTTTAAGGCCTTGGAAAGGGCAGCAGCTGCTGTTGGAGATGGGCTTGGGTTGCTGGGACCTGGGGTTGTGAGGTTGAGCCCTGGTTGTCTCCAGGCAGGGTCGGGCGCCCTAGGCTCTGGGACCTCAGCTGCTCATCTACAATCCGGGCATTTCTCCCTCTCTTTCCTCCAGAGTGGGACTCCCTGGCTATGTGTGGCACTGCCCCTAATGACTGTGCATTCCCATTGCCCATGGTTGTCTCTGTACAAGGCCATCTGCAAGATGGGAAGGGGTGGCGTGGGGCCTGGGGGTGTCCTTCTAGCTGGATGGCACCTTTATTCCTCTTGGTTGGTGGCTTTTGATGCTTCTGGCTTTCCTCACCTTTGGTGTCAGAAGGATCCAAACAGTGACCATCCACAGTTTTGCCTGTTTCTCTCCTTACTTCACTTCCTTCTGCTCCTAAGCTCTGATTGCCCTGCATAGCCCTGTGTTTCCTAACTGAACACCTTCTCAAAGCTTAAGGCACTTAAAAGTAAGGCTCAGAGTCTAAACACTTTACTAGATGGATGGCTGAATAAAACAAATAAATGCCCAAACCCTTACCATGTGATACCGAGACAAGGGAGAGACGCTGGGATGACCAGATGGGACCTGAGATGATGCTCAGAATTGTCCTGCAGCACACGGAGGGGCCAGTTTACAAGGCTGGACTTGGGCTTTTAGACTCGAAGATGGTCTGAAAGCATGGCACACGGCCATTCTGGTTTTCACTTTCAGGACAGGTGTTGAGTGAATTTCCTGGGATATTCAACCCTTTCATGAAAAGTAGACTTTGTGTTGAATAACTTTGCCCAACTGGAGGCCAAAGTGAGTGTTGAGCACATTTTGTGGGGGAGGGGGCACTGAGCTAGGTTGTTTGCTGCGTTAGGTATATTAAATGCATTTGTAACTTACAATATTTTCAGCTTCTCTTTTCATTGCATGCAACATAACCCCCTCATAATTTGAGAAGCATCTGTACGTTATGGAAAAATCATATTCTGCTTCTTGAAAACATTTTGATTCAAATGAAATGAAAATTTTTTTAAAAATCACTTTATATGCTATAACTTTTGTAACATATTTAGGCTGTTTCTCATTTTTATGAATTATACTGCAATGGCCAGTTCTTTTTTTTTTTTTTTAACAGGCAGAGTGGACAGTGAGAGAGAGAGACAGAGAGGAAGGTCTTCCTTTTGCCATTGGTTCACCCTCCAATGGCCGCCGCGGCAGCCGGCGCACCGCGCGGATCCGATGGCAGGAGCCAGGTGCTTCTCCTGGTCTCCCATGCGGGTGCAGGGCCCAAGGACTTGGGCCATCCTCTGCTGCACTCCGGGGCCACAGCAGAGAGCTGGCCTGGAAGAGGGACAACCGGGACAGAATCCAGCGCCCTGACCGGGACTAGAACCCGGTGTGCTGGTGCCGCAGGCAGAGGATTAGCCTATTGAGCCACGGCACCGACCAGTTCTTTTCTTCTTTTAACTATAGCCCTAGGAATCAAATTTCCTTTCCATAAGAGGCAGGCTGATTTCTAATGCTAGCAAGCATGAATATTGTTCATTAGTCTTCTAAATACCTTGCCTCTGGAAAGGTTTCTGAAGGTCCACAGATTTCTGTTAAGATTTCTGAAGGTGCTTTGGTGAGTTTGGAGTGCAGGAGTGAGTAGGAGTGTGTGACCTTGGTGAGGGGTAGAGTGGCCCCAGAGGGCAGCCCACCTCAATCGAGGCACAGTGCCTTCTTACAGAGCTGGCTTGGAAAGACTTTGAAGCCCCTTTTCTCATATTCTATGAAATAACGGGTCTTCAGTTGATTAGTGATGTCTGCTGTGAGAGCATGGTGTGGAAGTGGCATTTGCCCAGGAGTCACCATTCTTTATCTCCAGGAGAAGGAAGCTTGAAGGTTGTTGCAGCAGTCCTGGTGTGAATCGTGACTGTTAGTTTGCTTTCCCACAGCGTGGTGGTGTCTGGAGCTGTATGTGATGGCAGCCAAAAGTTTGTGGTCCTCAATTTCATCATTGTAGATTTAGATGTGATTAATAAATGTGACAGTGTACACAGCAGAGATCGGTATCCCAGAGTAAGTGGCTGTCCTCAGAGAATTGTATGACTGACTGTAAGTAATAATGCGTGTGGGAGGAATATCATAAGGGATCCATTTCCCAAAAAGTGGATGGAACCAACTGCCATACCTCAGTATGTAGGAAGGATCTTAAGAACAGTGTAGGGCTGATGCTGTGCCGTAGCGGGTAAAGCCACTGCGTGCAGTACCGGCATCCCATAGGCGCCGGTTTGAGTCCCGGCTGTTCCACTTTTGATCCAGCTCTCTGCTATGGGCCTGGGAAAGCAGTGGAGAATGCCCCAAATCCTTGGGCCCCTGCGCCCACATGGGAGACCCACAGGAAGCTCCTGGCTCCTGGCTTTGGATCAGCCCAGCTCTGGCCATTGCAGCCAGTTGGGGAGTGAACCAGCAGATAGAAGACCTCTCTCGCTCTTGCTCTCGCTCTTGCACTCACTCTCGCTCTGCCTTTACCGCTTTGTAACGCTGCCTTTCAAATACATGCATAAATTTAAAAAAAAAAAAAAACCCAGTGTATATGATGAACCAACTCTGCATGGATTTCAAGAATTTTGCAGCAAAGTAAGCTTATCCTTTAGTTCAGTTTGCTGTGAGCTCTCTGAAGTCTGAAGTCGCCTTGTGACGGTGCCACCTGAAGGACTGGGTGGAACTTCATGGCCGGCTTGTGGAATCAGTCAGCTGGTTTATTCTCACACTCCCCCGCCACAGCTTCACCACCACAGACAGCAGCTGCATCTCACAACAGCCGAGGCTGCCCCCAGGACCTCACCGTGCGAGAAGGAGCTGGACAGCAGCAATCAGAGTGTCCCTTGTGACTTCGAGGAGTTGGACTGTGTTTTTTTTTTTAAAGATTTCTTTTATTTATTTGAAAGAGTTACACACAGACAGAAGCAGAGGCAGAGAGAGAGAGAGAGAGAGAGAGATCGGTCTTCTGTCCGCTGGTTCACTCCTCAATTGGCCTCAACAGCCGGAGCTGCACCGATCCAATGCCAGGAGCCAGGAGCCAGGAGCTTCTTCCAGGTCTCCCACATGGGTGCAGGGGCCCAAGGACTTGAGCCATCTTCTACTGCTTTCCCAGGCCACAGCAGAGAGCTGGATCAGAAGTGGAACAGCCGGGTCTTGAACTGGCACCCATGTGGGATGCCAGCACTGCAGGTGGCAGCTTTACCTGCTACCCCACAGCACCAGCCCCATCTTAGTCTTGTAAAATGGAAAAATCACTGTTCATCGTTAAGAATATGCAGCCTTTTTAAAAACGGTGGGCAGCTGGACCCTCTTCTCTTGACTTTCCTAATGACCTCTCTCTTCAGAAGCCTTATTTTCCTCCCTGCTTCCCACCTCTGTCTTCACATGTGACAGTCTCAGCTCACTGAGTGCCTTCCTGCTTGTGTGTGTGTCACAGCCTGGTTGTTTCTGGCGTTCCAGGGTCAATGGGTTGCAGCAGGACAGGCCACGTGGGTGCTGAGGGCCTCCTAGACAGCCGGCCGTGCACGGGCCTCCCCTGGTGGCCAGCTGCGGTACAGCAGGCATCCTGGAGCAGGAGGTTCCAGCCCCAGAGTGCAGCCCAAGGCCGCTGGCCAGCAAGGATTATTTGGTTCTCTCTGTTAAAAACGTTTCCTTTTCTGAGACAAGCCAAGGCTTCCCCTGTTCTTTTATCCTTTTTTTTCTTTCCTACCAAATGTAGAAGAGAGAAATGCTGGGAGTAAAACTGTTAAAAAGCAGTGAGAGAGAGAGAGAGAGAGAGAGAGGAATAGAGTACATCTGACTAAACAATCTGAATCTGAGCAGGCTTGCTGCTCTGCTGTCCAGACAAGCAGGCTGGCCTTTGAGCTTGAGCCATTTTTAGGTGGCAAGGAGTGGGGCTGAATGGTTGCAAGGTGGCCTTTTGAGGGCCTTTTGAGAGTTGCTGTTGGCTGGCACCGCGTCTCACTAGGCTAATCCTCCACCTGCGGCACCGGCACCCTGGGTTCTAGTCCTGGTCGGGGCGCTGGATTCTGTCCCACTTGCCCCTCTTCCTGTCCAGCTCTCTGCTGTGGCCCGGGAGGGCAGTGGAGGATGGCCCAAGTGCTTGGGCTTTGCACCAGCATAGGAGACCAGGAGAAGCACCTGCTCCTGGCTTCGGATCAGTGTGGTGCGCCAGCCGCAGTGGCCATTGGAGGGTGAACCAATGGCAAAGGAAGACCTTTCTCTCTGTCTCTCTCTCTCTCTCACTGTCCACTCTGCCTGTCTAAAAAAAAAAAAAAGAGAGAGAGAGAGAGAGAGAGAGAGAGAGTTGCTGTTGCAGGCTGGCTCCTCTGAGCTGCTTCGCAGCTTGGGGTCCATAGTGTGCAGCTGGGCCCGTGGGTACAGTAAATGGACAGACTCCAAACGTACTTCCCACAGCAGTGCCCCAAGGGAGAAGGTGCGCCGGGGGCCAGAGCCTGCGTGCCCCTGCCTGAGGACTTTGCGAGCGAGGGCCTGTGGTTGGGAGGAGCTCATGGCGTTTCAGAGGAGCGGGTCTTAGCTCAGAGGTAGGGTTAGCCTGGGCTTCAGCCAAAAGCATACCAAGGAGACCAACAGAGGAACAAAGCTGGCAAGGTGAGGAGCTGGCACCAAGCTCTGGGTGCCTGGGTTCACTGCAGGTGGCACAGCCCCGCTCTGTCTTGCCCTGTGGTCCTAACCAACCCCAGCCGGGAGGGGGCCCATACCGCCCATCAGTGGGGTCTGGCCTGCTGTGGGCATGAAGAAGGTGGCATTGGTGAGCGCTCGGGTAATTGCAGGATGAGTGCATGAGCGCCGAGAAGGAGAGTTCATAAACTGCAATAAAGAGAATTCGAGAGTGAGCTGCAGGCTGCTGCTGGCAGGGGGCATTTTCCGTCTCTGCAGGGGCAGGGCAGCTGACAGAGTTGCTCAGCTTCTCATTTCTTGGAGTTGGCACGGACAAGAGGACGGCGAGGGTCTGCTCGTCCACAGCAGGGCTTAAAAGCCACTGAGATAAAAAGAACGGCGCCGTGGCTGGCGGGGTGGCGAGCGAACATGAGCTCGGAAGTGGCAGTGGCATCGATCGGACCCTGAGAGCAGCGGTTTAATTCTGCCCTCACCTCTTTGAACTCCATCATCGATTGGCACGCCGCAGGTAGCAGCTTGGGGCGGTGTTTTGTGAGGGCTCAGAGCTGGGGAGCTGGAGTCGGGGCTGGCTGCTGTGGGTGGGGGGGAACGAGTCCCGGAGAAGGAGGTTCTGGGTTGTGGCCCGCGCCAAGGCTCCCCATGCCCTTGGTTTGTCCCCCAAGCGTGGGAGCCACGGGCGTGCAGATGATCTGGATGCCCTGTGGGTTTTGCACATCTCTTCATGTTTCAGTATCTGTAGAAAAACGTATTGCTGTGAGTTTCAACATCTTCTCCTTGATCTTCTGGCCTTTGAAGTTTACACCTCCATGTAAGAGAACCCCATCGCCGTTTCTTCCTTCTCTCCTTAAGTATCAGTGTGCCTGGGTTCCCTTTAGCTTATAGATTGCGAAGCGTCTCCGTGGTTCTTTGCGATGAGAACACACCGAGGATGGTGTGCTGCGTAGCTCAAGTCTTTGACTCGTTCATCTCCAGTGTCACCGCTGCGCAGGAGCACAGCTCTCAGCTGCCGAGAGCAGGGCATTGCTCTGCCTTGTTCTGCCGTGTGGGCAATTTCCCGGCTTCTCTTAGCACTCCTCTTTTGAATTTTTAATTTCTACCACCGGATTTTCGATTTCTAAGAGGTTGGATCCTGGTCTCCGAGGGATCTCTGAAAACAGCAGCCTGCTCTTTAGTTCCTGTGCTGTTGATGTCGGGTGTTTTCTCAGCTGAGTGCTTCATTTTAAGATTAAAATGCACATTGGATGCTGTGTGTGCCCTGGGGCTCTCCAGCTGCTACACGTGGGACCTTTCACTGGGGGTCCCCAAACATGAGGTCCCTCCAACAGGTCATGGACAAAATGGTTTATTTCAGTGCAACAGTTTTTGATAAGCGTGTACTTATCCATGCATGGGGGGGGGGGGAGTCTTCAAAAGTTCATGGGAAGTGAATAAAAGGAAGAAACTCTGTATGGATTTCAACATTTTCTGCATCAAAACAAACTGACCTCTTAATTGCTTCTTCCATGAACTTTTTGGACCACCCTCATCAGGCTCCGTGAGGCTCTTTGTTTTTCCCAGGGAGGAGCTGAGTGGCACCCAGCCTAGCCTCTCCCTTAGCCGTGTCTGATGTCCTGAAGCCCAGCCCCTGTGCGATGCAGGTGTCCTGGAATTTGGGGGGTGCTGTGACCCGGGGCACCCAGATCAGTCTTCATGCGGCCTTTCAGCTGGTCCTGTTAGCCCTGCCCCCCAGCTCTTGCTGTTTGCGGGGTGCCCGGGTGGGAGCTGACTTGCTGTGTGTTGGCTGCCCTCCCTGTTGGCACTGGGCTTTTAGCTGCTGCTGTGCCAGGCACTGCGTGTCCTCCTGGATTTCGTTGCTATCACTTGTCTGAGGTGTCTTTTCTGTCTCTTTGACCTTGTGAATTTCTGTCTTTTTTTTTTAAACCATTTTTTAAGAAGGCTTATTTATTTAAAAGGCAGACTGACAGAGATCTTCCATTCACTGATTCACTCCTCAGATGGTCACAACAGCCTGGGGTGGTTGAAGCCAGGAACCTGCAACTCCATCCGGTTCTTCCACATGCTTGGCAGGGGCCCAGGTACTTGGGACATGACGCGCTGCTTTCCCAAGCACATTAGCAGGGAGCTGGATTGGAAGTGGAGCAGCTGGGACTTGAACTGGTGCTTTGGTGGGATGCCTGTGTTACAGGAGGCAGCTTAACCTACTGCACCAGAATGCCAGCCCCTCTTAAATCATCATATAAAGGTTTTGGAAGGGAGTGGATATAAGCCCATATATTCAGTTTCCCGAGTATAACTGGACCCTTGTCCCAGTCAGCGTTAAGGGGAGCAATGTCTGAGAGGACCTTTATCTAAGCGAAACCAGAGGTTATTGTCCAACCATCAGGTCCTGAACAGAGCATGTGGGAGATGTTGAAATTAAAATTCATAGATCTGGTTGGGTGACACCTAGAGAAATACATTGTGCTATTTTTTGGCTGCTAATAAAGTTCGGACCAAACCGATTCTGTTTCTACAACACAGTGTGATATGTTTCCCTACTTCTTCCCTTAGCCCCTCCCCAAATATCTAAATTTTGAGAAATACATGTATGATGAACATGCTTGTTCAAGGCTAATTATTGTTTACAAGATTTATTTATTGATTTATTTGAAAAAGTGACAGAGACAAGGGTGGGGGGAGAGAGAGAGAACAAATCTTCCACCTGTTGGTTCATTCTCCAAATGCCTGCAATAGCCAGGGTTGGGCCAGGCTGAAGCCAAGAGCCCAACGCTACATCCAGGTCACTCACATGAGTGGCAGGGACCCAAGTACTTGAGCCACCCTCTATTGTATTCCCAGGTGAACCAGAAGGCAGCTGGGTCTGGGATGGGCACTGTGACGTGGGGTGCAGCCAGGAGGAGCCCTCGTGGCCTCCGCTGCTGGGCTCCGACCAGCTCCGAGACCTCACTGTGCCTGCCCACCCCTTGTTGTGTTCCCAGGTGAATCAGGAGGCAGCCGGGTCTGGGATGGGCACTGTGACGTGGGTTACAGCGGGAGGAGCCCACATGGCCTCCACTGCTGGGCTCCGACCAGCTCCGAGACCTCACTGTGCCTGCCCACCCCCTTGTTGTGTTCCCAGGTGAATCAGGAGGCAGCCGGGTCTGGGATGGGCACTGTGACGTGGGTTACAGTGGGAGGAGCCCACATGGCCTCCGCTGCTGGGCTCCGACCAGCTCCGAGACCTCACTGTGCCTGCCTTCTTTTCTAGGACACCGGGGTTGGGAAATCGAGCATCGTGTGTCGCTTTGTGCAGGATCACTTTGACCACAACATCAGCCCTACCATCGGGTAAGTCCCTTCAGGGTGCTAGGGGAGGTCCCTGGGGCTGGGCCGGAGCCTTCCGCAGGGCCACAGTGTCATCCCAGAGAGTGCGCATCCATCCCACCTCGAGCGAAGCCCTAGGGGTCTAGGGTTTTCCAAGCCCTATGTCCCGGCTGCTGTCCCTTCACGCTGTAGCCTAAGGCCGCTTCCCTGGTCTCAAGAGCATTGTCCTGCAAGTCACGCCAGCTGTGTTTCTGGAGGGAAAATGATACAGAGGGCAGACCCCGCCACCCCCGCCATGTCCCTGCCTTAAGTTGCCTGCCAGTATAGGCAGCTTGTGTCACAGGCACACCCAGCACACACCCAACTTGGGAGTCAATGCAGGTGAGGCCACGCTGGCTCGGAGCACGCCCTGTGCTCCCACCTGGAAGTGTGCCAGCCCTGGGAGAATGCCAGAGGCTATAAAGCACCATGGTGTCAGCATCACAAGAGTTCCCTCTTATCACCTCTCTGACTCAGAGCGAACATCTTGGCTCTGCTGTGCAAGCGGATTGTGCTGACATCTGGAACATGGTGTGTGTGCGTGTGTGTGTACGTGTGTGCGAGTGCGCTTGCATGTGTGTGTGCACATGTGTCTCCCTGTTTCAACCCTTCAAAGAGGCCATGTTGTTCTCCGCCAGACTGAGTTTTCCCCAGATCATGAAGTGGGTTCCGTGTTGCCAGCATGCCCTCTGCTCTGGAAGGAATTAATAATTTTTTTAGATTTTTATTTATTTATTTGAGAGGTAGAATTACAGACAGTGAGAAGGAGAGACAGAGAGAAAGGTCTTCCTTCCATTGGTTCACTCCCTAAATGGCTGCAACGGCTGGAGCTGCACTGATCTGAAGCCAGGAGCCAGGTGTTTCTTCCTAGTTTCCCACACGGGTACAGGGGCCCAAGCACCTGGGCCATCCTCCGCTGCCTTCCCGGGTTACAGCAGAGAGCTGGAATGGAAGAGGAGCAACCGGGACTAGAACTCAGCACCCATATGGGATGCCGGTGCCGCAGGCGGAGGATTAACCTACTGCGCCATGGCGCTGGCCCCCTGGAAGGAATTCTGTATGAAGAAAATGTCCAAGGGTCTTGGGATCTAAGGTCCTGTGAAGACTAAAAACAGCAGCCCACCAGAGGAGCAGAGTGTCATAGTCCCCTTGCAAATACGGATCACCTTGTCGTTAGCGGCAAGAATATGGAGGTGAAGGGGAGGTCTGTGTGTGTGTGGTCTATATGTGTGTGTATGGGAGTCTGTGAGGGGTCTCTGTGTGTGTGCAAGTCTAGGTATGTGAGTCTATGTATGTGTGTATGGGTCTACAAGCCTCTGTGTGTGGGGTCTGTGTGTGTAGGGGATCTGGGAGTATGTGTGTATATGTGTGTGTGTCTGTAGGTGGTCTGTGTGTTTGTGTATATGTGTGTGTATGTGTCTGTGTGAGAGGGGACATGGGAGTGTGTGTGTCTATGTGTGTGTGTGTGGGGGGACCTCTGCGTGTATGTGGCGGGGGCTGTGTATGAAGGGCGGACCCCACCCCCACGGCTTTTCCTCACAGCCCAGGGGGTCTCCAGGGGCAGTTTCATGGTGTGTGGCTCCTGCGTCACACAGCGCAGGCACTGGCCCGTTTCACAGAGAGAGCACTGATCCTGCGTCACACAGCGCAGGCACTGGCCCGTTTCACAGAGAGAGCACTGATCCTGCGTCACACAGCGCAGGCACTGGCCCGTTTCACAGAGAGAGCACTGATCCTGCGTCACACAGCGCAGGCACTGGCCCGTTTCACAGAGAGCGCACTGATCCTGCGTCACACAGCGCAGGCTCTGGCCCGTTTCACAGAGAGAGCACTGATCCTGCGTCACACAGCGCAGGCACTGGCCCGTTTCACAGAGAGAGCACTGATCCTGCGTCACACAGCGCAGGCTCTGGCCCGTTTCACAGAGAGAGCACTGATCCTGCGTCACACAGCGCAGGCACTGGCCCGTTTCACAGAGAGAGCACTGATCCTGCGTCACACAGCGCAGGCTCTGGCCCGTTTCACAGAGAGAGCACTGATCCTGCGTCACACAGCGCAGGCACTGGCCCGTTTCACAGAGAGAGCACTGATCCTGCGTCACACAGCGCAGGCACTGGCCCGTTTCACAGAGAGAGCACTGATCCTGCGTCACACAGCGCAGGCTCTGGCCTGTTTCACAGAGGGAGCACTGATCCTGCGTCACACAGCGCAGGCACTGGCCCGTTTCACAGAGAGAGCACTGATCCTGCGTCACACAGCGCAGGCTCTGGCCCGTTTCACAGAGAGAGCACTGATCCTGCGTCACACAGCGCAGGCACTAGCCCGTTTCACAGAGGGAGCACTGATCCTGCGTCACACAGCGCAGGCACTAGCCCGTTTCACAGAGGGAGCACTGATCCTGTGTCACACAGCGCAGGCACTGGCCTGTTTCACAGAGAGAGCACTGATCCTGCGTCACACAGCGCAGGCACTAGCCCGTTTCACAGAGAGCACTGAGGGACTTGGAGGTGTTCACCCACCCCGGACTGGGTCAGCTGCCTCTTCGACCTGACGCAGCAGCCCTCGGGCTCTCGGGAGCTTTTCTCTCCCTTCTCTGCGTGGCGGAGGGGTTGCACTGAAGTTCTCTATGCCTCTGAACGTCTAGGATTCCGAGACTCGAAGGCCTGCCCTCCTGCAGAGGAGAACTTTGTAAGGGCAAGGTTGAGACCTGACTGACTCCACTGCCTGTGTCTTGAATGAATGAGAACGTGACTTTGATCAAAGTGAAAACTATAACAAAATATTGATATAGTTGTCTACATAAGAATGTAAGCCTGTCTGGAAAAAATTCCCTGAACAAAGTTGAAGGACAGATGTTAAACTGCAAAAATATTATTTAAAATATATCATTAAAAAAGAGGAGTATGAAATACTCAAAAAATGAGGGAGAAGGGGATACCTGCCCCCATCAAAGGTAATGAACTTGAGATTTATGAGAGAAAAGTACAAGTGATCAACAAACACTAGAATGATATTGAGGCTTCTGTTAAGCATAGTGAAACAGGAGGGAGATACATTACATGTCATATTGGGAGACATTTGAAAGACTGATAGTGGTTGGAGACAAAGCCATTCTCCTACACTCCTGTGATGTGTAGGTTGTAGCTTGGCTATGTGAAAAAGGGAAGCATGTCTATTTTTTAAAAATTAAGTCTGAGGACATCGTTGTACAAGGACACAGGATGTCAGTACAAGGGTACTCACTGAATCATTGTCTAGTAAAGAATAGATAACCTGGGGCCAGTGCTGTGGCATAGCTGGTTCCCACACGAGTGCTGGTTCGAGTCCCGGCTGCTCCACTTCTAGTCCAGCTCCCTGCTAAAGCACCTGGGAAAGCAGTGGAGGATGGCCCAAGTTGTTGGGTCCCTGCACCCATGTGGGAGACCCAGAAGAGGCTCCTGGCTCCTGGCTTCGGCCTGGCCTAGCCTTTTGGGGAATAAACCAGCAGATGGAAGATCTCCCTCTCTCCCTATCTTTTCCTCTCTTTCTTTCTGTAACTCCGCCTTTCAGATGAGTAGATAAATCTTTAAAAAAAAGAAGAAGAAGAAAATAACCTAACTGTGCTTCACTGGATTATTGAATAAATCCACACAGGGTTTATAATATTCTGTCATTTTATTTTATTTATTTATGTTATATGTTGTATTTATTAGAGAGATAGGTAGAGAGAGAGAGAGAGAGCGAGCAAGCAAGCTCCTGCCCATTGGTTTCCTCCCCAAATATCCACAGCAGCCAGGACTGCACCGAGGCTGGGGTTGGGAGCTGGGTCCCAATGGCTTGTGTATGTGACAGGGATCCAACCTCCTACCTGAGCCATCACTGCTGGCCTCCCAGGATCCTCAACAGCAGGAATCTGGAATCAGGAGTGGGGCCAGGACTTGAACCCAGGCACTCCAGCATGGGATGTAGGCATCTTAACCGCTAAGCCAAATAGCATATGAGACCAAAGAGTGACACTGACCCATGTTCATAATCCCCAGAGAAGGAAAGATGTTGCTGTTATATGCAGGTCTGTCTGTTTCTCTGTCTCTCTCTGCTGCATTGGCTTTCAAATGAATAAAAATAAATAAATGAAAGTTTAAAAAATTGTGAGGGACTTAAGCCAATGTATTGGCAGTGTCTGGAGCTAGGTGGTGAAATGGTGGTTGATTTTTATTTCCTTTCTTTTTTCATTTTTGTTGTGTGTGTGTATGTGTGTGTGTGTGTGTGTGTGTGTGTGTCTATAAAGGAAAAATGCTATTTCCAGTTTTGGAATATATTTGTTTTTATTAGTAGTCTTAGATGTATATTTTAAGCCCTTTTAAAGAAATAAGAGATATGATTTGATAATATTTTATTGTATCACTTAGTAAAATACTTAGAGGCCAGTGCTGTGGCATAGCAGGTAAAGCCACTGCCTGTAGCACCAGCATCCCATATGGGCCCTGGTTTGAGACCTGGCTGCTCCACTTCCAATCCAGCTCTCTGCTCTGGCCTGGGAAAGCAGTAGAAGATGGCCCCTGTACCCACATGGGAGACCTGGAAAAAGCTCCTGGCTCCTGGCTTCGGATTGGCGCAGCTCTGGCTGTGGCAGCCATTTGGGGAGTGAACTAGAGGATGGAAGACCTCTCTCTCTTTCTCTCTCTGCCTGCCTCTGCCTCTTTAACTCTACCTTTCACATAAATAAATAAGTAAATCTTAAAAAGAGAGAGAGAGAGAGAAATTCCTAGAATGTCCATTTCCTGCAAGTGCAGATGAATAAGTAGACCTCTGTGTTTGCCTTTGGTGTGTGTGTGATGTGCGACCACAAGGGCTTACGCTTTGCTACTTGGGCTCTCCGTGGTTTTTCTCTTACTTCTGAGAGAAGTCGTATGACTGTGTTGAGTGCTGGTGAGAGCCGGGTGCAGCTGTGACCTGGACTAGGTGGGCCAGGCTGGACCGCGTGTGAAAGGACAGGGGATGCATCCTGACGCTGGGTCCCTCAGAACCCCAGTCTGTGTCTCCCGAAAGTAAGACTATAAAGAGGGCACCAGGACTGTACTTCAAACAGGAATTTGATTTAGTGGTGATTGCTCAGAATCCAAGTTTAAATTTCCTCCAGTTGTCCCTAAAAGTTCTTTTAAAGCTGTTTCTGCCCTCCTCCAGGATCCGGTCTAGACGCACAGTCTGCACTTGCTGTTTAATGTAGATTCCCTTTCAATCTGGATTCTAGAAAAATCTCCCTGCCTTTAGTTTGCCTCAGTTGAAGCCGAGTGTCTTGTAGATCCTGCACGTGTTTGATGGGATGAGCCCATTTTCTGTTGCTATAACAAAAACACAGGACTGAGTGATACGTGTGGAAGAGATTTATTTGACTCAGAGTTGTGGAGGCCCCACAATGGCAGGGGTGCAAGCAGAAGAGAACACACGATGAGCCTGGAAGCCATGGGGTTCAGAGGTCAGGCTCCTTCTTTGGTAATAATACATTCTCCTGGAACTTACAGTGGGGGTCCCACCCGGAGCTCCCTTAATCCCTTCCGAGGATATGGCCCCCATGACCTAACCCCCTCCCCCTAGGCCCCAGCTCTTAAAGATTCTGCCATCTCTTAATACTGCCATCCTGAGGACCAGCCCCTCAGCTCATGAACCCTTGTGGAGACAGACTCCATCCAAGCCATTGAATTCTGGCCGCAGGAGGCCTCCTATCGCAGGATGCCAGTCGCCCTGCCATTGGGGGTACTTGCCATGAATGACAACCTTCATCTCATGGTAGAGAAGTCAAGGCTATTCAAGATTCCTCTACTGGATTTTTACACTTTTCATGGCATAAAGGAAAATTCAGTAAGAAGAAATATGCTTAAAAGACAATAGCAAGTGTTTTACCATTATGGAGACTTTAAAAATCTTTCTTTTCTGTAGTGAAAACATAGATTTTTTGTTGTTGTTGTTAAGCCACCAATCTTTATCCTTGCATTTAGGCAAGTGGGTTAGGACTTGGATACAGGATTCTGTTGGTTGTGTCTAGTGTTAAATTCGTATCAGCAAAGGTCAATATGTACCACTGCAAGGTCAAACCCATAACACTTCCGATACCAGCTGCTATTGTCACTCATAATTGCTGTAATATCAAGTGTTTAATATCTAGGATTATATTCCTTCCTGATACCTGAGGAGTATTATCTCGGATCCATTGGAACTGTTTTTGGAAGCAGTCCTTCTAAATGCAATTCTTTGTTCTGTTTTCAGTCCACTCCAGTTGCACTAGCAGAAAACTCAATGTTTTCTTTGGGCTAGCTAACAGCCCTCTCTCCTCCCAGTGGCTCCCTAAGGACAGGGGCTGTTAGACTCCTGATGGGACGTAATGGTAACTCGCTTGATCCACGAATCTCTTTAAGGAGCAACTAGTAACAGGAGATGTGAACTCTCTTTTTCAGGGCGTCTTTTATGACCAAAACTGTGCCTTGTGGAAATGAACTTCACAAATTCCTCATCTGGGACACGGCTGGTCAGGAGCGGGTGAGTGTACAGGGAAAACACGGAGACTGGATCTGGAACTGGATGCCAGTGCCAGACCTGCAGCTGGAAGTCATTTAAGCTGAAGGAAATGTAGTTGTTGGCCACTTGAAGAACAGTCTAAACGTTCAAGGTCCCCAAATGCATTGTCAAAGGTGCCCATGCAATTGCAGTTGCGTTCTAATTTATTGGCTTCCCTGTGTAGGCAGAACCATCTGCCTGCCTTCCCCCACTGGTGGCAAGGATGGCCCCATCAGCAACTCCACCTACCTTTTGCCACTTTAGCAGCTCCACAGAGGGGAGTCTGAGTCTGTGGATTCTCATTGCCCTGCTTCGGGTCAGACATCTACTCCTGCAGGGAACCAGGTACAGTCTGCAGGGGATTTGGTGCCTCTAGTGGTGAGGCAGGTAATGCACTTCCTTCTGACTTCTGGAGGTAGCAGCCCCTGGGGAACTACACTGATTGGAAGTCAGGGAAACTTTGTCCCTGCAGGAAATCCTGGGTTCTCTTCCTGGAAAGTGAGGGAGTGGGTGTTGGGTTTCCAGAAACAGACTCCATCACTCTTACTCTTAGTTTTTTTTATTTGTTGAACATGTCTATAGAGAAGTTTACATATTTAAGAAACTCATGGTTTTAGATTCTAAAAAGGGGCGGGGTGGGGAGCATTGTACCCCACAGGTTTTGTGTGTGACAGGGTGTTTGTGCAGTAACGACTGGAGTGTGTATTAGCAAAGCTGAAAGGGGCAGTCAGGAACAATGAAACAGAGACAACCAGTTCCTTGTCTTAACCTACAGCTTTCAGCCTGATCAAAGCTTCCGTCAAAGCTGATAATTGTGGAGTAAAGTTGGTTGAGATTTTCCGTGTCTGACCCAAACTCAGCTGTCACCTACTCCACCTACCCTTTTTAAAATGGCAACAGCTCCCTTCCCCACCCTACCCCACTCACTTCCTGCTTTATTTTTCTCTGCACTCTGACCCTCTGCTAATAGACGGGTACCATTTATTTTACTAATTGTCTCTCTCTCGGAAAAAAAAAAGAATTCAGGGTTCAGGATGATCTGCGATTTTCATTGTTTGCTCCCAGCTAATCAAGTGTTACTTCATATGCTTTTCATGTTATTATGTATCCTCTTTTTAAGTGAAAGTTTCAATATTTATAAATTAAGGCATTTTTAAAGTACTTTTTTTAAAAAAGAGGATGACTCTTCTGGCCTGCAACTGCTAACCTGTTTCAGGTGTCTCCTGTTTTGTTGTAAAATTGAGGGCACAGACGGTTGCACACAGAAGCAGCCACCGGGGCCACTTCTTTAACTCTGTTAGTGAGCTGCGCCTGCTGATTCCTGAAATGAGGCAGCAGATTCCAGGGAAAATAGCATTTCAGGGAGCTCACGTCATTACCTGTGACCACAGGTGCTCCTTAGAGTTGATCTACTTCTTTAAAAAGAAAAATTATTTATTTGAAAGTCACAGGGACTGACCTGTGTTCTGTTTTTCTTATCTGGGTTGTTAGGGAGACCGCAGCAGAGCCCGCCTTGCCCCCCCCCCCCCCCCGCTCTTCCAGCTCCTTCCAGGAGGTAGTGGCTTTTGCAGCTGCTTTCAGAGAGCACTGTTGTACAGAGAGCTGGCTTGGTGTTCACAGCGCTCCCACTGCCTGCTGCCTTGCTGTGTCCCATCGTTGTTCTGAGTGCCTTCTGTGTACCACGTATGTGTGTCTAGCCCTCTCCAAGCACTGTGAGGTGGGGGCTTACAGGAGAGGCCATCGAGGCACAGAAAGGCCAAGTAACTTGCTCAGAGTTGCACAGCGAATAGGGAACATCCTTGAAATTTGAATCCTGCAGTCTGGGCTCTGAGCTTTGTAGTTTTGTTTTGGTAGAAAAATCACACAGACGTTACAGATTGGAGGTAAAAATTATCTACACTCTCACCACCCAGTTATTTCCACTTAACACTAAATGACCGTTCTTCAGATATTTGTGTGTATTGACTATATCAACGGTACCACGACCTTTATAATGGACTGTTTTTATTTGATTATACAGCGATACTGTGGAGAGATTTCTGTGTGATAGAGTGTTTAACGTTTGCTTGCATATCCCAATATAATATTCCAGCAGCTGACTTCCTGTGATGGGACTTGATTCTCTGCTGAAATGACTACAGAAGTTTGGCCCATTTATTGTCTCAAAGAAAAACTAGCCATGGCAAGTTTTCAGATGAGTGGGTCTCTAGTTTTAAGTGCTTTTCCTAAACTTGTGACCATCGAGGCTGTGGAGATCTGTGACTGTATTTCAGAGTGCTCGTGTAGATAGTACAAGGCGAGACTACAGCAGTGCTACTCAACCTCGATACTCTGGGGAAGAGGGGTTTCGTGTTGGATAACAACATCAGGTGATTACAGGTTCTGGTGACGATTCCGTTTTTAGAATCTGGATTTGCGGGTAGTGTCAGGTCCTCAGTTCCGTGGCCTGTGTGATCCTCCCATCCCTCTCTAATCCTGGAAGGACCGGGTGAGTCATCCACAGGCTGTCCTTGTGCCCTGTCCCTCGGTGGAGTCTCCCATCTCTCCAGGGATGGCAGGTTTCCATTGTTCCTGGCAGCTTGGTGCTGGCTTTTAATTGTGCTTGTAATGTTGTGGCCTAATGTTTGAGCTAAAAATAAATTCCCTGCTGTGGTTCATGCCTATTGCTATTTGTTCTGTCTCATTAATTACTGGAGTCCCCTGAATTTGATTATCCCTCCTTATCTCTGTAGACATCAGGTTTTCATGATTTTTAAACAATCTCTTTGGGCTTATGCTTGACAATATAAAGACATAGAGCTCTGGGCCCTCAAAGGGGGATGACGCTCAGCTCGGAGCTTTGTGCATGCTCACGACTCAATATGCATTTGTTTGTGGCATGATTGCACTGAGTTCTGCCAACCATACATAGCATTCTCTTTAATGCCCTACTTACCGGGTACTAATTCTGGCCTAGGTTTGTGGCACAAATTTGTACTCTGGAGACATTGCTTTTCCCACTGGAACTGTAAAAGGATCTGCCTCCTGTCTTCCTTTGATGCGCCTGAACTGTGCTCTCTTGTAGTCACCCTTCACCCGCGTATCGTGGGCCTGCCGTCTCATTCTTTCAGCGGCTATGTGGTCGCCTCTGTAGAGAAGGCTTTGCAGGGACAACAGCCATTTCCCACCTGGCTTGAATCCAGTGTGCTAGAAGCTTAACGTTTTGAGGATTTGTGTATCACAAGGGCGGTGAGAGAGAAGCGTGCCGTTGGCTGCCCCGTTGGACAATCAGGGTAGGCTTTGTGAGGTTTTGATCTTGACCCCCGTGGATGGATTACTGTGCTGGCTTCTCGTGCTTTGCGTCGGGCTGTGAAGAGAACAGAGGCAGACAGGTGGGCTGTGTGGAGGAGCCACAGCCCAGAGTGGTGCCTGGGAGTTACCTGCCCACTCCGCCTCCACCTCCCATCCGCCAGGTTTGTGATGGGGAGTTGACACTTGAACTATGTCCATAGTCTCTCTTAAGAGTTTCCTTTGAACTTCCTTTGTTATTTTTCTACTAAAGCTGGGAAATAATAGTATCTTCCTTGCTATTAAAGATATCATGTACATGAAGGTACTTCCAGAATTCATGGAAATGGAATTAAAAGATAACTTTATTTTGGTGTAAGCACTTCTGAAGTCTGTGCATAGTTTTTTCATAATATGCATGGTCCGTGAACTCTGAAGATCCCTCATATGGATGGATTTCAAAATCTTTTGCATCAAAATAAACTCAACTTTTAATCTCATTCCCCTGAGTTTTTTGAAGGATTCTCCTATAGGGTAGTAAGTCCAGTGGGTACCAATGTCTTCAGAACTCTGCAGCTGTCGCCACAATCAATTTATTTATTTACTTTACTTGAAAGTTTACTTGAAAGTCAGAGTTACAGGGGGACAGAGAGAGAGAAAGAGAGAGAGAGAGAGATCCATCTTCCATCTGCTGGCTCACTCCCCAGGTGGCTGCAATGACTGTGGCTTGGCCAGGCCAAAGCCAGGAGCCAGGAGCTTTGTGCAGGTCTCCATGCCACAGTCAGTTTTAGAGCCCTTTTAATCCCAGAATGAAACCCTGAACACATTGGCTGTGACTACCAGTTCTCCCACAAGACCCTCTAGTCCTAGGCTGTTTTCCATCTCAAGATTGTCCTCATCTGGACATTTCATATAAAGAGAATCATACAACTTGCAACTTTTTGGGACTGTCTTCTCTCAGCATAGTATTATCAAGATTCATGGACCAGTACTTCTTTCCTTTTGATGGCTAAACAATGTTCTGTTGTATGGGTGTTTCCTATTTTGTTCTCCCATTTATCAGGTGATGAAGGTCTCGGTTATCTCTACTTTTTGGCTATTTTGACGTTTGTGTAAGTTCTTATGTGGATGTAGGTCTTTTGGATCTCTTGAGCATATATCCAGGAGTGGAATTGGTGGGTCATCTGGTAATGGTGTGGTTTGTGGTTACAAGAAATGCAAAGCGGTTTTCCAGAGGGACAGTACTGTTTTACATTGCCACTTGCAGTTTAAGAGTTTTCAATTTTTCCATTTTCTCGTCGACCCTTGTGTTTGCCTAGCCTGAGGTCATGAAGATTTACTCTTGTGATCTCTTTAAAGAGTTTTGTAGTTTGGGCTCCTATTTTTAGTTCTATGATCCATTGAGCATTAATTTTTGGGTATCTTGTGAGGAAGAGATATGATTTTATTCCTTGCATGTGGCTATCTTGTTGCTCCAACACAGTTTACTGGAGAGAGCTAGTTTTTGCAGTTAATTGTCTCGGCACCTTGCTGAGAATCGGTTGACGGTGACCGCGTGGCTTTCATTCTGGACCCTCAGTTCTAGTCCTTTGATCTGAATTGTCATCTTTATGCCAGGACCACATTCTCCTGATGGCTCTCGCTTTGTAATGAATTTTGAAATTGGGAATTGTGTTTGTCTCTTTCAAGATTATTTTGGCCATTCTGGGTCCCCTGCATCATTTCCACATGAATTTCAGGAGCAGCTTGTTAATTTTTACCAAATAAAAAAATTCAGCTGGGATCATGATAGGGATTACCGGAAATCTGTAGATGAAGTTGGGTTACCTGCTTTTTAACCCTTCATGTTATAAATGGTAAGCAAGTTGCCAGCTGTCTTTCACCTGTTTAAAGATTGCTTGTGGACTAGAAATGCAGTGTTGATCTCTGAGAAAGAATTCTAAATAAGAATTGAATCTTTGGGGCCGGCACTGTGGCGCTGTGGCTAAAGCCCTGGCCTGTGGTGCCAGCATCCCATATGGGCGCCAGTTTGAGTCCCTGCTGCTCCACTTCTGATCCAGCTCCCTGCTAATGTGTCTGGGAAAGCAGCAGAGGGTGGCCCAAATCCTCCCAGTGAGAGACTCAGAAAAAGCTCCTGGTTCTTGGCTTTGGATCAGCCTAGTTCTGGCTGTTGCAGCCATTTGGGGAGTGAACCAGCAGATGGAAGACCTCTCTCTCAGTCTGTACCTCTCTCTGTAACTCTGCTTCTCCAACAAATAAAATAAATCTTTTTTTAAAAAAAGGAATTAAATCTTCTAATTGTCTTCCTTACACAAAGTTCATATAGAATCTTAAACAAGGCTATGCTTGTGAGGTGGTCACTTACAATTTGGCAAATCATTATTAACCTTGAAATATCTGGTATGTGACTAACTTATGTTTTTTAGAAGAAGGACTTTATCTTCAAGGTAATATTTTGCAACTGATTTAGTTTTCTTTCAGTAGTATTATCTAACATAGGATCAGACCTTATTACTTAATACATAATGCTGAAGAGAATGTGGAAATATTCTGAAACCCACTGGCCAAGTTACAAGCTTGTAACTTGCTTATCGCTTACAGCATAAAGGTCCCAAAGGCAGCTAACCCCGAGTCCTCTACAGATTTCACGTGATCGCTATTAAAATCCCAGCTGAATTTTTCTGGTAAACAATTAACAAGCTGATCGTGTGATTCGTGTGGAAATCCAGGAGACCCAGAATAGCCAAAACAGTCTTGAAAAAGAGGGACACAATTCCCAATTTCAAAACCCACTACCAAAGCTTACACCCTGTTCCTGGTTGGTGTGTGTACTTTTTTTCCCCCAACTGTAAGATATCTCAAGCCTTCCAGAGAGTTGCAGAAGACAATGTGAAAAGCAGCTGTACCTGTACTAAGCCTGTTTAATCGTCCCTTGTTCCTTCTGTCCAGAGTTTCCCTAAAACGCTGGGTGCCCAAGAACAGGGGACAGCCACACTTGCATCCCGCAGGAGCCGACAGTTTCATGGATGGATTCGGGAAGTTTGGGCGCCCTTTGCTGTTTAGCCACGCTGCGTGTTCACTTGCTGCGGGTTAAGTTTGCCAGCAGCTGCCCAGCTGCCTGCCACACTTTGCGGGATCAGGTGGCTGGAGACCCATGCTCTGAGTGGCAGGACGCGCTGTGCAGGGCTGTGGCGTGAATGCTGGGTCTGAGTGGCCCTGGGGAAGGGGTATGGGACAGGAGGCCAGCACATATCTGAGGTCAAGTTCAGGCTCTCCAAACAGGAAAAGGAACGCTGCTGTTCTCCGTCCTCTTTCTTCGGGGCCCCAGGGTCTGTGGCCAATACAGTGGCTCATTATTCATAGGCCGCTGCGGAAGCCAGAGGAGAATCTGACCTTCGGAAGTCCTTGAAGAATGGGGCCTCTTGTAGGCTCAGAGCAAGCCGCTCTGTGCTGCCTCGTTTGCTTGGCCTGCAGCATAGGAAGTCCATAGGCTGCACCGGCAGCCAGCACCACACCCCAGAACCCTGCTCCCAGGCTGGCCGGGGAGGGGGCGGCACCTGGCCCCCAGCCCACCCGAGAGCTCTTTTCCAAGGAATTCCCGTGAATGGGGGAGGGGAAAGAGTCAGTGCACTTTTTTGCTCCGTGCCCTCTCCTTGTCACGAAGGAACCTGCTTTCAACTGGTGCAAAGCGAGGGAAGTGTCCCCTCCGCCTGCCCCCCAGGACCCTGTGGAAGAACACAGTGGGTGAAGGGCTGTGGCGAGCAGACAGGGTCATGCGGTTCCAGTGAGAACTCCCCGTAGGTCCCCCCCAACAAACCTTTCAGAAAGTTCCAGAATCCTCTGTGATGAAGAGCAAAGAGCTTTGCAGCCAAGAGGAGCAGCGAGTCCTGACTGTGGGTGCTGGATGCTGCGCGGGAGGAGAGGCGGCCACCAGGGCAGAGCTGGGAGCCTCGTGGCTCCCACGATTGCAGGGCTGTTGGGGCCAATCAGAGTTGAGCTGACACCCTCTTGGGTGTCAGGAGCCACGGACAGCAGAGAGAGAGGAAGGACCTGCCCAGGGCTGGGTGCAGTTTTGGAAGTCCCAGGGAAAATGTAGTCACATGCATGCCCTTAGCGAGGCACACGGCATTGAGGGGAAGCCATGGGGAGGTGGGGAGACTGAGGTTCAGCCCCTGGGAGGATGAGCGCCTCCTGCTCACACCTTGGCCCCAGATCTGCCTCCTGCTTCCTGTGGGCTCTGCTCTCTGTCCCCCTGTCCTCTCCGGTGGGTGTCCCCTCCTCCGTGTGCCATCATCTCCCTGGAGAGGTCTGTTCTGGAAGCCCTGAGGTGACCCCGCTAGAGGTTGGGCAGTGCCAAGTGTCTAGACCCAGAGCCGCTCATGGGAAGGCAGCCCAGCCCCAGCCTGCACTCCAGGGAGAGATGATGCTGTTAAAAGGCAGGGCTGCCGGCGCTGTGGCTCAACAGGCTAATCCTCTGCCTTGCGATGCCGGCACACCGGGTTCTAGTCCCAGTCGGGGCGCCGGATTCTGTCCCGGTTGCTCCTCTTCCAGGCCAGCTCTCTGCTGTGGCCCCAGAGTGCAGTGGAGGATGGCCCAAGTGCTTGGGCCCTGCACCCCATGGGAGACCAGGAGAAGCACCTGGCTCCTGCCATCGGATCAGCGCGGTGCGCCGGCCGCGGCAGCCATTGGAGGGTGAACCAACAGCAAAGGAAGACCTTTCTCTCTGTCTCTCTCTCTCTCTCACTGTCCACTCTGCCTGTCAAAAAAAAAAAGGCAGGGCCTAGTTTACCTCCCCACCTTCTGTTACCTGTTGGCTGCTGTCATTGCCACCAACGTAGAGACTTGAAACAGCACGGGTTTACTCTCTTACCGTTTTGATTGAAGGGCGAAGGTCTGAAATGGGTCTCACTGGGTGCAAACTGCAAGTGGCCGTCCGTGGATGTGGGCACACAGATCTGTTTCTTTGCTGGTTTCAGAGGCTGCCAGCGTTCTGTGGCTGGCAGCCCCTCCCCCTCCACACCCACAGAGTAGCATCCCCAGTAGCATCTCTGACGCACCCACCTCCCTCTTCCACTGCTAAGGCCCCGTGCGATGATGTGAGGGTCACCTGACCCAGCCCAGCTGAAGGTCGGTGAGAACTATGGCCTTGTTCCCTGAGTCATGGGTGACAGGGGCCAGGAGGTGGACATCTCTGGGGCCATTATTCTGTCCTGCACACTGGTTTCCCTGCTGGTTTGAACAGTGCCTGTCACATACCAAGTGTGCAATAGACACTGTCGAATGGATGGAAACATTGACTGTAAACCTGTGTGTTACTTACATCAACTTAAGGCCTAGCACATCTCAGAGGAGCCACTTGGGAGTGGGAAGAGCACGGAATTAGGAATTAAAGGACCTGTATTCTAGACTAATCCTGCCACTGAAGAGGTGTGTGTGTTTGGGCAGTTCCTCTAAGCATTCTGACCCTCAGTTTTCTCATCTGGAAAATGGGAACAATCCCGTCAACTCTACCTGCTTTCACAGGGTTATTGATTTGTCACATGTGGTCAGTCGTTAGATGTCTGTTGAGCCTGTGCTGTGTCCCTGTTAGGGCTCAAGGGAGGGTCCTGGAGGGATGTATGGGTGAAGTGAGGCATGTCTGATGAAGAGGGGCAAGGCGTCTGGGAAGGCCTGGAAGCTCCCGCAACTACTTGGCTAGGGAGCAGCAGCAGATAAGCAGGAGGGGGACTCGCGAAGGGGCCCAAGTCCTTAGACATCACAGCATGAGCTTGGATTTTTATAGTTAGTAGTTAGAAGGGTTTTGAACAGAGAAATGACACAATCTGGCATATTTAATATAAATCAGTCTGACGTGTGTTGAATGCAAGATGATGTCAAGGGCTGGCACTCTGGTGTAGAAGGTTGGACTACAGCCTGTGGCATCGGCATCCCATATGGACACTGGTTCGAGTCCCAGCTGCTCCTCTTCCCATCAAGGTCTCTGCTATGGCCTGGGAAAACAGTAGAAGATGGCCCAAGTCCTTGGACCCCTGCATTCGTGTGGGAGACCCGGAAGAAGCTCCTGGCTCCTGGCTTTGGCCTGGCCCAGCCCAGGCTGTTGCAGCCATTTGGGTAGTGAGCCAGCAAATGGAGGATCTCTCTTTCTTTCTCTCCTCTCTGTCTTTCCACCTTTCAAATAAATAAATAAATCTAAAAAAAAAAAAATAAAGATGATGTCAGCTGCCTGCTTCACGGCACTGCGTGGCAGGCCGGGGTGAGGAGCGGGCAGGCAGGAGCGGGGGTCTGGGGTCCGTGGAGGTCTTGAAGCCTCAGGAAAAGGTCCTGGAAGAGCACTGACCATGTGGTCTTGCGTGCGAGGGCACAGTCTGTGCAGAATGGAATTAAAAGAAGTTTATTGTGGTGCAAAGAATTTGCAAACTTTCCACATGAAGGATCCTCAAAAATGTCAGGGCAAATGGATTTATGAGAAAGCTGTGCATGGGTTTTGGATTTTTTTTTTTTTTGCACTAAAACATCCTTACCTTTTAATTCCATTTCCACAGACTTTTTGAAGTAACATTATGGGTATTTAAAACTTTCCACAATAAGAAGTTAAAAATATGTACATTGTATGATCTGTATAAATATCATAAAGCAATAGTCAAAAACAGGATCGGACTGGCTGCTGCTTGTCAGCTTGGAGGCCAGTGCACTAAGTGCCCTCATGGAAACTCCAGGACTGGCAGTTCAGGAAAGATGACCTCTGCTGAGGGACGGCGGGGAGGGAGGCGGGCGGAGGCAGAGCCATGGGGCCCTCTGAAGCCCCAGGAGCTGGGGCTGGTAGGTGCACAGAGAACAAAGTGCAGAGTCCAGGGTGCCCGGCGCGTCAGGGCGAGTGGAAACCCACACCTGCAGGCGCCTCCTTGTGATTCTGCGCTCTTCCTAGGTCTCCAAAGGGCTGCACCTACCAGAGCAGCTCCCAGGGAGCCTCCTTCTGTCCCCAGGCATGCATGGTCCTGGCTGCTGTTGGCCTGTTGTCCTGCTGTCCCAGTCTGCAGGGGCCTCGTCATGAATATAGCACACCTGTGTGTGGACCCAGACACCCTGAGCTTAGCTGGAAGAGAAGCAGAAACACATCCCGCCTTCTCTGGGGTTAGTGGCCCATGTGGTGACATTTTCCCCAAAAACGCAGAGCAGTGGCTGTGTGCAATGCAAAAAGAGGAGCACTGGGAATGGGGTCAGACTCAGGAAATCCCACTGCTTGCCTACAGATGGGGTATGAACTCACTGTCCTTGAGTAAGTTTGTGGGTGGGGAAGTCGGGTTTCTACAACATACGGAATCCTTAACTTCTGTTGTATACATTATTCCAGGGGTGGGAATATTTCAGTTCAACATGTCGTCTTTTAAGAGATGTGCCCTCCCCACAACACCTTTCTTATGTAAAGGTGTTTGGGTTTGTGTAGTATCATTTTCCAGGGAACAAAGTCTGCACCGCACCTTGTCCAAGAGGAGTCCAAGGTCATCTGGTCACCTCTTGAACTTGACTTTTGCATCCATGCTTGGTTCCCTGAGTGCTGAGAAAGCCTTTTGTCTTCAGTGACACACTAGGACAAAGAAGAAAGAAAAGGGAGAAGAGAAAGACACGCTCTGTTATTACATCATGTTAAACATTTAGAAAAATAGATTCAGAAAGAATAAAAGAAAGTGCCGGTCTGCCTGCAACACTATTGTTCAGAAATAACTGTTGCTAGTGGTTTGGCACATTATCTCACAGCCCCTTTTCTTAAAATTATTTTTATTTTAATTGCGCATATTTAGGGGTGCAGTGTGGCATTTCAGTACCTGTGTGCCATGCGTAGTGAGGAGATCAGGGTAACCCCCCCAGCCCTGTTTCTGCGCAGCTTTCCATACTGTTGGGTTGGAGGGCGCCTGAGCTGGCATATTAACTAGCCCTGTGCTTCTCTGCACGGGGAAAGTCGGAAGCTTTCTTCTGAATGGCACAGAGAGAACATTCAGTACAGTAACCTGCTTTTCCATTCAACTTCTGCCAGCTGAGAATGTCGGGAATGTCAGGAATTTTCTTCCACCACGTCCCTCTTTGTTTGACTCCCAAGGGCCCACTGGCTCTTTTGGGCCTCTGCCCTTGGCTGTCCCTTCTCCTTGGTGACTGTTTCCAGGGGAGGGTGAGATTTTCTGTTTTGTGCTGGCCTCTGAGGCAGTTCCCAGTCTGGTCGCAGATCAGCGTTGGCTCCCAGGCTGCCTCTGAGCCCCTCACCAGGGGACAGAGCGTTCTCTGAAAATCACTCTACAAACCCATCCAGCAAGTCTGAGGACGCGATGCCAGAGCACACCGGCTGGAGCGGTGCTTATTTGGAAACTTAATGTGTTTGCTCATTCCTGACTTGCAGAATTTGGGTGCTCTGGAATTTATGATGCCACAGCCTGCATTTAAAGAATTTCCCCTAAAGCAGGCTGGGTGGTCTAAAGGCTCAGGAGAATCCTGGAATGGAGCTTGCTCCACGGTGCTGCCAATGTGTGTTTGTGTGTGTGTGTGTGTGGTCATGTGTGGTTGATCAGTTCAAACTCAGAAACTCAAAGTCAGAGGCTTTTATCTCAGGAATTACATTTTAGGAGACCTGGGGCAGAAAGCTCTGGATCCGTGTTCTGAAGAAGGTGAAGAGAGTGGGAGATGATACAGGCAAGCAGTGCTGAGAGATGACAAAGTGACAAAAAATTCTGTGTAGCAAACTTCTGTTGAATGCTGAGGAAGAACAGGGGCTGTGTGACCATTAGATGATAAAGAGAAGATAAGAAAAAATGACCGTAATCAAAAGGCCGATGACCTCTTGATGTGCACCTGAGTCTCCAGGAACAGCGCTGCTATCTGGGTGTTACAGGTGCCTGCAGTCCAAGGGTGAAGGTGACCGAAGTCCACATTCAGGCGGCACGCAGAGCCCCGCGTGAGCCCTGCTTTCCTAAAGACCTGTGGATTTCACGTAGCAAAGCTCTTTCCCTGTTGCTTCTATCCTGGTTTTCAGGATAGGGTAGAATGAGAAGAGAGAGGTGTGGGCTCAAGGCACTCGGAAGAACCAGAGCAGGCAGGCAAGTGGCTTCCATCTGGGCCTGTTTTACCTTGGCCGTGAGTGTTGTCCCAAGCTGCAAAAACCTCAGCCATCCCCGCCCCCACCCCCATTTCCATTTTCCAAATATGAAAACCAGATGGCGCCCAGCCAGGCCTCAAGGCTGTCTCCGAGTTTAATTCTCTTCGTCCTAACCCTCTAAGATGAGTTCTGATCCACTGGGTCCCTAGACACTAATCAGTACTGCCTGACAAAAGGAAGCGATGGGAAAATTGGAGTTAAAACCCAAAGAGGCTTCTCCATTATAGCAATTTTCAGAGCCTTCAGTGTTCTAGGAATACTTCGTAAACCTCCAGGGAGCATGATTGTATGCGCTGTTTCTCATATGCATTTGGCCAGGGAACCTTATTTTTATTAAAAAATATACGTTGCAGGCTAGCAGTGATTCGTCTGTCCTCCACCAGTGTTACCGATGTTCCGCAGAAGGTCCTTGGGAAGACAGTAATTATGCCATTGCCTCATGTGCTATTTAATATTTAAAAAAAAATTGAATGGCTGCCCAATATTCTGTATTATGGCAAAGCCGAAATTCATATTTCCATTCCCTAATGGTTAGACTTGGAGATTGTTTCCGGGTTTTCTGCAATAACTGGTAATTCTGGAATGAATTCTGGTTACTCCGTGACCATCTTTGATTGTTCCCTTAAGAGGCGGAATTGTGGAATCGAAGTGTGTGAACATGTGCGAGATTCTTGAAATACACTGGCCAGCTGCTTGCCCGCAAGGTCCTGCGCCGGTGTCCTCCTGCCACTTTCTGGAGGAGGGGCAGGGTTAGCATCCATCTGCGGAAGCCGAGAAGTCCAAGAGACTCAGGGCGCTTGGGTAGGGCCAGGCCCTCCTCTTATCGTGTGCACATCCCACAGTTAAAAAACAGTCACAGGGCTGGCATTGTGGTGCAGTAAGTTAATCGTCTGCTAGCAGTGCCAGCATCCCATATGGTCGCCGGTTCGAGACCCGGCTGCTCCACTTAAGCTCCTGCTCTCTGCTATGGCCTGGGAAAGCAGTAGAAGATGGCCCAAGTCCTTGGGCCTCTGCACCCGCATGGGAGACCTGGAAGAAGCTCCTGGTTCCTGGCTTCATATCAGCATAGCTCCAACCATTGCGGCCATTTGGGGAATAAACCAGCAAATGGAAGACCTCTCTCTCTGTCTTTCCCTCTCACTGTCTATATCTTTACCTCTCAAATAAATAAAATCTAAAAAAAAAAAGAAAAAAGCCACACGTACTAAGGACATGAACAGCCACTTCTGAGGAGGCAAATTGGCTTTTCACAGTTCACTGTGCTGTTGCCAGATAATTAAATGACACCTGGAAATTATCTGAGCACTCGGATTTGGTCTTCTAGATATTTCCTTGGGTAGTTTGGGCGAGACGGGGTTTTGAACTGGCATCTGTTGTGCTAATTTTCAGATAACCTTGCAAGGTGAGATTCAGAAATAGAGCTTTATCAGCCTCCTGTGACTGTGAACTTGAGGAGCAGTGTTCTATCTGAGCCGCCCATAAGGTTTAACCCTGACCCCCAGCGATGGAATTAGGTCATCTTGTGAATGGAGTCCAACCGTGGAGCCTGGGTTTTATATTTGCAGGGGGTGAAGTATGTACATTGCAGGCTAGAAGTGGTTTAAGTCTCTGTCTTCCACGATTATCCTCCTTGGGCAGTGCCTCAGTGGGCTTGGGAAGTGTGTGGTGAACTTTCAACTCACCAAAACCTCCACGGCCCAGCAGTAAAGTCACTTTAAGTGGCTTCACTAACAGATTTATTTCAAAGTGATTCCGTTTGGAGGAAGGAAAGAATGAGTCATGCATTATATATACACCAAGATCTGCTCAATAATTCACGAGACCTGCACACTGCTGACCACGGAGACCCAGCTCCTGGCGCTAGAGCCTGTGGGGGCAGGGCTCCAGGTCTACTCCCCCCTGGGCTTGGGTCCCCAAACATCTTGACTTGGGAAACCCGAGAGTGCTTCAAAGATTTTGTGAAAAGCGAAATTCAAACACACCTGTGTTTGGGTGTGAACAGTTTGGGGATGCACGCATAGTATTTTTGTAACACACGTTTTCTGGAAACTTTAGAAAACCCTTAGTAAAGCTGGTCTCCTCCTCCTACTCTGTGTGTCCTGTAGCGCACTCTGAGTGGAGCCTGTTGTTGAGAGAAAGCGCTTGGGGAATTGGGCTCGGAGGACACTCGGGGTGCCCTGTCACCCCAGCGAGCAAAGCAGGAGGGGTGCCACACCAATCTTGCTCTCTCTCTCTCTCCCTTGGGGCTGCAATTCTGACTTTGAGTTTTAGGCCTGAGCAGTGGATTTGCCAAAGAGTGAGTTAAAAATAGACGTGCGGCCGCCAGGGAAAGGCGCGGTGGCAAGGGGTGGCCGCGGCCGCAGCTCCCCGCCGACCCGCCGGCGTCTGAGGCCTGGGCCGTGGGCTCCGTGGCGCGTCCTGAGCCCAGCGGAGCCTTGCTCTCCTCCGGAAAGCACGGCGGCTCCCTCCGGGGAAAGTGCTCTGCCGGGCGAGGCCGCCTCTTTCCGCCTAGGGAAGGGGAGACCGGGACTGGCGCCTCGGAGCCGCGGGTGAGCCATGCCTTTGGCGGCGTGAGCTCGGTGAGCAGCGCCGCGTGGGGAAAAGGCATTGAGGAAGGCCTCAGGACCCCTGCTTCCCCCACTCCCCGGTTTTTAACTTAGAAGCCGTTTCCCTTAAACATCCCTGTAAACGCCTGCTCCGTGCCGAGGCCTGAAACCCACCGGTCCTGCCCTGAGGAACACCCGCGACACCACTCCCCCACGCCCCGCACCCCTGGTTCTGCCAATGCCGCCTGCTCCCAGCATGTCCGAGCTGGCGCTGCCTGCACACAAGCATTCTCCATCGTAATGGTTGTCGAGGATTCCATTACACACGCACGTATATGCGTGTGTTTGTGTTCATCTAGATTTGTGTCTGAGCCTCGGGTGCCATAGTCCACTAGGTGGCTTAAGCGACATTGCTCAGAAATTCAAGGTCAGGCTGCCAGTACATGGGTGGCTGGTGAGGCCCACATCTTGGTCTGCAGACTGCCATCTTCTTGCTGTGCCCTCGGGGGGGGGGGGTGGCAGAAGGAGGGGATAAGGGAGAGGGAGACAGACGAGGTCGCAATGACTTTTTCCTCATCCTACAAGGGCACTCACCCCTCCCTGGGGAGGCCCTGCCCTCCTGAGCTCATCTCAGGGGGGAACTCCCCACCTTGGGAGTGAAGGTTTCAATGTATGAGTGTGGGGAAGACACAAGTGTTTAATCCATAACATTGTGTGGTACCCTATGATGAGCCTCTAGGTGGCTTTTAAATTTTTGCTCCCATGTGCAGCTCTTTTTTGTGTGCGGTGGTCACTCCCGTACACAAATATATTCCTGTAAGTGGAATGGCAGGGTTGCAGGGTATATACATTCCAGCTTTTGCTATGCATCATGTATGCTGACGTTGGAAAAAAGTATTCAAGTGTTTTCTTGTGCGGTATGTGAAAGTGCCTGCCTCCCCAAACCCACACAAACAACGGGCATGATCAATCTTTCCTAGCCTTTAGTGAATCAATAAGTGCCTTGTCATTGTTTTTCTTGTCATTCCTCTTGTTCTTTTAAAACAAAATTGTCAGCGAATGGATTTTTTTTTAAATGATTTATTCATCTATTCGAAAGGCAGAGTGACAGAAAGAGGTCTTTCTTCTTCTGGTTCACTCTCCAAATGGTGGTAATCGCCAGGAATCTGCCAGGCCATAGCTAGGAGCCTGGAACTCCCTCCTGGTCTCCCACATGGGCGGCAGGGGCACAAGTTCTTGGGCCATCATCTGCTGCCTCCCAGGTACACAGAGCAGGGACTGGGTGAGAAGTGGAGCAGCTGGGACTTGAACCAGTGCTCCAGTGTGGGGTGCCAGTGTTTGAAGTGGCAACTAACCTGCTTCGCCGCAAGGCTAGCCCCCTCTCTCCTTTTATTCTAATTGAGCAGGTTTTAAAATATTTATTGGCAATTTATATCTTCTCTTAGATGATTTATCTTCACAGAGGGACTTCAAAAAGCTCAAGGAAAATAGAATTAAAGGATAATATGCTTTTTGGATGACCTTTTTGAAGATTCCTCATATATATCTTTTGTCCAACTTTCCATAGAGCTGTGTTTTTCTTATTGATTTTCAAGACCATGCAAAGATATATTTTTTTAATAAAAAAAAAAGGACGAAGATTAAGATTGAACCCTTCTAAAATATATGTAAAATCTATATCTTCTGAGAGCCGTTCTCCATCCCGTTGGGATGGATGATTCCGGTAACCCGTGGTGCTGGCCTTATTCGTATTTCGGAGTGCAGCTTGTCTGATATCTCCTCCTTTGTGGGCCTCAGGTGGGCAGAAGGGACCGCATTCGAGAGCTGGCAGCCGTCCAGAGCCAAGGCTGCCCTCGCTGCAGTGTTTCTCATTAATGGCTCTGCAAGGGGCTATGATCGTTGCCAGTGTTCTCTCTCCCTGCCCTTGGCACTCCTCTGCCTTACTGCTGTATCAGAATTCTAATGCAGTTTCACCTAACGTGGGTCAGTCACGTTAGGTAAGTGATGAGCAGCAGCAGGGAAAGAGAATTCACAGGATGGCAACGTTTAAAATAAAATTTGCTTTTGGCCTGCACCCAGGAGTGGATTTCAAGGGCTGTAAACCACAGGCCTCTGTGTGTCAGCAGGGAGGAAACTTTGTGATCTAATAGGAGGCCTGGAAATTGTCTGGAGGGAACGCAGGGATCGTATAGGGGTGACGTAAGATGCACGTGTTGTATCTGGTCTGGGGTTGTCCCGAATCCGTTCACTTGGCCTGAAGCTGCTCCTTGTTCTTCAACAGTTTCACTCCTTGGCCCCCATGTACTACCGGGGATCTGCCGCAGCTGTCATCGTGTATGACATCACCAAGCAGGTAAGGACGGCTCCTCCAGGGGTTGGATACCATTGCCGGCGACTCTGCCGCACAAAGACCGAGGCAGAGTGCCACTGCCTGTCTCGCCAGGAGCCTGGAGTGAGAGGTCATAGTGTGGTGGGCAAGGATAACGATCACCCAGTATTTAAGAATGTATTTCACCAAGACTGAATGAAGCAAATCAGATTGATCTGCCAAACCGAGTAAGCAACAGTGAACGTGCATCTTAAAACTCGCCTGCGGAGGCAGGGTCCTGCCCACCAGCACTGCTCCCCAGGACGTCAGCTTTTTAAGAAAGGAAAATTATGTTTAAATTCTGTGTGGAGGGATTCTTTTAAATTCTTCTGTGGAGGAGCATGTAGTCCAGGAAGCATGGGCCAGTGGCCCGAAGGCCATGCACCCTGGATGCGCAGGGCCACAGCAAGCCCCATACTGGCAAAAGGCCAAGGAAAAGAGACAGGGCGGGCACACTGTGTCCCAGGCTTTTAATCCACTTCCAGAGGGGAGTGGTTAATTAATCTGATTGGCTGGTGGGCACACAGGTGTGGCCAGGTAGGGGCATGAGGTCACACAGGGGCATGGTGAAGACATGGTCTTCCAGCTCACAGACTTGATCAATTTTATTCTATCTGCCTGCCTACAACAACAGAATTAAAAATATGTTCATATTGGCACAAAACTATTTGAAATTCATGCATAGTGTTTCATTGATATGCTTTTTCTGTGAACATTTTGAAGACCTCTCCTATAATAGAAATGTGTTTTTAGTTACCGTGTTGAGGCTCTAGGTTATCCATCGCCAAATCATCGCAGTGTTTGGATGACATGGTTTTCCCACTCCTACAATAACTGAATTATTGGCCCTTTTCTCTGGAATGCTGACTCACTGCACATTAGTGCTGTAGTCATCCACCATTGCTACCCGTTGTGAGTTCCTGACCACGTCCACTGAACTGTGGTGTCCACTGTGGCCTGTTTGCTGAAGGACAGCTGTGGATGAAGGCCCCAAAGGGAAACGGGACTCGAAAGAGCTTTATTTCCCGATGGAAGTGTGACCATTACTGAGTCCAGTTGTGGTCCTCACGCATGTGCAGTCAAAGCTGTAGTTTTAAATCAATGTTACTTAAGGAAGAAAGTTACTAATGCGATTTCCTTAACCTCGTTATGTTTTTAATTTTAGAAGTGGGTCCTTTTATAGACCACATAAATATTACTTAGCTAATGGTAACTTTGGTGCCTAGATAGAGTGGTCATATGTTCTTCTACCTGAGTCTTCTATAAGCATCTTTTCTCATTAAATTGTGTTTTGTGTTCTTACTTGGTTGAAATATTATAGCGACGAGTCTTTTCATAGATTGCTTTACACTTTTTGTGTAGGATTCCTTTCATACCTTGAAGAAATGGGTGAAGGAACTGAAAGAACATGGTCCTGAAAATATTGTGATGGCCATTGCTGGAAACAAATGTGATCTGTCAGATATCAGGTAAGGCACACTTGACAGTTTTGTGTGTCAGTTCCTATCCTGCACCCCGAATAGCCGTATATAAGGAGGTGCGATTTTGTCGCTGTGTCTGCTTTCCGTGTAGTAAATGTTTTGGTCATTTACTTGTAGTCGGTGTGACATTTATTCAGCCAGATTGGAATTCAGAGAAAATGATAGTGAAATGTAAAGCTGATGGACTTCCTTCAGTGATGAATATTAAAGTCAAATCTCCTTGGGGCCTGTGTTGTGGCTATAGCAGGCATAGCTGCCACCTGTGACAACGACATCCCATCTGGGTGCTGCTTCCTGTCCCAGCTGCTCCACTTTGATCCTGCTCCTTATTAATGGCCTGGGAAAAGCAGTGGAAGATGACCCAAGCATTGGGGCACTGCCACCCACATGGGAGACCCAGATGAAGCTCCTGGCTCCTGGCTTTGGCCTGACCCAGTGCTGGCTCTTATGGCCATCTGGGGAGTGAACCAGCAGGTAGATCTTTTCCTCTCTCCTTCTCTCTCTCTCTCTCCCTCTCTCCCTTTCTCTCTGTAACTTGTGAGTTTCTAAATAAATCTTTTAAAAAAATCAAATCTCTTATATATAAACATAGTTCCATCCCTGGCTCTAGTATCTTCTGTCTGTCTAGGTTGCTTCATGTTCTTCTGTTGTTATTATTATCACTAACACAATTTTAGTAACACTTTCTTACAGAAATGGCCATCAGGATTCGTAACACTTTCCGAGGCATCCCTGTGTATTTAGTTCTAGACTTTAGCTAAGAGATAGTCAAGTGGACGCAAGATCACTTCTGTCCCCAGAACTGAAGGTGACACACTGTATTGGGGCACCGTGGCTTCCCTCAGTGACAGTGGATTGTGGAAGTTCCTGTCCCTGGAGAGAGGTTTGTAGAGACCCAGGCCACACACGTTATAGAGAGTTAATGATCACTGCATCTAAACTGGTAACCTCGGTGTTTTACTAAATAGGAGAGGTCTTCAGAGAGTTCCTGGAAAATGTGTGTTAGGGAAAAACATGCATGGCTTTTAAAATTCTTTGCACCAAAGTAAGCTTATCTTTTAATTTCACTTTCCGTGAACTCTCTGGAGTCCCCTGGTAACTGTTATAAGGAAGGAAATGGAAGTCCCTTCTTACCCAGAGGGGATACCTTGCAAGTATGGATCCCTGATTTTTCCTATACAGATACCTGTGATAAAGGTTATTTTCTAAATTATGCAGAGTAAGAGATTAACAAGTAAAAATATAGTAGAACACTTACAGCAATATATGATCATTGAAATTATTTGAAATTCATGAATTATTTATTTCTAGAATTTTCTATGTAATATTTTTAAGTTGCAGTTGACTGGGGGTAACCGACAGTGAGAAAAATGAAACCACAGATATGGGGAGGAATTATGTAGTGAATTTGTGTTGTCTCCATTCCCTTGGTGAATTTAATTTTCAGGAATTCAGCAGTGGATTTTCATGACAATAACAACATTGTGCTTCTGGTTTAAATATGGTTAAACCACAGTTAAATAAACAGTGAAAACGGATCTTAGAAAAATTAACAAATTGGTGTTTCTTTGGGGTTTCAAAGCTTTTTATCACATGGCGTCAGGTTGGTTTATAATGACAGCCATAAACACCACTTAATCGTTTGTTTTTCTGGGGATTGGACAAATCTTTAAACTCCCCAGACTTAGTTCAGATGTCTGCCTTCTAATCCTAAAAGAGCTTGCTCAGCTTGTATTTCCAGCAAAATCACTTTAGCCTTTGTCATTGGGAGGGGCCTCTGCTTAGAGGAGGGGCTATCATCTGACACCACGCTGAGCCCCTGTGTCCTGGGAAATTAGGCCAAAAGTGGTGTAAGCGTGAGTGGTATTAGCACTCTTGGTTATCTGGAACTGAAACAGGTGAAATTAATTTCAGGAACGTGAGGAAGTGGTTGGAAGATGCTGGTGTTCACGTGGTAAAAATTGGGCTGTTTTCAACTCTAGCATTTGAAGTATTGGCCTGGGAGTCTCTGTTTCAAGTCTGAAATGCCGGGGAAGGATCCCGCATCATGACCAGGTGCCTGTGGCCCTGTGAGGGAATTTGTGCAGTACAAGATGATGTTTGCACATTAACCATGAGAATGAGAGGAAAAAGACTTTTAAAAAAATATTTTATTTTATTTGAAAGAGAGAAAGATTTTTCATCCAATGTTCACTTCCCAAATGCTTGCAAAAGTCAGGACTGGCCAGACTGAAACCGGGCTGGAACTCCCTGCAGGCCTCCCGTGTGGCTGCAGGGCCCAGGCACTTGGAGTCTCTTCCACTGCTTTCCCAGGCCCATGAGCAGGCAGCTGGATCAGAAGGAAATCCTCCAATATGGGATGCAGTGGCTTAATCTGCTGCACCACAACTCCGGGCCCGTGACTGTGGAGTTGATTTGTATTTTCCTAATGACTAATGCTAAGAAGCTCATCATATGTTTATTGTCAACTTGTTTACCTTCTTTTTATTTTTTTTAAATTTTTTTTTAAAGATTTTTAAAATTCAGTTGAAAGAGTTACAGAGAGAGGTAGAGACAGAGAGAGGGCTCCCATCCGCTGGTTCACTCCCCAGGTGGCCGCAAAGGCTCGAGCTTCGCCGGTCTGAAGCCAGGAGCCAGGAGCTTCCTCCAGGTCTCCCACATGGGTACAGGGATCCAAGGACTTGGGCCATCTTCTACTGCTCTCCCAGGCCATAGCAGAGAGCTGAATCGGAAGAGGAGCAGCTGGGACTAGAACTGGCATCCATATGGGATGCCGGCGCCGCAGGCCAGGGCTTTAACCTGCTATGCCACAGCGCCGGCCCCTACCTTCTTTTTAAAAATACCTATTTTGAAAATTGACACATAAGAATTGCACATTTTATGAGGTACAGTGTGGCATTTTGATCTATATATTTTATACACACACATACACACACACAGTGTGTAAAGGATAAGATCAGGATAATTAGTTTATCAGTCACCTAAATCAAGCGTTGTTTCTTTGTGTTGGGATGTGTATCTTCTTTGAGAAATGCATTGGCAAGAATTCAAATGTACTTCAAAATGTTGATGATTAAGTGGAATTAAAAGAGTTTATTTTGGTGCAAAAATGTTAATTTAAATCCATGCATATGAAGGATCTTCAAAAAGTTCATGGAAAAATGCATATTATGGAAAAGCTGGGAGCTGGCATTGTAACCCAGTGGGGAAAGCCCTTGACCTCACATGGGAGACCTGGAAGAAGCTCTTGGCTCGTGGCTTCAGATTGACCCAGCTCTGGCTGTTGTGGCCATTTGGGGAGTGAACTGGTGGATGGAAGACCTCTCTCTCTCTCTGCCTCTCCCTCTCTCTCTCTGTAACTCTGCCTTTCAAATAAATAAATACAACTTTTAAAAAGAAACTGCTTCAAGAAAATAATTGACAATCTAGAATTCTATAGGTAATAAGAATATTTTTCTTTATTAAGAAAAGGTAAGAAAAAAACTGTGCATACGTGGGTTTCAGATTTTTTCGCAGCAAAAAAACCTTACGTTTTAATCTCCTTTTTCCATGAACTATTTGAAGGACCACCCCCCCACACACATGATTTCTATAGATTCTGAATACAAGTTTCTTATTAGATATATATGATTTGCAAGTGTTCTCTCCCATTCTGTGTTTGTCTCGTCACAATATTTTTTTTTATTTTATTTATTTTTTTTTTTATTTTTGACAGGCAGAGTGGACAGTGAGAGAGAGAGAGAGACAGAGAGAAAGGTCTTCCTTTGCTGTTGGTTCACCCTCCAATGGCCGCCGCGGCCAGCGCGCTGTGGCCAGTGCACCGTGCTCATCCGATGGCAGGAGCCAGGTGCCAGGTGCTTTTCCTGGTCTCCCATGGGGTGCAGGGCCCAAGCACTTGGGCCATCCTCCGCTGCACTCCGGGGCCACAGCAGAGAGCTGGCCTGGAAGAGGGGCAACCAGGACAGAATCCGGCGCCCCAACTGGGACTAGAACCCGGTGTGCCAGCGCCACAAGGTGGAGGATTAGCCTGTTGAGCCACGGCGCCGGCACAATATTTTTTTAAAAAAATATTATTTATTTGAAAGACAGGGTGAGAGAGAGAGATCGATCTCTCACTAATTTCAAACTGACTGTTAATGATTTCTAATTTAATTCCATTGAAATCAGAAATATGCTTTCTATGATTTTAATTATTTTGAATGTATTAAGGTAAGTTTTATGGCTAATCTTATCATATAGTCTGCATCATATAGTATGTCTTAGAGAATGTTCCATGTGAGCCTGAGCCTTGTAAGTTTCTAACACATATTTTTATACTCACTGTTCTCCTTTGAGACAGAGATAGAGAATCAGCCTAAGGCTGATGGCCTTCTGGACAAGTGTGTCTAGATAGAATTTAATTATACTTTGTACTTATATATGTATATATTTTGATTACATTGTTTTCATGACAATTGATATAAATGTTCCATTTATGATAGTGCTATAAAATTTCATTTAAAATGTTAAAAATTTGACTTAATGCACTATATGATTGTCTATGTGGAAAACCTCAAGAAATAGGTAAAAAAATAATTTCCCAAAGTAATGACTAATAAGCAAAGTTGGAGGATACAAGGTCAGCACAGAAAATTAATCATATTTCTGTGTAATAACTAGGAGTATGTAAAAACTGAAGTTAAAAACCCAGTGTCCTTTATAATTACTCCAAAGAAAATGAAATATTTAAATATGTACTTAATGAAACATATTTAGAACCTGTACAAAAAAAAGTACAAACTGTTGGGGCCTGCATTGTGGCATTACTGGTTAGGTTGCTGCCTGTGATACAGGTTTTCATATGGGCATGGGTTCGAGTTCTGGCTGCTCTGCTAATATGCCTGGAAAAGCAGTGGAAGGTGTCCTGAGTCCTAGGGCCCTTGAATCTACTTGGAAAACCCTGATGGAGCTGAGGCTCCTGCCTTTGGCCTGGTGCAGCCCCCGCCATTCTGGCCATTTGGGGGAGTGAACCAGAGGGTGGAAGCTTGCTCGCTCTCTTTGTCTCTGTCTCTCCCTCTCTATCTGTAACTCTATGTTTCCAATAAATAAATAAGTCTTTAAAAAGTATGAACTGCTACGAAATAAACTGAGTAACAAATAATTGGAGAGACATACTGGGTTCATGAATTGGAAGTCTTAACATAGTAAAAATGTTCATCATGTCCAGATTGATTTATAGGTTTAAATGTTAAATAGGCTTTTTTTTTTGTAAAAATAAGCAAAGCCATTCTAAAATTTGTATGCAAAGTCACAGGCACTAGGATAGCTGAGATGTTGACAGAGAAGAATGTCATAGAAGGAGAAGAATGTAGTAGAAGGAATCGTTGTATCCTGAATTAAGCATCACTATATAGCTTCATTGATCAAGACACTGTCACATTGACAGTGAGATGGGTTTGTGGATCAGAGGAACAGAGTAGAGAACCCAGAAATAAATCCACAGAAAGGTGCACACTGATTTTTGACAAAGACGCAAACACAATTTATTGGTGGAAGAATTGCCTCTGTAACAAATGGTGCTAGAATAATTAAACATCCATAGGAGAAACAAAACCAAAACCAAAGCAGACTTTAACCTTATGTAAAAATTCATCTAAGGCCGGCGCCGTGGCTCAACAGGCTAATCCTCCGCCTTGCGGCGCCGGTACACCGGGTTCTAGTCCCGGTCGGGGCACCGGATTCTGTCCCGGTTGCCCCTCTTCCAGGCCAGCCCTCTGCTGTGGCCCAGGAGTGCAGTGGAGGATGGCCCAGGTGCTTGGGCCCTGCACCCCATGGGGAGACCAGGAAAAGCACCTAGCACCTGGCTCCTGCCATCGGATGAGCGCGCTGCGCCGGACGCAGCGCGCCGACCGCGGCGGCCATTGGAGGGTGAACCAACGGCAAAAGGAAGACCTTTCTCTCTGTCTCTCTCTCTCACTGTCCACTCTGCCTGTAAAAAAAAAAAAAAAAAAAAAAAAAAATTCATCTAAAGCAAATCATAGTGAAATGTTAAAACTGTAAAATTTTTAGGAAAACTCCTAAGAGAACATCTTTAGGATCTGAAGCTAGGCAAAGAATTCTACTTGACACCAAAAACATGATCCATATAAGGAAAAATTGATAAAGTGGACCTATTCAAAATTAAAAATGTTTGCTCTGGGCAAGCCCTTGTGAAGAGCATGAAGGGCAAGCTATGGATTGGGAGGAAATATTTGCAAACCACATACCTGCAGAGGACTAGAATGTAGACAATATAATGAGCTCTCACAATTTAACACGTGAAAAAAGAAAATGACTATGTGGAAATGGGCAAAAAGCATGAACAGACCTTTCACTCAGCAGAATGGGAAGATGGTGAGCCAGGGATGCAAAAAGAGGTTCAACATCATTATCTAACCTGTCAGAATGGCTGAAATAAAAAACAGCAGCAGCACCTAGTGCTGACTAGGATCCAGAGGAACTGGGCCATTTCCTGTATTGCTGCTGTGAATGTAAAATGGCATACCAGCAATGGCACTGTGGAAACCAGTTTGGCTGTTTCTTATAAAACCTATGCAATCACCATATGGCCCAGCAATCACACTCTTGGGCATTTATCCCAGAGAAATGAAAATTTGTGTTCATACAGAACCTGTGCACTTAATTTATATTAGCCCCAAAGTAGAGTCTGCCCCGATGTCCTTCAACAGGTGGATGGTTAAACACAGTGTCGTGTATCCCTGCCATGAACAGCACAGGGAAGCAGACGGCAGAAATGTGCAACTTGTATGAATCTTCAGGGGAACTACGCTGAGTGAATGAAGCCAGGCCCAAAGCTTTCGTGGTCACGATTTCATTCATATTAACAATTTGAAATGAAAGCACTTTAGATATAGAGGGTACAGTAGTGGGTACCCAGGGTTATGGTTGGGGCAGTGGAGAGTGGGGAGGTGGAGGGAAGTGGGTGTGGATATAAAAAGGGCAACATAAAGCATCCCTGTGATGCTGTACTGCTCGATAACTTGTCTGTGATGATGGACACCTGACCTCACACAGGTGAAAAAATGGTGTAGAACTCAATACACACCCACATGCACAGGACACATACACACACAAGCGAACACAGTAAAATTGGGAAAATCTAATCTGAGCAAGATCGAACTAGTTGGGTGCTGTGGTGCAATGGGTTAAGCTCCTAGTTGGGACTCAACACCTCTCATGTAAGAGTGCCGGCTCAAGTCCCATCTACTCTGTGCTTCTGATCCATCTTCCTGAACACAGCACCTGGAAGGCAGCAGAGATGGCCCAAGTACTTTGGTTCCTGCTACCCATGTGGTGGAACTCCTATTTAGAGTTACTGGCTCCTGGCTTTGGGCTGGTGTAGCCCTGGCTGTTGTAGGCATTTTGGAAGTGAGTCAGTGACATTTATTCTTTCTCTCTCTTTAAATAAGTAATTATTTTTCTAAAAAAAGATAGAACATATCAATGTCAATATCCTGTTTGTGAAACTACACTATAAAATGAATATCTTAGTGTTACTTCTTATAATTGCATGTGAATCTGTAGTTATCCCAGTAAAAAGTTAAATGAACAAAAAGTTGATTTAGATAAAAATAATAAATAAGTACTAGATGGGTGATATATGTATGTATTATATATGCATATTATATGCTCATAAAGGTACTTCAAAAAGTTTATGGAAAATGGAATTAACAGTTGTTTACTTGTTTTTGTTTTAATTTAATTTTATTTATTTTGAGAGACAGAGATCTCCTATCTGCTGGTTCACTTCCTAAATGCCAGCCACAGCCAGGATTGGGCCAGGCAAAAGCCAGGAGTTGAGAACCCTCCAGGTCTCCCAGCTGCTTGAGGCCTCGCCTGCTGCCTTCCAGGGTGTGCATGAGGAGGGAGCTGCAGTCAGGAGCCGAGCTGGGACTCAGTCCAGGTGTTCCAATATGGAATGTCTTAATCACTATACCAGGCTCTCCAGTATGCAGTGTCTTAACCACTATGCAAAATGCCCGCCCTCATAAGTTTATTTTGCTACAAAAATTTTTTGAAATGTGTGCATAAGAGAAGTCTTCAAAACGTTAATGGAAAATGAGTATCATGAGAAAACTATGCATCAGGATTTTTTTTTGCAGCAAAATTATCTTTTTTTTTTAGTTTTTAGTTTTGTTTTTTTTTTTTTTTTTGACAGGCAGAGTGGACAGTGAGAGAGAGAGACAGAGAGAAAGGTCTTCCTTTGCTGTTGGTTCACCCTCCAATGGCTGCCGCGGTTGGCGCGCTGCGGCCGGCGCACCGCGCTCATCCGATGGCAGGAGCCAGGTGCTAGGTGCTTTTTCCTGGTCTCCCATGGGGTGCAGGGCCCAAGCACTTAGGCCATCCTCCACTGCACTCCTGGGCCACAGCAGAGGGCTGGCCTGGAAGAGGGGCAACCGGGACAGAATCCGGTGCCCCGACCGGGGCTAGAATCCGGTGTGCCAGCGCCGCAAGGCGGAGGATTAGCCTGTTGAGCCACGGCGCCGGCCTGCAGCAAAATTATCTTTTAATTCCGTTCTTTCATGAACTTTTTGAAGTGCCTATGTATGCACATGTGGCTGCAATTGCAAAGAGGGGATACGATTGACCATAGTTTTGTGAACATAGTTGTCCCAGGATGAATGTACCTGTAACTAGCACACCCATTGCACAAAGGGAAAAACAGGACAACTGTATTGAAATAAATGCCCACTTAAGGAAGAGGGAGAAGGGAAGTCTGATTTGCTGGTCTGTGCCCAGTGTCTGTGGCTCCTGTGAGACAGGAATAGTCTGGTATGCGAGAGGCCTGAGTCCCTGGTGGCCATCTCTGTACTGACACCTGTCCATGCACAGGAATCAGGCTCTCGTGCGGCCAATGTGCTGCTCCAGATTCTGCCTGCTGCTGTGAATTTTCTGGGGAGTCAGCCGGAGCTCTAAACCCCAAACCTTATTCAGAGCCTGACCTTCTTTTGCTCTAATCTCAAAAGAATTTGCTTCTCTGTAATTCCCAGAACACTGAATTGGATTTTTTCCATTGGGGATCGTAGAGTGACAGTATGAAGATGTGTGTGTGTGTGTGTGTGTGTGTGTGCGCACGCAAAGCAAGCTCATCTAACAGATTTTGCTTGTGTAAGCTCGCCAGTCCTTCAGAGGAGTTCTGCCTGGCATGCTGTGAGCGTGGCTGAAATAGCCATGGAATGAGCTCTCTCAACCTGGCCCAGCTCGTGGGAGGCATTTGAGTGCAGAAGCGCTTGGCAGCCAATACGGTCGTTCAGCAGTCAGCGTGTTTTCATATCCACGTGTGCTCCACAAGGTGGTAGAGGGCTCCACCCCACTCCCCAGAGTGAAATGCATTTGGGAACACCTGGCCAGGTAAAGTCAGGTGCTCTCTAGTTTGGAATTTTTTGACTGTCTTGAACAATTTTTTTTTTACGATTTATTTATTTTATTTGAAAGGCAGTTATAGAGAGGTAGAGGCAGAGAGAGAAGCCTTCCATCCACTGGTTCTCTCCCCAATTGGCCATTGGAGCATCTTCTGGGTCTCCCATGTGGGTGCAGGGGCCCAAGGACTTAGGCCGTCCTCTACTACTTCCCCAGGCCATAGCAGAGAGCTGGTTTGGAAGTGGAGCAGCCGAGACTCAAACTGGTGCCCATATGGGATGCTGGCACGGTAGCCAGTGACTTTAACTGCTATGCCACAGTGCTGAACAATTCTTTTTGTTTGTTTGTTTTTAAAGCTTTTATTTAATTAATGCATTTTTCATAGGTAGAACTTTAGGAGTATAGTGGTTCTTTCCCCCATACCCACCCTCCCACCCTGACTCTTGTCCCACCTCCTATTCCCTCTCCCATCCCCTTCTACATTATGGTTCATTTTTAGTTAAATTTTATATACAGAGGACCAACTCTATGTTAAGTACAGATTTCAACAGTTTGCACACACACACACACACACGCACGCGTGCACACACACACACATAACATATAGGCTTCCTGGTGTGGCTGAAAGACCTGTGAGAGCATTTCAGGCATGGAATGCTAAGACTTTGGGGCAAAAAATGTCCTACACTAAGGATCTCTGTGAGGCCCCAGTGGAAAGAAGGGGCCATCAAAGAAGGATGTACTCTTCTCTGAAGGGAGGAGAACTTCCACTTTGCTTATGGCTGTGTCCAAATATTGATGGAGTCTGTGGTCACAAAAGGCTTCTATAGCCTTGGCAGCTCATGGGAAAAGCCTGTGGTGATCACTGACGTCATAAATAAGAGTGTTACTTGTTAAAAGAACAATGGAAGTCACTGTACACTTACTCCCCAAATAGGACCTCTGCCCTTAATGAGTTGTACTATGAGAATTAACGGTAAAACTTATCTTCAAACAGTACTTCGTACTTCATGTGTCTGTGTGGGTGCAAACTGTTAAAATATTTATTTAGTATAGAGTTGATCTTCTGTATATAAAGATAGTAAAAAATGAAGCTTAATGAAGAATGGGATGGGAGAGGGAGTAGGAGGTGGGACAGGATGGGAGGTAGGAGGGCAGGTATGGGGGGAAGAACCGCTATATTCCTAAAGCTGTACCTGTGAAATTTATACTTATTAAACAAAAGCTTTCTATTAAAAAAAAATCTGCTCAAATTGTCATGAAATTGAGCAATTTGCCGTCTCTCTGACTCCTAGCCAGGGAATTAGAGTGGAGTGTGGGAGACTAGGCCCCGCACAGAACAGGTGCTCGGTGGTGTCACTCCACTTCTTTCCAACCAGCACTTGTGGCTCCTTGTGAAGTTGTGCCTTGGAGAGTCCTGGGCCCAGATCCCAGGAGCAGAGAGAGTGCGCTCCCCAGGCCTGGCTAATCCTTCTTCCCACCCTCTGCTGATGCAGGAGTAAGGACTGCAAAGTTGGAGACATTCCAGGGTCATACAGGGTTGACAGAAAATAAGGAAACCTTCACTGAGCCGAGGGTGCCAGTCCCGGGGTATCTGCTGACGTGGGTGCAGAGGAGAGAGAGGACCTGACCTCCTGTCAAGACGCGGAAGAAGCTGAGTGCAGAGCAAGGAGCATGGAGCATGCAAGGCTTCTGGGGCTCGAGGACGGCAGATTGGCCTGGGCAAGAGGCTGCACAGCCTTGTCCTGAACTTGGTGGGAAAGAAGGGCAGGGAACGGTTGAAAAGGAAAAAGAAATAGGCAGCCCGGTCTCAGTGATTTTACAGCTTTCCTGGACCTAACAGTCTGTAGGGCACTTGTTAAAAGCTTTCATTCCAGGGCTCAGCTCCAGGGAGTGTGATCCAGTAGGCACAGGAAGGCAAGCGATAGGCGATTTTTTTGAAGTGATCATTTTCTCAGTGGTCTGAGGGTCAGACTTGGAAGAGCCTTGCTGTGGGCCATGGGGGTTTATGGTAGAAAATAATAAGGAAGTCCCAGAATCTGTGCGAGCAGGTCTCTGACTGCAGGCCGCACGTGGCTGGGCCTCTTCCTTGCCCTTTGATGTCCAAAAGCAGCAGCATTGTTCAGGATCCAGAGTAGTGCCCTTGCCCCCAGCCTCCTGTGGTCCCGCCAGAAGTCGTCCCCATTGCTCTCTGCCACCTCCTTGTTTGCATCTCCCACTGATACTCACCAGGAGGGAAGATGTGATTGTGTTCGCCTCTGTCTAATGCACATGAGGCCACCCTGCAGGGCACTGTGCTCCCCAGTAGCCAGCCTGTACCTGGTTGTCTTTGGCTTGGGCCAGGAGTTCTGGCACATTCTCGAGAGGGGCTGAAGGTATTTCAGGAACCATCTGCTCTAATTGGCAGTGGGGCCAGGATCCTCCAGTGTCAAGGTTAGAGGAACATGAGAAGGTCCTATCCAGCCCTGGCTTTTAAGCCACAGCTATTCTCTGCAGTTTCCTCCTAGTACAGGCAAGGTCAGCCTTACAAATAAGTATTGATCCGTAACTACCACACAAGTGATCTCCTGTCTCTACCTCTCTCTCTGTCTTACAAGTAAATAAAACAAATATTTTTTAAAAAACCAAGTAAGTGATTGCTTGGTAGAAATTATGCTCACCCCCTTCCCTTTTTCATAGCAGGTTCCAGTTTTTCATTTCCTTAGCTTCATTTTATTTTCTGACTTTTAACTCTTGGCTGCACACACATCCCCTTGATCCTTCCAAATCTGGAACTCTTCCCGCCTGTCATGGATAGTTTGGACTTTGGCCTTTGTTTGATGACTTCTAGCTTGAACTGCTGTTCCGGCTTAGGGGCCTCCTGTTGGTTTTCCCCTGAAATTCCACCCTTCAGTGCGCACTGAGGGCTATGCATGGATCAGAAGGGTTGAGGAAGGGGTGAAGCTGAGGTGCTGACGTAGGCATCCCCCGAGACCTCACTTGGTTTATCTTAGCAGCAGTAGCAGTGGGAAGTTACCCAACAACAGTGACCATGAGACAAGCGCTGGGGAAAGAGGGAACCTTCTTCTCTGAAATGGTAGTGACTTTGGGATGGCTTTGCTGCCCCTGGCCTCTGCAGCCCGATTCCTCCACTGTCCCCGTAGACACAGCCCAGAAGAATCAGGAGCTGTCTGTGTGCAGCCTCGTCTCTTCTGGGGAATCGGCCGTCAACTGGCCTTCAGTCCAGATGTTGGATGAACTTTGTTATCTCCTAGAGAAACACGGAGGGAGACCGATGGACGGCTGCGGCGAGTCAGGAATTCCTTGCTAGAGCACCGCGTCTGCGTGGGTCTGGGGTGAAGGTGTGAGCAGCGTAGGCAGGAGGAAGGAAAGCGCCTTGGTTAGCAGATGCGTTCTGGCCGGTCTTTGGTATGCAGCGAAGTGCCGTGGGAAGTTCAAGAGAAGACTAGATCTTTACTTCTGTTCGGAGAGCAGAGAGAGGGAGTGGCGAAATATCTAATGAGCACCACGAGGCCGCTTTAATCATGTTCCGAACGGCAGCGTGCAGGAGAAAGCCCAGCGTCAGCCAGGGTGATTAGGAAAGGCCCCTGGGTGACCTGTGTCCCTGGTGGGCTGGGGAGGCTGAGTTGAGTAGGAGGGGGAAACTCCGGGACAAAAGCCTGCACTCGAGATTGAGCTTGGCACGTGTGGTGGGGGAGGGGCTGCAAGCGCAGCTGGCCTGGGCACGGGTGGGGCAGACAGAGGACTGTCTGGAAAGCTCGTGGAGGGCTTTGGGCTTGCTGGGTTGGCTCCTGGCTCCTGCTTCCCTTTTTCCCAGATCCAGGGCAGCCATGGTCAGAGCAGGGCTGTGGCCTCAGGCTCTTTAGAGATGAATCCTGCTGACCAGCTTCCAGGTAGGCTGTGGGCGCCATTCTGGATTCTTGAGGATTCTTTTATGTGCAGGGATTTGGGCAACTTCCTGTGCAGTCTGGAGCTACAAAACGGGGTGGCCTGCACCTGTTCTTCCACAGCTTCCACCAGCCAAGCTAGGAGAGCCACTGGGCATCCTCTCCACTGTCTTCATATTTTTAGATAAAGTTGCAGGTTTGTTTTTTTTTTTTCTTTTTTCAAATGTATTTGAGAGGCAGAGAGAGAGAGAGAGAGAGAGAGAGAAATCCTTTTTTTAAAATAAGCCAAGATGGAGTCCCTTGAATTGCCTTCATTTCTTACAAATGACTACATAACTCTTTGCTGTTTTGAATGTGGGCAAAAATGGGTATAGAAGTTTCTTTAAAGGTATACAAACCTAATTTCTTCCGGATCCTAAAAGCACAAAAGCCCATTGCCAGGTCTGGGAGTTCCACGGCAGGTGCTCAGGGCATGCGGTGGTTTCCTCATGTGAGTTGAGGAGGAAGAGGCATCTGTGCTGTGACATCCCGTTCTGTGTGCTCTGAGATGTGGCTTCCCGTGTTTGTACCCCGAGTGATGCCACGTGGTGGCCGAGAGAAGCATCTGGAAGACTGAGCTCCTCAGGGAACCTGGAGAAGGCTTCTGGAACTTTCTTTCTTTTGAATTATAAGCTATTCTTTAAGATTTTATTTATTTTATTTGAGAGTTAGAGTTATAGACAGTGAGAGGGAGAGACAGAGAGAAAGGTCTTCATTCCATTGGTGTGCTTCCTCCTGGTCTCCCATGGGGTGCAGGGCCCAAGCACTTGGACCATCCTCCACTGCCTTCCCCGGCCACAGCAGAGAGCTGGCCTGGAAGAGGGGCAACCAGGACAGAATCCGGTGCCCTGACCGGGACTAGAACCCGGTGTGCTGGCGCTGCAGGCGGAGGATTAGCCTATTGAGCCGCAGCACTGGCCGTGGACATTGCTTCTTGAGTACACTCATGTATATCTCATAGTGCCACGTGTAACCTTTGTCCAGACGGGCGTATGTAAGAGTCCAGTTGCTGAGTCACAGGGCAAGCACACACTCCATCTTACTAGGAAATCCCAATGTTTTCCCAAGAGGGTACCAGTTGTGTGTGACACCATCATTTTGCATCCTTGCCGAGTGTCAACAGTGGGAGACTTGAGAGGGTATAGTGGTATCTGATGGTATACCCTAAGTCTTCAGTCCCCTAAGAACCAGGATTTGGCCCCTTTGTATCTATTTGCTGGCCATTCAGGTTTCCTCTTATGTGAAATGCCTGTTTAAATCCTTTGCCATTTTTTTTTTTCTATTGAGTTGTTTGCCTTAATCTTTTCTATTGAGTTGTTTGCCTTTAATGTCTTGGATTAAAAACACACACACATATTTATTAGATTTATTCAGAACTATTCCTTTGCCATCTGTACATGTTGAAAATATCTACTTCAGGGGCTGGTGCAATGGGTTGATCTACAGCTTATACAGACATCCCGTATCAGAGTGCAGGTTCAAGTCCCGGCGGCACCACTTCCAATCCAGCTCCCTGCTAATGTGCTGGAGAGGCAGCAGATGGAGAACCTCTGCCACTGGCACGGGAGATTGCAATGGAGTTCTGGGCTCCCGGCTTCAGCCTGGCCCAGCCTTGGCTGTTGTGGCCATTAGGGAGTGAACCAGTGGATGGAAGATCTGTTTCCCCTCTCTGTCACTTTGCCTTTCAAGTGAATAATCTGAGAAGAAAATGTCTTTTTCAAACTTAAATCTTTTCACTTTCTTGATGCTGCCTTTTCATTATCAGATGTCATCAATTCCCATGTAATATGTGACTGACGAAATTTTTTCAAAAAAATTTTTTTTGGTGGGGAGAGTCTTATTTAGAGATCTTTGCATAGCCCAAAGATCAGGAGGATATTCCTCTGTGCAAATATTCTTCCATGAACTTGACAGTTGGTTGCCCTATATGTCCTTGAATAACTTGGCATCGAGTTTCCTATGTGCTGAGCGTCTAAATTTTCCCACACGGTCACAGTTGTCTCGGCTCTACTGGCTGTTGAGTCCATTCGCAGTCACACCTCGTGCGTCGTGGGTCTGTTTCTGAGGCTTTCCCTTCTGTTCCACTGGCTCGCATGCCCGTCCTTGAGCCCACGCCACACCGCCTTGGCCTAAGTAAATGGTCTGGACTTACGATATGGGCTTGAATCTTTAACCAATGTTTGTGAGCCTCAGCCATGATTTTACGAGTGTGGTTAGTGTGGCTGTGTGGTGGTCTGGTAGAGATCGGTTTCGTTCTACTCTCTGGGTGAGAATGCAGCCCTGTGTTCCTTTTGTTTTTAACCAGATTGTCCCAGCTCTTTGGGCTTGGTGCCCCTTCGGCATGTGCCTGCCCCTTCACTACCTGGCCCAAGGTACTCCAGGCGCATTTTGTATGTTTCCTACTTTAGTGTTAGGAGCAGCTGCTTCCCCAAGGACCCCTGGCTCCCCTTATCGGACAGTGGTATTGAAAACCAAAGCCTGGCTGGAAGGCACTGTTGAAGTCATTGATGTTCATCCTCAGAACCCTGCAGAACAGTTCCCCCATTCCCCCATCTTACTGATGAGGAAGCGGAGGCAGGGAGAGCTCAGGAGCCTGCCCGGTCCTGGAGCTGGGAGGGCGCAGGGCCTGCCTTCAGACCCTGCTCCCCGTCACAGAGCCTGTGCCCATGCCCGTGCCAGTGGAATCCAAGATAGAGACCAATCCCCGAATCACCAGGAGCGGCACACGGCAGTTGATTTGATCACTCACAGAGTGTCGAGCCAACAGCTCTCTCCAGTGATTTCCTGGCTTCCCTGGGACTCACTTAGGGCTCTGTCAGGAGGAGGGGTCTCAGAGGCAGAGGAACAGCTGAGGCCCCTGGAGAACCCCTGTTCTCAGTCCTCGTGTGGCTCCACAGCCTGCTGCTTGCCCTGAGTAACAACCCACTGAAGTCCGGGACACCTGACACAGCCTGTCTGAACTTGACACCGGGAATTCGGCCCCAGGTGTATAGGAGTTCTGGACACACGTAACTAAGCTGGCCAGGCCCCCGGGGAGCAAACATTCTTCCCAGGGTACACCTGTCCCTGCTTAAACTGGAGGGGCTTAGATCCTTGTAACAGATCCTCGGCCAGTTACGTAGGTGCTGTGGGGGTGGTCATTGTTGTTCCTCTTCAAAAAGTTTATTTTTGTTTTAGTTCCGCCTCCCAGGCAAATCCATCTGCGTGTCTATAAAAACCCCCATTTTAAACAGAGATTTTGCTGCTCTGCTTATTGTTCAGGTGGCTGCACAGACGTCCTGGGTATACAGAGGAAACAGGAGCTAATGGGAGCCTGTCCCACTCTGATGAGTCACAGCAATGGGCGCTTGCAGCCAGGGGAGAGCTGAGAAGCCAACTCACAGCACCCACAGCCTGCGCAAGCACCCTGCAGCTCCCTGGCTTAATTTGGATGGAATGTTGTGGGTGATTTCCACTGCTTTTTGGCTGGAAGACCTTAAACACGTGGGACGTTTTCTACAAAAAATAGTTTCACCAGAAGTTTACCAGCTGTCGCCTACTCTCTGTTGCCATGTTACTCACAACCGGCTTCCTTGTTCGCTTAAACTTGACCTTGGAAGGGGGCTGGGGCTTGGGGGAGTGAGTAAAAATATAGGGCAAGGATTTCTAAATGAGATGTTAAATGTATTGCAGGAGTCTGGCAGAACGTGAAATGCTGAGTCACTGCTCATATGGCATTTCATTCTATTTATTTTATTATTAAAGATAAATTTGTGGCAAAGCTTTATGTTATTTGTACAGAGTGGCACAGACAGGAGAGACAGAGAAACAGATCTTCCATCTTCAGGTTCACTGCCCAAATCGTTGCAAAGGCTGAGGCTGGACTGGGCCATCTCCAGGTGGTTGGACTCTATCCAGGTCTCCCATGTGGGTGGCAGGGGCCCGAGCACTTGGCCATTTTTTACTGCTTTTCCCAGGAGTGTTAGCAGGGAGCTGGGTTGGAAACCAAGCAACCAGGACTCAAACTGGAGCTCGGATATGGGGCACTGACATCCCAGGTAGCAGATAAACCTGCTGTGCCACAACGCTGGCCCCCACAAATAAATATCATTACGTATACTTAAGGAATACAACATGATGTTATAAGATACATGCTCATGAGAGTTATTTGAAAAGTTCATGGAAAATGGAATTTTAAAAGGAATTTTTGTGAGTATTTCGGATTTCAAACATTTTGAAATCTTTGTATAGTTTCCTCATAATATACATTTTCATGAGTTTTTTTGAAGATTCCTTGTACACATGGATCTCAAAAATTTTTTGCACCAAAATCTTTGAATTTCATTTTTCGTGAGCTTTTTGAAGTTTCTATGTACATATAGATAATACAATGGCTACTCAGTGGAACAAATCAACATATCCATTATCTCAGACTTACCTAGTCCCTGCCCCCTACCCACCCAGTGGCAAGAGCCATAATCTACTCATTTAACCAGAGTCCTCAATATAATACACTGTTGTTAACCATAGTCTTCATGTTGTACATTGGATGTTTCAACAGGGTCTTCCTGCGTATTTGCTACTTTGTGTAGTATTTTAGAGCTATAATATGCAAGCGGGACCACACATGAATAACCAGAAGATATGCTTTAGGAAGAGCCCATTAGTAGGCTGTTGCTTCATGTTTTATAGGCAGTGCACTGGTGCCTGAGCTATGTGTATACTATTATGCCCTCTGTATCATCATCTTGATACCAAGTTCCAAACTCTTGGCTTCCTAGTGTCGAATTATGAGCTGGATAGAGTACAGCACTATTAAACTCGGTGTTTTACAGTCCACCTGCGAAAAGAGTGATTCTCAAGCTTTCCAGTGAATTGGCAGTTGCAGAGAAACTTGTTAAAATGCACTTTTGAGGCTTACCCGGTTGACATTCTGGATCTGTGGGACTGGGGCACAAGACTCTTCATGTCTGAAAACCCCAAATAAAAGCTGGCGCAGGTGGGCTGCAGAGTGAACTTGGAGAGAAGACGTCCTAAAGGCTCACGCGCTGTCCCGGGAGGCTGCGTGGGAGGCTGCTTGGGAGGCTGCGTGGCACAGCACCGTTGCGCAGTTGTCAGGATGGCGGCAGTCTTGCTTGTCCTCGTTCTCCTTGTTTTTAGCATCAAGGTAGGGGCGTGATTGTTCTTAAAGATTTATTTATTTATTTGAAAGAGAGGGAGAGAAAGAGCGCTCGATCTTCCATCAACTGATTTTCTCCCCAAATGCTTGCAACAGCTGTGGCTAGGCTGGGAGCCAGGAGCCCCATCCGGGGCGGCACAGGGAACCTGAAAATGTCTTGGAAGATGTGGTAGTTTGCAGAGGGCCTTGCAGACTCTTTGGTATCACACGGTTATCCTGCCGAGTGCCCGAGGGTGCTCACCCCCGTGCCAGCACAGCAGGCTGGAGACCTTCTCCACCCTGGTCGATCTGATGCATGAATAATGTATCTTCACTTCCACATGAATTTCTTTCATTGGTTGCAGGATTAATGAAACCAAGTTTATCTACTGAAAAGCTATTACAACTGCCTAAAAGTCTCCCACCTACACACAAATAATAACCAATTAGAAAAACAAATAGAGGGGCTGGTGCTGTGGCGTAGCAGGTTAAGCCGCTGCCTGTAGTGCTGATATTCCATATAGGCACCGGTTCAAGTCTCGGCTGCTCCACTTCCGATCCAACCCTCTGCTAATGTGTCTGAGAAAGCATTGGAGGATGGTCCAAGTGCTTGGGCCTCTGCACCCATGTGGGGGACCCAGAAGAAGCTCCTGGCTGCTGGCTTCGGACTGGCCGAACTCCAGTTATTGAGGCCATCTGCAGAGTGATGCAGCAGATGGAAGACCTCTCTCTCTCCGTCTCTCCCTCTCTCTTCAACTCTGCAAATAGAAGCTAAGCCCTCTTTAAGAAAGTAATACAATTTTTTTAAAGATTTTTTTTTTATTTATTTGAAAGAGTTACAGAGACAGAGAGAGAGGTCTTCCATCTGCTGGTTCACTCCCCAGTTAGGTGCAATCGCTGGAGCTGTGCTGATCCGAAGTCAGGAGTCAGGAGCTTCTACCTGCCCCCCCTCCCCAACCCCTGTCTCCCACGTGGGTGCAGGGGCCCAAGCACTTGGGCCATCTGCTGCTTTCCCAGGCCATAGCAGAGAGCTGGATGGGAAGTGGAGCAGCCGGGACTCGAAGAAGCGTCCGTGTGCACCACCGGCACTGCAGGTGAAGGCTTTATGCGATACACCGCAGCGCCAGCCTGCAACACCAGCACAGATTTAAAATACCTGCTAATCAACTTTTTTTGAGGTGTATATAATTTTTAAATTTTTGAAAATTTTTAAATCTTAGGAATGAATTTAGCATGAAATAAGCAATAATAACCCATATAGTTACAACTTTATACTTTTACTGTAGGACATTAGAAGACTTAATAAGGAAAATATGTGCTTTCCCCTTGGCCAAGATGACTCAGCATTGTAGAAATGTCAGTTTTCTATAAACTAAACTGTGAGTTCAATAAAATATCAAATTACCAAAATAGCCTTTATAAAAGGGATTTTGCAAAGTGATCCTCAAGTTCATCTGGAAAAACACACAGGCAAAAATAGTATTTGAGGAACTAATCCCAGCCGATATTGAAATTAGACTTTAATGATTCAGTAATGAAATACTGTGACATCAGCATAGAAAGAGACAAAAAGATGGATGAACATTATAGAAAACTGGTTAATGTGGTAACATATGTAGGGATATTTAGCATGTGACAGAGGTGACATTTAAAATGAGTATGAATTGCTTTCTATCAGCTTCCAGAAAGTTGTGTATCTGGAGGTGAAGAGATTTAACAGCAAGAATCCAGATTTTTAAATGTAATGTTTCTGGGGGCCAGCATTGGGGCACAATGGGCTAAGCTACTGCCTGCAATGCTGGCATCCCATGTGGGTGCTGGTTTGAGTCCAGGCCCCTCTACCTACCATCCAGCTCCCTGCTGATGCACCTGGGAAAGCAGCAGCAGATGGCCCAAGTGCATGGGTCCCTGCACCCAGGTGAGAAACTGGGGAGAAGCTCCTGGCTCCTGACTTCAGCCCAGCCTGATGCTGGCTGTTGTGGCCATTTGGGGAGCGACCCAGCGGACGGAGGATCTCTCTCTCTCTCTCTGTCTCTTCTTCTTCTCTCTCTCTGTCCAACTCTGCCTTTCAATTACATAAACACATTTTTTTAAAAAAAATAAATAAATATAATGTTTGTAAAGCACCTTCCGTTCTTTGGATGAAAGGTGCTACATTCCCTTAGTATAAATTAATAAAATGATTCTAGATCTCACACAGAGTCTACATGTGTTCTGACAAGAAGTTAGCGTTTTATATAGCATAAACTAAATTCAGAAGTGCTTGATCATTCACTTGGTTACTTGACTATAAAAAATAAAATAAAATCAATGTGAAAAGGAGTAATTCAATAGAGTGCTAGGATAATTAGCTAGTCATAGTTGTAGGGAAAAATGAGAGAAGGGAAATCCAAAATTGAATAGATTTAAATGTAAACTAGTGAAGTCATAAAATTAGAGAAAGGTTACATTTTAAAAATAATCTTGGAAGTCAAAGAAACTATCATAAAACTCAGAAGCATAAAGGAAAATGATCAATACTTTGATAGTTTAAAAACTTCTGTGTGGCACAAATGCTACAAACAAGACCTAAATGCAGATGACACACTAAAAACATGGGGAAAATGTATTGCGTGAGGCTAGACTCCTTCATATGTAAAGAGTGCTTAAAAATAAATAAGGGGGGAAAAATTCTAAATAACTCCAAACTGAATTGGGGAGAGAACCTGCACAAAAATGCCGCAGAACAAGGAATATCCATGGCCTGTGGGAAGTTGGGGATCCTCTTTGAATAAGAGTGACCAGAATTCATGTCAGATGGATATATATTTTTTTAATTAAGAAAGGATCTTATAGGATGATGCAGTTTTACTCTTGAGGTAGGTTCTGGAAATCAGTGTGTTTAGCAAGTAGGTTGTGGTAGCCCCTTTCTTCTGTGGGATGTTGATGACTGGACCTGGAGCCTCTGCGGGCCATCGACCATGACAGGGCCTTTACTCGTTTCCTGCACTTGCGTCATTCCCTCAGTCCGCTGGGCAGGCTGTAAGAAACTGGTGTCGTGCTGGCGTCCTCTCTGATACGGAGATGCGTTTGAGAAGCGATGATTTGGCCCCTACGGTGTACCAGGTCTTGCCCCGAACATTTGCAGTTACCACGAGGCATCCCCTCTGCCTGGGAGGATGAGTGGGCGGGGCTCAGACCTGAGGGAAGTGGCCGCTGCGGGTGGGGATTTGCTGCAGGCAAAGTCGCCCGTCTGCAAGAGCAGCTCTGCCTGACCCGACTGCCCCGCACATCAGGTGCTGATGGAGGCCACCTGGGAAAGATGCAGAGCGAGGCCTTGTGGCTGGGTCGGAAGAGTCCAGGGGCTGCACAGTGACACCCTGTCACCTGCTGATGCGGCTCCCTCTCACAGGAGGGGGGTCGGGACTCCGGCTTTCTCCCTCCCTCCCCCCCTCCCCTGGGTGGAGGAGGACTGTAGAGAACTGAACCAGCCCTGAAATTAGAATGAGTGGGCGGCCGGCCACCGTGTTGCCAGGTGACACCCACACTCAACAGGGACCCCTGCTGGCTAGCACGGGCCTGTTGAAAATCCAAGAGCCTACGGGATGCAGCTTCCCAACCTCCGTCCCTGCTGAGAAGGCTCTGAGAGCAGGGGACCAGCTCGGTACAGGGCCCCTCGGCTGAAGGGGACTTGAGAGACTGTGGCATTAGCCATCCACAGGAGTTCACCAATTGTCTCACAGCTGCCAGGTCCTTTGAGGATCCCCAGACACCAAAGCCAAAATCATTGTCCTAACCTAAGGCATCTGTGGGCTGTTTGGGAGCCAGGCTCACCAGGGTGTTGGCGTCAGGATAGGAGGGTGCTCAAGGTCGGGAGCCTGAGCCTCCAGGAGGCCGAGCGTGAAGTCACCGGGTGAACAGGGAGGGTGACGGGAGGAGGAGCAGGTGCACGACCCGCAAACAGATCTGAGCGTGCGAGTTCCCACAGCGGCAGCCCACTTGGAGTGGCAGCAGGACAGCACCGAGACACGAGGCGTTGGTCTGTTCCTAAGGGAGCTGGGAGACAGAGAAGGATCCCCTTCGCAGGGATGCTTGACCCATGTGCACTTTGGAAGGCAGGAGGTGAGGGGAGCGGGAAGAGGCGACTGCAGGAATCCCTGTAAGAAACGAAGGGGTCTGGACTGAGGTGGAGGCGGCTGGTGGCGGTGGGACCCGGAGGGAGCATGCGTGGCTTCTGCTAATGCAGCCTGGGAGGCTGCGGATGGTGGCCCAAGGACTTGGGCCCCTGCCACCCACTTGGGAGACCTGGATGGGGTTCCTGACGCATGGCCCCCAGCTGTAGTGGCCTTTTGGGGAGTGAACCAGCGAATAGAATATCTCCCTCGCTCTTCCTCTTCCTTTCAAACAAATAACAGTAAATGCAGTGTGTGTGTGTGTGTGTGTGTGAAGTTCTACCTGGGCATTCCCACCTGGGGCCCGCAAACTCTTCCTCTCAGACGGTTGGGTCTCAGAAGGCGTTTGGATTTCCCCAGTAGCTGTCAGTGAGTTGCAGCCATTTGTGAAAGACAGAGAGGCAGAGGAGGAAAGGCCGCAGATGGACACAGGCCCTGTGCTCGCCTCCAGTTTCAGCTTCGTGCCCGCCTTCCCTTGTTTCCCATCGCTGCCCTGCCACGCTGGCCTCGGGCCTGGGAGGCACTTCCACGTCACCCTCCCCGCCTCTCTCCGCCCTGGTCCCCTTTGTGTGCTGTTTTCTCCCAGGCTCGGGCGCTGACCCGGTTGCCTCCTGCTCTCAGGCCTCTGGGACCAGCCAGGCTTGCATTGCCAGGATCCCCGCTGGGCCCTCCTGTGCTCCTGTGGCACACAGTCCAGCCGTCTGTCCATCCTGACACCAGGTGGTACATGGGTGAAGCCGCCCTGACCTCCGGGCCGCATGGGGGCACAGAGCACCCTCGTCCCGGCGCTGACGGCAGAGGAGCGCGGTCTCCCTCCTCCAGGCCTCGAGCAGCTGGCAGATCCATGCCCTAGCTCTCCGTGGCCCTCGTGGCCACGCGTAAGGTGGCCGCCTCCACCCAGGGCCTCTTCCTTGCTTCCCTGGACTGAACCATCGCCTTCTGCCCCTTGGTCTGGAAGCGCTTGGTTGCACACCGCGTTGCGGGTCAGTGTTTTGGTTGTCTCTGCTCTCAAACATTCCTTCCAGGAGGCGGGCTTGGTTGTTTTCCCTACTACTTGCAAGAGGAGGGGCCCACAAGGACTGCTCAATAACGTATTTGTTGCATAAACGAACCTTGGGAGAACAAGAACTGTGAATTTTCCATCTCTGTGGGAACAGCTTCGTAAAGGTGAAACTCCAGATAGGCCACACTGCGTCGGACCAGGCTCATTGCCAAACCGTCCGGTCGTGGCACACACTTGCTCTGCTCTGCGGAAAACCGTGTGTGGAAAGTCTCCCCAAAGCACATCCTACGTTCCCACAGTGTTGCTTTAATACTGAGTCACATCCTGGGGGAAAAAGCTAAAACCAGCCTGCCTTCTTCCGCTCTGCACTGTACCGCCGTGGCCTGAGTGATGGCTAAGAAAGGTGGGCTCCGGGCGTGTTAATGCTGCTTCGGCGGGAAGAGAGCAGTGTTTCGTTTCCTTGTGGCTGAAGATGGAAGGGCAGAGAGGCAAGAGGGGGCCTGAACTTGACCTTTCACGGAGATGATGATTCTGCTAATGAAGGCAGAGTCCTCGTGGCTGAATCACCTCGCCAGGCTGCCGCCTCCTCCTGCTGTTACCAGGGCAGTTAAGTGACCTCCAAACCACAGCGGAAGCCGGGGTCTGAGAGCGGCGTGTTGACCGCCCTGTCACCCCTCCTGTCCCGCCTGTCCTGGATTTCCCTCCTCCCGCGGGAGCAGAGCACTCGGGTACCCACCCATCTCGGGGGGGGGGGGGGGGGGAGAGACCAGGTTTCACACTCTCAAAAATCTTCCGCCATCCTTGGCCGTCCGTGTTTGCTGAGGCCGCGTCCCGGGTCTGCAGGGGGTAGAAAGGAGCTGACGGACACGCGCGGTGTGTTTGGCCTTGTGGGTGATCTGTGTTTTACACCCGAGCACTCATTTCTCTTGGGTTTGACCTCTTTTCCAGGGAGGTTCCTCTGAAGGATGCAAAGGAATATGCTGAGTCCATAGGCGCCATCGTGGTTGAAACAAGTGCGAAGAACGCTATCAACATCGAAGAGCTCTTTCAAGGAATCAGTAAGTACCCGACCGAAATGGTGCTTTGTGTCTAGCTTGCGTTTTTCTGCTCCTGGGGTAAAAACTGTAGAGCACCAAGATAGAGCTTTCCCTCCATGTGAGTTTATCTGATGCCTGGGATAGAAAACCTACAACTGTGCACCTGTCCGGGTCTCTGTTGGGCCTCTCCATTTACATTTCTGCAATCTGCGCAGTTTGCTGGTTCTGTGTTTTGTGGATCAAAATGAAACCATTTCCCACAAAAATGACAGTTGTATTAATTGAGAGTTACACAGTCTATAGCATTTTATGTTAACACCCTGAAAGGAGGCGAGACAAAACGGACAATGATATAGATTCCCCAGATCACCCATTTGACTGAACGACTGTCAGCACATAAGGGAAACTTTTAGCAATATGTTGCCTGTTGATCATCAACAAAAATCCTATCTCCATCCCAAGTGACCTGAAGTTGAGTGCTGGGTGGAGGATTGACTTATAAAGCTGCCCCTCATTCCTGATGAGCAAAGTGATGGGAGCAGACAGTGCGCGCTCTGTCCCTGGCTGGGCCCTGTGTCCCTGTCCGTGTGCTGCTTCCCCACAAATGGCTTCATCCAAGAGCTGTCTCCCAGCGGATGGCCTCCCTGACACATCTGTCTGCAGCCGGGCCCAGATTTCACCCCCGTGGCTTCTCTGCGGGGCGGGGGGGCTGTCCGCTCACAGCTTTCCGGGGACCCCGTGCTGTGTCTGAGCCGCCCTCAGGGAGGCTTTGGTGAGGTGCTGGCGCTGGGAGCCCCGGGCACCCTTGGGAGAGCAGAGCCCCTGAGCAGCTGCCTGGTTCTCAGATGTCTCAGCCCCGGGACGGGCCCAGAAGGGAAGCGGCTGGTTTGATCCCTCCTCTGCCTGAGGTCACTGTTGGCTGGGCTCCCCCAGGCAGGGGGGCCAGAGCTTCCCAGAACAGATTTGGTTTCCGTGTAACTGGTTTGGGTCTGTTACTCTAGACTCTGAGAACCCACAGCAGGGAGACTGCTGTTTGTTTGTGTTGGCTTGTGGGGGAGTTCACTGGAGGTAGGGACTCTGCATCCGCCACGTGGGAAGGCGCAGAAGAAACGTGCGGAGGGCGGCGGCTGGCCCTTCCTCTCGTTCCTCGGGGTGCGCACTGCCTCCCCTTCTCCGCACCTGCTGGCAGGTGCTTTCCCTCTGACTTCACTCGGCACACTCGTGGCCTTCAGGCTCACGGGCCCGCCTGGCTGCACTGTGCAGGGCTAGGGCTCCAGGTTCTCCTTGGTAACGCTCTGGCCCCTGATGATGCCAGTGGCCTGTAGGTGCTCCCTGTCCTTGTGTCACTCTGGGGGACATCTCAGAGTATTTGACTTAATCACAGAAGACCATCTTTATGGGAGGCATTTGGCTTTTTTGGTTCAGGCATTAAGAATTTTTTTTAAAAGATGTATTCATTTATTTGGAAGTCAGAGTTACAGAGAAAGAGGGAATTACACACACACACACACACAGAGAGAGAGAGAGATAAAGAGAGAGAGAGAGAGAGAGAGATACCTTCCATCTGCTGGTTCACTCCCCAGATGGCCATAATGGCCAGGGCTAGGCCAGGCCGAAGCCAGGAACCAGTAGCTGTTTCTGGGTCTCCCATGTGTGTGTAGGGGCCCAAGGACTTGGCCATCCTCCACAGCTTTCCCAGGTGCATTAGCAGGGAGCTGGATTGGAAGTGGAGCAGCTGGCACGTGAACCAGAGCCCAGACAGCAGTAATAACCTTTTGTGCCACAGCACTGGGCTTCAAACATTTTTTAGAGTGGTTTCAGTTAGTGAAACTAGCAAGCTCCTGTCAACTGTGACTTTTTTTTTTTACAGATCCTTAAATTTAAATGTTTTAAAAGCTTATTTAAGAGACACACAGAGAGAGAGAGAGAGAGAGAGAGAGAGAGAGAGCCAGCCAGACATAGCTCCCATCCTCTGGTTCATTCCCCAAATGTCAGCAACAGCCGAGGCTGGACCAGGCTAAGGCCTGCGGTCAGGCACTCCATGCGAGGCTCCCCCGTGAGTGACAGGGGTCCAGTCACTCTGGCCCTCCCTGCTGCCTCCCAGACATCCAGCTATTTAGGTCTCCCTAACCGACCCTGGGCGGCAGGCAGTGTGGGCAGCAGTGGGCAGTGAAAGAGGTACCAGTGCTTATATACAAGGGGTCTTCAAAACAAGTCCATGGGAAAGGCAGATGATTAAAGAACTGTGTGTGGCTTCCCCAAATTTGGGGGCCAAAATAAGCTTAACTTTTAGTTCCATTTTTCCACGGAAATTCTAAAGTCCCCTCATATAATACCTTGTATGACTTTACCCTGAGATTTCTGCACAAGAGAGGACTGAGGTTTGTGAAAATCATTATTAAAATAAAAATCCAAATAGTGACCTTAAAGAAAACAAGCCTGGGCAGCAACCATCAGTAGCGTGAGAGATCATTTCTTGGGAGGGTTCGAGCAGCATAAACCCCTTCTGGTGCAGGGGGTCTTTATGGGGCACAGGGATAGAGATTTGAAGAAACAATTCCTTAGGTCCTGGTGGTGTGCTTCATTTAGGAAAAAAAAAAAAGACTTTTGCTTAAAGCGTGGGATAATTATGACTTCAAAGTCATTAATTCCTAAGTAAGCCATAGGCTGCCCTGTATCACCTCCTCTTTGGTGTCAGATTAAATGATTGTTCCTGTTTTGTTATACATGAATTTAATTGCGATTAAACATGTGTTTAATTGCTTAGTGATACACAGGCTGCAAAATCTCGCCCTCCTCTCTGTCTCTACCTCCATCTCCACGTGTAAGCTCCAATGCCTCCCCCTCCCTTCTTTGCACCTTCAGGTGAGTTTCTTCAGCTTTGGGTTTCATTGCCTAACTACAGGTCAGTTGGAAACGCCATTGCGTTAACACCTAAAGGGATTGGCAGACTTCTCATGGCATGTCCCTCCCTCCCTGTTCCTACTTGTATTACATGTGCTTAAAATAGCACCGGCTACTGCTGACCACACCTCTGCTCCCCAACTCCGGGTTGCAGAGACAAATGTGCCTGGGAGAAAACATGCAAGGGGGAAAAAAGTCAACAAGCAGAAGTGAGACTGGAAGCCTTTTAAAAAAGTGTGCTTCAACAAAATTAATTCAAGTGGACTTGGAGCTAAAGACAGATGTTTCTTTTGGACACTCCCAGGGTGTTCATGAACGAGACAGCTGTGGTTCCCAGTGTGAGCTAGTACATTTTCTGATTGGAAATTGCTTAGCAGAATATTGTGTCTTTGTGAAGACGGAAGCCCCCCTGAGTGATTCGGGTGCTGCTCTACTCGGGGTGGCCTCTGCGCAGTCTGTGTTTATATGAGGTGTCCTCCTCTCACTGCGGTTCCTCCAGCTGCCCTTCTCCAAGTGACACTTCTGGGCCCTTCTTTATCTCACTGCATGTCACTAATTTTCTTCCAGGATCTGTTCACTTTTCATTCTCGGATTCTTTTACTTTCAAGTGATTTATGATTTTTTTTTTAAAATTTGAGACCCAGAGAGAAAGAGACAGAGTCGTCTTCTGCTGGTTTATGCCAGCAGTGGCTGGGGCTTGGCTGGGACGGAAGCTGGGAGCCTGGAACTCAATCCAGGTCTCCTGTGTGGGTGGCAGGGATCCAAGGCTTGAGGCATCACTGTGTCATCAGCAGGAAGCTGAAGTTAGGAGTAGAACCAGGAATCGAACCCAGGCACTACATATGGGATGCAGGCATGTTAACCACTAGGCCAAATGCCTGCCCAGGGTTCGCACACTTTTAATTTAAACATTAATTTAAACTAGTGATTAAAAATAAGAAAAAAAATTATTGTCTAAGAAATAATTGTACTTTTGAATTTGTAAACTAGTGTTTGAAAACACAAAGGAAAATCTCTTACTGTTTACATACTACAGTGGTAAAAATCCAAAACAGAAGTCTTGTTGGCCCTGCCTGTGAACTGCTCTCTCTGCTCTTCTCTCTCTCTTTGAAGATTTATTGATTTATTTGAAAGGCAGAGAGTTAAAGAGGGAGAAAGACAGAGATCTTCCACCCACTGGTTCATTCCCCCAAATGATCGCAACAACCTGGGCTGGGCCAGCAGGAGCCAGGAGCTTCACCTGGTCTTCCTCGTGGGTGCAGGGACCCACACACTTGGGCCATCTTCCACTGCTTGCCCAGGCGCATGAGCAGGGAGCTGGATTGGAAACATAGCAACAGGAACTTGAACTAGTGCCCCTATAGATGCAGGCATCGCGGGCAGCTTAACCCGCTGCCCCACCCCCACCCCCAGTGCCAGCTCCTACTCTGTTCTTTCCCAAGTCCTTGCCTGAAAGATGGGGGCCTAGAGCCCTGATTTCTGCGTTGGCTCCTTAGCAGCTTTGCCTTTGTCTCCTCCTCGGTACAGTCGCTGTCCGCGGTCCCATTCTGCACGCTCTTCGCTTCCTCCTTGCAAGCCTTCCTCCCTTCAGGGTCTAGCTCACAACTTCCTCCTCCTGAAGTCTCCAACACTGCGCTCCAACACTCACCGATGGTTTCTGCCTTCAGTTTGAGGCTACCTGTGGTTTGGTCCCTCATTCTGACACACAAACATCTTCTGTCTTCATGTTGGCTTCTCCCAGGGTTTCAGGTTTTACAAGGGCACTTCAAAAAGTGTGTGGAAAAATTTGGGTGCAGAATTTTTTTGAAATGCATGTATATTGAGGAGGTCTACAAACAGTTCTGTTATGAAAATCTGCATGGTTTGCAGACTCTTGTGCCTTGGAATAAGCTCACCCTCTAAGTCCGTTTTCCCAAGAGTCTTTGAAGAACCTTGTGTATCTGTTCTAGAGACTCGGGTTCTCTGGAGCAGCACTTTTAGGCTTTCATTTTCCCTGTAAAGCTGACTGCTGAATTCAGGGTTCTGAGTTTGATCTCCTTCCTTACCTCCTGTCCCAGGAGACAATCTCTTAGCGGGTTAGTGGATCAAGTGAAAATAGTTCCTCTTCTGGGGCTGGCATTGTGGTGCAGTGAGTCAAACCACCACCCGCAACACCGTCATCCGAGTGCTGCTTCCAGTCCCAGCTGCTCCACTTCCGATCCAGCTCCCTGCTAATGTGCCTGGGAAAGCAGAAGATGGCCTAAGTCCTTGCTTGGGCCTCTGCACCCATGTGGGAGACCAGGAAGCAGAAACACTTGGCCCCTAGCTACGACCTGGCCCAGCCCTGGCTGTTGCAGCCATTTGGGAAGTGAACCAGTCAATGGAAGATCTCTCTCTCTCTCTCTCTTTCTCTCTCCTTCTGTAACTCTGCCTTCCAAATAAATAAATAAAATCTTTACAAAAATAATAATTTTCCATAGGGCCTTAAGGTTAAGTGATATCAACCAACTTGCAAACCAAGTCTTTTTGTCTTTTTATGGGTTAGATGCCATGCTAGAGGCCATGGGCAACACACAAATGAACCGTTGAGTGGGAGACCCCGGCTGTAGACACACAGTCCCACGAGTGTGTGATCACACCTTGTGATGAATGTTGTGAAGCGCAGGTACACGGGCCATGTGGGAGACTGGCCGGTGGGGAGTTGGGGTTGCGTGGGGAAGGCCTCTCCAAGGAATGCTTCTAAGCTGGACCTGCAACAAAAGAGAAGGCCAGTCAGGTAGAATTCCAGAAGAGCTGCCAGTGTGAGTGGATGTCGGGAGCCAAGCCCTTGGGGCAGGAAATGGTGTGGTGAGGGTGAGGGTGAGGCCTTGGGAAGAGCAGTAGGAGACGGCAACTGGAGACTGAGCCCTGATTCTCCCAGGGCCTCGTGATGGGCAGAGTGGGCTGATGTTCTGGATGCTGTTGGAAGCCCCATGGGTACCTCCTGCAGGGCTGTGGCATGACCAGTTTCCAGTAGCAGAAAGATCCCGCCTTAGGAGGAAGAAAGTCTGGCCAAGCAGATGCTGTCGTGGTCAGCGTGGAGCGGTGGCTGGGATGGGGGTAGGAGTGGGGGTGTTTCAGAAATGGCTGAGGAGAAGAACCAGGAATACTGTGGGCCGGGTCAGAGATGGGGACCGCAGGAGGGGGCGGGACCAGGAATCACCTGTGGGGTTCTCTTTCCTGGCACAAGGGAGGTTGGCCTGGATTTGGTCGTGGGCCTTACAGACAAGATTCTGGACTGTCAAAATCCCAAGTTTTGGTTGGTGGGTTTTAATTATTCAATTCAAATACTTCCCCCCTTCCCATCTCCCTGAGAGTGGAGGAGGAGCTGCAGGCACGGGAGAAACACTCTTTGAGGTGGGACACAGGCTGGCTGCTTTCGGTTGTAGAGGAGGTAGAAGCGAGGCCTCCTCCTGAAAGCTGTCGTGGGGATGTGGGAAACCCCGCCCAGGTTTCTTGTTGTTAGTTTGAGAGCAAAGTGAAAAATATTTGTTTTTCTAAAGAGAGCACAATTAAAGGCATAAACATATTGGTTTGGAAAACTTAGGAAAGGGTGTTTTTTTTTTTTTTTTTTTTATAGGCAGAGTGGACAGTGAGAGAGACAGACAGAGAGAAAGGTCTTCCTTTTTGCCGTTGGTTCACCCTCCAATGGCCGCTGTGGCTGGTGCACCGCGCTGATCCTAAGGCAGGATGGTGCACCGCGCTGATCTTAAGGCAGGAGCCAGGTGCTTCTCCTGGTCTCCCATGGGGTGCAGGGCCAAAGCACTTGGGCCATCCTCCACTGCCTTCCTGGGCCACAGCAGAGAGCTGGCCTGGAAGAGGGGCAACCGGGACAGAATCCGGCACCCCAACCGGGACTAGAACCCAGTGTGCTGGCACCGCAAGGCAGAGGATTAGCTTATTGAGCCACAGCGCCGGCCAGGAAAGGGTGTTAACGTAACTTGTGGGTAGTGATGAGGTCTTGCTCTGTAATCATTTGTTGCACGGTGTTGGCTGTTTTAAGTCCACTGGAGTTTAAATTCCCAGGTACTCACCTTTGGTTTAGAGCAGGTTAAAAAAATTTTTAAGGCGAAAGCAAAACTATGAGAGTCCAGCAAACTTTCAGGTAAAGGTGAGGTTAGCAGTTTAGGGACAAGGAAAGGACAAAGTGTTCGCTTTCTTACCACCAAAAAAGTTAATTTCGTGAATGTAATCCTAGGACATGTCTGTGACATAACGTCCTTTCAGAATCTAGACATACTGGACAGCACAAGCCCTAACCATGTGTGTCTTCTGTGCCAGTGATTCTAAAGGAGAGATTGATCCGTGTGCAAAGCATGGTACCAGCAACGTTCAGCACGCCTGGCGCTGTCATCACGTGCCATTGTTGTAACCGCTGAAATAGAAACCCATTGATAGCGCCCCTGGTCCGTTACCTATAGCCATAGTGAGGCCTCAGGGATTTGTCACCTACTCACGGCTCGGAGCTGAGGAGTGAGAGGCTGGGACTGGAAGGCAGACAGTGCGGCTCTGGGACACAGGCTGTCAGCTTTTAGTCTGGATTATATCCCCGTGCATTTGGGAGTTTATGGGAGCATTATTCATGATAGTGGAAAACAGGAAGTGATTGAACTGTCCAAAGGTTGGGAAATAGTTTTTCAAAACCATGGTGCACCAGTATAAACAAGTAGTTACAGAGCAGTTTATTTTGTAAGATATATTTTGTCTTTTATCTGAAAGGCAGAAAGAGAGAGAGAGACAGAATGAGAAATCTTCCAACTGCTAGTTCGCTCACCAAATGCCTGCAACAGCTGGTACTGGGCCAGGCCAAAGCCAGGAGACCAGAACTCTGTTCAGACCCCCCATATGGGTGCAGGGGCCCAAGCACCTGGGCCATCCTCTGACGTCTTCCTGGGTGTTTAGCAGAGAGCTGGATCTGAAGTGGAGCAGCCGGGACCCAAACTAGCGCACACAGGCTGACATTTGTACTTTATAGCTTGTTTGAATTGCTCCACATCCTGCGACTCATTGAGAGGCCTTTTAGGCCTCTCTTAAGTGGTAACTTCCCCCTCTCCTTTCTATCTTTTTTTTTTTCCTTCATACAGTTTGTTTAATCAAGAACGAGGTCAGTTTTTCTGCAGAATCTCCACACAGTAGGGACTTTGCTGACCTCCTGTTTTTGCTGAGTGGTGTTCTGTCCCATGTGTGCACCACATTTTTGTTCACCCATTCACCTAACACGTGAATGGTTTGCTGTTTTCGGCAAGGCTGTGCCAGTCTTTGGGTAAATACCCAGGAGTCTGCGGCCGGCTTATCTGCTGGGTGGATGTGTGACTTGCTAAACGACTGCCAGAATCTTTCTCAAATGGCTTCGCCGTTTTCCATTCCCACCACCAGTGGCTCCGTGTCCTTGCCCACATGGGGCGTGTTCAGTCTGTAAGATGTCAGCCGTTGTGATGGGAGGAGGGTGGCCCCTCACCGTGGCCTTTGTGGCCTCTCACGTGGCCTCTCACTGGCTCTCCTGTGTGTCTTCCTAATGAGCACGCCTGTGGAGTGACTTCCAAGTGCTTATTTGCGATCTGACGTGGTAAAATCCCAGTCACAAGCCCTGCCTGCTTTCCTGTTGTCCAGCACCGGAGAGTATTTATGTGCTTTGGGCACATAGTCTTTATCAGATCCCCATTCTTCAAATAGTTTCTCCCACCCTGTGGCTCCTCTGGTTTTTTGTTTTTTTTTCCTTTGTTTACTTAACAGTGCCTTTTGAAGAGCAGAAGTTTTAAATTGTTGATGAAGAGGAGCTTGGCACATTTTTCCTTTGGGGCTTGTTCCTCTTTTTTTTTTTTTTTTTTGCCTCTGCTGATTTTTAAGTGTTAAAATAAAAAATGAAAGGGACACATCCATACGATGGAAGATTGTTTAGGGATCAAAAGAATTGTGCTTTCCAGCCAGCGGCTGTTGAAGTGGGAAAACCTTCAATGCAGGTCCCTCAGTGAGAGAGGTCCATGGGGAGAAGTGTCCTCTGGCTGCCTGACATGCTGAAAACCCAGCAGACGGTGAAGGGCCCGGGGTTGCCAGGTGGCAGGGACCGGGGACAGGGACACGTAGGTGAACCCACGGGATTTTTAGGGCTGTGAAGCTTTTCTGGATGATGCTACGATGGTGCATGTGTGGGGTCATTTATTAGACCATGGTTATAGAATCTACAACATAAAGAAGGAACTTGCATGGGAACTGTGGATTTTGTAGTGTTGTGTCAGCTCAACATGTTAAAAAAGAGAAACTGGGGGAGCTGGCGTTTTGGTGCAATGGGTTAAGCCACTGCTTGTGACCCTGGCGTCCCAAATCAAAGTACCAGTTCGAATCCCAGCTTCTCCACTTCCGATCGAGCTCCCTGCTGATCTAGGGAAGCCCCAGAACATGGCCCAAGCACTTGGGCCTCTATCACTCAGGTAGGACCAGCTTGGAGCTCCTGGCTCCTGGCTTCAGCCTGGCCCAGCCTTGGCGGTTGCCACCATTTGAGGAGTGAACCAGCAGATGGAAGATCTTTTCCTCATTCCCTCTGTCATTTTTACCCCTCCTTTCAAATAACTAAATCTTTAAAAATAAAAATTGGAGATGAAGTGTATGAGCTATGTGGGAACTCTGCATTTTTCACTCAGTTTTTTCTGTAAACTCAAAACTACTCAAAATAAACAAATAATAAAATTGTGTCCATAAAGGGGGGGGGGGGCAGAAAGACACCTCTGTATGGCAAGGAAACTTAATTTTTTCAAAAAGACTTGTAAATGTTTTTATTTATTTGAAAGGCAGAGAGAGGGAGAGGGGGAGGGAGGGAGGGATGGAGAGAGAGAGAGAGAGAGAGAGAGAGAGAGAGAGAGAGAGAAGTCTTCCACCTCTGGTTCACTCCTCAGAAGGCCACAATGCCCAAGCTGGGCCAGGCTGGAGCCAGGAGCCAGGAGCTTCCTCCATATCTCCCACGTGAGTGGCAGGGGCCCAAGCACTTGGGCCATCCTCTGCTGCTTTCCCAGGCATCGTAGCAGGGAGCTGAGTCAGAAGTGGAGCAGCCGGGACTCAAACCAGTGCCCATATGGGATGCCTGGGTTGCATGCAGCAGCTTAACAGCTATGCCACCGCACTGGCCCTGAAACTTGAAAGAGACTTACATTCCTGCTGTCGAAGACAGTGGCATCTGGAACAGCAGCTGGTGGTGACCAGGCCTTGCTCTGCTGCTGGAGGTGGCATCGCTGTTCCTGTAGCTTCCTGGACTTTCAACATCGGGGGCTTTTTGGTCTCCCTCTTGACCTCGCTGCTTCCAGGGAGGTCACATGCTACCACATGGTCCCCTGCAGTTCCTCTTTCCCGGTGGCTGCCCACTCGCCCCACTGCGCACATACCACGGCTCTCCTGTCCCTGCCCCTGGCTTCCTGCCCGACCCCACCCCTCCTAGTATGTGCCATTCCCGCGGAGACCGGTCGTCCACTGTACGTCCACGCCGCGCATCCCGATGCTCAGGGTCTTCTCGTCATCCTCACACTGTCTTTCTTCATGGCAGCCAGAGGGCGAGGGCGGTTATGGGGAATAACCTGGTGTCACGTGTACCCCCGCCGTCCCCACTGCTGTGTCCCAGCTCAGAACGGAGGGCCTCAGAGGGCCTCATCCAGAGCAAGCCCTTCCATGTCCCAGCCAGCCGGATGACTCAGAAAATCAGAATGAGCAAATGCAAGTTAGGCAGCAGCTGCCAACGCCGCAAACACCACACTGGAGACGGAGCCAAGTGGATGCTGGAACTGGGATGAAAGAGGGAGAAGCACACAGAGCGAGAGACCATCGGGGAGGCCTCGGAGCCTGTGCAGAAGCGGCTGCTGCCGCGCCCGGGAAGAGCCACCGGCTGCAGCCAGACCCCTGTTCCTGTTCTGCAGGACCACGCTGCAGCCCAGCCCAGAGCCACGGAGATGAAACCACGGTGCTTGGAATCCGTTTGCACACACTGCATTCCTGAGGACGCCTTGATAAACCTGCTCTTTGTCCAGACTGTCCGCTTTCAGGAAAACCAAACTTCACGAAAAAAATAAATAAAAAATAAAATAGGTCTCTCTTAACCTCTCTCAAAGAGAACCGGACGCAAGCCAAACCCTGCTAAGTAAACACCCCGGCCTAGAACGCGCATTCAGGAACAAGCTGCCACCGAGGCTGTGTGCCCGGAGGGTGTGTTGAGCCGGTGGACACCCCGAGGCTGCGAGGGCCTTTCTGGATTTGCTCTGTGTGTTTTTTCCCCCACCCAGTGCCAGATTCAACCTGCTGCAGCATGGTCACCTTGGTGCGCGGTTCTTGGCCATTTTCCATCCCCTTCTTTTGTCTCAGGACGGTAACCTTTCTCCAGGTTCTCGGTTCCTGGGATCGCAGCCTTCATGGCTCGTGTTGCGTTGCCACAGAGCTGTGTGCCGGCTTCTGTGCGTCCGGGCGTTGCCTGCTCGTTAGGGCTCGGCTCTCCTCTGGCAGTGGAAGCCCTTCCTTTCCTCCCACTCCACCTGAAGTTGGGACGTGTGTGACCGACAGGCGCGGGGCCGCCACCTGCAGCACTGGCATCCCACGTCAGAGCAGCGCTGCAAGTCCTGGCTGCTGCACTCCTGATCCCGCTCCCTGCTGACGTGCCTGGGGAGGCAGAGGAAGATGGCTGCCGCTCAGGCTCCTGGCTCCAGCCTGGCCCAGCCCCTGCTGTTGCGGCTGTTTGGGGAATGAACCAGCCAATAAAAGCCCCCACCCCGGTCTCTCTCTCTCTGTCTCTTTCTGTAACGATGCCTTTCAAATGAATAAAATAAAAATACCATAGATGAAGGCACTTCAGAAAGTTCATGGAAAATGGAATCAAAAGGCCAGTTCATTTTGGTGCAGAAACTTTTGAAATTGCTGCATACTAAGGACTCATCAAAAAGTTTATGCAAAATGCATATTATGATGAAAACTGCATATGGATTATGGCTCTCAAAATTTTTGCACAAAACTATCATTTTTCTTACCACTTTTTCACGAACTTTTCCAAGTACCCTCACGGGTATCGTGCAGGAGCTGTCCGATTGCCTCCCTGTATGCTTTTCATAGGTGCAGAAAGGAAGGTTCTGGGATTTTAAATAACTCACTCAAGTCCACGTCATCAGAGCAATGACTCTCACATCTCTTTCTACCCAAGGAGAGAACCAAAGTCTGAGGAAATGGAAGGCATTCTGTGTCTAGGAAGTATTTTATCCTAATACACAAGAGCAAATTTTCTGAAGATTAAAGAACCTGGTCCTTCGAAGAAGCCAGGGTCAGTGACCAATTGGCAATGGGGTAGGCGTTTGGCACGGTGGTTACGAGGCTGCTTGGGATGCCTGCGTCCCGCATCGGAGTCCCTGGGTTCCAGTCCCATCTCCATTCCCAGTTCCAGCTTTCTACCCACGTGCATCCTAGTGGTTGGGTCCCTGCCACCACGTGGGAGACCTGGATGGAGTTGCTGCCTCCCCCCCACCCCCACCCCCGCGCCAGGCTTTTGCTGTCTCAAAAGTGAAGCAGCAGATGGGCGGTCTCTCCACCTTGCAGATAGATTAAGGGTGAAAAACCCCGTCGGCAACCGTTTGAAACCTGCAAGCACGGAATTTCTCTGGGACGTGACCAGGTCTTACTCAACTCGGCATCCCGGCGTTGCTGCTCCTTGTCTTCTTGGCAAGAATTGAAAGGCGAGGGAGAGGGGAGGAGGGAGAGGAAGAGCAAGCGTGGGTGGCGCCCTGGCCTCCTGGGCTGGCTCTCGAGGCCCTTGGTTTCCAGGCGTCCACTGCCCTTCTGTCGCCGTCAAGAAAGCCTGTGTAGCAACATCGCGCCGGGTGCTTTGCTGCTGTTAACTTGAGAACAGCACAAAGTCAGTGTGAGGATCCGGTGAGTAGCCTGATCTGAAAATCTTGAACTTCCAAAAACAATTTGTAACTTACACATACTGATTGTACACACGAGTGGGATCTGGCCTGGTATTTCAGTACACGTGTACGGTGTGCAGCAATCGGATGAGCAAGGGAGTTGCCACCTCATTTCTTCGTGCTGTGTTTGACCACAATCACCCTGCTGAGCTCCAGAGCACTGGAAGCCATTCACCCCGTTCCGGTTCACCACCCTCTCTGCACCCCTCCATCCCTCTCGGCTCTCCCAGCCTCGGTAACCACCCCCCGGTCTCCTCTTCTGTAACTCGCTCTGGCCACTTGCAGGGTAGACGGTCTTTGGAACCCATTTCCCTCCCATGTGTACTTACTCACCAGTTACTTAGCAAACCAGTATACTAATTAACTGGTTAAGGAAGCCACTGAGAGCTGGTAGAATTCAGTGGGAAGGACACAGACATCGGGGTCAATCCGAAAATCCAGCTGTTGGTTATAAACAGAGATCTACCTCAACTCTTATTACATTGTTCTGTTTTTATGGACTTAGGAAAAAATGTTTATTTTTGTCTACTTGAAAAATAGAATGGCAGGTGGCCGGCGCCGCAGCTCACTAGGCTAATCCTCCGCCTGCTGCGCCAGCACCCCGGGTTCTAGTCCTGGTCGGGATGCCAGATTCTATCCTGGTTGCTCCTCTTCCAGTCCAGCTCTCTGCTGTGGGCCTGGAAGGCAGTGGAGGATGGCCCAGGTCCTTGGGCCCTGCACCCGCATGGGAGACCAGGAGGAAACACCTAGCTCCTGGCCTCAGGCCAGCCGTAATGGCCATTTGGGGGCTGAACCAACAGAAAAAGGAAGACCTTTCTCTCTGTCTCTCTCCTCACTGTCTAATTGCCTGTCAAAAGAAAGAAAGAGAGAGAGAGAGAAAGAGAAAGAAAGAAAGTGAGGACGAGAGGAAGGGAGGAAAGGAGGAAGGGAGGAAGAAAGAGAAAGGGAGGAAGGGAGGAAGAGAGACAGATCTTCCAGCTATTGATTTACTCCCCAAGTGCCCTCAACAGCCGGGGCTGGGTCAGCCCAAAACCAGGAGCCCCAAAACTTCATCCTGGCCTCCCACTTAGGTGACAGGGGCACAAGCACTTTGATTATCACCTGCTGCCTCCCAGGATGTGTTACAGGAAGCTGGGTGGGAAGTGGAGGTGCCAAGCCTTGAGCCAGCACTCTGACATGGGACGCAGGTGTCCCAAGCGGCGGCTTCACCCACTGTGCCATTATTGATGTGACCTTCCGCAGATAGCCTGGGGTCTCTGAGTCATGGTGGAATGGTGATAAAGGACATTGCACCTGCGTCACAGGGCGAGGTGATGATAGACTCTGTGAAAGTCCTTGAGTTGTCGAAGGTCATTTCCAGATTCCTTTGCCTTTTATCAAAAAAAACAAAACACTTTATTGTGATAAAAACCACGTACCAGAGCCTTCACCCATTTCAAGTGGTTTTTGTATATTCACAGATATGGGGGGCCTTCAGAAAGTTCATGGAGAGGTGTATTGTGAGAAAGCTGTGCATCGATTTCAAACATTTTGTACCACAGTAAACTTCAAATTCCCCTTTCCACAGACTTTTGACATACCTTCATCTGTGCAGTCAGCAGTCAGTTTTGCAATATTTTCTAGCACCTCAAAACTCTACTTCCTCATCTGCCTCCTTTGCCTTTTAGATTTTTATTTTGTGCTTCTGTATAGTGGCTCTCAGGTGGTGTTTCTAAAAAGTGAATCATGTAAAAATCAGATTACTTGTGGGTGACTTTGAAATACTGCCCGCTGTAAAGGAAAGCGTCCGTGGGGCTTCCAAGCTTGGGAAGCACCCAGTGCTGGGGCAGGACGCGGGTGGTGAGCGCAGCAGTGCCAGGCGGTTACAGCTCCCTGCCCATCCCTGTGTCGAGAGCAGAAAAGATGGAGGAACCCTTACGGTTACTGTTGAGGTGCCGTGGAGCCGGTCACTAAGGCAGGATGGCTCTGGGGGAGGGCTGGGGAGGAAGCAGTAGTTGATGCCCACCCCCCAGCTCTCTCCACCCATCCCCACCCCTACCCCCGCCACCCCAAGGCAGGTCTTCCCAATCCTAAAAAATTCTGTTGTTCAGAAACTGCGCATGGGCCAAACACTGTGGGTCAGCGGATTCAGCTGCCCCGTGACACACCAGCGCCTCGTTCTCTCTGTGCAGATTTGAGTCCTGGCTACTCTGCTTCTAATCCAGCTCCCTGCTAATGCACCTGGAGCAGCAGATGATGACCTAGGTACTTTGTCCCCTGCCACCCATGTGGGAGACCTGGATGGAGTTCCTGGCACCTGGCTTCAGCCTGGTCCAGCCCCAGCTATTGGGGGCATCTGAGGAGTGAATCAGTAGATGGAGAGAATCTCTCTCTCTGTCTCTGTCTCTGTTTCTCCATCTCTCTCTGTCACTCTGCCTTTTAAATAAATAAGTAAATATTTTTTTAAAAAAGAAACTGCTTATACTTTTTTTTAGCATTCTAAATATGAACTTGACCATTCAGAAGAGCTAGGAGGTAAAGAAAGAAAAGGAGAGAGGAGGGCAGGAGAAAAGAACGTTTCCTGAGCTCCTCTATTGTCTGTTTATTGTTGTGTATTTGAATGGCAGAGAGACAGAAAGCGATCACCTATTCCCTGGTTCACTCCCCAAATGCCTGACGGGCTGAGCCAGGTGAAGTCAGGAACCAGAATTCAATTCAGGTCTCTGTTGTGGGTGTCAGAGACCCAATTACTTGAGCCCTCAACGCTGTCTCACAGAGTGTGTGCATTAACAGGAAGCCGAACTCAGGAGCAGAGCTGGGGTTCCAACCCAGGCACTGTGATTTGGAATGTCAACCTCCCCAGTGAGGTCTTAACCACACATGGCCACTCTGCTCTGCTTTCTGTGTGGCCGAGCACTAGGTGGGCGTGTTGAAGCAGAGGGAGCCATGAGCATGATGTTTGTCAACTGGGGAAACATGCACTCAATCGAGGCTTCCTTTTTGTTCCAGGCCGCCAGATCCCACCGTTGGACCCCCACGAGAATGGAACCGGCGGGGCCATCAAGCTCGGGAAGCACACTTCGCAGCCCGGCCGCAGGTGCTGCTGAGCCGGGGCACCCGGGAGAGAAGGAAGCTGGAGCCTGTGTCCCATGCTCTGCCGAGGCCCCACCCTAGAGAGGAGTGAGCAATGGCCTTGCACCCTGGAAGACCTGCGGGAAGCTGGGGGCAAGAACTGGCCCTTAAACAGGATTGTAGACAATTCTGGAGAAACCCACCACACCACCACAAGAAACGCACAGGGGAGGGATTATACTTACTAGATGATATATGTAGTTGCAGTTTCTGTTAGACACCCTTGAACGGTCTTGGCTTTTCACCCAAGTCTTACTGCCTTAATGGGGGGGAGGGACTCTCAGGGCTCCTTCTCCTCTGACTTCCTGGGTTCCCCGTCAAGTTTCAGTGACTTCTTCAGTGCCATTACCTTTCCCGAAAGATAAATTGCAATTTGGAAGGCTGGGTTTCAGCTGGCTCTGGAAAGTAAGCTTTCATCGATTACCTTTCTGATGGAAATCAGAAGAGCATCCAGCCATCCCTCAAGCTGAGCTATGCAGGAGACAGGAGTGCCTTAGAAACCACGTCGCTGTCTCTGGAGTCAGGGACACTCTTCCGCGTGTTGGCCACAGACAGACACACAAACCAGAGCCGACCGCCACATCACTGCTCAGCGTGGGGTTGGGGTGGAAAGCGTCAGTCAGAAATTACCCATGTCCACGGTAGTAGGTGGGGGGTGTTAAGTGTGGTTTAGCGGACCACCTGGCATGTGTCACCGCCACACTCCTAAACCTTCATTCTCAGAGAAGTTGAGTGCAGAGTGTCCTTTTACTAAGAGAATTCTGTCTCTGGGGGAAAATTAACTGGAGGATGTTTGAGTGTAAATCGTAGGGCAGACTTCCGATGATAGCAATTCATCACAGGTGACAGCAAAGCCAGCTGGAGAAAGGACGAGCACCTCCAAAATTCTAGACCTAAAAAGCTGCAGAATCAGAGGGACCATTTTAAATGCCACCGGGCTCGGGGAACAGGGCATGGGGGCCAGCCAGGGGTCAGTGCTGGACTGCAGGTGAGCTGAGACCAGGCCGCCAGCGACACCTTGCTTTTCGAGTCCCTGCTGCTCAGGTATTGAAAGGGGACCAAATCCAGAGGAAGTAGAGGGACAGAAGGCATGGGAGGGAGGGGAAGCTGTTTTCACTGAAAATTCAGACCCCAGTTCCGGTCTAACTTCCTACAAACTTGGGGTCAAGAAGTGTTGATTGCCTAACAGGACTTATATCAAGAGGTGATTGTTACAGGATGTGGGGACCAGTGCCTTTTGTGGGTCTGGGGAAACTGAGCACAGTTGCAGAGGTGTGCAGTGTGCAAACCAGAGCCAGCCACTGCCTTCTGTGCCAGGAGCACTGGGGGGCCAGTGCCACTTTATCAAACAACCCACAGTGTAAGACCATGAGCTGATTGAAGACGTTGAACTTGGAGTGACACAGGATGATCCAGTGCTGTGTAGCCCATCACAGCCATGCCCATCAAGCCCTTGACATGTGGGAGGTCCTGACTCACGTAATCAAGGAAAGAGGGCCACGTTCATATCACAGACTTACACATTTCAACTTGAGAATGTGCTGTGAATGTCACATTCTTATGGCTTCACCCAACTCAACGAAGCTTGATTGACCATCTCAGGGTGTGAAGGCTGGGAAAGACTTATTTGGGGTCCAAGAGTGCCACTTGGCCATCCTAGCCCGGTACCTCCAGAACTGTTAGCACATGGCACCCAGATGTCTTAGTCTGGCCTTCGCATGGGTTGTTAGAGCTGTCTTCCCCATCACCAACTTGACCAACACAGTTCTGCTTGCAGGCCAACAGAGGACCATACCTCTTGCCCAAGGCAAAAAACAAAAAACTGTTGAGTTTAAGATTGAAAGGACGGCTCTGCGGGTGACTGCAGGCTTCCTCCTGACGCCGTCCTCTCCCTGCTTTCCCTGGGAACGAGGTTCTGCAGCACCTGCTCTGCCGGTCCGTAGCTAGGTTGGTAGGCACAGCGTCAGGGAGCTCGCAGTGGTTGTATTTTACACGAGACGTTCCGTCTTCTCCATGTGCAGCAGGCAAGTACCCGCTGAGGAGCCCGTGGTTTGATTTTGGAAGCGCATGAGGGAATGCCAACCTCTCTCCTACCTGTGTTATTGCCTTCACTGTCAAAGCCAGTAAGAGGTCAAAATACATGTGTGTATTCTCACCACTTGGAGCATTTGTCCAAAAAGGTAGATCACGCTTGGGGGCACAAGTATCCACGGGGGTACCGAGTCTTCTCTGAAGATCAGCCCTTGTCCACAGTGAGGCTCCCTACACTTCTTTAGTTTGCCCTGTGCTGACTTTCCGGCTGTTCTAATGGTTGACCCATAACCACGTAATGTTCTGTAAAGGCCTGGAAATCACCACTGCCCCCGAAAAGTCAAGTAGCAGCCTTGACGTCACCGTCCAAAATTCACTCCCTCTCCTCCGTTTACTGTTCTTTCACGTGTGCTATGCGCGTGCATATGTGTAAATAAGATTTTACACCGGTGATGCCGACACGTAATCCACTTCACAGTGGCCGAGCCTGACCCCTGGCTGTGTGTTCTGTGAAGTTCTGCGTGTTCTGTGGGGGTTCTTGGCGGGATGGCTTCCCGGGAGAAATCCCCAAGAATTGCAGCGGAGCCGTGGGAACGTTTCACGTAGGTATGTCATTGACCTGCCATTTTCTAGGTAAAAATGGCACAGAAGGGTGCTGAATAGGACGTCACCTTACAGACTATGAGGTTGAAGACCGAAAACTAACTTGTAGCCAGAAGTAAGGGCTGTGCCCCTATGGAAACTGAGGGGGGTTCGGGAGCCCGAAGCTCTTCCCCAGAGACAAAGACTGCGGCGGGTGGCGGCTGAGTGCCGCGGCGCGGGCTCCCCTTCTCCCTGCACTGCCGTGCTCATGGCGAGTCGCGTAACGAGCTAGCTTCCTACTCGAGGGCCCTGAGCTGGCCTCACCCGTGAAGTGTCTGGTTTGCTCACTGAAGCATCACTGCTGAAGCCAAACCCGCGAGCCGGCATCAGTGCTCTGTTACGCACACTGCCCCCTTTCCCCGTGTCTCTGTGCAGCGCTGCCCTCTGGGCTGGACCCAGGTCTCGCATCTAGAAGACATCTAGGGCCTTTGCACCTGATATCCTGTATCCTTTCCCTCAACTATGCCCAATTGTATCTGTTATTTTTGATTTAACACACACTGATTCATACTAATAAATATTTAAAGTTTTACCCAGTTTGTCTTTTTCTTGATTATAATATTCAGATCACAGTCAATTCAGGGTAAAGAATGGAGATTCCTGGAGAAATGTGTTCATGGGAAGACATGTTTAAGGTTTAAGGATGTTCACGGATGCACTATTTCCAAAAGCAGAATGGTGCTCTCCACAAAAGAAATAGATAAATAAAATAAAATGTGACCCAGATGCATGATGAGTGGGATGTGGTGATTAACATAAACACAGTGTCTGTAATGCATCAACTGTGTCTGGATGCACACTGCCTTTCCACACACCCCTAAGGGACCACTGTCCTTGTGGTCTATGTAAAAGGAGACCTCAGGGTCTGTGCAGTGCACAGCCTGAGCATCCAGACTGTGACTTGGCTGAGTGAAGAAAGTGCATTAAAGAAGTGCAGGGAATGCATGCGTATCAAATTACACAAAAACATAATGTATGTTGTGTATGAACATGTGTTGTTAAAGTAAGAATTAGGGCCAGGCCAGTGCTGTGGCATAGCGGGTGAGGCCACTACCTGCAGTGCTGGCATCCTATATGGGCATTGGTTTGAGTCCCAGCTGCTCCACTTCTGATCCAGCTCTCTGCTGTAGCCTGAGAAAGCAGTGGAAGATGGCCTAAGTCCTTGGGCCCCTGTGCACAGGTGGAAGACCCAGAAGAAGCCCCTGGCTGCTGGCTTTGGATCGGCTCAGCTCCGGCCATTGCAGCCATCTGGGGAGTGAACCAGAAGATGGAAGACCTCTCTCTCTCTCTGCTTCTGCCTCTCTGTAACTCTGCCTTTCAAATAAATAAATCACTCTTTTAAAAGAAAAACAAGAATTAGAAGAAAACATCAACTTCATGGCTGACTTTTCACTTTGGGGAGGGAAGGAAATGAACACGTTCAGGGAGAACAAAATAAAGGACATTTAATTATTAGTAATTTTTGTTTCCTAATGGAAAAGACTGAGACCATCGTGGTGGCTTTTGTTAATTTCAACGTGTGCCTTTCTAACCTTTATATTTTTCTGCATTTTTTTCCAAAGAGGGAGATGTATGGAGACAAGGAACAGTGAAGGGTTGGGCTTACTTCTTTAATATGCTAGATTTTCTAAGTGTAACAGCCCACTTAGGGTACTGAGTGTGTTTGGTGAGATGCTCCCTTCTCACCCCTGTCCCCCATCATCTCAGCTCCCCAGCCTGCCTGCCTGCCTACTGCACACACACCTGCCCATGACACACTGCGGGTCTTGGGTTTTCCATGATGAACCTCGGTGCACAGATCAATACTGGAGAGTGGGGTGAGAAGAGGAAAGTGGGGTATTCAACACACTACCTGAGGCCTCTCCCCACCCCAGGGAAGCCACTTGGAATACAGCCAAGAAAGGGAGACAGCCACCGGTACCAGCAGGAGCCACATCTGATGTCTGTGACAAAGTAAGTCTGGCTCTTGCATAGGGCAACTTTGGGGAATCATTTTGGAAGGAACTCCCATGATTGGACTCGACTTCACATCGTGTGCAGCCCACGCCTGACTCCCCGTGCCCCAGGACGGCCTTCTCAGAGTATAAATTGGTGAAGTCTCCCTAAAAAGCAGTTTGGTAACACATTTGCAATGACTGTGTTTTCTCACTGACTATTATGTTTCTAGGAGTTAATTATAACTGTGTGTGTGTGATACATACATATGTATTATCTATTGCTACATAACAGACTTCCCCAAAATTTAAGTTGCCATAAAACTATTAATATTACCTTACCCTTATGAGGGCAGGGATTCGGGAACCACTGCTAAGGGGGGATTAGGGATTAGGGATGATGGGGCTGTGGCTGCAGTCATCGGAAGACTTAGCTGTGCTGGGATCCTGCCCCGGAAGTGGCTCTTCACTGGCTCTCCACAGGAGGTCTCAGTTCCCACCAGGTGGGCTTCTCCCTGGGTTGCTTGAGTGACCTCACACTCTACAGGAACCCCATTGTGTCACAGAACGTGGAATTTAGGCCTCCCTAGTTTTGTCCAGGCTGCTTTTGGTGGCTTCCACCCTTTGTCCCTTTCTCATAGTGGTGGGTTAGGGTATATAGAAGCTTCTGGAGGCCTTTACAGTATTCTTGCAAATTGATAAATGCAGCGATCTTACTCGGCCCGTCTGGCCTGCGGTGACGAGAGCCCTGCACTCATCTTGGGCCGCTGGGCCCACATGCTCTTTCCCTCCCCCTTGTCTTGGGCATTCAGCTTCCTTTGTCCACTTCCATGCCCCGTTTAGGGCAGCTGTGAAGATTCTGGATGGGAGTGAGAGCCTCTCTGGGAGGCCTGGAGATTGATGGGTTGTCCTCAGTGGGCTCTGCCAGCACCCCCACTCCATTGCTGGGCTCCATGATGACAGAGCTTGGCTCCACTTTCAGAAGGGTTCTGAGAGGCCGGTTCTGGGCCCACCTACTCGGGATCCTAGCCAGGCATCCTGTGTGAGCTGTTACACCTTCCCAGTGGTGCCCTCCCATGTCCTAAGGGCAGCAGGGAAGAGGCAGGCCATTCCTGTACCAGCTGCATATGGTCTTCTAAGTCCCTGGTCCTCTGCGCACATGCAGACATTGCTCTCCAAACCTGGACACTGTCGTGAACGGGGCACTGATAACATGAACTGGGTCGGCAGGACCAAGGGGGACAGTCCCAGGCAAATGGGCAGGTATGGTGCTATGGTTTGAATATGGGCACCTGCCACCTGAAACTCACACTGAAATTTCATCCCCACTGTTTGATATTTAGATGATGGAGACTTAATCGACCATGGCAAGGTAGGGCCTTTGGAAGATGATCAGACTTAGACAAGGTCAGGTCTCCAGGGTGGAGCCCCCATGAGTGGATCCTGGTAAATTTATGAGAGAGAGGAGGAGAGGGGCCGGCGTAGTGGCTCACTTGGTTAGTCCTCTGCCTGCGGTGCTGGCATTCCATATGGGTGCTGGGTTCTAGTCACGGTTGCTCCTCTTCCAGTCCAGCTCTCTGCTGTGGCCTGGAAGGACAGTGGAGGATGGCCCAGGTGCTTGGGCCCTGCACCCACATGGGAGACCAGGAAGAAGCACCTGGCTCCTGGCTTCGGATTGGCACAGTGCCGGCCGTGGCGGCCATTTGGGGAGTGAACCAACGGAAGGAAGACCTTTCTCTCTGTCTCTTTCTCTCACTGTCTAATTCTATCTGTCAAATTAAAGGGGGGGGGGGGGCAGAGGACGCACACAAGCCCCTGTCTTTCGCTGTATGAGGCTTTGCATCACTTGTGATTCTTTCCAGCAAGAAGACCATCACCCAGTGTGGCCCCTGGCATTGGGTTACAACTATGATCCAAAATAAGCCTTTTTTACTTATGACTTACACAGTCCATGATAGTATGTTGTTAGCAAAAGAATGTGGATTAATACCTGTGAGAGCCCCTTATCCATCTGGCAAGGGGAGAAATGGTGTTGGGGAGAGGAGGCAGAGAACTCAGGAGTTCCTGGGGAAGCACTTAGCACAGCTACCTTTATAAAGTCATCCAGCTGGCTACCCATCCATCAACCCCTTCTACTCACCCATCCATCCATCAACCGTTCATCCACCTATCCATGTGTCCACCACTCACCCATGTCATCCAACCACTTACCCATGCATTCACCCATCGATGAATTCATTCATCTGTATGTCCACCCATCTATCATCCATCTGCCAAGTACGTGTGGATGACATCTGTGTGCAGAAATTGTTTTCCATGCTCCATCACAACTCTGCAGTTACCAAGCTCACAAAAGAGGAAGCAGAGAAGGGAGAAAAGAGAGAACCAAGAGTGGCAGAAATGAGCAGTTCCTTCAGCTGTAGACAGGGCAGGAGGCACTCTGACCACGTGGGTAGGAAGCCAGGGCTTGTGAGTCAGCTCCACCCCTGACTCATCAAATCTGGAGCAAGTGAGCTGGTTTTCTGAGCCTCAGTTTCCTCCTGTGAAGCAGGGATGGTACCCACTTCACAGGATTGATGTCAGGAGGAAGTGAAACTGTTAGGGAGGCACTTAGGACCGGAAATGGAGCAGCTGGCATGATGCTATAGACTCTGGAGCTGGGCAGGGCTGTTCTGTCCTGGCCCTTCAGTTGCTACTTTGTTCTTGTCTCCTTTGGTTTCCTGGGAGGCAGTGTAGCTCCAAGATGAAGAAGTCCTGAGTCAGACCACCTACGTCTGGCTCCCAGCTCTGTAATTTGCTGGGGGTGGGCCCTTTGGCAGGTGAGTGTCTGTCCTGACTCACAGGCGGACATCTCCACACTTCTGGATCCAGGATGCTTCAGGAAGGAAACAGCTTTGCTGAGTCTGATACAGAATCTTGGCAGAAAAGCCAGACCTGAGCTGATCTGATGCTATATATAGTCATCATTTATTCAACCAGGGATGACAGTTTGTGTTTAGCTACAGAAATACTATGGTGTTTTAAAAAATAATAATTTATTTTATTTGAAAGACAGTTACCGAGAGGCAGAGGCTGGGTGGGAGGAGGGGGTCTTCCATCCACTGGTTCACTCCCCAGATGGTCACAACAGCCAGAGCTGTGCCGATCAGGAGCCAGGAGCTTCTTCCGGGTCTCCTACATAGGTGCAGGGGCCTAAGGACTTGGGCCATCTTCCACTGCTTTCCCAGGCCATAGCAGAGAGCTGGATCGGAAGTAGAGCAGCCGGGACTTGAACCGGCGCCCATATGGGATGCCGCCACCACAGGCAGCGGTTTACCCACTATGCCTCAGCACCAGCCTCTGGTGTTTGATTATAGGGTCCTTTCCCTGGCACTGCTGAGTTTTCCATGAGAAATACCTGTATTTTACGAACTCCAGACAAAATGCCGAAAACCCCCACCCACCCCCAAGGTCTAAGGAATTAGCAGCCCATGGCATCTTTTCTGTGGATGTGACTTGAGGATCTAGTGAGGTCCAGTGCAGTGTGTGGTAAGGACATCAGTGGGGAGATCCAGGCGGCTTGAGTTGGATGCAGAGATGGTATTTACACGGAGGTGACACTCACGCCGCTTCCAGAGAGGACTCTCAAGGTGTCTCCACACAGGGAGCACTCATCCTGTCCCTGAGCCCAGGCAGGAGCTCAAAAACACCATTAGCTCATGTGAATCGGGTGGTTTATTGTTGGAGGCAGTGTATGTCCCATTACATCTTTTTAAAATTTCTATTCGAAAGGCAGAGAGACAGAGAAAAGAGAATGAGAACTGTTCCAACTGCAGGTTCACTTCCCACATTTCCAAAATATTTATCCTGAGCCAGGTCAAAGCCAGAAGCTTAGAACTCAGTCCAGTTCTCCCATGTGGGTGGCAGGGACCAGAGTACTTGAGCAGGAAGCTGGATCAGAAGCAGAGCCAGATTCAAACCCAGACATTCTGATTTGGGATGCAGGCATCCCAAGCAGTGTACCAAATCCCTACCTGCACAGTGCCTCGTTTTATTTTCACAGCAACCTCTATGAGGGAGATTCTGCCATTAGCTTCATTTTACAGATGAGGAAACCAGGCCCAGGAGTTGAGGAAACTGGCCCGGGTTATAGTCCAGGAAGACCGAGAGAAGTCCGATGTATGTTAGTCCTCTCCTTTCCTTTCCTTTCCTTACTCTCATTATAAGTACTACAAATAACAAATGCATAAAAGAAGGCACTCCACATTTATTGAAAACTCCCCATGAGCTACTTTCAGACTGTGTCTCTATGCATCCACAAAGCGTACCTGAGAAGGATGCACAGTTGTTGCCATTTGTGCAGAGAAGGGACGTGGAGAGCTTAAGTGACGTTCTCGATTTCACACAGTGAGTAAGCAGGCGAGCTGCGTTCCTGCCAGGGTCCATTCTGTTCCACGCCCATTCGTGCGTCTCAGGAGGAGGTTTGGCCTGGGGAGTTGGGTTGGCCAGCTCATTCTGGAAGAGTGGAGTCACCCAGTTAACAGAGACCTACCGATTTGACCCCACTGTTATCTGATCCCAAACTGCTGGTGCAACTTCTTGACTTCCTGCTTGGGCAGCTCGACTTAGATTCTTCATACATTCTGACCTTGAGGTTGAGGCTATGGAAATAAAAGGAAAATGAGGGTAAAAGCCACAGGGGAAGAGCTTTTCACAATGTAATGGGAGGCTGTTAAGGGGGCAGGACCCGTGCATGATTCCAGCTGCTGCCTAGAAATGCGAACTTTGCTTACCGCCACCCTTGGCCCACAGGTGTTTGGAACAGCTAGGACTGGACTTTAGCTCTATGGGCGTTTCTGTTCTGTTTACACATTCTTTTATTTATCTTCTTCATCTGGTCATGCAGCCCTGTTCCTTCCCAACATTCAGGAGCCCAGCAAGCTGCCACTTGCCCTGTCATCCTTGGAACCTTGATTCAGAGCTATCCAAACCCGCATCTCCCAAATGGCAATCCCTAAGACTCCAAATAAAATTTAAAATTGATGTTTAAAGTTTCTGAGTTTAGATTTGTCAACAAAACCATAGCTCAGCCCTCAGTGCTGAGCTCTTAACTGGCTTTTTGAAGTGCTTTGTGCATCAGGGTTTGACAATCTTGACTTTGAAGGGGCTGAATCCCTGAATTAACTTCTGAGAACCCAGTTCCCAGACAGGTTCCCCCCAACACACACACACCATGGGCTGGATGACCCACAGCTGGCCAGCATCCCCCTCGCATTCTCCCTGGATTGACACGGACCTATTCTCTCCTCTCCTGCTCCTGTGGAAAAGGATTCCAAATCATTCCTAAAGCGAGTCCCAAGCTGTCTAAAGTTTTGCTTCCATCTTAAAACTCCCCCCTGTGCTGCCCCCCTTCCTGACTCCTATCAAGTTATGTCTTTGCAGGAATCGTGTCTAGTTTTGATCATCTGTCATCCATCTCATCAAGCTATCTTCTCTTTCCTTCATACGCATGAAATTCTTAAACAAGAATCTTGATCTTCTATTCACTTGATCTTTTACTCACCCCTCACCTGAGTTTGGGCGGCCATCCTGCCTTTTCACGCAGGTCAAGGTGATTTACCTAATGGCCCCTCCCCCACTGCTTTCTCAAGATTCCAATTCCCCCTGGGCACCTGGCGCTCTTGACCTCTTCCTCCTGATCGCTGCCTCTCTTGTTTCGGAGCCCGACACTCCACTGCCTCTTTTTCTCCTCTGTGCTGGCTCCTCTAAGACTTCTTACCTGCTTCAACGCAGGTGCTTCCTGGTCTTGCCCAATATGCCACCTTCCTTGGGATTTTGTCCAACTTGTTAGTTTCAGTTATTGTCTCTGGGTGTTTGATTTCCAAGTTGTGAGCTGGACTGACCTCCAGAGATCAGAGCTCCATGCCCAGCGGTTGCACGAGTGCACCCAAGGTGACTTACTTCAGGTACCAAAGCCCCGACAGACATGCAAACCCTGTCCCACCTTGCTAGGGACCACAAATCAGCCATGGCATTCTCTCAGTCCTCTCAGCCTTCAGATGTCAGACTCAGTTGCAGCTCTTTGTAAATGTGGGCCAGACCATTTTACACTCTCTTGCTAAAATGGCCCCTAACCTTTTAATCCTATTTTCCCGCTCCCAGTGTAAACTGTTAATATGTTCCGCCTCCACTGTTACCAGGTCTTCGCGGATCTCTTGGGATTTGGTTGTTGGTGCTCAGATCTTGGTATGATCCCTCAGAGTTCATGTGTTGGGAATTGAATCCCCAAGGCAACAGTGTCGGTGGGTGGGACTTTTGAGAGGCGAGCAGGTCCTGAGGGCCCTGTCTTTGTGGATGGATGGATGCCGTCATCCCCCGAGTGGGTTCACTGTGAAGGAGTGGATCCGTGACTAAAGCAGGCCTGGCCTTTTCTCGCTCACTTGCTCTCGCCCTCTCCGTTCCACCTTGAAATATCAGGGCACAAGGGCCTTGCCGGATGCCAGAGCCCTGCTCCTGGCCTTGGCAGGCCCAGCACTGGAGAAATCGTTGTCTTTATCGTGTGATGTTCTGATAGAGCAGCAGAAAGCACACTAGACGGATCTGGGGTTGCGTATGCCAGCAGCAGGCTGGCTGCCGTATGCGTCAAATAACCTCCTTCCTGCACATCTTCCTGTAGCTCATCACCGCAACTGTGGTCCCTTTCCAGCTCTGATGTCCTGAAATGTCCCTCTCCTTGTGCCAAGCCCTGTCTCCACCCTGTCACTGGCTGGAACTCTGCTTCCTGCCCACCTTAACGACCTGTCCACTTTCTCTTCCTCTGCCTACTGCTTCTGGTGGCTGGGAAGAATTTGGGGAAGTTAACCAGCTCTTCTGGGAGGAATAGTTTCCTCATCTAATCACTGTGGACTTGGGGGCAGCAGGTTAGTGTGTAAGTTAAAGGCAAAATGTTAATTATCTGGGCTGCTGTTGTGGGGTAACTTGTAAAGCCATCGTCTGTAGCTCCATTTCCAGTCCCAGCTGCTCCACTTCCAATCCAGCTCTCTGCTAATGAACTTGGGAAAGCTGTGGAAGATGGCCCAAGTCCTTGGGTTCCTGTACCCACGTGGAAGACTTGGATGAAGCTCCTGGCTCTTGGCTTTGGCCTGGCCCAGTCTCAGCTGATGTGGCCATCTGGAGAGTGAACCAGCAGACAGAGATATTTTCTTTCTTTCTTTCTTTCTTTCTTTTTTTTTTTTTTTTTGACAGACAGAGTGGACAGTGAGAGAGAGAGACAGAGAGAAAGGTCTTCCTTTGCCGTTGGTTCACCCTCCAAAGGCCGCCGCGGCCAGCGCGCTGCGGCCGGCGCACCGTGCTGGTCCGATGGCAGGAGCCAGGAGCCAGGTGCTTTTCCTGGTCTCCCATGGGGTGCAGGGCCCAAGCACTTGGGCCATCCTCCACTGCACTCCGGGGCCACAGCAGAGAGCTGGCCTGGAAGAGGAGCAACTGGGACAGAATCCGGCGCCCCAACCGGGACTAGAACCCGGTGTGCCAGTGCCACAAGGCAGAGGATTAGCCTGTTGAGCCACGGCGCCGGCCTCAGACAGAGATATTTTCAATCTCTCTCTCTTTCCAATCTTTCTCTCTCTCTCTCTCTCTCTCTGTCTCTCCCTCTCTCTGGGAAACTCTGACTTTCAAATAAATAAATAAATTTTATTTTAAAAAAGGTAACTCTCACAGATAATGCATTTATTGCACTGACACAATGAGTCTAGTATTAAAATGCAAACTGATGAAATCTTTACATAGTATATACTGAATTGATCTTCTGTATATAAAGATAATTGCAAATGATTAAAAAATCTTGGTGTTAAATTGTAAAATGCATAGAAAATTAATCAATTTAAAAATATATATATCATGTAGGATCTCTGTCCTTAACGTGCTATACATTGTGAATTAATACTATAACTGGTACTCCAACAGTATTTTTCACTTTGTGTTGCTATGTGAGGGCAAACTGTTGAAATCTTTACTTAATATATACTAAACTGATCTTCTGTATATAAAGAGAATTGAAAATGAATCTTGATGTGAACGGAAGGGGAGAGGGAGTGGGAAAGGGGAGGGTTGCGGGTGGGAGGGAAGTTATGGGGGGGAAGCCATTGTAATCTATAAGCTCTATTTTGAAAATTTATATTCTTTAAATAAAAGCGTTATTAAAAAAATAATAAATAAAATGCCATTTTTATTTCTGAACTTTCAGGGTTTTGCAGAAAACCGGGTCCAGGTTAAATATCTCTAGTCTAAAAAGTTGAGACCTAAAATACATCAAAATATGAAACATTTTTGAGCACTTCTCTTGCAGCTGTAAGTAGAAAGTTCCACATCCTATTGGTTGTGAAGGATGGCGGTCAAGATACAGGTGCACTGCAAATATTGTGTGGGGTTACCTTCAGGCCGTGTGGGCAAGGTGCGTGTGAAACAGAACTGAGCTCATGTTTAGACTTGGGCCCCACCCCCAAGACATCGCATGATGCATATGCAATTATTCCAGACACCTAAATCTGAAACACTTCTGGTCGCAAGCATTTTGGATAAGAGACACATATCTGCATTACCTCAGAGGGTCAGAGAGGGAGATAAACACACGCAACACAGGCACATCAGTCCCTTAGAGCAAGCTTCCACTCACTGTCTGGTGTACTCCACGCTGGGCCAAAGCTGGGAGGCCCACAGCATACCCCGTAACCTCAGGAAGCTTTTCTTTGGGCTGGGGAGCGGGGAGTTAGGCCATGTGACATCATCTCATGAGCTGTGTGGTGCTGGCAAGAAGGGGCTGAGTGGCTAAGACTAACTGTTGGTCTGTGACATTTCACTCTTTTTTGATTTAAATATTTGTTTTTCTTAAGTTCACAGGTATCTGTATTTCTTTGGGTCTTTTTTTTTTTAAAGAAAGATTTATTTATTTGAAAGGCAGAGTAGCACAGAGAGAGACAAACATCTTCCATCCCCCCCTCAAAGTGGCCACACCAGCCATGACTGGGCCAGGCTGAAGACAGGAACCAAGAACTCCATCTAAGACTCCCATGTGGGTGGCAGGGGCCCAAGCACTTGGGCCATCCTCCACTGCTTTCCCAGGTGCATTAGCAGGGAGCTGCATCAGAAGTGGAGCAGCCAGGACTTGAACTGGTGCTCATATGGGATGCAGGCAGTGGCTTAACCCACTGTACCACAAGGCTGGCACTCTCCTTCCTATTTCTTTATTGAGAGGCCAAAGTGGAGACTGTGGTCTGTGTGATTTTAAGAGTCACTTTAGTAAAATATTCTCAGAATTAAGTGTTTTCATGTAAACCTTCTTCAACTCTTTTCCATTTATGCAAGCCATCAGCCATTCACACCTTTATTCCTTCATTCATTAAGTGCCCAATGAATGCTGCACTTTTTTTTTTTTAAGATTTATTTATTTACTTGAAAGTCGGAGTCATAGAGAGGAGAGGCAGAGAGAGAGAGAGAGAGAGAGGGAGGGAGGGAGGGAGGGAGAGGTCTTCCATCTGATGATTCACTTCCCAATTGGCCGCAACGGCCAGAGCTGCGCCAATCTGAAGCCAGGAGCCAGGTGCTTCCTCCTGGTCTCCCATGTGAGTGCAGGGGCCCAAGGACTTGGGTCATCTTCTACTGCTATCCCAGGCCACAGCAGAGAGCTGGATCAGAAGAGGAGCAGCCGGGTCTCAAGGCAGCGCCCTTATGGGATGGCGGCACTGCAGGCAACAGCTTAACCTGCTGTGCCACGGTGCCAGCCCCTGCTGCACTCTTATGGTGAGAATGAACTTGGGCCCTTGCCGGTAAGTCCACATCAAAACCACAATTAATGCACTAAAAATGTGCAGTGGGACCTTTTGCGTTTCTTCTTTTTATCTGCTCCACTCCATTGAGGATTGTATTTGTTCTGAAGGTGGGTACCATTTGCGGCCGTTGGCTAACTTTCTCATTCGGCTGCCTTTAATAAGCAGGCTTGGTAGATTCAAAGAATGATAGAGAACAATATCCTGCGAGCTGTGGCTGGGGTCCTGTGCATTTGTCAAATCTTTTAGCAGTACAGTTGTACGAAACATCAACAAACTTAATGTCTTACCTGAATCTTACCGAAGCAATTCCAGAGTTTTCCTGAAAATATTCACCCCAGTGAGTTTCCAGTACCATAGCAGGAATCAGAGTGCTCAGAGAATGACCACTGCTCACCTCCCCACCTGGAAGGGCGCTCAGGGATGCTCAGTGAGGTTTTCAGACTCTGGAGAGTGGAGAGCTCTCTTCTGCTAATCCTGGCCACGGCCTGTCCTAAACACTGCTGGTACTCCCCATGCACCTCCCCCCAGCCCCCCAGCGTTCACCTCTAATCTGAGACAACTGCTTCCCTGCACACACCTGTGATTCTCTCAGCGTGGCTGTAAGGACATGAAGGGCAGGTGCACAGGGCAACAAAGCTGCCAGACTCCGTGCCTCTGGACAAAGTGCTCAGATGTGGATAAGGAATTGGGGTGACTGCACCCGGCTTACTGGAGACCACTTGATTACCTCCCCACTTCCTCACAACATCCCCTGGGAGCATCCTCCAAATGAACTACTTGCACTTGAATTCTTGCCTCAGGGGTTGCTTTGCATAGTTTAATTAAGGTGAATTATTTTCCATTCAGTGATGAAAAGAGGCAAACCATGCATGAAACAATGTGGGATACCTTAAATGCATATTGCTAAACGGCAGACCTCAATCTGAGAGAGCTGAATCCTGTGTGATTCCATTTGTGTGACATTTTGGGAGCGATGAAACTGTAGAGATAATGACCAAATCAGAGACTGCGATGGGTTTGCAGAAGGATGAGGACTGACCAGGGGAAGCACAGGAGATGTAGAGCTGTGAAACTATTCTGTAAGGTGTTGCAGTGGTGGATAAGAGCAACACCCATTTGTCAGACTATTGGGTAATGGGTGAACCTCAATGCATGGATATTTGAAAAGATCAACTGGGAGAGCAGGGTGTCCAAGGAAGGATGAAATGAAGAATGTGGTGAAAGAATGTAACCTACAAATGAATGCTCGAGCTCTACTGAAGGGAAGAGAATGGGGTGCTGGCTTAAGTTGCTTTGGAAATGACAGGAAACTCTAAAACGGAAGAAGGAGCATTATAAAAGCACTGTGCTCTAGCTAATAAAATGCTTTATGTTGCTAAAGATATTAACCACAGAAGCACAGGTTTACTTAGCTTACTGTTGGTACTGACAAATCAGCATAGAAATAATTACACATTTGTGTGCACATATGCATGTATTTCCTGGTTTTGTTCATTGAGAGATATTGATGCGCAGTATCAATAAGCACACCAAGCCCAGATCATGGTTTCTAAACACCATTTTTAGGGCTGGAGCAGTGAATATCTGGGATGAACCTGGAGCATCTTGTAGTGCCAGGAAGTAAGGAAGTGCTCAAAAAATAAAATACCAGGCATGTATATCAAAGGGACACAGGAGCCATCCGAAAGAGCTCTCAACAGACACAGCTGGGACAATTCGAGCAAGACAATAACAACGTATTGGATTGTAACCCTACTATGATTTGAATGTGTCTCCCCAGAGCTCACGCGTTGGAAACTCCTTCCTCAGATCCACATGTTAATGGTGTGTGGACGTGGAGCCTTTGGGAGGTAATTAGGGTAAAATGAGGCCATGAGATGGGGCCCCTAGGAGGGCATTAGTGGATATAGTAAGAAGAGGAAGAGAGAGGCAGGCTGGCATGCTTGCGCTGTCTCACCAGGAGACGTCTTCACCATGTTAGGATATAGCACAAGGCCCTCACCAGATGCTGGTGCCATACTCTTGGATTTCCCAGCTTCCTGATCCTATTCTTCATAAATTACCCACTTCCTGGTATTTTGTTATAAAACAGGAAGTGAACAGGAAGTGAAGACAGACCCAAAGTATAAAAAATGTCTGCAAGTCCACTCTGATATAAGTAAATGATTGGATAAATGCTTTCCAGGGAAAGAGAGACAAATCCTCCAAAGAGAATCCCAAATATTTTATGTAGGTCTCCTCCCGCAGGAGGGGGAGCATAATACCAACCCCTTGAGTGTGGGTTGTGCCTGGTGAGGAAAGGGGAGAGGGAATAGCTGTGCTGTGGAGATGCCTGACAAGCACTGCCTTGGCCACATAATCAAGGTCAGTGGCGTGAGCGCTAAGTCATGTCAATAGTGTGAACGCACAATAAGTTTAAGGTACAATGAAATGGCACTTCTGTCTGTGATCTTCCTTCCCAAGACATAGCTTACCCATGAGAAATCTATCAGAGAAGCCCCAATAAAAGGATAGTCTACAAAATACCTGACCAGTCCCCCTCAGAACTGTCAAAGTCATCACACAAAGGAAAATCCGAGAAACTCCCATGTCAGAGAAGCCTAAGGAAACATGGCAGTGCAGTGTAATGTCTCATTCTGGATGGGATCCCAGGAATAAACAAGGACATTAGGAGGAAATCTAATGGAATCCAAATGACATTCAGATTTTAGTTAATCCTGATACATCAGTGTTGATTCCTTAGTTGTGACAAATACACCTTAATAATACTTTAAATAGAGTTCATGGAAAACTGAAAAAAAGTTTTTTAAGTTTATGCATAATTTTTTATAATGCTCATTTTTTATGGTTTATGAAAAAAAATTGCAGCAAAATAAATTCACACTATTTCACTACTTTTTTTTTTTTTTTTTTTTTTTTGAGGAAGAGAGGCAGAGAGATAGAGAGATCCCAGCTGTTGGTTCACTCTTCAACGCTGGCAAAAGCTGGGGCTGGACTGGAGCTGGAGCCAGTCCAGGGTGTCCCATGTAGGTGGCAGGGACCCAGTCACTTGAGCCACCACCTGTTACCTCACAGGAAGAAGAAAGATCAAATCAGGAGCCAGATCGGGGACTCCAACCCAGGCACTCTTATCACAGCATATGGGCATCTTAGCCATAGGTCAAGCACCTGCCCCCAAACTCACACTTTTTTTTTATTTGGCCATCCTCCACTGCCCTCCTGGGCCACAGCAGAGAGTTGGACTGGAAGAGGAGCAACTGGGACAGAATCTGGCACTCCAACCGGGACTAGAACCTGGTGTGCTGGCGCTGCAGGCAGAGCCGTACACAGGTCCCAAACTCACACTTTTAATTCCATTTTTCCATGAACTTTTTGAAATTCTGTCACATAAGATGTTAACATTATGGGAAACTAAATATGGGCGATGTGGTAACTGATCTCCGTATGTAACTTTTCCATGAATATTAATATATTCCAAAATGGAAAGTTTATGCAAAAATGCATTGTCATGACCACCAAGAAGTGAAGGGAAGGGATGTAAGAGGCAAAGAGCTGGGTGCCCCTCCTGCCTCAGTTACTGCTGTAGCTAGGGTGGAACACTTAGGTTGACATTCTTCCACCTCCCAATCTTGGATTGGAAATATGATTTCTAGTAGGGTTTACAATAAAGCCTTTTCTTAAAAATGTCTCCCAAATTGTATCCACTTTATATCTTATTCATGCTTTAGTGATGATTCAAATTAAATTTTCCCCTATTCCATTATCTACCCATTATGCTGAATAACCAAAGGAGTCAGAATCTATAGAGGGAAGAAATATTTTCCTCTATAAATCGGTAAGCACTTTGGTATGTGTAATGCATTAAAAAAAAACCATAAGTGGGGTCAGCATTATGGCGTAGTAGGCTAAGCTTCCACCTGTGGTGCCAGCATCGCATATGGGCACTGATTTGAGTCCTGGCTGCTGTACTTCTAATCCAGCTCCCTGTGACTATACCTGGGAAAGCAGCAGAAGATACTCCAAGTCCTTGGGCCCCTGCACCCATATGGGAGACCCAGAAGAAGCTTCTGGCTCCTGGCTTCAGATCTGCCCAACTCTGGCCATTGTGGCCATTTGGGAAGTGAACTAGAGGATAGAAAAACTTTTCCTTGCAAATTAATTAACTAATTATAAAAAGGTCATTGTTTAAAAAAAAACACATAAATGTTTAAACATGATCTCTTTAACTCTCTCTCTGATGGTTGAATTTTAAATAAGCTACCAAAAGGAGTGATTTACAGACTGACTTTAGTAAACTATGTCCTTATGTTATAATCCTCATTGAATTGTATTGCTATTATTATTGTTATCATCATTGTAATTATTATTGGCTTGGGACAGTGGAGGAGGCAGTATTAGAATCAGAAGTTTAAAGGTTTATGTACAAATGTATCAGCAGGAAAGAGAATCATAAAAAAGGAAATTTATGGATTTAACCACACAAACATTGAAATGTCTATATGTTGACCCAAAATACCATCAACAAAATTAAAAAAGCAAAGTGAGAAAGAAAACTGCAACAGTGGCTTTCAAAAGGAAATTACATTTATTAAGGAAATTAATTCCCCTTTTGGGAAATGTCAAGTCAAGTCCATGTGACAGCAATTTCTAAAGGAAGAAATAGAAGTTATTCATAAATATACAAAAATTAAATGTAATAAAGACATGCAAATTAAGATATCAATGACAATAACTTTTTTGTCCATCAAATTACACTTTTCTTAAAAAGATTTATTTACTTGTTGGAAAATCAGAGTTCAGAGAAATAGAGAGAGGCAGAGAGATTGTCCATCTGCTGGTTCACTCCCCAAACGACTGCATCAGCCTGAGCTGGGCCTGGCTGAAGCCAGGAGCCAGGAGCTTCTTCTGGGTCTCCCACATAGGTGCAGGGGCCCAAACACTTGGGCCATCTGCTACTGCTTTTTCCATGTCATTAGCAGAGAGCTGGATCAGACATGGTACAGCTGGGATGCGAACTAGTGCCGATAAGGAATGCCAGCATTGCAGGCAGTGGCTTTACCCACTATGCAACAGTGGCTATTAAGGACCTCCTCACTGAGAGGAAGAGGTAAAAATGTCACCTCTTCAATTGCTTAGGTAGGGAAGCAGAAGGACAGATGCTGGTATCCCAGCCTCGCCTCCCTTCCCTGCCCCAGGCAGTCTGATTCCATAGGATGAGATAGATGTGATTGATGGAACTAGGACCACCCACCAGGAAGTTGTTTCCCTCCATGAAGAGGGTAGGAAGATGGCACGTGGGATGTGCCTGTGTGAGAGGAAGCAGGCTGGGCTCATGGGTCTGGGAGGTGGGGAGTGGGTCTGCATTAGTTCATTTTCCATTGCTGTAATGAAATACTTGACACTGGATAGTTCATAAAGAAAAGCCTTATTTAGCTCACAGTTTTGGAGCCTGACAAGTCAGGAACAGGTGGCTCTGTTGATTCAGCCTACCACGAGGGCCTCATGGGAAATAGCATCCTACTGGAAGCATGTGTGAGAGGGATCACATGCTGGGACGGAAATCCAGACAGCGGGAAGGGGCCAGTCTTACTCTTTTGTAACAACCTATGCTCATGGGAACTAATTGGGGTCCCAGGAGAACTACATTAATCTGTTAGGAATGCAGCACCCAAACGACCCAAACACCTCCCACTCACTAGACTTCATCTCTTAAAGGTTCCACCTCCTCTCTGAAGACAGAGCCTCTAGGACATGAACTTCTGGGGAACAAATGATACCTGTATCAAAGCCAAGGCTATCTGGCAAGAACTGGACGTTTGACATCCTGTGGCGCTTGGCAGAGGAAACTGATGTGGTCAGGAAGAGATAGTTAGGAGATGGTTACAATGGCTGAGTCATAAAGATAAAGCTAGAGAATCTTGTGGGTTATATGGGTTCATGTGACTTAGCCTGGACAGGGCAAGTGGCAAAGAGCACAGCCTACTGTCATAGCTCAGATGGTGGGCCTGGAACCCAACCCCATCCTAGCTTTGTGCCCTTGTGTGAGCTACATAACTTCTCTAAGGCTCAGTTTTCTCCTTTGTAAGGTGCTGATCATAATGGGACTTACTTCAGGGGTTTGTTGTGCTGTAGGAAATAATCCCTGTGAAGGTGTATCCACAGCCTTAGGCACAGTGTGGGCCCCAGAACCAAGGCTGCCATGAGGCTCTCAGATATCACCGTTGGGAGAACAGGAGGGGGAAACCAACTGTGAAGTGCTACTGGAATATACATTGTTATTCATATTTTGATGTTAGGTTGCACAGACTGGAAAAAATTGGAGCGTGCAGTCTTCTATCGGAGGTATCTATGCAGGACCGGGAGTCTTTTTAGAGGAGGCAGTAGAAATGGCAAGTGTGAAACCTGGAGCCTCAGAAGAACCAGAAATGAGGCTGGACAGTCCAGAAGAAACCAATGGTAAGGGAGGGAAGGGAAGGGGTTGTGTGAGGGATCTACACACTTAGGGAGGACGTGGAGGGTAAAACCAAGCAGAGAAATTTGCAGGGAAAACAAAACACTTACCTAAAAGACACATGTGCTCACACACTGCCTGGTCTTCTGTTGAATTAGTTTATTCAAATTAAGATGTCACTCATCAGACTTCATTCACCATCTCTTAAGAATGATATCAGTCTTCTTTGGAGTATATGATCTGAATTATTTTTTGGTTCTGTTAGTCTTAAAAAAAATTTATTTATTTGTTTGTTAAGAAAGTACATTACAAATTTTGTCCAGTAATGTGACTCCTCTGGTCGCAGATTTCGTGGACACAGCCCAGGCCAAAGGGAAAGCCTTTAACCCTATGGCAAACAACACACTCAGCATGCTCAGAGAGGAGCCTGAGGTCCCACAGCAGAGCTGGCAAGGCGATGACAGCCCCATATCCTCAGCAAATATCATCCAACCCAAGCAGAGCAGTGTCCTCAAACCTTCAGCAAAATCCATCCAGCCCAAGCAGGGAGACAACCCCAAGCCCTCGGTAAAATCCACCCAGCCCAGGCAGGACAATAGCTCCAATCCATTACCAAAAACCATCCAGCCTAAAGAAGCTGACATCCCCAAGGTGTCAACCAAACCCATCCAACCCAAAGAAGCTGACATCCCCAAGCTGTCAACAAAACCCATCCAACCCAAGGAAGCTGACATCCCCAAAGTGTCAACAAAACCCATCCATCCCAAAGAAGCTGACATCCCCAAGGTGTCAACCAAACCCATCCAACCCAAAGAAGCTGACATCCCCAAGCTGTCAACAAAACCCATCCAACCCAAAGAAGCTGACATCCCCAAGCTGTCAACAAAACCCATCCATCCCAAGGAAGCTGACATCCCCAAAGTGTCAACAAAACCCATCCAGCCCAAAGAAGCTGACATCCCCAGGCTGTCAACAAAACCCATCCAGTCCAAGGAAGGTGACATCCCCAAGCTGTCAACAAAACCCATCCAGCCCAAGGAAGATGACATACCCAAGCTGTCAACAAAATCCATCCTACCCAAAGAAGGTGATATCCCAAAGCTCTCAACAAAACCTATTCAGGCCAAGGAAAATGTCATTTCCAAGTTCTCAGAAGAAACCATCCAATCAAAGGAAGGAGCTATCCCCAAGTTCTCAGAGGAAACCATCTACTCCAAGGTAGGAACCATCCCCAAATTCTCAAAAGAAACCATTCAGTCCAAGGATGGAGCCACCCCCAAGTTCTCAGAGGAAACCGTCTACTCTAAGGTAGGAGCCATCCCCAAGTTCTCAAAAGAAACCATTCAGTCCAAGGATGGAGCCACCCCCAGGTTATCAGAGGAAACCATCTACTCCAAGGTAGGAACCATCCCCAAATTCTCAAAAGAAACCATTCAGTCCAAGGATGGAGCCACCCCCAAGTTCTCAGAGGAAACCGTCTACTCTAAGGTAGGAGCCATCCCCAAATTCTCAAAAGAAACCATTCAGTCCAAGGATGGAGCCACCCCCAGGTTATCAGAGGAAACCATCTACTCCAAGGTAGGAACCATCCCCAAATTCTCAAAAGAAACCATTCAGTCCAAGGATGGAGCCACCCCCAAGTTCTCAGAGGAAACCGTCTACTCTAAGGTAGGAGCCATCCCCAAATTCTCAAAAGAAACCATTCAGTCCAAGGATGGAGCCACCCCCAGGTTATCAGAGGAAACCATCTACTCCAAGGTAGGAACCATCCCCAAGTTCTCAAAAGAAACCATTCAGTCCAAGGATGGAGCCACCCCCAGGTTATCAGAGGAAACCATCTACTCCAAGGTAGGAACCATCCCCAAGTTCTCAAAAGAAACCATTCAGTCCAAGGATGGAGCCACCCCCAGGTTATCAGAGGAAACCATCTACTCCAAGGTAGGAGCCATCCCCAAGTTCTCAAAAGAAATCATCCAGTCCAAGGATGGAGCCACCCCCAGGTTATCAGAGGAAACCATCTACTCCAATGTAGGAACCATCCCCAAGTTCTCAAAAGAAACCATTCAGTCTAAGGATGGAGCCACCCCCAGGTTATCAGAGGAAACCATCTACTCCAAGGTAGGAGCCATCCCCAAGTTCTCAAAAGAAACCATTCAGTCCAAGGATGGAGCCACCCCCAGGTTATCAGAGGAAACTATCTACTCCAAGGTAGGAGCCATCCCCAAGTTCTCAAAAGAAACCATTCAGTCCAAGGATGGAGCCACCCCCAGGTTATCAGAGGAAACTATCTACTCCAAGGTAGGAGCCATCCCCAAGTTCTCAAAAGAAACCATCCAGTCCAAGGATGGAGCCACCCCCAGGTTATCAGAGGAAACTATCTACTCCAAGGTAGGAGCCATCCCCAAGTTCTCAAAAGAAACCATTCAGTCCAAGGATGGAGCCACCCCCAGGTTATCAGAGGAAACCATCTACTCCAAGGTAGGAACCATCCCCAATTTCTCAGAGGAAATCATCCAGTCCAAGGATGGAGCCACCCCCAGGTTATCAGAGGAAACCATCTACTCCAAGGAAGGCACCACGTTCAAGTCTGCAGGAGAAACCAAGGAATCCAAGGAAGGAGCCATCCCCACATTCTCGGAAGACACCATTCAGTCCAAGGAAGACACCACTTCCGAGTTCTTAGAAGAAACCATCCAGCCCATGGACAGCACCACCACTGAGCCTTCAGCAGAAACCGAGCAGCCCAAGGAAGAGGGCATCCCCAAGGTCAGACAAGAACCTTTCCTGATGCAGAAGGCAGCTGCCTTCACTTTCTCAGAAGAGAGCATCCAGCTGGAGGAAGAGAATATCCTGAAGCTCAAGGAAGCGATGGAGTCCATGCAGGTGGACTTGGTGAAAGTGATTGTGAGCAAGGAGGACTTCGAGGCATCGCTCAAGGAGGCCGGGGAGAGACTGGTGGCCGTGGATTTCTCAGCCACGTGGTGCGGGCCGTGCAGGGCTATTAGGCCGCGTTTCCATTCCTTGTCTATGGAGCATGATGATGTGGTGTTCCTGGAGGTGGACGCTGATGATTGTGAGGAGATCATAAGAGACTATGAGATCACCTGCCTCCCAACCTTTCAGTTTTATAAACAAGAAAAAAAGGTGGGTGAGTTTAGTGGTGCCCTTACAGAAAGACTCGAAGCCATCATTGTAGAATTAAAGTAATCATATACTCTGAAGGCCCTGCAAATAGTCAGTGGTTAATACTTTGTGACTTTTTTTTTATATTTACAAAAAAGACCAGGTATCACGAAAGTGTATGTCCCAAATGGCGCTGTTTCAAATTAGGAATATTAACTCTAACTTTTTGGAAAAGCAAAACATTAAAGCAAAGCACATTGTGACACGTTTTTTGTTGATAGAAAAATATGAAATTAGAAATTCCTTTGGTGAAGATGGGAAGACCTGCTGTCCCCTTGTTTTTCAGTCTTTTTTTTTTTTACCTGCCCTTGAAAATTCCACTCATTTAGTGTTTGGACCAACACTGGAAATTTGAATATTTCTTCTGTAGAAGTACATGATTCAAAACATGAGTGGGATCAGAATCCTTGGAGATTCTGATAAAATACTTTTGTCAATAAAGAATTTGAAAGAGTCACATGTCTTAACTAACCCCCTTCTATGCTAGGAGTGGTATTCAACAGATTCTCCAGTATGTGATTTGTTAGTGGCAGAGCTGAGACGTTGCCCATGTTTTCAGATTTCGAGTCCAGGGTTCTCCCTACTAATCCATGCTCACAAAACTTCAGGTTTCTCAGAGTCCATGGGATCCTTGGTGCCATTATGACATCAGTGTTCTGGTGGCAAAATGCTTCCTTTGTTCCCTGAGTAGTTGGGTTCCTGATACCTACTCCCAGTTGTCTCCAACCCCAAAGGCCCAGGTCTGGACCACAGTTGTTGGCTTGGTCCAGGGTGGCTGTTTGTTTCAAAACAAACCAGCTTCATTGAAGTATAACTTTTACACAAAGAATGGTGTACATTTACAGTGGACAATTGGGTGAGTTAGCTGCGTGTCTGCGCCTGTGGTATCACTGCAATGGAGGTCATGAACACACCCCTCACTTCTAGAGGCTCCCTTCTGTCCTGTTGCCGGGTGTGTGTGAGTGCGCTAAGAACATTTACAGATCTTTGTTATTTTCTGAGGTATTTAAGAGCGAAGGAGAGAGAAAGTAGAGTTCGTATCCAATGGTTCAGTCTCCCAAATTCCCACAATGGCTGGGACTGAGCTGGAGCTGAGGCCAGGAGCCAGGAACATGATCCAAGTCTCCCATATGGGTGGCAGGAACCCAGTTATTTGAATCATCACCACTGCCTTCCCAGGGTCTGCAGCGGCAGGGAACTGAAGTCAGGAGGTGGAACTGGGACTCAAACCCAAGTTTTCATCTGGGATTCAGACATCTTAACCACAATCTGCTTTTTAAAAAAATTCATTTATATTTTTTAAAATTTATACATCGTAGTTGTACATATTTATGGGGAATAGTGTGGAATTTCAATGCATGTAGCCATTGTGTAACAATCAGATTAGGATGTCTACTCAGACATCATCTCTTTTATGATCATTTAAACATTCAAAATCCTCCCTACTAGCTACTTTGAAATATACAAGTAACTGTTGTCAATTATAGCTACTCTGCTGAGCTATAGAACATTTAAGTCATTCTTCCTATCCACTGGTAAATAGGCCCTCCCAAATCCCTTCCTTCTCTACACTCCTCCCAAGCTCTGGTAACCACTACTCTACTGTCTACTTCTGTGAGGTCAACTTTTTTTACTTCTACATATAATGAGAACATGTCATATTTGTATTTTTGTGTCTGACTTCTCCCACTTGGCATAGTGTCCTCCAATTCCATTCATACTGCTGTAAATGATAGAGCTAAATGGCTGAATTTCATTGTGTATATAGGCCAAGTTTCCTTTATTCATTCATCCATCCATGGAATGCATACCTAGGTTGGTTCCATGGCTATTATGAATAGTGCTGCCATAAACATGAGAGTGCAGGTGCTTCTTCTACACAATAATTTTCTTTCTTTTGAGCATATACCTAGAAGTGAGATTGTTGGATCATGGGGCAATTGTAATTCTAGTTTTTTGAGAAAACATCATACTGATTTTCCTACCAATTTCCATTCCCACCTATGATGTGTAAGCGTTACCCTTTTCCACATTCTCATCATTGTTTATCTTTTGTCTTTTTTTGGAAGATTTTATTTATTTGAGAGGTAGAATTACAGACAGAGGGAGAGACAGAGAGAAAGATCTTCCATCTGCTGGTTCACTCCTCAAATGGCTTCAATGGCCAGAGCTGAGCTGATATGAAGTCAGGAGCCAGGAGCTGCTTCTGGGTCTCCCATGTGGGTGCAGGAGCCCAAGCACGTGGGCCATTTCTACTGCTTTCCCAGGCCATAGCAGAGACTGGATTGGAAATACAGCAGCCGGGACAAGGACAGGTGCCCATATGGCATGCCAGCGCCACAGTCGGAGGCTTAGCCTACTGTGCCACAGCACCGACCCCTTTTATCTTTTTTAATAACAGCCATTCTAACTGGGTTGAGATGATATCCCATTGTGGTTTTGATTCAGATTTCTGTGATGATGAGCATTTTCCTTATAGTTATTTGCCATATATTTATTTTCTTTTAAGAAATGTCTGGGGGAGTGTGGGCGGGGGGGCTGGCGCCACGGCTCAATAGACTAATCCTCCGCCTGTGGCACCAGCACACCAGGTTCTAGTCCCAGTTGGGATGCTGGATTCTGTCCCGTTGCCCCTCTTCCAGTCCAGCTCTCTGCTGTGACCCGGGAGTGCAATGGAAGATGGCCCAAGTCCTTGGGTCCTGCACCCCATGGGAGACCAGGAGAAGCACCTGGCTACTGGCTTCGGATCAGTGTGGTATGCTGGCTGCAGTGTGCTGGCCGCAGAGGCCATTGGAGGGTGAACCAAAGGTAAAAGGAAGACCTTTCTCTCTGTCTCTCTCTCTTTCACTGTCCACTCTGCCTGTCAAAGAAAGAAAGAAAGAAAGAAAGAAAGAAAGAAAGAAAGAAAGAAAGAAAGAAAGAAAGAAAGAAAGAAAGAAAGAAAGAAAGAAAGAAAGAAATGTCTAGGGGGGCCCACGCCCTGTCCTGAAGTGCTGGCATCCCATATGGACACTGGTTCTAGTCCCAGCTGCTCCTCTTCCGATCCAGCTCACTGCTATGGCCTGAGAAAGCAGTGGAAGATGGCCCAAGTCCTTGGGCCCCTGCACCCATGTGGGAGACCCGGAGGAAGCTCCTGGCTCCTGGCTTCATGTCGGCACAGCTCTGGCTATTGCAGCCAATTGGAGAGTGAACCATCAGAAGGAAGACCTCTCTCTCTCTCTCTTTCTCTCTCTCTCTTTGCATCTCCTCTCTCTGTGTACCTCTTTCAAATAAATAAATAAATATTAAAAAAAAAAAAAGAAATGTCCAGGGACTGGCATTGCCTGCATTGCTGGCATCTCATAGGGGTGTTGGTTTGTGTCCTGGCTGCTCCACTTCCTGCTAATGGCCTGGAAAAAGCAACAGAAGTGCATGGGCCCCTGCTGCTACCCACATGGGAGACATGGAAGAAGCTCAAGTTTGGCCTGGCCCAACTCTAGCCATTGTAGCCATCTTGGGGAGTGAACCAGCTGATGGAAGACCTCCCTCTCTCTGTCTCTCCTTCTGTCTATAACTCTGACTTAAAAAAATAAATTTCTATAAAGGTCATTTGTTCATTTTTGTATTTGGTTATTTGTTTGAATTATTTGTTTTTTGAGCTCCTTATACATTCTGGATATTAATGCCTTAGCAAGTGAATAGTCCACCTGATTTCCTCCCCCCATTCTGTAGGCTATCTCTTCACTCTGTTGATTGTTTCATTTGCTGTACAGAAGCTTCTTAGTTTGATGTAATCCCTTTTGCCAATTTTTGCTTTTGTTGCCTGCGCTTTTGGAATCATATCCAAAAATACCTTTGCCCAAACCAATGTTCTGAAACATTTTTGCCATGTTTTCTTCTAGCAGTTTCGTAGTTTCAGGCTTTAACATTTAAGTCTTTGACCCACTTTGATTTATTTGTTATATGGTGAGAGACGGGGGTCTAATTTCATCCTTCTGCAATATGGACACCCAATTATTTCAGCACCATTTATTGAAGAAACTTTCCTTCCTTCAATATATGTTCTTGCTGCCTTGATTAAAAGTCAGTTGTGTCTAAATATTAGCTTTTCTGGATCTGCTATTTTTTTAAAATATATTTCAGTATCTTTTTTTTTTAAGATTTATTTAATTTACTTCGAAAGAGTTACACACAAAGAGAAGGAGAGGCAGAGAGAGAGAGAGAGAGAGAGAGAGAGAGAGAGAGAGAGAGAGTTCTTCCATCTGCAGGTTCACTCCCCAATTGGTTGCAACGGCCTGAGCTGTGCTGATCCGAAGCCAGGAGCCAGGAGCTTCCTCCAGGTCCTCCCATGCAGGTGCAGGGGCCTAAGGGGCTTGGGCCATCTTCTACTGCTTTCCAAGGTCATAGCAGAGAGCTGGATGGGAAGTGGAGCAGTCAGGTCTCAAACAGGTGCCCATATGGGATGCTGGCATTGCAGGCAGTAGCTTTACCCGCTACGCCACAGCACTGGCCCCTGGATCTGCTATGTTTATCCAATGGTCTGTGTATGTCTTTTTATGCAGTATCAAACATTGTAGTATGTTTGAAGCCAGGTAATATGGTGCCTCCAACTTTGTTCTATTTGCTCGAGAGATCTACTCTTAAATTTTTTTTTATAACGCTTTTATTTAAAGAATATGAATTTCCAAAATACAGCTTATAGATTACAATGGCTTCCCCCCCATAACTTCCCCCCCACCCGCAACCCTCCCCTTTCCTACTCCCTCTCCCCTTGCTTCACATCAAGATTCATTTTCAATTCTCTTTATATACAGAAGATCAGTTTAGGATATATTAAGTAAAGATTTCAACAGTTTGCCCTCACATAGCAACACAAAGTGAAAAATACTGTTGGAGTACTAGTTATAGTATTAATTCACAATGTATAGCACATTAAGGACAGAGATCCTACATGATATATTTTTTTAAAAAATTGATTAATTTTCTAAGCAATTTGAGCCCAACATCATACTATTAGCTATAGCAGATCCACAGAACTGATTTATCTTGTATAATTGAAACTTTGTACCTGTTAAACAACAACTCCCAAGTTTCCCTCTCCTTCCACCCTCCATTAGTCACTGTTGTATTTTCTGCTGGGCCAGAGTGTTTTAAAAAAAATCTGAATTAGTTGTCAACATCTCAAAAAACAGGATTTCTTTTTCAAAATCTAGATTTCTGGCTTTCCTTCAAAAGTACTATCTGGCAATCCAAGGCTTGTATTACCTCAAGAATCCCAGCTCATCTTAAGGGTTTCAGCAGCAGCTCCATCACGTCAACAGGGCATGTGCCCGAGAGCTCTGGCGCAGAACTCTGCCGGCTTCTCCACTTACTCACCTGGCTTGCTGTCCTTATCTCCAGTTCAAGAATGGGAATTCCCCCGTCCCTTTATGGTGGGCCCACCCTGACTCTCCATAGCGATATCTCAGTTGTAGGCCTCCTCTGCACCATTGACAGCAAACAAAATACCATGCACGACTTGTCCTTTTTTTCCAAAAGGAAGATTTGGAATGACCTACAAAAAATATTGATGATAAGGCTAGTAAGCACTTCAGAATAGTTTGTCAACTCTGAAGGCTTTTGTGCTTGTCCTGGTTGAGTGGCAACTGTTGTTCTGTGCTTTTTGCCATGCAGGAGAGAAGAGGGAAATTCAATCATATCCAGATGTTGTGACCCAACATGCACCAACTTTGGGATTTGAAACAGGAGTAAAGCTCTTGCTTAGCTGAAGTCCTGAATGAAATTTCTCATCTGAACCCTGAGGTTTGAGACATTGAACAGCAAGTGAGGATCTTGATAATATTTTTAATAAGGAACTCAGAACAATTTTTCGTATGGTTTTTCCTGCTAATCCTCTTGAGTAAAAGCTAAAATTGCCATGGCAATGTTTTCTCCAATGAGAGGATTCCAGATTCAAGTATGTAGATACAAGTATGTAGCTTGTGTGGTTTCCTGTCAATGGACTTTGCTATTGGTGTAGGTATCCCAGCTGCTCTTTCCCCTCGTTGAGAACCTTTCCCTTGGTTTTGTTTTTGTTTGTTTATTTGTTTCTTTGCTTGTTTTTTTTTCACTCAGATTTCCTCCCATTTTTCACATTGATCATGCCTGGCTGTAACATACTATCAACTTACAGCTGAACGAGATAGGTTCTACCCGGAATGTAAAAAGGTCAGTCTTGGATGTTGGCCTTTTTGGGAAAGCAAGGGTTTTATTTGAATGGCCAACCAGCAAAGGAGATCAGAAGTATAATTCAAGCCTATTTCTAAGACTGGGGGGCCAGGGGAAGGTTTATGAATTCGTATGATATATGGAAGCCTGGCAAGGCAAATTCTGCCTGGAGGGGCTTAGAACTGGGTCATTTATGGTACTGTTGAGTGAGGCGGGCCCAGGCCACTGACACCGTGGTCAATGGACCCCTCACTGCTGATAGGGCTCCCTTCCCTTTGGTTCCACAGGCTGCCTTTTTTTTTTTTTTTTTGTCTTCTCTGCATGCCCAGGCCGCATGACTTGCAGTTTTTCCCTCTGTGCTCCCTCTGCACCTGTGCGACTAAATCTTAAGTAGCTCTCCAAAGAAAACAGGAACCTTAAAAGTATGATCAGACCTATTATTAAAGCATTAGGTGGAGACATTTCAGGAAAGAAGAGGGAAAATAAAACAAGAGGATTTTGAGTTTGGGCTGTCAAGAGGAAACCCAGGAAAGAGGGCTGTCTGATCTCACACTTAGACATACAAGCTCAGGTTTATTAAGTTTTTTTAAAAAATTATTTTCCTTTTTATTCAAAAGGCAAAGAGACGGAGATCTACGATCTGCTGATTCACTCCCTAAATGCCTGCAACAGCAGGACCTGGCCAGGCCAAAGCCAGGAGCTTGGAGAACTCTGTCTGGGTCTGGGTCTCTCACATGGGTGGCAGGACTCAAGCACTCGAGCTGTCACCTGCTGCCTCCCAGGGTGCACATTGACAGGAAGCTGGATCGGAAGCACAGGAGTTTGGGACTCTTATGTGGGATGCAGGTGTCCCAAGCAGCACCCTAACCGCTGTGCCAAATGCCCATCCCCACGCTGAGATTTTAATTAACCCGATCCTTGTGTTACCAGTGGCTTGTTTGCACAGGTTGCTGAGACCCACAGACTTTAAACTCTGTAATGTGAAGGACCAGGGACCCTGAACTCTAACATCAGTGACATATCAGTTGCTATTTCTGGAACTGTGGTGTTAAAGACAATTTGGTCAATGCTGTTTCTTTATAGTATGTAAAAATTTCATGGAAAATGAAATTAAAAGATGAGTTTATTTTGGTGCAAATAATTTTTAAATTAATGCATATAAAGAGTCTTCAGAAAGTTCATGAAAAATTCATAGTATGAAAAACTTCATGGATTTCAAAGTATTTTGCACCAAAATAAACCTACCTTTAACTCTGTTTTTCATGAACATGTTGAACTATCCTATTTAAGTTTCTAACTAAAGTCATGGACTATGATCTCAAAAAATCCTAAAAAGCAGTTGTGATATAAGTTTCTAAGGTGGTTCACTACTATTCTGAATGTGAATCAAGGAAGGAAAGCAAAACACGTGGGAAAGCAATTCTGCTGGACCACAGCAATGCAGAGTAAGTGTGTGGCTCTCCGGCGACCTGGTCTGATGAGGGGATAAAGTCTTAACTGCCTGAGAATTTGTTATGCCCTTCAAACCTTGCACTACGAATACCATTTCTTTTGACTGGATAATAGTTGAATAGCAGCCAGGTTAAAGTTATGTCCCCTGGCAGAAAGCTTGAGTGTGGACATTCTATTTTGCTGAGTAAGAAAGAGGCATGCACTTAAAAAAAAAAAAAAAAAGCAGTGGTTTCACCTCCAATCTTCAATGTGAAGGAGAAACAGGAAGCATTGCTTGTGAGAAGGAGGGAAGATTCCAGATAATCAGATTGGCTATCTGTGAGGGTCATCTAACTAGAGCCTTAAAAATCAGTGGAAAACCTATTAGAATTAACAAGAAAACTCAACAAAGTATCAGTATTCAAAGTAATATCCCAAAATCAATACATTCTGTGTAATTCAGTGACAAATAGCTAGGAATCATTATGGGGGAAAAAAAAAGCCTCATTCCCAATAGTGACAAAATAAAATGTCCAGCAATCGCCCCAACAAGAGCAGTAAGGTTAGGATGGGCATTTGGCCTAACGTTTCTGATGGCACTTGGGATAGACACCATACCACACAATGGTGCACCTGGGTTCAGTTCCTGGCTCTGGCTCCTAATTCCAGCTTCCTGCGAATACAGACCCCAGCAGACTGTGATGATGGCTTATGTCTTTGTTTCCTGCCACCCATGTCTGCGACCTGGATTAAGTTCCCGGTTCCTGGCTTCACACCCACCCATGCCACCCCACAGAGCCACTGGGGACTGAACCAATGGATGGCTGCTTCCCCTGCAGCCCCTGTGACCTGTGCAACCTTTGGGTGTCTGAACTTCATCTTCCTGTAAGCACCCATTGGGCTGGGTTAGGGGCCACCTAACAGCCTCATTGGAGCTTAATTGCCTCTGTGTAAAGGTGCTATGTAAATATAGCCACCTTCTGAGGTCCTGTGTGTTGGGGCTTCGACCAGTGAGTCTGGAGGAGGGGGTGGAGTGGGGGACAGAGCTAATGCTTGCTTCAGACAAGGCTCAGAGTTGGGACTGAAGACTCCTGCAGGGGTGCATTCCATAGAAAATCACCTCTCATGAAGGCACAGGTACCCCGATTGCTCGTGTCGATGTCGGGAGTCAGAGAGTAGCATGGTATGGGCCACATTCTTGGGAACTGCCTGGGGACAACGAGGAGTCAACCTTTAGAGGCCCATGTGAAGACACTGCTGTGGAGCTCTGCAGTTCCATGAACATATTCCTCGAAGAACATTCTGGAAACCGGAAAGCCCAAGGCTTCAGATGGCAGTGGGACCATTGGAACGTTTCAGCAAGTGATTCCTCCCCCTTGGAAGAAGTCGCAGGTGGCCCAGGTTTGTCATGCTGTGGTGCCCCAGGAAACAGCGCACTCACTAACTTCATGCTGCTTTCCCAGCACACCGGGGCTGGAAACGCAGCATCGGCTGAGTTTTCTTCTCTCTTCCACGCAGGAGGGCGGTGAACAAAGGAAAGCTGGTTCCAAAATTAGATTACATCAAACTGTGGTTGTAAAAATACCCTGGGGTTCTTGTTGACTATTCAGATCTCTAGGCCTGTGCACTTGAAAAATTTGAGTCAGTTTTTGTGGGCTGGCTCCTAGGATGTCTCTCTGACATGATCAAAGAAAGATCATCCGACAAGTCCAGCCTTCGCCCAAACCCCTCTTCTGTGCACATCAGGGTTCCCTCCTGCTCCACGCTCTTGAGACAACTGGTCTCCTGAAAGGCATCGCCTGTGTCTAACCTCCACTCACCTGTCCAGAAACCCACGGCCCCAGCCCTCGAGTATTGTCTTGTTCTAGAATTGGTTCCCTTGGCAGCAGCATGACCTTGGTAAATCCCAATGGCTCACTGGAATAGCATTGCCAGGAGCAGGAGGCTCCCTGACTATGGAAGTCTCTGCATTCCGGACTCCTGGCAGGAGGTGAGAGCTAAGACCGTTCCAGTCTCCTTCGAGTTTCTCTGCTAGTATGAGTTGCAGATCTGCCCCTGCATATATTTGACAATCGATAGCATAACTGCTCATACACTCCCTCCCTCTCTCTCTCGTTCTTTTTCTTCTGTAATAATCACTTCTCAGTGGCTGAGTTGCCCGCCTCCATAACCAGCTTTCTCGTCCTCTTCCTATCCCAGAATCTACAAGGCGGCTTCCTTCCCAGTAAAGTCAGGAACTTACTTTAGTATTATTAGTAGTAGTGGTAGTAATAATAGTAGTATTACAACTTCATCCCCTTTCTCTCAACTTGTTCCAGAAGGCTATCAGGAAGTCGTAAATGGGCTCCTTCCTATTTACCCTGAATTCTAGCTCCTCCCTGGAGCATGAGGAGTGTAGGATTGGGGCATCCTGGTGACCTGCCTCTCTGTGACCAGAGTTGTGAACGTTATTAGTAAGTGGGCCTTCGTCCTCCCCATCAATGTTTAGAGGAGGGGGCAGGACCAAGGAAAGGAATGGCTTTGCTCCTGCACGTTTCTCTGAGGAATGAAAAGAAATAAGGGCAAAATACTGAAAGCAAGAGAAAACTGCTTGGCATGTCCGCATCCCATGTTGCAGTGCCTGGGTCACATCCTGGCCCTGCTCCCGATCCCAGCTTCCTGCAAGTGCAGACTGTGGGAGCAACAGGTACTGCCTCCATTGGCTCAACTGCTTGGGTCCTTGCCCATGGGAGACCTGGATTGAGTGCTGGCCTCAGTTTGCTCCAGACTTGGCTGTTGCAGGCATTTGGAGAGTGAACCAGGCAATGGAAGATTCATTCTCTCTTTCTCTCTCTCTGTTTCTCTGTCTCTGTCTCTCTCTCTTTTTCTCTTTTTCCCCCCTTTCAAATAGATTAATTACATAAATAAAATTTTTAAAAATTAAAACCAAAATGATTTATATTTTTTATTTCATTGAAGAAAGCATAAAATGATAAAGTCTTATCACTGATGGTCTATGGATCTTTTTTTTCATTCTAATTTTGGTCTTTTTCTGCTGACTTATATAACGAAAAGAAAACCCAAGACTGGACTATTTGGAAGATCTCAGCTGTTTATACACTGCCAGGAAATGCAAAGGAGTGCTGGAAACACCACATCTGGAAGGACTGAAGTGGGGGGAAGCGAGCTCAATGGCCCAAGGCCAAGGATGTTCTCAGAGCCTCCGAATGCTGGCCAGAGGTTCCTGTTCTGGTTGTGCATTCTGGCCCTTCCAGGCTTCAGATTACACATGGTCTAAGAATAGCAAATAAATTAGTGAAAGCTCTTTTGCTTGGAGAGGAACTACCTACATGGTCATGGGTGCCATGGGTTTTTGTTGCAAGTGACAGAAAGCCAACTCAAGCCTGCTCTGTCAAAAATGGAGAGAGGACTGGGTACCAAACTAGAAATTCTAGGGTTATTAGACTGCTTCAAGTGGGTTCAGGGATTTAAACAACATTATCAGGACACAGATGCTTGTCACCTCTCAGCTCTGCTACTTATTTTGATTTTATTATTGATTGCTTCTGTAGCCCATGGGCACAGATGGAAAATGAACCTGATTCTTAATAACCCCAGCAGATGTCTCGGGGGAGATTCTGGTTGGTTGGGTCATGTGCAATTCCTGGTGTGCTCTGTGTACTGGGGAATGAAGGACTCTGAGTGGTCGGGCTTGGTTAAGGCGGTGATTTCATATCAGAGTGAGATATGCAAGGGGATGATCCAGGGAGAGTGCGGCTGTTCTTGGCGATAAAATTTCTGCTGAACTTATTGCTGTTTCTACTTCCCTCTCCTAAGGGATCTCTGGTCTCTGCAGAGGCCTTTTACTCTAGGTCTTGAGAAAGAGTGAAAAACAAACAAACAAACAAACAAACAAAAAAAAACTGCTGCCTCTTTATGTCCCTGCCCCAGGAAAGCCACAAAATCTTGGTGTTTGAAAGGCAAAGCTAAGTGGAAGTCTAAGCACTCACAGATCTCAATATCTTTCACTGGCTTTTGGAAGCTATAGGAGGAATTCACCAGTTAACTAATGAGTCTTAGCTGAGAAATGGCAGGTGAGGCTGGCCACCCTCCAGAATGGCTTTAAACAAGACAACTCTTAAATTGTGCTCATTAACAAGGGTTGGACAGGACTGTCACGCCACCAGAAGCAGCCAGACAATTGGAATGCAGGCAGTGTCTCAGTGTAGCAATTCAGCATTAATGGATTTTGATGACCTCTTCCCACGTTCATTTCTCTAATTAATTTGATTCTTTTCCTGTGTGCTTGAAATTACTCATAGGATAAAGACGCTTACTTGCAAACAATCCCTATTTGTTTTGGCATCTGAGAGGTTTTTGTTTTGTTTTGGGATGCTGGCATCGTCGCAGACATCAGCTTTCTCCACTACGCCACAATGCTGGCCCCTTGGTTTTTTTTTTTTTTTTTTTTTCAGATTTATTTTATTTATGGTAAAGGCAGAGTTGCAGAAAGAGAGCGAGAGAGAGCAAAAGAGATCTTCCGTCTGCTGGTTCACTTCCCAAATGGCTGCAACTACCAGGGCTGGGCCAGACAAAGCCAGGAGTCAGAATTCTACTTGGGTCTTCCACATGGGTAGCAGGGGCCCAAGTACTTGAGCCATCTTATTGCTCTCACAGACACGTTAATAGGGAGCTGGATTGGAAGTGGAACAGCCGGGTGATGAACCAGCGCCCGTAGAGGATGCCAGCATTGCTGGAGGCGGCTTAACTTTCTGCACTACAACCTGGCCTCATTTTTTGTTAAAGTATTTATAAATTCAAATGATAATCTTACTTCATTTTTGATTTCTACTTTCATATCCCGTGTGTGTGTGTATGTGTGTGTGTGTAAAAACAGAAAGATGCCAAAATATCATTGGTGGCTGTTTAAGCTGGGTACCAGCTGTCACCAGATCCACCTGTTCTTTCCCTAAAAAAACAAGACTTATTATGTGTGATTCAGATACTACACCTATTTATTACTGACATTCAGGTTGAAGGCAGAAAGATAGTTGTATGTGAGGACAACTAGTGCTGTGGCAATGAGCCCTAGTCACAACCCATAGACCAACTGTTTTGAAAGTGGTGGATGTTGGATCTATAGGCTATCATCTGGTATCAACAGGAAAACTATTTGGAGGTATATATGAAACTGGAAACTACTTTATTTTGAATTTTTTAAATTATTTATTAATTTGAAACAGGGCTGGGCCAGGCCAAGTGCTTCATCTGAGTCTCCCATGTCGGTGGCAGGGTCCCAAGCATGTATGTAGGCCATCTTCTGCTGCTTTTCCCATGCCCTTAGCAGGGAGTTGGATCGGAAGTGGAGCAGCCAGGACTTGAGCCGGCACCCACATGGGATGCTGGCATTGCAAATAGTGACCTTACCTGCTGTGCCACAATGCAGGTCCCCTCTATCCTGAATTTAAATAAATAAACTAATTTCTAATTATTAGAGTTATTTCATGCTTTTTTTACTTGCTGAAATATGAGATCTTGATTACCCTAGTTTATCCCCTTAGATAGTATATTAGCTCTTCATTACTAATCTAAATACAACTAAAATGCCTGGAAGAGGCTAAGGTGTAAAGGAAAAGGTTTATTTTTGCTCGCAGTTTTGGAGGTTCACAGTCCAAGATTCCATGGCTCCAGTAGTCTGGTATCTGATAAGGATAGTGCCTGGCAGACATGGGAAGGGAGGATCACTTGGTGAACCCAGAAGCAAGAGAAAGAGCATCTAGGCCAAATTCAGCTTTTATTACTACCGTCTCACAAGAACTGCATGCTGAGTGTTGCCCTAATGACCTAAAGACACAATGCCACTCCAGTCTCACCCTTTATCCATCATTAATCCATTACTCTATTGACTATTAACATAAGACTTTGGGGACCAACACATGGCCCCCTGGGGGATACTGAAACCAATATCCAAATCATAACAGGTGGAAATTATATCCCTTTTCAACAATGCAAGTGAAACAATCCAAAGCTCCTTCTCCAGGAGGAAAGGGTTTGAGCTGACCTGCAGAGGAGTGGGGGACAGGAGTTCCTTAAGGTCAAACATCCCAGGCAGCAGGGGAAGCCAACAGAGCTGGAGATGAAGCTGTGGGGAGAAGACCAAAAAAACAAGAAAGAGACCGTGGAAGCTGCTAGAACTACAGGGTGATAACTGGATATGAAAGTCAGAACTGGGGCCAGTGCTGTGGCGCAGCGGGTTAATGTCCTGGCCTGAAGCGCCAGCATCCCATATGGGTTCCAGTTCTAGTCCCAGCTGCTCCTCTTCCAATCCAGCTCTCTGCTATGGCCTGGAAAAGCAGTGGAAGATGGCCCAAGTCCTTGGGCCCCTGCACCCATGTGGGAGACCTGGAAGAAGCTCCAGGCTCCTGGCTTTTGATTGGCACAGCTCAGGCCATAGAGGCCATCTGAGGAATGAACCAGCAGATGAAAGACCTCTTTCTCTGTTTCTACTTCTCTCTGTAACTCTGTCTTTCAAAGAAATAAAATAAATCTTACAAAAAGAAAAGAAAGTCAGAATCAGGTTGGCAGGTATGGAAGCAAAACGCACAGGTATAAAATGACGGGCAGAAATTATAGGCAGCAGCCAAGGAGGTGTCCAGTGGCTGTCACTGGTAAATGGGACGGAGCCATGGTTGAGGGTTTGGTTGTCCTGACTTCAAGGACCTTGCTTGGATAAGATCTGCTCCTTCCTAAATATCAGCATTTGAGTGTCACCCTAGCAACAAACCTATTTCTTTTCTAAATAGATTATTAAGCTACGATGGCAATCTCAAAATAGTAGTTCTTATGGGATTTTTGGAAATTGGATAGTTGTAACTAGCTTATACTTACCAATGTCATTATAAATTAGGTAATATGATAGATGACTGAAAGATCCATCTGAAATTCAAAGTATTAAATCTCTCAATGTGGTTTGCTTTCCCTCGGTAGATAAAGCCAAGTTTACCAGTCAGTGGGAAAAAAATTGAGCATTTGGGTCTGAGTCTGCCTTTGGCACCCTTTGCACTCCAACTTTTTATACATTTCAACCCTATTATTTAAAAAAAAATACCAAGAGTTGTACAGTAATAACTCAAAATGTATACATGATTTAGGTAGGGTTTTTTTTTTTTTTTTTTGCAATTAGTGATTTTTATGAGAATTAGAGGACAGGCCAGCACTGGGACATAGTAGGCTAAGCCTCTGCCTGCGGCACTGGCATCCCATATAGGTGCCGGTTCTAGTTCTGGCTGCTCCTCTTCCAATTCAGCTCTCTGCTGTGGCCTAGGAAAGCAGTAGAGAATGGCCCAAGTACTTGGGCCCCTGCACCCACATGGGAGACCCAGAAGCTCCTGGCTCCTGGATTTGCATTGGCCCAGCTCCAGCTGTTGTGGCCATTTGAGGAGTGAACCAGTGGATGGAAGATCTTTCTCTGTCTTTCCCTCTCTCTGTTGGTAACTCTACCTCTCAAATAAATAAATAAAATCTTTTTTTAAAAAAAAGGATTAGAGGAATACTTTTCATTTCATATAAAATATGTTGATTGAATATCTTCTATTTTCAACTAGTATTGGTTATATTACATAGATATTTCTTTATATTCTTACGTTTCTCTGCCTAAAATTCTTTGTCAGTCAGGGACAATTTTAACCAAATTGTTAAGCTGGTGTTTCTGGTACCAACCCCAGGAAGCTGAATGTTGGATGCAAAGATACCAGGTCCTAATCCCAAGAACCATATTTGGAAAAAGGACCTTTAGGGATATGATCAAGTCCAGTATCTTGAGATGAGCTAACATTCAACTGTCCATGTGAACCCTAAATGCCACCCAAGCATCCTTATATCAGAGAGGGAGGAGACTCAACACGCACACAAAAGTAAGGCAATGTGGAGGCAAGGCAGAGGTCTGAGAAATGCAGCCACAAGGCAAAGAACAATGGAGACACAAGGGGCAGCAAAAACCTTCTTCCTGTATCTTCCTGAGGGAGTGTCACCCCGCCAACACCACCTGATTTTGGACTTTCTGACCCTAGAGAAAATAAATATCTATTGTTTCAAGTCATTCAGTGTGTGGTGGCTGTTAGGAAACCAATATATCAATGGGCAAAATATTTTTTGCAAAAAGTGCATAAATGGGGCCGGTGCTGTGTCACAGTGGGTTAAAGCCCTGGCCTGAAGCGCTGGCATCCCATATGGACACTGGTTCTAGTCCTGGCTGATCCTCTTCCAATTCAACTCTCTGCTACGGCCTGGGAAGGCAGTGGAGGATGGCTCAGGTCCTTGGGCCCCTGCGCCCATGTGGGAGGCCTGGGGTGGGTAGGGGGGTGACTCCTGGCTCCTGGCTTTGGATTGGTGCAGCTCCGGCCATTGTGGCCATCTGGGCAGTGAGTCAGTGGATGGAAGACCTCTCTCTCTGTATCTACCTATCTTTGTAACTCTTTCTTGCAAATAAATCAAATAAACCTTTAAAAAATGTACATAAACACAAAATAGAAATAATGGATAAGTGTCATGATATACTTAAGTATAACATGTTTTTGCATATGGAACAAACATTTCAAGAACGATGTTTCCTTTCATGGTCTATGAAGTTTGTATTCTGCCCAATTATGATTTTTAAAAATTTTCATATATATATATATATATATATATATATAGAAAGAGAGAGAGAGAGCCCACATTCTGCCTCACTGCCCAAATATCTGCAATAGCCAGGGCTTGTCCAGGACTGAAGTCTGGATCTGGTAACACAATCCACGTCTCCCACGTGGTTGGCAGGAACCCAGTTACTTGAGCTATCACTGCTGCCTCCCAGGGTCTGCGTTAGGGAAAAGCTAGAGTCTGGATCTGGAGTCCCCTGATGTGGGATATGGATATGGATATGCCAAACACCAGCTCCTGTGAGAATATTTTTCTGAGATATTGAAACAATTTTTACTCATCATAAAATCAGGGAGTAGGAGAAGTTGTTTTTTTTTTCATAATCTATAAACCATTTTATCAAAAACACAGTTGTATATCATATTGTATTTCTTGAGTTCCTACCCTAGCCTTCTGAACAAAGAGACTGGCCAATATCATATGACACATAAAACAGAGCCAATGAATATTGCTTAACAAATTCATCAGAAATGAAACAATGGCTTAAGGAAGAGGAGAATTGCAAGCGATGGTTGAGCAGAGGGCACATCTGGGGATTAAGTTGAGAAATAACCTGGGATTTCACCCCAGATGGTGGAAGAGGATGTGCTGAAATGAGGAGCAATAGGCTGAGCGTAGTTACCCATGAAAAAAAGATCCTGTTCCCTTGCTCAGTTCCCAGACCTAAGCCACTTTTCACATTCAGAACTCATCGACCAAAGAGATGGCCAAGTCTTCTGGAGGAAGGAAACAGCAACACAATGGAAAATAAAATTCACTGGTAATTCCCCAAGAACTACCCCCAAAGAGACTTACAGCCACTTACTTGGACCACCCTACACCAAGGAAAAGGGAATACCCAGACTTTTCAAGGATTTTTTTTAAAGAATTATTTTAAAGGCAGAGAGAGAGAGGAAGAGAGAGAAACAGAGAGATAGAGAGAGAGAGAGATCTTCATCTCTGGTTCATTTTCCAAATGGCCACAACAAAGATTGGGCCAGGCCAAAGTCTGGAGTGAGGAACTCCATCCAGGTCTCCTACATGGGAGCAGGGACCTGAGCATTTAGGCCGTTATCATCTGCTGCCTTGCCAGGGGCATTAGCTGGGAGCTGCATGAGAAGCTGAGCACCCGGGGCTTGAACTGGACACAAACAGTGGCTTAACCCACTGTGCTACAAACACTGGCTGCTTTTTCAAAGGTTTTTGGATACAGGAACTATATAAATCCATCTTTATTACTATAATAAAATAAAAAACAGGCTAGGTACTTAATGTAAAAAAGAGGTTTGTTTAGCTCTCATTTTGGCACTGGAAGTCCAAGCAGCATAGCATCAGCTCTGGTGAGAGCCGCATTGGCCACAGCATCTCATGGTAGTGAGATGTTCAGAGAACTGGCCACCAAGGTGACAAGTGTCATGAGACCAAAGGAAAAGGACAAATCCAAGATTACACAGAATGTGATTTACTGGGGGACTTACAGAAGGAAGTATGGTGTTGGGCAGCCATGAGACAATGGATGCCCATGACCCCAGTCCGAAATAAGGGGTTTATAGCTTAAGCTAGACAAAAGCAACTGCTTCAGGGATTGAATAAGGGACATTCCAGAGTCTGGCCAGGAATGTTATCTATCTTAGTGACTTTCTTTAACCTATAAATAGAACTTGAGGTGACCTCCAGGATCACCAAGAGGAAAAGGTGATAGTTACATCCAAGAAGGCTGTGGCCATGTCAAGCTGACACCGACCGATGGCGAGAGCACATGTGGGAGGAAGACATCCTTGAGACAGGAAATCCAAGAGCAAGTCAGAGGTCAGGCTTATATATTTTTTAAGATTTCTTTTATTTATTTGAAAGGCAGAGTTACAGAGAGGCAGAGGCAGAGAGACAGAGAGGTCTTCCATCTACTGGTTCACTCCCCAACTGGCTGGCTGAGCTGATCAGAAGCCAGGAGCCAGGAGCTTCTTCCAGGTCTCCCATGTGGGTGCAGGGGCCCAAGGATTTGGGCCATCTTCTACTGGTTTCCCAGGCCATAGCAAAGAACAGGATCAGAAGTGGAGCAGCCAGTACTAGAACTGGCACCCATATGGGATGCTGGCGCTGCAGGTGGCGGCTTTACCCACTACGCCACAGCACTGGCCCCAGGATCATCCTTATAACAACGGGCTCTTGAGAGAATTAACTCAGGGTCCTATGAGAACTACCTTGGTCCCTTCCGAAGGAGGCACCTCAGTGGCCTAAGGATCTCCGGTTCTGTCCTAGCTGTTAAAGGTCTACACCACCTCCTCCCAGCATCGCCACTCTAGGAACAAGCTTTCAAACAGGAACTCTTGGGGGATCCACTGAAACGACATGCAAACTACAACAGACCCTCAGCTCACATGAGTACCTGTGGATCTGGAATATCATCTGCTCGTGTCTCCCCATCGCTGCCGTACAGTCTGGCTAAAGTCATATGCTTTATTATATGCTTACAATTGGTCCCTTGTGGTCACACACACACCTAGTACTTATTGTCTCAGGCCCTGACTTTGTCGCTGGCAGCTGGAATAACATAGGCTTTGTGGCCTGGACCCACAGAGTCAGAGCCATCACAGTGGGAAACACTAGGTAGCAGCACCTGAAACTGCCCCCATCCATGGGCCAACATAAAGAAATTAAAGCCATATGGCATCCCAGACCTCACGCCTCCATTAGAACACACACGGCCCAGGGGGGTGGTCCTGCCCATCATGGGGTCATTTGATTAGCCAGCCTGGAGCCTGCAAGCAGTCAGTTGTGGAATCCCACCAGCTCAGCCAAGCTGTAGTCCCTCTGTAGCTGCTCAGAAGAGGGGTATTGTTGATAAAGCTGTTGAACATGGTCTTAGGTACGTGCTATGTGGCAAACGTGTTCTTTTATATTCCGATGAGGAACAGTGTGTCTTCGTGTGAAACATGACACTATTCATTTGCTGTTTTGTTCCAGGGCATTGTGGACTTTTCTGCCCTCTGTCGTAATATAGTAAGAAGAAATCTGAATACCCTGTAGCAGGTCACGGTGACCCATCTTGCTGATTGGCAAGGACAAGTAAAAGGTGGCCTGCATAGCCGAGGTCTTGGTGGGATGGTGCAGATTCAGCACCTTCAGCAAAGTTTTCAGGAGTCTAGTCATCTGAGGGGGGCCAAGATACTTCCTCCGCGTGAAAAGATGAATTGTTGACATCGCGCCCTCTCGCACCAAGGACGCCCGAGCCAGAGCGGGACTCCTAACATGGAGTGTGGTGAGCAAAGACAGGCGAGGAGGACTGCAGAGATGGCGGAAACAGAGCTAGCAGCAGAGTCCGAGGTTTATCTGTATGTGACTCTGACTTTCAAATAAATAAAAAGGCATAGGCCAAACTAAGTCTGGAACTATACAGCAGTGTTTGGGGAGTGAGCACAGGCTACTGAGAAGAGAATTAGACACTTGTTGTGGGGGCCGGCTCAGCGGGTTAACACCCTGGCCTGAAGCGCAGCATCCCATATGGGCACCGGTTTGAGACCCAGCTGCTAAAAAAAGGAAAAAATAAATAAATAAATAAAAGGGGTCGGTGCCGTGGTTCACTAGGTTAATCCTCCGCCTGCGGCGCCAGTACCCCGGGTTCTAGTCCCAATTGGGGCGCCAGATTTTGTCCCGGTTGCCCCTCTGCCAGGCCAGCTCTCTGCTGTGGCCTGGGAGTGCAGTGGAGGATGGCCCATGTCCTTGGGCCCTGCACCCGCATGGGAGACCAGGGGAAGCACCTGGTTCCTTGCTTCAGATTGGCGTAGCTCTGGCTGTAGCGGCCATTTGTGGGGGCGAACCAGCGGATGGAAGACCTTTCTCTCTCTCTCTCTCTCTCTCTCTCTCTCTCTCACTGTCTAACTCTATCTGCCAAATTAAAAAAAAAAAAAAAGGAAGGAAATGTGTCAATTCCTGAAACTGAATGCACACTCACCTTTTGATGCAGAAATCCCACTTCTGGGACTCTACCCTGCAGAGAGACCTCCAACGCTGTGACATGTGTGTGCATGACATCACTCTGGGCTTACCACAGAGCCCTGCAGGGAGGTGACAATGAGATGGTGCGTGTTCTCCTGGCACCCATGCGTTGGGCAGACAATCTACCCACCAAACTTGAGCTCCTTCCTCCTCTTTCTGCTGCTGGCACTGAAGCCTCCATGTGACCTCCATGGGTGTGAGCTGGGGGCAGGGCTTAGGGACCACCGCTGTGATGACGTGGAGTTTGGTTAAGATGCTCATTGGTTGTTAATCACAAACTGCTGCAAACAGCCCGAATGCCCGTACACAAGAAGGAAGTTGAACATCTATACAAGGGAGCATAGCGCTGTGCAGCTATAAAGAAGAGCAAGGAAGTATTCTCTGGACCAATAGGGAGAAATTTGTGGGATATGGTCATTGAAAAGAGCAAAATACAAAGAGAGTATAATATTCAATGCTTCAAGCAAAAATGAGGATTACATTAGAAAATACACAGCTGAATGTATGTGCTCATTTTTTGCCAAAGAAATGTAAGAAGGGGGAACTAGAAGCTGATGTAGATTGGTTACTTACTTACAGGTGATGGATGAGAACTGAGTGGAAGTATGATATCCCTGGGAATGGGGTAGTCGGAATGAGGAGGGACATTTTGCTAGCTATGTTAATGCTTGGAATCATGTTTATTTTTGACTATTAGAACCATGTTAATGGTTCGTATAACCCTCACCTCCCATAAGCAGTTAAAATAATGGGAAGAGGACAAAGGGAACACAAAGAACAAAGAAATTTCATTGCATTACAACTAAATAGCATAATCACGGTGAAAGGGGTGGGAAAGAAAAGCACTGACCAAAACCTGGGAAAACAGTGTTTTGGTTGTGTGCAAAAGACAAAAATAGCTGTTCATAAATGTTGTACTCTATCAAGCAAATCTATTTTGCACAGAGAAGGTGGATTGGCAATTCTGAGACTAAATACATATTATGATTGAGCAAATAAATACATTTGTTGAAAGTAAAGTCTCAGGGAGCGGTGCTGTGGCATAGCGGGTAAATCCACAGCCTGCAGTGCTGGCATCCCATACAGGCGCCAGTTTGAGTCCCAGCTGCTCCACTTCTGATCCAGCTTTCTGCTATGCCCTGGGAAGGCAGCAGAAGACGGTCCAAGTGTTTGGGCCCCTGTGCCCATGTGGGAGACCCGGAAGAAGCTCCTCCTGGCTCCTGGCTTCAGACTTTCCCAGTCTTGGATGTTTGTGGAGTGAGTCAAATTGAATTATGATTTCATTTCCATTATTCAGCTTTACAGTCCTTCAAAAAGATTCATGATTCTGTTGATCTTTAAGCAGGTTAAAAATAAGAATAATGGTAGTTGCTATTACTGTGTGCTCAATGTATTTGTCTGAGTTGTATCTTCTCTTGGTGGGGAAATTTAGTTGGAGTAAGCTAGGGGGTCAGTCTGGCCAGCTGAGACAGGTGCCCAGGGCTGACTTTTGCCATGATCACAACTCACAGCAAACCATTGACAGCATATTAAAGGAATCCTGATAGGTGACTCCTGGCCAGTGAAGGGGACTGATACTATAATTCTAGAGTTCATTTCCTTATGCTTGAGTGACATTTTCTCCTTGTCAGTGTGTGCTGACACTGGCAAATCAGTCATCTGAAGGGAAGTGAGAGGAGATAAACAGAATCTGAAAAAAAAAAAATGTGTGAGTTTTTCAATGGTTCGAGTGTTTTAATCATTCTTTTAAAGATGTACCATCTTGTACACCATTGATGCTGATTCACTCAATCTCTGAGCATTTCCAAAGAAAAAAGTCTCAAACTGAGGAAGCAGCTCAATGAATTTCTTCAAGAAGTTTCCATGACCTGGCCATACAATTGCATTAAAATAAAATTTATAGTTGGCTTCAATGTCTTTCAAACATATCACAAATTGACAATGGCTAAAACCATTGTACAAAATAAATTACTGAGAATATTAGAAATGCTGTACAATAAAAAAGTGATCCTCTAATGATTTTATCATGAACCCTTTTAACATTTAATCCTCTAATGGATTTACGTTTATATATTCGTACTCATCACATTTAATTTAACAATCAAGAATTTAATATTCCAACAAAATTGTAGTCCATATTTATGTTACAGCATTAGCATAAAATTTAACAGAGTTTGAAGAGAATTCCTTTGGAAATAACTATTTGTTAAAATGCGCCATTGACACTGGTTCAAGTCCCAGCTGCTCCACTTCTGATCCAGCTCTCTGCTAGGGCCTGGGAAAGCAGTAGAAGATGGCCCAAGAGCTTGGGCCCCTCCATCTGCGTGGGAGACCCGAAAGAAGCTCCTAGCTCCTGGCTTCGGATCGGCACCATCTCCAGCCATCGCAACCAATTGGAGATTTGAACCAGCAGATGGAAGACATCTCTCTCTCTCTCTCTCTCTCTCTCTGTGTGTGTGTGAGTGTGTGTGTGTGTAACTCTGACTTTCAAATAAATAAATAAATATTTAAAAAAAAAAAAAAAGTGTGCCATTGAGTCCCCAGCGGTAACAACTCTCTTTTTGGAGCATTATTTTCTCCAGCTAAATTTATGAGCCCAGTTTTCCCAAGCAATGTAACATCTTCAAAGGGAAACAAAACTTGGCATTCATGTCTATGAATGACCAATTAGGAAATAGATTGTCAGATACAGTAGCACATATTAAACACTTTTAAGTGTCAAGCACTGCGCTTATATTACCTCATTTAATGTTCACAACAAGTTAGTGGGATAAAAATTTTGTTATCCCCATTTAATGTTAGAGTTGAACCCAGATCTGAGAACTCTGTGGGTTCCTAATCCCTAAGCCATTGCTTAAAGAACTAGACAGGTGAGACAATAGGAGTTATTGAGGTTGGAAGGAGATAGAAAAGGCATTGTCACAGAATTAGATGATTAACCATTTGTGATTAACAAAACCAAACGAATATTTTTATCCTTTCATTGTGTTAAGATATACATAAAATTTATCATTTTACTCATTCAATTTAAAAAGTCTTCTAATTGTGGTAAAGCACAGATAACATTAAATTGATCATCCTAATCATTGTCAAGTGCAGGGTTCCTCACCGACAGAGCTCTTTTCACCTTGCAAAACTGAAAGAGCAATTTCTCTTTCATTTCTCTCCCGGCCCCTGGCAACTCCCATTGCACTCTCTGTCCCTAGGAGCTTGACTATGCTAGGTACTTCATAACCATGCAATCACATTTGTTCTTTGTAACTAGCTTATCTCACTTAGCATGATACCCTCAAGGGTCACCCATTCTGTAGCATGTAACAGCTTTCTGTTATTTTCAGAAGTTGAAGAAGAGTCCGTGGTATGTATTTACCCCATTTGGTTTTTGTGTTCATCCTGTGATGGGCACTTGGGTTGCTCCACCTTTGGGATATTGTAAATAATTCTGTTTGGAACATCAATTGATTTTACTCTGAACGACAACATTAAAAAGGTGTGCAGGAAGAGAGTCTGATTGCTCTAGTAGCAATTCTTAGCAAGGCATTCTCTGCTGTGTGTACGTTCCCCACATAAAAAAACACTGTTGTCTTGAAATGGTCAGACACCTTCTTTCTGAAGTTAATCACTCATTTCTCTTCTTCCGTAATTCTTTTCATTTCCTTTCCTTGCCACACTTTACACATTGGATTTGGCTTATCCAAATCCCTTTAGATCATCAACAGATGGATCTTTCTCTCATCTCTCTCTCTCTCTCTCTCTCTCTCTCTCTCTGTGTGTGTGTGTGTGTGTATGTGTGTAACTCTTTTATTTTTATTTATTTATTTTTAAAGGTGTACTTATTTGGAAGTCAGAGTTACAGAGGGAGGGAGGAAGGGAGGAAGGGGAGAGAGGGGGAGAGAGGGGGGAGAGAGAGAGAGAGAGAGAGAGAGAGAGAGGGAGAGAGAGAGAGAGATCTTTTCCATCTACAGGGGTGGGAAGTTGTATTTTTTAAAAAATTATTTGAGAGGCAGAGTTATAGACAGAGAGAGGGAGAGGCAGAGAGAGAGAGGTCTCCTCTCCACTGGTTCACTCCCCAAATGGCTGTAACAGCCAGAGCTGGGCCAATCTGAAGCCAGGAGCCTGGAGCTTCTTGCAGGTCTCCCACGTGGGTGCAGGGGCCCAAGGACTTGGGCCATCTTCTATTGCTTTCCCAAGCCATAGCAGAGAGCTGGGATGGAAGTGGAGCAACCAGGACTCAAACCAGCACCCATATGGGAGGCCAGCACTGCAGGAGGCAGCTTTACCTGCTATACCACAGAGCCAGCCCAACTCTGTCTTATAAATAAATAAATAAGAAAAAAAAAAAAGACTGGGTTAGGTCTATACCAACGGACCTGGTCAGATATCTATAATAAGTTGATCGGTAAACAAAGCAGTTCCATAGCAATATGTTAGAATTCTTGTAAACAGCAACAACAAGTAACCATGTTGTTACAGGTGTGCATAGTTTGGGAATAATGTACAACCTGGTAGTGGGCATTGATTACCCTAAGTGGACTGTAATTGAGAGATGGAAGAAGGAAGGATTTATATTCAGATGCCTTCAGATTATGCCATTTGTTATAGTAAACACATGTGTTATTTTGTTTAAAAAGATTTATTTGTTTTATCTGAAAGGTAAACTTACAGCAGGGGTGGGGGGGTGAAGAGAGAGAGAGAGAGAGAGAGAGAGAGAGAGAGAGAGAGAAAGGATCTCATCTGCTGAGTCACTCCCCAAATGGCTCTAATGGCCAGGACTGGGCCAGACCAAAGCCAAGAAGGAGCCTGGAATTCTCTCTAGCTCTCACACATGGGTGCAGGGGCCCAAGGACCTGGGCCATCTTCAGCTGTTTTCCCACGCACATTAGCAGGGAGCTGGATCAGAAGTGGAGCAGCTGGGACTTGAACCATCACTCTTGTGGGATGTTGGTGTTGTAGGTGGCAGCTTAACCTGCTGTGCCACAATGCCAGCTCCAATAACCTCATGTCTTACAATATTAAAACAAATCAATAAAGAAAGCATTCTTCAAGTTATTTTTCACAAATAAAGATTACTAATCTTACAATTTCAACTGCTTTAAATGGCTATGCAAAGAAAAGTTCTCAGTATAAGTCTTTTCCTGAATCTTCTTTCTTTTTCCTTGATTTTACATGGTGATGCTTCCATCTGTCTTCTCTTGGAATCTGTATTTTTCACATAGGTCTGACAAATATGCTGCCAGAAGCACACCAATACAGCCCCCTAACAGAAGTGGGGCATCGCCATGGCTCTTCTTGACTTTGCACATTTCAGCTAACTCGCCACTATCGCATTTATCTGTTCTAGAAAGAGCTCTTTGTATGCAGTGACTTTGCTTCCCTCATTTTCACCCTCAGCATCCTTGTCACTCTGCAGGTGGATGTTTTCCAGTTCTGGCCTTGTGGGACAAGTCAGCAGATTTCTACACTGTTGACCTCCTTCTTGATCCACTTTTGCCGTCCTTGACGCCTCCCCCTCTGTGCTGCTTTGACATACGTAGGAAGTGATGTCATGAAGGGAATGAGGTGCTCACTGTTGTGGTCAGCAGGCTGGCTCTGCACTAGACTCCCCAGGAGGGACTCTCAAGGCAAGGCTGAACTGCTGTCACCTGAGGCTGTCCTGGAACTGATGCCTGGAAGACACACCCCTAATTTTAATCCGGGGAGGTGGAAGCTGGGGCCACTGCTCCTGGTGTCCTGGCTTCTGCAGAGCCTGCAATAGCTTTATCTGCCTCTTGGTATCCAAGAAGTTACTAAGTGGGCACAAGAATGCTGATGAGAAAACCTTAAATCCCAGTGCTCTTGCTCCGGCAGAAATCAGTCAGAAGCAGGGAGGGAACGATGGCCTCTTGTCTCACTTCTAATTCCAAGTATCCCATGAGGGTATTTCACTGGGTGAACCTGTTTCATGCACAGAATCCCAGTTGCAAGGTAGGCAGCTTCTGCAGTACAGAGAGGCATCCCTGAAGGAAGTGGAATGGTGCTAACTGAGCCATCCACAGTATTTACCACGTCTTTTTGATTTTCCTCTCCTCTCCTTCCACGGCCACCACTTGCTCTGTGTAATGAGATTTTTCAAAGTTGCGACTTCCTAAGAATTAGGATAAGGTTCAGTTTGTTTCTCCGTTGGCATGAGGTGATCGCCTTCGTTGTCATGACTTCTGACACCATACACACCTAGAACTCTGAGATTCCGTTTTCAGCCCAGAGCGCCTTCTTTTGGGCTCCAACCAGAAGATCCTCTCACCTCCTCAATGTTCTCCTGTGAATGCCTCCGAGGCCACATCCAATCAGCCCCCGAATCCCCTGCAGCCCAGCATCAGAGTCCGATCCTCCCCCAGTGCTCTTTCTCTCCATAAATGGTGCTGTCGCCCCTGCATCTGCACAAGCTGAGAGAAGTCACCCCTTGCTGCCTCAGCGTTATCTCCACAACTCTGAAATCCATCTGTGTTTTTTCCCTCTTCTCTGTCTACCTGAGCTCAACCTACCATCCTCTGCAGTACCTACTTCTGTCTTTTAAATTATTGCAGTAATGGCCGGCGTCGCGGCTCACTAGGATAATCGTCCGCCTGTGGCACTGGCACCCTGGGTTCTAGTCCCGGTCGGGGCACGAGATTCTGTCCCGGTTGCTCCTCTTCCAGTCCAGCTCTCTGCTATGGCCCTGGAGGGAAGTGGAGGATGGCCCAAGTGCTTGGGCCCTGCACCCGCATGGGAGACCAGGAGAAGCACCTGGCTCCTGGCTTTGCATCAGCGCAGCACACCGGCTGCAACGCACCAGCCATAGTGGCCACTTGGGGGCTGAACCAATGGAAAAAGGAAGACCTTTCTCTCTGTCTCTCTTTCTCTGTCTAACTCTGCCTGTCAAAAACAAACAAAAAAAACAAATTATTGCAGTAAGGCCAACTGCCTTCTATATTCCCCCCCTGCTCTTTGTAATCAAGGAGCTCTTTTAAACATTGTGCGTAGGATTCCACTGTTGAAATTTGCTGCTGATCTATTTTCTCATGATGAAGACCCTGTCCTCCACGCGGTTCCCAGCAATCTGCATAACCGGCTTTTCAGCTTCATCCTCTGCTCCTGGTTGCTGTTTCTTCACTGTAGCACAGGGCCCCCTTTTTCAGCCATGTAGAATGAGCCACATACGTGGCCAGCCTGACCTGCATGGCTACTGCTCCCCTTGCCAGAAATATCCAGTCGTCCTTAGAATATAGCTTTCGTTGCTTCCTGGAGGAGATCGTCTTCAAACCCTTGAGTCAGTTTGTTACTCACTCTCCTGCTACCCTAGACTTCTTGTTCCTAATGTATATCCCAGTTAGAATGAGATGATTCTGTAGTTAGTCTATGTTCATCTCTTCTGCTTGAATGAGAGTGTATCAGGGCAACTACCACATCCACCAGCTCACCATTGGTCCCTGACTCCTGCCACAGACCAGGCACCCAGCAGTAAGTTCACATTAACATTGCTAAGCTAACCGTGCTAGAACCAGGTGCTAGTCTAAGCTCTTCCTGTTTAAGTCATTTAATCCTCATAAAAACCTAGTACAGAGGTGTTACTGTCCCCATTTTATAGATGTAAAATAGGTACAGGGAAGGGAAGCAAGTTGATAAAATCACACAGTGGAAAACAGGACTTTGAACCTAAGCTCAGATTCAAAGCCTGTACTTTTTTTTTTTTTTTAAGATTTATTTATTTACTTGAAAGATAGAGTTACAGAGAGAGGCAGAGGCAGAGAGAGAGAGAGAGATATTTTCCATCCACTGGTTCACTCCTCAAATGGCCACAACAGCCAGAGCTGGGCTGATTCGAAGTCAGGATCCAAGAGCTTCTTCCGGATCTCCCATGTGGGAGCAGGGACCCAAGGACTTGGGCCATCTTCTACTGCTTTCCCAGGCCATAGCAGAGAGCTGGATCAGAGGTGGAGCAGCTGGGTCTCGAACTGGTGCCCATATAGGATGCTGGCACTGTAGGTGGGGCTTTACCCGCTATGCCACAGTGCTGGCCCCAAAAGTCTGTACTTTTACTGACTATACCTTACTGCCTCAATATTTATTGAAATCATACTCATTTAAATGTTTACTGCATTGAATTACTCAGACTTGCTCATAAGCAAATTCATAATTATAGAGCACTTCTATAGTAAAGTTTAACTTGACTACGGAGAAGATGGCTATACTTTGATCCGTATGTACTGGGAACTTTATTTTTGAATCTTACCAGAACACAGAAGCAATAACCTGTCCAAAGGTAAATTCTACTGGTGATTCAAACAGGTTAGAATAATATTCAAGGTCTTCTTACCTCTTAAACTCATGAAAAGGTTATTGTTAGATGTATGCTTTACAGCATATATATTTTTTAAAAGATTTGAGAGAGAGAGAGAGAGAGAGAGAATTTTCCAATTGCTGATTCACTCCTCAAATGGCCACAACAGCCAGGGCTGTGCCAGGCTGAAGCCAGGAGCCAGGAACTGCATCCTAGTCTCCTACAAGAGTGGCTGAGGTCCAAGCACTTGGGCTACCTTCTGTTGCTTTCCCAGGCACATTCACAGGAAGTTGGATCAGAAGTGGAGCAGCTGGGACTTGAAATGGGACTGTAATATGGGATCCCAGTGTCTCAAGTGGTGGCTTAGCTTAACCCACTGTGCCACAACACTAGCCCCAAGAGCATATTTTTTTTTTTAACTAATACTTCAAACAGCCTTTCTATTCTGCATGAGTCAGTTTAAAAGAGCAAACAGAGTGAAATTTAGGTCCCCAGTTTCACCATTCCTAACTTGAAGATTAAACCATACATAAGCCATTTATAGTTGTTGCTGTCATCTCTGTGGACTGTCTTTTTATCGTGGCTTTGGGAAAAGCAAAAGCACACAAATGGGGAAAATTAGGCAACTTTCCCTCCCTCATGATTTCACCCTATCACTGACAGGAGAGCTCTCACTTGTGTGTTCATTTCCATATTTACCAACAAAAGTAACACTTGCCAACTGTTATATCGAGCTGTTCTAAGTAGCCTCTGACGATGCCTGTAAAGCTCTTTGTGCTACTAGAAGAAAGGCAGTAATAAATAGCAAAGCTCAAACCACTTAGGTCCCGGTGTGATGCTGGCAGATGATTCAGGAGGACTCCGAGTCATGATGAATGTCTTGCCCTCAAAGAGGTAATGAGGTGGGGGTGTGTGCTTATTTCCAAAATGTTTCTGTGTTAGAATACTAGATATGGGGGCCGGCGCTGTGGCGTAGTGGGCGAAGACGCTGCCTGCAGCGCCAGCATCCCATATGGCGCTGGTTCGAGTCCCAGCTGCTCCACTTCCAATCCAACTCTCTGCTATGGCCTGGGATAGCAGTAGAAGATGGCCCAAGTCACGTGAGAGACCTGGAAGATGCTTTGGGTCAGTGCAGCTCTGGCCGTTGCAGCCATTTGTGGAGTAAACCAGCAGATGGAAGATCTCTCTTTCTCTTTCTCTCTGCCTCTTTCTGTGACTCTGCCTTTCAAATAAATAAATCTTTAAAAAAAACTAGATATGCAAATTCTTACTCATTTTAAGACTGTACCTGTACAATTTTTGAAGCAATGAGAGGAGAAAAATTGTGGGTTCTAAAGATGGATGACTTAAGTGGGCAGAGCTTTCTTAATGATATGGACTGGAAACTGGAATGTATCCAGTTCAGGCTTCCCATTAAATCTGAGGTTGGGCAACCATTGTTTCATAAGGGAGTGATTGGGAACTTCCTGTGCACGCTGTCTTGCTAATTGGCTGTTTGCACACTGGTGATTCTCAAATGCTTTTGGTTAAGAGAGTTGTCTGCCTTATTGTGGAGAGGTCCCTTAAAACAGAAAGCTTGTCCCTGGGAAAGACACTGGTAAGACACTGTGATTTACAAAGGCTTTTAGGATCCTCAATAAATAAGTAAACACATGTGGGAAACCATTCTGTGGACTGATTGACGATCTCAATCTATTTTTTTAGCCTTAAGCCCCACTCCTATAAACATACAATTTTTGGATTCTCCTTCATTGATTATTATTGGCATTTCAAAAATGTTTTGTGAGTAAAGAAAATCAAAGGGAAAACAAATTTAGCATCTGTGTTTCTAACTATTTAAGCCTGCCTATCCTTCCAGGTTTTTTGTGGCTGAAGATCTGTTCCCCCTGTGTGGCACAGTTTCCTGTGTGTGCTGGGTTAGCTGATCTGCAGAGCTATTTCCGGATGGGTTCTGGTACCTGGATTGCACGGGAAAGGTTGGACTTTGTGCCTCTGTCCCGTCTGCTGTTCCATTTGTCTCATTTGTTTTCTAGACAAACTGGGCTGCTCCTTCATGGCACCAGCATCAATGCCCTTTGTTTTCTGATGCTTCCTAGGGATTTAAATTCAAGCAGCAGCATACAATGCAATGATTTATTTACAACGCATTCATTTGTTTCCTTTGCTGTTCCTGTCCCCGATTACCCTGGCAATCGGTTGATGATTTGTCAGCAACTTTGCGGCTGGGATTTTCTTCATTTTCGTTTCAGTTTACTACAGGCTATCATAAGTGATGCAGATGATATTCGTTTCTGACACGTGAATGTGACAACTGTTTTGGTTTGGATCCGTCATTAATCAAAACTGAAGAATAGAACACAGCAACTGAATTCAGCGCTGCAGATTTTGACTTTCATTTCTCGCTTTCTAACATGTGCTTTGTCATATCTCCCCCAAGGCGCGTCTGCTGCTTTCACGAGGTCTGTTTCCTCATCTCTCTTTGCATCTCTGGAGCGAATTCAGGAAGCAGGAGAGGTTGGATGGGAACACGACAGAAAATTCAGCCCTACCAATAAACGGGTGGAGAGAATTACAGAGCAAACTGACAAATCCCTGCTTTAAGGGTGGGGGAAGCTGCAAGCCAGCCTTCGAAAGTTTTTTTCTTTTTTAGCGCGGACGAGACGCTGTCTGAGAGCCAAAAAGAGCGTCGGCGGGCCCCACCCCACTCTTCTCCAACGGACCTCATTCTCCTTCCCGCCCGCAAGCAGCCGCTACTACAATTCCCAGCAGGCACCGCGCAGGGCCGCAAAGGATCAGTCCTTCGGCGGAGAGGCCTCCCCCGGCAAGGAGCATGCTGGGAGTTGTAGTGAATCGGCGCTTCCCGGCTACTTCCTTCCATTAGGCATTTCCTTTTGAAAAATGGTGATGCATTGCCGTGGAAGGTTCCCTACTTCGCACTTGGCGCTCAGCGAGACAGAGGGCTGCGCCTCTTGCCCAGCGCTGCGAAGGGCGCCAGTCCCCCGCGGGCTTTACTCCGCCCTCTGTTCACGCCCGTTCCCTTGACAGCTGGACTGTGCTCGCGGCCGCGAGGCCGGGGACGCGCAGGCGCACCAGCCCAGTGCCGCGCTAGGCAGGCCTCGAGGGCGGGACGGACGCCAGAGCCTCTCTCGGCCGCCGGGGCGCGCACGTAGGCACGCAGAAGCTGTCACGTGGGGCGCCGAGGATCGCAGTGCGCGTGGCCGCGGCGGCTGGTGTGGGGTTGAGTCAGTTGTGAGACCCGGCGCTGCTGACCCAGCGGGCGACCCACCAGACCGGCGACAGAGCGGCAGGCGTCGGGGCTCGGGATCCGTGAGCCTGGCCCCCTCGTAGAGACCCGCCGAGCCGGCGCCGCCGTCGTCCCCCGCCCCCAGCCAGCAAACCGCCGCGGGCGCGCCCCCGCTCTGCGCTGTCTCTCCGATGGCGTCCGCCTCCGGGACCATGGCGAAGCACGAGCAGATCCTGGTCCTCGACCCGCCCACAGACCTCAAATTCAAAGGTTAGGCAGGAGGAGGGCACCTCCGGGCAGGGAGGGGGCGAGCAGAGGGCTCGAGGGCAGGTTGGGGCCGCGGCCCCAGGGAGCGCCCCCTCCCCCACGCCCGGGCGCTTTCCATTCTCCGGCGGCTCCCTCGCCGCCTTCCCGCGGCCGGCCGGCCCCTGCCCGCTCCCTCCGTCGCCCGCGCCTCGGTGCGCGCGCCGGCCGGGGTGGCGGTGGTGGGGGGAGCCGGCCCGGGCGCCGCCGCCGCCATCTTGCGGTCCCGCGGGGGCGCCTCCCGGGTGCAGTCGGCCGCGGGCTCGCGTCCTTGGTCCCGAGGCCCGGGGCGGCCCGCGAGCGTGCGCCCGGGTGTGCAGCGGCGCGGGGCGTGTGGAGGCGGCGCAGGCCGGCGCCTGGCTGTCAGCGGCGAGGGCGGGCGCGGCGGCCCTCGGACCCGCGGGCGGAGTGAGGGCCGCGGCTCGGGCCCGGGCGAGCTGGGTGGGGCCGGCCCCGGGTCCTGGCGGAGGGCGTCGCTGCCTGCCTTTTTGTCCCGTGGGCAACGCGGCTGTCAGGGGACCGGAGCGCCGGAGAAGCGCTCAAGAGTGCGCCTCGGACTGGTCCGGAGGTGTTGGCAGAGCCCCAGGCGCGTGCGGGCCGGAAAGGCCTGCGTCAGCCGCGAGTGGATCGCCGTGGGCTGCTCGGAGTGGGTCTGCCTGCCCCTCGGCCGTGACGTCTCCGCGCGCGGCAGACCCGTGGCGGCGCCTTGGTAGCCCTCCACTCGAGTTCTGCTGACTTTGGCCTTTGCGGTCCCCCCTCCCCCCAAAAAACCCTGAGAAGGGTGATAAGGTGACACCCAGCTCTGGAACTCTGCTGATTTCATGGCTCTGCCTGCGATGGAGTGATCGGTGTGTCTTGGTGACCCCGTTTGGTCCATTGGCTTTCCCGTATGCAGGGTACTTTAGGGAAACGGGTTAAACAGGTTACACTTTTTTTTTTTTAAAGGAATCCTCAACGTGTGAAGATCTAAATAGAAAGCAGGTTCTGTCTTTTCTTTGGTTGACTGCAAAGTGAATCCCCGATTTGGAAGCCAAGGTCTTGTGTTTCAGTTGCAGTAGCTAGGATGAGACCGATTTCAGTATAGCAACTCCAGTGCCAAAGGAGACAACTGAAATCCTTTATTGTTGTGTAGGGCTGAGTCCAAAAGAAAATTCCGTGAGGAAATTTTAAAATAATTTTAGGAAATGGAAAAATATCTTCTGGCGTTGTGAGAGTAACAATTGCATGATGACTTTGCAAACTAAGTGAATTTGCAAATCTAAATGGAAACCTAAGTGAGCTGTTAGGTAAGGATTTGGTTCCAAAGGCAACTCTTAGGGCATATTTTGAGGTGTAGCCAGCACATTCTATTGTAGCAAGTGTACCTGTTCCATGATGGTACATAGTTTTAGCGGGAGGGGGGACCTTTGAGGAATATGGTGTAATTATACCCTACTCAAGAAGCCGTTGTCTTAATTGAAGGAATTTAATGTGATGTACATTTTTTCAAGAGTATTTTGATTTTACGTTTTGACTGGCTGACTATAGGCAGCTTCTGCATAAGCATAGATGGATTGCCATTAGGACTTAGAAGCCTTTAAAACAAATTTTAGGTCAGGATGTCTGCAGTTGACAGGTTTCTCCCTGGAGAGGTTATCATGTCGCTGTGGAATATTAATAGTGGAGAAGCGAGTTCAGAAAACAACCAAAGACACACACCGTGACTTAGGAAGCAGGTTCCAAAACAGAAACTTAGCAACTGGCTTATTCACGTATTTCACGAGTTTTGAGTACTTGGTCATACACAGCAGCGATGTTAGAGCGGGTTGTTCTTGCCTTGTGGACGCGGTCGGCCAGAAGAGGCCAGTGAGCGCAGACCGCGTTACCGAGGCGCAGACACCTCTGAGGAAAAAGGCTCCCCCGTCCCCCGTCTCCACCTTTGGGAAGGCCTCCGGGAAGAGGCTGCTTTCCCATTGTCGGGAGGGCTGAGCCTGGGCGAAGGGAGTGGCTGAGTAAACACTGCCCGCGGAGCACGCTGAAGTTTCTTAGGGAGTGTGTGCTGCTTCAGAGGCGCGTTGACGGGAGCGCGAGGACTGGGGGAGAGGAGCAGTACAGTATGCTGCTGGCTGACATTTGGTGCTTGGTTTTTCCCTCCTCAGTGTTTTTCAGTCAGAAGTTGCCTTTCGTTGTGGCGGAAGCTTCTCTCCATTTAAGTGGCCGGCACAACACCAGCTGAAGAGACTTATTTAGAATCAGCAGTCTATTACTTGTGCCTGGTTTGATGATGACACTAAGACTTCGTTTAATTGACTTGTCCTAAATCACCCATAACTTTTTGTTTAAAGGAATGCCTGTTAAAAGTGCATTTTGCAAAATTCTTTTTGAATACTTAATTTAGATGTTGATTTTTATCTACGAGAGAGAGAGAGAGAGAGAGAGAGAGAGAGAGAGAGAGAGAGAGAGAGAGAGAGAGAGAGAATGAATGAATCTTCCATTGGCTGGTTCACTTCCAAATGCTGCAACCACCAGGGCTGGACCAGGCAAAAGCCAGTAGTCTGGAACTTCATCCTGTTTTCCCACATGGATGACGGGGTCCCAAGCACTTGAGCTGTCATCCATTGTCTCCCAGGATGCATTAGAGAGTTGGATAGGAGGGATAGCAGCCTGGGATGCGGGTATCCCAAGAAGTGGCTTAACCTGCTGGCCACAATGCTTGGCCCTTGCAAAATTAATTTTCATTTTATTTTTGTCTCAAAATAAGATGGTCTCTTCGGGAGTGTCTCGTTTTTCTGAGCTGGGATCCCTTTTTTTTTTGGAACTCAGTTATCTCAAGATGAATTGTCAACACTTTGCATAATTCTGGAGGAGATACCAGCTTAGTTTGTTTTCTACAAATCTCAGTATTTAAGAAGGCACTGTTTTATGCAATTGTTAATATATGAAAGTGTGTTTGTAAGGATGCAATTTTTAAAGATTTATTTGAAAGGGAGAGAAAGAGATCTTCCATCCCCCAGTGAAGAGTAAATCTCATTACTCTGTTCCTGAAAAATTTTCTAGTAGTTCTCAGTTGCCTATAGGAACAAGTCTATTTTATGAGGATGGCATACAAGCCCTTCTGTGATATGATGCCTCCTCTGTAACACCTGTGCATCTGTACACATCTGTGCTTTTTTTCCTGCGAAGGAAAAACTTCCATAGCTGAGGTTCTTTGTTCCTGTTTTTGCTGGGGAAGGTTATGATTCATACTTACACCATGTACCATCCTTTCTCATGTTTTCAGTGACTAGCTTTTTTTTTTTTTTAAAACATACAAATACACTGTCTTTTCATTTTGAAAACAAATAAGCAAACAAAATGCCTCCTTGGTCCCAACTCCTAGTACCTGTTCTTCCCAGTCTTTGATTTTCATTGCATTCACACTTGGAAAAGTAGTCCAGGGTCACTGGTTCCTCATCTCCTGTTCAGTCCTTCTTCATCTGCAGTCCTTCTCTGCTCCCATTACTTTCTGATTGCCAGCTGCATTGATGTTTTGCACTTTTCCTTTCACTTGATCTCTTTTGCACTTTACTGATAGTTCCTTTGTTAAAAAGCTGGGTTCTGGAGTGGGTGTTTAGCATAGTGGTTAAGGCGCTCCATTGGAGTGCCTGGATTTGGCTCCAGCTTGTGCTAGTGCAGGCCCTGGGAGGCAGTGAGGATGGCTCAAGTGATTGGGATTCTGCTGCCCACATGGGAGACCTGAATTAGATTCCCAGTCCCTGTCTGGTCCCAGCCATTTGTGAGCATTTGGGGAGTGAACCAGCAGATGAAAACTCTCTCTGCCTCTGAAATAAAAATTCTGCCCCCCAAAAGCATACCCGGTTCTTTTGATTTCTATGACATCATTGTCTTCTAATTTCTTTGCTCCCTTTATTGTCTCATTTATGGCTGTCTTTTTCTTAAATGCGAATATTTTCAGAGATTCTGATTTGGTTTCATTTTTCTCTCATTTTGGGAACTTCCTTGTTCAGACTCCTTGTTTTGAGGTTTTCTCTTGCTCCCTCTTGATCTTTTCTCTGCACATATTCGTATACATCCAGATCTGTATTTTAATTGAAGCTTTATGGTCAGTCCAGAACACATACTATAACAAGTTAACTATTCGGATTTGAATGTTCTTTACACATTGCTAACTCAGCATATCTCCAATGACTTTTTTTTTTGTAATTCTGTATGTCTAGTCTTCTTCCCATATTTTATTTTTAAAAGATTTATTATTTATTTGAAAGGCAGAGTTACAGAGAAGCAGAGGAAGAGAGAGTCTTCCATCCACTGGTTCATTCCCCAAATGGCCACAATAATCAGTTGGGCTGATCCAGAGCGAGGAGGCAGGAGCTTCTTCTGGGTCTCCCACTCAGGTGCAGGGGCCCAAGGACTTGGACCATCTTCCAGTGCCTTCCCAGGCCGTAGCAGAGAGCTGGATTGGAAGTGGAGCAGCTGGAACTTGAACCGGTGCCCATATGGGATGTTGGCACTGCAGGTGGCAGCTTTACCTGCGATGTCACAGGGCCAGCTCCTCCATGTTTTAAATTTTAATATTTTTGGTAGCTTGATGATTACTTATAAAAACCATACCTCTAATAATTAAAATCTATTTCTATCTCTGAGATAATCTCTTAATAGTATAAGATATATTAAGAGATTATATATAAGATATATAATAAGATAATGTCCCCTGTAATGCATTTCTAAGTTCACTATTTTTAAAAATCATTCAGTTGTGAATCTAATATAATTTCATTGGATGTGTTTGCTGTATGTCAGGTACGATGAATAAGTAATGGAATTAAGATTGTAAAACACAGTTCTTATTTTCATGAGGCAATTCTAATGGACGTGATAGATACTAATCAAATAATTGAATTAAATGTAGATATGAAAAGATGAGGATATAAAATAAGGGACTTTGGTCAAGGATGGCTCTCACAGTTGAACTAATTTTCCAAGAATGAGTGGAAGTTTCCTAGAAGAAAAAGGAAAAAATGCATGTACAAAGGTCCTGTGGCAGGGGGAATGTCAAACATTCATAAGGCTGGTAGAGATTAGGGTAGTAGTAGAGAAAGTGAGTGTAGAGTTGGTTTAATTCATCGAGTTAAGAGTTCTGTTTTTATCCTAAGCCATTGAGGAATTTTGAGAGTGGGAGGGTGAGTAGTAAAGATAGAATGGAGTAACTTCACATTTTCATTAACCACAGTAATTCTGGTACCAAAGTACCATAAGATTATGGAGAGAAGAAACAGATTACTTAGGTAATGCAGCAGGCATCTGGTAAGAGGCGAGCTCTTGAACTGAGTTGTGATGACAGAAGATCAAATCAGTGAGACTTGGTAGTCAGGTACGGGCCCCAAGAGAGAAGGGGATGGTGCCATGGGTGTGTGAGATTTCTGCTTACAAAGCTGGAGGAATGGTACTGTTCATTGAACTAAGAAACACTGAGTCTCTGGATAGGAACTGACTGTTTTTTGTCTGGGTTATGCGGCAGAGGAGCAGGAGGGAGATCATAATCTCAGTAGGTATGGTATACATATTTAGGTCCTTCCAGTGTATCAGTGAGGAGGTGCCAAAGTGGACGTTCAATTATATATGGCAGTGGCGTTCACAGAGAAGCCCTACTTTGGATAGTTTCCTTACTCAATGTGGTTATCTTTTCTCTTTATTAGTCAGCAGAAAGTCTCCTCTTCCCAGTATCAGCTTTCTAGAGTTTGTCTTCCACACTGTTGCTGGGACTACCCTTTCAAAAACACAAACCTGATATTCTTGCTCACTTGTTTAAAGAACTCAAATATTTTCATGTTATATAATTGAAAAAGTCTAAAATCCACTGCCTACCTCAGTTTACGGCCTACTGTTTGTCTTTTAACCATACCTTTGACCACAGACATTCTGCTGAGCTGTTGGAAGACTGTCCTCTCTCACATCTGTGAGGCAGTCTCTAGTTTATGAATCACTTTTTGTGAAGTCTTGATTTTTTTCCAGTCCGAGTTGGTCATTGCCTTTTTCATGCCACTGTTGAAGCTTATGCTTATGTATAATAACAGTACTTGTCACACTGTGTAGTGTTCATGCAGACATATTTTTCTCTCTGGAATTGTACTGGAGACCATTTGAGGATGTATCTCTTATCCAAAGTAACAAAATCAGACATCATGGAATGGTTGTCCAATATTAATTGAATGAATGACTAATTTCTCCTGTAATTCACATTTTTTAGTTTTGGATCTCTTCTTAGGGTTTTTCATTTGCCTTTTGCAGGTAGTTATGTTTTCAAAATTTTGTAGTTCCAGAAAAGCAGTTTAGAGTTGAGTAATGACCCTTTAAGGAAATTGCTTCATCTTTGTACTTCACCTTTTTAATTTGGAAAGTGTTATGGCTTTAGTTGTTCTTGATATATTGCAATTCAGTGCAAAAGCAAAATGCCATTTTTCTATGCAGTGGAAAAATTGCAGTAGTATTCTCTTAATCTTTCCATGAGAATGCATTCCAAGATCACATTTGGATGCCTGAAATCAAATATATAGTACTGAACCCCACATAATGTAGGACCCCACTTAGCTGAGGTTTCTGTGGTTTCAGTTAGCCATCCATGGACCACAAATATTACATGGAAAATTCCAGAAATAATTCATACGTTTTAAGTTGTATGTTCCTAGTAGTGTGATGATACCTTGAATTGTCTTGCTGTGTCTGGCCCCATCCCCATAACAGGCAGATATAGGCCTGTTAGTCCTTTAGTAACCTTTTAGTTATATTTACAGCCTCTGTGTCACAGTGCTTGTATTCAGATAACCTTAGTGTACTTAATAATTACTCCAAAGGGTTAAGAGTAGTAATGATGGGTGTTTGGACATTTAGTGAAAAGGTGAAAGTTCTTGACTTGAAAGATGAAACAAAAATTGTATGCCAAGGTTGCTAAAATCTAATAAGAACAAATCTGTGAAATTGAAAGGGTGGAAAGAGAAATTCTTGCTAGTTTTGCTGTCATAACTCAAATGGCAAAGGTTATGACCATTCGTTATGATAAGGGCTTAGTTAAGATGGAAAAGACATTACATTACAAGGTTTGGTATTGTCCAAGATTTCAGGCATCCCATGAAGGTGTTGGAATGTATCCCCTGCAGATGAGAGTGTTAAGAATTGGAAACCTTGATTGATTTAAGTCGTTGAGTGTTTTGATTATTAGTGTTGGTTGTGTTGTTGGTTTACTGTACTGGTTTTAAAATTTTAAATTGTACCTTGTTTATGGTATACCATGTGATGTTATAGGGTACATATTAATGGTGAAATAGCAGCAAAGCAAATTCACATACCTATCCTTTTTCATGTGTCTGGCAAGAGCTGCGAAAATCTGCTCTTTTAGGGCTACCTTATCAAACACAATTTTTTTTTTTTTTACCAAAAATAGTCCTTATGTTGTATATCAGATCTCCAGACTTCCTGTTTGTCTCCTGCTTTGTATCCTCTGATCTGTATCTGCCACCTACCTGCCTCCCCCTTACCTTTTAAATTTCCTTTAAGACTTTTCTTAACCTTGCAAGATGGTCTGTGAAGAGAGCCCATTAGTAGTCACTTTAGGTACTTCTGACCTCTCTTTTTCTGGTTGCCTTTGTTACCTTGAACTTGCATTTTGAAAATAGAAATTAATATTGGCTGGATCTTTCTATAATAGTTGTTTTGGAAGAAAATTAAATATAAAGACTAATATTGGCAAATGCCTGTTGACTGGTTTTATAGTAACTGGAAATTGACTCAAATCACTTTAAAAAGATTTGAACTTATGAAAACTTAGAAATATTCACAAAACAATAATAGTTAACTACCATATGCCTTAATTTAATAAATTACATTTAGATGAATAATATTTTGTCATACTTGCTTATGTATTTTTGCTTGCCTGAGTATTTTAACAAATCCTGATGAGAGTAACATTTCATTCTTAGATACTTGAATTTACATTTCTATTAAAAAAGGGACATTTTCTTGGCATAATTCTGATACTGTTATCTCTTAACAAAACCAACAGTAATTCTTTAATATCATTTTATCTGCTGAAGTTTTCCCAGTTATATACTCCTGTTTTTAGTTGATTTGTTGACTCTGTATTGCATTTGGTTGTCTTGTATCTGAGTCTTAAATAGTAACTCTTCTCATCTATTTTTCTTTTTGTCAAGCCATTGATTTGTTGAAAAGACCATATTGGTTGTCTAGTAGAGTACTCCATATTCTAGGTGTGTCTAATACATGTTATACATTGGTTGGATTTAAAGGGCTTGATTAGATTTAGGTTTCAGTATTTTATGGTGGAGCTACTTGATGGATGGTATTGTGTCACATCAAGTGTAGATAATGTCTCTTGTTCCACTTTAGTGATTGGTGGTGACAGCCTTATCTCTCAAAGTTGCAAAAAATATGAGCCCAATATGGTAATATATTGAGAAAAAGTTTGAAAGAAAATAATATTGGCAGAATTTAGTTCTACATTAGGATTAGAGTGTCTGTTTTTATGTTTTTTAGTCTTCTGTGTTTCTCAATATTCTTCTATGACTATGCAGTGCCTTTTATAATAAAAGAAAATCTCAGTTATCAAATAATCCTTTGAGAGATTAGATCAAATACTTTTATTCATCCCTCTTGTGTGTTTATTTTTTGCTATTAATAACACAAACCTTTCTGCACATTCCAAGTCTTTTTTTGATAAAGATATAAACAGAAAACAAATCTAATGTTTATACCCATTTGTGAAAGTTGTCAGAATCAAAATGGACTTAATTTGTCAAACCCCTAACCCCCCCCCCCACCTCCACCTCTCCCCAAAAAGCTATAAAATTATGGTGGAGGGAATCTCATGTTTATAATGATCATAACTATCTCAGGAGACTGTGTCAGACCACAGCCTTGCACAGAGGCCACCACATCCTTACACAGAAGGTACTTCTGCAAGGACATCTGTCCAGCCTTGGACCAACGTCACCCTTGTTATTGATTGTTATAGCCTAAGATTATTGTTTTGAAATAATTTATGTAATCCTCATACTGCTTTCAAAACTTTCTATTGCTTCAATCAGCCTCCTTGAGTAATACCCACATAGTTGACTCTGGCAGGTGAGTTCCCATTACAACGCTACTTCTGAATAAATGAATAAACATACGAATCTTTGAAAACTCTTCTGTTATTCAGGTTGATAAACTTGGTGACAGTTCCTATATCATGGTTTAGCAGTAAATAATTTATAATTACTTTGTAACAAATCATAAGTACATAAATGTGTTCTCATTGGGCTCTTATGGTTGGTAACAGTTGATGTCCCTTTTGAGAGGTGTGATAAATTTGTATGGTAGTATTTATTTCTCTGAGAATTATTTTAAAGACACAAGTAGGTCGTTAAGCACCAGATAATGCTGGTGGCCCCTGGCCTAGATTATTTTTATAAAGTGAAATGTGTGTCACAGAATGATAAAACTGATCATGTTTTCAGTAGTTATGAAGTCCAATCTTAAGTAAATATATATATATAGTTATGAATAATAAAATTACAAAAGAGTTTACTACAGAGATGCACTAGATGTTCTGTATCTGTGAATTTTCCATCCATGGATTCAACAAAAAAGAAATGTGTGTCTATACAGAACAGGTACAGACTTTTCTCATCGTTCTTCTGTAAACAATACAGCGTACATACTGTGTGTGTGTCGTCTATTCTGTTAGGTAATGTAAGTCACTTAGAGATGATTTAAAGTATACAGGAGGATGTGAATAGGCCATATGCAAATTCTGCCACACTTCATATAAAGGACTTGAACATCCATGGATTTGGTATCTGGGTGTCCTGGAACCAGTCCTCCCCAGATACTGAAGGGCACTTGTACTGGTATGTGTGGATTTTACATTCTTGAACTAAAATAAACTTACCATTTAATGGATTTTCCATGAACTTTTGAAGTATGATTCTATAAGCAGTGTCAGTGGCACAACAGATGAAGAGTAGCTGGGCTCACAAGAAGAGACTGTAGACCCAAGGGCAGGCAGGATATTTGCTGGTGACTGAACAGTCAAACTTTTGATGCCTTGCCTTTAAATAGGTGATAGATTTTAGTCCATTAAAATTATACAGACTTGGAGACAACCAGTGGTTAATTTGGGGCACAGCAAGCTGAAGCAACCAGTTGAGAGAGGAAAGGCCAAGGGAAAGAAAGTGTAGGCACAGGAATCCTCTGGTCTCAGGGAATTAAACTTTCTCTTGAATGCAGCTTCTTGTGAGGCCGCTTGTACTTAATGTCTTCTGCCACAAAAATTGCTTTTATTTTTACAATGGAATCTTAAATAATGCCTTCTTGATAATGAAAAAAATTCCTTGCTTAAAAAGGATTTGACTTCATAATTTTTGAAAATACGTTTAACTTTATGGATTTGTAGCACAAATTTTCACTTTATAAAAATGTATATCAGTTTCTTAAATTTTTATAAAAGAAACATCCATAGAGATGTTATTTTTTCATGACATTGGCCTCATTAGTGTAGCTTGCTTCACCTTTTTTGATTGGCATTTGTGATGTTTTAAATAGCTAGGGTTATCATAAATATTTGATACTGCTTTCAAAATTTAGGTTTAAAAGAATGAAAAGTTTAGTTACATGTATTTCAGTTTTTTAAGGATGTTAGTGGAATGACCATACAAAATAGAGATATTAATTAAAAATGAGTTGTTAATCTGAGAGGGCCTTAATAGTATCAGTTTGTAAAATAACTTGCCAGATTTCTTTTTATTTTTTATTATTTTTTAAGGATGTATTTATTTACCTGATAGTCAAAATTAGAGATCTTCCATCATTGATTCACTTCCCAAATGGCTGCAACTGCCTGGGTGGGCCAGGCTGACGCCAGGATCCAGGAGCTTCTTACTGGTCTCCCACGTGGGTGTAGGGGCCCAGGTACTTGAGCCATCTTCCACTGCTTTTCTAGGCGCATTAGCAGGGAGCTGAGACTCGAACCTGCGCCCACATGGGATGCCAGCACCACAGACACTTAACCTGAATTCCACAGTGTCCCATGGCTTTAGATCTTAAGTCACTAATTCAGCAACTACATTATGCTTTGTCAATGCTGTGGCCCAGGAGTGCAGTGGAGGATGGCCCAGGTGCTTGGGCCCTGCACCCCATGGGGAGACCAGGAAAAGCACCTGGCTCCTGGCTCCTGCCATCGGATGAGCGCGGTGCGCCGGCCGCAGCGCGCCGGCCGCGGCGGCCATTGGAGGGTGAACCAACGGCAAAGGAAGACCTTTCTCTCTGTCTCTCTCTCTCACTGTCCACTCTGCCTGTAAAAAAAAAAAAAAAAAAGAAAAAGAAAAAAAAAAGTCATAGTAAACATCAGTAACAGAAACTTGCCCTTCTCTGCCCCTAAAAGGTGTCAAAGGAATGAAGAGAATAAACATCTTGACTTTTAACTCAATTTCTTAAATTTTGTTTGCGAGGCGGAGAGAGCAAACTAAGTTGCCCCCATTTGCCAGATTTGCGCGTTCATTCCTCAGATACCAGCAATGGCCAGGGCTGAAGCTGGAGCCAGGGATGCAGTACAGATGTCAAACATGAGTGGCAGGAACCCAGTTAACGGGATGTCACTGTTCCCTCCTAGGAAGTTGGAGTCAGGAATGAAGGCTGGGAATTGAATCCAGGCACTACAGTGTGTGATGCACATATCGTAAGCCTGCTCCTGATGGAAGTGCTTTTTTGTGTAAAGGTGACAGATGAGGATGGAACCACACTGTACTATGTGAAGGTGCTACTAAACAAAGACATGGTCCCTTCCCATTGGTAATTTATTCTAGCTATCATTTTAGGGCTAGCATGGGAAAACTAATTTTTAAAAAATAACAATATACTGCTGTACTAATTGGATTGGGGAGATGTTTCATGATATTTGTACGGTTTTGTACAGTAATATTTATCTAGTACCTACTGTGCCAACCATTCTTCTAGCTTCTGGGGTTATAGCAGCAAACCAAAGACCCAGTCTTTGTGTAACTTAAATATTAAGTCTGATGTTTCAGTGTGTTTGAAAAAAAAATATATATATATATATAAGAAGTAAATAAGGAACCTTCTTTTTAAAAATTAGTAAAAAAATTAAAAAGTAGGGCTTTCTTAGTTATAAAATGCTTAAAATATTTTTCCAGTATTTGGTACCTGTTTCAGGAAATACTGTTAATCTGTGGTGCCAAGGGAAATTGAATACCCATTAAAAAAAACTTTTTCACATATTACTAATTTGCACTTTTATGCTTTAATGCTACAGAAATCTACTTGGAATTAAATGTGAGTATAGCTATGTAAAACGTGTAGAGGACTTCATGGGAGTTCAGACCCTGAAATCACACCTGGCTTGATTTCCCACTTCTATTACTTTGTCATTGTATGACCTGGGGCAAGTGTTCAGTGTCTCTGAACCTTAGTTGAATAACCTTTAAAATGGGGGTAGTTTTTTTGTACTTGTGAGAGTTAAGTGCCATACTTTCTACAGTTATTATTTTTTTTTAAAGATTTATTTATCCGAAAGTCAGAGTTACACAGAAAGGAGAGGCAGAGAGATAAGGGGCCCAAGGACTTGAGCCATCCTCCACTGCCTTCCCAGGCCACAGCAGGGAGCTGAATCAGAAGTGGAGCAGCTGGGTCTCGAACAGGCACCCATATGGGATGCAGATGCTTCAGGCCAGGGCTTTAACCTGCTGTGCCACAGCACCAGCTCCTGATAAGTGATTGCCCAGTAAACACTAGGTGTTGTAAGATCATTTGTCTGTTACTGCTATTGCCATTGCTCCTATTAATGCAGAAATTCTTAGTAGATATTCCATATACTCTACAGGATATGTTTATTTTTTAAAATTTCTTTTAAATATTTATTTTATTTATTTGAAAGTGTTACTGAGAGAGGTAGAGACAGAGAGGTCTTTCATCCGCTGGTTCACTCCCCAGGTGGCTGCAATGGCTGGAGTTTCTTCCGGGTCTCCTGTGTGGGTGCAGGGGTCCAATGACTTGGGCCATCTTCTACTGCTTTCCCAAACCATAGCAGAGAGCTGGTTCAGAAGAGGAGCAGCCGGGACTAGAACCAGTGCCAATATGGGATGCCAGTGCTTCAGGATAGGGCTTTAGCCCACGGCACCACAGCATCGGCCCCAGGATATGTTTAATATACGTGATTATTTAAAGTTGACTGTACTCATTTAGCAGCATAATCCTTATGTAACTGGGAGACTTTAATTGGTGCTATGGCTTAATTCTCCAAAACGTGGAAACGCTGAAGGAGCTGCTACAGTATTTACATATTTGAGTGGCATACCCAGTCTTCCTCCTTAGTATTTTTACCTTTTCAGTAGGTAGAAGGAAGGTTAACAAATGTGTATTTTGATCAGCTGCTTTGACTTGTTAACTCCAGTTTATTCAGGGATGCATTGAATATTTCTTTGCGGGAGCTTATAGTTTCGTAGGTTGAGATTAGACATATACATAAATATAATAAAATGAGAAGTGCTGTGAGATTAGTATAAATTGTGTTCCAAGTGAATTGTGTGGTCAGCTATGTTTCTCCTCAAAGATTGATCCAGGAGTCAATAACATAGTCTCCATCTCTTTCATAGCCAAGGCCTTTTTTTTTAAACGATTTATTTATTTGAGAGGCAGTGTTAACACTGACAGGAAGAGGAAGAGGAAGAGAGGTCTTCCATCTGCTGGTTCACTCCCCAAACGGCGGCTGCTGCCGCTGCTGGGCCGATCCAAAGTCAGGAGCCAGGAACCAGGAGCTTTTTCTAGGTCTCCACTGTGGGTGCAGGGGCTCAAGTAGTTGTTATCTTCTGCTTTCCCAGGCCATAAGCAGAGAGCTGGATTGGGAGAGGAATGGGTGGGACACCAGCCAGCGCCCATATGGGATGCTGGCGCCTCAGGTGGAGGTGAAGTCTACTATGCCACAGCCTTGGCCCCATCCAAGAACTTTTAAAGACCTTGTCAAGAACTGTGAAGGGATTAAAAATTCAGCCTGCTGCAATTTTATAGATGTTGGTTGAAGACCCAGGATGCTTGAATTAGAGGCTGAAGGGACTTCATTATTCATGAGACTTGCAGAGCATCTTGAGCTTTATGCTTGTGTAGGTTTTACTCATTCTCTTCGAATTCCATGATGGTAATATGGGTTCAGGTGGATGCTACTACCCACATTAGTGGGTTTATGTCATAGTTGAGAGAGCCTGAGATTAGAGAACTTGAATCTTTCATAGTTTAATTTACCTGACCTTCGTTCCAGAAGAAGAATTTTATCTTTTTTTTTTTTTTTTTTTAAGATTTATTTATTTGAAAGGCAGAGTTACAGATAGGCAGAGGCAGAGAGAGAGAGATCTTCCATCCACTGGCTCACTCCTTAAATGGCTGTAACAGCCAGAGCTGTGCCAATCTGAAGCCAGGAGCCTCCTCTGGGTCTCCCATGTGGGTGCAGGGGCCCAAGGACTTGGGCCATCTTCTACTGCTTTCCCAGGCCATAGCAGAGAGCTGGATCAGAAGTGGAGCAACTGGGACTAGAACCAGTGCCCATATGGGATGCAACACTGCAGGCGGTGGCTTTGCCTGCTATGCCACAGTGCTGGCCTCGAATTTATCTTTATTATACTGGACACTAAACACACCTGTCCTCAGGAGGGAGGCATTTTTTAAAATGTGTTCATAACCTACCAGATTTTTAATTTTTTTTTTAAGATTTATTTATCCAAAAGAATCAGAGAGATAGAGAGGTCTTCACCCCCCAAGATGGCTGCATTGGGTGGAGCTGAGCCAATCCAGACACAAGAGGAGCCACATGGGTTGTAGGGGCTCAAAGATCTGGGCCATTTGCTGCCTTGCCAGGCACACTAGCAGGGAACTGGATCGGAAGTGGAGCAGCTGTGACTCAAACTGGTGCCTGTATGGGATTCTGCTGCAGACTGTGGGTTAAAGCCGCTGCACCACAGTGCTAGCCCTAGGAGATAGTATCTTTTAAGACTGTTCATTGTTTAACACATCCTAAATCTCTATAAAAGATCACAGTGCCTCTGCTTGAAAGATACACAGGAATGCTAGAGATCCATGAATCGTTGCTTCCAAACAGGTGTCTGAGTGGCTAGCCTACATGGGTTTCAGAGAGTTGATGAATGGATGTAGTTCTAAGGTGTATCTGAGGGGCCTTTACTATTTCTGAAGTCCTCCATACTGTATATTACTGCTAAAATATGACTCAGTAAACACTTCAAGCTAATAATAAGCACCCCTGGTTAGAAGTGAGGTACAGATACCTTCAGCTTTGAAAAACATCAAAAATTAAGTGGATAGATGTGTTTCAGACACAACAAAATGTTGATTGTAGAATCTGGGTGAAGAGGTGCATTAGCACTCAGTGACTACTTCAACTTCTGTGTGAAATTCTCATAATAAAATGGGAACAAGCCAACTGTACTGTCCCTCACAACCCTCAGTTGGTTCTCTTTTCAGTTGAACTCTGGCATTTCAAGAAAACGTTTATCAATAATTCACAGCAAAATATGAATAATGATAAGTTTTTAAAATCTTTAGAGTGTTTCCTTTTTTAGCTTTTTTAGCTTAATAGGTTTTCCTTTAGCATTGTGCAATTTGTAGACTGTAAAAGCTCTACTATTTAAAGTACAGCACTGTTCTGAATGCATAGAATTTTAGGTAGACAAACGGAATATAAAGGCAATTTCATGTTGCAGAAATATATATATATTTTTGACAGGCAGAGTGGACAGTGAGAGAGAGACAGAGAAAGGTCTTCCTTTTGCTGTTGGTTCACCCTCCAATGGTCGCCACGGCCGGCGCGCTGCGACCGGCACACCGCGCTCATCTGATGGCAGGAGCCAGGTGCTTCTCCTGGTCTCCCATGGGGTGCAGGGCCCAAGCACTTGGGCCATCCTCCACTGCACTCCCGGGCCACAGCAGAGAGCTGGCCTGGAAGAGGGGCAACCGGGACAGAATCCGGCGCCCCGACTGGGACTAGAACCCGGAGTACTGGCGCTGCAAGGCGGAGGATTAGCCTGTTGAGCCACGGTGCCGGCCTGCAGAAATATTTTGAAGCTAAGAGGCTGGTCCCAGTTGGGCCACCTGAGTGAACTGCCCTAATACGCATTTTTGAAATCTCTGGTTCAATGTTTTTCAAACTAAATGTCCTAACTTTTTATTAAGAGGCCACATTTGTGTATGTTGCACTTCTGTTTGGTTTTAAGAATTTGAGGTTGGGAGTAGGCTATTGGTTTAATTACAGTGATGGTTGTAGACAAATTAGGATAGTTAGTGGCAGGTAGTATTGTCACTACTAAAGTGTTTTTGTAATTGGAAATTTTTTTCAGTTAAAGTGCAAGTCAGTGTTACCTATATTGTGGTGATTTTTGTGTTTTATATGGAATATTATAAACAGTGATACTTAATGTAGGAAGTATATGTTAAACAGATTCATTAAGTATATGTTAACACATTGTGATTAGTGACTAGCATAGTTTCCCAGGTGAGCTTAACATGGACTATTTCAATAATTGTTTCCAAAGTGTTAAACAACAGTGTGTTTACATTGGGCAAATGACAAGATTTTTTTCATTTTGTAGGGATTAAGTTTTAGAAATTATCCAAACATAAGTAGTGGTTTCTTGGACAAATTGCTTCAGTTGCTCACTTTCTTATCAAAATTGCTTTTCACTTTTTTCAGTCTTTTTAAGTTATATCCAGGATCATCTTTTTTCTAAAACATATTTGTTGTTTTGTATAAAGGAAAAAGATGAGCAGTTCAAAGAATCATCAAAAGTAAACACTGATGTAATGGCCATTCAGGGTGAGAAATAGAACTTGGCCAATCTGGAAAGGCCTCTTAGAACCCTGTCCCAGTTACTGTTTCCTTCTGCTAGAATTAACTATTACCTTTCATAATAATGACTTACTTGTTAATGTTTTAAACACTTAAGCATTGCAAAAATATTAATTTTTTACATTAAAACCGCAATGTATTGATGAGATAATTGAAAGCCATAATAAATAGGATGATGTACCATGTTTGTGGACTCAAAAGACTGAATATAGTTTTAAGATGACATTTCTCTCTCAGCTGAAATACACACACAGTGCAGTTACAAACAGGATGCTCATGGCAGTTGAGGAGGCTAGGAGTCCAGTACCACAGTGCTGGCATCTGGTGAGGGCCTTCTTGAGGTGAATGCACTGCGGAGGGCTCCGGCCTCCCTGGAGGGCCTTCTGGCAAAGAGCCATCTGCTACGAATTCCTCCCAGGAAATACGGGGAGCATTCCAGAGACATTTCCTCAAAGATGCTCATCACAGCTCTGCTTCAAAAACTGATGACAGGCCTCTGCTCCAGGTACGGGGACCAGAGTCTGGGGTGGGTTTACCCACCTTACCTCCCCATACCGGGGGCAGCTGGTGGTCAGGTGAAAAGAGCTAACTTTTAAATGATTAAACAGCTTATTGATTTAATGAAGTAGTTTTAATTGTGTCATACCACTTACCTTGTTATTCTATATTTTGTAGTGCCCCCTTTACTATTTTCAAAATGAAATTCAAATATACAATTATAACCAACACGCATACAATTTTTTCACCCTAGCTGTTACATAAAGAAGTAGTTTTATAATGAAATTCATTTCAATATGTAAATATTTGGATAAGACCATAGTGGAAGATGTGCTGAAGTAGTTGGATGCTTGTACCTGTTTATAATGAATACATTTGGATTTAAGATAAATAAGACAAGAATTATCTGAATAATACATTTCCATAAAAGGGCAAAGAGAGAGCATTTATGCATATATGTAGAATCAATTCATTGTGTCATCTGCAAATGTCCAAATAAATGCTAATAGATGATGTATTGGTAATTTAAGTATTGTGAGTGATGTTGCTGTTGGTAGAATAATTTTCAGTATTCATGAACTTAGCTTTGTGAAAGAAAGAATTTTCCTGTTTTACAAAATAGATGTGTTCCTGGGAAAGAGATATGCATTTCCAGAGGTGTATTTGAAAATTGGGTGGGATAGGGACATAACGTTGTGTGAATCTGCAGCATGTCTACATACTGCAAATTGCCACCCTATCCCTAGTACCAAACAGTCATGTGGCAAACAAAAATACCTTGGAAGGGAGTGTTGTCACCTCAGTGGCTAGTACTTTTGGTTAAGTTATATAACTTCTCTTTTCCCAGGATCTGTAAAAGTAAATTTTATTAGGTCTTCCGCCACCAGCTTCCAGAGGGTGGTAGGTGACTGTGATATAACCTCTCCTTCCAGTCCAATTTCCACATATCACCATTTCCTCCCACAAAATTGACTTTAAAATTTCGAGATTATTTTTTTTGTGTGTGTGTGTGTGTGTGTTTTTTGGAGGGGGGAAGAGGTAGATTTAAAGCTTTCATCAGATTCTCAAAAAAAATTGATGTGACTCATAGAAATGGACCAGATGTTTTCTCCCAAGGCCTTTCTTGTCAACTCTGCTTATTTTAATGCTGATGGTCATCAGTACTTGCTAATTTCCCATTATTAACAAGGAAAATGAGCTCAGACTCTGAACTGTCAGCTGGGAGTAGTCCTTATTGAGAGGCTAGGTTAGAGGGACATAATGGAGGAGAACATGTCAAGTTAGATTTGTTAGGTGGGTTTATCATAGATAATCTTGAATTTAACTTATACAATTAACATGTTCAATTAAGAAATTTGAATTGGTGAGTTTTTTTTCCCCCTTTGGGCATAATTGCTGTCATCTTCAGGTAGTTTTTTGTTTTTTAAGATTTATTTGAAGGGCAGTAACAGAAAGGAAGGGTGAGAGAAGGGGGTGGGGAGAGGGAGAGATATCGATCTTCCATCTACCGGTTCACTCCCCAAGTGGCTGCAGTGGCTGGCGCTTGGCCAGGCCTGAGCCAGGAGCTTCTTCCAGGAGGAGATGTGAGTAGTAGGGATCTAAGTACCTGGGTTATTTTCTGCTGTTTTCCTAGGTACATTAGCAGGGAGCTGGATTGTTAAGTGGGACAGCCAGGACCAGTACTGGTATCTACATGGGATGCTGGTTTTGCAGGTGGCTTAACCTGCTGCGCCACAAACGCTGGCCCCAGTAGTTGACATTTTTATGTGTAAATATGGACCATAGGCCGGCGCCACGGCTCACTAGGCTAATCCTCCGCCTGTGGTGCCTGCACCCCGGGTTCTAGTCCCGGTCGGGGCGCTGGTTCTGTCCCAGTTGCTCCTCTCAGTCCAGCCCTCTGCTGTGGCCCGGGAAGGCAGTGGAGGATGGCCCAAGTGCTTGGGCCCTGCACCCGCATGGGAGACCAGGAGGAAGCACCTAGCTCCTGGCTCCGGATCAGCGCAGCGCGCCTGCCATAGCGGCCATTTTGGGGGTGAACCAATGGAAGGAAGACCTTTCTCTCTGTCTCTCTCTAACTCTGCCTGTCAAAAGAAAAAAAAAAAAGATGGATCATAGACTATTTTGATTTCTGATCCCCACTGGGCATAAGCAGTGTTTCAGATTGCATACAGTTCTTGAGTTTGCAATGAAAGCTGACACATGGTCATTTTGCAAAGTGTTATTTTCCTTTAAAAAATGGGAAGAATTAAAATTAAGCTAATAATTAAAATTAACAAAGCTCATAGTTATAAAAATACAGAACTATTCAAAATTATACTATTGTAATATTTTATCATGTTATTAAAATTTGGATTTTACTTTTTAAAAATTAATTTATTTGAAAGGCAGCGAGAGGGAGATATGTTCCGTCTGCTGGTTCACTCTCCAAATGGCTACACAGCCAGGGATGGGCCAGGCTGAAGCCAGCAGCCTGGAACTCCATCTGTGTCTCCCACATGTGTGCAGGGCCCGTACTTGGGCCATCTTCTCTGCTGCTTTCCCAGGCACATTAGCAGGGAGCTAGATCTGAAGTGGAGCAGTGCCCTTTAACCTGCTGGCCACAATGTCAGTGCAGATTTTAGTTTGAATCTGTGCCTACTGCTAGTTGAAATATTCCTATTAAAAAATCTTCATTCTCAATTACGTATAGTAATTTATGGACTGGAAGAATTTCAAAAAATCAGTTTTGTCTTTAAGACTCCTGTTAAAAATGCATTTCCAGCCAGCCATTGTATGGATTCATGTGGTAAAATGGACAGATGGAAGTTTTTTCCTTTGCTCTCATGTCAGTTTGTGTGATAGAGTTGTTATTATCTAGAGTTGAAGCAGCCACAAAGGAAGTAAAATACTCTACCAGCTGGATAATTCACTTGACTATATAATTAGGCAGTTACATACTTTTTGGAAAAGCATGCCTATTGATTTCAGCGGTCATTTAAATTATTTGAGAGAGAGAAATCTTCCATCTTTTTTTTCACTCCCCAAATACCAGCAATGAATGGGACTGGGCCAGGTCAAAGCCAGGAGCTGGGATCTGAGTCCAGGCTGCCTCCCAGGGTATACATTCACAGGAAGCTGTAATGGAAGCAGAGCTGAGATTAAAATACAGGCTCTCTAATATGGGGTACTGTGCTGGGCTGGATGCCTGCCCCTAGAAGATTATTTTATAATAACTACCTGTTTTTTTTTTAAACTGGCTCTCTGCCTTTTATATGTTTTCTTCTAATTTTCTCTCATTTCTATCTATTTTATTCCTCTCATACCAATTCCAGATCTTCATCTTGTATTCATTTTTGTTGTCCTAGTTAATCTGCATAATTTTTCTGTAGGTTTTTCTTCAGCCAAGAGCAAAATTGCTGTAATGCTTTTTTTTAAATCTTCCTTACCCACTGAAAAATGAAAATATATTGGTTTAATTCAGACAAGATTGGATCAGCCTTTTAGGCTCATTGTTTTTTTGACAAGCAGAGTGGACAGGGAGAGAGAGAGACAGAGAGAAAGGTCTTCCTTTGCCGTTCGTTCACCCTCCAATGGCTGCCGCGGACAGCGCGCTGTGGCCGGCACACCGCGCTCATCCGATGGCAGGAGCCAGGTGCTAGGTGCTTTTTCCTGGTCTCCCATGGGGTGCAGGGCCCAAGCACTTGGGCCAGCCTCCACTGCACTCCCGGGCCACAGCAGAGGGCTGGCCTGGAAGAGGGGCAACCGGGACAGAATCCGGTGCCCCAACCGGGACTAGAACTCGGTGTGCCGGCGCCGCAAGGCGGAGGATTAGCCTGTTGAGCCACGGCGCCGGCCTAGGCTCATTGTTTTGTAATTTTATGTTTGACTACAAAACCAAAGCTTACAAACTGTATCTAGAGCATATAGCACAGTATATGTAATAAACACTTGGCCAATACTGTATGTGAATGAGTGAATCAGTCAAACCTAATTGAGGTGAAGGATGGGCACTGTTGTCTTCAGCTTTAGATTTCTGCAGTTTGCCTAGTGAAATGAACTTGAAGATTAGGTGGTTTGCAGATCACTGGAAATACATGTTATTTTCAATACTGTAAGAATATAATTGTAGGCTTATGTAATTAATTTTACAGATTGTCATTTGCAGAAACCCTTTTTAAAATGGAAATGTTTGTTGTAGATTTTCTTTGAGGCATGAAGGAGTAAATACAATATGTTTATAAGTCAGCCACCTGGAGAAAGGCACTGTTGGCCATTTGATACACTTACACATACAGATGTTAATACATAACTAAAATAGAAGTCATGTACATTTTAATTATGAATTCTCTTGTTTGGTTGCTGTGAATCCAGTAAAGTTTTTTTCTCTTTAATTTTTAAACTTTACAGGCCCCTTCACAGATGTAGTCACTACAAATCTTAAATTGCGAAATCCATCGGATAGAAAAGTATGTTTCAAGGTGAAGACTACAGCACCTCGCCGGTACTGTGTGAGGCCCAACAGTGGAATTATTGACCCAGGGTCGACTGTGACTGTTTCAGGTAGTAAATCATGTCCTGAATCTATGAAGTTATGATTTTTGACATTTTATATAATTATGTTTAATTTGGTTTTTAATTAATAGGGTTTTGTCTGGAGGGAAGCATTGTTTATCTTATTCTAGTTTGCCTTTAATGATGTTTTATTATTATTATTATTATTATTATTATTAGATGTTCTTTGATGATGTTGATGCTGCTGCTGATGATGTAAGCTATTGTGAACATCTTCTCCCTGTCATCGTGTAGTGGGGAGGCATGTGTGGCTGCTTTGTAACTATTGATTGAAAACTTCCATCTTTATTTCTAATTCTCATTGCCATGTTCTGTGCCCTTATTTTTAGTCTTTGAAAAATAACACTTTTTGTTTTTATTCAGAACTCTAGAGTATTATATATATCTATTATAGTTTTGTAATTGTTTTTGCTTAAACAGTTAGTGCTTTTTTTTTTTTTTTGCCAGTGTATCAAATCATGAGTTTTTATGCTTTTCATTGATAAAGCCAGGAGCGTTTTGTACTTGACAACTTTATTACTACTTTACATGTTTTCTGCTAGTCAGAGAAATATGCTTGGTTTCTGCCATCTGTGAATTGCTTACTCAGGTTTGGAGTCTGTGCTGGTGTTACAGTTAATGCCCTCCATAAACTGAGAAATAGGAAACAAGTGAGGGAATATGTGTGGCTCCATGTATCTTACTGGAGAACATGTCAGGCTTATGTGGAGACTGTTGACTCTTTATTGCAGTCATTCTGTGTCTCTCCCTGTGTGTTGTAATAACGTGGAATGTAGACACACACATAAATTCATCTCTTCCAGATCACAGTCTTTAGGTCATGGTCTAGAAATGTGTACTTTAAAAAAACAAAAGTGCTTAGATGATCTTAATAAGTATTCACAAGCTATTATACCAATTATGTGTCAGTTTTCTGATTTTTAAGCCCATAGCAGGTTCTTTGAGTATTTAGATGTGGAACCTGACTGCAAAGGAGTAAAGGATAGAACATATAGAGTTATTTTTTGTTGTTAATTAATTTTTTTAAAGCTTGTTTTATTTATTCATTTGATAGGTAGAGTTATAGACAGACAGAGAGAAAGGTTTTCCTTTGGTTCACTTCCCAAATGGCCGCTGCGGCCGGCGCTGCTCTGATCTGAGGCCAGGACCCAGGTGCTTCTTCTTGGTCTCCCATGCAGGTGCAGGGGCCCATGCACGAGGGCCATCCTCCACTGCCCTCCCGGGCAAAGCAGAGAGCTGGATTGGAAGAGAAGCAACTGGGACTAGAACTCGGCGCCCATATGGGATGCCGGCGCTGCAGGCAGAGGATTAACCAAGGGAGCCACGGCGTCGGCCTGTTAATTAATTTTTTTTAAGGAATACAGATTGCATAGGTACAACTTTAGGAATATAGTTATGAAGATAGAGTTCTTGAAGAGGCTAAATCCTCCCTCAATAGGTACAACCCAAAACTCGAGAGGTAGGAAGCTCTACATAAGATGTTTTCAGTGAGTCTTGTGCTATAGTGGTCTGGGAGGAATGTTTTCATGTTAGTTGCTTCATCATCAGCTTCTAAGAAAGACGGATAGCAAATAAGATAAAGGAAGGATTCTGTGCATTCTGGATGTTGCTTTCTACATCATTGAGCCTTGAGTTAAATTGAAAGAAAATGGGATTATTTCAGTTCAGGAGGTTAAAAATAGTTTTGAGATGCAAAGAGTTATATCCTTAATCCATTGAACTATTCAGAATGGTTGTTTTCTTTGAGGGCTCCAGATTGCCGGAATTTCACTCTATTAAATGTGTCTTAAGAAAATTTAGACTTCACTAAGCATTTTGTCCCACATACACAAACTTGTATTGAGTGTCCAACTTGTTAAAAACACTGATTACTGATTGTGTAGCAGCATGTTCCCACTGTCCTTTTGTCCTATTGGAATTTAGCTTTTCTATTTTATTTTTAAATGTTACTTTCTGTTCAGGTAGTCATTTAAATTTTTTCTTTGCCCAGCAGCTTTCCATGATTAACTTACAGCACAAGAGCATTTTGAAATTCATGTATAGTATCTTCAAAAGGTTCATAGGAAGTGTGTATTATGAAAAAACTGCGAAGATTTTAGAAGATTTTTATACCCACATTACCTTATTCCATTTTCTATGAACTTTTTTGGATACTCTTGTGTACTTTTAACCTTTTATCTTTTTAGCACTTAGTTTTGTAGATGTACTTTTTTAATTTGTATATGCTCATAAATATTTTAAGATTGTTTTATGGCCGGTGCCGTGGCTCAACAGGCTAATCCTCCGCCTTGCGGCGCCGGCACACCGGGTTCTAGTCCCGGTTGGGGCGCCGGATTCTGTCCTGGTTGCCCCTCTTCCAGGCCAGCCCTCTGCTGTGGCCCAGGAGTGCAGTGGAGGATGGCCCAAGTGCTTGGGCCCTGCACCCCATGGAAGACCAGGAAAAAAGCACCTAGCACCTGGCTCCTGCCATCGGAGGAGCGCGGTGCGCCGGCCGCAGCGCGCCGGCCGCGGCAGCCATTGGAGGGTGAACCAACGGCAAAGGAAGACCTTTCGCTCTGTCTCTCTCTCTCACTGTCCACTCTGCCTGTCAAAAAAAAAAAAAAAAGATTGTTTTATGTTTATGGTCTGCAACTTTAGAGTAAAACCATCATGAAGGTAAAACTTGTTTTTAACTTTTAATTTTGAGTTCACAGTGATTGCTCATTCAAGAATGTTAATGGAATTCTATTTTATTATTTTTATAAAGATTTATTTATTTATTTGAAAGGCAAAGTTAGAGGCAGAGGCAGAGAGAGAAAAGTCTTCCATCCACTGATTCTTTCCCCAAATGGCTGCTATGGCCAGAGCTGGACCAATCCAGAGCCAGGAGCCAGGAGCTACTTTTGGGTCTCTTTTAATTTTATTTTATGTAGATTGTATGACATTTATTCTTTGTATTATTTGGTCTTTTGAAATTTTTTTTAAAAGATTTATTTATTTATTTGAAAGTCAAGAGTTACAGATAGAGGAGACATCTTCCTTCAGCTGGTTCACTCCTCAGATGTCCACAGCAGCTAGTGAAAGGTCGGGCTGAAGCCAGGGGCTAGGAGCTTCATCTGGGTCTCCCATGTGGTTGCATGGGTTCAAAGACTTGGGCCATCCTCCTGCTTTCCAGGTGTATTAGTAGAGAGCTGGATTGAAAATGGAGTGGCCAGGACATGAACTGGTGCTCATATGGGATGCTAGCATTCCAAGTGGTGGCTTGACCTGCTGCGCCACAGTGCCCGCCCCAAGATTTTCTTAAATGTTTGATATGTCTTGCATTTATAAAATTGCTGGCATAGATTTTAGAAATAATGTTAACTATTACATTGGAAGTAATTTTTGCAGTACCATATGTATATTTTGTGTAATTGTTGATTCATTGTTTATAGTGTCTTAAATGGGATTTATATTACTTAAATTTACATGACTTACACCACATGGGGCCTTACACAAACTCCTAGTCTACTGAAAATCAAATACTTTAGAAAAAATTTGTTGTATTGGGCTTCTCAGAATACATTGTAGGTATCTAGAGGCTACTTGATTTCTTTGTATACTTCATTTTCTTAGAATCATATTTAAACTCTTCTTGGGTAGGTGTTTATTTAAAGTCTATTTTAGGGGGTCTGTGCTGTAGTGTAGAAGGTTAAACCTCTATCTGTGGTGCCGGCATCTCATATGGGTGCCAGTTCATATCCTGGCTGTTCCTCTTCCCATCCAGCTCTCTGCTGTGGCCTGGGAAAGCAATGGAAGATGGCCCAATTGCTTGGACCCCTGCACCTGCGTGAGAGACCCAGAAGAAGCTCTTGGCTTTGGATTAGCTCAGCCCTGACCCTTGCAACCATCTGGGGAGTGAACCAGCAAATGGAAGACCTTTCTCTTTGTTCCTCTCTGTCTGTAACTTTACCTCGAATAAATAAAGAAAATCTTTTAAAAAACGAGTCTATTTTAGAAAAATTAAACAGTTTTTTAAATAAATAATAACAGTTTATAGGGTTTTTAAATAATATTTTCCTTCTTTCGTTTCTTTAGGCAGAATGACAGAGGAGAGACAGAGAAAGGAAGGATATTCTGACTGTTAGTTCACTTTCCAAAAATGGCTGAAACAGTTAGGGCTAGGCTTTGCTGGAGCCAGGCGCTCCATCCAGGTCTCTAATGTAAATGGCAGGGGCCTGGAACTTGCATTGTCAGCTCTTGCCCCTCAGGCACACTAGTGGGAAGCTAGACTTGAAGCAGGATAGATAGGACTCAAACTTAGGCACTCTGTCAGATGCAGGTGTTCCTAAACCACATCCTGCGTTGCTGCATCACAAGACCTGCTCCCAATGTTCTATACTAAATTTTTTTTTTAAGATTCAATTATTTATTTGAAAAGCAGAGAGAGAGAGAAAGAGAGAGAGATCTTCGATCTACTGGTTCACTCCCCAGATGGCTATAGTGGCTGGAGCTGTGCTGATCTGAAGCCAGGAGCTAGGAGTTTCTTCCAGTTCTCCCACAAGGGTGCAGAGGCCCAAGCACTTGGGCCATTTTCTGCTACTTTCCCAGCCATAGTGGAGAGTTGGCTTGGAAGTAGAGTAGTCGGGACTCGAACAGGCACCCATATGAGATACTGGCACTGCAGGTGGTAGCTTTACCAGCTATATACCACAGCACTGGCTGTGAGCTTACAGAAATTATAATAATTAATGCTGGCAAAACTTTGAAAATTTTTACAAATTAATTTTAGTAGTCATAGATTCATATATTTTTAATAGCCATTTGTTAGTTTGTGGGTTGTTAAATACTTAATAGCAAATCAGAAAGGTAGACAGTTATAAAATAATTGGAAGCCATGGAGTTGATTCTGGATCCTCAGTGTAAGCATCCTAATTTTTGATTTCTTGAACACTTCCTATTTTTCTCTTAAGCTTGTTTGTTAATTAATGAGGTAATAGAAATGGTAAACTAACACGTAGAAGACAATGTAATGTGTCCTTTCTTCTTTTTTAGTAATGCTACAGCCCTTTGACTATGATCCAAATGAAAAGAGTAAACACAAGTTTATGGTACAGACCATTTTTGCTCCACCAAACACTTCAGATATGGAAGCTGTGGTAAGTATGCAGGAAGTTGAGCAGAATTTATTTTGGAGAATGTTGTTTAAACGTTTTGTTTAGTTTGCAATGGAGAAAACTAATTTTAAAAATTTAAACATTGTTAGTCTGTACATTACAGATGATCCTGAATTTCAGGAATGACTATTGAAGTAGTATTTTGTGGAAATAATTAGCCGTGCTATTGTTAAAAAGAAAGTAACGTAACCACCGGTGATTATCAGTGTGAATTCACTGGGTGGTGGTGGTAGATCTTGGGTTCTGTAAAGGTTCTGTGACTTTAGCGAAGGTCAGTGACAAGGTGACAACCACAGAGGACAGCAGTGCCATCCCCCGGAGCTGCAGGCTCTCACAGGTGCTTTTGAGCAGCTCTGCTCATCCTTTAGTTGTCCCTTGAGGTGAAACTTACCTCTTTGTTTAATGTTTGCTTTTATTTTAGTGGAAAGAGGCAAAACCTGATGAATTAATGGATTCTAAATTGAGATGTGTATTTGAAATGCCCAATGAAAATGATAAATTGGTAAGTAGAAAAATGTAAGAAAATTGGCAGCTGTTGAGCTGTCAGTTACTTTGAGTTTGCTTCTATTGTTGGCCTTTCAGGTACTTAATAAGACTCAGTGCTTACTTGAGTTTTTAAAAACTTTATTTTTTTGTTCTTTGCATTGTGTTTGTCCAAGAAGAAAAATATCACTTTTAGGTACAAGCTGTATGATGGGGAAGAAACATTTATTTCTACCAAATTTTTGCCACTAAATCACTTCAAATTCTTTTTTAGAATGAAACTGACGCTTGGATACGTAAATATATTTAAAAAACAGTTATAAACTGCTTGGCAGCTATGTACCAGCAGCAGTTTGGGGGATAAAAGATTAAATGGACAAGCAGTTTATTTTCCATGTTAAGATATTCCAAGGTATTTTGCTTACTTTATTGTTTTAGGTAAAAATGTACCTTATTTTATGCTTTAATGAATAGTTTTTGTTTCTTATTGGTTAGTGTGAATGAATGTGAGTGAGTACCATTTGGGGAACTGAGGGATATATGTGTATAGATTAAAAAAGTTAGCTAGTAGGCTATGAACATATGGAGTTGGTTGTGGTTACTTTTCCTGTTCCTCTCTGCATTATAAATTTGTTTTTATAAATCATGTCTGGTTTGTGGGAGGGACTTACGTAGGATTTTTTTTTTTTTTTTGAGGGGAGGGCGATGCCTTAATATACACTATAAATGTGGACAAGTAGAATTACTAGACACAGTTTGGTTATAATCTGACATGACTCTTGCCTTGATCTGGCAGTCATTTGAGCTATTGAAAAGAAAATGTACAGGTAAATATACAGGCCCAGTTATTGTATTGTGTACACTGAATTGAAAAAGTCCCTGATAGTGTTGGGTGTTAGTTGTTGGTCAAATTGCTTATTGAATTTTTAAGATGCCCTTTAAAATACATTTTGAGGCACTTGAGATTTTAGTCTGAAAGGGCTAGAACCCAGGTATTTGATACTGCTAATTAAGAGTAACTTTCATTGCTTTCGAAACCAGAAGTTGTTGATGAAAATGATAGATCTGTGAAGTGGACACCAGCCATTTATTGCCTCATGGAGGAAAGTATATGCATCTACATACAGATGTAATCCATAGTTAACCAAGAAAGCGGTTTGGGATCTGCATTAGTGCTTGAAAAATTACTGAATGGAGTTCCAGAGTGTCCCACTGTGGTGTGTGACCAGTAGTAGTTTGGGCCTGGAACCTTTTCAGAGCAAATATTATTAGTAACTCAAAGACTGTTCAGTAGCTTAGAAGTTCTCCAGAGAATATCTTACTCTGAGCTTTAATGAGCAGTATGTATTGTCACTGATCAAACCACTTGAATATGAGGTATATAAAATTGTAGAGAATATCTTGTGAAGATCATTTTAATTTTAAAAAGTAGGTAGTTGGAAACACTTAGAAAAGTAAGCAAGAGTAGTGTGAACCTGTGACCAACCTTAATGATCATCAGTTTGTAGTTAATCTTAACTTCATTAGGTCCCACTACTTCCTATCTCACTTATTGTTTTAAGACAAACCCCGGAAATTATGTAATTTCATCAGTAATTATGAGAGTATTTCAAAAATTGATGGAAAAGGAATATTATGGAGAAACTGCCTGGATTTCAAAACATTTGCACATTAGAATAACCTTATCTTTTAATTCCATTTCCCACTAATTTTGAAACACATATTTTAGTGTATATCTTCCAATTTTAAATTCATTTGAGAGACAGCAACCAAGAGAGTACTCCCATCTCCTGGTTTACTCCCTAAGTCCCTGAAATGGCTGGGGCTGGGTCAGGAGCCAGGAACTTTGCAGTGTAGATCTCCCATTGGGTAGCAGGAATCGTCAGTGCTGCCTCCAGGGTCTGCATTGGCGGGAAGTTGGAATCAGGAGCAGGAGCTGAGAATTGAACCCAGGCACTCGAATGTGGGATGCAGGCACCTTAACTTCCAGGCTAAACACTTGGTCTTCTCAAAGGACTTTTAAAAGAGGGGATAAAAGAGTTTTTAATGATAGTACCATTAGTATACCATGAAAAATTTGACATACCATTAGTATCAGGCAGCAGTCAAACTTGCCTAGCAAATGTCATCAAAAAAGTTGTTTTTTTTTTTTTTTGCAGTTTGTTTGAATTAAGATGAAAATAAAATGTAAATATGGCTATGGGTGATAGGTTTCTTAAATCTCTTGAATTTATAGGTTAGAAATAACTTGATTCACTTATAGGCTTTCCCACAGACTTTTACTTGTTATATCAGTGTGGTTTCACTTAACTTCTTTTCTGTCCTTGGTATTTGCTATAATTGGAAGTAGGATATAGAAGCTCGATTACATTTGGTTTTTCCTGGAAGTGGAGATGGACAGGCTAAGACTGTTGGGTAGGTGATATCCTCCCAAGGAGGCATCTGATGTCTGTTTTCTTCTGAAGTGAGCAGCCAGCCAGTTCACTGTGTAGATGAGTGGTTTTTGTCCAGGAGCAAAATCTTTGTCTCCTAAGGGCAATGTCTGGAGACATTTTTGGTTGTCAGAACTTTCTAGTGTATATCTGGTGGGTGGAGGCCACAGATGCCACTCAGCTTCTTCCAAAGCATAGGATAGCAGCCTTCACGACAAAGAAGCCAGCCTAAAATACAAGTAAAGTTGAGATTGAGAAAATATGACCTAGGTCTATTCATTACATAATGGGGATACTCTGTCACTCCTAGTTTATTATCATTACTGGTGCTCAGATTGGCTGGTCTGTAAATTGGTTCTTGAGTCTTTTGACCTGGTGGCCTTTGGGAACTATTTTGATGTCAAAACCTGGACATGGAGTCACAGCCATTTCTTGGAGAAGCTCTGGGCTTTCCCTCAGGAAGATGATAGCTCAAGGCCACAATCTGGGCACTGTGGTGAGGTTGATTTTTTAATGTTGTCAGAATTGTTATCAAACCATTCTTTTGGCCAAGATTCGAAAGGGGGACCCATTTGTCATTTGAAAGCACTTTTTTAAATGTGAAATTTTAATGGTAGGATCATGTGAGCAGCACATAGAATGAAGTGCATCATTTTAGGGCTTGTGGTAATGAATTTTATGGCTGGGTACGTTGTTGAACATCTTGGATAATTTGGAATGTTCAAAAGCCAATAGTGATCTTCAGGAGAGTGGGAGGTGTTTCAGTGAACCAGCTGAAGTACCATAAATATGAGTTATGATCTCATGACTCACTTGCTTTGCATTAGCATTTTTGATAGATATTAAGTGTTTGGAACATACATTTCAAGTTTTATATATAAAAAAGACTAAGATTTCAACTTGTCACTGTTTCAAATTTACAAAAATTATATGCTATAAACATAGTAGAGGTGACTTCACATGATTAATATGTATGTTTTTTATGAAAAAAGGAGAGGCAAAAAACAGCTGTATTTTTTTTTTTTATTTTTTTTTTTTTATTTTTGACAGGCAGAGTGGACAGTGAGAGAGAGAGAGACAGACAGAAAGGTCTTCCTTTTGCCATTGGTTCACCCTCCAATGGCCGCCGCGGCCGGCGCGCTGCGGCCGGCGCACCGCGCTCCTCCGATGGCAGGAGCCAGGAGCCAGGTGCTTTTCCTGGTCTCCCCATAGGGTGTAGGGCCCAAGCACCTGGGCCATCCTCCACTGCACTCCCAGGCCACAGCAGAGGGCTGGCCTGGAAGAGGGGCAACCGGGACAGAATCCGGTGCCCTGACCGGGACTAGAACCCGGTGTGCCGGCGCCGCAAGGCGGAGGATTAGCCTGTTGAGCCACGGCGCCGGCCCAAAACAGCTGTATTTTTATAAGGTATTTTCAGAAGTGAACTAGGTTGGGAGAGTTCTATAGTCAAATGAATTTGGAATAAATCCTGCAAATTCTATTCTCCCCAAAGGGATCATGCTATGTATTTCTATATTAAAGGCTGTGAGAAGACCTATAGTAAAGAACCATGTTTAACCCAGCATCTCTTTTTTATTTAATATAACATAATTAACTCATGGAATATTTAGACCCCTGAAAAATATTTTGAAAATAATACTCTGCTTAAACTCCTTCTTGTGGTGCTTATGAACCTGTGGATTCTGTAAGAAATGGTCATATCTGAGAAATATCTTTCAATTTGGTATAACCTGGCACTGATTCAGTTCCATCTGGGTTGTTAGTGATTATGTGACCAACTTTGAAGTCTTCTGTTTTATGTTGCATATCATCATCTGTGGAAAATAGGAAACCTTAAAACACCAAATCTGAAGTTTGCATGATAGTACAGAACTTACAAGAAAGTGTTTATATAAAAACACATACAAGATACCTATTTTATTATATATATATCAATATATCTGTTGATATAACTATATCTTTGGCCATTTCCATTGCACTTTTGTCTATGGGTAAAGTAGTTAAGTTGCCTAAAAATCATACTGTCTTTGACATAGTGTTTGCTTTCTAGCATCCGTTGGTAGTGACTTAACATCCTCATTCTGTGTGTGTATCTTAGCTTTGGTTTAAAATTTGTTTGGAAATTAGGGCATCATTGGGTAGTGTGATACTAGATATAGTTAGTTTACTTTAGATGAGCTAATGAAATGCTATATGAAGCTAAATCCTGACTTAAACACTTTGATTGAAGATGACACTCTCTAAAAAAATTTCCAAATGTGCCAGAGTAATGGCAATATGAAAACTATTGGTAATATTATTTATTTATTTTTTTGACAGGCAGAGTGGACAGTGAAAGAGAGACAGAGAGAAAGGTCTTCCTTTTGCCGTTGGTTCACCCTCCAATGGCCGCCGCAGCCGGTGCCATTGGTCTCCCATGGGGTGCAGGGCCCAAGCACTTGGGCCATCCTCCACTGCACTCCCTGGCCATAGCAGAGAGCTGGCCTGAAAGAGGGGCAACCGGGACAGAATCCAGTGCCCCAACCGGGACTAGAATCCGGTGTGCTGGCGCCGCAAGGCGGAGGATTAGCCTGTTGAGCCGCGGTGCTGGCCGGTAATGTTATTTTTAAAAGTAGAATACAAAATATATTTTCTAGTTATAGCTAGATTTTTATATAACAAACTCTTTGAAGACTTTTGATACTATATTCCTTTTTAGTATACTAATTACATATTACAGAAAAGTATGTTAGCTTAAGAAAAATTTAGTTTTTAAGTTGCTGGTGACATCTTACAGTTTAATATAATTCTGGATGGAGCATGTATTTGTATTCAGCCTTCTTTAAGTGTTTAGAGCAGAGGAGATGTCTGTATTCTGTTATTAGTCTCTTACATATTTACCTTACTGTAGGTATGTTTCCATATATGTATATATATGAGATGGTTACCACAGTCAAGCTAATTAACATACCATGTCTCATAATCAGCATTTTTTGGGTTACATTTACTTTAAAGAATCAGTCATCAGAATGTATGGTCAATGTAGAAAAATTTGGTATTTATAGTAGACACCTTGTGGAAGTATACCCTACTTCCTTGATTTTTATCTCATTAGGTATGTATGCTTTTAGTTCTAGCATATTGGCACATTCCAAAACAGTTGAAAACAAATATGTGTATGTTTTTATTTTTAGTTTACAGGCAAAACAGTTCTAATTTATTTGAATCACCATTAAAGTGTGTTCTTTTTGGAACTTGCCCTCAGGTTTGGATCATACATAGGGTGACCAAGGAAACTCAGAGAATAAAAGAAGTACCGTTAATAATTTTTCCTAGGTAATAGGAATACACCAGTACTATCCTTAGATACACTAAGCTGTATGGCCATGTTAGTTCTAAGGAACAATACATGTGTGACTGGATGTAGCTCAGTGACTTAACTGAGGTTTGGCTTACGCTGAGAGCCTGTCAGTGGGTTCCCTGGATTGTTGAGATGGAGGCAGATGATGTTGAAGTGTTGATGGTTTATCAAAATGAGGTACTCTGAATTACCAGCTTTCTCTACTAGTTATCAGCTCTGTATTAGGAAGCATTTAATGAATGTCCAACTAGTGATGCTAGTTTTATTAGGGTTGAATGTAGCTGTTTTTAAATGAAGTTTTAAAACTTATTCAGTTCTTTGTATTCAGTTTAAAAGCATTTTTGAGGGCTTAACTCAGATTTTTCAAATTTCTTAAATGTGTTATATTTCCTCTATATAATATCTGATGATTACATATATACATATTTTTTTATTTATTTGAGGTAGAGTTATAGACAGAGAGAGAGAGACAGAAAGAAAGGTCTTTCTTCTGTTGGTTCACTCCCCAAATGGCTGTGGCAGCCGGCATGCTGCGCCAATCTGAAGCCAGGAGCCAGGTGCTTCTTCCTGGTATCCCATGCGGGTGCAGGGGCCCAAGCACTTGGGACATCCTCCACTGCAGTGAGCTGGACTGGAAGAGGAGCAACCGGGACTAGAACCCGGCACCCATATGGGATGCCGGCGCTGCAGGCAGAGGATTAATCAAGTGAGCCATGGCCCGACCCCTGGTGATTATGTATTTTATAAAAAAAAGTACTATGTGTTTCATCGAATACTGAAAGACTATAAAAACAGGAATTTCAGATCTTGTGTAAAAAGACATTTTATGGTTAAACATAGTTTTTTCCTGTTGAGACAAAGAACATATTGAATAGCAGTAAGTATTCACAGTCTCTTCCAGCAGTTTTGTATGAAGGCATTCAAGAGTTAGGAAGACAGCTGTGGAGTTCGTAATGTTCACAGTTCATTGACCCTAGGATGTATGTATGCACGTGTGGTGGGGGAGTTTCTGAATACCAAAGAAATTTATGAATCATTATGTATTTGAGTGTCAGAGGAAAAAATATTTAGGTTGAATGTTACCAAAGTTAAGAAAGCATGCTTGTTTTTCAAGTATTAATTAGTAAAAAAAAAAAAAAAAAGTATTAGGAAAAGAAAGTCATAAAGTTAGATTTAGAATGTATTCATTTGAGGACATTGTGAAGCTAGCATAAATTTAATAAAGTTTGTACACTAAGTAATTGAATGTAATGCAAGTAGGTCAAAGCTAATTTTATTTTGGGAAATAATATAAAAAGCTAGTTCAGAGTTGCTTTAACATAGCTATTAATACTGTTTTCTGTGCATAATACATTTTCATAGAGTACAATTTGAATGTTTTAGAGGCTAATGCTTTCTGTGTCAAGTCAATTCCAGTATCGTGCAGGAGAAATCAGAGTTTGGTGCGAATCTGAGAATATGTTTCCCATGGCCTCTCAGGGTATAACTCCACCAGGGATTGCTCCGACTGTCACTTCAATGAGCAGCATCAACAACACAGTTGCAACAGCTGCCAGTTATCACACGAAGAATGACCCCAGGGGACATGTGTTCAAACAAGAGAAGCAGAAGGTTTGTTTTAGGGAGTTAACAGACTTGGGAGTCTGCTAGTGTTACTGGTTAAGTTAATGTAGATAACTAGCAGATGATGGTATTGTGCGTGTGTTATGTGAAGTAGGTGGAATTGAAGTTTTTAACTATGTTTAAAATTACAGCAGCATCACAAAAGTTAAATAATGCACACAAGCGATTTTATTCTAAAAAAAAACACTTTTTATTAAGTTATTAAGTCACAGTAATGAGCAGGACAAATGTTATTGTGAACATTATGCAGTTGGTGTAGTTTTTCCTGTGACTGAGATGTGGGGAGAATTTTCAAAAAAGTGAGTTTATAGCTTGTGAATAAGATAGCACAGATATAGCAGTAAAAGGTAGGAGCTGGAAAGTAATGAAATTACTCCTTTGTATTTTGTTACCAAATACAAATACAGTAACCTCCCCCAAACTGTCATTGTTGGTTATTTACTGTGCCCAGGGTTGGGGAGTTTATAGTTGAAACCCTAAAGACCTTACTTAGGGCATAATTTAATTTATTATTTGTGTGTATGTGTGTGTGCTTACCACTTAAGTAAAGTGACAGCACATTAGTAGATAACAGTGACTTTTTGGTGGTGTGATGGGTATAGTATATGATTCTCTACCATTTCTTTCTTACTGGGAACTTCAGGAACTTCAGTTTTAACAGATTGCTTGTACTTTGCCGTTTGGTTTACTCCCCCAAATGGCCACAATGATGAGGACTGGATCAGGGGTTGGAGCCAGAAGCCAGGATCTCAGTCTAGAATTCTTATGTGGGTGCTAGGAACCCAGTTATTTGAGCCATCTCCTCTCTCAGTGTATGTATTGTCTGGAAGCTGGAGTCAGGAGCTGGGGCTAGAAATCTTTACCTAGGCATTTAGTGTGACACTGGGGCCTCTTAACTGCAAGATTACTCCATAATGTGTAATACTTTTCTTTGTAAATTCATTTGATGGTCAGAGAGAGAAAGAGAGCAAGCGAGCAGTTTCAGGCTCCCAACCTCTGGTTCATTCCCAGGTGACAGCAGTGGTCACTGCTGGGCCTGGGCCAGGTTGCAGCCAGGCACTAGGAGCTCAACCCAGGAATCCTACATGAGTAGAAAAAGGCATCCACTCCTGGAAGCATCACCTGCTGCCTCTCAAAATGCACATTAGGAGAAAATTGGAAGTGGAAGCAAATCAGGCCTTGAACCCAGGCACTCCACTGATAGGGGAAATCTCCAATTTTTTAAATTTTGCTATTACTTCCTTTTAGGAATCATGGTCCCAGAGAAACAGTAAATTTGTTTATAGTAGAGAAAAAGGTTTCAGCTTATCCTATTACTCATATATTAATTCACAGGTTGAGACCTTAATTCTGGCTCTAACAATTCATGCCATTATCTGTTGGCTTCAGCCTTTGTGTACCCCCTTTATGGATGTTGTCACCACTTACTTGTAATAGTCATAAGACTGTAGTCCCATGTTTATGTCCTTTAGCTGCCCTGTTCTCCCCAAGCCTTCACTGCAAAGTAGCTTGTCTGCCTTATACCTTTCCCTTTTATTTCCAATTCCTAGCTCCCTCTTTTTTTTTTTTTTTCTTCTTTTTTTGACAGGCAGAGTGGACAGTGAGAGAGAAAGAGACAGTGAGAAAGGTCTTCCTTTGCCGTTGGTTCACCCTCCAATGGCCACCGCGGCCAGCGCGCTGTGGCAGGCGCACCGCGCTGATCCGAAGGCAGGAGCCAGGTGCTTCTGGTCTCCCATGGGGTGCAGGGCCCAAGCACTTGGTCCATCCTCCCCTGCACTCCAGGCCACAGCAGAGAGCTGGCCTGGAAGAGGGGCAACCGGAACAGAATCCGGCGCCCCGACCAGGACTAGAACCCGGTGTGCTGGCGCCGCAAGGCGGAGGATTAGCCTGTTGTGCCATGGCGCCGGCCGCTCCCTCTTTTTCTAATTACCTCCAGTAGAATTATTTGTAGTATTAGAATTGAAGTTACGATGGTTGTTGAAAAGGAGTGCAGAAGTACAGCTCATAGATATAGAGGGCTACTGCAGTAAGCTAAATAAAATAGTGGAAAATGTGTAACAGATTGATAAGTTGTCTTCATTGATACACAACCTTGACCTTTGAGCTTATTCTAAGTTGTGTTAAATATAATGTTAATGCAATGTTACTATGCATCACTTTTTACTAAGAGTCACAATATGCTCAATTCCTCTAGTTTGCTTATTTCATGGTTCTCAGAACAACCAATCTCCTCTTTCTGGACCAGTCTGAAGCAACTCAAGGAACAAGCTGTTTTCCTGGAGCCAAACCTCATTAATGGAGCTCCAGAATGGAAGCATATACTTAAAGTCATACCTGCCTAGTGTTTCTCATCAGGGTCACCAGATTGTCACTACATGAATGTCTCAGCTCGTCCTTCCCCCCTTTAACCTCTAACTCAGTTAGATTATATATGCTTATACTTTAAATATGCATACATAAATTAGATTTCTTTGCATCTGCTATGTATGTTGACTGTTTTGTAGGGGGACTAAGTAGTATTATGATATAACTGTTCTGTATAACTTG